>CM057351.1:88327877-89702457 GCA_030015575.1 Agapanthus africanus | reverse complement strand
CCACAAAAAGTCCACCTTTCCTCAACAGAAATTCTGGAAGAATTGTGAATGTATTTTCAGAAAATACATATACCAGACAACAAAGGACAAGAAACCAGGGAAGCACAGAAAATCAGAGCCCCTAATCCCACTATAGGGCCGCGGATCCGCGGCCAATAGGGGGTATTGGCGGCGGATCCGCGGCCGTACGGCCTCGACAGAGTATCATCTTTTGGGGGCTGTCTGGTAATTTTGTCTATTGTCTGCTGGTTGCCCTAGAACTCCATTCTCCTGCCTATAAATACAGCAGATCTGAGCCAAACCAAGGGAGCTTTTCTTTAGCCTCTTTTTTTGTGTAGTTTTGTTCTTTTCTTCTTCTTCTTCATTCTTTCTCCATTAAAATTGTAGTGAGAGCTTTTTGAGTGGAAGATTAATGAATATGAGGGTTTTTTTTTATCTTTCTTGTTAGTTTGCTCCCCCTTGAGATTCTTGCTTTCTCTTGATCATTCAACGTCTTCATTGAGCTTGAATGGTTAAGGGTTAGTTATTGATCTCAAGGGTCGTATTTTCTCACGGGACTAGCACTTCATTTCACATGCGTTCTCTACCCTTCCCTTGATCTTGCAACCTCTTCATTGAGCTTGCAAGTTTAAGGGTTGGCTATTGATCACATGCTTGTCTCGAGTCCTAGTTTCGTATTCTTTTTATCGCGTTTTCTTACTTGCAATTTATTACCTTGTCTTTAATTACTTGCAATTTAATTCATGCACTTTCCTTCTTGTAATCTTTTCTTTTATTTGTTCTTTTCTTTTTGTTCTCTTTTTGGTTCTCTTTTGTGAATGAATGTAATTATTATTGTTAAGATAAAATACGGTATTATAAGTTAAGTTTTCTTTGCCCATTTCCTTTCCCCGTATTTTCCATTGAACTCCGCCCAAACCATACGCAAGCGCTCCGTTAGGCACCGTACCCTGACAAGGTAACGGTGATTCCTAACCGCGACCGGTTGCGTTCGGTTTGGCCGGAGGCGAAAGCAAGAGACAAGAACGGAAGGATAAGGGTAAATAAGCCGGATTCCACGAATACCGCGCTTAAATCCCCTAATCCACGTTGTTGCCGATTGCTCGAGCTTCAATTGGTCAAGACTCGGCTCAAAGGTTTTGAGTACGGATTTCTTTAGCTTACAATCTCGTATTTTCTTCTTAACAACTTTATACTTGCAAATAAACACATAGGTTAGATCAAACAACATACAGATTCTTTATTGACTCGTCTAAGACAAGAAGGTAAGATACCACCATCTCCCTGTGGACCGACCCGTGCTCAACCGGCTAGCTGCAAAGCGACACCGTCCTGATCGCGGTTACACTTAAATTCTTTGAACATCCGACACGCCAAAAGCGTGCGATCAAATGGCGCCGTTGCCGGGGAGACGGTAGCGTATTTTCTTTCTTGTTATTCGGGTTAATATTCTTTTTGTATATATTTATAAAAAAAAATCTTTTTGTTTTTTTTGATCATTTTTTGTGGGCAAGTGTGCAGATTTTTGCGTATTTGCAAACTGCAATTGTGGGGAGCAAAGTGTACATTCAAGGCAAAGGTGATTACGAAGTACAGTGCCAAAGATCCGGGTAGTTTGACCCGTGCAAGCGAACCTTTCAAGCTTACCGGATTTGATTCAACGGGGGTTTCCTAACCCAAAACTTAACGGTACGTATTTTACTAACACCTTCTTCTCAAATCCGACGCATCCAATATACTATTCTTTGCAGGATTCTTTGCAAGTTCGCTAGCAAACGCTAAAAATTGACTAACCCGTATTTGTTGCAGTGCCGCGCTTAAACTAAAAAAAACAATTGTTTGATTCTTTATAGAATTTTTGAATTGCGCATTGCATACATTAATACGGACTTAAGGTCAAGCGAACCCCACAACATACGGTAAAGGATTTCATCACCTTTTCCGTGGCCTACAAATCACGAACTTGAGCATAACGTTTACCCACACAAAATTTAAAAGAAACTAGACTTTAAGCCTTAAGGACTTCGCGCTCACTAGGAGAAGTTAACTATGTTTAGAACCTTGCTTAACGGTATATTGTTTACGAGATGTCTAGGAAAGTGTTAACGGCGAAACCGCCAAAAGAGAAAGGGTTATTTAATTAAGGAACTTCGCGAAAGCGTTGGAAAACCTCCCCTTATCTTTGCACTTACCTGGCCTCGTGATCAGTGTATCTTGAGCCTGTTTCTCGACACAGTTTTACTTCGACAATCAAGTTCTGGAGCAAGTCTAGTTGACCTAGGTTAACCCTAGAACGATTAGGTGTGTGGTATTTTTTTTTGTGTCGTGATTATTTTGGTCCATATTCTTTTTGTGTGTATACTTCATTCTTTTGTTAATATATAACTAAAAAAAAAAAATTATCACATTTCTTTTCCCCTCCTTTTCTCTGTCTTTCTTTCTTTCTCTCTTCATATCATGGGTACTCCACCTCGCAAAACTCTTGCCGAACTTTGGTACCCACAACCGGACATTACTTCTTACGGTTCTTGCTTTGGCCGAACTTCGAACGATCCCTCCATGCCCAAAATTTCTTTGAAAGATCGGATAGACGCGTCTAGGACGAACAACTGGACCCCGCAATCCACTTCGTAACAACCGTTTCAAACATTCACCCCTTCTTGCGTTGATACCCATTTTGAAAGTCCAGTTGTAGCCACAAGACCAATGTCTATTGCTGAACGTACTGAACAATCCCGTAGCCGATCTTTCACTCCTTTCACCACTACAAATTCTTGGGATCAACAATTCCATTCACCTTCTTATCCAAATGTTGATCCTGCTCCTGTCCAGCCATTCAATTCCTACCAATCCTACCCTACTTTTGCACCTTCCCTAGACATTGCCTCAGAACCGCCATTTGGGAGTTTTCAGTATCCAAACAACTTTGAATCTTTTACTGAAACCCCTTCACAACCAATGTCTAGTCTAGAACAGTCCTTGGAAGACTTTAGGGTAGCGTCAAGCCAACAGATGATGGATTTGAATGCATCCATGGCCGCTCTCATACAACCTACTGACCCGGTAGCTAGTTTCCAGCCAGCTCCAAATTTTCCAATGTATGATGAGGCGGTAGGACAGGCTGTGAATTTGAGTGGAGAGAGTGAGTTGTACCCCCTTCCAAATCAAACATACCCGTCCCAAGTTGAATCCCACAACTCTTGTTTTGAAAGTCTATCGAGTGTCCCACATGCTTTATCAATTGAAGATAGAATGATTAATGAGTTGTGGGACTTTGTAGTGTTTGATTTACCTGATTGTGAAGGGTCCATTCCAAGTGAAACCAATCTCAAACCTTTTGACCTCAACACCTCTATCTTAGAACCTGAATTGATTGAAATCCATGCTTTTGATGCGGTGTCTGAGAATTTTGATTTTCACTTGATTGAGGATATTGACGCTGGGAATATTTTGGATGATGAACCCATAGATTTAGCTGAATTTTTCTCTCCAACTCATCATCCCGAGTCATTAACTGTTTTTCCCGAACCTCATATGCGTCTGGATATTGATGAAATATGCATGGATGAGCTTAATTTTGAGGAGAATATTAAGGATAGTACTGAGGATGAACCAGTTTTAATTGATGAGTCGGATTTTCCAATTCATCCTGTCCCTTCCACTGACTTTGTACACCCTCCTGAACCTTTAACCGATAACCTTCCTCAACCACTTCCCTCCATCCTTTCCATCGTTCCGACCTTGCAAGAACCCGTCTCGCTCTCATTTCATATGTCTGGTTTACCAGGTTCGGCGTACCCATGGTTGCTCTCGAATCTTGAGGGATTTGACCCCATTTCTCGACGGGTAAATATTTTAGCACAATCGCTTTTCACACATCGGTCATCACAAATTGTGCTAATCTATTTACTCCATTTGCACCCTCAAGTTCGTATTCCACTTCTTTTTCCCTTCCGCCATTCTTCTTCCTCTCATATACCGAGACCGTATCCCGTTTCTCTCCGCATACGGTCTCGCGTATTCTCTTTTTCTTACCTCTTCACCTTCTTCCACCAGCCACTGCTTTATAGAGATAAACTCTTTGAATGGTTGGTGTTAACTTTTGGCCTGTGTAAGGCCTTGTATAGCTTGATACTGTTCTTTCCCCCCTAATCCTGAACTTCAACGCTTAACAGTGGAAACACTGTTTCACTTAAGTTTGGGGGGGACTCCTTTTTTGTATATATTTTTGGTTTTCCTTTTTGTATATAATTTGTTTTTATGGAGAGCGCCGACAATTTTGACCCTCTTGGTATAGCCTGACAGTGAGGGCACTGTCAAGTTTAAGTTTGGGGGTGTGCTCGGTAAGCTTTCTTCCTTCGCATTCATTTGTATATTTTGCATTTGCATACCATTTTAAAAACCCACAAAAATCAAAAATTTTCCTAAAATATAAAAACTTTGTCGTCAAGTTAGCTAATAGGGTAACTTAGATCTTTATTCCGAAGGATTAGTTGATATGATAGAAATAACTAAATTCTAGGCTTAAGAATTGAAAACCCTAAAAATAACCCTCATTCTGTTTAAACTTGGTAAGTATACGTCCTTATAGTTTTTTTTGAGAAATAGGTAATCTTGAGTTCAGTTCTTTAGTTAAGTCAAGATGAAGGGAAAGTATTGATGCCTTACTGAAGGATAAGTCTGAAAAATAATTTATTTTCTTGAGTTCAAGTTTAGAAAGTATATACCCTACAAACTGCACTTACACGCACCTTGAAACTTGGGATAGTAGAGGATACCTAGAAATACTCTTGCCTGAAAGCCTAGTATGAAAGAAAAAACGGTATGTAAAGCTGAACACCAAAAGAGCATGTGAAAAATATATCCGGTCTTGAAAAAGAAAAAGAAAAAGAAAAAGAAAAAGAAAAAAATAGAATAAAGTCAAGACCTGGAAACTGCTATTTACGCTTTAATGTTCACACATTCAGTAATCGGCCGTTAGTGCCTCAAGAAGCATTAATAGTCGCATGAAAGGTGTGTGAGCAAATCCGTCCATCCTTAATGAAAAGAAGTAGTATTAGGTATTAGGGCAAGAGTATTGTAGCTTGAATTGAATTCTTGAGTGTAGGGGTGCAAATTTACACACACGTAGGGGTATACAATCGATGTTTGAATAAGAGATAGAAATGAAGAATAAGACTTGTGTTTTCTGTAAAGTTGATAAAAATCCCTGATTTGAGACCACACTTTTAGAAGGAAAACTCAGGAGAACCAACATCTTTCTAAAACTTTTTTGGAACGTATATGATCTAAGGTTAAATAGATAGGAGGTGTGAAGCATTAGGGTTGGATATTTCTAACTTAGGATAATAGAGTTTCTAACGTAAATACTAAACTGTAGGAGTAGAATCGACGTTAACTTATGACACTATTTGACGGGAATTTGTGGGTGTAATCCGCTGAAAACCCTCAGGAGACAGCACTCCTCCTACTAGGGACACCTAGAGGTTTAACGGCTTGTTGCACGCGCTCAGTGCAATCGCGTTCCCTGTGAAAGTGCGGTTAGGATTTTATTTTTGTGAATAATTGGTTTTGCTCGGGACGAGCAAAAGTTAAGTTTGGGGGTATTTGTTCATAACAGAATACTGCATTTTATACCGCCCATTCTTATGCTCGTGTGTTTATAGGTAGGTGCTTTTAATCCGTGTTTGTTACATATTTGCAGGATACAGGTTCTCGGTTCTAAAACGGTGAAATTCATGGAAAACACGACAAAATCCGGGTTCCTGCCAACCACAGATAAAACACGGTCTCCGCTCTTCATCCGTATGTTGCCAGATACCAGTTTAGGGAGACGAAATGTCAAATCAATGTCACTTTCATGCACAAGGCTCAATGGCAACAACAAGTTCCAAGAAATCTACGCGGAGCTCGAGGCAATCATGACAAAAGACATCCACAAAAAGTCCACCTTTCCTCAACAGAAATTCTGGAAGAATTGTGAATGTATTTTCAGAAAATACATATACCAGACAACAAAGGACAAGAAACCAGGGAAGCACATAAAATCAGAGCCCCTAATCCCACTATAGGGCCGCGGATCCGCGGCCAATAGGGGGTATTGGCGGCGGATCCGCGGCCGTACGGCCTCGACAGAGTATCATCTTTTGGGGGCTGTCTGGTAATTTTGTCTATTGTCTGCTGGTTGCCCTAGAACTCCATTCTCCTGCCTATAAATACAGCAGATCTGAGCCAAACCAAGGGAGATTTTCTTTAGCCTCTTTTTTTTGTGTAGTTTTGTTCTTTTCTTCTTCTTCTTCATTCTTTCTCCATTAAAATTATAGTGAGAGCTTTTTGAGTGGAAGATTAATGTAGATAAGGTTTTTTTATCTTTCTTGTTAGTTTGCTCCCCCTTGAGATTCTTGCTTTCTCTTGATCATTCAACCTCTTCATTGAGCTTGAATGGTTAAGGGTTAGTTATTGATCTCAAGGGTCGTATTTTCTCACGGGACTAGCACTTCATTTCACATGCGTTCTCTACCCTTCGCTTGATCTTGCAACCTCTTCATTGAGCTTGCAAGTTTAAGGGTTGGCTATTGATCACATGCTTGTCTTGAGTCCTAGTTTCGTATTCTTTTTATCATTTTTTCTTACTTGCAATTTATTACCTTGTCTTTAATTACTTGCAATTTAATTCATGCACTTTCCTTCTTGTAATCTTTTCTTTTATTTGTTCTTTTCTTTTTGTTCTCTTTTTAGTTCTCTTTTGTGAATGAATGTAATTATTGTTGTTAAGATAAAATACGGTATTATAAGTTAAGTTTTCTTTGCCCATTTCCTTTTCCCGTATTTTCCATTGAACTCCGCCCAAACCATACGCAAGCGCTCCGTTAGGCACCGTACCCTGACAAGGTAACGGTGATTCCTAACCGCGACCGGTTGCGTTCGGTTTGGCCGGAGGCGAAAGCAAGAGACAAGAACGGAAGGACAAGGGTAAATAAGACGGATTCCACGAATACCGCACTTAAATCCCCTAATCCACGTTGTTGCCGATTGCTCGAGCTTCAATTGGTCAAGACTCGGCTCAAAGGTTTTGAGTACGGATTTCTTTAGCTTACAATCTCGTATTTTCTTCTTAACAACTTTATACATGCAAATAAACACATAGGTTAGATCAAACAACATACAGATTCTTTATTGACTCGTCTAAGACAAGAAGGTAAGATACCACCATCTCCCTGTGGACCGACCCGTGCTCAACCGGCTAGCTGCAAAGCGACACCGTTCTGATCGTGGTTACACTTAAATTCTTTGAACATCCGACACGCCAAAAGCGTGCGATCACCTCTTTAGCAAAGATTTTCGTTACTATATTTTTATAAAAGCTATCCAGTTCCTTCAACGATATCAAGTTCTTTACGTTAAAGTTTTTCGCCAGAAACCATTCGTAGCCCTCCGTCGTTTCATATGGGTAGTCAATAGTATTCAAGCTGTGTTTGTTGGCCAAAGTCAAGGCACAGTGTTTGGTTGCTATTGGGTATTCATATGCAGCATAGATATATGTGTTGGTTTGGGGCAGTCGTATAGCCTTGTTGGCCAAAGTCAAGGTCTTGTGCGGGTGGGCTCAAATTAACCTGGAGAATGACGGGTAGAACTTGACACGTGACTTATGATTTGTTGGCCAAAGTCAAGGTCATAAGAGCATGGGGCAGAAATAACATCGGGAGTTTCTAAAGAAACTGAAACTTGCCAGATATGAGCATACCTTCTGGAGTGTGATGACGTGAGCGGATTCCGTCACGTTATCATGCGATGATAGTTGGATCCCGATTCCCACTGATGAGTTAGTTTACTCCTCGGGTGATCCCGACTAATTCTTCTTTCAGGTTTGGAGGAGAATTTGAGGTTACAGTGGGAGGTTTCCAGATTAGATAAATTGGTAACCTTCTGATCTAGGTTAGAGTGCACGCTGAGTGTTTCTTTTCTCTCTCTCTTTGGCAGCGACCATTGACCCGACCCTAAGACTATGACTTAGTGACCAAATTAACCGAACCTTCTAAAACACTGGCTTTTGGATTGTCAGAATTGCATACCTCATTGCCACTCCTACTTTTACCCTTTTCTCCAGGACACCCCGTATAACTAAGAACGTCCACTTCCATTGGACAAAACCATCGTATGGTTATATACGGACTCGAAGGAATTTATTCGAGGATGGTTTCCGGTTCTGGAGAAATCGAATAGGACTATTTAGTTGTCTTTTCCTTTTACCCTCTCTCAGGTTGCGAGTACTCCTTGGTTTAGGAGATAGTACACCTATTTCGCAAATTGGATAGTCTTCTTCCAAACCATAGGCAGGTGTCGAACGGTGGAGAATGAAGAAAACCAATTAGCATAACGATGGTATACAGAAGGTATTAAGTAAAGACATATCAAGAGATCAGTAAGAGGGCAAAGTAAATTGCGACTGATATTCATGACCAAACCAAGTATTTCTTCGCCAATCCTAAAATCACCTTTGTATTTTCTCCAGGACACTCCGTATCACTACGAAGATCCACAGTTTATTGGATACTCCATCGTATGGTTATATACGAACTCGAAAGGAACTTGTTCCAGTTCGGGGACGGATTCTGGTCCAGGAGAAATAGGAATAAGGTTTATTCGGTTGTCTTTTATCTTCACCTTCTCTCGCATTGCGAGTGCTCCTAGGATTAGGACAGTACACCCATTATGCTTATTGGATAGTCTTCTTCCAGACCATAGGCTGGTGCCGAACAGTAGGGAATGAAGAAAACCATTTGGCCTAAAGGGGTGTACAGAAGGTAATGACTAAAGACATAGAAAGGGATTTGGAAAGATGGCAAAGAATTACACGGTTACAGTTGTGAATCTGGATTATGGAAGAGGCATTACTAGGAATACCGGAATACCCCATCGAAACATTTCAATGTTTCAGTTTCACTGTATACTGTTAAAAGAAAACTGATTTCCAAATTAGTCCTTATTCCAGGGTATGTATTTATCAGGTATGATTCTCACATCTGTATAGTTTTACAGATGATGAGTAGGAGTAAGTTATTGGGAATTGGGTGATCATCCTCATTATATTGGGATTCGTTGTAATCGGTGATATTTGAGGAAGTCACCTGGGTTGTTTGCCGGACGGCAAATATTTGGCTTTGAATATCCGCTGTAATGCACCAATTTCAAATTGATATATCTGTAAGTCTATTTTTATAGAGTGAGATATACCTTTTTGAAATTATATCGATGAGATTTACCTATATCAGTGGATGGTTAGGTAAGGAGCATTAAACAGCGGTGTAATTCTTCTTAACCATAAATACAGTTTTCAACCTATGACACACAGGGATTGAGTTATCAGACTCAAAGGACTTGTACAAAGTATTGTATGTTGTCCAGCGTCCATTAGGACAGAGGGGTTGGTCTTCGTACTATATTCGGTTTACTTATGACTTCTCTATTTTTTAGACAGGTGTTTCGTGGAAACACAGGGTCCGAATTTTGAGAACTTATAGGTATATGAATAAAGTAGAGAACCAGGTGTTGCAAGCATCAGGATTCTTCAAGATGATCGAAGATGTAGATACTTGTGTGTGGTATTCAGTTGATAGTAATGGTTTTAGGAGATCTTGCTTCTCTTTCAGGTTACTCATAATTGGAAGCACTCCTAAGTTGAGTAATGCTGATCGGCCTCTTTCCATTTAGTTGACATGCACTGGAGACAGCTGCATGATTTGAATATGGTTCAATTAAATCAGTTCCTCTGGTTCTATATTGGATATAGAACAGTTCATATCTTAACGATGTTAAGGTACGGGGAGTTGTCCTGCCTATTCTTAAAACCAGACTCTGGATAACTCAAGCCACGTTTCTGTAATGGCTGTTTGTGGGTTGACCCAGGCTATGCAGAGGGTTGACTTTCTACAATCTTGAAGATCAATAGTGATATTGTTTTAGACTCGCCACAGTTTTATTAAAAATGGATATTTTCAGAAAAACAGTAGTGGGAGTATGGTAGAACTGGAAGTGATTCCAGAACCATAAACGACTACTAAAGATTTCATAGGAACCTAAAGATTCAATCTGGCTTGACATTCCATTGGCCACTCCACAGATTTGGTGGGTAACCTCAGGCACCCGAGAGGTACTCCGGTAGCCTCAAGGACGGTTGCAGGGAGGTTCTTGTTTTCCCAGACTTGCCATTGCTGTTGTTCCAGACTGTGAGACCCGGCAGGAGGATGAGTATAGCGTCGTTCTAAACCAGCTTTAGAAGTGTACGTGTATATGACTCTTCCAGAAGGTTGTCTTAGTCAGTGGGAGCAGCGGAAGCATTGGTGGACAGATGGCTTATGTCTGTTTATAGACTAAAGCAGATATAGCGGAGATAGATCATCTATTTCTGATGTCATGGTATTTGGATGACATACACAGAGTAGGAAGTGATATTCCTATACTACGATCGGTTATACTTTGGTCGTCACACAGTGGTTTCTCCACATGGGACTTGGACATTATATCAGACATACTGGTTACTAGATCTATGGTTTTAGATCTAGATTTGGGTGGTTTCCCAATTAAGGGTACTCAGACAGCATTCTAAGAGTATTTAGAATGGACGACTCCTGGCACGGTAGTGTACCTGCAGGTGATGGAGTCACCCTCTCTAAAGGTGTCTTACAGACTAAAGGGGAGAGGGATGTGCATGAGTGGCAGATCACTTGCTTAGGCAATTGAGTCAATCATGAGATGTCAAGTACCACACCAGATGTTGTTCTTGCACTAGATGCAATAAGTTGACATTGATCCTATCCTAGAGAAACAGTCGAAAGCAGTTTTAGAACATAAATGGATGTTCTAGGGATATGATAACGACAACATCATTCGGGAGACAGTTATCATTCCAGGCTTCCAAGGTGACCTGGACGACAAGGAGGTTGTCAGAGTTATAGTTTTCCTTCTGACGAGGGGCAGTATTTTGGACAGGTGGTCTAAGGCAATACTGAGGGAGGCATGGCGCAGGACACTGATTAAGTTCAGTTGACGATACAGTCTAATAAGTTTGAATTTGGAGTTCATTTATGAGCTAGGTCCCATCAGACATCCAGACACACTCTAAGACAGGTATTGCTCATTTCGGGAGATAGGTTTCTCCGCGAACTTGAGATATAGAGAGACATAGAAAGAAACATCACAGCGGATCCACTCACTGAGGCTATTCCTCGAACGCAATAGTTTCACAAACGAGCTTTGTGAGACAGACTAGTAGAGGAGTTGGGTGTTCGGTATCACACGGGCTGTGAGTATGCGACATCGCAATAATTAGCTTTGAGTGCAAGTGGGAGATTGTTGGAGATAGTGCTCTAAAAGTCAATTATTGGATCACGGGCACGTGATTGCAATGATTGAGGGAGGTCCTATCCCGGTAGGACAGTCTTACTCAAGATTATAGTATGCTATCTTGTTTATCTTTATCATCGTGTACTGCTTTAGGTGACCCTACAGGTCACTATTGCACGTTGATAGAGCCCCTAGGATTCTTTCTTGACTGCCAGCAGTATGAGGGCGATCATATACGTGGGAGATGGTAGTCTATAAGCACATCCTTAAAAGGTCCCTGGTCATGGGAGTTTCGAGACAGGGCATCGATACTCCAGAGTAGACTATACAGTCGAGACCCCGACGAGGGGCGGTGGCTGGTCTCACAAACCACTGGTGTCAGTTGGTTCACCTACGATGTATACAGGTGCTCATTGGGTTATGAGTACACCGGACAGGACTCGCCGGGAACATGCTAGTTGGTCTTATACCTGACGTCAGATAGCAGTTCCATGGTGACATGTGTACAGGTTAGTTCATCGACCTGAGGATCGTCGTTTGTCTCGTGTGAGTTCCCACTGTACTTTGATTACTACCCTACCACGCTCAAAGGAGACGTGCAAACAGGTTTTAGTTGGGTACAGTCCCGAGCCACATGGAGGCAGTTAGCGGATCTGCAGGGGTTTGTCTCTCCCGGTATTGGGGGTGAGGTTGCGCTGTGTCTAGGAGAGCCATTACAAGAAGTCCTTAGCCAAGGCAGGAGATTTAATGGTAGGTATTCCAGTAGTATCTCAGGGTGTTCTGGGCTACACTCCGACACGACTTGTACCGCTTTTGGGGGTCTGACCTTTACCAATCCCCTAGGCCCGCCATGCGATGCTTATAGACGAACGGACCGGACTGTACGGATATTGTTACTGACAGGCTCAGTAGGGTGTCAGGATGAGTTCGCTCATCGACGTCCCTTTTGGACAATAGCTGGTAGCCCGTCACGTATGGCTAATACCTCTGACGTGCTAGTGGTTAAATCCACAGCCATAGTTTTGACGAGTCTTTAGAGTCCCCCACATTCTGTTACTCAAGTTTCGGGCGAAACGCTGTAGTGGCCGAATGGAGATATGGTAGGGCTCGATCAGATACGTGCGGTATTGCATGGATCAGGATCGGACGGTTAGTACTAGAGGCCGTATGGATATATGGCTGGGTTCGATCAGATACGTGCGGTATTGCACGATCAGGATCGGACGGATAATACTAGCAAGCTTTGGTTTAAGCCGGATCCTAGTATAGTACAGTGTAGATTTTGTCTCATTGCATTTGTATTTCGGTCGGAATACAAATGCGGTTATGTATATACAGTAGCGGGGTTTTCCTGTAATTTATTACGGGATCAGTTTTTGGAGTTGCCAGTTTGTTTTCCGTTTCGGCCATATTTCATTTGTATCTTTCATTGGCCGAAAAATGGTGGAGGAGGGCTTATTTGCATTTGTGCAAATAAGCATTTTGGAGGGTTGTCTTTGCATATTGTTGCTTCATGATATCTCTTGTTTGACCTTGACTTCATGATGGTTCATGATAGCTTGACTTTGTGATGAGATGATGAGGTTGGTGGAGTGTGGGTTTTAGTTTTTGATCATTGTTTGTTATCATCACCCTTTCTCTCTTTTGCTTGATTGGTTGGCTCACTCTCTCACACATACACTCCATCTCTCATTCTCACTCCCTTCACTATCATGAGGCCGGCCAAGCTCTTGAGGAGGGCTGCCCAATTTTTGGTGGGGTTTTTCTTGTTCTCTTGATGCTCCAAAAATTCCCAAGTTCATCTAGAAAAAGTTCATATATCTTTCCTCCACCAAAGGCAACTTCCAATACCCCAAATGAGACATAGCTTCTACACTATATTCTACAGCAAACCTTGGGCACGTCGACTCGCCAACTTCATGCCCGAGTTGCCTCGGTCCAGAGGTGGGAGCCCGTAAAAGAAGCCGGCGACGTGGTGCCCTTCCGGCGACTTGGTGGAGACCGGAGATTCAGCGGGGAGATCGGGACGACGACGAGAAGACCGAAGGACACGGATCGCTCGGTATATCTCTCTACCCCCTCTTTAGATAGCTAGGACTAGTTTAATGGCACGATTCGGGTTTGTAGTGCGCGGTGGTGCCGGTTTTAAAAAGTTAAAGAAAAACATCGCTTCCGCATTCCGGTGTCGGATTGACGGCCGGGGCGCCGCCGTGCACTTACAGAGTAGATCTTGGTCAACTCAAGGCGATGGAATCCCTAGGCCCTAAAGCTCCTCCTCCATCCATCTCTTTGATGTCTGGAAGGCCCTTCCAGAACGAGAACTCTGTCGGGTCCTTTCTGTGGTAGCATGCTCTCCACCCCTACTTTTAGTAGTAGTAGATGGCCTAGGAAAGACGGATGAAAGAGACTAGATTCACCTGCAGCTCCAGTAGAAGAGAAGGCCTTGGCTCTGGGGTACGGGCCTCTTAATCTACATCTTCCAAGGTAGTTATGTGGGCGACTTCACATTCGTGCTTTGAGTAGGTAAACGGGGAAGACCGAAAAAGGTAGGCTTTATAGCCAGAAGCAGCTGTGGGTTGTGTGGCCTGCCTCTCTAAAGCGGGGTGGAATAGCTCACTGTAGTGAAGTGAGATAACAGGTGCAGTTGTTTGCTTCTGTCTTCATCAAGGTAGTTCGGCTTGCTTGTTTTAAGCATCTTACCTTGGGGATTGCAACTGAGAAAGTCCCGGCACTTGGTTTCCCTTTCTCAGCTTCCTGCTCTCGCCCACGACTCATAGCAGAATAGTAGATTGATCTGGTAACCTTACCCGCTGGGCTGACGTGCTTACTTCCGCTTTTTTCCAAAAAGTGTGAGTCAATCGGATGAAAGAAGACTTGTATTGTTGAATTTCCGAATATGAGGCAATGAAATTGTCCTACTGGTGCGAGAATGACTAAAGCAATACTGGTAAAGGAACGGAGTCAGGGCTGGCTTAGAAAGTGACTTACGTAAGGAAACAGCGGGGTAGACAGTTCGAGGTAGAGTGGAAGTAGCAACTAAGTGACGATTGCTCCAGTTCAGCTTCCCATGATGATTGCTTTGGACACTTCTTATGGCTTTGGTCCTTCTCAAGGAAGAGAAATGAACTACTTATTGACTTGACCGAAGCAACTAACGGTGAGGATTTCTGGTGAATGATGATTTTGAATAGCCAACTGGAGTAGTAGGCAGAACAGGGTCGGCGGTTGAGTTAGGCGCTTTCGCTTCTTCGATTTCTGGTTTTTTCTCTTTCAAATAATATATCTTCTGCTGGCCTTATATATACTTAGGAGATGTATAAAGTGTTAGTTATATGTATGCCCTAGAGGCCATTACTATACATAGGATGTATATTGTAGTGGATGCTTGGACATATATAGGGAGAACTTTCTTGCTCGACATGATAGTATGCTATCTGGTTGCTCTTTACCTTAACGTGTACACTGATTGTCTCTCTGTTACATGTTGGTAAAGCCCTTAGGATGTGTACTTGACTACCTGGACTATGATGTGGATCATACTAGTGGGGACATGGTAGTCCATGAGTGCATCCTTCAAGGTCCCTAGTCGTGGGTGTATCGAGACGGGGCATCGATATACCAGAGTAGACTAGCGTATACCTTCTTGACCTATACAGATGGGCGATGGATGATCCCATATCCATTGGTGTTTGACATCAGAGATGATATACGGGTGCTCAGTGGAGACTGGGTACACTGGACGGACTCGCCGAGAACTCCCAGATGGTATTATACCTCACGTCAGATGGCAGTTCTCTGGTGACACTGGTACAGGTTAGTCTGTAGACCCGAGATCGTCATAGAGTCTTGTGTGATTCCCACTGTGCTTTGATTTCCACCTTACCACGTCCAAGAGGGCGTGCAAAACGGTGGTTTTTGGGTACAGTCCCGAATCACATGGAGGCAATGAGCGATAGGAGGGGATTCGTCTCTTCCGGTATATGGAGTTGATGTTGCACTGTGTTCGATTGGCTATAACCGGAAATCCCTGGCCAGGGTTGCTGAGATTTACTGGTAAGTGTTACCAGTAGTTTCTCGAACTATTATAGACCTCATATCGACACGACTTATCGAGCTACTGGGGTCTGACGTTTACCACCCCTAGGCGAGATATGCGACATATCAGACGAACAGACCGGACTGTACTGTAAGTGTTACTGGTTGGATTCACAGGAGTATGAGCGGGCTTGCACGTTGATCTTCTGATCGATCAATACCCGGGTGGCCGTTACGTTTAGCAGACCGCTTGCGGTTTGTGGGTGTTTGATATGATCATCACCTGCTGCCAGTGTATTGACGAGTCTTTAGAGTCCTACACAGAGGTTTCCTGGCTCAAGCGAAACGAAATAGGAGCGCATATGAGATATGTGCGGGACCGAGAATAATGCGTGTATGTGATACCGTATTCTATTCTCGCGATGAATGTATCGATTGGTTGTATGCGATATATCCTAGTTATCGAATCGAGGATTGATTCGATAAGTCGATACAATGGATATTAGTCGGTCATATGCGATATCACCGGATCGTTAAATCAAGCGTTGATTTAATGATTTAATGTATAATTATATATTTGATATATTACTTTACATTAACTAGTATTGGTTCACTTAAGATTGATTATCTCACTTGAATGTGCACATTGTATATATGATATATGTTTGTGCACTAGTTTGTATCATGTTTGATGATACATGCAAACTTGGGTGTATGTTTGCTATAAACCATCTTTAGGTTAATGGTTAGGTTTTAATTTGTTTTATTTATTTTCTTTATTCATTTTAGTTAAAATGAAATGGTGGCTTGCTTTGTATTATTGTTGAAGCTTCATGAAGCTTTGAAAAAGCAACCATTTTGTTTTATCCTTTAAACCTAACCATTACCTAAACTAGGGATTGCTCTCTACATGAGTTAGCCTCACCCATGGTTGCATTATGATAACCATCACTTCATTTTCTTTTTGTAAAATAATTGATAATTCTTTTTCTTTCTTCTTCTTCATCTTCTTCATGAAGAAAAAGCAAAGCTTTCTTGAAAAATGTCAAGTAATGAAATCAAGTGAGAAATCCAAATCCAAAGTGAACCAACTTCCTATTTCTTCATCCTCTACCACTTGCCATGTAGTAGAGTGTGTTATCTTCACAAGTTTCATGACCTAGTGAAGGTGGAGCTTGAGTTTGAGTCGCCTCGACGTAGATCATCTTCGGCATCGAAGTCAACGACCTAGCCCGATCTTTTCTCCGATGAAACCACCGCGAGAGTCCATGATTCTGATGGTTGCAGCGGTGGGACGTCATCACGGAGCCAAGGAAGTGGAGGACCGGATCTACAAAGGTTGTATTTCCATTCACTTAGCAATAAAGTTGTTTAATTGCATGTTTCGCCTTTTCCTCTAATTATCGATCTATCATTAGGGTTGTTAGGCACATGGAAAATTTGAATTTGGCATGGTAGATGCCTTGTGGAACCTCTTGGGTGTGCCTAGAAACCCTACATAAAGTGAGTTCTTTTTAGAGAGGAAATTCCTTTCATCTCGATCCCCGGTCTTCTGTCCAATCAAATATCCCGGTCGAGCTGTATTGGGAAAACTCTCATCGGTCTGCTCTATCTTCTGAATCTGTCTGTTAGAAAAGAATATGTCAGCTAATCGGCTTTCGGCTGATATTCTCGATCACTTCCTTCCTCACCCATAATCAATGCGCATGAAAAGCGCTTCTAATTCCCTTCTCGAGTTAGAGTTCAGCACCTTACGAGCCAACCTTTCCCAATCCTTCAGATCCTGAATCTCCATCCGCAGCTGAATCCGCATCTCCATCTTCAGTACCCGCATCATCTCCAAGAGCTGCCCTCGAACCCTTGCCCAGATCAGAAATGGGAGCTTCGGTAAAGAAAAACTGGCATTCTTAACGAACATATATGTGTATAAGGGAGATTCAGTATAGTGAATCCAGGACTTGCCATGGATACGAGTGAACAGAGTGAACGGCATCGATTGACGCACGAGAGTTCCTCAGTTGAGAAAGAGTGGTTTCCACGAGTGAACGGCATACGAGGGTACTCATACTTTCACAACAGAAACTGAGTGAAGCGTAGGAAGGCGAGCGGAACGGATACTTAAAGCTATTGTGAATTGATGGTCGAAAGAGTAGCTAATCTTTCACAGGTTTTCACAACAGACACATACCTCTGGGGTACCTTGGTTCGATCAGTTAAGAGGACCAATTGTCATCTAAAATGAAGTTCTTTTCACAGCCGAATAAGAGGCTCGTCAAGAAAGGTGGTATGAAAGCCCTACCCGATCCGAACAAGAATGTCGATTTACTACTGCCCGAACCGGTTGGCTTTCTCTTTCACTTAACGATCGTCTTTCTATACGCAATTCTTTCTATCATCTTTGGATTGACAGGAATGCCGGTAGTTTCATATCGAACAATGACAACCTTAGCGAAGTCAATCAAACTCCACATCTTTGCCTCTCGATTTTCCTCTAGTTGAAGTAGGATAACAGAACTGAAAGAGCTTCAGCATCAGAGGATGGGCCTATCTACCCTAATTCCGATATTATACCAGTGAACTTCCCTTCCTCTCTAGCATCTGTTTTGCTAGGTGCTTATCCCTTGCCCTCACTCACAGAAGTCGAAAGAAATTGCGTATAGAAAGAAAGTGGTCCGGGAAAAGTAGTTTGATTTAGGGATCATAGAGCACGTCTTATTGCGTAGTAGAAGTCTCTCCTCACTTGGTCGGATTACCTCCGATCGATCGATGCTCCTACGCAAGTCTGGTTGTGTCTCAGGTAGGTAAGGTTCGAGTAGTAGTAACGAGCCGGTAAAGGTTTCACATGTTGTATGATATTCCATCCGTGAGTTAACAAGGAAGAGCAGTGGTCGTATGAACAGAATGTCCAAGGAAGTAGAACTGTCCAAGCTTATGAACAAGCTCAATATAGCCAAAGGCAGGTGGGTAAGGGCATAGAGGGTTTCGGGGAAGGGGTTGAAGACTGACCTTGACAACGATGTTTTAGGTGATCCCTGGAATCCTATTTTCTATTTGATTTCAATAGTAGGCAGGGCGGAACGGAAAGGTAGCACCAAAGAGCATCCGGCATAGATAGTGAGCCCTACTGAGGACGGTTGGGTTGGGAAGAGAATAGCATACGAAGATCAAGTAGAGGTAGTATATTGATTGTTCGCATGTGTCCTAAACCTCTGGTTGTTATTGAAGCAATTAAAGCTGGTATAACCTCCTGAGAATCTTTCCTATATAAGTTTACCACGGAAGGGTAAAAAGATGAGATTCTAGCTAAAAACAAGCAACGTATCAAGGGCTCAGGCCTCAACGCATCCTTTTTGAGTTGACTAAGTCTCTCTAAGTAAA
Source organism: Agapanthus africanus (assembly GCA_030015575.1). Lineage (NCBI taxonomy): Eukaryota > Viridiplantae > Streptophyta > Magnoliopsida > Asparagales > Amaryllidaceae > Agapanthus > Agapanthus africanus. The sequence continues at coordinate 89,683,701 of CM057351.1, read as the reverse complement.
ACAAGCTTTGTAGAGGCGATTCCCATCTAACTTGGTCTACTATCGATGATTTTTTTATCTGAACTGCGACAAGTTTGAAGATTTGTGAAGCTTGAACAAGAGCCTCTCTGGGGTATCTATAGAAAGCGGATTCTCCTCGCAAGGCGGTCAAAATGGCATGATGAGAACAAATGGTAGGAATGACCAGGAATTCATCCTAAAGTATGTGTCATAAGACATGAGTAGACCTGGCAGGGTATGGTCCCTCGCCTCTATGCCTGTTTCCTTCATGGTGGAAGTCTTCTACTCTGATTGATCAACCCCGCGGTACCTCAATTAGGCAGCAAAGAGAGGAACAAGGGTTGTTATAGACGGAGCTAAAGGAAGATTCTTTAGTCGCTTATGACTTAGTCCTGACCAAGCAAGGCAAATCCGAATACGGATGAAGAAGCAAGGCCTCTTTTAGATTGACTGTTGGCAGATCGAGATTGAAAGCCAGTAGCAACGAAGTGCTTTCACCTCTTGTAGTAGATCCGTCTAGTCAAAGATCCTTATTTATTTTTGTCCAGTCTCCCAGCAAGAAACCTTATGAACTTTATCGGAGAACCTATTCCTATTCATGTGAAAGGTTTTTGAGAACACTGCATAGTATGCCAATGAAAATACCGAAAAAAGGCCCAAAAACAGGCAACGAAAACAGTCTTCAGAGGTGCCGTTAGGAAGGAAATCGGGGAATAGCAAAAAAAAGTGGGTTTCATCCAAAATTGATTATGGGACCTGAGGGACATTAGGTTGATGCCGACAATCACTGGAAAACGTCACAAGTAGATCTTCCAAAGTTCAACATATGGATCTCGACGTTTGTCAACAATAGGCCAGAACTTGAAAAAGCAGAACATCAACTTGACTCGTTTTTCTCGGAATTCATTGAGGTGGATTTTCACTAGTTTCCTAGAGAATGAATATTGAATAGAGGTATCTGCGTCGGCAGAAGATTAAGCAACTGGAAAAGTTGCATCTAGGGCAGGGCAGTGAAATCATACAGGCAAGAAGATCCTTCTGAAGAAGAAAGGCCCCTTTCCTATGGGCAGAGGGAGATATAGTAGTCATAGGCATACGCCATCCGAAGCAGCATTGGCAAACGAAGAAAGCAAATCAAAAGTGGAATATCCTCTTAATCAACTGGACAGAAAAAGAAAAATCTTCATTCGAGCAGAATCGAGGAACGGATTTTCTCCTGTTTTTTCCCATGGTTTAAATCTTTCTTCAGATGCAGATGATCATTACCGATTTCGATTGTTGCGTATGTTTCGTCTGCTAACTAATTCAGCTTCTTATGGCCGTTATACTTATTCATACGTTGAATTTGGTGGAAATTCATTCACCCCTGGAAAATCGCATCTCTTTCTTTTCCCTACCAAAGGCTTGCGCTTTTTCTGAAGTGTCTGCCCTATCGAACTCCCCGCAAACTACCCTAGAATAGTCAGTTTTTGCCTTTGCCTCTATTGTTGTTGAAAGGCTAGTACCAGTGGTATCTAAGCTTCCGACTCTATCGACGGTCTAGCTTCCCCGCCCACCTCCCCTGGAATAGAATGAACTTGCTAATCTCTGCCTCTTATGAGGTTTGAAAAGGGATATTGCTATTCTATCATTTTCACTATTTCTAAACCCTGGGAGCTATGTTGAATCGGTTCTTTCTATTGCCTATGCCTACGTCCCTTGGTTTGGAGAAGCTAAACCGTCAGCCCTTGGCTTTGCTACAGGTTCAAATCATTCCTATTCTTGTTCACAGCCGGAAACTTCTTTCTTTCTGTTTCAATAGGAAAAAGGGCCTTCCCTACCATAGTTGGTTGGTTATTAAGTCATTCTTTCTCCAATAACCAACGGAGAAAGGGTATCTTAATTCTGTTTTAAACCAACCCGAATCACACGCTTCATTGCTTCAAAGGGCCCATCATAACGCAGTATTAAGCCACGGTGAACCTTTTAACTGCTTATTTTTTTTAGATCTGGGGAGTGCTCTTTAACTAGAGGATTTATCCCTAATCTTAAACTCAATCGGCCTTCTGTCCTGATCTGCCCACTTATTCATACGCTTGACTTCCTTGGCTAGGCTGTCACGCGCTTCCTCCAGGCTTGGACTGAGCAAATCTGTAGGCTGCAGGACACCTTCCCTCTGAAGGCTGCTTGGAAACTGAATGCGGCGTCAAGGTTGTTTTCCCGTAGCCAACTCAAAAGGACTCATCCACAGGTATGAGTTCTGATATAGGTTGTAGCAAAACTGTGCCGTGTCCAGCAAGTCCACCCAGTTTTGTTGGCTTGCTGTGAAAAAATGTCGAAGGTACTCCTCAAGCATTCACCCGCTCTGTCTGACCATCAGTCTGTGGGTAATTTCTTGTAGAGAATTTGAAGTCCGAACTAGTTGAATACCAAAGAGAGTCGTCCAGAACCTGCCCGTAAACCGAGTGTCTCTGTCACTTACTATATCTTCGGGTAATCCCCAGTACTTAACCACGTTCTTGTAGAATAATTGTGCCGCCTTGTCTGCAGGACAAACATTCGGCGCTGGAACAAAGATAGCATACTTAGAAAAAACCTGTCTACCACAACCAACATTGACCGGAATCCCTGGACCTTAGGCAAACCCACCACAAAGTCCATGGAAACACTTCTCCATGGTCGTTTTGGAATTGGTAGAGGCTCCAAGAGACCTCTTTTCTTCTTCCTTTCGGTCTTGTCTTGCTGACAGACCATGCACGTCTTCATCAAGCTCTCGAACAAAGAAGATATGCACCAAAAAAGCTCAAGGAGAATAGGTTTAGGCTTTGATGCTGGATTCATGATTTCCGTCTCTGTAATGGTGATCCAATGCATGTGCCTATTTTGGTATCGCTACCCTACTGTCTTCTTCTTTGAGTTTTGCTTGTTTTCTATCGTCTTTACTTTCGGAATTAGCCTGACCCTTGATGGTCCTACGAAGCTTGTCTCACGCCCCAACGTAGCTAGTGTGTAGAAGTCGATCAACTCAAGGCAGTGAATACTTTCGCAAGAAAACGGATGTGCTACCGCACAACGGCTTTCGCGCTAGTGCTCACTCCGTTGTTTGGGTCAGGGCATTTCTCTTGCTTTTATCTCATTACCTTAGCTATCGAGTATAGCTGGTTTTGGTTCGGTTAAGTCAATGAATTCGGCAAAGCTAGTTAACAAACTGGTGTAATCAAATAAATCAAGACAAATGCTTCTTTTCCAGCCTTGTCAAGATCAGAAATGATGTATTATAGAAAGATTCTTCTTCTTTCTCTCGCTAACCCTAATGCTCCTATCTCTGTTTTCCTTCTGTTGCGATCCCCTTTTCGGAGGCTTATTCTGGTTTAAACAATATCTGCCTCTTTTCTTTTAACAACATGGTATATATATATCGTCATGCTAACCCGAGCCAATCATATCATCTCAGAAGGTTAGCGCAGGGAAGGAGTCAGCTAGGCCTCTAGATTGATAGCCCTGTGTTGGTGAAGAGAGCGAGACAGGTGATCAACGAGTTCGTTTTCAAGTGAATCTTTGACTTTTGAGTTCCGTAGTGAAGTGAGTATTGAATCTCCGCACGCATAGGTTTGTTGAAGATCGGGATGTGAAAATCTTGCATTTTATGCGAAGCAGGAATCACGCACTAATTCCGTTTAGTTAACGCTACAATGAGCCAATAACAACAACAAGGGGACAACACAACTCAAGGATGAACGTTCACTTCGTTCACTAGTAGAAAAGAGGAGTTCAATCAATATTGATGAATTTTGATCACATACAGGACTTGCTTGATGGAAAAGGTTCGAACAAAAGGAGGGAGCAAGAAAATTCCTGTGCGTTAGTGAGATCGTAGAAACATAAGGGCAACCTCTTTATGTTTATGAGTCATGGTTATGAGTGTCGTCTCGTTCAGTCTAGTCTCGTTGAGCATTGAGTAATGGGAGTGTTGTTGCCTCTCGTGTTGTAATGTTATATGCCACTGAGTAATTGGAGTGCTCAAGTGAAGTATAAAGAATCTGTATGATTGGTTTCGAGTGAATAAGTGTTGAAAACCCGTGTTTTTTGGCTATTTTTGGTGAAAAAACGTGGGTTTGAGCTCTTTGAAATGGAGATGTATTTATTGCTATTAAGATTCATATTGCCTACTTATCTTATTTAAGATGAAGAAAAGTGCACTATTTTAGGTACAATAGTACCTAAGGGACCCAACGAATCCCTAATTTGAGTTTGCCCTAGCCAAAATAACTCACGGGTAGGTTGAAACTCAAGATTGTTTTTTGTGAACTTGGTCTCTGAAACCGTTCTCTATATAGAACCTGGGGACTCCCATCGATGTTGTCTTCGTTGATCCCTCCTGTTCAATTCTGACGGTTGCCATGGAAGATCCCTTGGTTGGCATTATAGCTCAGTTACAGCTGAAGAAGCTATCACAGTTACTGCTGGAGAGGAGAGGTAGTTTACTTGCTTACATGAAAAAGTCATGTTTGCTGGTCGGGCACCAAGATCAATGGGTCCCTATCCTCACCAAATTCATATTTCTTTATCATACGAAAAAGAAAGGATGCGCAGCATACGGCTTTCAAGAACAAAACAGCTACTTATACCTATCCAGCAAGGTCACTTTCCGGTGGGTAAACTCCCTCAAGGTGGGTAGGTGCCAGGGCCCTGCGCTACAAAGGCTGGTTAGAGACCTCTTTCTTTTCTTTTGTCGCCTTATCCGCATTAGCATCGTCATCGATGTAGTAAACTGGGCATGCAAGGCTGTCTTCTTGCTCTTCCTCCCATTATTTTGCCTTACCCTAACGAGTAAGCAAGTATGAACTACCTTGTTCACCACCTTGGTCGAGTAAGTCTTTACTACCTCTTTGAACTCATGAGCATGTAGGTTTTGAGTTTCACCTCGTACCTGATCATGGTTTGGTTTCTGATAATGCGAGTGCTGTTAACCAGTTGACGATATGGCTTATAGCTAGAGAAGAGAAAGGCTAGTCACCACCTCGACCTTGAAGGAGTATTCGTAAGAAAGGTCCTTAGTGTTTATAAAATCACTCACTTTGACTCCCTCTTTAGAAATATAAACAAGCTATTGAATTTTTCAAAATAAGGGACAGGAGAATCAGGGAAACTTTATCATCTACAGATTGAATGATGAGCATGACGAGGAGAAGTGGCATATAGACCACGCCACATGACCCATCATCCTCATAATTAGAAATAAAAGGTCAGCAGAAGTATTCAAATTAAAAAGAACAGAAAGGGGTAAAGAAGGCCCAGATGTAGCCCTGCTAATGCAAAGGGATGCCGAAGAACGAAAGAAAGTAAGTCAAACAGAGTTCAACGCAACAGATACTTTGCTGGTTTATAGGCCAAGATACGCGGCAGAATGTCTACGAGACTAAAAAGATAGGGTTCGAGGACCTGTTGGTCAAAGGAAAGGGGAGGTCCAGATTCCAGGACGGAGCCGTATGAGGCTGAAGCTCAACATACGGTTTTGAAGCCGAGCCTTTCCAGCAATGGGTAAAGAAGAGATGCCAGGGCGACACAGATTCATAGCTACATCAGGCTACTCAAGACGGTGCTAACCCTATGAGTCTTTTTCTTGAGATATTTCACCATACACAGAAGGGAGTATGGAACACTTTCGGTTCAACATCAGGAAAAGAAAGTGGGCTGTAAGAAGCTAACTGGCTTGAAAACGACGCACTCTTGTATCCTCGCAGGTCCTCTTTCTTTGTTTTCTGAGATAGCTTGACTGGATGAATGGAATGGATGAGAATAAGTGTTGGAGATAGTGCCCTCATAGTCAATTATTGGATCACAGGTACGTGATTGCAATGATTGCGGAGGACCTATACCGGTAGGACAGTCTTACTCAAGATGATAGTATGCTATCTGGTTTGCCTTTATCAGTCGTGTACATGTTCAGGTGACTGATTACATGTTACACTTTGATAGAGCCCTTAGGATCTTGCTTTACCACCAACAGTATGATGGCGATCATATACGTGAGAGTTGGGTGGTTTATATGCATATCCTTAATTGTGGTCCCTAGTCGTGGGAGTTTCGAGACAGGGCATCGATACTCCAGAGTAGACTAGTGTGTACAGTCGAGACCCCGACGAGGGGCGGTGGCCGGTCTCACAAGCCACTGGTGTCAGTTGGATCACCTAAGATGTATACAGGTGCTCATTGGGTTATGAGTACACCGGACATGACTCGCCGGGAATCTGCTAGTTAGTATTATATCTACCGTAAGATAGCAGTTCCCTGGTGACATGTGTACAGGTTAGTTCATCGACCTGAGGTCGTCATTTGTCTCGTGTGAGTTCCCACTGTGCTTTGATTTCTACCCTACCACGGCTCAAAGGAGTCGTGCAAACAGGTAGTTTTTGTTTACAGTCCCGAGCTATATGGAGGCACGTGAGCGGATCGGCAGGGGATTCGTCTCTCCCGGTATTGGGGGCGAGGTCGTGCTGTGTCTAGGAGATCCATTACACAAAGTCCATGGCCATGGCAGGAGATTTACCGGTAGGTACTCCAGTAGTATCTCAGGGTGTTATTGGGCTACACTCCGACACGACTTATACTGCTATTGGGGGTCTGACGTTACTAGCCCCCTAGGCAGATATGCGATAATCATAGACGAACGGACCGGACTGTATATACATTGTCACTGTTAGGCTCAGTAGGGTTTCTGGATGAGTTCGCTCATCAGTCTCCCTTGAGGTCAGTCCATGGGCAGCCGTTACGCATTGCTAGTGCCGCTGACGGTTTGTGGTTAAACCCACTGCCAGGGTACTGACGAGTCATTAGAGTCCCCCACAGACAGTTTCCCAAGTTCGGGCGAAACGTTGTAGAGGCCGTATGGTTTTATGGCAGGGTTCGGAAAATGCACGTGCGTTTACGCACGTGTTATTTTTCGGGCAGATGATACTGGTCGGCTTTGGTTTAAGCCGGATCCGAGTATTATATTGAGTAGGTATAATATCTTTGTCTCAGTTGCATTTGTATTCGGTCGTAATACAAATGCGGGTATATTTATACAGTTACGGGGTTATCCTGAAAGTCGTTTCAGGATCACTTTTGGAAGTTGCCAGTTTCCAGTTTTCCATCAGCCGTCTTTTAACATTCGGTTAAAGATGGGTTTATCTTTTCTTGGATGAGGTGAGTCAGTGTTCTGGAAGTTTCTAGAAGCAACTAGAAGAGGTGACTAGGTTCATGAACCTTTGCTTACATTAATTACATGATGACTAGGTGTTTATGACTCATGCTTTAACATTAAAGCATTTTGTTTTGGTTAAGATCTTTTCTTCATGATATGCTTCATGTTATGGTCACCACTTGCTCCTACCATCACCTCCCTCTTGCATATATAGTGGCCGGCCACCCTTGAGAGAAAGTGAGAGATTGATTTCATTTTTGGTAAAAAAGACTATGGTTTAAAGTCAAACTTGACGACCGAGTTGCCTCAAGTCAGAGGCGGGAGCCCGTTTAAAGAATCAGAGACGTGGTGCCACTTGGACGAGCAGATCGGAGATCGACGAGATCAGAGCAGCCGCAACGGAGCGTGGGATGATGGTTAAAGAACGAAGGACTCGGATCGTTCGGTATAACCTTTCTACACTCTTTACAGTTTGTTAGTTTAGCAATAATGGCAGATCCGGGTTAAAGTATACGATAGCGCCAGTTAAAAGTTTTTGTTCCGTATTTCGCGTCTGTAGACTGCCGGGGCGCTAGCGTAGACTTACAGTGGTATCAGAGCCTCACCATTTTGCTAAACTAACTTGTGCTAACGTGTTTAAAACATCGATCGAACCGGTAATCAAAAATTGCAAAATCCAAGCTTGACAGTTTCTGTCGATTTTAAAAGGGTTCCAAAATTAATTTTACACATCACAGAAAATTCAGCAGGCTTTTCTAAGAACACCGACAAAATTTGGGCTCGTGATTCCACCAATCCGCCGCGGAAACGCGGCCAAACCCATGGTTTGGCCGCGCATCCGCGGCCACTTGGTAAGATCATGCTCCCAAATTTCTACAGTGTGTTCTCTTATGGAAATTGGGGTTTTTGGTATATATCGTTTGGGCCCAGGTTTTGTTACTGTTCTACAGATGTTCGTGGGGCCCACTTTGTGATATTTTGTCGATTGAAAATTAAACACGTTAGTTTACAGTGCTTACATTATATCTCCGACCGGGAATGTCATTTGATCGGTAAACCGCGTCTGATTGCTATAGTTCTTTTAGACGGGTTTGCGAACGTGACATTCGCGTTGATGTTCTGTGTTGTGCTGTAATGTTGCGGATTTGTCGTGGTGGATAGCAGTGTGCAATGGTAGTGCAGTTTGAGTTTATTTGTACTTTTGATATTGCGGGGCGAGCGTCCAACTTGTGGACAGCCGTCACTGCCTGTTGTATAATATTCTTTTGGGGCACGACCAGGTTGCGGTCGATGTACCTATTGTACTATTTTTCATTACTGTACTAGGTTTTGCCCCGCGACGGAGTGCACGGATAGCCGGGTTCTGGTGGGCAACGGTTCCGCATCTCATGGCTTTGAGAGGCAGAGGGGTCCCACTCTAGAATTGGCAGACTATTCGCCGAACTCGTAGGGGGTACAGGTTGACCCAAGGAGGGATGCCCAAGATTACCGGATTCCGTGAAGTGCTGGGTGGTCCATTCACTATGCTGTAGGGGGCTGCCTCGCTTCAGGTTTTGGCGGGTAACTTGCCGCACCCGTAAGGGTCTAGGTTTCATTGCACAGGCTATCCACACGACAGGGGAACGTCGGGTTTCAGCAGCGGCTCTGTGAAACCCGGGGATCCCAGATTATCTGTATTGTTCTGTGATGCTTATTACTTTTCTGTAATGTTGCATATTATCACGCCTGGAGTGATTATTGTATATTGGTTTATATACTATTAGATGTTGTATATGTTTTACACCCGCTCTAGTCCAGTCCCCGCTCTGTCGTTAGTTAAGTAACCTAACGGGTGATGACGGGACCCAGTGACGAATGCGGATGGCATATACGTACATTTTATTTTCGTTCTTTTCTGGTGTGATTAATGATGGGACTGCGTTGATTCTGATCAATGCAAAGTAAAGCAAACCTGTTTACAGTTGTTGGAACAAATTTAAAAAGTGTTATTGCAAAGACGTTTCCTTTTGTTATGCATAGCGGTATTCAGTGGAATATCCTGCACCTCATTCGACGGGGCAAGGGCCGATATCCCTTCACCGGGACTGACCCCTTCGGCAGAAGTTTGCGTCAGGGTAATAACTTCACTATAGTCGATTACAAGTTGCTTTGCATAGCGGTATTCAGTGGAATATCCTGCACCTCATTCCACGAGGAAAGAGCCGAGATCCCTTCACCGGGAGTAACCTCTTTAGCACAGGTTTTTCGCCACTATATTTTAAAAAGCTATCAGGTTCCTTCAGCGATATCAAGTTCACTACGTTAAAGGTTTTTCGCTAAAAACCAGCCGTAGCCCTCCGTCACTTCTTTTGGGTATTCAGTAGTATTCAAGCTATGTATTTTGACCAACGCCAAGGCATAGTGTTTGGTAGCTGCTGGGTATTCAATTGTTGCATAGATAGATGAGTTAGTTTGGGACAGTCGTTCTGCCATTTTGGCCAACGTCAAGGGCATGTGCGGGTAGGTTCAAATTGACAAGATAGTGACGGGTAGAACTTGGCATGTGACTTATGACATTTTGACCAACGCCAAGGTTATAAAAGCATGGGGCAAAAATCATATCGGGAGTTTCTAAAGAAACTGAAACTTGCCAAGTATGCGCATACCATCTGGAGTATGAGTAACGTGGATGCATTCCATCACGTTATCATGCGATGAGAGTTGGATCCCGATTCCCACTGATGAGTTGGTTTACTCTTCGGGTGATCCCGATTGATTCTTCTTTAGGTTTGGAGGAGAATTTGACAGGACAGTGGGAGGTTTCCGGATTAGATAAAGTGATAACCATTCTGATCTAGGTTAGAGTGCACCAGAGTGTTTCTTTTCTCTCTCTCTTTGGCAGCGACCTTTGACCGACCCTAGACTATGACTCAGTGACCAGGTTGACTGAACCTTCTTAAAATACTGGCTTTTGGATAGTCTATGTTGCATAAGTCATTGCCACTCCTTCTTTTACCCTTTGAATTTCTCAGAACACCCGTATTACTACGGATATCAACTTCCATTGGATAGATCCATCGTATGGTTATATACGAACTCGAAGGGACTTCTTCGAGGATGGATCCAGGTTCAGGAGAAAAAGAATTGGTTTATTCAGTTGTCTTTTATTATCACCTTCTCTCAGGTTGCGAGAGCTCCTTGGTTTAGGAGAGTACACCTATTACGCTTATTGGATAGTCTTATTCCAAACCATAGGCAGGTGCAGAAAGGTAGGGAATGAAGAAAACCAATTAGCCTAAGTAGGGTGTGCAGAAGGTAATATGTAAAGACAAAATAAAGGGATTAGAAAGAGGGCAAAGTAAATTGCGACTGATATCATTTACGACCAAAAACAGCGTACTTCATCGCCACTCCTATTTCACCTTTAAAAGAATAAGGTATTATTCAGTTGTCTTTTATCATCACCTTCTCTCGAGATGCGAGTACTCCTTGGTTTAGGAGGGTACACCTATTATGCTTACTGGATAGTCTTCTTCCAAACCATAGGCTGGTGCTGAACGGTAGGGAAGGAAGAAAACCATTTAGCCTAACGATGGTGTACAGAAGGTAACGACTAAAGACAAATAAAGGGAATTTGGAGAGATGGCAAAGAGATATACGGTTGAATTCATGAATTGGATTATGGAAGAGGCATTGCAATGAATACCAAGATACCCCTACGAAACATTTTCATGTTTCAGTGCATTGTTAAAGAAAAACTGTTTTCCCTATTAGACACTTACTCCAGGGGTATGTATTTACCAGGTTTCATTCTCATATCTGTATGGTTTTACAGATGATGAGTGGGAGTAAGTTATTGGGAATTAGGTGATTATCCTCATTATATCGGAATTCGTTGTAATTGGTGATATTTGAGGAAATCGCCAGGGTACAGTTTTCAACCTACGACGCACAGGTTTTGAGTTGTTTAACTCAGCGGACTTATACAGAGTATTGTATGTTGTCCAAGTGTCCATCAGGACAAAGGGGTAGGTCCTCGTACTATGTTCTGTTTACTTATAACTTCTCTAGTATTTAGACGAGTGTTTCGTAGTAATACAAGGTCTAAGTTTTGAGAAGTTGTGGGTATAAGAATAAAGTAGAGAACCAGGTGTCACAAGTATCGGGATTTTTCAAAGAGATCGAAGATGTAGATTCCTGTGATTGGTATTCAGATGATAGTGATGGTTTTGAGAAACGTGTTTCTCTTTCAGGTTACTCATAATTGGATGGATTCCTAAGTTGAGTAATGCTGATTAGCTTCTTTCCATTAAAGTTGATATGCACTGGAGACAGTTGCATGATTTGAATCTGGTTCCAATTAAATTAGTGCCAAAGTTTCTATATTGGATATAGAATAGTTCGTACCATAAAAGATATTAAGGTACGGGGAGTTCTCCAGCTTATGCTTAAAACCAGACTCTAGATAACTCGGGCACGTTTCTGTAATGGCTGTTTGTGGGTTGACCCTGGCTACGACGAGGGTTGATATTCTACCATTTGGAAGATCAATAGTGATATTGTTCTTGACTCGCCACAATTTTAGTAAAAATGGATCTTTTTCAGAAAACAGTAGTGGGAGTATGGTAGAACTGGAAGTGATTCCAGAACCGCAAACGATTACGGAAAATTTAATAGGACCTATATATTCAATCAAGTTTGACATTCCAATAGCCACTCCGCAGATATGATGGGTAACCTCAGACACCCGAGAGGTACTCCGGTAGCCTTAAGGACGGTGACAGGGAGGTTATTATCTACCCAGACTTGACACTACTGGTGTTCCAGGATATGAGACCCGGTAGGAGGGTTGTCGTAGTCAGTGGGAGCAGCGGAAGCATAGTGGGCAAGATGCTTATATCTATTTATAGACTTGAGCAGTTATAGCGGAGATAGATCATCTAATTTTGATGTGACAGTCATAGGTTTGACTTCAATCAGGATAGGGGATGGATCTGTTAAGAAGGTAGTAGGGTGTGATGTCATGGTATCTGGATGACATACACAGAGTAGGAAGTAAAATTCCTATACTACGATCGGTTGTACTGTGGTCGTCACACAGTTGTTTCTCCAGACAGGATATGGATATAATATTTGACATTCTGGTTTCTAGATCTATGGTTTTAGATCTGGATTTGGGTAGTTTCCCAATGTGGGTACTTTGACAGATATTCTAATGGTTTTTAGAATAGTTGACTCCTAGCATGGTGGTGTACCTGCAGGTGATGGAGTCACCCTCTCTAAAGGTGTCGTATAGACTAAAGGGGAGAGGGATGTGCATGATTGACAGATCACTTGCTTAGGCAACTGAGTCAATCATGAGATGTCAAGTACCGCACCAAATGTTGTTTTTGCACTAGATGCAATAAGTTTGTATTAATCCAATCCTGGAGAAACATAAGGAAGCAGTTTTAGAACATAAGTACATGTTCTACGGATTTGATGACGGCAGCCTCCTTTGGGAGACGGTTATCATTCCAGGCTTCAAAGGTGACATGGTTGACAAAGTGATTGTCAGAGTTATAGTTTTTCCCTCTGACGAAGAGGGACAATATTATGGACAGGTGGTCCAAGAGGATACTGTGGGTGGCATGGTGCCGGATACTGATTAGGTTCAGTGATCGATACAGTCTAAGAAGTTTGGATTTGGAGTTCATTTATGAACTAGGTCCCATCAGATATCCAGACATATTCTAAGATAGGTGTTACTCGATTCGGGAGATGGCTTTCTCCGCGAACTTGAGATTTAGAGAGATATAGAAAGAAACTTCTAGGCGGATCCACTCACTGAGACTATTTCTCGAACACAATAGTTTTACAAACGGGCTTTGTGATACTGATTAGTAGAGGAGTTGGATGTTCGGTTTCACACGGGCTGTGAGTAGTCGACATCGCAATAATTAGCCTTGAGTGCAAGTGGGAGATTGTTGGAGATAGTGCCCTCATAGTCAATTATTGGATCACAGGTACGTGATTGCAATGATTGCGGAGGACCTATACTGGTAGGACAGTCTTACTCAAGATGATAGCATGCTATCTGGTTTGTCTTTATCAGTCGTGTACATGTTCAGGTGACTGATTACATGTTACACTTTGATAGAGCCCTTAGGATCTTGCTTTACCACCAACAGTAAGATGGCGATCATATACGTGAGAGTTGGGTGGTTTATATGCATATCCTTAATTGTGGTCCCTAGTCGTGGGAGTTTCGAGACAGGGCATCGATACTCCGGAGTAGACTAGTGTGTACAGTCGAGACCCCGACGAGGGGCGGTGGCCGGTCTCACAAGCCACTGGTGTCAGTTGGATCACCTAAGATGTATACAGGTGCTCATTGGGTTATGAGTACACCGGACAGGACTCACCGGGAATCTGCTAGTTAGTATTATATCTACCGTCAGATAGCAGTTCCCTGGTGACATGTGTACAGGTTAGTTCATCGACCTGAGGTCGTCATTTGTCTCGTGTGAGTTCCCACTGTGCTTTGATTTCTACCCTACCACGGATCAAAGGAGTCGTGCAAACAGGTAGTTTTTGGGTACAGTCCCGAGCCATATGGAGGCACGTAAGCGGATCGGCAGGGGATTCGTCTCTCCCGGTATTGGGGGCGAGGTCGTGCTGTGTCTAGGAGAGCCATTACACAAATTCCATGGCCATGGCAGGAGATTTACTGGTAGGTACTCCAGTAGTATCTCAGGGTGTTATTGGGCTACACTCCGACACGACTTGTACTGCTATTGGGGGTCTGACGTTACTAGCCCCCTAGGCAGATATGCGATACTCATAGACGAACGGACCAGACTGTATATACATTGTCACTGTTAGGCTCAGTAGGGTTTCTGGATGAGTTCGCTCATCAGCCTCCCTTGAAGTCAGTCCATGGGCAGCCGTTACGCATTGCTAGTGCCGCTGACGGTTTGTGGTTAAACCCACTGCCAGGGTACTGACGAGTCATTAGAGTCCCCCACAGACAGTTTCCCAAGTTCGGGCGAAACGTTGTAGAGGCCGTATGGTTTTATGGCAGGGTTCGGAAAATGCACGTGCGTTTACGCACGTGTTATTTTTCAGGCAGATGATACTGGTCGGCTTTGGTTTAAGCCGGATCCGAGTATTATATTGAGTAGGTATAATATCTTTGTCTCATTTGCATTTGTATTCGGTCGTAATACAAATGCGGGTATATTTATACAGTTACGGGGTTATCCTGAAAGTCGTTTCAGGATCACTTTTGGAAGTTGTCAGTTTCCAGTTTTCCATCAGCCGTCTTTTAACATTCGGTTAAAGACGGATTTATCTTTTCTTGGATGAGGTGAGTCTGTATTCTGGAAGTTTCTAGAAGCAACTAGAAGAGGTGACTAGGTTCATGAACCTTTGCTTACATTAATTACATGATGACTAGGTGTTTATGACTCATGCTTTAACATTAAAGCATTTTGTTTTGGTTAAGATCTTTTCTTCATGATATGCTTCATGTTATGGTCACCACTTGCTCCAACCATCACTCCCTCTTGCATATATAGTGGCCGGCCACCCTTGAGAGAAAGTGAGAGATTGATTTCATTTTTGGTAAAAAAGACTATGGTTTAAAGTCAAACTTGACGACCGAGTTGCCTCAAGTCAGAGGCGGGAGCCTGTTTAAAGAATCAGAGACGTGGTGCCACCTGGACGAGCAGATCGGAGATCGACGAGATCGGAGCAGCCGCAACGGAGCGTGGGATGATGGTTAAAGAACGGAGGACTTGGATCGTTCGGTATAACCTTTCTACACTCTTTACAGTTTGTTAGTTTAGCAATAATGGCAGATCCGGGTTAAAGTATACGATAGCGCCAGTTAAAAGTTTTTGTTCCGCACTTCGCGTCTGTAGACTGCCGGGGCGCTAGCGTAGACTTACAATAAGGAGAGAGGGAAAGCAAGTTAGAGATAGGAGATAGGGAGAAGACGAGACTCGACGTCTATGTGATGACTCCCTTGACTAACAGAAGGTGACTCTAAGGAGGTATCACAACACAAACCTTGTAAGGTTTCAGTAGCCGGTTCCGATAGATTACTGGTTATACAGGGTCGCCTATTCACTCCTGGCACATTCGACCATTGAAGCTGAATTCATAACAGACGATGCGTTTAGAGATGATGGACCACCTCATTTCCCCCACACTCCCTAGATCTTCATGGGACCAACCTATCCCGAATAAAGGGTTTGTGCGTCTTACTAGTTTCCATGCGAGATGCTCCGGCCTTTCGAACCAACTCCCAATGTTCTATTCTATGGATTTCCAACCCTATGGAAGATGATCCTCTCCCAACTGCGGATAGTACCTATCTTCGAGGGACCAACGCACCTCGCAAAGCGCGTAGGAGTCGTTCACGCACCTCACCGGTCTATTTGAATCTACCTAACCCAACTAGTGAGTGATGCCCCGCCAAATGTGGATCGGTTTGACCCACATCTCTTGTCTTACTGTTGATAATACTAAGAATTTATGGTCTTCCCATTCACAAAATCCGGCTACTTAATTTACGAAAGCCTCCTTCCTATGTTTCACAATAAAGAGGGCATTACTCTAGGTCGATCGAAGCTGCTGCTACGCTGTATAAACCATTTTTCTTTCCCAACCCGGGCAATGAATAAGCCGTTTCCTCCCGGTTATAATCCGCCAAATGACATCAAGTACACGGGTAAGGGAGATCCGCAGCTACATCGATCCTCTTTTTTTTGTTGACCAGTGAGTTTCTTCATGATCCTACCTACTTCTTTAAGTTGTTCTTCATGAGCCTAGGGGGGCGCTGCTGCAGAGGCAGTTCCCATATTCCGAATAGAGAATTCGAAGCCAGAGGCTTCCTTGTATGAACATATAAATAGACTCGAGGCAATGGACGGTCATAGGAGAATTCCCAAACTGAGACCGGGAGAATGAAATGACAAAGTAGTTCGTACTCACTCACTCTCAATTCGATGTTGATTTTAAAAGAAGTTCATCAGGCTCAACGGCCTTGTCTGACCCGCTCTAGCTAGCATATCCGCTATTGCAAGCAAGGGATAAGAAACAAGAGCCCACCACGTAGCTACCGATAAGGTATAAGCCCTCTTTTGGATGAGCAGGCACTTGAGCCTTGAAGTGAAGTACGAAGTAAACGAACCACGCGTAAAGTGCAGATGTCCAATTCCATGGCTATGGGAACGGGCAGGCCGGGCAGAATGACCACCAAAGATCAGAACGGGCGGAAGAGCTCTCACTCGGCTTCACCCATTCATGAGGGTCTTGGAAGTACAGAAAGAAACCACATCTCAACTCATTTTAGTATACAGCTGGCCTAAATTAGATAGCATTAGTAGTATCCCTTCCTTCATTGTGGATCCCACTCCCAAAAAGAAGTAATGCTTTCTAATTTCTGTATTTCGAATATCTCTTTGGCTACAAATTCAAAGAGTCAAGCGGTGGTAAGATATGGAGGAATGACTTCGTTACCTCTTAGAGCTTTGAATTGACCGGACTTTAGAAACACCTTTCGCAAAAAAGAAAGAAAAGGAATCGGACGCATAAACGGAAAGAGGTTAACAATTTGACATAGAACCACAAAGAAAGAATAACAGAAGGATTGTGAACCTTCACCAAAGCAGACAAAGCCGAACCCAAGCCGGACACCGATAAAGACTGAAACGGAATAGTGGAAAGAAAATTCCAATACTGAAAGTAAACCGGAATAATGAGACAGGAGAAAAAAACGTTCTCAAAGGCTTCAAGCCTAGAACGATCGTTTTGATGCAGTTTAGGTCAAAGAGAAAGACCACACACAACCAATTTGAGCAGCGACTCAATAAGTGCGCAACAAGTCTCTGTCTTAGGTTACACTTCCTCTTTTCATGACAGGACTTCATCGATGACAGAACTTCAAGCCGAAAAGCCCGCGATCCACTATAAAGGCGATGTAATCGTTGTGGTTCTCATCCACGTCGTGAGTCATGCGCAGTAGCAACTTCTAATTGCATAGATGCATAGAATCTCTTTCTTCTTTGCCGCTCTGAAAGTCAAGAAAGGAATCGCTACTTCCCCACGGAGCGGTAAGGAAGAGTTTCAGTCTCCATTAGTAAGCCAATGAACTCTCTCTATACTTTTGTCTCCAAAATCTCTCTTGCTGATGCAAGACATTGTGATATTCGACCAATTTGCTTCTAATCTAATAAGTGTCAGATTGTCATGAGAAAGACCTCCGCCGCCTCCAGCTTCTGTAAGTCATGAATTTCCTGTCGAAGCTCTATGGAAAAGGTTCCCGACCACCTCTTTTGTACAACTTTCGTTGCCTTAATGATGAAATGAACTCTAAAAGCCGGGGCTGTTGAAAGGCCAAGCATTCCTAAGAACTTACTTAGATTGTTCATGCTCGAGCCAAATCGAACCTGAATGGTTTGCTCTTGTTAGACAAAGAATGATCTAGCGAGAGGAAGAGGGGGCAGTGGTCTGAGCCAATAGGAGCCAAATGCTTGATGGTAGAGCCTCTGGGAACATCGAAAGCCATTTGTCATTGCAAAGGCCCCTATCCAACCGAATCCATGATCTGGCCATGCCTTCTTGGTTCTTACACCAGCTGTGGCTAGGACCCTGAAAATCCATTTTTACCAGCCGACACTGAGAGACAAACTTTCTAAACTCCTTAACTCTTCTATCCAGTCCAGTGCAAAAACCACTCTACCCTTCTTATTGGCCCCTTACAAGGCTTCATGAAAATCCCCGACAGGGATATTAATACTTGTGCTTTTCTTTTGGTTAAGTTCTCTCTTTTCACAGGTCTTGCTGAGCCTTTCTTTTCAAATTCAAGTGGTTCACATTCTGAGACAGGAAAAGAGTTGATCAAACTCGGACTAGGCAACAACCTTCTCGTTCTGCACTACTGCTTTGCTCGGAGGTACCTGCTCTCGTTAATGTTAATGGATAGCGATAGCCACCCCCGCACTTACGCAGTCAAGCTTGCCAATCCTGCTTTCTTTCTAACCGAAATGGGAAAGGTATCTTCTCAAATAAGCCTTGCATCCAACTGCAATCTCAGAGAAAGGATATTCTGGTTAACCAAAAGGTGGACACGGGTCCACTCCTTCTGCGAGTCTCTTTTAAGCCGGACAGACTTCTTCCCTTCGTTCGGAGCCTTGAAACAACTCTCGCTAGGTTTTGAATCACAGAATACTTTGGAGAAAGCTCTCGATCTTCACATACTTCCCGCCCAGTATAGGATGTGAATCACCTTACTCTATCCTCAAGCTATAAGCATTCGATCACAGATCTGAGAAAGAAGAGGATTCGACAAGTTAACATTTTTCAAAGAAGGCCTATAGAAAGAAAGGAAGGCAATCACACCCACTACGCTCGGATACAGACTCCAATGGTCTCTTCGTCAACTCGAATATGAGCAATTTTGTAATAGTATCCCTACCTGGAAATCTAGACTTTGCTTTATCCGTGTCGAAGATACGTAAGCCTCTTTTGTCTTGAAAAAGGCCTATCATTTAAGAATTGGTTGCTTCTTCTTTTACTCGGGAAAAGGAATGAACAATAGGGTTACAACACTGTAATCCCATGACATGACTTGTCTGTTCTGTAAGGTAGGCTTTCTTCTTCCAGAGTAAGACCAGGAAGAACTTGACCTGTCGCAAATGCAAGTAGCTTTTCACACTTTCAACCGGGTCGCCTGTCTTTCTTGCTTAGCTTGCTTGCCATTCCGATATGATATATGTCTGTCCTAGCTGATCTATTGCCTGACTCAAGGAAGCAAGCTCTGATCCTTCTTCATAGCCAAGTCAGAGCCTTTTTGCTTCATTCCGTTATCACTCCACTCATACCCTCCTGGCCTTGCTCTCTTGAAAAGCAGTAATGCCTCGTGGAGAGATTTCTTCCTCTGTTTCAGGAATTGAGGAAGCCCTATCTGTTATCAATCGTGGAGGTCTCGCTAGCCTTGCTTGATCACCCGACTCGCCTATGCCTGAATGATGAGTAAATCCAGTTTGGTGAGAAATGACTTCTGCAAAGGCATCAGAATCAGAAGCTATAATGTAATTAGTACGAAGGAGCCTCACTCCTTAGGGGAGCTTGATTACACCGGTTAACTACACTAGCTTTTCTTTCGCTGTCGATCCCTCACTCGAGCTCTTTTCTCTTAACAACCCAAAGAGGTATGATTATCAAAGTGAACTAGTCTTATCCCTTCGTGATGAGATTCAACCTGTCAAGGAGTAATAAAAGCAATAGGCCGATCGATATTGTTTAAAACATCAGATGCTTCATGACTTTCATGGCTCGCTTGCCTGCTTCCTAGCCTGCCTCGCCCCATTGCCCAAAGCCATTTTGAATCATTTCTGAGGAATCACGAGCCTCTAATTACTGAAACAACTAAACAAAGGAAAGTCAAGAAATAGAGTAAAGAGTTTCAGTTCGGAAAGTGAAGAAATATTGTATTATATGGAAAGGATTACTCGCTATGGTTCCCGTCCCGGAGATGAGTTCAGAGTTGCTACCTGGTTCGGGCAAGGAGGAGAGTTCATCAATAGTTTCAGTCATTTTGAAAGAATCGTAAAAAAGAGTAATATAGTAAGCAGAGGCTAGTTGACTTGTTTCATCATCCCTCTTCGGTGAATAAAGACAAGAAGCTAGGGCAGTTAACTGGTATAATTAGGGCTTATAGCGCCTCGTATTATCCAAGATATATGAAAAAGGAGTGAGTGATTCCACCATTGGAAGCACTCGTCACACGTTGAATGAGAAGCCCTATTAGATATTCGTTATGAGTTCGTGTTGGAAAGCAGGGCAAGGATCAAAGGAAGATGCAAAAGTCTAAATAGAATGAGGCTCGTAGGGTGTACTATAAGTTAAGTTAAGTTAAGTTAAGTTAAGTTAAGTTGAATCCATTCCATTTTGAACGAGTTCCCGAAACCCCGTAATTTTCAATTCAACGAGTCTCAAGGTAGTTTTGACTTGCTTACTCTAACGGGTATGGCCAAAGAGTGCTCTTTGAACGCTACTATGCATCCTTATGAATACAAGAGTGGTTTTTTTGGGTATAGCAGGACTTGAACCCGCGACCATTAAGTTAAAAGCCCAATGCTCTACCAACTGAGCTATACACCCGATTTGACAATCAGGATTGGTACGGAAAAGAAAAGAGGGCTAGAAGATTACATCGCCTTTTCTTCTTATCATGTCATAAGGGCACGGCTCTGTATGAGGCTCGTACTACGGAGCAAGTCTGGGAGTCCTTTCCACTCATTGAAGATTCTATCTATAAAAAAAAGAAGGTCAACGAGGGAGACTACAATAGCTCTCACTGAGACTATCTACGAAAAAGGTAAGGTCGTCTTTCTTTCCGGCGGGTTCGACCGAAAGGTGTTCTATGGTTTGACGTTGTTCCGGTCGAGCACTCTCTTTTCTTTGTCCAATTCCGTCTGACCAACCCGCGAAAGGTTATGAAGCTAGACCAGGTACGAAGAATGAATCTATGCCCTCTTTCATTCTCAGGCACGGAAGTTGCTGGCCAGCGCCCGCACAACTCTTCGAGAGTCGGACAAGAAAGGAGTGGTGGTTGGTTCCGATTAGACAAGTCAATAAACAATGTAGAAGGTCCAGTACTTTTGTACGGAGAAAAGCGAGATCTGGCTTCCGAGCGAGAACAAGAAAGAGGCAGATGATTGGTCTGCTACGCTACGTACGTTGACCTTGACTTGGCAGATTCATCCAATTGAACCACCACCTGGGACTGGTACTAGATAGTCCGACTCTTTTTCTTGCCGGAAAGGATGATGATGACAACTAGCTTCCCGACCATCCCTCCCGGAACTATTCCTCCGACTGGCCGCTGCTTTTTTGAGTTCGATCTAGTCTGCTGGACTTTGACGGCTAATAACTCACCAGATACCACTGCCTTCCCTCTCCTTTCTTTCTCCTCCAATTCATTCACCAGTGGAGTGGTCTCATTCCTGCCAATAGTCGTTTTTGGAAAAGACCGGCTAGTGAACAACATAGGGAAAAAACGAAAGACGAGTCCACTAGCTTCTCAATGATTGGCAGGAAAGCAGACAAAGAATTTCTTGATTGACAGCTGTGCGAGTATATACTTTCGGTAGTTCACTCAGAGCTGTGTAAGGTTCTAAGTGGTAGACAGGTGGGGGACTCAATAGCTGAAAAAGACGCATACGCGATCTTAAGCAAGCAAGAAAATGGGAAAGAGGCAGAAGGTAAAGATATAAATGTGTTGGGCAAGCACTGTGAAATAAGAAATAAGTATACTGCAAGTTCTCTCCTTTAAGACCTGGCAGGACGAGTTCCAGTCGGCAAGTCAAAGACAACATAAAGAAGTTCACTGCAGTCAATCATGATGTACGCGGTTATAAAACAAAGACTATTAAGATGAGTCGTGTGCACAAGACGGCAGGCTGTGGTCATTCTCTTCCACCGGAGAACGACGAGGTCAGGTCGCCTGGAAAGAGCGGATTTGTCTCGGTTTTCCATGGATGGAAAAAAGGTGACTAGAAAATAAAGGAGGGTTACGCTTGTCTTCGACCGATGAGGGCAAAAACAAGGCTGTGCTTTACCAACCCTTACTTGTGATCCTATCGATTCTGAACGACACCCTTTCTCCTCACTGACCCTATAACGTCGAGCGTCTACGAAACTCTTTTATCGGCTTATGTGGTTTTTCTTTCTTTCCCAGACGCTTCCAGCAAGAAAACGGATTATATGCAAGGCTTTGAATATAGCAGGCACATGAAAACCAATATCTCCTGCTATATTCAGTATAGCTCATCCGGCACGACCAAACAACAGAGTGAGCGCTAGCGCGAAAGCCGTTATGCGGTAGCACATCCGTTTTCTTGCGAAAGTCAAAACTACCAAAAACACGTGTAAGGCAGCACTCCCATTATCAGGTCTCAGGTACTTGATGTGAGGAGGACTAACTCATAACCAGAAGACATAAACGACACTCAAGAGAAAGCTCAAAGGCCCCAATGGTCACTTTTGTTCCAGACAGGGACCCTTGGTCGAGCAAGTTCATCACTACCAGATTTGTGACAAGGGATGGCATCCTCACTTGTGAAAGTCTCACCTCACTCGTCTTTCTAGTTAGTCTAAACACGTCATCCCATCTCTATTGTAAACGGATAGAGTTGTGACATTCTATTCGGTCAAGTGGTACGATCAGAGAAAGGAAGTTTTTTCACCGAGAGCAGCTTGGCTTGGGTAACCTAAACCAATCAAGTAGTCGGGTAGCATTCCAGATCCTTCCTATGGATCTACTATTCACTCAGACTCGAAAGAAGAGCAAAGGCGCTAGCGACTCGCCTATCCGAAGACAACTCTATTTACGTGAATTCATTCCTTCTTTCTAGTAAGCAGATCACGGGAGTCAGTGAGAAAAGTCTGATGGAACTTAAAATGCGGAACTTAATTGAAAATCGAAGCAAAACAAACTTTAGAAAGACCGGGGTTTTCCATTACCTTGCACTCAGAGGTGGGTAAACAAGTGGATTCTAGATTAAGATTGTCTAAAAGATTGATAGGTTCTCTCGGCCAATAGGCACCCCTTCGGGAGCTCTACGATGCTTCTTCGGGAACAACCGGAGAAGAGACTCGGACGGGGGTAGAGTAAGATCTGGAATGCCATGCCGTCAAGGGCAGGTGCCGAACTCTATCCATTCTTCTCCCATCTGGGTGAATAGGTTCCCAACAAAAGAGATCTCGACACATAGGTTCGATTCTCCTCCCGAGCCTTTCTTTATGTCTAGCTTAGACAAAAGGAGATCAGTATTCTAGTTCAGATCGGGTATGGCTTTCACACTTGTCAGAATGAGGAGATAGGCCTATTATTCTGTTTTCAACAATATCCTGGGTCAGTGTAGTTGAGAAAGCCGGGGAAGCAGAATCATGAGCAGAAGCAGGAAAATGAAGGTCAAAGTTTCGGAAAGTGCTTTTTGAACGAGATTTCTTTCTCCACTTTGCACATACATAAAGGAAGCAATGATTTCCATCATCCGACTTTCTTTGGTGCCAAAGACCGATGACTAGTTAACCGACTCCTGGTCGATATAAGGAAGAGTAATTTTTTTTCTGGTAAAGTGGACGAGAAGAGCGAGTCTCTGTCCAACTCCTCTTCGATCTATGCTACTAACAGTGCGCTTTGCTTGTCAAGTAAGGGATCGAATCAAGAAGCTGCAGGAACCCTCACTGGTGCAAAGAAGAAATATGGCATGGGCTACGGCTTGCTACTACTAAACAAGAACTTATGGTAGGTTCCTTAATAGGGGACCAGGAAGGAAGCAGCTCGAAAGTGACAGTCAACTTCTAGCTTAGCTAGGGATTGATGAAGCAAAGAAAGCAAAGCTTTATTAGTAGGGGAAGAGCCATATAGTGTTGAACGTCATTCTAAATTCATTGTATCATAAGTTGCAGAGGCATAGACACGAGTTACAGTTTCTAAGTCAGTGGGACCAGTTGCGGATGCTGGTGAAACTAGTTTCTAAAGCTTAGGTTCACGGTTGGCAATCTCAAGGTAATCAAATCAGAACGTCGGTCCGAACTTTAAAACCAAGCTCTGAAGCGGAGCTCTGAGACCTACGGGAAGCAAAGAAAGACCGAACTAAAGAAAAGCAACCACTCCAACACAAATAGCCAATCTGACCTGTCCCTTCGTTGAAGAACCGGTTCCAGGGTCATCAGTAGCAATTTTACATATCGTCTTTTGTCTATGTAGCAAACTCTCCACAAGGTGCTTGCCAGCTCAATATTTTTTTTTTCGTGTTCAGTTAGTGCCCTATTAGTAAGTAGTCAGTCCCAGGGAGTAGTTAATTGAGGCATGTAGCCGAACATTATCCCTTTCTTTATAGTGCTGCAGGCCCGCAGCGAAGAACCGCACCGCGGACCAACTCGCAAATGGCTATCGCGATGACCCAGGCCCTTCTCCAATTAGCCGTTCTCCTCTCCTCTGACTGAATTGTACTGCACCTTCATTGAGTCAATGTAGGAAAGAGAGCTTGCTTGAAAAGGGAAGCATCGAGCGTAAACTCTACTCTCATCCCTTCCATCGGAGCTCTCGCAAGCAGCCGCTCATCCAAAGAGGCAGACTTCGATTGACCTATGTCCCGTCCCCAATGGATTCTTGTCGCCCAGAGCGGTTCCTCCCTTCCTCGGTGATTCAGGCGATGTTGTGGATGTGGATTCAAAATCTTGATGCTAGTGCTCTTGTCAGCTCGTCTGTTGTGTCAGTGACTGAAAGACAAGGTTGGTTCCACTCTCACACCACCCTCAAATCCGAAGAGGCAAACCGAGTAGGAGGATGTAACAACTAGTTCTAGCCAAGACTCCACTCCCTCCACTCATGTCGATTTGAGATGCTAAAAGTTGGGATGGAAAGATTCACGCTTTGTGTCAACGACCATTGACTGTCTCAGTTGTTGTCAGGATCTCCATTATTGTCCCTAGCATTGAGGAGCTGTTAAGCCCTGAAAACTTCACTATACTCTGTTCCTTCTATGTCCATTCAATCTGAATCTTGCAGCATGAATGCACTGAAAGACCAGGAATGCCCTCACCCTTCCTCTCCCATAGAGGCTTTCACCCGCACTAGCACTAGTATATAGTGATATCCAACTCTAAAGCCCGAACACAAACAAGCTTATCCTTACTTATCACTTAATGGGAAAGATCCACTTCATTGGTAAGAGAAGCAAAACATTGCCCACAAGAGGCTCAGGTCGAGTAGTGATAGACTAAAGAGCAGTGTCAGGCTCAAATCCCCCCTATACAACATGTACTGGTCCAAAGCCATGGGGAGAAGAAAGAAGAGTGCGTCCACCAACGGGAGGAGAGGCTCGCTTAAATAGGAATTTCGCATACACACTTGCCATTGTGAACTCTTCGACTCGATCAATGAAGAAAGGAGATGGTTTAGACTTGAGACTTTCTCGCTTCCTTACCGCTTAACGAACTTGGAGACTGCTTGAACCAAATCTTGTTTACTAACTCTTTCTTACCTGTGATAGCAAACATCTCGAAAGCTGATTTTACCAACCGGCACTACTATGGCTACCACTACATTATTCGGCTCGGCCTTACACTCTTTGCATGCCGCTGGCCTCTCGTTTTTAGAGCTTGGCTCCCGCCTTGTAGCCACCCTCACATTTGAGGGGATCTCTTCCACTTGCCAACACTAGTTCAATGCATCAAACCGCTAACTCTTACACCCTTTCCTCCGATGCCGGCTATCAATCCGGAGTAGATGCAGGAAAGAAATCTCTAACTAGATTCGAAATTGGCTACTTACTCGTCGAAAGGATTTTGATCGTAAGTAGAAGCAGGGACGGACGAGGCTTACCCCGGACGTACGGAATAAAAATAAAAAAGATCACTTTTTTTTAATAAAGACACTCTAGAATGAAAATAAGACTGGTATCGGCCTTAAGTTAAGGCCTTTGTGGCGGACTTCAGCCCTATAGAAAAATGAAAAAAGAATTTCTCTTTCTTTACTAATTTTTTTGAAAAAAAGCACTAGGCTTGCTTACAAATATCTTAGCTTACTAGAGGAAAAGACTCTTCTCAGAGACTCTTGTCCTATCCACGTAAGGTAGCCCAGCTTCACCACCTGCACTGAGTAGTCCGTTACCATCTCCCCCGTCTCTCTCCTCAGGTAACATCATTCTACTAGAGACCTCTTCACCGCCGACTGTGAGTCATCCGACTCCCGTTTTTCATCGCTCTCTAAGGAATGTGAATACTTTCTTACTCGTGCCAGGTAATGAAGAATGTCGTAATAGACCAACTTCAGTCCTATAGCTTTCTTTCCTCCCTTAAGACCCCTTTGTAATAACTGCCTTTCTACCGCATCAGATGCATTATTTGAAGGTACATCAGACGCAAAAGGAGTGAAATCATTCCCAGTTCTCTTTCTGTAAGGTTCGTAGTACCGTGACAAGCAAGGCACATTCAGTTCCTGTCCCCCGCTGGGTAAACTCCTCCTCTTTCCTCTTTCCTCCTACCTCTTCAACTGATGATGAAAAAACGAGTTTGAGTTCTCTTTCTTCTGTTGCTTCGCCCCTGCATCTCGACCCTATCTGGTTTCATCTTTCCTTCTTCTTTCTCTCGCACTGGCTTGTATGCTTGTCCCCTCTCTGTACCTCTTTCTGGTTCTTAAAGAAAGATCGTTTCTACTAAAAGTTATAAATGATGAGATTCTTTCCTTCTTCTTTCGTGAGTGAAGTTTCAGTCAGTACCCAGCTTCCAGGCCATTCATCCCATTCCCTCGCAGTACAGCCTCTAGGTTCTCCTTACATTGCTTGACTTTGGTAAGCTCTCTTATTCGTCCTGGTTCTTCGTTCTCTTTTTCTTTCTTTCCTCGCATTTAGCTTTTTCGAAAGAAATAGTTGCATAAAAGTAGTCTTTTCATATATAATATAAAGGGAAGGCTATTTGATTTCTTTGCACCCAGGCTATCCACCACGACGATCCAACCAACATCACAGCACTGTTGGATACATATGCCCTAGAGGCCTTCATTGTATAGGATGCTAGGGATGTGTATGTACATAACAATCTTGCTTGATATGATAGTACGCTATTTGGTTTGTCTTTATCATAACGTGTGATATATTTTACTTTGTATTTATATACATATTGATAAGACCTATAGGGTGTTTGCCTGACTACCGGCATTGTGATGGCAGTCATACTTGTGGGAGCTGGATAGTCAATAGGCACATCCTTAAACGTCCCTGGTCGCAGGAGTATCGAGACTGGGCATCGATGCTCCAGAGTAGACTAGTGTATACATATCTAGACCCCGACGAGGGGCGATGAATTAGTCCCGCAGCCATTGGTGATGTGAACCTAAGATTGTATACAGATGCTCACTGAGTGTAAGTACACCGGACAGGACTCGCCGAGAACTGACTGGATGGTATTTTACCTAACGTCAGATAGCAGTTCTCAGGTGACATGTGTGCAGATAGTCTGTTGACTTAAGGTCGTCATTTGTCTCGTGTGAGTTCCTACTGTGCTTTCATTACTACCCTACCACGGCTCAAAGGAGTCGTGCAAACAGGTTTTAGTTGGGCACAGTCCCGAGCCACATAGAGGCAGTGAGCGACTGTTAGGGATTTGTCTCTCCCGGTGTAGGGAGTTGATATCACACTGTGATCGGTTGGTCATTACCATAAGTCCCTGGCCAGGGCTGATTGAGAATTACTGGTGGACTGATCAGTAGATTCTCGGATGGTCTTGAGCCATACCGGCATGACTTGTACGGTTGTTAGGGGTTGACGTTCACCACATCCCTAGACCATACATACGATACTCTTAGACGAACAGATCGGACTGCGCGGATATTGTCACGGACAGGCTCAGTAGGAGTTCGGGTGGGTTTCCTCATCAGCCTTCTTATCGACATCTACCTGGGGACCGTTACGTACAGCTAGTGCCGCTTGCGGTCTGTGGTTAAACCCACTGCCAGCGTAGTAGTCGAGTCTTTAGAGTCCCACACAGAGGGTTTCCCTGATCCAGGCGAAACGATATAGTGGTCGTATGGTTTTACGACAAGGGTTCGGACGCATACGTGTGTTTATGCACGTACGACGTTCGGACAGTTTTTACTAGCCGGCTTTGGTTTAAGCCAGATTCTAGTATCGGATTATTGGATTTATACAATCTAAAGTTTTTCCGTGTTTTCACGGATAGGAGGGGCATTCTCGTAATATGGCGGGAAGCTTCTAGAAGTATGGTGACTTGAGAGTTTAGGTGGCATAAGCATTTATTGCTTTTGTGACTCATTTGTGTGATTCATCCATGTCATTAATGCGTCATTAAATGGTTAACGACTCATGTAGTGAATTACACATATTGAATTAATGAAGCATGATGATTAATCATATTTATTTATTTATTTAATAAATGATTATGCTTCATATATTCAAGAGAGTTCATAATTTCATAATGATGATGATGCTCACCTTCTCTCTCCTCAAGCTCACTCTCTCTTCAAACCCTAATCCTCCCCTCTCATGTGTTGAGATCAAGGATTAGATAGACTAATTAATCCATAACCTCACTCTATATCACCTAGGTGCCTTTGATTAGCAACTAAAGAAACCTAGTTACCTCAAGATTAGAGGTGAAGCTTGGAATAGAAGCTCTCGGGTGGATCGTCTATTACATAGAGGAGGCCGAGGAGGAGGTCGATTACGAAAAGACGAAGGACTAGGTTCACTAGGTATAATAACTTCTCATAGTAGTTAACAACTCTTATGTATATGTTAGTTATAGTTTAGCAAAGATTCTTCGGTTAGTCAATGTTAATCAAAAGAACATAATTGTTTTTCATATTTTCGCCTCCCCGCAACTCGTGGGGTGTTGTACATCGACTTACAGTGGTATCAGAGCCTCGCTAAACAATAATTAACTTATTAGCAAAGTCGTAAGAATTTCGAACGCAAAACGAACCCGAAAAAACATCGAAATCATATAGTTTCTTTCGAATTTAAATCGAGGTCTAAAATTTTTTCAGGGGCCTCTTAAAATACAAGAAGGGAAACCTAAGGTTGCTGGAGAAAATTGGGTGCATGAATCGGGCAAACAGCCACGAAACCGCGGCCGATCCCACCGATCCGCCGCGGATCCACGGCCGAGTTGAAGCCGATTCAGTCCAGTTCTCCCTAGTAACTCTTCTGTGATGTTTTTGTCTTTTCTGGAATGTTTATTTTCTTCTCAAGTCTCAGGTGCACAAAAAAGTTTTGGAGTAGAATCTAATGTGTTTGCTCGATTGAAATTATACGATGTTTGGCTAATTAGATTATATCTGTGATTGTATAATGTGTTCGTAAACCTCCCCTAACTGCTAGTATGTCGGTTGGAAGGGGGTTGCGCATTTCTGTAATGATTACTGTATGTGATTATGAACTTAATTGGATTGTTGTGATGATCGGCCGGGGTTTGAGATGGGTTATTATATTCATTCATTCGATGAAATTGTACATTGTTGTAATATTATTTTGCGGGGCACATCCAGGTTGCGGTTGTAGCCACCGTTGTATTATTTCATTTTACTGTTTTTGCTCCTAGGATAGACCCAAGGTGGGGTGCACAA
Organism: Agapanthus africanus; assembly: GCA_030015575.1. NCBI lineage: Eukaryota > Viridiplantae > Streptophyta > Magnoliopsida > Asparagales > Amaryllidaceae > Agapanthus > Agapanthus africanus. Next base: position 89,654,410 of record CM057351.1, on the reverse strand, counting down.
ACTACCGGGTACTTTGAAGTGTTTAGTGGCCTACTCCCGTTGTTGAAGGAGACTGCTTCACTTCGGGTACTTGGCGGGTAGTTTTCCATACCCGTAGGGGTCTAAGGTGGGGTATGTTAGGTTTACCTAGCACCCTATATAGAGTTTGGAAGCATCACATGTCACAAAGTTCAAGTTTTTATGGTGCTAAGCAAGCATACATAGGATCGATCCTAGAAAATTAGGGTTTCTAAACAATAAAGGCAACAAAGACTAGGGTTTCGAGAGTACAACCTTTGTAGCTCCCTTCGCTAGACTCTTTGGCCTCTTGAGTGTTGGAGGAAGGTTCTCTTGAAGTCTTCTAGTGTCCACGACGATCCACCCGAAGCTCCTTCGTCCAAGCTATCGACTTCACTTTCCGAGAGAAGAGATGAAGACAACACTCAAAACAAGTGGGCTAAACTTGTATAGAATGATGTTGTGGTGGCTTTTCTCACTTCAAAAACTAATCTTGATGAGTATATTGCTCACTACAAAAAGATAGAGAGCAAATGGTTAAGGAGGAAAAAAATGATGGCTTTCTTTTAACAAGAGTAAAAAGATAACTCTTGTGAAGAAAAAGAAAATATATCTATATATATTTTCTTATCCTCATCTCAAACCATGGTTAGATGATAAAGATATTATTTAACTTGAGTTTAAAACACAAAGAGAAGGTTAACTCATTGTTAGGAGTAGTTGAGCATGGTCAGGTTTAAGAAGGATGTAGAAACTAGCCATGAATTATCCTTTCTTTTTCCATTTTTTTTAACACAAATTAAATAATTATCCATATATTTAATCCTTGGTGTGAGTCTTATATTGCCACCATTTTCCATGTGTAATCAACCATGATAGATGATGTATGTATGTATGTATGTATGTATGTATGCACATCCATATGTGCATGAAACTAGAAAGAAAGAAAAACATACATGCATGCATACATCCATCAGATACAAGAAAAGATTTCAAGTGAGAAAACTAATGGTTAAATGATAAATCAACACTTGATTTATCAATCCGGCCATATCACATATGACCCCACCAAAAGCAAGCCCCCCGATCAATATACGGTATCCTATACGCGCATTTTAATCGGGTCCATGCGCATATCGCATACGCGCACCACAACGTTTCGCCTGGACTAGGTAACTCCTTTGTGGGACTCTAAGACTCGTCAATACGCCGGCAGTGGGTGATGATCATATCAAGCACCCCCAAGCCGCAAGCGGTCAGCTAAACGTAACAGCCACCCGGGTATTGAGCGATCAGAAGAAAACAAACGAACCTGCTACAACTCCCGTCGAGCCAACCGGCAATACTACCGTACAGTCCGGTCTCTTCGTCAGATATGCTGCATATCGAGCCTAGGGATGGTCACGTCGACCCCAATAACTCAATAAGTCGTGCCGGTGAATGGTCTATAACAGATCGAGAAACTACTGATAACAATTATCAGCAAATCTCAGCAGCCCTGGCCAGGGACTTACTGATATAACCAGTCAGGCACAGCACAACATCAACTCCCAATACCGGGAGAGTCGAAACCCCTCTTATCGCTCATCGCCTTCGTGTGTCTCGGGACTGTACCCAACGACCACCTGTTTGCACGACTCAGTAGAGCCGTGGTAGGGTGGCAATCAAAGTACAGTGGGAGAACACACAAGACTCTATGACGATCTTGGGTCTACAGACTAACCTGTACCAGTTTCACCTGAGAACTGCTATCCGACGATAGATATAATTCCATATAGGAGTTCTCGGTGAGTCCGTCCAATTACCCAGTCACCACTGAGCACCCGTATATGATCTTGATGTCAAACATCGATGAACGTGGGAACATTCATCGCCCATCATATAGGTCTAGTATCATATACGCTAGTCTACTCTGGTATATCAATGCCCCGTCTCGATATACCTACGACTAGGGACTTTCCAGGATATGCTTATAGACTACAGATGTCCCACTAGTATGATCTCTATCATAATCACTGTAGTCAAGCCGATATCCTAAGGGCTTTATCAGCATGTATGAATGAATAAAAGCATGATCAAATCAACATGTCAGATAAAGAAGAACCAGATAGCATACTATCACGTCGAGCAAGAATGTACACTGTGTAAGTGCACGGTGGCGCCCCGGCCGTCAATCCGACGCCGGAATGCGGAAGCGATGCTACACTTTAACTTTTCAAACCGGCACCACCGCGCACTATAAACCCGGATCGGGCCATTAATCTAGTCCTAGCTATCTAGAGAAGGGGTAGAGAGATATACCGAGCGATCCGTGTCCTTCGGTCTTCTCGTCGTCGTCCCGATCTCCCCGCGGAATCTCCGGTCTCCACCACGTCACCGGAAGGGCACCACGTCGCATGCTTCTTTTACGGGCTCCCACCTCTGGACCGAGGCAACTCGGGCATGAAGTTGGCGAGTCGACGTGCCCAAAATTTGCTGTAGATGAAGTGAAGATCTATATGTCTCATTTGGGGTTGTAGGGAGTTGCCTTTTGGTGGAGGAAATGATATATGGAATTTTGTGATGAACTTGGGGATTTTAGCAAGCATGAAGAGAAAAAATCCCCACTCAAAATACATGGGCAGCCCCTCCTCACTTGGCCGGCCCCTATTGTGGATGGGAATGAGAATGAGAGAGGGTGTTTATGTGTGAGAGAGGGAGCCAACCAATCAAGCAAGAGAGAGAAAGGGTGATGATAACAAACAATGATCACAAACTAAAACCCACACTCCACCAACCTCATCATCTCATCACAAAGTCAAGCCATCATGAAAGAAGAAGTCAAATGGTCAAGGGATGGTGCAACCATCATGATCCAACAATATGCAAAGACCCCCTTCCAAAATGCTTATTTGCACAAATGCAAATAAGCCTTCCTCCACCAATCTTCAGCCAATGAAAGATACAAAAAAATATGGCTGAAACGGAAAACAAACTGGCAACTCCAAAAAACTGATCCCGTAATAAATTACAGGAAAACCCCGCTACTGTATATACATTCCCGCATTTGTATTCCGACCGAAATACAAATGCAATGAGACAAAATCTACACTGTACTATACTATGATCCGGCTTAAACCAAAGCCCGCTAGTATTATCCGTCTGATCCTGATCTATGCAATACCGCACGTATTTGATCGAACCTGCCATATATCCATACGGCCTCTAGTACTAACCGTCCGATCCTGATCCGTGCAATACCGCACGTATCTGATCGAACCCTGCCATATCTCCATACGGCCTCTACAGCGTTTCGCCCGAAACTTGAGTGACTGAATATGGGGGACTCTAAAGACTCGTCAATACTATGGCTGTGGATTTAACCACTAGCACGTCAGAGGTATTAGCCATACATGACGGGCTACCAGCTATTGACCAAAAGGGACGTCGATGAGCGAACTCATCCTGACACCCTACTGAGCCTGTCAGTGACAATATCCGTACAGTCTGGTCCGTTCGTCTATGAGCATCGCATGGCGGGCCTAGGGGGTTGGTAAAAGTCAGACCCCTAAAAGCGGTACAAGTCGTGTCGGAGTGTAGCCCAGAACACCCTGAGATACTAATGGAATACCTACCAGTAAATCTCCTGCCTTGGCCAAGGACTTCGTGTAATGGCTCTCCTAGACACAGCGCTACCTCACCCCCAATACCGGGAGAGACGAACCCCTGAAGATCCGCTCACTGCCTCCATGTGGTTCGGGACTGTACCCAACTAAAACCTGTTTGCACGTCTCCTTTGAGAGTGGTAGGGTAGTAATCAAAGTACAATGGGAACCCACATGAGACAAATGACGATCCCCAGGTCGATGAACTAACCTGTACACATGTCACTAGGGAACTGCCATCTGACGTCAGGTATAAGACCAACTAGCATGTTCCCGGCGAGTCCTGTCCGGTGTACTCATAACCCAATGAGCACCTGTATACATCTTACGTGAACCAATTGACACCAGTGGCTTGTGAGACCGGCCACCGCCCCTCGTCGGGGTCTAGACTGTATACACTAGTCTACTCTGGAGTATCGATGCCCTGTCTCGAAACTCCCATGACTAGGGACCTTTTAAGGATGTGCTTATAGACCCCAGCTCCTACGTATATGATCGCCCTCATACTGCTGGTAGTCAAGAAAGAATCCTAGGGGTTCTATCAACGTGGAATAGTGACCTGTAAGGTCACCTAAAGCAGTACACGATGATAAAGATAAACCAGATAGCATACTATCATCTCGAGTAAGACCGTCCTACCGGGATATGTCCCCCCTCAATCATTGCAATCACATGCCTGTGATCCAATAATTGACTCTGAGGGCACTATCTCCAACAATCTCCCACTTGCACTCAAGGCTAATTATTGCGATGTCGCAAACTCACAGCCCGTGTGATACCGAACACCCAACTCCTCTACTAGTCAGTCTCACAAAGCTCGTTTGCGAAACTATTGCGTTCGAGGAATAGCCTCAGCGAGTGGATCCGCTTTGATATTTCTTTCTATGTCTCTCTATATCTCAAGTTCGCGGAGAAAGCCATCTCCCGAAATGAGCAATACCTGTCTTAGAATATGTCTGGATGTCTGATGGGACCTAGCTCATAAATGAACTCCAAATCCAAACTTCTTAGACTGTATCGTCAACTGAACTTAATCAGTATCCTGCGCCATGCCTCCCTCAGTATTTCCTTGGACCACCTGTCCAAAATACCGCCCCTCATCAGAAGGAAAACTATAACTCTGACAACCTCCTTGTCGTCCAGGTCACCTTGGAAGCCTGGAATGATAACTGTCTCCCGAAAGAGGCTGTCGTTATCATATCCCTAGAACATCCACTTATGTTCTAAAACTGCTTCCGACTGTTTCTCCAGGATTGGATCAATGTCAACTTATTGCATCTAGTGCAAGAACAACATCTGGTGTGGTACTTGACATCTCATGATTGACTCAATTGCCAAAGCAAGGGATCTGCCAATCATGCACATCCCTCTCCCCTTTAGTCTGTAAGACACCTTTAGAGAGGGTGACTCCATCACCTGCAGGTACACTACCGTGCCAGGAGTCGTCCATTCTAAATACTCTTAGAATGCTGTCTAAGCACCTTGATTGGGAAACCACCCAAATCTAGATCTAAAACCATAGATCTAGTGACCAATATGTCTGATATAATGTCCAAGTCCCATGTGGAGAAAACACCGTGTGACGACCACAGTGTAACCGATCGTAGCATAGGAATATCACTTCCTACTCTGTGTATGTCATCAAAATACCATGACATTATACCCTACTACCTTCTTAACAGATCCATCCCCTATTCTGATGAAATCAAACCTATGACTGTCACAACAGAAATTGATGATCTATCTCCGCTATATCTGCTTTAGTCTATAAATAGACATAAGCCACATGTCCACCAATGCTTCCGCTGCTCCCACTGACCACGACAACCCTTTGGCAGAGTCATATAGACGTACACTTCTAAAGCCAGTTTAGAACAACGCTATACTCATCATCCTGCCGGGTCTCACGGTCTGGAACAACAGCTATGGCAAGTCTGGGTAAACAAGAACCTCCCTGTCACCGTCCTTGAGGCTACCGGAGTACCTCTCGTGTGCCTGAGGTTACCCATCGTATCTGTGGAGTGGCCAATGGAATGTCAAACCAGATTGAATCTTTAGGTTCCTATCAAATCTTCAGTAATCGTTTGTGGTTCTAGAATCAATTCCAGTTCTACCATACTCCCACTACTGTTTTCTGAAAAAATCCACTTTTATTAAAACTGTGGCGAGTCTAGAACAATATCACTATTGATCTTCCAGATGGTAGAAAGTCAACCTTCGTCATAGCCTGGGTCAACCCACAAACAGCCATTACAGAAACGTGCCTTGAGTTATCCAGAGTCTGGTTTTAAGCATAAGCCGGACAACTTCTCGTACCTTAACATCGTTAAGATACGAACTGTTCTATATCCAATATAGGACCAGAGGCACTGATTTAATTGAACCAGATTCAAATCATGCAGCTGTCTCCAGTGCATGTCAACTAAATGGAAAGAGGCCGATCAGCGTTACTCAACTTAGGAATGCTTCCAATTATGAGTAACCTGAAAGGGAGGCAAGTTCTCTTAATTACTACTATCAAATGAATACCATACTTAAGTATCTACATCTTCGATCAACTTGAAGAATCCCGATACATGCAACACCTGGTTCTCTATTTTATTCAAATACCTATAACTTCTCAAAATTCGGACCCTGTGTTTCCACGAAATACCTGTCTAAAAACTAGAGAAGTCATAAGTAAACCGAATATAGTACGAGGACCAACCCCTATGTCCTGATGGACCCTGGACAACATACAATACTCTGTATAAGTCCATTGAGTCTGATAACTCATTCACTGTGTGTCGTAGGTCGAAAACTGTACTTATGGTTAAGAAGAATTACACCGCTGTTTAATGCTCCTTACCTAACCATCCACTGATATAGGTAAATGTCACAGACATAATTTCAAAAAGGTATATCTCACTCTACAAAAATAGACGTACAGATATATCAATTTGAAATTGGTGCATAACAACGGATATTCAAAACCAAATATTCGCCGTCTGGCAAACAACCCAGGTGACTTCCTCAAATATCACCGATTACAACGAATTCCGATATAATGAGGATGGTCACCTAATTCCCAATAACTTACTCCCACTCATCATCTGTAAAACCATACAGATGTGAGAATCATATCCTGGAGCAAATGTCTAATCGGGAAATCAGTTTTCTTTTAACAGTACACAGTGAAACTGAAACATTGAAATGTTTCGATGGGGTATTATGGTATTCCTAGTAATGCCTCTTCCATTATCCAGATTCACAACTGTAACCGTATAATTCTTTGCCATCTCTCCAAATCCCTTTATATGTCTTTAGTCATTACCTTCTGCACACCCCTTTAGGCCAAATGGTTTTCTTCCTTCCCTACGGTTCGGCACCAGCCTATGGTTTGGAAGAAGACTATCCAATGAGCATAATGGGTGTACTGTCCTAATCATAGGAGCACTCGCAATGCAAGAGAAGGTGAAGATAAAAGACAACCGAATAAACCTTAGTCCTATTTCTCCCGAACCAGAGTCCATCCCCGAACTGGAACAAGTTCCTTTCGAGTTCGTATATAACCATACGATGGAGTATCCAATAAACTGTGGATCTTCGTAGTGATACAGAGTGTCCTGGAGAAATACAAAGGTGATTTAGGATTGGCGAAGAAATACTTGGTATGGTCGTGAATAGCAGTCGCAATTTACTTTGCCCTCTTACTAATCCCTTGCTTTGTCTTAACTTAATACCTTCTGCACACTATCGTTATGCTAATTGGTTTTCTTCATTCCCCACCGTTCGGCACCAGCAAAAGGTTTGGAAGAAGACTATCCAATTTGCGTAATAGGTGTACTATCTCCTAAACCAAAGAGTACTCGCAACCTGAGAGAAGGTAAAAGGAAAAGACAACTGAATAGTCCTATCCGTTTTCTCCAGAACCGGAAACCATCCTCGAATTCCTTCGAGTTCGTATATAACCATACGATGGTTTTGTCCAATGGAAGTGGACGTTCGTAGTAATACGGGGTGTCCTGGAGAAAAGGGTAAAAGTAGGAGTGGCAATGAGGTTTGCAACTCTGACAATCCAAAAGCCAGTGTTAAAGAAGGTTTGGTCAACTTGGTCACTAAGTCATAGTCTTAGGGTCGGGTCAATGGTCGCTGCCAAAGAGAGAGAGAAAAGAAACACTCAGCGTGCACTCTAACCTAGATCAGAATGGTTACCAATTTATCTAATCTGGAAACCTCCCACTGTAAGCTCAAACTCTCCTCCAAACCTGAAAGAAGAATTAGTCGGGGTCACCCGAGGAGTAAACTAACTCATCAGTGGGAATCGGGATCCAACTATAATCGCATGATAACGTGACGGAATCCGCTCACGTCATCACACTCCAGGAGGTATGCGCATAGCTGGCAAGTTTCAGTTTCCTTAGAAACTCCCGATGTGGATTTTTGCCCCATGCTCTTATGACCTTGACTATGGCCAACAAATCATAAGTCACATGTCAAGTTCTACCCGTCATTGTCCAGGTTGATTTGAACCCACCCGAACAAGCCCTTGACTAGGTCCAACAAGGCTATACGACTGTCCCAAACCAACGCATCTATCTATGCAGCATATGAATACCCAATAGCTACCAAACACTGTGCCTTGACTTTGGCCAACAAACACAGCTTGAATACTATTGACCACCCATATGAAACGGCGGAGGGCTACGAATGGTTTCTGGCGAAAACCTTTAACGTAAAGAACTTGATATCTGTTCAGTTGATAAAACTGCACATTTGTATTACATTTTTCCTACCATTTTCATATTAAAAAAAGGGACTTTATTATAATATATTATACATATGAGGGTTTATGTGTAAAAACACTATTTTCCATGTGTTAATATATTTTAATTAGCATTTGGTAGAAAAATGTATGCAAATAAATATATTGACCAAATCCTAGTAGAACTAAGTCTACTAAATATTATTTGAGATTATTGTGCAGAATTTTCCAAGTTGATATGCAGAATTTATCAAACAAATCAAGTTGTTGAAGAAATCTTGCCAAATTAAAAAGCAAAACTTGGAGACCAAGTCTGGAAGCAACCGAGAAAAGATTTTCAGATTCTGAAGGTGCCTAGGATTGCCACATGTCAAAAGATGCAAGCCCAAACATTTCAGTCACGAGATCTCGACCATCAAGCGCGGATCCGCGGCCAAACCCCCCTTGGGCCGCGGATCCGCCGCAATTCCAGGGATTTAGAGAATGAGATTTTTTGGCATAAATCTATGATAAATTTTACCAAGTTTTCAACAAGAAGATTATGGCTTTGCACTATAAAAGAGCACCGAGAGCCTCTTGGAAAAGTTATCAAGCCGACGAGATCACGAAGCCCCAGACGCTCACGCATCCAGGCTGATCATCAACTGTTCGTCTACCTCCTTAGGAAAGATCGAGAAGCAACTAGTTTGTAATCATTTTCTACGGAATAAAGTGTAGATTGTTCAAGTTGATTAATAAAGGTAGTTGTTTTATTTAATTCTTTTGCATTTTACATTATGTTTTCCCTCTCTGTCTTTTCATCTTCTTCTCCCACCATGCACGAGTAATTCTCCGCTTGTTAGGGTTCGTAGGATTAGGGTAGGCTAATGGACGATAAAGATCCCTAAACCCTTTTTAAGTCCTATAAAGTTCATGAACTTTATCAAAAGAATCATTAACATCCTAATCGGGCGCGCCAACAATTCTTTGATAGTTCCGACCACGATTAGAGATTAGATTAATGATTGTTTTGGTAAAGTCTAGATTTGAACGGAGTTCCGTGTCGAGATAAGGGTTAAGAGTGGGATTCCTTTTCCCTCCAGAAACCCTAATCTGCACGCATCACCGTCATTCTAGTTTTAAATCTATTAATGGATAAAAATGGTAACTTTTCATTAATCGTCCATGACTACTAAATCCTAACGAACCCTACAAGCCCTCTTATTATATTATCTAAATCTCTAAAATAATCTAGATCTATATTTTTGTATTCTTGCTTAACGTAGATCTAGAAACTTTTCACAAAAATCTTATTTCCTCCTCTTTCTCAACACATCTAAAGTAAGGATAAAAGATTCAACGTTTCCCTTAGGACGACCTGTACTCATCTCGGTCTAGCTACGCGCGACACCGTTAATGATTGCGGTTATTCTACAAACACACTTTTTCGTATCAATCAAATGGCGCCGTTGCCGGGGATACGTGCGTAATTTTTTATTTTTACTATTTGTGTTGAATTCTTAGACGAGTCATATCATTATTAAAACAAAACTGCAAATTGCATATTTAACGATTTGTGTGTGAATTTTGCGAGGGAATCTGGAGTCACGGACTTGAGGAAACAGGAGATCTACGGTTTCACATTTCTCTGGTATCTTTCTTAACTCTTTCTCTCTCCTCTAAAATCCAATAAAATCTATTTTCTGCAGGATTCTTTGCAAAATATCGCCGCTCAAAAATCTTTTTACAAAAGTTTTGTGATTGGTTTTGTTTTGCATATTTTAATACGGACTTTAAGGGGCAAAGACCAAATCAAGATTAGGTGGGGATTTCATCACCCTTCCTAAGCCCCACAAATCACAAACTGAGCATCTGCATCAACCCTACAATAATTTAAAAAAAATATCTAGACCAGACTCTAAGGACTGACGCGCTCATTAAGGACAGAGGAAGGTCGTGGGTAATCTATCGTTTATCCACATTAATTTTTGTAGTGCCTAGGCAAGTGTGTCAAAGGCTAGTGGTTTTTAATTAGGCCCACTACTGTGGTTCCTTCCCACTTACCTGGCACTTATCTGGCTACGATGGTAGTACGGAGGCGGTAGAGGATTGATCCTGCGGCTTGTCCTTTGGAAGTCTAGGAGCGGTCTAGAGACTGGACCTAGGTGACCTTAGTTCTAGGGTTGCTTGTGCATCTTAGGGAGATTTGTCTTGAGTCCCACTTTTTCAAAACAAGCCAATTTTAAATCACACACACGCTGCCACTTGCACTAAACCCGCTTAGTGCATGCTCGGCTTGACACGGGATCCTAGTGCCCGTCTTGTCCGCGTTCCTGCTATCGACGCCGAAGTCGGTACTTCTTCATCTTCTTTTCCCCCACCACACACCACACGACCGAGATGGACGGCACTCCATCAAATTATAACAACACGCTGCTACCGCCCGAAGGTGCGCAGAACCCACCGCGCATCTCTCTCCAAGAGAGATGCTATCCTATCCGTGGTCCTCTTCCCACTTGTCTATCTCTTCCACCACCTAACGGGGATAATTTCGAAATTAAACCCCACAACATCAATCTGCTACCCAAATTTCACGGGCTTGAGTCGGAAGACGCGTACGTTTTCATCACCAAATTCGAAAACGTATGCGCAATGATGGGTACTTCACAATTGACTTTAGATGCTATGCGCTTACGTCTTCTCCCATTCACACTGTGCGACTTGGCAGAAAAATGGCTTTATAATATTGCCGCACACTCTATCACTAATTGGGATGAATTCGTCATAGCATTTCTTAAGAAGTTTTACCCAAACCATAAGACTGCCCGCGTGAGAAGCGAGATCAACCAGTTCACCCAGCTTCCCAATGAACCATTTTGGAAGTGCTTTGAACGTTTCAAAGATCTGCTTTTCCAATGTCCTCATCATGGAATCAATAGATGGGATTTATGCCGAATTATTTATGAGGGCATTAATCCAGCGATAAAGCAGATGCTTGAAACAACGTGTCAATCCAATTTCATGTCTAAAGATGACGGTGAAGGGTGGAAATATCTAGAAGACCTTGCTGAACACACGTTGCAGTGGGAAAGCGTAAGACCACCTTCTTCTAAGTGAAGTATTCATCAGCTCGATGTTTCCATCGCAGTAAAAGCCGAAATGGCAGCGATACAGAAGAAACTCGACGCTATTGAGAACAAATTCTCATCATTCTCCCTAAATCAGGTCAGGCTTCCTAAGACCGTCTGTGGTTGCTGTTCGGATCCTTCACACTTAACGGAAGAATGTCCTATGAATGCTTCGTTTCAAGCTAATGCTGCTTTTCAGCAGCGACCTAGAAACGACCCTTATTCTTCCACGTACAATCAAGGATGGAGGAATCATCCTAACTTTGCTTGGAGTCAAAACCAACAAAGCAATTATCAAAAACCTCCTCCACAGCATCCACAACCACAGAATCAGCCCCCCTTTCAGTCACAGAATTTCCAAAATCCGGCCAACATTTCTACACCACAAGTGGCCGGTACTGACAACTCACTTGCACAAACTTTGGATATGTTCATGAAACAATCCATGCAAATTTCGGCTGAGATGAGGTCTTCTATTGATACCCTAACGAAAAACTCCGCCTCCCATGGTGAGAGTATTAAATCCATAGAAAACCAAATCGCACAGTTAAACGCCGTAATGAGTGCGAGAGAGAAAGGGAAACTCCCATCTCAACCCATACCTAATCCTGGCCACTCACAAAGTTATAATGTGAGTGTTGTTACCACGTTGAGATCGGGAAAAGTGCTGAATGACCGAGTGGGTGAGCAGTGTGATGATAGTGACACCAATGATACCCCAGCTTCTTCTTCTTCCCTTAATTCGTCTAGTCTCCCACCTTCACCCGAGCCTATTCTCCGTTTTCCCCAAGGCTCGAACCCTTCGCCCATTTCGCCAAATCTATCTAAGTCGATGCCCACTCCAATTTTGGGATTGAATCCGTCGCCACAGTCTTCTCCATACACGTTGGACCCAAAACTTATTGATCAAGCACCTTATCCAAACAGGTTAAGGAGCAACAGACCAAGTCCACAAATGGAGAAGATTGTGGAAATTTTTAAGCAAGTTAACATAAACATTCCTCTCCTAGATGCTATTCAACAAGTTCCGTCATATGCGAAAATCCTAAAGGACTTGTGCACTAGGAAGAGAAAAGTTCAAGTACCTAAAAAAGTTTTCCTTGCGAGTAATGTGAGCACTGCTTTTACACAACAACTACCCAAGAAACGAAAGGACCCCAGAAGTCCTACAATTTCTATTTCCATTGGGAGTAAAAATATAAATCGTGCTCTACTCGATCTAGGTGCTAGTGTAAACTTGCTTCCGTATTCTGTTTATGAGCAATTAGGGATCGGAGAGTTAAAACCTGCGCATTGCACTCTTCAGATGGTCGATCGATCTATCACCCAACCTAGGGGTGAGCTAGAGGATGTGTTAATCAAAGTCAGAGAATTCATCTTCCCTGTGGACTTTATCGTTATAGATACACAACCGGTAGCAAACCCACGCAATCAAATCCCGGTGACACTCGGTCGACCCTTTTTGGCCACTTCCAACGCAGTAATCAATTGTAGAAACGGCTCTATGACCCTATCCTTTGGAAAGAAGTCAATTGAGCTTAACATTTACAAGTTGGGAAGTGAACCCTCCGAACCCTATGCTCATGTGTGTTCTGTCGAATTAATGGATGTCGACAGCAGCGAATTTGATCAACCTCATAATTCTGACTCTTTTCATATGTTGTTGCTTGACACGGACTCTTCCACCGAGTTGTCCGGGTCAACATCTAACGCTGATGAGCAACCTTTTATAGAGTCTGACGATCACCCCATTTTTTCTGATGATATTATTCTTCGGGGTATCGATGAAAGCTTTGAGGAAATTTTCGCTGATGAACTCGCATTTTTACAAGACACGGGTGTTGAGATGAATCAACTCCAAGATGAAGAAATTGGACCTCCACCCCTTCTTTTGGACAATCATAATAATGCGAGTAATCCATCATTACTATCACTGTGTCGTCTCTCCAAATTGAGACGCAATCTTTTTCCATTACACCTCTTGTCACCTCCCCACTTCTTCACGTCCATAGGTGACATGTTCTTCCACCAACCTTGGTGCTTCATCGATAAAATTTTTTAATGGTTGGTGTTGACTTTTGGTCTTTGTAAGGCTTTACTTTGACCAATAACCTTGACCCCCTCGTGTGATTTAAAAAAAAAGATTAAAATTGTTTAACTCAAGTTTAGGGGGGATATTTTGGCTTTTGAAAGAAAATGATTTTTACAAAATTATGAGCCTAAAATAAGTTTGGGGGAGGATTTTCACTTTCATATATTCTTGCCCCCATTAATAATTTCCTCCCAAGTCTACAGGTTTTTGAGCTTAACGGATAACATCAGTGAGGACACTGCTGTAGACAGGTTTGGGGGAGGTTTGTGCTTATTTACACATCAATTTGCATCATATTTTGCATAAGAACAACTTTTTAAAAATATAGAAAAAAAAAATTTGATAACAAAAGAGTAGAAAGTGAAAAATTACATCCAAAAGATAGGAATAGTTTAAGAAAACCAAGAAAATTAGAAGTTTTCTTAAACGAACTAGTAATAAGTAGTTATGAGCCGTTGTCCCAAGGGTTAGTAAGATGAAGGATGTCACTAATCTGAGGATAAAATAAGTCTGAAAAATAGTTTCTATTCTGGAAGCCAAACATTTGAATGTTGATACCCTACTATATGCACTTACACACGTCTTGAAACTCGGGATAGTAGAGGATACCTTGAAATGCTCTTGTCTAAAAGCCAAAGTATGAAGGAAGTGAAAAAAATGAAGAAAATATAAAAATGGTGAAAAGAAAAAAAAATGAACACTGATTTTTTTATCGCCAAGGCAGCAATAAAAAAATATAGCGAGGGTGCCTCTTCACCTAGTGCCCTAAGGCCAACTGGTCTAGGAGTCACTGCTAAGCCTTAGGTGGTGCAAGACGAGGAAAATATTATCACCTAATCAGCAAGCACATAAGTAATCGGTCGGTTAGTACCTCAAGAAGTATTAACGGTCGCATGAAAATGTGTGAGCAAATCTTAATATTCATCAAATTAAAAAGTACTAAGGTAGATGGACAAGAGTATGATAGCTTGAATTGAATTCTCCGAGTGTAGGGATGTTCTTTACACACACGTGGGGTTATATGATCAATGTTTGGATGAAAGGTAGGAATGAAGAATAAAGACGATGTTTTATTGACGGATGATGTGATTTCTAACATTTTTTCATGACTATTAAGATAGGGCTCATGACAACTGAAAAACTAGTATAGTTGGAAACTCTTATTTTCAAAGTCTTTCTTTTATGGTTCTTATCTTTATATGTAAATTTCACCATCTCTCTTTTGTTATAGGATTTTGTGGGTGTAATCCGCTGAAAACCCTCAGGAGACAACACTCCTCCTACTAGGGACATCTAGAGGTTTAACGGCTTGTTGCACGTGCTCAGTGCAATCGTGTCTGCCTACGAAAGTGTGCTTAGTTTTCTCCTTTCTTTTTCTCCTCTTAAATAAACTAGTTTGCTCGGGATGATCAAAGATAAGTTTGGGGGTATTTGTTCAGTTGATAAAACTGCACATTTGTATTACATTTTTCCTACCATTTTCATATTAAAAAAGGGACTTTATTATAATATATTATACATATGAGGGTTTATGTGTAAAAACACTATTTTCCATGTGTTAATATATTTTAATTAGCATTTGGTAGAAAAATGTATGCAAATAAATCTATTGACCAAATCCTAGTAGAACAAAGTCTACTAAATATTATTTGAGATTATTGTGCAGAATTTTCCAAATTGTTATGCAGAATTTATCAAACAAATCAAGTTGTTGAAGAAATCTTGCCAAATTAAAAAGCAAAACATGGAGACCAAGTCTGGAAGCAACCGAGAAAAGATTTTCAGATTCTGAAGGTGCCTAGGATTGCCACATGTCAAAAGATGCAAGCCCAAAAATTTCAGTCACGAGATCTCGACCATCAAGCGCGGATCCGCGGCCAAACCCCCCTTGGGCCGCGGATCCGCCGCAATTCCAGGGAGTTAGAGAATGAGATTTTTTGGCATAAATCTATGATAAATTTTACCAAGTTTTCAACAAGAAGATTCTGGCTTTGCACTATAAAAGAGCACCGAGAGTCTCTTGGAAAAGTTATCAAGCCGACGAGATCACGAAGCCCCAGACGCTCACGCATCCAGGCTGATCATCAACTGTTCGTCTACCTCCTTAGGAAAGATCGAGAAGCAACTAGTTTGTAATCATTTTCTACGGAATAAAGTGTAGATTGTTCAAGTTGATTAATAATGGTAGTTGTTTTATTTAATTCTTTTGCATTTTACATTATGTTTTCCCTCTCTGTCTTTTCATCTTCTTCTCCCAACATGCGCGAGTAATTCTCCGCTTGTTAGGGTTCGTAGGATTAGGGTAGGCTAATGGACGATAAAGATCCCTAAACCCTTTTTAAGTCCTATAAAGTTTATGAACTTTATCAAAAGAATCATTAACATCCTAATCGGGTGCGCTAGCAATTCTTTGCTAGTTCCGACCACGATTAGAGATTAGATTAATGATTGTTTTGGTAAAGGCTAGATTTGAACGGAGTTCCGTGTCAAGATAAGGGTTAAGAGTAGGATTCCTTTTCCCTCCAGAAACCCTAATCTACACGCATCACCGTCATTCTAGTTTTAAATCTATTAATGGATAAAAATGGTAACTTTTCATTAATCGTCCATGACTACTAAATCCTAACGAACCCTACAAGCCCTCTTATTATATTATCTAAATCTCTAAAATAATCTAGATCTATATTTTTGTATTCTTGCTTAACGTAGATCTAGAAACTTTTCACAAAATTCTTATTTCCTCCTCTTTCTCAACACATCTAAAGTAAGGATAAAAGATTCAACGTTTCCCTGAGGACGACCCGTACACATCTCGGTCTAGCTACGCGTGACAGCGTTATTGATTGCGGTTATTCTACAAACACACTTTTTCGTATCAATCAATATCGTTGAAGGAACTGGATTGCTTTTATGAAAATATAGTGACGAAAACCTTTGCTAAAGAGGTCACTCCCGGTGAAGGGATCTCGGCTCTTTCCCCGTAGAATGAGGTGCGGGATATTCCAACTGAATACCACGATGCAAAGCAAAAGTAATCGGCTATAGTGAAGTTATTGCCCTGACGCAAACTTTTTTTCCAAGGGGTCACTCCCGGTGAAGGGATCTCGGCCCTTGCCTCGTCGACTGAGGAGCAGGATATTCCAACTGAATACCACGATGCAAAACAAAAGAGAACGTCCTTGCAATAACAGCTTTTTGAAAAGTGTTCCAACAACATCTAATTAGGTTTGTTTTTAACTTGCATTGATCCGAATCAACGCAGTCCCATCAATTGATCACACCACAAAGAACGAAAATAATGACATACGTATATGCCATCCGCATTCGCCACTGGGTCCCGTCATTACCCGTTAGGTTAGCTAACTAACGACAGAGCGGGGACTGGACTAGCGCGGATGCAAAACATATATAACATCTACTAGTATATATATCAATATATAATATTTCGCTCAAGGCGTGATAAAATGCAACATCACAGAAATGTACAGTATCACAGAACAATACAGATATCTGGGATCCCCGGGTTTCACAGAGCCGCTACTAAAACCCGACGTTCCCCTGGTCGTGTGGATAGCCTGTGCAATGAAATCCTAGACCCCTACGGGCGCGGCAAGTTACCCGCCAAAACCTGAAGCGAGGCAGTCCCCTTCAGCACCGTGAATGGACCACCCAACACTTCATGGAATCCTGTATCTTGGGCACCGCTCTTGGGTCAACCTATACCCCCTACGAGTGCGGCGAATAGCCCGCCAATTCTAGAGTGAAGCCCCTTCCGTCTCAATGCCATGAGATGCGGGCCCGTTGCCCTCTAGAACCTGGCTATCCGTGCACCCCTCCGCGGGGTAATCCTAGTACAGAAAGTAAAATATACATACAACGGGTACATCGACCTCGACCCGGTCGTGCCCCAAAAGAATAAAACAAACAGGCAGTGAAGGCAGTCCACATGTCGGACGCTCGCCCCGCAATATCAAATGTACATAATACAACAAAAAATGTACTAGCATTGCATCCAGGCTATCCCCCACGACCAATCTGCAACATCACAGCATAACACAGAACATCAACGTGAATGTCACGTTCTCAAATCCGTCTAACCGGGCTATAGCAGTTAGACAGGATTTACCGATCAAGTGACATTCACGGTCGCAGATATAATGTAAATACTGTTAACTAATGTGTTTAAAATATTTGATCGATCAAATTTACCAAGTGGGCCCCAAGCAATACTGTAGCACTTACAAAAATTCTGGGCCCAAAAAGAATGTTCCAAAACCCCAATTTCTCTGTAAAACGATCACTGTGGAAAATTGGTGCAGTGAACTCACTGAACTGCGGCGGAACCGCGGCGCCAAGGGGGTTTTGGCCGCGGTTCCGCGGTGGTTCTACAGTATCACTCTACCAAATTTTCACAGATGTCTTAGAATTTCCTGCACATCATTCTGCAACTACCTGAAAAATTTTTGGAGCCAAAAAAAATTCGACAGAAACTGATGCTAGGAAAAAAAAAACAGGTTTTGGAATTTTGTTCGATCGAAAGAGTAAACACATTAGACCAAGATAGACTAGGTTAATGGCGAGGCTCTGATACCACTGTAAGTGCACGGCGTCGCCCCGGCCGTCAATCCGACGCCGGAATGCGGAAGCGATGCTAAACTTTAACTTTTCAAACTGACACCACCGCGCACTATAAACCCGGATCGGGCCATTAATCTAGTCCTAGCTATCTAGAGAAGGGGTAGAGAGATATACCGAGCGATCCGTGTCCTTCGGTCTTCTCGTCGTCGTCCCGATCTCCCCGCGGAATCTCCGGTCTCCACCACGTCGCCGGAAGGGCACCACGTCGCCTGCTTCTTTTACGGGCTCCCACCTCTGGACCGAGGCAACTCGGGCACGAAGTTGGCGAGTCGACGTGCCCAAGATTTGCTGTAGATGATGTGAAGATCTATATGTCTCATTTGGGGTTGTAGGGAGTTGCTTTTTGGTGGAGGAAATGATATATGGAATTTTGTGATAAACTTGGGGATTTTAGCAAGCATGAAGAGAAAAAATCCCCACTCAAAATACATGGGCAGCCCCTCCTCACTTGGCCGGCCCCTATTGTGGATGGGAATGAGAATGAGAGAGGGTGTGTATGTGTGAGAGAGGGAGCCAACCAATCAAGCAAGAGAGAGAAAGAGTGATGATAACAAACAATGATCACAAAGTAAAACCCACACTCCACCAATCTCATCATCTCATCACAAAGTCAGGCCATCATGAAAGAAGAAGTCAAATGGTCAAGGGATGGTGCAACCATCATGATCCAACAATATGCAAAGACTCTCTTCCAAAATGCTTATTTGCACAAATGCAAATAAACCCTCCTCCACCAATCTTCAGCCAATGAAAGATACAAAGAAATATGGCTGA
Source organism: Agapanthus africanus (assembly GCA_030015575.1). Classification (NCBI taxonomy): domain Eukaryota; kingdom Viridiplantae; phylum Streptophyta; class Magnoliopsida; order Asparagales; family Amaryllidaceae; genus Agapanthus; species Agapanthus africanus. The sequence goes on along the minus strand of CM057351.1, from coordinate 89,635,414 downwards.
AACGGAAAACAAACTGGCAATTCCAAAAAACTGATCCTGTAATAAATTACAGGAAAACCCCGCTACTGTATATACATACCCGCATTTGTATTCCGACCGGAATACAAATGCAATGAGACAAAATCTACACTGTACTATACTAGGATCCGGCTTAAACCAAAGCCCGCTAGTATTATCCGTCCGATCCTGATCTGTGTAATACCGCACGTATTTGATCGAACCCTGCCATATATCCATACGTCCTCTAGTACTAACCGTCCGATCCTGATCCGTGCAATACCGCACGTATCTGATCGAACCCTGTCAGATCTCCATACGGCCTCTACAGCGTTTCGCCCGAAACTTGAGTGACTGAATGTGGGGGACTCTAACGAATCGTCAATACTATGGCTGTGGATTTAACCACTAGCACGTCAGAGGTATTAGCCATACATGACGGGCTACCAGCTATTGACCAAAAGGGACGTCGATGAGCGAACTCATCCTGACACCCTACTGAGCCTGTCAGTGACAATATCCGTACAGTCCGGTCCGTTCGTCTATGAGCATCGCATGGCGGGCGTAGGGGGTTGGTAAAAGTCAGACCCCCAAAAGCGGTACAAGTCGTGTCGGAGTGTAGCCCAGAACACCCTGAGATACTACTGGAATACCTACCAGTAAATCTCCTGCCTTGGCCAAGGACTTCGTGTAATGGCTCTCCTAGACACAGCGCGACCTCACCCCCAATACCGGGAGAGAAGAACCCCTGAAGATCCGCTCACTGCCTCCATGTGGTTCGGGACTGTATCCAACTAAAACCTGTTTGCACGTCTCCTTTGAGCGTGGTAGGGTAGTAATCAAAGTAAAGTGGGACTCACACGAGATAAATGACGATCCCCAGGTCGATGAACTAACCTGTACACATGTCACCAGGGAACTGCCATCTGACGTCAGGTATAAGACCAACTAGCATGTTCCCGGCGAGTCTTGTCCGGTGTACTCATAACCCAATGAGCACCTGTATACATCTTAGGTGAACCAACTGACACTAGTGGCTTGTGAGACCGGCCACCGCCCCTCGTCGGGGTCTCGACTGTATAGTCTACTCTGGAGTATCGATGCCCTGTTTCGAAACTGCCATGACCAGGGACCTTTTAAGGATGTGCTTATAGACTACCAGCTCCCACGTATATGATCGCCCTCATACTGCTGGCAGTCAAGAAAGAATCCTAGGGGCTCTATCAACGTGCAATAGTGACCTGTAAGGTCACCTAAAGTAGTACACGATGATAAAGATAAACCAGATAGCATACTATCATCTCGAGTAAGACTGTCCTACCGGGATAGGTCCTCCCTCAATCATTGCAATCACGTGCCTGTGATCCAATAATTGACTCTGAGGGCACTATCTCCAACACACTGAATATATATATATATATATATATATATATATATATACATGTATAAATACATCCACTATCACATAATGGCCTCTAGGGCATACATATATCCAACAATCTCCCACTTGCACTAAGGCCAGTTATTGGCGTATCTCATACCCAACATCTCAAAAAGTCGCTCATGCTGCGGCTGAGGGAGGGCCTTGGTGAGTGGATCCGCGGCGTTATTCTTTGTGTCTACTCTCTTAATCTCGATCTCGCGGCGATCTACATTCTCCCGGATCAAATGAAAGCGCCTCAGGATGTGTCTGGACCGCTGATGGGACCTGGGCTCCTTGGCTAACGCCATAGCCCCATTATTATCATAATACAAGGGTATTGGATCAATAATGGTTGGAACTACTCCTAGCTCCGAGACGAACTTCTTCATCCAGACGGCTTCCTTGGCTGCATCATTTGCAGCAATATACTCAGCCTCCATCGTAGAGTCTGCAACGGTATCCTATTTGGAACTCTTCCAACTTACCGCCCCTCCATTGAGGGTAAATACAAACCCTGAGATAGATTTGTTGTCGTCCTTATCGCTGTGGAAGCTCGAATCGGTAAAGGCCTCCATTTCAAGATCCGTATTACCATACACCAAGAACAATTCTTTAGTCTTTCGTAAGTACATAAGAATGTTCTTCACAGCTGTCCAGTGGTTCTCTCCTGGGTTGGATTGATACCTACTTACAACACTAAGTGCATAAGCTACATCTGGGCATGTACATAACATCGCATACATTATAGATCCTACTGCCGAAGCATGGGGTATAATGCTCATGCGAGCTCTCTCTTCATCGGTCTTTGGACAAGAATCCTTGGAGAGAGTGACTCCATGGCAAGCGGGTAAGGCACCCCGCTTGGAGTCTTCCATACTAAACCTTTTTTAGGATGGTGTTGATGTACCTGGTTTGGGATAATCCCAATAACTTTTTGGATCTATCCCTATAGATCCTTATGCCCAGGATGTATGTGGCATCACCCAGGTCCTTCATGGAGAACCTTAGTGATAAGAATGATTTGACCGACTGTAGCATAGGAATATCATTTCCTATCAGAAGAATGTCATCCACGTACAATACGAGGAATGTGACAGCTCTTCCTACAGCCTTCTTATAAACACAAGGTTCATCTGAATTTTTGATGAAATCAAACTCTTTGATAACATCATCGAAATAGATGTTCCAACTCCGAGATGCCTGCTTTAACCTATATATGGATTTAAGCAGTCTACATGCTTTCCCGCTGCTCCCACTGTCAATGAAGCCTTCTGGGTGATCCATATAAACGCATTCTTCTAAATCTCCATTTAGAAATGCTGTTTTAACGTCCATCTGCCAGATTTCATAGTCGTAGGGAGCAGCAATAGTAAGTAGGATCTGAATGGATTTAAGCATGGCTACGGACGAAAAAGTTTCGTCATAGTCCAAACCTGGTCTTTGACGAAAACCTTTCGCCACAAGTCTTGCCTTATAGGTCTCTACCTGCCCATCTACACCAATCTTTCTTTTAAAGATCCATTTGCATCCCACAGGTTTTATCCCAGGGGGTACAATGTCCAAAGTCCATACTTTGTTAGTGTACATAGATTCCATTTCGGATCTCATGGCATCCAGCCACTTCACAGAGTCACCACTTGTGATATCTTGCTGAAAACTGGTAGGATCATCATCATCCATGATGCAATCTTCTCCGTCACCATCAATGAGGAAACCGTAGTACCTCTCCGGTGGGCGAGAAGTCCTACCAGACCTTCGGAGTGGCCGAGGTTCCTCAGTTTCTATTGTAACAGCCGGTTCAACCAAATCGTCATTTGTAGTTTGTGTCTCTAGAACCTCTTCTAGATCCATCACTTTGCCATCATCTTTATCTGTGAAAAACTCTTTTTCCAAGAATGTGGCATACCGAGAAACAAACACCTTTTGTTCCTCTGTGTGGTAGAATAGATATCCTTAAGAATTCTTTGGATACCCCACAAAATTACACATGACTGACCGTGTCTCGAGTTTGTCCGGATTCTGCTTTTTAACATAGGCCGAGCAACCCCAAATCTTTATTCTCTTAAGAGATGGTCTCTTCCCATGCCATATCTCATATGGCGTGGTAGACACGGTTTTGGTTGGAACCCTGTTCAGTAGAAGCGCTGCAGTCTCCAATGCATGCCCCCAAAATGAGACGGGTAACTCAGCATCACTCATCATGGATCGGACCATATCTAAAAGGGTCCTATTCCGTCATTCAGACACACCGTTGTGCTGTGGTGTGTAAGGAGGAGTGAGCTGAGAGAGAATCCTATTCTCTTTTAGGAAGTTTGCAAATTCTGTACTAAGGTATTCCCCACCTCGATCTGATCGAAGCATCTTGATACTCAAGCCGGTTTGTTTTTGTACTTTTTGTTTATATTCAATGAATTTCTCGAAAGCTTCGGACTTGTGCTTTAATAAAAATACATGACCTAATCTTGAGAAATCGTCAGTGAACGTAATGAAGTAAGAAAAACCGGCTCTAGCCTGTGTAGAAATTGGCCCGCATACATCACTATGTATGAGGCCTAGGAGCTCAGTAGCTCTTTCTCCGTGTCCGGTAAACGGAGTTTTGGTCATTTTACCCTTGATACAAGACTGGCAAGTCGCATAAGATTTATATTCAAAAGAGTTTAAATATCGATCTTTGTGTAACTTGTTTAGTCTTGTTTCGTTAATATGACCAAGTCTACAGTGCCAAAGAAAAGCTTCATTTAATTCTGAAAGTTTTCTTTTATTAGTGTGTTGTATACTGAAAACTGTGTATTGATTTAGGACGTATATCCCGTTATTAAGTGTACCATACCCAACCAACATTTGATTCAGGTAAATGTTCATAACATTGTTTTGCAATATAAAGTTATATCCTTCATTGTCTAACAAAGAAACTAATATTATATTACATAGAATACTTGGTACGAAATAACATGGGTTCAAAACCAAAATACATCCAGATGGCAACCCCAAGTGATACTCTCCCACTGCGACTGTATGTACATTGGAACCATTTCCAACGCGGAGAGTATGGTCACCTGTCTTCAAAACTTTGCTATTTCTCAGTCCCTGCATAGAATTGCAAATGTGAGAACCTGAACCGGTATCTAATACCCAGGAAGCAGAGTTTATTGAAAAATAGTTTTTTGTCACAAACACACCTGAAGCGGAAGCATCCCCATGCTTCTTCTTGAGGTTCAAGTACTCTGTACAGTTGCGCTTCCAATGTCCTGTCTTGTGGTAATGAAAACATTCACCTTTCCCCGAGCCTCCAGCTTTGGACTTTTCCTTTTCTTTTACCTTTTTAACTCCACCCTTAGGATTGGTGGGCTTCTTCTTTTTCTTTCCTTTGGCCTTAGCTTTTGGGCGAGAAGAAGAAGATTGCCCAATAGTCATAATGGGAGTTTTCATTGATTTCATAGTGCTCTCCGCACTCCTTAACATATTAAGGAGTTCAGGTAGCTCCTTCTCCATGCCATGCATGTTGAAGTTAACTATGAACTGAGCAAAGGTGGAGGGGAGGGACTGCAGAATAATATCTGTATATTGTTCATTGTCCATCCTAGGTCCTCAAGCTCTTCTATAAGAGCTATCATCTTCAGAACATGGTCTCCTACTGGTGTGCCAGGGGCCATTCGCATCTGAAACAATTTCTTTGATGCTTCGTATCGTAATACGCGGGATTGCTCTCCATACAACTCCTTTGTATGGAGGAATATGGTTTGAATGTCTATATTCTCGTGCTGCTTTTGATGTGTATTGTCCATCGATGCAAGCGCGAGGCATTTGGCCGTGGCACAGTCAGCGTCCCATGTCTTGCGGACTTCAATGTCCGCAACTGAGGATTTTGGACCTGGGGTAGACGGGGCTGAAGCCGTGAGGACATATGATACTTTATCATAAGTCAAGGCTATTTTCATATTCCTCAGCCAGTCCTTATAATTGGTCCCATTCAGTTTGTTTTTATCTAGTAGAAGCTTGAGTCCAGTCATTGGTATCTGCCATTAAGAGAGAGAAAAGAATACACTCAGCGAAAGCTCTTGCATAGATCAGATTGGTTATTATCTTGTCTAATCGATGTCTCACACTGCTTTAATCAAGTTTTTCTTTCAAACCTTAAAAAGAAAACTAGCCAGGATTAATTACAGTCTACAACTTCGCTAACCGTTCAGCCAGGCCAGTGTCGGTACTTGAGGGAGGTTCCCCGTGCTTTCGCACGGACCTAATTAAAGTAAACCTCGTTTTCCCAGAGGCGTAGCCCTGTTAACACCTTTCTAGACACCTAATGAGTTAGCTAATTGTAAACTGCAAAACTCTCCTAGGAGCAACTATTGCCCACAGTGGGATCGGGATCCAACCATCACATGGAAGGTATGCAATCTCATTGCAAATTTCAACACTTGAAATTCCCGATGTAATTTTTACCCCTAGTACTTATGACCCTAGCTATGGTCAACAAATCATAAGTACCAGTCAAGTTTTAGCCACCATTTCTTGATCAATTAGACCAACCCATATGACCCTTAACTATGGTCAACAAAGTCGCATGAATGTCCTAATTAATCTGCATCATATACAGTGTAGGAAGACATCACTTAGCTACCGTACACTACGCCTTAACTAAAGTCAACAAACGTAGCACGAATACTAAGTACTCTACTTCCTAAAATGATGGAGGGTTGCGGATGACTTTTAAGAAAATCTTTAACGCTTTGAACATGATATCGTTGTAGAATCAAATGGTTTTCAAAAGGAGTGGCTTAAGCTCCGCAGTTTTGAAATGTAGCTTTTTCATAAATAGCCGAGTGGTTTTCAAATCCGATTATACAACATCTTTTAATGTTTATTTTCTTTACATTAATCACATTAATGTAATCCCATCATTTAAGTCCTTAAGCCAATCACAGAAAATAAACGAAAATAACACGTACGCTTATGCTATCCGCATTCGCCGCAATGTTCCGTTATGCACCGTTAGGTTACTTAACTAACGGCATACCGGGAAAGGACTAGCGCGGGTGTAAAACATAAGCAACGTCTACTATATATCATATATATAATATGTCATTCGTCTCAGATATCTCAGAACACAGGCAGCAGAAACATATATATAATGTGGGATATACTAGGACGTGCGTATTTAGTATTTAGCCAACAATAGAAAATACGGATTCCACAGTCACGATGAATAGCCAAGCCCACACCCCTAGACCCCTACGAGAGCGGCAAGCGACCCTACCAATCCTGGAGTTTAGGAAACCCGGTCTCGAGTCCTCGAGATGGCCTCCCACTGAACCCCAGAACCCGGTCACTTGTGCTCCCCTCCTTGGGTCTATCCTAATGCGGAAAAGTAAATAATATACAACACTGGTGACACAACCTCAACCCGGAAGTGCCCCAAATAAAAGAATACTATATTACATTTGAATTTACATGAATGAAAATATAAAACTCTCATCTCACATAAAAAAAACCCGGCTATTCGATCGCGACAATCCTGCACATCATATCTCAGCAACACATAATATCACATATCATCAACGTAAGTAAGTATGTGTACCCCAATTGTCGTTGATGTATAGCAACGAAACCGGCGATATCGAACATACTACACTTACGGTCACAGAAAAGAAAGTGTAAAACTACAATATTTGGAATCCACATTCTCTTTAGACATCATAAATGCGAAATATCACATACTTCGTATTTCATGCCTAAACTATATGAATTCTACATATTGTATCACATTCCAGATAAATAGACAGTATTAAAGTTTTCGACCGAACGATCAAATACCCAAGATTCCCTAAAGCTCAACACTTGAGCAGAGTTCAAAAACCCGGAGTGTGATACAGTAGTAGCGGTCCAGCCGTAGAAGGGTCAAGCCAACGCCTCACATGTGGCATGCCGTACTGCCCCAAACCCTAAGGTTCAAAGGGCAGTTCAAGACGGTCACATAATCGAGTTAAGGTTTTTTGTCTTCTAGAGGGTCCATTACAAAACATACACGTATCTCCAAAAGATTTAAACCCCATGAAACGTGAGCAAATGATAGTCGTTCGAACACTTCAATACTTTCTAGTTTACCCGGAAAAGAAACGAAATGAAAATTCCGATCGAATCGTCGAGTCTAAAACCATCTCCAGAATTTACAGTACTGGATTCAGATTAAACATACCTAAAACAATATACAAGCAGTTTTAGGGGTTACTGTGCAAAAACGGATCCATGAAGCCTCTGTACGGCCGCGCAGCCACGGCCTAAGCAAGGATATGCCGCGGTTCCGCGGCGGTTTGTTCAGATCATGGGTTCGTCTTTCACAATATTTCTTATATTTTCCTGCTGTATTTTTTAAGTATTTTTAATTCTAAAAAATGTCAGATTTTACAAAATGTCCAGAGAAGGTCTCGAAACGTCGTATTTTGGTTCGATCGGAGTTTTTACTTCGTAAAAATGTCGCCTAATGTTCTAGGTCGGCTCTGATACCAATGTTAGGTCAGGCAGCCACCCCATCCAATAGGGTCGCCGTGGCATCGACGGGTCCCTCAGCCGCTACTTTTTACGCATGCCCCCTCGCGAGGACTACAACCCGCTGGAATACCTTCCGGTCTCGGAACACCTTCCGGTCTCGGGACACCCTGGGGGTAAGCCCCTATGCTTCGCCACACTGTCACACAGTGAGAACCACCCATAGGTCGACATCCAATGCCAAGTAGCTCTGATACCAATGTTAGGTTTACCTAGCACCCTATATAGAGTTTGGAAGCATCACATGTCACAAAGTTCAAGTTTTTATGGTGCTAAGCAAGCATACATAGGATCGATCCTAGAAAATTAGGGTTTCTAAACAATAAAGGCAACAAAGACTAGGGTTTCGAGAGTACAACCTTTGTAGCTCCCTTCGCTAGACTCTTTGGCCTCTTGAGTGTTGGAGGAAGGTTCTCTTGAAGTCTTCTAGTGTCCACGACGATCCACCCGAAGCTCCTTCGTCCAAGCTATCGACTTCACTTTCCGAGAGAAGAGATGAAGATAACACTCTAAACAAGTGGGCTAAACTTGTATAGAATGATGTTGTGGTGGCTTTTCTCACTTCAAAAACTAATCTTGATGAGTATATTGCTCACTACAAAAGGCTAGAGAGCAAATGGTGAAGGAGGAAGAAGATGATGGCTTTCTTTTAACAAAAGTAAAAAGATAACTCTTGTGAAGAAAAAGAAAATATATCTATATATATTTTCTTATCCTCATCTCAAACCATGGTTAGATGATAAAGATATTATTTAACTTGAGTTTAAAACACAAAGAGAAGGTTAACTCATAGTTAGGAGTAGGTGAGCTTGGTTAGGTTTAAGAAGGATGTAGAAACTAGCCATGAATTATCCTTTCTTTTTCCATTTTGTTTTTAACACAAATTAAATAATTATCCATATATTTAATCCATGGTGTGAGTCTTATATTGCCACCATTTTCCATGTGTAATCAACCATGATAGATGATGTATGTATGTATGTATGTATGTATGTATGTATGTATGCACATCCATATGTGCATGAAACTAGAAAGAAAGAAAAACATACATGCATGCATACATCCATCATATACAAGAAAAGATTTCCAGTGAGAAAACTAATGGTTAAATGATAAATCAACACTTGATTTATCAATCCGGCCATATCACATATGACCCCACCAAAAGCAAGCCGCCCGATCAATATACGGTATCCTATACGCGCATTTTAATCGGGTCCATGCGCATATCGCATACGCGCACCACAACGTTTCGCCTGGACTAGGTAACTCCTTTGTGGGACTCTAAGACTCGTCAATATGCCGGCAGTGGGTGATGATCATATCAAGCACCCCCAAGACGCAAGCGGTCAGCTAAACGTAACGGCCACACGTTTATTGAGCGATCAGAAGAAAACAAGCGAACCTGCTACAACTCCCGTCGAGCCAATCGGCAACACTACCGTACAGTCCGGTCTCTTCGTCAGATATGCTGCATATCAGGCCTAGGGATGGTCACGTCGACCCCAATAACTCAATAAGTCGTGCCGGTGAATGGTCTATAACAGATCGAGAAACTACTGATAACACTTATCAGCAAATCTCAGCAGCCCTGGCCAGGGACTTACTGATATAACCAGTCGGGCACAGCACAGCATCAACTCCCAATACTGGGAGAGACGAAACCCCTCCTATCGCTCATCGCCTTCGTGTGTCTCGGGACTGTACCCAACGACCACCTGTTTGCACGACTCAGTAGAGCCGTGGTATGGTGGCAATCAAAGTACAGTGGGAGAACACACAAGACTCTATGACGATCTCGGGTCTACAGACTAACCTGTACCAGTGTCACCTGAGAACTGCTATCCGACGATAGATATAATTCCATATAGGAGTTCTCGGTGAGTCTGTCCAGTGTACCCAGTCACCAATGAGCACCCGTATATGATCTTGATGTCAAACATCAATGAACGTGGGAACATTCATCGCCCATCGTATGGGTCTAGTATCATATACGCTAGTCTACTCTGGTATATCGATGCCCCATCTCGATATACCTACGACTAGGGACTTTCCAGGATATGCTTATAGACTACAGATGTCCCACTAGTATAATCTCTATCATAATCACTGTAGTCAAGCCGATATCCTCAGGGCTTTATCAGCATGTATGAATGAATAAAAGCATGATCAAATCAACATGTCAGATAAAGAAGAACCATATAGCATACTATCATGTCGAGCAAGAATGTACACTGAATATATATATATAGATGTATAAATACATCCACTATCACATAATAGCCTCTAGGGCATACATATATCCAAAAGGGTAATGGCTATTCATCACAACTGTGTAATCCGTCTTTCGATGCAGGCTCAAAAGAAATGCGGATTGCTTGCATATCCAATAATGTTCATCTGATCTGGAATGCCTATTATTGCGTCTGACGAATGTACAATATCTATATATGTTAGCTATTTAGACGTCACTTAAGTTGTACACCCGCGCTAGCCCTGCCCCCGCTCTGCCGTTGGTTAAGTAACCTAACGGGTGATGACGGGACACCGTGGCAAATGCGGATGGCATAAGAGGACGTTGTATTTTCGTTGTTTTCTGCAATGATAGGTTAATGATGGGACGCATTATTATTAATGCAAAGAAAATAAACCTAAACTAATCGTTGGAACAATTTCAAAACCACTCGGTTTTCTTCAAAAAGCAAATTTTAAATGCGGAGCTTAAACCACTACTTTTTTAAAGGCTATCATGGTTCCTTCGATCATATCAAGTTCACTACGTCAACGGTTTTTTGCCAAAAACCAGCCGTAACCCTCCGTCGTCTCAAATAAACAGCACATCGTATTCATGCTATGTTTGTTGGCCTATGTCAAGGCATAGTGTATGGTAGCAATATGTTGCTTATTTGTTGCATAGGTAGATGCATTAGTTTAGGACAGTCATACAGCTTTGTTGGCCTACGTCAAGGGCAAGTACGGATGGATCTAAATTAATCTGGACAACGACAGGTAGAACTTGACTTGCATCTTATGATTTGTTGGCCTACGTCAAGGTCATAAGAGCTTGGGGTAAAAATCACATCGGGAGTTTCAAACATAAAGGAAACTTGCAGATTTAGCTTACCTTCTGGAGTGTGGTGACTAGAGTGGCTTCCATCTAGGGCCTCATGGAATGATAGTTGGATCCCGATCCCACTGATGAGTAGGATTACGCTCGGGAAATTTTCTCACTTAACAATCAATGCTATAAACCAAGTAGGTGTCTAGAAAGGTGTTAGAGGGGCTACGCCTCCAGGGAAAAGAGGTTCTTTAATTAAGAAACTTCGCGAAAGCGTTGGAAAACCTCCCTCGAAGTACCAACACTGGCCTGGCTGAAAGGTTAAGCAAGTATTGTGACGTGTGATTAAATCCTGACTAATTCTTCTTTTAGGTTTTGAAGAAGGATTTGAGGAAACAGTGGGAGCCATCCTGTTTAGATAAACTAATAAACCAATCTAAACTTGCAAGAGCATATGCTGAGTGTTTCTTTTTCTCTCTCTGGCAGCTACCATGACAGGACTAAAACTATTACTTGAAAAAAATACACTGACCGGGAAAAACTATAAAGATTGGCTAAGGAACGTCAACATTGCACTGACTTATGACAAAGTAGCATATGTTACCACCGCTGTTCCTCCCCCTATCCCAGGACCAGATTCCTCAGTTGCGGACAAGGAGGTTCGGAAAACCTGGGATCTAGACTGTGAGAGAGCTAAGTGTATCGAGCTAGCGTCCATGAACAATGAACTCCAGAAACAACACGAGAGTATGGATATTATATCCATCTTTCTCCATTGCAAGGAATTGTATGGGGAGCACTCCCGTATCGCCAGGTACAGACCTCAAAGAAACTCTTCCAAATGAAGTTAGCTCCAGGATCATCTGTAGGAGAGCACGTCCTGAAAATGATCAGCCTCATTGAGGAACTCGCAAACCTAGGATGCGTGCTAGAGAATGATTTGTACATCGACTTGATTTTGCAGTCCCTTCCCCACACCTTCTCTCAGTTCGTGCTGAACTTCAACATGCACGAAATGGAAGCAGATCTTCCAAAGCTCCTCAACATGTTGAGGGTAACAGAGACCTCCTTGAAAAAGGAGAAGACCCCCGTTCTGTATGTTGGCTAATCACCTTCTTCTAAATCAAAAGCGAAAGGTAAAGGGAAGAAGAAGATGAAAGCCACCACACCGAAAGGCAGGGTCAAGAAGGTGCTGGGAACGAACAAGGCAGGAAGGGTGAAGGCGGATAAGAACGAATGCTATTATTGTCACAAGCAAGGGCACTGGAAGAAGGATTGCATAGCCTTCAAAGCCAAGGACACGAAGCAAACTGCTGCTGCTGCTTCAGGTGTGTTTGTAATCGAAAATTGTCTTTCAGTAAACTCTACATCATGGGTAATTGATACCGGTTCTGGTTCTCACATCTGTAATTCTTTGCAGGATCTGAGAAACCATAGAGCACTGAAGACAGGTGATATGACTCTCTGGATGGGCAATAGAATGCACGTAGATGCTATTGCAATAGGGGAATATCACCTAGGGTTGACTAGTGGGCACATTTTGGTATTGTACAGCTGTTTTTGTATTCCCAGTATGCTGTGTAATATTATATCAGTATCTTTGTTATCTAATGAAGATTATAATTTTGCGCTTGAAAGAAATGTCATGAACATTCTCCTAAATCAATAAATGATTGGGTTTGGCACACTGGAAAACGGCATATACATACTTAATCAACCTCAAGTTTTCAATATTCAAAACACGCTTAAAAGAAAGGCTCCAGATTCAAACCAAGCCTTCCTATGGCATTGTAGACTTGGTCATATAAACGAAATAAAGTTAACTAAGTTACATAAAGATGGATATTTAGATCCGTTTGAATATTCATCATATGCAACTTGTCAATCATGTATCAAAGGAAAAATAACCAAATCTCCGTTCACCGGACACGGAGAAAGAGCCACAGAACTCTTGGGACTTGTACACAGTGATGTATGTGGTCCAATGTCTATACATGCACGAAGCGGTCACTCCTACTTCATCACTTTTACTGATGACTTTTCTAGTTATGGACATGTGTTCTTAATAAAGCATAAATCCGAGGCCTTTGAGAAGTTTAAGGAGTATAAAAATGAAGTGGAAAAACAGACTAGTAAAAGCATCAAGACACTTCGATCTGATCGAGGTGGAGAATACTTAAGTACCAGTTTCCTTGAATGCTTAAAAGAGAATGGAATTCTCTCTCAGCTTACTCCGCCTTATACACCTCAGCATAATGGTGTATCAGAAAGGAGGAATCACACGCTACTGGACATGGTGCGTTCAATGATGAGTAGTGCTGAGTTGCCACTTTCCTTCTGGGGTTTTGCGCTAGAATCAGCAGCATACCTATTGAATAGAGTTCCGACTAAGTTTGTGCCTACAACTCCATATGAAATATGGAGCGGGAAGAGACCATATCTCAAGTATATCAAGTAATGGGGGTGTCCGGCATATGGTAAAAAGCATAATCCGAACAAGCTCGAGGTGCGATCAGTTTTGTGCAAGTTTGTAGGATACCCCAAGCATTCAAGGGGATATCTGGTCTACCACACTGAAGAACAAAAGGTGTTTGTCGCTCGCCACATTGTCTTCTTAGAGAGCGAATTTCTTGCAAAAGAAATTAGTGGGAGAGCGGTAGAGCTCGAAGAAATTCCAGAACCTCAAACTGCTGCCGAGGACTTAGTAAAACCTCAGGTTTCAATAGAACCCGACGAACCAACACCACTCCGCAGATCTAGTAACCTTTCTCAATCTCCTAAAAGATACTATGGGTTTCTTGTAGATGGGGATCGAGAGGATTGCATCATCGATGATGATGAGCCTACTAACTTTCAGCAGGCTATCTCGAGTAAAGACTCGGTGAAGTGGCTGGATGCTATGAGATCCGAAATGGAATCCATGTACACCAATAAAGTATGGACTTTAGAAGTTGCTCCTCCTTGGGTGAAACCAGTTGGATCCAAATGGATCTTCAAAAAGAAGATTGGTGCATTTGGACAAGTGGAAACCTACAAAGCTAGACTCGTTGCAAAAAGTTTTCGTCAAAGACCAGGATTGGACTATGATGAAACCTTTTCACCAGTAGCTATGCTTAAATCCATTTGGATCCTGCTTGACATTGCTGCCTTCCATGACTATGAAATCTGGCAGATGGATGTAAAAACAGCTTTTCTAAATGGACATTTAGAAGAGAGTGTTTACATGAATTAACCATAAGGTTTCTTAGACAGTGGGAGCAACGGAAAAGTGTGCAAGTTGCTTAAATCCATTTATGGATTAAACTAAGCATCGCAGAGTTGGAACATCTTCTTTGATGTGACCGTCAAAGAATTTGACTTTATCAAAAATGTAGATGAACCATGCATTTATAGGAAGATTGTAGATGGAGCGGTAGTCTTCCTCGTTTTGTACATCGACGACATACTACTGATAGAGAATGATTTCCCTATGCTACAATCAGTAAAGCTCTTCTTGTCACAGAAATTCTCCATGAAAGACTTGGGAGATGCATCCTACATTCTGGGCATTAAGATCTATCGTGATAGATCCAATAGAATGTTGGGACTTTCACAGTCCGGGTATATTGACACTATACTAAAGAGATTTAGTATGGAAGATTCCAAGCAGCGTAATTTACCCGCTTGTCACGGGATCACCCTCTCCAAAGAGATGTCTCCAAAGACTGATGAAGAGAGGGCATTATACCCTACGCTTCGGCAGTAGGATCCATAATGTATGCGATGTTATGTACCAGACCAGATGTAGCTTACGCACTTAGTGTGGTAAGAAGGTATCACTCTGACCCAGGTGAGAAGCATTGGATAGCGGTAAAGAACATTCTCAAGTACCTGAGAAGGACTAAGGAGATGTTCTTGGTTTACGGTAATGGGGACCTCCAGGTCGAGGCTTTTACCGACTCCAGCTTCCAAAGTGACAAAGATGACTCTAAATCCGTTTCGGGTTTTGTGTTTACCCTCAATGGAGGGGCGGTATGTTGGAGGAGTTCCAAAAAGGATACCGTCGCAGACTCAACCATGGAGGATGAGAATATAGCTGCTAACGAAGCCGCGAAAGAAGCTGTCTGGATGAAGAAGTTCATCTCTGAACTTCAGGTGGTTCCGTCCATTTCCAATCCAATACCTTTGTATTATGATAACAATAGGGCTGTAGCATTAGCGAAGGAACCAAGGTCCCATCAGAAATCCAGGCATATCTTGAGGCGGTATCAACTGATCAGGGAGATCGTAGATCGTCGGGAGATCGAGGTGCGGAGAGTGGACACAAAAGACAACACGGCAGATCCATTCACCAAGAGCATCCCTCAAGTCCAGTTCGAGAGGCTGTTTGAGATGTTGGGCATGCGGTACGCCAGCAAATGGATCTAGTGCAGACAGTGGGTACTCATTGCGCCAATTATAGGCCTTAATGCAAGTGGAAGATTGTTGGATATATATGCTCTAGATGCCTTCATTGTATAGGATGCTAGGGATATGTATGTACATAACAATCTTGCTTGATATGATAGTACGCTATTTGGTTTCTTTTTATCTTAACGTGTGATATATTTTAATTTGTATTTATATACATGTTGATAAAGCCCATAGGGTGTTTGCCTGACTACCGGCGTTGTGATGGCAGTCATACGTGTGGGAGCTGGATAGTAAATAGGCATATCCTTAAACGTCCCTGGTCGCAGGAGTTTCGAGACTGGGCATCGATGCTCCAGAGTAGACTAGTGTATACATATCTAGACCCTGACGAGGGGCGATGGATTGGTCCCGCAGCCATTGGTGATATGAACCTAAGATTGTATACAGATGCTCACTGAGTGTGAGTACACCGGACAGGACTCGCCGAGAACTGACTGGATGGTATTATACCTAACATCAGATAGCATTTCTCAGGTGACATATGTGCAGATAGCCTGTTGACTTAAGGTCGTCATTTGTCTCATGTGAATTCCCACTGTACTTTGATTACTACCCTACCACGGCTCAAAGGAGTCGTGCAAACAGGTTTTAGTTGGGCACAGTCCCGAGCCACATGGAGGCAGTGAGCGACAGTTAGGGATTCGTCTCTCCCGGTATAGGGAGTTGATATCGCACTATGATCGGTTGGTCATTACCATAAGTCCCTGGCCAGGGCTGATTGAGAATTACTGGTGGACTAATCAGTAGATTCTCGGATGGTCTTGAGCCATACCGGCACGACATGTACGGTTGTTAGGGGTCTGACTTTTACCACCTCCCTAGACCATACATACGATACTCTTAGACGAATAGACCGGACTGCGCGGATATTGTCACGGACAAGCTCAGTAGGAGTTCGGGTGGGTTTCCTCATCGGCCTTCTTATCGACATCTACCTAGTGACCGTTACGTACAGCTAGTGCCACTAGCGGTCTGTGGTTAAACCCACTGCCAGCATAGTAGTCGAGTCTTTAGAGTCCCACACAGAGGGTTTCCCTGCTCCAGGAGAAACGATATAGAGGTCGTATGGTTTTACGATAAGGGTTCGGACGCATACGTGTGTTTACGCACGTACGACGTTCAGACAGTTTTTACTAGCCGGCTTTGGTTTAAGCCAGATTCTAGTATCGGATTATTGGATTTATACAGTCTAAAGTTTTTCCGTGTTTTCACGGATAGGAGGGGCATTCTCGTAATATGGCGGGAAGCTTCTAGAAGTATGGTGACTTGAGGGTTTAGGTGGCATAAGCATTTATTGCTTTTGTGACTCATTTGTGTGATTCATCCATATCATTAATGCACCATTAAATGGTTAATGACTCATGTAGTGAATCACACATATTGAATTAATGAAGCATGATGATTAATCATATTTATTTATTTATTTGATAAATGATTATGCTTCATATATTCAAGAGAGTTCATAATTTCATGATGATGATGATGCTCAGCTTCTCTCTCCTCAAGCTCACTCTCTCTTCAAACCCTAATTCTCCCCTCTCATGTGTTGAGATCAAGGATTAGATAGACTAATTAATCCATAACCTCACTCTATATCACCTAGGTGCCTTTGATTAGCAACTAAAGAAACCTAGTTATCTCAAGATTATAGGTGAAACTTGGAATAGAAGCTCTCGGATGGATCGTCTATTACATAGATGAGGCCGAGGATGAGGTCGATTACAAAAATACGAAGGACTAGGTTCACTAGGTATAATCACTTCTCATAGTAGTTAACAACTCCTATGTATATGTTAGTTATAGTTTAGCAAAGATTCTTCGGTTAGTTGATGTTAATCCAAAGAACATAATTGTTTTTCATATTTCCGCCTCCCCGCAACTCGTGGGTTGTTGTACATCGACGTACAAGAACAACACAGAACATCAACTTGAATGTCATGTTCGCAAACCCGTCTAAAAGAACATATAGCAGTTAGACGGGTTTACCGATCAAATGACATTCACGGTCGCAGATAGAAATGTATGTACTGTTAAATGTCCACTTAAAATATCGATCGACTAAATTTCCAAATTGGCCCCAATAGCAAAAGCAACACTGCACAGAAAACTGGGCCAAAACAGAATATCTTAAAAATCACAATTCCATTTAATAGAGCTACAGTAAAACTTTTGGAGCCCGTCGCCAATATTCGACCGCGGAACCGCCACCAACAGGGGTATTACGCAGCGGATCAACGGCACTATATACGAATCAAGACCCCAAAATTTTTGTGTACTCTTAAAATCGCCTGCACAGATTTGTAAGCCTCTGGAAATAATTTTTTGAACACTTTTGAAAATCGGCAGAAAACAGAAAAATGGAATCGTGATTTTGGAAATTTCCGTCGATCGATCTTTCAAGCGCGTTTAAAAAAGCTAGTAAGGGGTTTAAAGAGTGGCTCAGATACCTTGTTGGGTTGAGGCAGCGCCCCGGCCATCGAAACGCGGCCAAAATGCGGAACAAAAATTTCTGAAACCGCCGCTACCGCTACCCGAATCCCTGATCAACCTTAAACCCTATACTAGCAAACTAACTAAGAGTTAGAATCGTTATACCGAGTTGATCCGTGTCCTTCGGTCTTCATTCCAAGCTCTTTGCGGCTCCTTGCGGCTCCTTGATGTGGTTTGGTTGCCGGTCTTCCTCCATCTCTGATGATCCACCCGAGGGATGTAATTCCGGCTCTAGCTCCACAACAAGATACAAATGGAGCAACTAGGGTCTCTAGGATGCCACCCTAGAGAGCCTAGGATGTAGTGAGTGTAATCCAAGTGTTGATCTATCTCATCTCACCTCCTCTCATGATTCTTAATACATGAGAGGGTTGAGAGGAGGTGAAAGAATGAAGGTGGAGGCAAAACATGAGAACTAGAGGAGAGTGAAGCACATAGGTGATGGAGCTCAAAGCTTGCTCAAGAGAAAATAATGAAGCATCCAAAAATAATGAGCTCTCATGGAGAGAGAAAATGAGCATGCTAGGTTTTGTAAAAGAATTCTTTGCAATTTAAAATAGCTCCCATACTTGAATAATGAGCACAAATGAATTAACAATTCATTTGTGTTCACTATGCAATCACGGTCATCACCATACCCTCCTCATTCTAAATTCCACCTCATTTACCATTTTATAAAAATGGTCAAATCCAAAAAATGAGGTGGCCACCTTCTAGAATGTTTTCCGGTAAAAAATACGGATTACATTCTGCTGTATATATATCTGCATTCGTACAGAAATACGAATACCCAAAGAGATAGAAAACCACAAAGAATATAATACTAGAATATACGTATCGAAATACATATACGTAAATTATTAAATCAATATCTGATTTAATAATCCGGCTCAAGTCCGAGTCGGCTAGTACTATCAACTTTCCAATCGAAAACCCGAGTACAATGTACATCAATCGATCGGAATCCTGTACGTATCCAATACGGCTACTACATCATTTCGCCAGAACCAGGGAAAACCCTCTGTGTGGGACTCTAAAGACTCGTCAATACGCTGGCAGTGGGTTTAACCACAAGCACATCAGCGGCACTAGCTGTTCGTAACGGCAACCCAGGTATTGAGCGAAAGGGAGGCTGACGAGCAAACTCATCCTGAACCCCTACTGAGCTTGACAATGACAATATCCGTACAGTTCGGTCTGTTCGTCTAAGAGTATCGCATATCGAGTCTAAGGTGGTGGATAAAGTCAGACCCCTAACAACGCGACATTTAGTGTCGGGATGAAACCCATCACCACAAGAGAAACTATCGATCCTGGATCGGTAATTCTCGTCTACCGTGGCTACGGATTTCGGGTGATGGCCATCCGTACACTACGCGACATCAACCCCCAATACCGGGAGAGACGAATCCCCGATGATCCGATCACTATCTCCATATGGATCGGGACTGTATCCAACCAAAACCTGTTTGCACGACTCCTTTGAGCCGTGGTAGGGTAGTTATCAAAGTACAGTGGGAACTCACACGAGACAAATGATGACCTCAGGTCGACAGACTAACCTCTAAACATGTCACCTGGGAACTGCTATCTGACAATAGGTATAATACCAACTAGCAGGTTCCCGGCGAGTCCGTCCAATGTACTCATAACCCAATGAGCACCTGTATACTATCTTAGGTGAACAAACTAACACCAATGGCTTGTGAGACCTGGCCACCGCCCCTCATCGGGGTCTCGATCAGTATACACCAGTCTACACTGGAGTATCGATGCCCGGTCTCGATACTCCTACGACCAGGGACATTTAAGGATGTGCCTATACACCCCCGCTCCCACATATATGATCGCCATCATAATGCTGGCAGTCAAGCAAGAATCCTATGGGCTCTATCAACATGTACATGATGATAAAGACAAACCAGATAGCATACTATCATCTTGAGTAAGACTGTTTTATCGGTATAGGTCCTCACTCAATCATCATTATCACAAGTCCGCGACTATGATAATTGCCTTAAGGGCACTATAGCCAACAAAATCCACCTGTTTGCATGTCTCCTTTGAGCGTAGTAGGGAGGAAATCAAAGCATAGTGGGAGCCACACAAGAGTCTATGACGATCTCGGGTTTACAGACTAACCTGTACCAGTGTTACCAGAGGACTGCTATCAAACAATAGGTATACTACCACATAGGAGTCCTCGGTGACTCCTGTTCAGTGTACCCAGTCTCTACTGAGCACACGTGTACTATCTTTGATGTCAAACAATAATGGATGTGGGATCATCCATCGCCCATCATATGGGTCAAAAAGCGTATACGCTAGTCTACTCTGGTATATCGATGCCCTGTCTCGATATTCCCTCGACTAGGAACAATTAAAGGATGTACTTGTGAACTATCCTGTGTAAGGTTCTTAGGCACTAGAACAAGGTTCTACAAGGCATCAACCATGACAAAATTAAATTTTTCAAGTGCCAAACAACCTAAGCAAGGATCACTACTAGAGAATTAGGGTTATCAAAGAAAAAGTAAACAACTTTACTTCTAAGATTTAGGGATTACAATCTTTGTAGTCCGTTCCTTCGCTTCATAAGCTCCAAGTTGAGGTCCCTTCGCTGCGATCATCAAGTTCCCACACTCTTGAGAGGCTCTATGAAGTGAATGATGCATGCTTGCTAGTATTCTTCACAATCAAATATGATCTACCTTGAAAAATCTCAAACCTAAGCTATTACTTCACTAATGTGGTGTTAGTGAAGCTAACACACTAATCTATATGGCTAGTATAGAAGAGGATGATGAAGTATGAATTTCTCTGTCTTTAGTTTTCTTTTTCTCACATAATATTCATCGCCAATGAAAAGCTAGAAAGCTTTTTTTTTGAGAGGAACAAGAAGATGAATTTTGTGATGAATGAATTATTGTTGAGGTTATAAATGCGACCAAGGGTTAAGCATGTCATGCTTAACCCTTGTAGAGAGTTGACCATGGGTTAGGGTTAGGATTGGGTTAACAAAATATCTTAGAAATATCCAAAAGGGTGGACTATATCAAAGCATCATGAAGCTTCTTCAAAGCTCATCCATAACTTAATCCATTCAATT
This sequence comes from Agapanthus africanus, assembly GCA_030015575.1. Lineage (NCBI taxonomy): Eukaryota > Viridiplantae > Streptophyta > Magnoliopsida > Asparagales > Amaryllidaceae > Agapanthus > Agapanthus africanus. The sequence continues at coordinate 89,614,339 of CM057351.1, read as the reverse complement.
TGAATTTCCAAAATAAATATAAATCCAACCATAAACCCTAATCATGGTTTAACTCTCATAAACCCTAGTTGCATTTGTAACCCTAACATGTTACAATATTATATATCACATATATAATATAAAAATGTAACAAAAGAAAATAATACAATTAACATATATAACATATATATCAATGTATCATCAACTGAGAAAAGAATCATTTAAGTGAGCTTATATTAGATAATGTAATGTAATATATCACATATATAATTATACACTAAATTATTAAACCAACACTTGATTTAATAACCCGGCTATATTACATATAATCGACTAATATAATATGTACCTTTTATCGAATCAACACTTGATCTGATAACCCGACTATATCACATATACCCGGACGATATCACATATCATGAGAATAGAATACAGTATCTCATATCGTATTAATCTCGGTACCGCACATATCACATATGTGCTCCTACTCTGTTTCGCTTGAGCCCGGAAACCTCTGTGTAGGACTCTAAAGACTCTTCAATACGCCGGCAGTAGGTGATGATCATATTAAACACCCTCAAGCTGCAAGCGGTCAGCTAAACGTAACATCCACCCGGGTATTGAGCGATCAGAAGATCAACAAGCAAGCCTGTACACACTCCTGTGAATCCAATCAGTAACACTACCGTACAATTCGGTCTCTTCGTCTGATATGTCGCATATCCAGTCTAGGGGTGGTAAAACGTCGGACCCCAGTAACCGATAAGTCGTGTCGATGTGAGGCTCATAACAGGTTGAGAAACAACTGATAACACTTACCAGTAGGTCTCCATATCAGCCCTGGCCAGGGACTTCCAGTTATAGCCAATTGAACACAGCACAACATCAACCCCCAATACCGGGAGAGACGAAACCCCTCCTATCGCTCATTGCCTCCATATGATTCGGGACTGTACCCAAAAACAACCATTTTGCACGTCCTCTTGAACATGGTAAGGTGGAAATTAAAGCACAGTGAGAATCACACAAGACTCTATGACGATCTCGGGTCTACAGACTAACCTGTACCAGTGTCACCAGAGAACTGCTATCGGACGATAGGTATAATACCATCTAGGAGTTCTCGGTGAGTCCGTTTTGTGTACCCAGTCTCCATTGAGCACCCGTACACCATCTTTGATGTCAAACACCAATGGATGTGGGATCATCCATCGCCCATCATATGGGTCAAGATGCGTATACGCTAGTCTACTCTGGAGTATCGATGCCCTATCTCGATACACCCTCGACTATGAACAGTTATAGGATGTACTCTTTGACTACCCTGGCCCCACTAGTATGATCTGCATCAGTCCTAGTAGTCGAGTACATATCCTAAGGGCCTTATCAACATGTGAGAACAAGACAGTAAACCAAAACAAATCAACATGTTAAGACAAAGTGAAAACAGATAGCATACTATCATATCGAGCAAGAAAGTCCTCTCTATATATTTCCAAGCATACACTATAATATACATCATATGTACAACAATGGCCTCTAGGGCATATACATAACTAACAATCTCCCACTTGCACTAAGGCCAGCTGTTGTAGTATCTCATACCCAACAACCTGAAGAATCTCTCAAAATTTATCTGGGGTATGTCCTTCGTGAGTGGATCCGTAGTGTTGTCCTTCGTGTCAACTCTCTTGACCTCGATCTCGCGGCGATCAACTATCTCCCGGATCTGGCGATACCGCCTCTGAATATTCCTGGATCTCTGATGGGACCTGGGTTCCTTGGCCAAAGCCACAGCTCCATTGTTATCACAATACAAAGGTATAGGATGCTCAATGGACGGAACCACTCCAAGTTCAGTGATGAACTTCTTCATCCAGACAGCCTCTTTGGCAGTATCGTTGGCAGCGATATATTCAGCCTCCATCGTCGAGTCTGCCACGGTTTCTGTTTGGAACTCTTCCAACAAACCGCCCCTCCATTGAGGGTGAAGACAAATCCCGATTGCGACATAGAGTCGTCCTTATCACTTTGGAAGCTCGAATCGGCAAAGGACTCCACCTGGAGTTCACCGTTACCATATACCAAGAGCATCTCCTTAGTCCTTCTCAAGTACTTGAGAATGTTCTTCAAAGCTGTCCAGTGACTCTCTCCTAGATCTTCTTGATACCTGCTCACTACACTTAGTGAGTATGCTACATCAGGTCTGGTACATAGCATTGCGTACATAATAGAGCCTACTGCCGAAGCATAGGGTATCCCTTGCATGCGAGTTCTCTCCAAATCAGTCTTAAGAGACATCTCTTTGGAGAGAGTGAGTCCAGAGATCGTGGGTAAATTCCCATGCTTGGATTCTTCTATACTAAACCTCTTTAGTATGGTGTCAATGTACCTGGATTGGGACAATCCCAGTATCTGTTTAGATCTATCTCTATAGATCCTAATTCCCAAAATGCAGGAGGCATCACCTAGATCTTTCATTGAGAATCTATGTGATAAGAAGAGCTTGACCGAGTGCAGCATAGGAACATCATTTCCTATCAAGAGTATGTCATCCACATACAATACGAGGAAGGAAACCTTACTCTCTGCAACCTTCTTGTAAATACAAGGTTCATCTACGTTTTTGATAAAGTCAAACTCTTTGACTACAACATCAAAATATATTTTCTAACTCCGCGATGCCTGTTGTAACCCGCAGATGGATTTAAGCAGCTTGAACACTTTTCCGCTGCTCCCACTGTCTACGAAGCCCTTTGGCTGAGTCATGTACACGCACTCCTCTAAATCACCATTTAGAAAGGCGGTCTTAACATCCATTTGCCAGATTTCTTAGTCATGGTATGCAGCAATGGAAAGTAAGATCCGGATGGACTTAAGCATAGCCACTGGAGAAAAAGGTTTCGTCATAATCCACACCTGGTCGTTGACGAAAACCCTTTGCAAGAAGTCTAGCTTTGAAAGTCTCAAATTTTCCATCTACACCAAGTTTCATCTTAAAGATCCATTTGCTCCTAATGGGTTTTACCTCTTCAGGAGCAACTTCTAAAGTCCATACTTTGTTGGTGTACATGGATTCCATTTTAGATCGCATTGCATCCAGCCATCTCACAGAGTCTCCACTCGTGATGGCCTGCTCGAAGCTAGTCGGGTCATCATCTTCCATGATGCAATCCTCGCTCCCACCATCAATGAGAAAACCGTAGTATCTCTCAGGTGGATGAGGAACTTTACTAGATCGGCGGAGCGGCTGGGGTTCGTCAGGAACTACTGAATCCTCTGGTTCCACTAAATCTTCAGTTGCAGTTTGTGTTGCTGGAACTTCTTCCAGCTCTACCTCGTTGCCACTAATTTCCTTTGCAAGAAATTCCTTTTCTAAAAAGGTGGCATGTCGAGAAACAAACACCTTTTGTTCCTCGCCGTGGTAGAAAAGATATCCATGTGAATGTTTAGGATATCCCACAAACTTACAAAGAACTGACCGTTCCTCGAGTTTGTTCGGATTTTGCCTTTTGACATAGGCCGGACAACCCCATATCTTAACTCGTTTAATACATGGTCTCTTCCCACTCCATATCTTATATTGTGTGGTAGCTACAGATTTAGATGGAACTTGATTCAATCGGTATGTTGTTGTCTCAAGCGCATAACCCCAAAAGGAAATAGGCAACTCAGCAGTGCTCATCATAGAGCGCTCCATATCTAATAGGGTGCGATTCCTCCGTTCCGATACACCGTTGTGTTGTGGTGTGTAAAGAGGAGCAAGCTGAGAGAGAATCCCATTCTCTTTTAGATAGTCCAGGAACTCATTGTTCAAGTATTCTCCTACTCGATCAGATCGAAGAATCTTAATACTTTTACCCGTTTGGTTCTCTACTTCGTGCTTAGATTTTTTGAATTTCTCAAAAGCTTCAGACTTGTGTTTCAACAGGAACACATGTTCGTATCTTGAGAGATCGTTAGTGAATGTAATGAAGTACGAAGAACCATTCCTAGCATGTGTAGACATGGGACCACATACATCACTATGTATTAGTCCCAAGAGTTCCGAAACTCTTTCTCCGTGTACATTAAATGGAGGTTTGGTCATTTTGCCTTTAAGACATGACTGGCAAGTGTCATAAGATGAAAATTCGAACGGATTCAGATATCCATTCTTATGCAACTTAGCTAGTCGTGTCTCATTGATATGACCTAGTCTACAATGCCACAAGAAGGATTCATTCATTTCTGAACTTTTTCTCTTGTGTGTGTTTTGTACATTAAGAACCGTAGTTTGATTTAGAACGTATATGCCATTATTTAACGAGCCTGATCGAATCAACTTTTTATTCAGGAAGATGTTCATAATATTATCCTGTACTACAAAATTATATCCTTCTTTACTCAATAAAGAAACTGATATAAGATTGCCAATTAGGGTCGGAATGTAATAACATTCGTTCAGAATCAATGTATTACCACTTGGTAATACAAGGTGATATTCGCCAACTGCTTTGGCTCAATATTTGCACCATTCTCTACTCTTATGGAATGATCACCTATTCCCAGTTCTCTACCTTTCCGTAGCCCATGTAACATATTACATATGTGGGATCCCGATCTGGTATCTAATACCCAGAACGTAGAGTGAACTGAGAAACAGTTCTCGATAACTAACACACCCGAAGATGTTGCATCATCATGCTTATTCTTCATTTGGACGGTGTGACAATCCGGAGAAAACCCTATTTCATGTTCTGTCTTATAACAATTATAAGAAAGAACGGAACCAACGTTCCCCAGCACAGTATAATAAGCGGGTTCGGTAAATACATCCATATTATTATCTTGATTAAGGCCTGACATGGTCAATATCTGGAAAGAGAGAGAAGAAAACACTTTAGCGTATGCTCTTGCAAGATTAGATTGGTTATTATCTTATCTAAGTTGTATGGCTCCCAATGTTTTTTTATCAAATCTTCCTTCAAACCCTAAAAGGTAAGACTAGCCGGGGTTAATTACACTTTACAAGTTCGCCAATTTTTGGGCCAGGCCAGTGTTGGTACTTTGAGGGAGGTTCCCCGTGCTTACGCACGGACCTAATTAAAATAAACCTCGTTTTCCCATAGGCATAACCCCGTTAACACCTTTCTAGACACCTACTTGATGGGCTAATTGTCATGTGTAAAACTCTCCCAGGAGTAACTCTTCCTCGCAGTGGGTATCGGGATCTAACTATCTTATAGAAGGTATGCAATCTCATTGAAAATTTCAACACATGAAATTCTCGATAATGCTTTTTCCCCTAACACCCTATGACCTTGACAAAGGCCAACAAACAATAGGATGTTAGTCAAGTTCAACCCGTCATTTCCCGATTGAATTAAACCCACCCGCACGACCCTTGGCAAAGGCCAACAAGGTCGTACGACTACCCTAATCTAATCACATCACATGCTTAAACAGATAAGTACTAGTTAGCTACCGCACACTACGCGTTGACAAAGGAAAACAAAAGCAATACGAATACTAAATAGTCTTTATCTAAAATGACGGAGGGCTACGACAGGTTTTTCTGAAAACCTTTTGTCATAACGAACTTGATATCGTTGTAGAAACAAGTGGTTTTGAAAAGGAATGTTTTTGAGGCTTTTACTAGTTCCGCTAAATAGGTCACTCCCGGTGAAGGGATCTCGGCTCGTTCCTTATCGAATAAGGTGCTAGATATTCTACAAGGAATACCGCTATGCAAAGCAAAATCTAGAGCTACCCTTTTTTATAAATTTGATTCTACAACATATTTTAGGCTTCTTTTTCTTTCATTAATCTCATTAATGAATTCAATCATTTATGCTTCCTAAGCATCACATAAGAAACGAAAATACAATGTACGCTTATGCCATCCGCATTCGCCACAGTGTCCCGTTATGCACCGTTAGGTTACTTAACTAACGACATAGCGGGGCGGGACTAGCGCGGGTGAAAAACATAAGCAACGTTTATTATATATCATATATACAATAATAACGCATTCATCTCACGCATATAATATGATCTCATCACAGTATATCAGTAGCAGAAGATAACATAAGAAATATTGGATATACTAGGAGGTCCGTGTTTTATTTTAAGCCTGTATAAAAAACGGATTCCACGGTCTCGATGAATAGCCAAACCCACATCCCTAGACCCCTACAAGAGCGACAATCAACCCTACCAATTCTAGGGTCAGGAGACCCGGTCTCGACTCCTCGAGATGGCCTCCCACTGAACCCTAGAACCCGGTTACTTGTGCTCCCCACCTGGGTCTATCCTAATGCGGAAAAGTAAATAATATACAATGGTGACATCATCCTCAACCGGGAAGTTCCCCAATAAAAGAATATTACATGAACCGAATTTTACATGAATGAAAATAAAAGCCCTCATCTCACATAAAAACCCCGTCTATTCAGAACACGACGATCCAATATAACATATCACAACAACACATAACATCTCATGTCATCAACGTAAGTAAATATGCGTATCCCAATTGTCGTTGATGTTAGCAACGACATCGGCGATACACCACATACTACACTTACGGTCGCAGAAAAGAAAATGTAAAACTACAACATTTGGAATCCACAATCACTTTAGACATCGTAAACCCGAAATATCACATATTGCGGATTTCATGCCTAACAATATGTTCCACATATTGTATCACATTACAGAAAGCTAGAAGACGTTAAATAATTCGATCGAAACAACGAATTCCAAAAATTCCCAGAAAGCTCAACACTTGAGCATAAATAAAAATTCCCAGAAGCATGCCCTAGTACCTATGGAACTACTGCTGAAGGGTCGACCCAAGCCTCTTAAGTGGCGCCGTGGATCCGCCGCCAAAACCATGTCATGCTTAACCCTTGTAGAGGGTTGAACATGGGTTAGGGTTAGGATTGGGTTAACAAAATATCTTAGAAATATCCAAAAGGGTGGACTAAGTCAAAGCATCATGAAGCTTCTTCAAAGCTCATCCATAACTTAATCCATTCAATCTGAATTTCCAAAATAAATATAAATCCAACCATAAACCCTAATCATGGTTTAACTCTCATAAACCCTAGTTGCATTTGTAACCCTAACATGTTACAATATTATATATCACATATATAATATAAAAATGTAACAAAAGAAAATAATACAATTAACATATATCACATATATATCATTGTATCAAGTGAGAAAAAGAATCATTTAAGTGAGCTTATATTAGTTAATGTAATGTAATATATCACATATATAATTATACACTAAATTATTAAATCAACACTTGATTTAATAACCCGGCTATTTTACATATAACCGACTAATATAATATGTACCTTTTATCGAATCAACACTTGATCTGATAACCCGGCTATATCACATATACCCGGCCGAAATCACATATCGCGAGAATAGAATACGACATCTCATATTGTATTAATCTCGGTACCGCACAAATCATATATATGATCCTAGTCCATTTCGCCTGAGCCCGAAAACCTCTGTGTAGGACTCTAAAGACTCGTCAATACGCCGGCAGTAGGTGATGATCATAGAAAACACCCACAAGATGCAAGCAGGCAGCTAAACGTAACAGCCACACGGGTATTGAGCGATCAGAAGATCAACAAGCAAGCCTGTACACACTCCTGTGAATCCAATTAGTAACACTACCGTACAGTCCGGTCTCTTCATCTGATATGTCGCATACCCAGTCTACGGGTGGTTAAACGTCAGACCCAGTAACCGATAAGTCGTGTCGATGTGGGGCTTATAACGGGTCGAGAAACTACTGATGACACTTACCAGTAGGTCTCCATATCAGCCCTGGCCAGGGACTTCCAGTTATAGCCAATCGAACACAGCGCAACATCAACCCCCAATACCGGGAGAGACGAAACCCCTCCTATCGCTCATTGCCTCCATGTGATTCGGGACTGTACCCAAAAGCCACCGTTTTGCACGTCCTCTTGAACGTGGTAAGGTGTAAATCAAAGAACAGTGGGAATCACACAAGACACTATGACGATCTCGGGTCTACAGACTAACGTGTACCAGTGTCACCAGAGAACCGCTATCTAACGATAGGTATAATACCATCTAAGAGTTCTCGGCGAGTCCGTTCAGTGTACCCAGTCCCCACTGAGCACCCGTACACCATCTTTGATGTCAAACATCAATCGATATGGGATCATCCATCGCCCATCATACGGGTCAAGATGCGTATACGTTAGTCTACTCTGGAGTATCGATGCCCTGTCTCGATACACCCTCGACTAGGAACAGTCAGTAAACCAATACTGAGAGCAAGTTAGTAAACCATTCTTGGACTACCCTGGCCCCACTAGCATGATCTGCATCATAGTCCTAGTAGTCGAGTACATATCCTAAGGGCTTTATCAGCATGTGAGAGCAAGTCAGTAAACCAATACAAGTCAACATGTTAAGACAAAGTGAAACCAGATAGCATACTATCATATCCAGCAAGAAAGTCTTCTCTATATATATCCAAGCATCCACTATAATATACATCATATGTACAACAATGGCCTTTAGGGCATATACATAACTAACACCCTCACCCCACTAGGAGGATCTCCATCATAGTCCTGGTAGTCAAGTACATATCCTAAAGGCTTTATCAACATGTGATAGCAAGACAGTATCACAATACAAGTTTATATGTTAATACAAAGAACAACCAGATAGCATACTATTATGTTGATCAAGAAAGTCCTCTCTCTATATATCCAAGCATCCACTATAATATACATTATATGTACAATAATGGCCTCTAGGGCATACATATAACTAACAACTATCACTACTACAAATAGGGGTTGCCGCTATGGATAAAGCCGTAGGTGCAAACCACTTCACCTACGGCTATATTCGTAGGGGCACAAAAATACACCGTAGGTGCACACGCCGCAGGTGCAAGTCTTAGCCTTAAACATGCCCCTATGGAGTAATAATTGCCCATACGGCTTAATGCATATGTCTATATGTCCCTACGGATTACACCGTAGGGACAAAATATTTATTTAATTTATCAGTTTATAAAATAAAATAGTTGCTCCTCCGGATAACTCCGTAGGGACAAATACATGCCCCTACGGCTTAATGCGTAGGTCCAGATATATCCCTCCGTAGGTCCATATTTATGCCTATACGAATAAATGTGTAGGGATAAGTGTGTAGCGGCAAAATATCAGGTATCCTGATATTTTGTCCCTACGGATAAATGTGTAGGGTAAAGCTTATGCCCCTACGGATTACTCCGTAGGGACAAGTCGAACATCTTTTACTGAGTCCATAGAGGCAAAATATCAGGTATCCTGATATTTTGTCCCTACGGATAAATTTGTAAGGGCAAAGTTGGACCCTACGGATTAAACTGTAGGTGAAACATTTGTCCCTACGGATTAATCCGTATGGATATATTATCAGGTTTTTTTTAAAAAAAAGGGATGTCTGTTTTTTCCTCTCCCTGTGCACAATAATATATACATCATATATGAAAGTAATCAACAAGCAAAATATATACCGCAGTATTCATAATCAACATCTCATGCATAATATATAAAAGAAATCAACAAGCAAAATACGATATCAATCTAAATCAATATGAACACGCAAACACCGCCAATATCGTCCAAAATATATACAATATGTATTATATAAGCATATACATGTTTAAAATATAAAAATCAAAAAGCTACCCTAGCTCGGTCCGTCTCCACCTCTGATAATTGTCGTAATCTGGCGCATCTGCTCCTCGGATAAACCCTGAGTCAACAACTCGAGCAATGTGGACTGTGCGGGTGTCTGAGCGGGCTGTGGAGCTGTAGGAGTGGTCTGCACAACCGTAGCCGAGATAGTGTCTTGCGGAGCCGCCGAAGGAGATGCATGTGGAGCCGCAGCCGAAGGAGATGCATGTGGAGTCTCAGCCGAAGCACCCTGTCGCGTCTGTTCAGTTTTGTGTGTAATAAACGAGTAAGAACTGTGTATTAGTCGAATTCTTATCATTATCAGGTTATTGAGAAACCCCAATCTATGAATACTTAGGGACTTAGGCCTCATTTGGATATTTAGTTTGGAAAACTGTAGTTTATTTTAATAAGACAGTTCTATGTATGTATGATTAATCAAAGCTAAGTTTACAACCAAATAAGCTCAGGCTACGTACTAATATTGGATATGTTTCTATCTATAATATGATATAATATTTTACTATTAAGTAGTATACATACCATCATCTTCTTCAACTCCTGGACGGTGACCTTCAAGGTGGCAAGATCTTGCTCTAAACGTCGCTCACGGGAGATAAAGGAAGTAACCGCCGGAGTGGAGTCTAACCTCATATAGGCCCTGCTAGGACCCAGTCCCCGGCCTCTCTCGCAACCTCCGTGGTGCCCTCCGTGTGCGGCGTCTAGGACTGGGGCCACTAGCATCGGATCGTTCTGTCCAGTAAAATCGATCCCTGATGCCTCCGCCTGCTCAACCACCCGCTCGTACACCCACATTAACCAGTAAAATATAAGTATATCATTTAAATTTGAACTTTTCAAAACAAAAATTTCAAATAGGGGTTGAATAAATATTAACACTTACGCAATACTCCTGGGTAGCAGTGTCGGGGTATCGAAGCTCACCCGTGGCGGGATTTGTCAAGGTGCTGTAGACGGCAAGATACGTGGTTAGCACGCTCGGTGTACCACCCGGCGCCAGGGTCTGAGCTCTCTGCAATTCGCAAAAAATTTACATATATTATAAAATAACTCTTAATATTACATTATATCACAGTAGATCTAGTGTAATTTACCGATGCCTCTATGGCACGAGTAATATTCCTCGAGCCACCTGTATAAGTGGGGTGACCCTTCTTCGCCGACTTCCTATTCTCTTTATTTTGATCCGCCTGTTTTTGCATAACACATGTAGATTTAGTTTTCTAATTAAGCAACACAAAAAAAAATTATATACTAAATAATGAATTACATTTAAAATACAAACGTGTTTGCGCCGAGAGCCAAAATATTGGCACAAGAGAGGCCATGTATCTACGTTGACTCTCGCAGAGGCCGGAGTATGTAGGAGAGCCACTCTCTCAGCCTCGGGGGTCGCCATCCACATGGAATAGCAGTCGATCTTCAGCTCGTTCCTATTGTATCGGACCTTTGATTGCATGTTCTTCATCAGGCCATAGTACAGAGCGTGAAGATTGAGCACTCTTCCAGGGTGATCTGGGTCGGGTACAGGCTGAAAATCGTAATCCAACTGCAAATATAAAAAAACAATGTTATTAAATTGCAAGTGTTAATAATAAATATATTGGATAAATCAAATGAAAATATATATTAATACCCGAGCCTGATCCCAGAAGAGGGCGAATGAGCGCCGGTGCTGGTCGCCCCACTCAACGTGAAGTGGATACTTCTTCATGAGGCGGATCTCATCTCCCATATACCGGCCGAACCTCTTAACATAATCGCCGGTATAGCGATAATCAGGGGTAAAGAAGAGGGGAAATGCTGCCTCCCCCTAGCACTGTCGGGCCTCAGCCTGTGGGACTGATTCGGGTCTCGAGTCCCCCTCTCGGGATGGGGATCCCTGCGTCTACAAGAAATATCAAGAGAATCAATATTAAGACAAAGCGGTATTAAGAAATCAAGGTTTAACGAAAATTGAAGTGTGATATATACCTCCGGCGACAGAAGCACGAGCCTGGGCCCGGGCAGCAGCACGAGCGGGACGATAGTTCCTTTGGTGAGGAATAGCCGGTGACCCGGACGTGGACGCATCTCCAACTAGAAAATAAATATCGATAAAATTACATGAAGTTCATGTTTATTCTTAAAGGATATGCAAAATGAATAAATATTTTATATTTATTCATACAAACCTGCAGATTGAGCGGAGAGTATGGAAGTGGCGGGAGTGGCCCTTGCACCAGACGTGGACGCACCACCTATAATTAGACTATCAAACATTGACTATATAAGTAATTCCAAAAAGAATGTGTATATCAATAATATAACATACCCGCAGGTGCAGTGGTGGGCTCTGCCGGAGATGTGGAGGCACCACCTACAGCCCGAGATGTAAGTACGTAAGAGCAAAAAGAATGTATGTATATTTTTGATATAGCATTCTAAATCAATATACATGCACTATATGATATATAAAAATACCTGGAGGTGCGGGAGTGGCCTCTGTTCCTGATGTGGATGCATCACCAACTGCTAGACAATCAAACATTGACAATGTAAGTAATTTTGACATGAATATGCATGTATATCTATAATATTACATTCAAAATGAATATGCGTGCAATATACCTGGAAGTGTGGTAAAGTCCACACGGAAGGAGGCATCCGAAGGGGTCTCCGATCGGGGTGCAAGACCAGCCCTCCAAAGCTCCCTACGCAGCTCTCCGGGTGGCAGAACCGCTCTGCCTCTGCCGGTGCCGCGGCTGGAGCTCCTGCCGCCCCTCGCTGCTCCCGTCATCGTCATCAAATCTAGATAAAATGGTTCTTTGACGCATTAGACAATCATTACAAACATTGACTATTTATGTATAGATCATAAAATTCGAAGTAATAATATAACATTACTGATAACCTTTTTTGTTTCGTGGACGCATTAAACATATCTACTTGGATTTCATCATCGATATCATTTCTAACCCACGTAACTTCATGATCAGCCGAAGACAACCCGTCTTTTCAAACAGATGGTCGGAGCACTTTAAGTCTTCTCTCTTCTTCATCCTCATCTATGTCCTCGAATTCCGGGACATCGTAAACATCCCTGGGTTTCCAACGGCATACGGCACTCCATCCCGGATGCTTCAAACACTGTGAGTAGTATACTTGGAACGCTTGGTTAGAAAAGATAAACGGATCTTCCTGACCGTAAAATCGAAGTGTGTTCACACTGGTCAATCCATATTCATCTTTCCAAGTCTCGAGATTGCTTCTCCACTTATCCGTATCGATTCGTGTATCGTACCAAGTATACTGAAATATATAAAATGGTTCTGATCGTCCGGGATATTGGATGCCAAGTATACAATTTAAGTATCCATAATAAATCACACCATCTGATCCTACAGTCGCAATCCCACTATTCTGAGTGGTTCTAGATATTTCTATGTCCTTAACTTTGAATTTGTATTCAAGGACACCGAATCCTTTATAATATGCAACCTCCAAACTAGGAAATTGAGCTAAACATCTTGAATCACTCTCTAATGATGCAGACAAGTTCGGATCGTGGATCTAACAAAACAAATTTTACGACAAATACATAATGATATAAGTTTATATTAAAACTGATAGCAATAACATGTTATTCAAATAACTTACATGATCTGCACCCCAATTGCAAAAATTATCCTGATGATATTTTTCCAATCGTCCATCGTTCCAATCAGGATGCCCCTCACGTACCTCGTTAAAATTAATTCTGTTCTCGAAAATAAATTATGACATTAATGTTATATCATTTCATACACACACAAACACAAATATAACAATTAATCCAAAAAAACTTACTCTCTAATTTTTTCAAGACATGCGCTATTGAGGAGGATAAACCGGTATATCTTGTTGATACCGTGTCTACCCTTTTATAATCGGCTTTACCATATGGCCATCCGGAATTCTTCGAGGCCGGTTAAGTCTCGTCTCAATGTTCTCGTCCAGATAGCGGGAACAAAATGTGGTTACTTCATCTAGAAGATAGCCTTGCATGATAGAACCCTCTGGTAGATTTCTATTGCGTATATACTTTTGAAGAGTGTAGAGGTACCTAAAGAAAAATATGTTAAATAAATAAATACGGGCATACTGGAAAACAATAATTTTACAAATTGCGAGAAACGAAAAATTCCATGTACCTCTCGACGGGATACATCCATCGATATTGTACCGGTCTAGCAAACTTAGCCTCAGTTGCAAGATGAACCATCAGGTGTATTATGATATCGAATAATGACGGTAGGAAAATACGCGCAAACTTGCAATGTATCAACGCAATAGAATTTTCTAGTTTCTTCAGCGTCACAACATCCAGTGTTTTAGCGCATAATTGTCTGAAAAAACAACATAGGTCATTGATTACAAGACCAACCGATTCGGGAAGGGAAGTCCTTAGGGCTAATAGGAGAAGATGCTCCATAATAACATGGTGATCATGACTTTTCAGCTCATCGATCTTTCCTTTCACAATTTTTATCTTCTTGCTGAATGATCCTGAGAAACCTGTGGGAACTTTCAAATCATGCAACACCTACATGAATCTTTTCTTCTCCGGTTGTGGCATATGATACGCGGCATTGGGAAGTACAAACTTGCCTGGTTTACCCGCTACCAGTTTAGGAAGCAATTCACTTCTAATTTCCCAGTCCTGTAGATCCATCCGAGCATTGAGGTTGTCTTTCGATTTCCCGTCTTTACAAAGAAGCAAGTTGAGTACGTGCTCGGATACTCCTTTCTCTATTTGCATGACGTCCAGACAATGACGCAGTAAATTTGTTGACCAGTACGGAAGCTCGAAGAAAATACTTAACTTGTTCCAGAATGGTGGTTTGACCTGTTTTGTCGGATCCATCCCGAAGGTCCCATTATTGTAACTATCCCACTGAGCAGTCACGTCCTCTCCGGACAATAGGGCTGGAGGTCCAAGAAGCTCTTGATGACCATCAAAGTGAACAACGTCTAACCTGTAGGGGTGGTCTAGAAGCAGGAAACGTCGATGGCCGCAATAACAAACATTCTTGCTAAAATTCAAGAATTTCGATGTTGTATGTTGATGAAAATAAGGACATACGTTTTGACCATGTACGGGCCAACCTGATAGCATTCCATACGCAGGAAAGTCATTAATTGTCCACATTAAAGCCGCACGCAGTATGGAGGTTGTATTTATGTTTGCGTCGTAAGTCTCTACACCATCAATGAATAAAGATTTTAACTCCTCGATCAGAGGTCGGAGATAGACGTCGATATTGTTCCCCGGTGAGTTTGGTCCGTCGATAAGAAGAGGCATCATAAAGTATGATTGGTCCATAGCCAACCAAGGCGACAGATTATAAACTATCATTACAACGGGCCATGTGCTGTGGCTTCCAGCTGTTGGAGATAGTGCCCTCAGAGTCAATTATTGGATCATAGGCACGTGATTGCAATGATTGAGGGAGGACCTGTCCCAGTAGGACAGTCTTTCTCGAGATGGTAGTATGCTATCTGGTTTACCTTTATCATCGTGTACTGCTTTAGGTGACCTGAAAGGTCACTATTGCACGTTGATAGAGCCCCTAGGATTCATGCTTGACTGCCAGCAGTATGAGGGCGATCATATACGTGGGAGCTGGTAGTCTATAAGCACATCCTTAAAAGGTCCCTAGTCGTAGGAGTTTCGAGACAGGGCATCGATACTCCAGAGTAGACTAGTGTATACAGTTGAGACCCCGACGAGGGGCGGTGTCCGGTCTCACAAGCCACTGGTGTCAGTTGGTTCACCTAAGATGCATACATGTGCTCATTGGGTTATGAGTACACCGGACAGGACTCGCCGGGAACATGCTAGTTGGTCTTATACCTGACGTCGGATAGCAGTTCCATGGTGACATGTGTACAGGTTAGTTCATCGACCTGGGGATCGTCATTTGTCTCGTGTGAGTTCCCACTGTACTTTGATTACTACCCTACTACGCTCAAAGGAGACGTGCAAACAGGTTTTAGTTGGGTACAGTCCCGAGCCACATGGAGGCAGTGAGCGGATCTTCAGGGGTTCGTCTCTCCCGGTATTGGGGGTGAGGTCGCGCTGTGTCTAGGAGAGCCATTACACGAAGCCCTCGGCCGAGGCAGGAGATTTACTGGTAGGTATTCCAGTAGTATCTCAGGGTGTTCTGGGCTACACTCCGACACGACTTGTACCGCTTTTCGGGGTCTGACTTTTACCAACCCCCTAGGCCCGCCATGCGATGCTCATAGACGAACGGACCGAACTGTACGGATATTGTCACTGACAGGCTCAGTAGGGTGTCAGGATGAGTTCGCTCATCGATGTCCCTTTTGGTCAATACCTGGTAGCCCGTTACGTATTGGCTTATTCCTCTGACGTGCTAGTGGTTAAATCCACAACCAAGGTATTGACGAGTCTTTAGAGTCCCCCACATTCAGTTACTCAAGTTTCGGGCGAAACGCTGTAGAGGCCGTATGGAGATATGGCAGGGTCCGATCAGATACGTGCGGTATTGCACGGATCAGGATCGGACGGTTAGTACTTAAGGCCGTATGGAGATATGGAAAGGTCCGATCAGATACGTGCGGTATTGCACGGATCAGGATCGGACAGTTTGTACTACAGGCCGTATGGATATATGGCAGGGTTCGATCAGATACGTGCGGTATTGTACGGATCAGGATCGAACGGATATTACTAGCCGGCTTTGGTTTAAGCCGGATCCTAGTATAGTACAGTGTAGATTTTGTCTCATTGCATTTGTATTTCGGTCGGAATACAGATGCGGGTGTGTATACACAGTATCGGGGTTTTCCTGTAATTTATTACAGGACCTGTTTTCTGGAGTTGCCAGTTTGCTTTCCGTTTCGGCCAATTTCCTTTGTATCGTTCATTGGCCGAAGATTGGTGGATGAGGGCTTATTTGCATTTGTGCAAATAAGCAATTTGGAAGGGGGTCTTTGCATATTGTTGGATCATGATGGAGGACCATCCCTTGACTTTCCATGGTTTATGATTGCTTGACTTTGTGAGCAATCATGGTTGTTGATGATAATTGCTTTGGAGTATGGGTTTGTTGGTGATCATTTCTACACTTGATTTCTTTTTCCCTCTCTCTTGCATTATTCACTCAACCCCACTCTCTCATTCTCTCCATTCTCTCATTCCCAAGAGCATGGCCGGCCAAGTTCAAATTGGGGCTGTCCAAATTTGGAGGAAGGGGATCTTATCTCTTTTGGCTTTGGAAAAATCCTATAGCTCCACAAAAATTCCATGTATCATCCCTCCACCAAAAAGGCAACATCCTAAACCCCAAAATGAGACATGAGCACTACACATTCTACAGCAAACCTTGGGCACGTCGGCTCGCCAACTTCGTGCCTGAGTTGCCTCGGTATAGAGGCGGGAGCCCGTAAAAGAACCAGGCGACGTGGTGCCCCTTCCGGCGACTTGGTGGAGACCAGACATTCCGCGGGAGATCGGGACGACGGCGAGAAGACCGGAGGACACGGATCGCTCGGTATATCTCTCTTCCCCATCTTATAGTTAGCTAGGACTAGTTAATGGTACGATCCGGGTTTTAGTGCGCGGTGGTGCCGGTTCAAGAAAATTAAAGTTAGCCATCGCTTCCTCATTTGGCCTTGGGATGGAGGCCGGGGTGCCGCCGTGCACTTACAGTGGTATCAGAGCCTCGCCATTAACATAGTCTAGCTTTGTCTAATGTGTTTTACATTTCCGGTCGAACAAATGTTCCGAAAACCCAATAACACATGCATTAGTTTTCTGTCGAATTTTTCCTGGCTCGAAATTTTTTTCAGGTTGTAGAAAAGTGATGTACTGAAAGTCCTAAGAATTCTGGAGAAATTCGACACATTGATCTTTTAAGGGGAGCGCGGAACCGCGGTCAAACCCCACTTGGGGCCGTGGTTCCGCCGCAGAAGGGAGAGATCAATGCGTCAAAATTTTCCAGTGGGCTTCTGGGTTGAAAATAGGGTTTTTGGAATATTAAATTTGGGCCCAGAATTTCTTGATGTGCTACAATAGTACTTGGGGCCCACTTGTTAAAATTTTATCGATCGGATATTTTAAACACATTAGTTCACAGTATTTACATTATATCTGCGACCGTGAATGTCACTTGATCGGTAAATCCAGTCTAACTGCTATAGCCCGGTTAGAGGGATTTGCGAACGTGACTTTCATGTTGATGTTCTGTGTTATGCTGTGATGTTGCGGATCGGTCGTGGGGGATAGCCTGGATGCAATGCTAGTACAGTTGTGGTTGTATTATGTACATTTGATATTGCGGGGCGAGCGTCCGACATGTGGACTGCCGTCACTGCCTGATTGGATTATTATTTTGGGGCACGACCAGGTTGCGGTCGATGTACCCGTTGTATGTATATTTTACTTTCTGTACTAGGATTACCCTGCGGTAGGGTGCACGGATAGTCGGGTTCTAGAAGGCAACAAGACCGCATCTCATGGCATTGAGACGGAGGGGGCTTCACTCTAAGATTGGCGGGCTATTCGCCGCACTCGTAGGGGGTACAGGTTGACCCAGGAGGGGTGCCCAAGTTGCCGGATTCCGTGAAGTGCCGGGTGGTCCATTCACGTTGCTGAAGGGGGCTGCCTCGCTTCAGGTTTTGGCGGGTAACTTGCCGCGCCTGTAGGGGTCTAGGATTTCATTGCACAGGCTATCCACACGACCAGGGGAACGTCGGGTTTCAGTAGTGGCTCTGTGAAACCCGGGGATCCCAGATATCTGTATTGTTCTGTGATGCTGTACATTTCTGTGATGTTGCATTTTATCACGCCTTGAGCGAAATATAATATACTGGTATATATATTATATGATGTTGTATATGTTTTACATCCGCGCTAGTCCAGTCCCCGCTCTGTCGTTAGTTAGCTAACCTAACGGGTAATGACGGGACCCAGTGGCGAATGCGGATGGCATATACGTACGTCATATTATTTTCGTTCTTTATGGTGTGATCAATTGATGGGACTGCGTTGATTCGGATCAATGCAAGTTAAAAACAAACCTAATCTGATGTTGTTGGAACACTTTTCAAAAAGTTGTTATTGCAAGGACGTTCTCTTTTGTTTTGCATTGTGGTATTCAGTTGGAATATCCTTGGACAAAAGGTTTGCGTCAGGGCAATGACTTCACTATAGCCGATTACTTTTGCTTTGCACCGTGGTATTCAGTTGGAATATCCTGCACCTCATTCTATGGGGAAAGAGCCGAAATCCCTTCACCGGGAGTGACCTCTTTAGCAAAGGTTTTCGTCACTACATTTTTAAAAGCTATCCGTTCCTTCAACGATATCAAGTTCTTTACGTTATAGGTTTTCGGCAGAAACCATTCGCAGCCCTCCGTCGTTTCATATAGGTGGTCAATAGTATTCAAGCTGTGTATGTTGGCCAAAGTCAAGGCACAGTGATTGGTAGCTATTGGGGTATTCATATGCAGCATAGATAGATGCGTTGGTTTGGGACAGTCGTACTGCCATTTTGGCCAAAGTCAAGGGTAGGTACGGGTGGGTTCAAATTAACCTGGAAAATGACGGGTAGAACTTGACATGTGACTTATGATATGTTGGCCAAAGTCAAGGTCATAAGAGCATGGGGCAGAAATCACATCGGGAGTTTCTAAAGAAACTGAAACTTGCCAGATATGCGCATACCTTCTGGAGTGTGACACCGTGAGCGGATTCCGTCACGTTATCATGCAATGATAGTTGGATCCCGATTCCCACTGATGAGTTGGTTTACTCCTCGGGTGATCCCGACTAATTCTTCTTTCAGGTTTGGAGGAGAATTTGACGGTACAGTGGGAGGTTTCCAGATTAGATAAATTGGTAACCATTCTGATCTAGGATAGAGTGCACACTGAGTGTTTCTTTTCTCTCTCTCTTTGGCAGTGACCATTGACCCGACCCTAAGACTATGACTCAGTGACCAAGTTGACCGAACCTTCTTAAACACTGGCTTTTAGATTGTCAGAGTTGCTAACCTCATTGCCACGCCTACTTTTACCCTTTTCTCCAGGACACCCCGTACTACTACGAGCGTCCACTTCCATTGGACAAAACCATCGTATGGTTATATACGAACTCGAAAGAATTTATTCGAGGATGGTTTCAGGTTCTAGAGGAAACGGATAGGACTATTTAGTTGTCTTTTCCTTTTACCTTCTCTCAGGTTGCGAGTACTCCTTGGTTTAGGAGATAGTACACCTATTACGCAAATTGGATAGTCTTCTTCCAAACCATAAGCAGGTGCCGACCGGTAGGGAATGGAGAAAACCAATTAGCCTAACGATGGTGTACAGAAGGTATTAAGTAAAGACAAAGAAAGGGATTAGAAGGAGGGCAAAGTAAATTGCGACTGATATTCACGACCAAACCAGGTATTTCATTACCACTCCCACTTCACCTTTGTATTTCTCCAGGAAACTCCGTATCACTACGAAGATCCACAGTTTATTGGATACTCTATCGTATGGTTATATACGAACTCGAAAGGAACTTGTTCCAGTTCGGGGATGGATTCTGGTTCAGGAGGAATAGGAATAAGGTTTATTCAGTTGTCTTTTATCTTCACCTTCTCTCGCATTGCGAGTGCTCCTAGGATCAGGACAGCACACACATTATGCTTATTGGATAGTCTTCTTCCAAACCATAGGCTGGTGCCGAACGGTAGGGAAGGAAGAAAACCATTTGGCCTAAAGGGGTGTGCAGAAGGTAATGACTAAAGACATATAAAGGGATTTGGAGAGGTGGCAAAGAATTATACGGTTACAGTCGTGAATTTGGAAGAGGCATTACTAGGAATACCGGGATACCCCATCGGAACATTTCAATGTTTCAGTTTCACTGTGTACTGTTAAAGGAAAACTGATTTCCTAATTAGTCCTTACTCCAGGGTATGTATTTACCAGGT
This sequence comes from Agapanthus africanus, assembly GCA_030015575.1. Taxonomy (NCBI): domain Eukaryota; kingdom Viridiplantae; phylum Streptophyta; class Magnoliopsida; order Asparagales; family Amaryllidaceae; genus Agapanthus; species Agapanthus africanus. The sequence goes on along the minus strand of CM057351.1, from coordinate 89,593,642 downwards.
AACATTCTCACATCTGTATGGTTTTACAGATGATGAGTGGGAGTAAGTTATTGGGAATTAGGTGATCGTCCTCATTATATCGGGATTCGTTGTAATCGGTGATATTTGAGGAAATCACTTGGGCTGTTTGCCGGTCGGCAAATATTTGGTTTTGAATATCCGCTGTTATGCACCAATTTCAAATCGATATATCTGTACGTCTATTTTCATAGAGTGAGATATACCTTTTGAAATTATGTCAGTGACATTTACCTATATCAGTGGATGGTTAGGTAAGGAGCATTAAACAGCGGTGTAAATCTTCTTAACCATAAGTACAGTTTTCAACCTACGACACACAGTGAATGAGTTATCAGACTCAAGGGACTTATACAGAGTATTGTATGTTGTCCAGGGTCCATCAGGACAGAGGGGTTTGTCCTCGTACTATATTCGGTTTACTTATGACTTCTCTAGTTTTTAGACAGGTGTTTCGTGGAAACACAGGGTCCGAATTTTGAGAAGTTATAGGTATTTGAATAAAGTAGAGAACCAGGTATCGCAAGTATCGGGATTCTTCAAAGTGATCGAAGATGTAGATACTTGTGTATGGTATTCAGTTGATAGTAATGACTAAGAGAACTTGCTTCTCTTTCAGGTTACTCATAATTGGAAGCATTCCTAAGTTGAGTAACGCTGATCGGCCTCTTTCCATTTAGTTGACATGCACCGGAGACAGCTGCATGATTTGAATCTGGTTCAATTAAATCAGTGCCTCTGGTTCTATATTGGATATAGAACAGTTCATATCTTAACGTTGTTAAGGTACGGGGAGTTGTCCGGCTTATGATTAAAACCAGACTCTGGATAACTCAAGGCACGTTTCTGTAATGGCTGTTTGTGGGTTGACCCAGGCTATGAAGAGGGTTGACTTTCTACCATCTGGAAGATCGATAGTGATATTGTTCTAGACACGCCACAGTTTTAAATAAAATGGATTTTTTCAGAAAACAGTAGTGAGAGTATGGTAGAACTGGAAGTGATTCCAGAACCACAAACGATTACTGAAGATTTCATAGGAACCTAAAGATTCAATCTGGTTTGACATTCCATTGGCCACTCCGCAGATACGGTGGGTAACCTCAGGCACCCGAGAGGTACTCCGGTAGCCTCAAGGACGGTGACAGGGAGGTTCTTGTTTACCCACACTTGCCATTGCTGTTGTTCCAGGCTGCGAGACCCGGCTGGAGGATGAGTATCGCGTCGTTCTGGACTGGCTTCAGAAGTGTACGTATATATGACTCTGCCAGAGGGTTGTCGTAGTCAGTGGGAGCAGCGGAAGCATTGGTGGACAGGTAGCTTATGTCTATTTATAGACTAAAGCAGATATAGCGGAGATAGATCATCAATTTCTGATGTGACAGTCATAGAGTTTGACTTCATCAGAATAGGGGATGGATCTATTGAGAAGGTAGTAGGGTGTGTTGTCATGGTATTTGGATGACATACACAGAGTAGGAAGTGATATTCCTATACTACGATCGGTTATACTTTGGTCGTCACACAGTAGTTTCTCCACATGGGACTTGGACATTATATCGGACATACTGGTTACTAGATCTATGGTTTTAGATCTAGATTTGGGTGGTTTCCCAATTAAGGGTACTTAGACAGCATTCTAAGAGTATTTAGAATGGACGACTCCTGGCACGGTAGTGTACCTGCAGGTGATGGAGTCACCCTCTCTAAAGGTGTCTTACAGACTAAAGGGGAGAGGGATGTGCATGATTGACAGAGCACTTGCTCAGGCAATTGAGTTAATCATGAGATGTCAAGTACCACACCAGATGTTGTTCTTGCACTAGATGCAATGAGTTAACATTGATCCAATCCTAGAGAAACAGTCGGAAGCAGTTTTAGAACATAAGTGGATGTTCTAGGGATATGATAACGACAGCCTTATTCAGGAGACAGTTATCATTCCAGGCTTCCAAGGTGACCTGGACGACAGGGAGGTTGTCAGAGTTATAGTTTTTCCTTCTGACGAGGGGCAGTATTTTGGACAGGTGGTCCAAGGCAATACTGAGGGAGGCATGGCGCAGGATACTGATTAAGTTCAGTTGACGATACAGTCTAAGAAGTTTGGATTTGGAGTTCATTTAAGAGCTAGGTCCCATCAGATATCCAGACACATTCTAAGACAGGTATTGCTCATTTCGGGAGATGGGTTTCTCCGCGAACTTGAGATATAGAGAGACATAGAAAGAGACATCAAGGCGGATCCACTCACTGAGGCTATTCCTCGAACGCAATAGTTTCGCAAACGAGTTTTGTGAGACTGAGTAGTAGAGGAGTTGGGTGTTCGGTATCACACGGGCTGTGAGTATGCGACATCGCAATAATTAGCCTTGAGTGCAAGTGGGAGATTGTTGGAGATAGTGCCCTCAGAGTCAATTATTGGATCACAGGCACGTGATTGCAATGATTGAGGGAGGACCTGTCCCAGTAGGACAGTCTTTCTCGAGATGGTAGTATGCTATCTGGTTTACCTTTATCATCGTGTACTGCTTTAAGTGACCTGACAGGTCACTATTGCACGTTGATAGAGCCCCTAGGATTCATGCTTGACTGCCAGCAGTATGAAGGCGATCATATACGTGGGAGCTGGTAGTCTATAAGCACATCCTTAAAAGGTCCCTAGTCGTAGGGGTTTCGAGACAGGGCATCGATACTCCAGAGTAGACTAGTGTATACAGTCGAGACCCCGACGAAGGGCGGTGGCCGGTCTCACAAGCCACTGGTGTCAGTTGGTTCACCTAAGATGTATACAGGTGCTCATTGGGTTATGAGTACACCGGACAGGACTCGCCGGGAACATGCTAGTTGGTCTTATACCTGACGTCAGATAGCAGTTCCCTGGTGACATGTGTAAAGGTTAGTTCATCGACCTGGGGATCGTCATTTGTCTCGTGTGAGTTCCCACTGTACTTTGATTACTACCCTACTACGCTCAAAGGAGACGTGCAAACAGGTTTTAGTTGGGTACAGTCCCGAGCCACATGGAGGCAGTAAGCGGATCTTCAGGGGTTCGTCTCTCCCGGTATTGGGGGTGAGGTCGCGCTGTGTCTAGGAGAGCAATTACACGAAGCCCTCGGCCGAGGCAGGAGATTTACTGGTAGGTATTCCAGTAGTATCTCAGGGTGTTCTGGGCTACACTCCGACACGACTTGTACCGCTTTTGGGGGTCTGACTTTTACCAACCCCCTAGGCCCGCCATGCGATGCTTATAGACGAACGGACCGGACTGTAGCGATATTGTCACTGACAGGCTCAGTAGGGTTTCAGGATGAGTTCGCTCATCGATGTCCCTTTTGGTCAATACCAGGTAGCCCGTTACGTATTGGCTTATACCTCTGACGTGCTAGTGGTTAAATCCACAACCAAGGTGTTGACGAGTCTTTAGAGTCCCCCACATTCAGTTACTCAAGTTTCGGGCGAAACGCTGTAGAGGCCGTATGGAGATATGGCAGGGTCCGATCAGATACGTGCGGTATTGCACGGATCAGGATTGGACGGTTAGTACTTAAGGCCGTATGGAGATTTGGCAAGGTCCGATCAGATACGTGCGGTATTGCACGGATCAGGATCGGACAGTTTGTACTACAGGCCGTATGGATATATGGCAGGGTTCGATCAGATACATGCGGTATTGCACGGATCAGGATCGAACGGATATTACTAGCCGTCTTTGGTTTAAGCCGGATCCTAGTATAGTACAGTGTAGATTTTGTCTCATTGCATTTGTATTTCGGTCGGAATACAGATGCGGCTGTGTATACACAGTATCGGGGTTTTCCTGTAATTTATTACGGGACCAGTTTTCTGGAGTTGCCAGTTTGCTTTCCGTTTCGGCCAATTTCCTTTGTATCGTTCAATGGCCGAAGATTGGTGGAGGAGGGCTTATTTGCATTTGTGCAAATAAGCAATTTGGAAGGGGGTCTTTGCATATTGTTGGATCATGATGGAGGACCATCCCTTGACTTTCCATGGTTCATGATTGCTTGACTTTGTTAGCAATCATGGTTATTGATGATGGTTGCTTTGGAGTATGGGTTTGTTGGTGATCATTTCTACACTTGATTTCTTTTTCCCTCTCTCTTGCATTATTCACTCAACCCCACTCTCTCATTCTCTCCATTCTCTCATTCCCAAGAGCATGGCCGGCCAAGTTCAAATGGGGGCTGTCCAAATTTGGAGGAAGGGGATTTTATCTCTTTTGGCTTTGGAAAAATCATATAGCTCCACAAAAATTCCATGTATCATCCCTCCACCAAAAAGGCAACATCCTAAACCCCAAAATGAGACATGAGCACTACACATTCTACAGTAAACCTTGGGCGCGTCGGCTCGCCAACTTCGTGCCCGAGTTGCCTCGGTATAGAGGCGGGAGCCCGTAAAAGAACCAGGCGACGTGGTGCCCCTTCCGGCGACTTGGTGGAGACCGGACATTCCGCGGGAGATCGGGACGACGGCGAGAAGACCGGAGGACACGGATCGCTCGGTATATCTCTCTTCCCCATCTTATAGTTAGCTAGGACTAGTTAATGGTACGATCCGGGTTTTAGTGGGCGGTGGTGCCGGTTCAAGAAAATTAAAGTTAGCCATCGCTTCCGCATTTGGCCTCGGAATGGAGGCCGGGGCGCCGCCGTGCACTTACACCAGCCATATAGTTGAATGGGCAGAAGCCATCACTAGCGAGTCCGAGCCTGACATTGCGAGGATCGCTACTAAATATTTCGTACCTCCTATCGAAATCCTTCTATATGGTGAATCTCTTGGATGACTCATTTTTCCATATTCACTTGGAGGAGCACGGTGATGCCAAATCATTGCCTCGGCTGTTTTCTTGCACCTGAGTAGCCTCTACAGCCTCTGTGTTATGGGAAAGTATAGTTCTATCTTGACAGGTATATCAGGCTTCTTATTAGAATCATTCAGCTTATACCTGGCATCTCCGCATGTTGGATACTCTTTCAAATCTGAATTGTCTTTCCGGTACAACACGCAATTTTTAGGACATGCTTGAATCTTCTCACACTTCAGACCCAAATCAGACATCATCTTCTGGGCTCCGTACCTGCTGTCGGGCACGTTATTTCCCGGGGGCATAGAATCTTTCAAGAACGAAAGAAGAATTTTGAATGAGTTGTTGCTCCATCCATTTAGGCACTTAATCTGGAAAAGTTGGACGAACCATGAGATGGTGAAATACTTTGCATTCTCATAAATTGGTTTTCTAGCATCATTCATGAAATTTTCATACTTATCCGCACGCGGTCCTTGACCGGAAGAAATGTTATCTTCTGTACGAATAGATTCACCTAGGGCAGCCTCTACCATATCCTCCATTTCTTCTCCTGAAAAGAAATTACCGTCTTTTTTTTCTGCCGCATTACTGTCTTCTCCTTCTTCTTCTGCCGCATTACTGTGTTCTTCTCCTTCCCCGTGATATAGCCAAGTTGTATAAAGTCTAGTAAAACCATGTTTAACGATATGAAGCTCTGCAAATTCTACCTTCTGCCAGTACTTATTCCCACATCTATCGCACGGGCAGAGAATCTTCTCTATCACGATCTTATTATGTGCACGTGCAAATTCAATAAAAGCAACAACTCCTGCGACAAACTTAGGTTGCATACGTTGTTTCCAATCCACATACATCCATTCCTTAACCCTAACGTACTCATGGTCCATGTTAGACTGTATAACATATAAATTGTAGGTTATGATGACTATATTGAGAAATCTAAGAATGAGATGGTTACTGACAAAGGAGAAAATCCGTATATATGCTTTGTGTGTGCGTTTGTCGTTGAAAAGAATAAATTATCGATAATCAAAGTTAGATTTTAGGATACCCATGTATGAGTTGTATTCTATATATGTGTGTTTCAATTTATGATTTCACTTAAGTGTAGGGTTGTTAGTGTGTATGTGCTGTGTGTGCGTTTGTTTTGTATTCATGTTGTATGTTGATTGTTAGAGGTTGTGCGTGTTCAAGTTTTAGTTTAAATACCGCAATCAAGACGGTTTCGCTTGTAGCTAGCCGGTTGAGTACGGGTCGTCCGCAGGGAGATGGGAGTGTTTTTTTTATGTGTTTTAACGAGTTAAGTCCGAGAGTTCAGAGTTGTTTGTGATTATCTAAGTGTTAAGTTGATGTTTTAAAGAGAGCTTGTTAGGGTTAGGATTAGGTTAGTTTGAGTTAGGAGTCTCCACATCTTTCGTTGCCCCTCTTAATATCGGTGTTACAGTAATCGGCAACAACGGGGATTAGCACGACTAGGAAGGAACTTGCGAGTATAAGCTAGGCTTTCCAACACATAAGTCCTTCCTTTAGGTGCTTGTCCGTCCGTTCTTGGCTCTTAGCCATAACCTCCGGTTAATTCAACCACAACCGGTCTCACTACGGAATCACCGCTATCATGTAGGATAGGGTGCCGTAAGTAGCGGATTGTGGTTCAATTAACGGGAGTCGATTTAAGCTGTTGGGCAAGGAAAGAGTGAGAGAGATTTCCTTCTCTCAAACTTCCCTTATCCTACCCTAACAAGTATGAACTACTCACACATCATGATACGGAAAAATAAAATAAAACAAAAGAGGAAGATAGAAAGAAGGAGATTAGAAGAATACGACTAGCTATTTGCGACCTCACCTTGGCGAGGATCGAGCGTAAGCATCATTGTCGAATTAAGGATGAAGAAAAAGAGAGAAGAAAGAAACAACAAGAAAATAACAACAACTACTTAACAAATTAAAATTACAACAATTAACAAGATAAAGAGACAAGCATGATAATAAATGGTTCTTCTTTATTCATCACTCTTCACTCATAAGCTCACTACAAGTTTCAATGGAGAAGAGGTGAGAAGAGGAAGAAGAAACACACTAAACTTAGCAAAATGAAAATACAAGAATGGACCCCTTCCTTCACAAAGTTCTGGGCTATTTATAGGCCAAAAAATGAAAACCTAGGGCAACCACCAGAACCATGATGAAAATACCAAACTGCCCCCCAAAAGTCTCTGTCTGCGGCGCCAGTACGGCCGTGGATCCGCGGCCTAGACCCCCTATTGGCCGCGGATCCGCGGCCCTATGGGTGAGTTGGGGTGTCGGCTTCTGTGTACTTCCCTGGTCTTTTGTCCCCTCTTGTCTGGTATATGTATTTTCTGAAAATACTTTCACATTTCTTCCCGAATTTCTGTTGAGGAAAGGTGGACTTTTTGTGGATATTTTTGTCATGATTGCCTCGAGCTCCGCATAGATTTCTTGGAACTTGTTGCTGCCATTGAGCCTTGTGCATGAAGGTGACATTGATTTGACATTTTGTCTTCCTAAACTGGTATCTGGCAACATACGGATGACGAGCGGAGACCGTGTTTTCTCAGTGGTTGGAAGGAACCCGGATTTTGTTGTGTTTTCCATGAATTTCACCGTTTTAGAACCGAGAACCTGTATCCTTCAATTGACTAGCAAACACGGCTCAAGAGTATCTACCGATATGCAATGTGACAAAAATTGGGCGGTATGAAAATGCAAAAATCTGATATGAACAAATACCCCTAAACTTATCATTTGCTCGTCCCGAGCAAAGCCCATTTATTCACAAAAAATTTCCTAACCTCACTTTCGCAGGGAACGCGACTGCACTGAGCATGTGCAACAAGCCGTTAAACCTCTAGGTGTCCCTAGTAGGAGGAGTGTTGTCTCCTGACGGTTTTCAGCGGATACTACCCACAAAATCCGGTCAAGTTGGTTTTGTAAAATAACTAAGATTCAAACCCTAAAGTTTTGTTTCAGAAAATAACAATTCTATAATCCTAAGTCTAGACTATCGAACCTTTATTTTTCGCACCTCGCTTCTTATTTAACTACAGATTTTATATGTCTTTACGTGTAGTGCAAATAGTGTCGTTAAGTTCCCGAAAGGTCGAATAAAGTCATCATGTCGCACAATAAAGCCCAGATAACAATTTTAAAAGGATCACATAAGTTTTATAAAGAGTTAAGCATTTTTCAAGTTTCGTTTTCCAGTAAGGTTTCAACTTCAGAATTTCTATCTTCCATAACAGGAAACAAAGTCGTATTTTTCACTCCACCTTTTTCTTATTTTCATTTCATACACACCTCTGTGAACGTGCAATAGTCTTTATCATAGAATAAAACCTTCATATCTCCGTTAAAATTTTTATAAAAGCCTGTCTTCTATCAAGATTATTCTCACACAAAGAACCGTTAGGAATTTTAACTCGGAGAGAACACTTGCTTGACTTTGTTTTAAACTGGACTTTCTAGGCTTCTTAGCGAGCTTTGGGCCAATGCACCCAAACCAGTTGGTTTTAGGGCATTAGGTGTAGAAACACCCCAGCGGACTTAATTACTCAAGTTACCTAGGTCCAAAAACAAAAGAAAGTTTGACGTGAAAATCAGATGATTTAATACGAACGGAGATATAACCGGCAGTTCAATTATTTTTTTGGATAAAAGACGTGTTTAGTGGGTTTGGTGTGTAATCATTCCAATCAAGTTTCAGATGGGTTATTTTTCAGACTTAGCTCCAATTACGGCCTCAATAACATTCCTTCATATTCGCTTTACTTCATAAACTATTCTTGACATTACTTATTTCAGAACAAACCTATTTGATCCTCAGAAAATCATTTATCTGTTTAAAAGTTTAAACATGAAAGACTTGTCATCTAATTCCCAAAATTCGTGACACGTGTAGTGTGATGTAAAGACGTATATCATCTATAGTTAACTTCAAAGGAGAGTTATCTTTAAGGTTTTCAAAATCCAAACTTAAGATTTAGTTATTCCTATTTTTTCAATCAAAAACCGTCGAATGTTGAATCAGAGTTCTTTCACAAGCTAACTTGACAAAAAAGTTTTTATATTTTTAGAAAAAATTTCAGATTTTTATGGATTTTATGGATTTAATATGCAGATGCAAAATATACATATGAATGCGAAGGTAAGAAATGCGTACCGAGCGTATCCCCAAACTTAAACTGGACAGTGTCCTCACTGTCATTGCATGAAGAGATCATTTGAAGGGTCAAAATTGTCGGTTAGTGATGCAAAATTTTTTATTTGTTTTTGTTTTTAAAGAAAAGAAAAAGAATATACACACATATATACAAAACGGTTTGTACACACCCCCAAACTTATTTGGAACAGTGTCCACTGTTCTTGGCTGGATAACCGAAGTTTGGAGGTAGGCAGAGGAAGATCATTCAGGGTAAACCGGCTCCTGTAAGAACATGAGCTCCTCTGTTGGTTCGGCGCTAAGGTACGGTTTGCATCGGTTTCCGTTCACTTTGAAAAATGAACCGTCCTTTGGATTCTCCAAATCCACAGCGCCCTGCGGATACACATTCTGCACAAAATACGGCCATTTCCAGCGAGATCTGAGCTTTCTAGGATGGAAGTGAAGTCGGGTGTCGTAAAGCAGTACCTGCTGACCAGGTACGAAGGTTTTGCGCAAAAGGTGTTTATCATGAAACACCTTCGTTCGATTCTTAACGACAACCGCGTTATCGTAAGCCTCATCCCTAAGCTCGTTCAGTTCGTTCAACTGCAGCTTCCGATGGCTGCCCGCATCCTCGATAGACCGATTCAGCTCCTTTATCGCCCAAAATGCGCGATGCTCTATTTCGACAGGAAGGTGGCAGGCTTTTCCGTACACAAGCCGATAGGGAGACATGCCAAGGTCGGTCTTATAAGCGGTTCGAAATGCCCAAAGGACATCAGTGAGTTTCAGAGACCAATCCTTACGGTTCTTAGAAACCGTCTTCTCCAGTATCTGCTTGATTTGCCGATTTGAAACATCAGCCTGCCCGCAGGTTTGGGGGTGGTAGGGCGTAGAGAGCTTATGATTAATGGAATACTTCCGCATCAAGGCCTCGAAAGTCCTATTGCAGAAATGACTTCCATTGTCGCTAATGATCGCTCGGGGGTGCCCAAACCGGGAGAAAATGTTTTCTTTAAAGAACCTAACGACAACCTTGTTGTCGTTAGTCCGGCTGGGCACAGCCTCGACCCATTTAGAGACGTAATCAACAGCTAGAAGGATGTACAAGTTCCCGAAAGAGCTGGGAAACGGCCCCATGAAATCTATCCCCCAAACATCGAAAATCTCCACAACCAAGATCTGTTGGAGCGGCATCTCGTTCCTCCGGGATATCCGGCCCATGTATTGGCACCGGGAGCAAGTCTTGCAATAGTCATGAGCATCTTTGAAAAGTTGTGGCCAGTAGAAACCACATTGCAAGATCTTCTCAGCTGTCTTTCTGGGCCCAAAATGCCCGCCACACGCTTGATCGTGGCAAAATGACAGCACACTCTTGAATTCCTCATCAGGGACACACCGACGAATAATCTGGTCGGGACAGTACTTGAACAAGTAAGGTTCGTCCCAGTAAAAGTGTTTTACTTGGGATAAGAAGCGAAGTCTGTCCTGACTTGACCATTCGGTCGGTAGTAATCCCGTGGCCAAATAGTTCACAATATCTGCGAACCAGGGTTCGCACGATACTGTCAAGAGCTGTTCATCCGGGAAAACGTCGTTAATTAGAATTGGAAGCGAAGGCGAAGAAGGAAGTCGTGAGAGATGATCGGCAACTACGTTTTCACATCCTCTTTTGTCCTTAATGACAAGGTCAAACTCTTGAATCAAGAGGATCCAACGTATTAACCGAGATTTTGCATCTTTCTTCGCAAAAAGATGGCGCAGAGCTGAATGGTCAGTGTAGACAATGACTGGAGAGCCGATGAGGTAGGGCCTGAACTTTTCTAAAGCAAATACAACAGCCAAGAATTCCTTCTCAGTTGTTGTATAATTGAGTTGGGCGTCGTTCAGGGTCCGGCTCGCGTAATAGATTACGTGCGGCATCTTGTTGATGTGCTGTCCAAGGACAGCACCGATGGCAAAGTCGGATGCATCGCACATAATCTCGAATGGGTGCGTCCAGTCAGGTGAAGAAAGAACGGGAGCAGAAGTGAGTGAGCGTTTCAGTGACTCGAATGCAGTCACACAGCTCGAGTTGAAGTCGAAAGGTGTATCCTTGGCCAGCAAAAGAGTCAAGGGCCTAGCAATCTTGCTAAAGTCCTTGATGAACCGTATATAGAAACTGGCATGGCCAAGGAAGGCTCGGATATCTCTGACGCATCGGGGAGGAGGCAGATTGGAAATGACCTCAATCTTTGCTTTGTCAACCTCTATGCCATTTTGCGAGATGATATGTCCTAAGACAATACCTTCGCGCACCATGAAGTGGCATTTCTCCCAGTTCAAAGTGAGATTCTTGTCCTTACATCGGGTAAGGACAGCGTCAAGATGCAGCAAACACTCGTTGAAGGAATCGCCGAAGATGGAGAAGTCATCCATGAAAATCTCCAGAAATTTTTCCACCATGTCCGAGAAAATTCCTATCATACACCGCTGGAAGGTAGCGGGCGCATTGCATAACCCAAAGGGCATGCGTCGATATGCAAATGTGCCGAAAGGACAAGTGAAAGTGGTCTTGTCCTGGTCTTTTTCGGCGATGGGAATTTGATTATAGCCGGAGTAGCCATCAAGAAAGCAGTAGTACTCGTGTCCGGCCAATCGTTCAAGCATCTGGTCAATGAAAGGTAGCGGAAAGTGGTCTTTCCGCGTTGCGGCGTTGAGTTTTCTGTAATCAATGCAAACTCGCCACCCAGTTTGGGTGCGAGTAGGGATTAACTCGTTCGCCTCGTTGGTTATGACCGTGATGCCTGACTTCTTGGGGACAACATGAATGGGGCTAACCCACTGGCTATCAGAGATAGGGTAAATGATACCACTATCTAGACATTTGACGATCTCCTTCTTCACAGCCTCCTTCATGACTGGATTAAGACGTCTTTGTGGATCCCGGGCTGGTTTGGCATCATCCATCAGATGAATGTGATGCTCAACGATCAGGGGACTAATCCCCTTGATGTCCGCCATGGACCAGCCAAAAGCTTGCCTATTGCTGTGCAAGACCGCGAGAAGGGCTTTCTCTTGCTCGGGAGCTAGAGAAGCCGAAATGATGACAGGGAGGGTCTCGTTCTCACCTAAGTAAGCATACTTAAGGTGAGACGGCAACGGCTTGAGTTCGAGCGTTAGAGGTGAAACGATGGAAGGCAAGACTGGTGCAAAGGTCTCGAACTCAAAGGACTCCAGCAAAGGTTCAAAGCGAGTGTAGGCAACTGAGTTGGATGGTTCAGGTAACTCATCCGGAAAGTCGAAGGATTCAAACTCGGGTTGTGCGCGGCTAAGATCGTTTGAAAATGTGAAACACTCGTAGTCGTTGTCGGGCGCAGAAACAGCAGCAGGTTCGAAGAGAAACGCACTAGTGGCGTCAAGATTATCGTGTTCAAACAGAAACTCCTCGAATTCACACTCTTCTGAGGTGATCTCCTGGATCGAGCAGACGTCCAGTATATGAGCATTAGGTTCGACGGGTTGATTCCCCAACCTAAAAATGTTGAGCTCAATCGTCATATTTCCAAAAGAGAGGTTCATCGAACCATTGCGACAATTGATCACAGCATTTGAGGTTGCGAGAAATGGGCGACCGAGTATCACCGGAATTTGATTCCGGGGGTTAGCTACAGGCTGTGTATCTAATACAATGAAGTCAACGGGGAATATGAAGTCCCCGACTTTTATTAACACATCCTCTAGCTCACCCCTAGGATGGGTGATCGATCGGTCGGCCATTTGGAGAGTGCAGTGCGTGGGTTTCAGCTCTCCGACGCCTAATTGCTCGTATACTGAATACGGAAGCAAGTTAACACTGGCACAAAGATCTAATAGTGCGCGGTTGATGTTCTTATCCCCAATGGTAATTGAAATCGTAGGACAGCCAGGGTCCTTCCGTTTTTGTGGTAAAGATTGGGTAAGGGCATCACTCACAGCACTAGCCAAGAAAACTTTCTTGGGTACCTGAGACTTCCTCTTTTTCGTGCACAAGTCCTTTAAGATTTTCGCGTAAGACGGGACTTGTTGGACAACATATAAAAGAGGAATGTTAATGTTAACTTGCTTGAATAACTCCAAAATCTTCTCCATTTGTGGATTTTGTTTGTTAGACCTCAACCGGTTTGGAAATGGAACATTTTGAAAATTGGTTGAGTCTAATGCTGGAGGAGGATATTGTGGAGTTGGAACGGATCCCAGAATAGGTGTTTTCGTGGAGTGAGAAGTGGGTCCGTTCAGAGCAGAAGAAGAGGAAGGAGAGCCTTGTGAAGAACGGAGAATAGGCTCAGAAGACGAAGAAGAAGAAGAAGTGGCCTGGGTGTCATCGTTGATCCGTTTGCCAATGTTGTTTTGCAGCATCCTTCCCGATCTCAATGTGGTCACGGCACTCACATTATGGTTCTGTTGTTCAAGAGCAACATGTGCATTATATGGGTGACCGGGATTTGGGAGTGGCTGGGACGGGAGCTTCCCCTTCTCTCGCTCGCTTAAGGCCGCATTCAGTTGTGCAATCTGGGCCTCGATGGTCTTGATGCTTTGCCCGTGAGCGGCAGTGTGTTGCACTAAGGACTGAATGGAAGACTGGATGTTGGCGGTGGACTGAGTCGATTGTTTAACGAACGCCTCCAGACTTCATTCGAGCGAGGAAACCTTATCGTTGTTCGACGGAACAAAGTTGTTTGGTGGAAAAGAATTGTTCGGTGCAAAGTTGTTCGTCTGATTTTGAAAAGGTTGGGGTTGGAAGGGCTGCTGATACTGAGTTTGTTGTTGCGCTTGTTGTTGCGGCGGAGGGGCCCTTTGGAAATTGTTGCCTTGGAATTGATTCTGATTCCAGGCGAAATTGGGGTGGTTCCTCCAACCGGGATTGTAGGTGGTAGAGTATGGATCATTCCTCGGTCTTTGCTGGAATGCATTAACCTGATCCTGTCCTTGCGATGGTGGATTGTAAGGACACTCTTCGGTCAAGTGAGAAGGATCGGAACAACAAGCGCAGATGGTACGAAGGGGGAGAATAGGGGCAGGAGCAGGAGAAGAAAATTTGCTCTCTATTGCTTCAAGCTTTTTTGTTATTGCAGCCATTTCAGCTCTCATCGCAATAGAGACATCAAGCTGGTGAATTCCTACCCTAGACTGACCGGTAGAAGTGGAGGTAGAAGAAGAAGAAGTCGGTCTGGTGCTCTCCCACTGTAGCGTTTGCTCCGCAAGGTCGTCAAAGAACTTCCACGCTTCCTCGTCAGATTTCGATAGGAAGTGGCCCTGACAGATGGTTTCCAACAACTGCATCGTTGCTGGGTTCAGGCCCTCGTATAAGGTTTGGCAGAGCTGCCATTTGTCTATACCGTGTTGAGGACACTGAACAAGAAGGTCTTTGTACCGGTCAAAGCACTTCCAGAAGGGTTCAGAAGGAAGCTGGGAGAATTGGTTGATTTAATTTCGAATCCTTGCGGTCTTATGATTCGGATAGAATTTTTTCAGAAACGCTTTAACAAACTCGTCCCAACTGGTGATTGAGTGGGAAGCGGTGCTATACAGCCATTTTTCAGCGAGATCGCATAAAGTGAACTGAATGACCCGTAGACGTATAGCATCGTCCGACAGCTGGGTGGTTTTCATCATGGCACAGACGTTTTGAAATTTATTGATGAAGATATAGGCATCTTCAGATTCAAGCCCATGAAAACGTGGAAGCATGTTGATGAAATGGGGCTTAATTTCAAAGTTGTCCCCATTGGCCGGAGGAAGAGAAAGGCAGGTGGGAAGTGCAGAACGGGTGGGATAGAAACGATCCTGGAGCGCGATTCGCTGCGGCGATTCAACAGGCAGTGGTGGTGGGATATTGGTCTCCGTAGGAGGTGGAGCCAATCCAGCGGTGGTCAAAGAGATGTTCGGATTAAATCCTGACATCACGGAAGAAGAGGTTGGTGAAGGTGAAGGTGAAGGTGAAGATGTATGAACAGAATTCCGGTCAACGTCGGAGTTGGCCGGCAAAGGAAGGGGTGAAAGAGGAGTGGACGGAGTATCGACTTCGGAGTCGATCGCGTAGTCGGTAGCGACTAACGTAACGCGGACTAGACGGGCGCTAGTGTCCCGAGTCCAAGCGGACATACACTAAACGAGTTTAGTATAGTCAAAGCGGAGAAGGTGAGGGTAAGAAAACGTCAATGGAGAAAGGCGATGGGTGGTGGGTGAAAAAATGGATTTGGCGACAAAGGGCAAGTTTTTATAAAAGTTTTTGATTTTTTTATTTTTTTTTTGTTTTTAGAAAGAGATTTACAGAAATATGTACGGAAATACGGCTTAAGCAATCACAAACAAGATATGCACAATCACACCTAGATCTAGGGTAACCTATGTCTACTAGACCTGCTCCTGAACTTGATTGTCGAAGTTAAACAGTGTCGAGAAACGGGCTTACAAATACACTGATCACGAGGCCAGGTAAGTGCAGAGATAAGCGGAGGTTGTCCAACGCTTTCGCGAAGTTCCTTAATTAAATAACCCTTTCTCTTTCGGCGGTTGCGCCTTTAACACTTTCCTAGACACCCCGTAAACAATATACAGTTAAGCGAGGTTCTAAACACGGTTTATCTTCTCCCAATGAGCGCGAAGTCCTTAGGGCTGAAGTCTAGTATTTTTTTAATTTACAATGGACAATGCATATGCTTTAGTGATTTTTGGGGTCCTGGGAAGGGTGATGAAATCCCTACCCAATCTGGATTGGTTTCAAGCCCCTTAAGTCCGCATTAAAGAAATGCAAAGCAGTAACAAATCAACTGCAAACAATTTTTATTTTGCGGCGCAAAGAATCCTGCACAAGAACAGTTTATTGGAAGGGGGAGAAGAATTTGCGGAAAGAAGGCTGCAGAAAACACAGTTCAATGGAGTCCAGAGGAGTGGGGAGAAGAAGAGAGACTTACAGAGAGAATTTGGCAGCCCTAGGGCACCAAGTGGCCACGGATCCGCGGCCAAACACCACCTTAGGCCGTGGTTCCGCGGCTATGTAGAGGAATTAGGGCTCTGAAAAAATTTGGGTGTTCTCTGTTGGGTGTCCTCTGCTTGTCTGGATGTGTGGAATTCTGATTTGCTTACTGTATCTGCTCCAGATTTTTCAGCAGACCGTTTGCTTCGTTTTGATCCGTCGCGGTGTAGCCGCGAAATGTGGGTCTATCTTCCCACGTCTTTGGCACTGTACTTGAACTCCGTATTATCCGACGTCTTTGGCGTCGATCTTGAACTTCGTATTTTCCTGCAAACTTGCACAAAAGCTAATCAAAAAACAACAAGATGGTTTTTTACAATGTATATATTTTTTTTTTCGTTTTTTGGTTATATTTATACTTACAAATTAACCCGAAATTACACAAGGAAATAAACTACCGTCTCCCCGGCAACGGCGCCATTTGATTGTTAGAGGTTGTGCGTGTTCAAGTTTTAGTTTAAATACCGCAATCAAGACGGTTTCGCTTGTAGCTAGCCGGTTGAGTACGGGTCGTCCGCAGGGAGATGGGAGTGTTTTTCTATGTGTTTTAACGAGTTAAGTCCGAGAGTTCAGAGTTGTTTGTGATTATCTAAGTGTTAAGTTGATGATTTAAAGAGAGCTTGGTAGGGTTAGGATTAGGTTAGTTTGAGTTAGGAGTCTCCACATCTTTCGTTGCCCCTCTTAATATCGGTGTTACGGTAATCGGCAACAACGGGGATTAGCACGACTAGGAAGGAACTTGCGAGTATAAGCTAGGCTTTCCAACGCATAAGTCCTTCCTTTTGGTGCTTGTCCGTCCGTTCTTGGCTCTTAGCCATAACCTCCGGTTAATTCAACCACAACCGGTCTCACTACGGAATCACCGCTATCATGTAGGATAGGGTGCCGTAAGGAGCGGATTGTGGTTCAATTAACGGGAGTCGATTTAAGCTGTTGGGCAAGGAAAGAGTGAGAGAGACTTCTCTCAAACTTCCCTTATCCTACCCTAACAAGTATGAAATACTCACACATCATGATACGGAAAAATAAAACAAAACAAAACAAAAGAGGAAGATAGAAAGAAGGAGATTAGAAGAATACGACTAGCTATTTGCGACCTCACCTTGGCGAGGATCGAGCGTAAGCATCATTGTCGAATTAAGGATCAAGAAAAAGAGAGAAGAAAGAAACAACAAGAAAATAACAACAACTACTTAACAAATTAAAATTATAACAATTAACAAGATAAAGAGACAAGCATGATAATAAATGGTTCTTCTTTATTCATCACTCTTCACTCATAAGCTCACTACAAGTTTCAATGGAGAAGAGGTGAGAAGAGGAAGAAGAAACACACTAAACTTAGCAAAATGAAAATACAAGAATGGACCCCTTCCTTCACAAAGTTCTGGGCTATTTATAGGCCAAAAAATGAAAACCTAGGGCAACCACCAGAACCATGATGAAAATACCAAACTGCCCCCCAAAAGTCTCTGTCTGCGGCGCCAGTACGGCCGCGGATCCGCGGCCTAGACCCCCTATTGGCCGCGGATCCACGGCCCTATGGGTGAGTTGGGGTGTCGGCTTCTGTGTACTTCCCTGGTCTTTTGTCACCTCTTGTCTGGTATATGTATTTTCTGAAAATACTTTCACATTTCTTCCAGAATTTCTGTTGAGGAAAGGTGGACTTTTTATGGATGTTTTTGTCATGATTGCCTCGAACTCCGCGTAGATTTCTTGGAACTTGTTGTTGCCATTGAGCCTTGTGTATGAAGGTGACATTGATTTGACATTTTGTCTTCCTAAACTGGTATCTGGCAACATACGGATGACGAGCGGAGACCGTGTTTTCTCAGTGGTTGGCAGGAACCCGGATTTTGTTGTGTTTTCCATGAATTTCAACGTTTTAGAACCGAAAACCTGCATCCTGCAATTGACTAGCAAACACGGCTCAAGAGTATCTACCGATATGCAATGTGACAAAAATTGGGCGGTATGAAAATGCAAAAATCTGATATGAACATATGTGTGTGTTTCGGCTGTCGGGGGTAAGGCTTCTATCCCATTAAGAATGTATAGAGCAGACACCCATTCGCTTGTGCTTTCAACCGTTTTGAGTAAATTTTGGCAGCACCTCCCCGCTGTCCTCCGAGTACACTGTAATAGAATAGATAATCATTTCAAAGCTGTGAAACAACGTTGAAATGAACATCTAATCTATCTTTGTACACGGAGAACCAGCGCAAAAGTACCGACGAAATAATTCGAAACGGATGAAAACACAACTGAATGCAGGTGTTTGCTTTATCATTCCTAACTTGTCCACACAGGACAAATCTATCGGTTATCATACGATTGAATCATCTCGTCACATAGACTACACGATGGTTGTTAGTACCGAGCTATACCGTCCGATATTTAACAACCTTCGTATAGTTCTATGTCACGACGAACATCGAACGTATGTTAACCGATAGACGGGGACTAAGTGGCGCTTTGAGTTTCATATATGAGTATCGATGAGAATATGAAAGTTTCATATTATCATCGAGTATCATATATTGGTTTTAACTTGAACATCTTGAATCACTCTCTAATGATGCGTTTGTTGTGTATTCGTGTTGTATGTGTGTGTTTTGGCTGTCGGGGATAAGGCTTCTATCCCATTAAGAATGTATAGAGCAGAAACCCATTCGCTTGTGCTTTCAACCGTTTCGAGTAAATTTCGGCAGCACCTCCCCGCTGTTCTCCGAGTACACTATAATAGAATAGATAATCATTTCAAAGCTGTGAAACAACGTTGAAATGAACATCTAATCTATCTTTGTACACGGAGAACTAGCGGAAAAGTACCGACGAAATAACTCAAAACGGATGAAAACACAACTGAATGCAGGTGTTTGCTTTCTACATTCCTAACTTGTCCACACGGGAAAAATCTATCGGTTATCATACGATTGAATCTTCTCGTCATATAGACTACACAACGGTTGTTAGTACCGAGCTATACCGTCCGATATTTAACAACCTTCATATAATTCTATGTCATGACGAATATCGAACGTATGTTAACTGATAGACGGGGACTAAGTGGCGCTTTGAGTTTCATATATGAGTATCGATGAGAATATGAAAGTTTCATATTATCATCGAGTATCATATATTGGTTTTAACTTGAACATTTAACATGAATAGGTTTTACGTTTATGCTTCGTTATTAAGGGTTCGAAATTTCATGTTTAAGATAAATTTTTCTTGCGTTTAAGGTAAAGTTGTACATTTGAGTTATCATCGAGTATCTACTGAATGAACTAGTGCACCCTAAATCCTAACCCTAAATAACCCAAATTAACCTAATTAACCACAATTAACCATAATCTTTACCCTAACACAAATTATCCCTAATTAACCCAAACTTAAACCAATTTTCCCAAATTAACCTAATTAACCATAATCAACCCAAACTTAACCCAATTTACCCAAATTAACCTAATTAGCCCTAATCAACACCCTAACCCTTTCAAATTATCACTAATTAACCCAAATTAACCCAATTTACCCAAATTAACCTAATTAATCCTAATCAACCCAAACTTAACCCAATTTACCCAAATTAACCTAATTAACCCTAATTAACACCCTAACCCTTTCAAATTATCACTAATTAACCCAAATTAACCATACCCTCTAATTAACCCAAATTAACCCTAGCTTCTAACCCTAAACCTGAACCAAACCCTAACCTTAAACCCTAACCCTAACCATACACTAAACCCTAACCCTAACCTTAACCCTAACCCAAACCCAAACCCTAATTACCCTAACCCTAACCCTAACCCCAACTAATTAACCCTAACCCTAACTCTAACCCCAACCCCAACCGAACCCCAACCCCAACCGAACCCTAACCCTAACCCTACCCCTACCCTAAACTGAACCCCGATGCCGAACCCTAACCCTCACCCCTACCCGAACCTTGAACCTGAACCCTAGCCCTAACATCATCAATGTTATAAATAAAAGCATTATTAGGAGTAAAAAATTGAGATTTACTGACCTATATCGGGTGGTGGAGGAGACGATGGAGGAGACCGGTGGTCGACGACGCAATCGGCGACAAGTCGCGGGCGGTGACGACAAGGAAGTTTTAGGAACGATCGAGGGCGGTGGCGGGCTGCGGGCGAAGGGCGGTGGCGACGACTTGCGGGAGAAGTGGCGACGAGAGGAGCGCGCGCGAGAGAGAATTTTTGGGAACGACGTGAGGGCTTTTCAGTGCTTTTTTCTTATTAATAACCCATATATATGCCCCTACAGACTTAACCGTAGGGCCTTCTTTTCCGGCTCCGTAGGGCAAAAGAGCAAATTACGTGTTAATATTTTTAAATTAAAACGTAGGGCACCGTAGGGACAACCATGGGGACCTACGGAGTAATCCGTAGGGGCAATAAAATGTTGCCCCTACGGATTCCTTTATCCGTAGGGGAAACCCTTTATTGTAGTAGTGTATGCAAAGCAAGAACTAGAGAAGCAATCAAAATACAAAACCTAGTGGGTTGTAGCATTTGCTGGTTTAGCTAAAGAGGTCACTCCCGATGAAGGGATCTCGGCTCTATCCTCATCGAATGAGGTGCTGGATATTCATCAAGGAATACCACTATGCAAAGCAAAAACTAAAGCCACCCTTTTTGAAAATTTGATTCTACAACATCTTTAGGATTCTTTCTTTTAATTAATCTCATTAATGAAGTCCCATCATTTAATGTTTCAAAACATTACAGAAAAGTGAAACGAAAATAGAACGTACGCTTATGCCATCCGCAGTCGCCGCTGGGCCCCGTCATGCACCGTTAGGTTACTTAACTACCGGCAGAGCGGGTGCTGGACTAGCGCGGGTGCAAAATATAAGCAACGTTTATTATATATCATATATATAATACAACATTCCTCTCACACAGTTATATGATCAACACCACAGAACCAAGCAGCAGAAGAAACATATGAAATATTGGATATTCTAGGATTTCCGTGTTTTAAATTTAGCCAGTAATGTAAGACACGGATTCCACGGTCGTGAAGAATAGCCAAACGCACATCCCTAGACCCCTACGAGAGCGGCAAGTAACCCTACCTATTCTAGAGTTAGGAGACCCGGTCTCAACTCCTTGCGATGGTCTCCCACTGGACTCTAGAATCCGGTTACTTGTGCTCCCTATCTTGGGTCTATCCTAATGCGGAAAAGTAAATAATATACAACAGTGGTGACATCATCCTCAACCCGGATGTTCCCCAATAAAAGAATATTACATACAAATTTTACATGAATGAAAATTGAAAAACTCTTATCTCACATAAAAAACCCAGCTATTCAATCACGACGATCCAATAAAACATATCACCAGCAATACCTGATATCGCATATCATCAACGTAAGTAAATACGCATATCCCAAATTCTGTTGGCATACAACAACGAGATTTGGGATATGCCACGTATTAAACTTACGGTCGCAGAAAAGAAATGTAAAACTGCAATAATTAGAATCCACATATCCTCAGACATCGTAAACCCGGAATATCTCATATTCTGAATTTCATGCCTAACCTATAAACCTTGCATTTTAGTCTCATATTAAAAAATCCTTTCAATATTTTAGTCGGGTAATGCAACAAGATTCCCGACAACCCGATTGAATACGCGTCGGAAACTATAGTAGATGGCCGCAGCCCCGATGCCGTCGACCAAGTGCACTTTGGCGGAACATCGTGGCCGTGAGCACCCGAGTGGGTGCTATTGGCAACGGGGTTCTCCTACAGTCACTTGGTTGGGGCAATGGGGTGAGGCTATCTAGTAAAGTTATTCGACGAGTATTCGCATACGATACCCGATTGCGACGGAGTTTCCATCCGAATCGAAACTTCATGGCAATCGATCTACCGAGACTAAAACGCTAGATTTATAAATACTAACTTGTTTTCACAAAACTAATTAAATGTGTATGCTCACTACTGTAAGTCGACGTTATACACCCCACATCATGCGGGGAGGCGGAATAGGTAAAACGATCATTTTCGTTCAAGTTAACATCTACAATCAAAAGGATCTTTGCTAAACCCTAACAAACAAACTATCTAAAAGTGGTTAACTATTATGATAGATGATTATACCTTAAGATACTAGTCCTTCTTATTCTTGTTGTTCTCCTCCTCGTCGGCCTCCTCGATGTAATAGAAGATCCACCCGAGAGTTCCTACTACAAGCTTCAACCTCCAAGATGAGGTAACTAAGTGGCTTAGAGTGCTAATCCAAATGACCTAGATGATATAGAGAATGATTATGGATTTGTTAGCCTCACTAACCCAATGATTCTCAACTCATGAGACACTTAGGGCTAGGTTGAAGAAGATGAGAGGGCTTGAGGAGAGAGAATGTGTTTGTGATAATGAAATAAACTTAAATCATTTTGAAATAATATAAAGCATGAAAATATCTTAATAATAATATATTTAAACATCAACCATGCTTCATTTAATTCCTTTGAGATGAATCGTCTCATGAGTCTTCATTTAATGAACATAACACATCATCTCCTCCACCTCATTAAGTTTAATTCACAAATGAAATAAACCAAAATGAGTCATTTTCTTTCTAGAAGCTTCCCGACAAAATACGAGAATGCCCCTCCCATCCGTATTTACGAAAAACACGGATATGCTGAGACTGCATAAATCCAATAATCCAATACTAGAATCTGGCTTAAACCAAAGCCCGCTAGTATAATCTGTTCGAATATCATACGTGCACAAGTACACGTATATGTCCGAACTCTGTCGTAAAACCATACGACCTCTATATCGTTTCGCCCGAAGCTGGGAAACCCTCTGTGTGGGACTCTAAAGACTCGACACTACGCTGGCAGTGGGTTTAACCACAGGCCGCAAGCGGTACTAGCTGTACGTAACCTTCTCCAGGTAGATGTCGATAAGAAGGTCGATGATGAAACCCATCCAAACTACTACTAAACCTGATGTGACAATCTTCGTACAATCTGGTCTGTTCGTCTTGGACTATCGCATATCGAGCCTAGGGGGGAGGCAAGCGTCAGTCCCCTAAAAACGGTATAAGTCGTGTCAGAGCGCAGCCTATTACACCTTGAGAAACTACTGGAACACCTAGCAGTAAATCTCGCTTGCCCTGGCCAGGGACCTTGCGCAATGGCTCTCCAAACACAGCGCGATATCAACCCCCAATACCGGGAGAGACGAATCCTATCTAACCGCCACTGCCTCCAAGTGCTTCGGGACTGCACCCAACTGCTACCTGTTTGCACGACACAGTAGAGCCGTGGTAGGGTAGCAATCTAAGAACAGTGGGAACACACTTGAGGCGAAGCAGCAATGTCAAGTCAACGGACTATGCTGTACTCATGTCACCTGGGAACTATTAACTGTCGACGGCTATAAAACCAACCAACACTTCTCTCCGAGTCCTGTCCGGTGTACCCGTAACCCAACAAGCACTTGCATACTATCTCCAGTACAACCTACTAATGGCTATTGGACAGACCATCTCCCCTGCTGGGATGAGAAGCGTATACACTAGTCTAATCAAGAGTATCGATGCCCTGTCTCGATAATCCTATGACTAGGGACCTAAAAAAGGATGTGCTTGTAGACTACCCAGCCCCCACTAGTGTGACTGCCATCATAACGCTAGTAGTCAAGCAAGATCCTAAGGGCTCTATTAATATGTATTCGCGATATGTTAAAAGAAATATATATACATATTAAGATAGATATAAACCAAGTAGCATACTACTATGTCGAGTAAGACTGTTAATACAACTGTGAATATCCAAGCTTCCATTAAATAATATACAATCTAGTATGATACAATATTGGCCTCTAGGGCATATAACACTAACAACTACTGCATCCATATCAAACTAAACCCGAAACGACGTAACAATTACGATTACAAAATACTCCATATTAGCCCCAATAGAACTGTTAACATCTCATGCAAACTGGGCTAATCAAACAATACCTGATACTCAAAAATCAAGTCACTGGAACACCAAAAAAATTTCGAGGCCAGAAACCCTAGAAAAACCGACCACACCCGTAATTTTTGAGATCTCGCAGGGTCAAAAGAAGTGGTTTTGCCTCGAATTTTTTCAGTGTTCTAGTTGCATCACATACAACATTCTGCAGTTGCTTAAAAAATTTTCTGAGATCATTTTAAAAACGACAGAGAACAGGGTTTCAAGGCACAGTTTCGGAGTTGTTTCGGTTTCCTGATTCTAATTACATCGTCTAATCTTCTATCTTAAGCTCTGATACCATGAAAGTCAGGCAGTCACCCCATCTAATGGGGTCGCCGTGGCACCTACAGATCCCTAAGCAGCTACTTTTTACTCATGCCCCCTCACAAGAACTACAACCTGCCGGAACACCTTCCGTTCTTGGGACCCCCTGGGGGTAAGAGCCTATGCTTCGCCACACTGTCACACAGTGAGAACCCCTATAGGTCTACATCCAATACCTAGTAGCTATGATACCATGAAAGTCTACCCTAGCACCAGCAAGGGGTCCAAGTGGCATCAAGCATGCCAAATCCAAATTTTTATGGCGCTAGGCTAGACTTAAAAAGATCTTTAGCTAGGTGATTAGGATTTAAGTTTTGATATCTAGTAACTATAAGAAGTGAAAGAAGGTTATACCGTCGTAGATCGAGTCCTTCACTTCACATGCTCCGTGTAGTAGTCCCGCGACTCCACTAGGCTCCACTTGAGGCTTTGGATGAGCTTTCTCCGATGACCTTCGTGCCGAAGATGATCCACGCGAAGTCCCTCCAACTCAAGCTACCTCTACACTAAACTCTTTAGCGTAGGAAACACGCTACACTCGATCGCTAGTCAAGTGTAGGTTGGTGAAGTAGGGGATGTACAAAGCTCACATGTTTGTGTTCAAGCTTCATGGTTCACATCACATGTGAAGGTTGAAGTTTGAACCATGACATTGAGGAAGAAGAAGAAGCTAGAAAGCAACCATGGGAGTAACTCATGAAAAATATCTAAGTGTTGAGAATGAGATTAGAAAGAATGGCAACCCTTGACCCCCACTCATTCAAGTATGGAATTTTGCAATATAAAATTGCATCCAAGCTTGAATAGTGAGTCAAGATGAATAAAAAAATATAAATCTCATGCTTGCAACCATGCACTCATTTTCCACCTCATTTCTATTTTTCTTAAAAATAGAAAATCAAGCCATGCCTCATTATATATATATCATATATATTAATATATATATTTTGAAGAATAATTTGTGAGCTAATGATATTAGTCAAGATATAATTATATCAAATATAATATATATCACATTATTAAATCAACACTTGATTTAATAATCCGGTTATATCACATATGACCGACTAATATCATTTATATGTATATCACATTATCAATTCAACACTTGATTCGAAAATCTGGTTATATCACATATAACCGAACCGATAACAGATAACTGCCATATTACAATACGGTATCACATACACGTATTTAATCAGGCCCACACACATATCACATATGTGTCCTACTTCGTTTCGCTTGAACCAGGGAACTTCTGTATTGGACTCTAAAGACTCGTCAATACGCCAGCAGTAGGTGATGATCATAACAGTCACCTACAAGCCGTCAGCGGTACTAGATGGACGTAACGGCTACCCGGGTATTGAGCGATATGAAGATCAACAAGCAAGCTTGTCCATAGTCTCCATGAAGCCTATCAGTAACACTCCCGTACAGTCCGGTCTCTTCGTATGATATGTCGCATATCATGTCTAAGGGTGGTAAACGTCAGTCCCCAGTAACGTGATAAGTCTTACCGATGTATGGCCTATAAAGGTTTGAGAAACTACTGATAACACTTATCAGTATATCTCATAAGCAGCCCTAGCCAGGGACTTCCAGTTATAGCCAATCGAGTATAGCGTAACATCAACCCCCAATACCGGGTGAGACGAAACCCCTCCTATCGCACATTGTCTCCATGCGCCTCGGGACTGTACTCAAAATCCACCTGTTTGTACGTCTCCTTTGAGCATGGTAGGGAGGAAATCAAAACACAGTAGGAGGCGCACAAGACTCTATGACGATCTCGGGTCTACAGACTAACCTGTACCAGTGTCACCAGAGGACTGCTATCTGACGATAGGTATACTACCACATAGGAGTCCTCGGCGAGTCTTGTTCGGTGTACCCATTATCTAATGAGCACCTGTGTACAATCTTTGATGTCATACACCAATGGTTGTGGGATCAACCATCGCCCTCTAAAGGACAAGAAACGTACACCCTAGTATCGTTATTCCCTCGACTAGGAACTGATTAAAGGATGTACTTATTGACCACCCTGGCCCCACTAGTATGATCTCATCATAATCCTGGTAGTCAAGTACATATCCTAAGGGCTTTATCAACATGTAAGAGACAGAAAGTATAAATACTAGTCTACATGTTAATATAAAGGTAACCTGATATCATACTATCATGTCGAACAAGAAAGTCCTCTATATATATGTCCAAGCATCCAATATATCATCAATAATGGCCTCTAGGGCATACATATTCCTAACAGTCCCAGATTTCACTTTGTGTCATCTTAGCTACGGACAACTCGGGAGTTTTAAAAACTCGAAACTTTTGCATCGTCGGTATCTGTGATGTTGTATATGTGTTGCTAAACGTCGTTTAATTTCTATATGTTCATTTAGACGGGGTTGCATACATTCTGGTGTTGGTTGCTTCTGCGGTTATATATATATATATATATATATATATATATATATATATATATATATATATATATATATATATATATATATATATATATATATATGGTTATGGTTTGTGTGGATTGTCGTGATAGATACCCTTGTGTGCAATGTTAGATGTACAGTTAAGATTCATTTGTATATTCATTATTGCGGGGTGAGCATCCAACATGTAGACTGCCGTCACTTTCAGTTTGTATATTCTTTTATTGAGGTACGACCGGGTTGAGGTCGATGCCTCCGTTGTATATATATTTTCTTTTCTGTACTAGGATTACCCCATGGAGGAGTGCTCGAATAGCCTAGTTTTAGAGGGCAACGGGCCCGCATCTCATGGCGTTAGGACCGGGGGGCCTTACTCTAGAATTGGCGGGTTATTCGCCGCACTCGCAGGGGGTATAGGTTGACCCACGGAGGGGTGCTCAATTTAGCGGATTCCGTAAAGTGCTGGGTGGCCTACTCACTTTATTGATTGGGGTTGCCTCACTTCAGGGATTGGCGGGTAACTTGCCGCACTCGTAGGGGTCTAGGATCTTCATTGCACTGGCTATCCACACGACTGGGGAACGTCGCGTTTCATTTATGGCTCAAATGAAACGCGGGGCTCCTAGATTATCCGCTATTCCATATTGTTGTTTCGCATGCTTGTGATGACTATTATCTGCCTGCGACGTTGATATATATATATTATATATATATATAGTAGATGCTTCTATATGTTTTTCATCCGCGCTAGTCCAGCCCCCGCTCGGCCGTTAGTTAAGTAACCTAACGGTGCATGACGGGTCTCCGCGGCGAATGCGGATGGCATATAAAAAGTATGTTATTTTGGTTGTTTCTTTTGTGGCTTGGAAACATAATATGATGGAAACGTATTATCGAAATAATGCAAGGAAAAAAAATCTAAATGATGAAACTACTCGGTTTTCTTCAAAACTCATGGCCGTATTCTTTTGCTTTGCATAGAGGTATCGATTAGGAATATCCCTGTCACGACCCGAAAGTATGGAACATGACCGGCACTTAGACTACGAACGTCTCGAGGCGTACGTACTCTAAGTAAGCCGAACCCAGAAATCTAAACCATGAAAAGTAGTAGAGAGTAGGAACAACCAAATCAAACCAACCTGTATGCAACAAATATACAACGCCTAAAGGCAAGGATCACAACAGAAAGGAAACTCCAACCAGCATGAAATCCACAGAAATGTAACACGCGACTCTAAGGTCGAAGAATAAACATCACTGGTCTCTATCACAAATATGTACATGTTTGGTTGATGGAACTTCTAGATACAACTGAAATACAATATACAATGTATAATGATGGGTACGATACAATAACCCACCTACTAGCAGATAGCAAGTCACCCGAAAAAGAAACCGTGCCCGCAAAGCCGTAATGGAACCTGTACGGTAACACCTGCAAGAACTGGGGCACAACGGGGGTGAGTTGCCAACTCGTGAGTAGAAAAAGATCTACGAACAGAAAATCGCATGTATGACGCAATCTTAGGTCTTACGATCATGATATAATCCTCAAATATATAACCAGCAATCTCTAACCATGGATATTGTAAATATCTAACCCAAGTGTAATCCCATGTGCCTGTGTCAGTGCATCAGGTGTCAGTATATCATATGAATGATGTATGAATGCATGAAACAGAATGCATGTACTGAAGAAAAATGCTTTCATAAATATGTGAGATTTCTGTATTTTTAAAATGAGGTATCATAATGAAATCTGCATACAACAGTGCCTAACATTGGCACAAAACATAAATCTCAATATCTCGATATCTCTGTATCACAACCTCTATACCTCAATATCTAAAATCTCAATGTCTCAATCATAATATCCAGGGCACCGTCAGTCCAGACCGGCCCCTACCATCCATCTCATGACTACGACGGTATCCTCCGGATATCCGACGTGTCGGGTAATATCACCGGTCGGTAGTGCTCCCCTGCCAGGCTCAATGCCATCTCCTGCGATCTTCTTGCCCCGGGGTACCGCACCGGGCCCACCATGTACCCGGAACGGTTCCTCCACTCCTCGAATCGGGTCTCGAAATCCATCAGCAAACTCATGGTGGACGACTCATACATCATGGAAAAACCGCATTTATTTAAAAAGAGAGAAAGCTGTATATATATGTTTTGCGGTTTTCCTCCAAATCCAGAAAATCTCATGGAAACCCGAATCCAATCATCAATAGCATGAAAAATCATGAATATATGCATGAGAATCCATGAATGTGGCATATAATATACAACAGTATGCATGATGTGACAAGCAGTAGCTGCAATATCAAGCTGGCATATAAGGCAGATGCACTAATATCATGTCACTACTAGCTAACAAGCTGAATCAGGCAATAATATTCTCTAAGTGTACGTGTCATGGAAATTACCGATGAAGATGTGTGTGCGCTGGCAAATAAGTGTACGTGGTACATACGCATCATCGGTAATGGTGCTGGTGTCCTAGCAGCAGGATATTAATAATAGATTATGAATCACAACAATATGCGATGCAGAGAAACAATAATAATATGCGGGAGCTGAAATACTGAACACCATGATCACTAGACTGCATTTAAGGTCAAAAAAGTCACATGGCTACACCACTACAAGGCTGAGCTAAAGCTAACAGTAGGTAAGGGAAACCGCCTAAGCTCTGAGTCGGTACACACACACACACACACACACACACACACACATATATATATATATATATAGTCGGTGATCCCGCCTCGATAATATTACATCCGATAACATATCTCTATAATCGGTTATTCCCAAGTCAAGTGGGCGGATCAAACATCAAAATATAGCTCGCACGTAAATCCGTCGTACGGCATCCCCAAATCTAGGTACGGGTCAATATCACATTCTTCATATCATTCATCAAGTATTCTCTTTATCAAATATCATAAACTGGGGTACTGGCCTACGTCTTGTACTACGCTAACATCATCACTATAATAAAGATCTAACTACTGATCGACAGTCTAGTATAAATCGATATTATCATCATAAATCATCACAAAGAGTATACATCGCCCAAGGCGGCCTATCATAAGTATCCTGTCATATCATATCATATCATATCTCATAACATAATCACATGTCGATCCCTTAATCTATATGTCGCCATTCCTATGGCATCATCATCCCCAAAATCCTCTAAATCATCAAAAGTATCTCAAGTAAGAATTTTACCGTATCACTGATATCATGATCTCAGATCAACTCTCATCGACTCGTTTAAATCCCAAGTATCATCCTCAAATCCGTATGTGAACACATAATCCCAAACCCATGTGACCACATATCTATATAGAATCCCATAATCACATATGAAATAAGAATGTATGAAAGTATGTATATGTGTGTATGTATGTGTAATGCACCCACTACCCTAAGGTTTCGTAACCTTGCACCAATCCAATATACCAATATCCATTTAAATATCAATAATTAATCCCAACAACAAATAATAGATTGTTGGTATGTATACGCATCCGTATACATCACCACGGACTGCGGGGGTGCTATACGCCATCCACCCGACTTCTCCCCGTAGATATAAATCTACTCACCTTATTTTATGCGTGCCAGTGCCGATGTCGCCATTTGCATCTCCAACGCTTCGACGCCACGTGGGGTACCTACAAAGATATCACACGCTAAAACACATGAAAACCATGTCGGAAACAAAAATGGTGCACGCTACGCCCATAGGTAAAAACTTGTGGCCTCGCATGCAATCACAGCCAACAACCTTCTGCCGTTGGCGTTCAAACGCCACCCGACAGAAACGAATCATCGAATACCAAATCCATGCTAAAACAAGTCGTAAATCATGCGCCAACTCAAGAAAATCAACCCAGATTCTACCCTAACTGGAATCAGACAAAACTAGACATTCCCAGAGTCAAGTCTACAGGGTATAAGGCTACAGAACCAAAACGAGCACCAGAACCCCTGCTTTGGCCGCAAATTGCGGCCAGGGAGATTAAATCTGCGGCCAGGGGAATGAGGTGGGGGCTAGGGTTTTGGGTATTGGTTCCTATCTTCCTGCATATCCTACTGCCAAGTCAAAATTATTTTAGGAGGTCCCGGTTGATAGCAATTTCTAGAAAGGTCACAAAGTCGAAAAAATTGCTAAAATACGCCAAGTCGAAACTTCCAGGTAACTAACTGGAAATCTGGGGTATTCTGGAGTTAACTGGTCTCAAACGCACTTAATAAGGCTATACTAACATTCAAAACCAACACTTGATCAAGTCTCAATCAAATTTGCCTAAACTAGCACTAATCACAATATAAACACTAAATTTCAGCCAACTACCCATAACCGAGCAAGAAAAGAGTTGGGTTGCGAGATTATACCTCAAGGGGGTCCTATGATGAAGGAGAAGGGAAGAAGGAGGAAGGAGCTGTTGCTGCTACTAGACTGCTTCTACTGCTGTGGTGTTGCTGTTGTAACTGATGCTGAAGCTGTTTTCTGGGCTGAAGCTGCTGCTGTTGTTTTATTTTTGTGATGTTGGTGTAGCTGTAGCTGCAGCAGTGGCTGTTGTTATTTTGTGTAATGTTGTTTGGGGCTGATGTTGTGTTGGCTGATGTTGTGTTGGCTGATGTTGTTTGGGGCTGATATTGTTTTGGGCTGATGTTGTGTTGGCTGATGTTGTTTTGGCTGATGTTGTTTGGGGTTGATGTTGTGTTGGCTGATGTTGTTTTGGCTGATGTTGTTTGGGGCTGATGTTGTGTTGGCTGATATTGTTTGGGGCTGATGTTGTGTTGGCTGATGTTGTTTTGGCTGATCTTGTTTGGGGCTGATGTTGTGTTGGCTGATGGGCTTGTTCTTGCTGCTGTTGCAGCATCAAATGGGGCTGTTTGAATGATGTTGTTGCTGATGATGTAGTAGTTTTGGTGGCTGATGTTGCTTCAGCTGAGGATACAATGGCTGAAATGCTGAGCTGATGCAGTTTCAGCAGCTGAGGCTGATGTTACTGCTGCTGAGGTAATGGGTTGCTGAAGGTGGCTGAAGTGGAAAGTTGGGGGCTGTTGTAGGGTGAAGGGACCTGATGTAGCTGCTGCTGGAGTGTGCTGATGCAAGATTGGGGGCTGAAGTGTTGATAATGGGGGGGCTGAAGCTGTTACATCAGCTTCTGTTTGCAGCAGTTTGATGTGGCTGATGCTTTTGTTTGGCTGAGGTTACTGCTGTGGCTGATGTAAGGTGTGTAGGTGTTGGGCTAAGGTGTTAGGAGCAGGTGTAGGGTTGGCTGAAATATTGCTTCAGCTGCTGGTGTTGGCTGATGTAGCAGCTGAAGTGTTGCTATGGGCTGAAGTTGTTGCATTTGGGGCTGATGTGTGAGAGGGAGTAAAAGAACACAAGGGATTATAGAATGGAATGGATCATGGCTCACTCTAACCACCTCTCTCTCTCTCTCTAAAAGTTGCTTGCTCAAGCCAACAAGGCTCCCCCTCTCTCACCTACCAATAAGTCAACCTTTATCCTAATCAACTTTAAACAAAACCACACCCTTAATTAAACTAATTATCTTAACCAAAAGGTTAACCCATCATGATCATGTACATGGTTCAACCCTAGGCTACCATGACCAAAACAAGAAACACGTGTAACAAGTGTAGAAAATGTCATGTGCACATTCTTGCACAAAAAGCCTAAAATCCAATTAGCGATTTTTAATCGCGATTAACACCGAAATAACATATAATCCATCATAAAAACTGTGAAATGGCATATTTCCATAAAATAACCTATTTTAGAATTTCCATAATTTTCTCCAGAATTTTCACCATTTATCGGTATTTAATTATACCGACTATTGAAATATTCATTAAAACTTAATATTAAATTCTGAAAATTCCCAAAAATAATATTCTATTTTTTTGAAATGTTACAATCCCGCACCTCATTCTATGAGGGAAGAGCCTTGATCCCTTCATTGGGAGTTCGATTTTAAGAAAAAGTTTATGCTACTAGTTTTAAAATGCGGAGATTAAGCCACTCCATTTCAAAGCAACTCGAGTTCCTTCAACGATATCGAGTTCATTACGTTAAAGGTTTTCCCTAAAAAACCAGCCATAGCCCTCCGTCAATTCAGATCAGTATTGCTTAGTATTCATGCTATGTATGTCGTGCTCAGTCGAGGCGTAGTGATCGGTAGCTATATAGTACTTTTCTATAGCACTGGATGCATTTGGTTAGGAAGTCGTACGGCCATTTTGGCTCAGTAAAGGACTCGTACGGGTGGGCTTAATGCAATCCAGATAATGACGGGTTGAACTTGACTAGGACCCTTTGATATGTTGGCTCAGTCAAGGTCACTAGGGTCCTAGGGGCAAAAACCATATTGAGAGTTTCAAACATACGAGAAACTTTCCAGGCATGTTCATATCTTTTGGAGTGTGGTGACTTAAGTGGCTTCGGTCAGGTTATCACTGTTAGGTTACCTACAATGGCAGCAAGGTTTTGGGAGGCATCACTCATGCCAATTTCAAAATTTTTCCATTATAAGTAACCCAAAACCTAGATCATTAACTAGAGAATCAAACCAAACTAGCATGTTAACACTTTAAAATCTAAGAGTTAGGGATTACAACATTTGTAGTCTGTTCCTTCGCTTCATAAGCTCCATGTTGAGGTCCCTTCGCTGCGATCATCAAGTACCCGGACCCAAGAGGGGCTCCATGAAGAGAATGATGCAACCTTGCTTCTAATCTTCAAAAACTAAGATGATCTACCTTGAAGAATCTCAAACCCAATCTCTTGCTTCATTAATCAAGTATTAGTAAAGAAAACACACTAATCTAAGTGGCTAGAATAGATGAGGATGATGAAGTAGGAATTTTGCTCTCTTTTGTTTTCTTTATCTCACTTTATTTCATCACAAACAAAAATCAAGCAAGCTTTTTGAGAGCTTGAAGAAGATGAAGAACGAAGTGATGAATGAATTATTGTTGTGGTTACAATTGCAACCTAGGGTTAACCATGTCATGCTTAACCCTTGTAGAGAATAAACCCTAGGTTATGGTTAGGATTGGGTTACCAAATATCTAAAGAAAATATCAAAGAGTGAGGACAAAGTCAAAGCTTCTTGAAGCTTCCACAAAGCTCATCCAAAACAATAACCCTAATCCAAACCCTAACATGGTTTAATCTCAAAACCCTACTTGCATTTGTAACCCTAACATGTTACAATAATATATATCACATATATAATATATAATGTAACAAAATAAAATAATACAATTAACATATATCACATATACATCAATGTATTATCCAAGTGAGAAAAAGAATCTTTAAGTGAGCTTATATTAGTTAATGTAATGTAATATATCAAATATATAATTATACATTAAATTATCGAATCAACACTTGATCCGATAATCCGACTATTTCACAAATAACCGACTAATATAAAATGTATCAGTTCATCGAATCAACACTTGATCCGATGACCCAGCTATATCACATATACCCGGCCGATATCACATATCGCGAGAATCGAATACGGTATCATATACATGTATTATTCTCAGTCCCGCACATATCACATATGTGCTCCTACTCCGTTTTGCCTGAGCCAGGAAACCTCTGTGTAGGAATCTAAAGAATCGTCAATACGCCGGCAGTAGGTGATGATCATATCAAACGCCTACAAGATGCAAGCTGTCAGCTAAACGTATCAGCCACCCAGGTATTGAGCGATCAGAAGATCAACAAGCAAGCCTGTACATTCTCCTGTGAGTCCAATTAGTAACATTCCCGTACAGTCCGGTCTCTTCGTCTGATATGTCGCATATCCAGTCTAGGGGTGGTAAACGTCAGACCCCAGTAACCGATAAGTCGTGTCGATATGAGGTCCATAACAGTTCGAGAAACTACTGATAACTCTTACTAGTAAATCTCAGCAACCCTGGCCAGGTATTTCCAGTTATAGCCAATCGAACACAACACAACATCAACTCCCAATACCGGGAGAGACGAAACCCCTCCTATCGCTCATTGCCTCCATGTGATTCAGGACTATACCCAAAAGCCACCGTTTTGCACGTTCTTCTGAACGTGGAATGGTGGAAATCAAAGCACAGTGGGAATCACACAAGAATCTATGACGATCTCGGGTCTACAGACTAATTTGTACCAGTGTCACCAGAGAACTGCCATGAGACGTGAGGTATAATACCATATGGGAGTTCTCGGCGAGTCCGTCCAGTGTACCCAGTCTCCACTGAGCACCCGTATACTTTCTAAGATGTCAAACACCAATGGATATGGGATTATCCATCGCCCATTTACATGGGTCGAGAAGCTATACGCTAGTCTACTCTGGTATATCGATGCCCTATCTCGATACACCTACGACTATAAACATTTGAAGGATGTACTTAGCGACTATACTGTCCCTACTAGTATGATCTGCATCATAGTCCTAGTAGTCAAGTACTCATCCTAAGGGATTTATCAACATGTAATATAGAGATAATTAGAGTACATGTTAAGATAAAGAGCAACCAGATAGCATACTATCATGTCGAGCAAGAAAGTCCTCCATATATATGTCCAAGCATCCACTACAATATACATCGTATGTACAGTAATGGCCTCTAGGGCATACATATCACTAACAATCTCCCACTTGCACTAGGGCCATCTGTTGTGATATCGTATACCCAACAATTAGCTGTGGTTGAAGTATCTCATACTCAACCATCCCATAAAAGTCTCTACTGGGAAATAGGCCTTTGTGAGTGAATCCGCGCTGTTGTCTTCTGTAACTACTCTCCTATCCTCGATCTTCCTGGAGATCAACCATCTCCATGATCAGGTGATACTGCCTAAGAATATGTCTGGATCTTTGATGGGACAGGGGTTCCTAGGCATAAGCCACAACTCCACTGTCACACAATGGTAGGAACGAAGTTCATCTCATGAACTTATATATATCCAGACCGCCTCTTTGGTAGAATCCTTGGTAACGATGTATCTTGCCTTTAATCTTCTAGTTTGCCATGGTATCTAGCTTGGAACTCTTCCAACATACCGTCCCTTTACTAAGGGTAAAGACAATTCCTGTGACTGACATTCAGTGGACCTTACCACCCTGGAAGGTTTCCAGTGATTCTCTCCAGGATCGATTGATACCATTTTATAACACCTAGTGAGAATCTAACATCCAATTAGATCTATCTCATAGATCCAAAACCCAGGATTTAGAAGGTATCACCTTGATCCTATATGGAGAATCCTTGTGATAAAAGGAGATTGACCGAGTGTAGCATATGAAACATTTTCCCTATCAAGAGTTTGTCATCCACGTACTATACGAGGATCACCACCATACTTCCTACTACCTTTTTGTATATACTAGGTTCATCTACCATTTTGATGAAGTCAAACTCTTTGACTACCACATCAAAACAGATGTTCCAACTCCGCGATGCCTGCTTTAACCCATAAAGCAACTTGCACACGTTTCCGCTGCTCCCACTGTCTACGAAGCCCTCTGGCTGTGTACTTACAGACGCTTTCTTCTAAATCACTATTTAGAAAAGCAGTCATGACACCCAACCGCCAGATATCGTAGTCATGGTATGTAGAAGTGGCAAGTAGGATCTGGATGGACTCAAGCATAGCTTTGAAAGTCTCAACTTTTCCATGTACACCAAGTAATCTTCTCAAGATATACTTGCTCCTGATGGGGATTTTGCTCCTGATGGGGATTTAATCCTTCAGATAAAGCAACCAAAGTCCATACTTTGTTGGTGTATATGGATTCCATCTCAAATCGCTTAGCATCCAGCCATTCTCATAGAGTCACCACTCTTGATGGCCTGCTCGAAACTAGTTGGGTCATCATCTCATTATGCAATCATCGCTCCCACTGTCATAGAGATAACCGAAGTATCTCTCAGGTGGGTGAGGAACCCTACCAGATCGGCGGAGAGGCTGAGGTTCGTTTGAAACTATTGAATCCTCCGGTTCTACCAAATCATCAGCTGCAGTTTGTATAGCTGGAACTCCTTCCAGTAGTATCTCATGACCACTAATTCCTTCACAAGAAATTCCCTTTTTCTTAAAAAGGTGGCATGCCGAGTAATAAAACACCTTTTGTTCCTTGGTTCGGTAGAAGATATTCCCTTGCGAATTTTTGGGATATCCAACAAACTTCCACAGAACTGACCTTGCCTCGAGCTTGTCCGGATTTTGCTTTTAGACATAGGCTGGACAACCCCAAATCTTAACATTCTTAAGAGATGGGCTCTTCCCATTCCATATCACATATGGAGTGGTAGGCACCTGATTTGATTAGAACCCTATTCAATAGGTATGCACTTCTCAAGTTCATATCCCCAAAAGGAAATAAGCAACTCAGTAGTACTCATCATAGAGCACACCATATCACATAGGGTGCGCTTGCTCCGCCCCGATGCACCGACGTACTGTGGTGTATTCGGATGAGTAATGCTGAGAGAGAATCTTATTCTCCTTTAGAATAATCCAGGAATTTCATGCTCAAGTATTCTCCTCCCTGATCTCATCAAAGGACATAATACTTATACCCTCTTTGGTTCTCTACTTCTGACTTATATTCAATGAATTTCTCAAAAGGTTCAGACTTGTATTTCAACAGGAACATATGTCTGAATCTTGAGAGATACTCAGTGAATGTAATTAAGTACAAAGAACCGGTCCTGGCATGTGTAAACAGGGGACCTTACATACATCATCTTGTATCAATCCCAAGAGTTCACTAACTCTTTCTCTGTTTCCAATAAACGGAGCTATGATCATCTTATCTTTGTGACATGACTGGCAAGTTTCACAAGATGTAAATTCAAACAGATTTAAATATGCATCTGAATGTAACTTAGCTAGTCAGGTCGCATTGATATGACCTGGTCTACAATGCCTCAAGAAGGATTCGTTCATTTCTGAACTTTTCCTCTTGTGTGTGTTTCGTGTAAGTCGATGTAGAACACCCCACGACTTGCGGGGAGGCGGAAAATTGAAAAACGATCTTGTTTTTTGCATAAACATCGACTAACCGAGAATCTTTGCTAAACTATAACTAACAAGAATCATAGAAGTTATCAACTTCTATGAAAAGAGATTATACCTAAAGAACCGTCTCCTTCGACTTTTCGTTCTCCACCTCCTCTCCGGCCTTCTCTATGTAGTAGATGATCCACCCGAGAGCTTTACTTCAAGCTTCACCTCTAACTTGAGGTAACTAGGTTTCTTAAAGTGCTAATCTAAATAACCTAGGTGATATAGAGAATAGTTATGGGTTAAGTAGTCTATTCTAATCCTTTGTCTCAACACATGAGAGGGGAGGATTAGGGTTTGAAGAGAGAGAGCTTGAGGAGAGAGAAAGTGAGCAAGAGAATGGAATGAGATAATGATCTCTCATGATATATATGAAGCATTATCATTATCAAGATAAATGAAAATAAAGGATTTAACAACCATGCTTCATAAATATAAATGAGTGATTCATCTCCATGAGTCATTAAGCATTTATGATGCATAAATGACAAGGATGAATCACACAAATGAGTCACTAATCCCATTTAATACTTATGCCACCTAAACCCCCAAGTCACCAGCCTTCTAGAAGCTTCTCGCGAAATTACGAGAACGCCCCTCCTATCCGTGAAAACAGGGAAAAAATTTAGACTGTATAAATCCAATAACCGGATATTAGAAACTGGCTTAAACCAAAGCCGGCTGGTAAAAACTGTCCGGATGTCGTACGTGCGTAAACACACGTATGCGTCCGAACCCTTGTCGTAAAACCATACGACCTCTATATCGTTTCGCCTGGAGTAGGGAAACTCTCTGTGTGGGACTCTAAAGACTCGACTACTACGCTGGCAGTGGGTTTAACCACAGACCACAGGCGGCACTAGCTGTACGTAACGGTCCCCAGGTAGATGTCGATAAGAAGGCCGATGAGGAAACCCATCCGAACTCATACTGAGTCTGATGTGACAATCTCCGTACAGTCCGGTCTGTTCGTATAAGACTATCGCATATCGGGCCTAGGGGGGCGGCAAGCGTCAGTCCCCTAATAGCGGTATAAGTCGTGTCAGAGCGTAGCCCATTACACCCTGAGAAAACAACTGGAACCTACCAGTAAATCTCGCTTGCCCTGGCCAGGGACTTTGCGTAATGGCTCTCTGACACAGCGCGATATCAACTCCCAATACCGGGAGAGACGAATCCTTTCTAACCGCCACTGACTCCAAGTGCTCGGGACTGCACCCAACTGCTACCTGTTTACACGACTCCTTTGAGCCCTGGTAGGGTAGCAATCTAAGAACAGTGGGACACACTCGAGGCGACGTAGCAGTGTCAAGTCTGCGGACTATGTTGTACTCATGTCACCAGGGAACTGTTAACTGACGATGGGTATAATACCAACTAACAGTTTCCATGAGTCATGTCCGGTGTACCCGTAACCTAACGAGCACCTGCATACTATCTCCAGTACGACGTACTGACGGCTGTGGGACAGACCATCTCCCCAACAGGGATGAGAAGCGTACACACTAGTCTACTCCGGAGTATCGATGCCATGTCTCGATAATCCTACGACTAGGGACCTGAATAAGGATGCGCTTGTAGACTACCCAGCCCCCACTAGTGTAACTGCCATCACAACGCTGGTTGTCAAGCAAGATCCTAAGAGCTCTATCAATACGTATACTCACATATTAAGATAGAAAAACCAAGTAGCATACTACCATGTTTAGCAAGACTGTTATATACATATGAATATCCCAAGCTTCCATTAAGTAATATACAAACTAATATGATACAATAATGGCCCCTAGGGCATATACACTAACAATCTCCCACTTGCACTAGGGCCATGTACTGGCATATCGAAGACCGATGATCTCGAGTAGCCTCTCCAACTGAATCTGAGGTAGGGCTAGCGCCGTTTTTTAAAGTTTTTGTTCCGCGTTTGGCCATGGATTGATGACCGGGGTGCTGCCGTAACCCTACATAGTATCAGAGCCAACCCATTAACCCTATACTAGTTGGTTTAGACAATGTTAAAGTATCGAAATCAAAAAAACTCCGAAACAATACCTGTAGTATTCCATTCTCTGTGAAATTTTTCTGTGTCTTCTAAAATTATTTAAGCAACTACAAACGACTACTATGGTGACTACTAGAACACTCCCCAAATACGAGCCCATTCACCTGAAGTGACCAGGCGAGACTTGATGAAATTCCGGCTTGGCCGGTTTTTGAGTTGATTTGGGACTCGAGTTTTGGTGTGTGGTCTAGTCTATGGAATATTGGTTTAGTGTTATTACTAGTTTAGCCCAGTTTTGATATGGTTTTATCTACTAGTTTGGGGGCTATTCGGGGTTATTTCGAATTCGATATTTCTAACATTGTTTAAAGTTTACAGTACTTACATTACTATCTGCGACCGTGAATGTCATTAGAGCGGAACAACTTGTCTAATCGCTATAGTTCATTTAGACGGGTTTGCGAACGTGACATTCACGTTGATGTTCTGTATTGTGCTGTGTTGTTGCGGAATTGTCATGGTGGATAGCTTGGGTGCAATGTTAGTACAGTTTAGTTTTATTTTTACATTTGATATCGCGGGG
Organism: Agapanthus africanus; assembly: GCA_030015575.1. Lineage (NCBI taxonomy): Eukaryota > Viridiplantae > Streptophyta > Magnoliopsida > Asparagales > Amaryllidaceae > Agapanthus > Agapanthus africanus. The sequence continues at coordinate 89,553,148 of CM057351.1, read as the reverse complement.
CGAGCTTCCGACATGTGGACTGCCGTCACTGCCTGTTGTATATTATTTGTTTGGGGCACGACCGGGTTGAGGTCGATGTCACCGTTGTACATATTTTCTTTTTTGTACTAGGATTAACCCGCGATGGAGTCCACGGATAGACAGGTTCTAGAGGGCAACGGGTCCGCATATCATGGCATTGAGAAGGAGGGCGCCTCACTCTAGAATTGGAGGGCTATTCGCCGCACTCGTAGGGGGTACAGGTTGACCCAAGGAAGGGTGCTCAAGCTACCGGATTCCGTGAAGTGCTGGGTGGCCTATTCACTTTGATAAAAGGGGCTGCCTCACTTCTGGTTTCGGCGGGTAACTTGCCGCACTCGTAGGGGTCTAGGTTTTCATTGCACAGGCTATCCACACGACCAGGGGAACGTTGGGTTTCACTTGCGGCTCAAAGGAAACCCGGGGCTCCCAGATTATTTGTATTGTTCTGTGATGCTTATCGCTTATCTGTGATGTTGCATTTATCATCCCTGGAGTTATTATTATATATTGTTATATATATACTAGTTGATGTTGTATATTTTTTACACCCGCGCTAGTCCATCCCCCGCTCTGTCGTTAGTTAAGTAACCTAACGGGTGATGACGGGGCCCAGTGGAGAATGCGGATGGCATATACGTACATCATATTTTCGTTCTTTTGTGGTGTGATTAATTGATGGGACTGCGTTGATTCAGATCAATGCAAGGAAAAGAGACCTAATTGATGTTGTTGGAACAAATTTAAAAAGATGTTATTACAAGGACGTTTTCTTTAGTTTTGCACAGCGGTATTCGGTTATGAATATCCAGCACCTCATTCGACGAGGCAAGAGCCGAGATCCCCTCACCGGGTGTGACCTCTTGGGCAGAAGTTTGCGTCAGGTTAATAACTTCACTATAGTCGATTACTTTTTTCTTTGCATCGTGGTATTCAGTGGGAATATCATGCACCTCATTCAACATGGAAAGAGCCGAGATCCCTTCACCTGGAGTGACCTCTTTAGCAAAGTTTTTTGCCACTATATATTTGTAAAAAGCTATCTGGTTCCTTCAACGATATCAAGTTCATTACGTTAAAGGTTTTTCGCCAAAAACCATTCGTGGCCCTCCGTCATTTCAGACGGGTAGCACTTAGTATTCATGCTATGTTTGTTGACCTTCATCATGGCATAGTGTATGGTAGCTACTTGTTACTTTTCTGTTGCATAGATAGATGCGTTAGTTTGGGAAAGTTGTACTACTATGTTGGCCTTCGGGTTCAAATTAACCTGGACAATGACGGGTAGAACTTGACATGTGACTTATGATATGTTGGCCTTCGTCAAGGTCAAAAGAGCATGGGGTAGAAATCACATCGGGAGTTTCAAACATACAGGAAACTTGCCAGATACGCGCATACCTTCTGGAGTGTGATAACTTGAGTGGAATCCATCAGGTTATCATGCGATGATAGTTGGAACCCGATTCCCACTAATGAGTTGGTTTACTCTTCGGGTGATTTTAGATGATCCCGACTAATTCTTCTTTCAGGTTTGGAGAAGAATTTGAGGATACAGTGGGAGACATCCTGATTAGATAAAGTGATTAACCATTCTGATCTAGATTAGAGTGCACGCTGAGTGTTTTTTTCTCTCTCTTTGGCGGCGACCATGTCCCGACCCTAGACTATAACTCAGTAACCAAGTTAACTGAACCTTCTTAAAACACATTGACTTTTGGATTATTAGAGTTGCATACTTCATTGCCACTCCTACTTTTTGTAAGTCGATGTACAACACCCCAGGAGTTGCGGGGAGGCGGAAATATGAAAAACGATCTTGTTCTATATGCAAACACCAACTAACCGAAGATCTTTACTAAACGATAACTAACAAAAACCATAGAAGTTCTTAACTACTATGAGAAGAGATTATACCTAGTGAACCTTGTCCTTCGTCTTTTCGTTCACTACGTCCTCCTCGGCCTCCTCTACGTGATAGATGATTCACCCGAGAGTGTCTATTCCAAGCTTCACCTCTAATCTTGAGGTAACTAAGTTGCTTTAGTTGCTAATCAAAGGAACCTAGGTGATATAGAGTGAGGTTATGGATTTATTAGTCTATTCTAATTCTTGATCTCAACACATGAGTGGTAGGATTAGGGTTTGAAGAGAATGTGAGCTTGAGGAGAGAAAAGGTGAACATGATAATGATAATGAAATTGTTTCTCACTTGAATATATGAAGCATAATGTTTTATCAAATAAATGAATAAATATGATTAATCATCATGCTTCATTAATTCTATATATGTGATTCACTATATGAGTCATTAACCATTTAATGATGCATTAATGATATGGATGAATCACACAAATGAGTCACAAATGCATTTAATGAAAATGCCACCTAAACCGTCAAGTCACCATGCTTCTAGAAGCTTCCCGCAAAATTACGAGAACGGCCCTCACATCCGTGAAAACACGGAAAAACTTTAGACTGTATAAATCCAATAACCCGATACTAGAATCTGGCTTAAACCAAAGTCGACTAGTAAAAACTGTCTGAACGTCGTACGTGCGTAAACACACGTATGCGTTCGAACCCTTGTCGTAAAACCATACGACTTCTATATCGTTTCGCCTGGAACAGGAAAACCCTCTGTCTAGGAATCTAAAGAATCGACTACTACGCTGGCAGTGGGTTTAACCATAGACCGCAAGCGGCACTAGCTGTACGTAACGGTCCCCAGGTAGATGTCGATAAGAAGGCCGATGAGGAAACCTATCCGAACTCCTACTGAGCCTGACCGTGACAATATCCGCGCAGTCCGGTCTGTTCGTCTAAGAGTATCGCATGTATGGTCTTGGGAGGTGGTGAACGTCAGACCCCTAATTGTAAGTCCATGCTACCGCTCGCGGTACTTACGGGCTTGCGGAAATGATGAAAAACAATTTTTCTAGAGATGGTAACATGGACTCAAACCGGATCTTTGTTAAACTATCTATCTAACAACCTAACTAGGAGTTGCTTAACTACTCGGTTAGGGGGTTATACCTTTCTTGAACTCCTTCGTCTTCAACTCGTGTGGTGTACGAATCGGCCTCTCCTCGTCGTCTTCTTGCGCCGAAGACGGATCCACCCGAAAGCTTCTACCTTTGGTTTCTTCTTCGAACTTGAAGAAACTAGATTACTCGGTTTGCTAAATCTTGTGAACTAGGATGAGTAGAGGATTGTTTTGGTGTCTTTTTATCTCTAGGGCAATGAGTCTCAACAGATGAGAATGGTTTGCCCTTGAGGTAGAGAGAAAGCAAGAGGAAGAGGGTGAGAGCTAGAGAAAATGAGAGAGCTCAAGAGAGAGAATGCAAATGAAAGAATGAGCCTCACTTTTCTCATACACCCTCCCATAATCCAAAAGCATCATGATAACAAGTAATGATAATTGAGTATATTGTAAAGGTTATTATCATGACAAATGACACTATCATTTCTTGCATTAAATGCAAATGGTGAACAAAACAAGCAAGCATAAGTCAATGCAACCAAATGATGGCCATTGTCATGATGGTGGTCAACAAGTCCAACCTAGTCAACCGGTCAACAAAAGTCAACAGGTCAACTAGGTCAACCTTTCAACCCTAACCATGTCACTATAATACTCAATTAATATTATTGTTAATCATATGTCTTAATCTCATTAGGGTTTGACAAAAGCCAACAGTCAGCAACCCTAATGAGAATCCTCTGCCTCTGTCTCTATCAACTGTGCATACACACCCGTATCCGCGTTCCGGGGAACACGAATACAAACGAGATAAAACCATTCCCAAAACGTATACTAGGATCTGGCTTAAACCAAAGCCCGCTAGTGTTAACTGTCCGGACACTGAACGTGCATAAGTGCACGGATGTGACCGAACCCTGTCGCAAAACCATGCGACCTCTACTCTTTTGCCTAAAGGCGAATAGCTTTCTGTGTGGGACTCTAAAGACTCGACACTACGCTAACAGTGGGTTTAACCACAGACCGCAAGCGACACTAGCTGTGCGTAACGGCCCCCAGGTAGATGCCGATAAGAAGACGGACGAGGTGAAACCCATCTGAACTCCTACTGAGCCTGAATGTGACAGTCTCCGTACAGTCCGGTCTATTCGTCTGATACATCGCATGGCGGGCATATGGGGAGGTAAACGTCAGTCCCCTAATAGCGGTATAAGTCGTGTCAGAGTGAAGCCCAGAACACCCTGAGATAATACTGGAAACCTACCAGTATATCTCGCTTGCCCTGGCCAGGGACTACTCATGTAATGGCTCTCCTAGACACAGCGCGATGTCAACCCCCAATACCGGGAGAGACGAATCCTGTCTAACCGTCACTGCCTCCAAGTGCTTCGGGACTGCACCCAACTACTACCTGTTTGCATGACTCCTTTGAGCCGTGGTAGGGTAGTAATCTAAGTACAGTGGGAACACACTCGAGGCGAAGTGACAGTGTCAAGTCAGCGGACTAAGCTGTACTAATGTCACCTGGGAACTGATAACTGACGATAGGTATAGTACCAACCAACAGTTCCCGACGAGTCCTGTCCAGTATACTCGTAACCTAACGAGCATGCGCATACTATCTCAAGTACGACGTACTGACGGCTGTGGGATAGACCGTCTCCCACACTGTGATGAGAAGTGCATACGCTAGTCTACTCCGGAGTATCGATGCCCTGTCTCGATAGTCCTGCGACTAGGGACCTGTATAAGGTTGTGCTTATAGATTACCCAGCCCCCACTAGTGTGACTGCCATCACAACGCTGGTAATCAAGCAAAGATCCTAAGGGCTCCACTAATGTGTAAAGGTGATATACTAAAATAAACACATGTACAAATTAAAGTAGAAACAAACCAAGTAGCATACTACTATATTGAGCATGATTTTCTATACAAGGTGAATATCCCAAGCTTCCATTAAGTAATATACAAACTAGTATGATACAGTAATGGCCTCTAGGGCATATACACTAACAATCTCCCACTTGCACTAAGGCCATGTACTGGCGTATCGAAGACCTATCATCTCGATCATCCGCTCGAACTGAGTCTGGGGTAAGGCCTTTGTGAGTGGAGCAGCAGTGTTATCTTCCGTAGAAACTCTCCGAACCTCGATCTCCTGGCGACCCAAGATCTCCCTGATCAGGTGATACCGCCTCAAGATGTGTCTGGATTTCTGATGGGACCTGGGTTCCTTCGCTAAAGCTATAGCCCCGTTGTTGTCGCAATACAGCGGTATTGGATCAACAATGGACGGAACCACCTGAAGTTCAGTTAAGAACTTCCTTATCCAGACAGCTTCTTTTGCGGCATCTGCAGCAGCGATATATTCCGCTTCCATCGTCGAGTCAGCAACGGTTTCCTGTTTGGAACTCTTCCAACACACCTCCCCTCCATTGAGGATAAAGAAATAACCCGACATAGACTTAGAATCATCCTTGTCACTCTGGAAGCTGGAGTCAGCAAAGGCCTCGATCTGGAGGTCTTTTCCGCCATACACCAAGAACATCTCCTTAGTCCTTCTCAGGTACTTGAGAATGTTCTTTACTGCTATCTAGTGTTTCTCCCCAGGGTTTGACTGATACCGGCTTACCACACTCAGTGCATAAGCTACATCTGGTCTGGTACACAACATTGCATACATTATAGAGCCTACCGCAGAAGCGTAGGGTATAATAGACATGCGATCCCTTTCCAAATCAGTCTTGGGAGACATCTCTTTGGAGAGGGTGATCCCATGACAAGCCGGTAGATTACCGCGCTTGGAATCTTCCATACTGAATCTTTTCAGTATGGTGTCGATGTACCTGGACTGTGAGAGTCCCAGTATCCTCTTGGATCTGTCACGATAGATCCGGATCCCCAGAATGTATGAGGCATCACCCAGGTCTTTCATGGAGAACCTGTGTGACAAGAACCCCTTGACAGATTGTAGCATAGGAATGTCATTTCCTATTAAGAGAATGTCATCCACGTATAAAACGAGGAATACTACAGTTCTCGCTACAAATCTACTATAGATGCATGGTTCATCTGGATTTTTGATAAAGCCAAATTCCTTGACAGTCTCATCAAAACAGATTTTCCAACTCCGCGATGCCTGCTTCAGTCCGTAAATGGACTTAAGCAACTTGCACACCTTTCCGCTGCTTCCACTCTGAATGAAACCCTCTGGCTGGTCCATATAAACACACTCCTCTAAATTTCCATTTAGAAAAGCGGTCTTTACGTCCATCTGCCAATTCTCAAAATCGTGGAAGGCAGCAATGGCAAGAAGGATCCGAATGGATTTCAGCATAGCTACTGGATAAAAAGGTGTCACGACCCGAAAGAGCACGTGACTGGCCCTTGAACCATATGAAGTCTATAGGACTCCATCTGATCCAAGTAAGCCAAAAGCCCAGAAATCTAAAACCATTTTTAGGAATAAGTAAAGAAACTGGTTTAAAAGGAGTGAAGAAATACATGTTTGAAATTAAGGTTTTTAAATAACTAAACCGAATATGCATTTTAAAACAGTAAAGTCTTTTTAAAAATTTCGGCAGAGTTTCTTTTGTAAAACTGGCCCCGAATTGGGTACAACAAGGATAACAATATAAGCAATGATAAATGCATCCCCAAGCGGGAGCTAGCTCTTCGTCAATTGACGGTCACAACCACACATGCAATAAGAATATACAACGCCGAAAGGCGAGGGTCAAACCAAAAGAACTCAAAAGCAACAAGAAAACCGCAATACTACTAAGCGCGACTCTAAGGTCGAATAATACATCACTAAAGTCTAGGTCTGAAACAATATACAAGTTTTGGTTGATGGAAATTCTAGATACAATGAATAAAATAAATACAATGATGGTTCTTGATGCGAAAGAATCCACATACCAAAAGCAATTCACCCGCAAGAAAGTAGTGTGCCAGAAATGCCGCAATGGAACCTGTACGGCAGAACCTGCAAGAACTGTGGCACAACGGGGGTGAGTTGCCAACTCCTGAATAGAAATATCTACAAGCAGAAACCGAATGCAAGACATAAACCTAGGTCAACAATCAGTAATATAACCACAAGAGTACATCTGAAGTATGATAAGGTGGCAAGGTAACATCTAAATATGTATGTAGTGCCAGGTACTCAGGTAATAACATGTCATCAGTATAAGGTATGTCTGCATGAAGTAAATATGATGAAGTATCAAGGATATCAATACACATATATTAGCGTCCCATACCACTAATATTGGTGTAAGGGTATATATAACAGCGCCCTCATACCCTGTTATATATACAAATGAAGTATGATCAGTGCAAATCCAGTCTGTATATGATCCATGTCTGTATATATGTGGAACCCGTCCACCCGTCACCCAATGACAATAAGCATCATGTATGAAATATGAGGATATAAACAAAATCATGGAAAAACATCATGAAACCCGTGCCAAGCATCGACACGTAAATCCTCATCCATCGGGCTCCGTCAGTCCGGATCGGCCCGCGGGCTATGTCTGCGGAATCGGCCCTCGGCCCCGGCAGTACGCCCATCTCTCAACTCCGGTCGGTATCCTCCAGATATCCGCCGAGCTCAAATACAATCACCGGTAGGTACTCGCCGGCCTTCAGGCTCAATCGGCAAAACCCATCGATCATCTTGCCGAGGGGAACCATACCGGGCCCACCACGAACCCGCAAACGGATCATCCACTCCTCGAATCGGGTTTCAAGCACACGTCTTAGCACCGAGAAAACGCGTGGTGGACGCACCAAAATATCATATCACGAGGTACCGGGTTTTCAAAATAGAGTATCCGTTCTTAAATAATCCCACGGTCCTCAAAATCAGAAATCACATGAAAATCCAACATCAGGAAGTAAATCCAATGCGATGTGCTATGCAATCAATCCATGATGTATGCGACATGTAAAGAAAGGTAATCATATCAGAAGTCATGCATCAGTACTACAGTGTAGTGGCATGGCAATTATCGATGATGAAGTGTGTGAGCCGGCAAATAGTGTACGTGGAACATACGCATCATCGATAACGGTGCTGGTGTCCTAACAGCATGATAATAATATAGCAATAAACATATGCCAGCAACGCGAATAGCATGAAAATGCGGAAATCAAATAATCAACATCACAGTGAGGAATCTACTATGCAAACTACAGATCTAAGTATCAGGTCAAATGGGAGAGGTATGGAAACCACCTAAATCTGAGTCGATAAATATAGATGTACTAGTCGGTGATCCCGCCTCAATAATATATCGTAGGACATCCTCGAGTTATGAGTGCGGATCTATCCTCAATATCGTACGTTAAATCATCGTACGGCATCCCAATAGCTGGGTACGGGTCAACATCTCACTATCTCATCACATAACAGGTATCACTATCATCCGATCATATAATCTGGGGTACTACTCTATGTCTAGTACAAATCGATACCATCAATAAGGTATGCATGCGGGGGTAAACACACATCCCAAGCCCGCAAGAATCACAAGTCATATCCCAAATATGAATCATATCAAATCACCGATCTCGCGGCACAAAGCCCACATCATCGACTCATCTCCAAAGTCATCCCATATCATCAAACACAGTGCAAGTATAATGAGCATGCAAGGTTGTGCGTGCCTGTGTACCTCTATCCTAGAGCTCGCAACTAGGAACTACGGTAGTTATTTCTATCTCTAATTAACCATAACACCCTACAACTACCACGTAAATAAACTACATAGTATACTATCTACGGACTGCGGGGGTGCTATACGCCATCCACCCGACTTCCCCCTGTAGATATAATCTACTCACTTGCATCATCATTTGCGGACGTCACCACGTATTTGCTGGTCGTCCCGAAGTCTTCATGGGTACCTACATATCAAAGTATCGTATATGCGCATTAAAACCACATCCAAGCTAAAACGGCACATGAAATCCAAAACGATACGATAAGGGGCCTATAGGTGAGAACCTATGGCACGCCTTCAAAACCATCAATAAATCCTCTATATCGTCGTATAAACGCCAAATAGTCGAGGCAAAACACAATCCACAATTTCAGACTTAAAAATACGGAATACGGAAACACGAATCCAAAATAGCAACTTAGGATATAAGTCCCAGATTTCACCCTAGATGGAATCAGTCAAAACTAGAAGTACCCAGGGTCAAGAATAGAGGAAACGGGGGCATGCACGCAAAACGAGGCAATTCCCTTCTGCTCTGGCCGCAAATTGCGGCCAGAATAGGAAAATCTGCGGCCGTACGGATGAGTTGGGGGCTAGGGTTTGGGGTGTTGGTTCAATGGTGCCTGCACATGTCACTGTCCACTCAATTTTATTTTAGGGTGTCTCGGGTGATAGCAGATTCAATATACCCTGCACAGATTTCAAAAATTCCCCGATATCGGTTTCTAAAATCCGTATTCTGGTTTTCGGCTTCAGGTTAGGGTCTCAATTTAGGCACTATGGTGTTTATATAACCTCAACTGAGCTTAATTTCCCAATACAACACAAGTTTCTCTCAAACCCTAACTAGGTTTTCATCAAGTCCATAATATCACACAATATCGATTCAAAACTAAACATGGGGTATAAGTAATACTAAAACCAAGATAATGGTTCAGTAATTACCTCATTTGGCAACTCAAGAATTTTCTTGAGTTGCCCCTAGTGGCCAAACTCCATGCTTTCTTGGTCCATTACGTAGATCTCGAGCTTGTGCATCTTTTTAATGAAATGAGTGTGTGGTTTTGGGGTTGTTTTAGAGGTGAAGTGAGGAGTTGAAGAGGGGAGGGAGATGAAGAAGAGGCAGCAGCAGCAAGCAAAGGGAGAGGGAGAGAAATGAGGGATAAAAATGGTTAAGTCCTTGGGTCAATTAAGCCCATACCTCTCTCTCACCAACTCTCCAATTCTATATTCTTTTCTTTTCCTTATTTTCTTTTCTTTAATTCCTTCTCACCCAAATAGTAAACCCAAAAGAACCATGACAAATAAAATGTAACACAAGTGTGGAAAAGTGATATGTGCATGTTTTGCACAAAATTGCCAAAAATCCGATTAGCGATTTTTAATCGCGATTAGCACTAAATTAGTGTCAAACTAATCACAAAAACTTTAAAATGTCAAAATTCTCTAATTTACCCTATTTTAGAATTTTCCATAATTTTTCTCAAATTTTTCCTATTTATTTGCATTTAATAATACCAAAATATTAAAATATTTAATAAAATAATATTAAATTATAAAAATTCCCAAAATTTAATATTTTATCTTTTTGAAATGTTACAATTTACCCCCCTTAAAGAAATTCGCTCACCGAATTTAAATTTTAAACCCCCAATACTAAAACAATTTCAGTAATAATCCAATTTGTCGGGGCTCCGAAAACCTCAATACATAGAGAATATCATAAAAATGTACTGCTCTACTAGAAATCAATCCACAAAATGTATATCTAAAAATATCCTATGCGTCTGGTGCGCAAGGAATCAAAATCCATATATGTGTCAAACAGGTGTACAAAACAACATCTAGGTGCAACTGGTGTGCACGAAACATCTGTCGTAGGCAACGTGTGTGCCTGACAGAAAAAATCAGGTGCATGTGACATGCACGAAGAATCCCGATTTAGTGCATCTGGCGTGCACCAAAATCGTATATCAAAACACTAATGGTGCATGAAAACTACGCTGGAAGTGCAAATCAAATCACTGCATACGGTAGGCATGAAATCTCAATCAATATCTCAAATGTAATGACTCTGCACAAAATATATAAATATCCAGTGGGTGCATGAAACCAATATCATGAAACTCAGTCATCAAAACTAAATCATGCAAACAGAACGCCCAAAATACCGAAATCCAAAATGACGGATACGTGATAATCGAATCACAAAATCACAAATCATAAATACCGTCGTCGGTAGTTCCTCCTTCGAGGTCGAGAAGGAATCGGTGCATCCACTGCTAGCAGCGCAGGATATCTACTTGCCTCTTGCTCACGGTCTGGCGTCCTCTGACTCTGGGTCGTTATCTTCCTTGCGTATTTCCTAACTCGCAGTCAATTGGCTCATCGGCCTTGTCAGGTGTGCTAACGGGGACGATTCCGTTCTGGCACTTCTCTGGTCATCTCTCGGTCAATCCTCACGACCACTCGTAAGGCAGCATATCACTGGTGTCAGCCTCTGGCCCTCTGAATGCACGTCACACATCTGATCCTGGGTGCAAACATCATTGCAGCAATGTCCTGGAAGGAATCCTGCTCAAGGTCTCTTCCGATCTTGCCTATGCCGAACCGTACAGAGGCTGGCTCTCCTGCATAATCTCTTCACACTCGAGAGACATCTGTGTCCTCAGCACAATATTTTCTCGGAAATTGGTCGTACCCCAACGCCTCTGTAAGCATATCCGGTCTCTCGTCTCGACGGGAAGTAATGGCAGCTCGTTAGCGTCTCGCCCGAACCTCTGGTTCCACTTGTCTCTATCGTCGACCAATATGATGTCACGCCAAGCTACTACGCACTGCACTGTTCTCGGCCACGGTCAATCTGAAGTCTCTCGCACGGACTCGAAATCGCGTATTCTGTAGCTTCATCATTCTGTAGAAGATGTCAGGCCGAACAGGTCCTCGGGAACACGTCCCAACCATCGGAGGAATACTCATCACTCGTCCGTCCTTGATCAATTCGCAATGCCTCTGGGTAAGTTCCTTTATCCGAACCTGGTCAACTACCCTGTCGACGATGCCGAACTCTGGCCTGCTGGTGTGCGCAACATGACCACCCCTGGGTCTAGGTCTTCTCGTATCGTTTTCCAGAAGGGTCCTGTCGAGGTCTCCCTCTCAAATCTCAAACCTGCCGAATTTCCCGGAAGTCACCATCCATTGTTGAAGCAATTTCTCATTCCGGAACGGCTGTATACTTATCGAGCTTCTTTCTGGAAGATATATCCATATTCCACGCCTCTGGGTGCGTATCACATCTCTGATGTCAGCGGAGTGGGACGTCATCTCGTCGAAATCTCTTACGAACTCTTTTCTTCACTCTGCTTCAATGTCGACTGATTTGGACTCATCTCATCGTGGCTGCATGGACTATGCTCCAACGGCTATACTCGTATCTGGAGTCTCCCAAGCAATGCATCCGATCACACGATATCCGAATGATGTCGAATCATCCGATCGACTCGTCAGAACTTCATAATCCCCAAGAGATCAACATCATGGGTACAGTTTAATAGTATCGAGTACATGCCACAGCGTCGGTGGTCCAGCCGAGAAGGGCAAACCCAAGCCTCACTAATGGCGCCGCGGAACTGCCGCAAACCCTAAGGTTCAAAGGCTTTCACACGGTCATTAAGTCGAGTTAGGGTTTCATTCTTCTAGAGGGTCCATAGAATCACCTGCATGTCTTTCCGTATACTTTAAACTTGGAAAATGGGCTCCTGACATTCGATCGTCTCTATCGACTCTCAACGAACCTACGTGAAGTCGTCTCTAGCTGGAAACAATCTATCTGATGACCTCGCATCGGTAAACGGACGAACCAAATGTCCTAGTCATCCATCCTCAGGTGACTAGCGACTCGCTATCATCTCTCTAAGTATATGCTCACGCTGCAGTAGCTCCAACCATCTGAGCGATATCTCGTCATTTGCAGCAGCAACTGGCTCATTCGCCTGCACGCCGAACAGCGCCTCAATCCTCCAGGAAAGGAAATACATAGGCGGTCATCTCTGAGTCGGTCTGCTCTAGATCTGAGTAAGACTCTCCACACTGGAAATCTTCAACTCAACTGGGCCCGCTCCGGCGCATAAATCGGACGAATCACCTTCGTCTCTCAAATCGGGTAGACTAGCTATCATCTGTCTCATATCTGCCTGAAAGCTCCGGCAATCTCAGCCCGTAAGCTTCGGAAGCGACATCCTGTCAATCTCAGCAATAGCCGGTCCATCTGTCTGCACGGTAGGCGACATCATAATCTCTGAGGTATGCTGTACATCAACAGTCCTCTCTCAACTGGAAGCTCTAACAATGGCCCGATCATCCGGTGCAAAACCAAGCACTCGCCTCCACTAGAGGTCACCATCACCAAAACTAACTCGAGACGTTCCCATGTCACCAGAAAACACAATGGTCGGCCCTCGTACCAGACGAGCTCGCACCGGCCGTAACCCTAGCAGCAGCCTAAACGGCGCTCAAACATGGCGACATGAACCTCAATCGAGTATCGAAGAGAGCAGATCAATGGTAAGGAAGAGAGCAACAGATCCAAAGGAAATACATGATCATAAGAAGGAACAACATCAATAAAGGTATGATCATGAAACTAATAGAATCAGGGATCTCAAATGGATGTATAATCCTGGATATAAAGAGAATCACTGATCTCGAAAATATGTACATCCTAAGGTTCCTTAAGCGGAGTGGCGTGTCGTAAGTATGCCGCGGAACATACCAACGGTACGTCACTCTACTTTAGTCACCTATTCCATCAACCAAGGGTCATCCTACGCGACGAAAGTTCGGGTCTAATACCCCCTCGATCAAGTCTAAGTTCCGTAAGGTCAAGCCTAAGTTCCGTATAAATATAAACGCCCTAGGCTCCACATAGTCAAACTTAGACTCGAACCAAGGTCAACCTAGTGCTCTGATACCAACTTTGTCACGACCCGAAAGAGCACGTGACTGGCCCTTGAACCATATGAAGTCTATAGGACTCCATCTGATCCAAGTAAGCCAAAAGCCCAGAAATCTAAAACCATTTTTATGAATAAGTAAAGAAACTGGTTTAAAAGGAGTGAAGAAATACATGTTTGAAATTAAGGTTTTTAAATAACTAAGCCGAATATGCATTTTAAAACAGTAAAGTCTTTTCTAAAAATTTCGGCAGAGTTTCTTTTGTAAAACTGGCCCCGAATGGGGTACAACAAGGATAACAATATAAGCAATGATAAAGGCATCCCCAAGCGGGAGCTAGCTCTTTGTCAATTGACGGTCACAACCACACATGCAATAAGAATATACAACGCCGAAAGGCGAGGGTCAAACCAAAAGAACTCAAAAGCAACAAGAAAAACCGCAATACTACTAAGCGCGACTCTAAGGTCGAATAATACATCACTAAAGTCTAGGTCTGAAACAATATACAAGTTTTGGTTGATGGAAATTCTAGATACAATGAATAAAATAAATACAATGGTGGTTCTTGATGCGAAAGAATCCACCTACCAAAAGCAATTCACCCGCAAGAAAGTAGTGTGCCAGAAATGCCGCAATGGAACCTGTACGGCAGAACCTGCAAGAACTGTGGCACAACGGGGGTGAGTTTCCAACTCGTGAATAGAAATATCTACAAGCAGAAACCGAATGCAAGACATAAACCTAGGTCAACAATCAGTAATATAACCACAAGAGTACATCTGAAGTATGATAAGGTGGCAAGGTAACATCTAAATATGTATGTAGTGCCAGGTACTCAATTAATAACATGTCATCAGTATAAGCTGCATGAAGTAAATATGATGAAGTATCAAGGATATCAATACACATATATTAGCGTCCCATACCACTAATATTGGTGTAAGGGTATATATAACAGCGCCCTCATACCCTGTTATATATACAAATGAAGTATGATCAGTGCAAATCCAGTCTGTATATGATCCATGTCTGTATATATGTGGAACCCGTCCACCCGTCACCCAATAACAATAAGCATCATGTATGCAATATGAGGATATAAACAAAATCATGGAAAAACATCATGAAACCCGTGCCTAGCATCGACACGTAAATCCTCATCCATCGGGCTCCGTCAGTCCGGATCGGCCCGCGGGCTATGTCTGCGGAATCGGCCCTCGGCCCCGGCAGTACGCCCATCTCTCAACTCCGGTCGGTATCCTCCAGATATCCGCCAAGCTCAAATACAATCACCGGTAGGTACTCGCCCGCCTCCAGGCTCAATCGGCAAAACCCATCGATCATCTTTCCGAGGGGAACCATACCGGGCCCACCACGAACCCGCAAACGGATCATCCACTCCTCGAATCGGGTTTCAAGCACACGTCTCAGCACCGAGAAAACGCGTGGTGGACGCACCAAAATATCATATCACGAGGTACCGGGTTTTCAAAATAGAGTATCCGTTCTTAAATAATCCCACGGTCCTCAAAATCAGAAATCACTTGAAAATCCAACATCAAGAAGTAAATCCAATTCGATGTGCTATGCAATCAATCCATGATGTATGCGACATGTAAAGAAAGGTAATCATATCAGAAGTCATGCAACAGTACTACAGTGTAGTGGCATGGCAATTATCGATGATGAAGTGTGTGAGCCGGCAAATAGTGTACGTGGAACATACGCATCATCGATAACGGTGCTGGTGTCCTAACATCATGATAATAATATAGCAATAAACATATGCCAGCAACGCGAATAGCATGAAAATGCGGAAATCAAATAATCAACATCACAGTGAGGAATCTACTATGCAAACTACAGATCTAAGTATCAGGTCAAATGGGAGAGGTATGGAAACCACCTAAATCTGAGTCGATAAATATAGATGTACTAGTCGGTGATCCCGCCTCAATAATATATCGTAGGACATCCTCGAGTTATGAGTGCGGATCTATCCTCAATATCGTACGGTAAATCATCGTACGGCATCCCAATAGCTGGGTACGGGTCAACATCTCACTATCTCATCACATAACAGGTATCACTATCATCCGATCATATAATCTGGGGTACTACTCTATGTCTAGTACAAATCGATACCATCAATAAGGTATGCATGCGAGGGTAAACACACATCCCAAGCCCGCAAGAATCACAAGTCATATCCCAAATATGAATCATATCAAATCACCGATCTCGCGGCACAAAGCCCACATCATCGACTCATCTCCAAAGTCATCCCATATCATCAAGCACAGTGCAAGTATAATGAGCATGCAAGGTTGTGCGTGCCTGTGTACCTCTATCCTAGAGCTCGCAACTAGGAACTACGCTAGTTATTTCTATCTCTAATTAGCCATAACACCCTACAACTACCACGTAAATAAACTACATAGTATACTATCTACGGACTGCGGGGGTGCTATACGCCATCCACCCGACTTCCCCCTGTAGATATAATCTACTCACTTGCATCATCATTTGCGGACGTCACCACGTATTTGCTTGTCGTCCCGAAGTCTTCATGGGTACCTACATATCAAAGTATCGTATATGCGCATTAAAACCACATCCAAGCTAAAACGGCACATGAAATCCAAAACGATACGATAAGGGCCTATAGGTGAGAACCTATGGCACGCCTTCAAAACCATCAATAAATCCTCTATATCGTCGTATAAACGCCAAATAGTCGAGGCAAAACACAATCCACAATTTCAGACTTAAATATACGGAATACGGAAACACGAATCCAAAATAGCAACTTAGGATATATGTCCCAGATTTCACCCTAGATGGAATCAGTCAAAACTAGAAGTACCCAGGGTTAAGAATAGAGGAAATGGGGGCATGCACGCAAAACAAGGCAAATCCCCTCTGCTCTGGCCGCAAATTGCTGCCAGAATGGGAAAATCTGCGGCCGTACGGATGAGTTGGGGGCTAGGGTTTGGGGTGTTGGTTCAATGGTGCCTGCACATGTCACTGTCCACTCAATTTTATTTTAGGGTGTCTCGGGTGATAGCAGATTCAATATACCCTGCACAGATTTCACAAATTCCCTGATATCGGTTTTTAAAATCCGTATTCTGGTTTTAGGCTTCAGGTTAGGGTCTCAATTTAGGCACTATGGTGTTTATATAACCTCAACTGAGCTTAATTTCCCAATACAACACAAGTTTCTCTCAAACCCTAACTAGGTTTTCATCAAGTCCATAATATCACACAATATCGATTCAAAACTAAACATGGGGTATAAGTAATACTAAAACTAAGCTAATGGTTCAGTAATTACCTCATTTGGCAACTCAAGAATTTTCTTGAGTTGCCCCTAGTGGCCAAACTCCATGCTTTCTTGGTCCATTACGTAGATCTCGAGCTTGTGCATATTTTTAATGAAATGAGTGTGTGGTTTTGGGGTTGTTTTAGAGGTGAAGTGAGGAGTTGAAGAGGGGAGGGAGATGAAGAAGAGGCAGCAGCAGCAAGCAAAGGGAGAGGGAGAGAAATGAGGGATAAAAATGGTTAAGTCCTTGGGTCAATTAAGCCCATACCTCTCTCTCACCAACTCTCCAATTCTATATTCTTTTCTTTTCCTTATTTTCTTTTCTTTAATTCCTTCTCACCCAAATAGTAAACCCAAAAGAACCATGACAAATAAAATGTAACACAAGTGTGGAAAAGTGATATGTGCATGTATTGCACAAAATTGCCAAAAATCCGATTAGCGATTTTTAATCACGATTAGCACTAAATTAGTGTCAAACTAATCACAAAAACTTTAAAATGTAAAAATTCTCTAATTTACCCTATTTTAGAATTTTCCATAATTTTTCTCAAATTTTTCCTATTTATTTGCGTTTAATAATACCAAAATATTAAAATCTTTAATAAAATAATATTAAATTATAAAAATTCCCAAAATTTAATATTTTATCTTTTTGAAATGTTACAAAAGGTCTCGTCATAGTCCAAACCAGGTCTTTGACGAAAACCCTTTGCAACCAGTCTAGCTTTATAGGTCTCAACCTGTCCATCTACACCAATCTTCCTTTTGAAGATCCACTTGCATCCTACGGGTTTTACCCCATCTGGAGCAATGTCCAACATCCATACTTTGTTTGTGTACATGGACTCCATTTCGGTCCGCATTGCATCCATCCATTTTACCGAGTCAACACTCTGAATGGCTTGCTGGAAGCTAGTAGGCTCATCACTATCAATGATGCAATCCTCTCTATCCCCGTCTACGAGAAAACCGTTGTATCTCTCGGGCGGATGAGACTTCCTACTACTTCTGCGGAGCGGCGTAGGAATGTCATGATCTTTCGAACCCTCTGGTTCTACTAAGCTCTCTGTAATAGCTCGTGGTTCTGGAATTTCTTCCAGTTCTACTGCGCTCCCACTTATCTGGTTTTCCAAAAACTCTGTTTCCAAGAAGCTGGCATGACGAGAAACAAAAACCTTTTGTTCCTCTTCGCAATAGAAGAAATATCCCTTGGAGTTCTTTGGATATCCCACGAACTTGCAATGTACTGAGCATGCCTCGAGCTTGTCCGCATGCTGCTTTTTGACAAAAGCTGGACATCCCTATGACTTAATGTGATTAAGATAGGGTCTCTTCCCACACCACATCTGATATGGTGTAGTAGGCAAAGTCTTAGTTGGAACTCGGTTCAAAAGGTATGCAGCTGATTCTAGTGCATACCCCCAGAATGATCTCGGTAACTCAGCGTTACTCATCATAGACCGTACCATATCCAATAGGGTTCGGTTCCGTCTCTCCGATACACCGTTATGTTGCGGAGTGTATGGAGGAGTAAGCTGAGAGAGAATTCCATTCTCTTTTAAGTAATCCAGGAACTCGGCACTCAAGTATTCACCACCTCGATCAGATCTCAGTGTCTTGATACTTTTTCCTGTTTGTTTTTCTACTTCATTCTTATATTCCTGGAACTTTCCAAAGGCTTCGGATTTATGTTTCATTAAGAAGACATAACCGTACCTTGAAAAGTCATCCGTAAAAGTAATGAAGTAAGAATAACCGCTTCGCGCATGTGTAGACATTGGACCGCACACGTCGCTGTGTACGAGTCCCAAGAGCTTGCTCGCTCTTACTCCGTGTCCAGTGAATGGAGTCTTTGTCATCTTTCCTTTGAGACATGATTGACAAGTTGCATATGATTGATATTGGAATGGATCCAAATATCTTTCTGTATGTAACTTAGTCAATCTTCTCTCATTGATGTGACCCAGTCTACAATGCCATAAGAATGTCTGATTTATTTCCGGAGACTTTCTTTTGTGTGTATTCTGGATATTGAAAATCTTTGGTTGGTTTAATACGTATATACCATTGCTTAATGTACCTAACCCAATCAGAACTTGATTATGGTGAATGTTTACAACATTACTTACAAATGCAAATTCATAACTGTCTTTAGATAATAAAGATACAGAAATGATTTTACAAGTTGCATTGGGTACAAAATAGCAATTACGCAAAACCAAAACGTGTCCATCTGACAACCCCAAGTGATAGTCCCCCACGGACTCAGCATCCATGCTAGCTCCGTTTGCAACTCTGAGGGTCATGTCACCTGCTTTCAAAAACCTACGCTTTCTCAACGCCTGCAAAGAATTACAGATATGAGATCCTGATCCGGTATCCAATACCCAGGACGTAGAGTTTATTGATAGACAGTTTTCAATAACATACACACCTGAAGCTGAAGCCGCAACCTGCTTCAGATCATGTGTTCTGGCTTTCCAAGCCCTGCAATATTTCTTCCAGTGTCCACTCTTATGACAGTAGAAGCATTCTTCCTTATCTACAAGCTTCCCTACTTTCTTTGTTGCTTTTGCCTTTCCCTTCGTATCCACTTTACTAACACCGCCCCTTGGTTTGGCGGGGGCTTTCTTCTTCTTTCCCTTGGCTTTCGCCTTGGACCTAGAAGAGAAAGATCCTCCTACAAACAAAGTGGATGTTTCCCTACCTTTCTGTAGGGTGCCCTCTGCACTCCTCAGCATGTTGAGGAGTTCTAAAAGTTCAACATCCTTTTCTTGCAAGTTGAAGTTCAGGATAAACTGGGCGTAAGTGGAAGGAAGGGACTGGAGAATCAAGTCCGTATAGAGCTCATTCTCCAACGTGGTCCCAAGGTCCGCGAGCTCCTCTATGTAGCCAATCATCTTAAGCATGTGTTCCACTACCGATGATCCGACGGCCAATCTTGCCGAAAACAACTTCTTCGACACTTCGTATCTTGCGATACGAGATTGCTCTCCATACAGTTCTTTTGTATGGAGAAATATGGATTCGAGGTCCATATTCTCGTGCCTCCTCTGATGTTCGTTGTCCACAGAGGCAAGCACGAGGCACATAGCCTTCGCGCAATCGATCTTCCAAGTCTTACGGATTTCCTTATCCGCGACGCTGGAGGTGGGACCTGGGACAGGGGGAGCTTTGGTGGTAAGAAGATACCCCAGCTTTTCGTAAGTGATTGCCATTTTGACATTCCTGATCCAATCATTGTAGTTTGGCCCTGTCAGTATGTTTTTATCTAGAAGTAACTTAAGTCCAGTCATGTCGATTGGTCGCTGCAATTAGGAGAGAGAGAAGAAACACTAAGCATGATGCTCTTGCAAGTTTAGAGTGGTTTTTAGTTTGTCTAAACAGGATGGCTCCCACTGTCTCTCGAATCTCTCCTCAAACCATAAAGGAAGAATTAGTCAGGATCAATCTCACCGTACAATACTTGCTTAACCGTTCGGCCAGGCTGGTGTCGGTACTTCGAGGGAGGTTTTCCAACGCTTTCGCGAAGTTCCTTAATTAAATAACCTCTTATCCCTGTGGGCGTAGCCCCGCTAACACCTTTCTAGACACCTACTTGGTTTATAGCATTGATCGTTAAGTGAGAAATTTCTCGAGGAGTAGCATATATTCACATTAGGATCGGGATCCAAATATCATCGCGTGACAAAACTGAAGGAATCCTACCAGAATCATCACACTCCAAATGGTATGCAGCGCTAGCAAGTTTCAGTTCTTTTGAAACTCCCGATGTGGATTTTTGCCCCATGCTCTTATGACCTTGACTTTGTCCAACAAATCATAAGTCACATGTCAAGTTCTACCCGTCATTCTCCAGGTTAATTTGAGCCCACCCGTACCCACCCTTGACTTTGGCCAACAAGGCAGTAGGACTGTCCCAAACCAACGCATCTATCTATGCTGCACATGAATACCCAATAGCTACCAATCACTATGCGTTGACTTTGGCCAACAAACATAGCTTGAATACTATTGACCATTCATGTGAAACGACGGAGGGCTACGAATGGTTTTGGCAAAACCGTGAACGTAGTGAACTTGATATAATTGATGGAACGAGATAGCTTTTAAAAGGAGTGGCTCAAGCTCCGCATTTAAAAGTTAGTTTTTGAAAAGAACCAAGTGGTTTTCAAAGTGTTCCAACGACTTTTACTTGGTTTATTTCCTTGCATTAGTTCTTTTAATGCGTCCCATCATTTAATCCTACCATTGCAGAAAACAACCAAAATATGACGTACGCTTATGCCATTCGCATTCGCCACGGGGCCCCGTCATTACCCGTTCGGTTACTTAACTAACGACAGAGCGGGGGCTGGGCTAGCGCGGCTGTAAAACATAAGCAACGCCTAAATAATATCATATATAGATATATTGCAATGATAGTCATTTCAGATCACAGATGAACAAATTGGATATACTAGGAATCCGCAATTCGTACGAGCCTGTAACGAAAAGCATATTACACGGTCGCGGTGAATAGCCAAACCCCACCCTAGACCCCTACGGGTGCGGCAAACTACCCGCCAAGTACCCAAAGTGAAGCAACCTCCCTCAACTCGTGAGTAGGCCACTCGGCACTTCGAGATACCCGGTAGTTTGTGCACCCCACCTTGGGTCTATCCTAGGAGAAAAAACAGGAAAAAGAAATTATACAATGACGGCTACAACCCCGACCCGGTTGTGCCACCATATAAATAATATTACATCAATTTACAAATTTATATGAATTGAAAGAAAAGAAAACTCTCGTCTCACAACCCCCGGCTATTCACCCGCGACAATCCAATGAATTCATATACACATACCAACAACATTACAGATCACAGATTTTTATAACCCCTACTAATCGACATATAGCGATTAGAAGACGTTCAATACAAATATAACATCACAGATATATACCCGTCAGCTTAAGTCATTAGAAACTCGATCAAAATACGGTTTTTAAAGCCCCAAAATCAAATTTTTCTTTCTGGAAAATCTGGGCTGGAAAAACATATTCCAAAAATCCCAAAATACCCCATAGACGTCACTGCAAGAAAAATGGTTCACGGCCGAGTCAACTAGGCCGCGGAACAGCGGCACGAGAAAGCTCCTGTCGCGTTTCCACGGCGCTTTGATGGGTTCTCTGGACCGTTTTTCTACAGTGAGCTGTAAAAACCCTGAGTCGAATTTTAAGGCATGATTTATTATTTTTACAGCACTATAAAAATCGACAGAAAGTTTGATTTCCGGGTGTATTTCGCGACTTTTTCTCCGATCGAATTTCTACTAACTTTGCTAACATGTTAGATAGTGTTTAACTAGGCTCTGATACCACTGTAAGTCCATGCTACCGCTCCCGGTACTTACGGGCTTGCGGAAATGATGAAAAACAATTTTTCTAGAGATGGTAACATGGACTCAAACCGGATCTTTGTTAAACTATCTATCTAACAACCTAACTAGGAGTTGTTTAACTACTCGGTTAGGGGGTTATACCTTTCTTGAACTCTTTCGTCTTCAACTCGTGTGGTGTACGAACCGGCCTCTCCTCGTCGTCTTCTTGCGCCGAAGATGGATCCACCCGAAAGCTTCTACCTTTGGCTTCTTCTTTGAACTTGAAGAAACTAGATCACTCGGTTTGCTAAACCTTGTGAACTAGGATGAGTAGAGGATTGTTTTGTTGTCTTTTTATCTCTAGGGCAATGAGTCTCAACACATGAGAATGGTTTGCCCTTGAGGTAGAGAGAGAGCAAGAGGAAGAGGGTGAGAGCTAGAGAAAATGAGAGAGCTCAAGAGAGAGAATTCTAATGAAAGAACGAGCCTCACTTTTCTCATACACCCTCTCATAATCCAAAAGCATCATGATAACAAGTAATGATAATTGAGTATATTGTAAAGGTTATTATCATGACAAATGACACTATCATTTCTTGCATTAAATGCAAATGGTGAACAAAACAAGCAAGCATAAGTCAATGCAACCAAATGATGGCCATTGTCATGATGGTGGTCAACAAGTCCAACCTAGTCAACCGGTCAACAAAAGTCAACAGGTCAACTAGGTCAACCTTTCAACCCTAACCATGTCACTATAATACTCAATTAATATTATTGTTAATCATATTTCTTAATCTCATTAGGGTTTGACAAAAGTCAACAGTCAGCAACCCTAATGAGACTGTGCATACACACCCGTATGCGCGTTCCGGGGAACACGAATACAAACGAGATAAAACCATTCCCAAAACGTATACTAGGATCTGGCTTAAACCAAAGCCCGCTAGTGTTAACTGTCCGGACACTGAACGTGCACAAGTGCACGGATGTGACCGAACCCTGTCGCAAAACCATGCGACCGCTACTCTTTTGCCTAAAGGCGAATAGCTTTCTGTGTGGGACTCTAAAGACTCGACACTACGCTGGCAGTGGGTTTAACCACAGATCGCTAGCGACACTAGCTGTGCGTAACTTCCCCCAGGTAGATGCCGATAAGAAGACGGACGAGGTGAAACCCATCGGAACTCCTACTGAGCCTGAATGTGACAGTCTCCGTAAAGTCCGGTCTGTTCGTCTGATACATCGCATGGCGGGCCTAGGGGATGGTAAACGTTAGTCCCCTAAAAGCGGTACAAGTCGTGTCGGAATGAAGCCCAGAACACCCGGAGATAATACTGGAAACCTACCAGTATATCTCGCTTGCCCTGGCCAGGGACTACTCGTGTAATGGCTCTCCTAGACACAGCGCGATGTCAACCCCCAATACCGGGAGAAACGAATCCTGTCTAACCGTCACTGCCTCCAAGTGCTTCGGGACTGCACCCAACAACTACCTGTTTGCACGACTCCTTTGAGCCGTGGTAGGGTAGTAATCTAAGTATAGTGGGAACACACTCGAGGCGAAGTGACAGTATCAAGTCAGCGGACTAAGCTGTACTCATGTCACCTGGGAACTGATAACTGACGATAGGTATAGTACCAACCAACAGTTCCCGATGAGTCCTGTCCGGTGTACTCGTAACCTAACGAGCACCCGCATACTATCTCAAGTACGACGTACTGACGGCTGTGGGACAGACCGTCTCCCACACTGGGATGAGAAGCGCATACGCTAGTCTACTCCGGAGTATCGATGCCCTGTCTCGATAGTCCTACGACTAGGGACCTGTATAAGGATGTGCTTATAGATTACCCAACCCCCACTAGTGTGACTGCCATCACAACGCTGGTAATCAAGCAAAGATCCTAAGGGCTCCACTAATGTGTAAAGGTGATATACTAAAATAAACACATGTACACATTAATGTAGAAACAAACCAAGTAGCATACTACTATATTGAGCAAGATTGTCCATACAAGGTGAATATCCCAAGCTTCCATTAAGTAATATACAAACTAGTATGATACAGTAATGGCCTCTAGGGCATATACACTAACACTAATAACCGTACAAGTCGTGCCGGTATGGCTCAAGGCCATCCGAGAATCTACTGATCAGTCCACCAGTAATCCTCAAACAGCCCTGGCCAGGGACTTATGGCAATGACCAACCGATCACAGTGCGATATCAACTCCCTACACCGGGAAAGACGAATCCCTAACAGTCGCTCACTGCCTCTACGTGGCTCTGGACTGTACCCAACTAAAATTTGTTTGCACGACTCCTTTGAGCCGTGGTAGGGTAGTAATCAAAGTACAGTGGGAACTCACACGAGACAAATGTCGACCTTAAGTCAACAGACTATCTGCACACATGTCACCTGAGAACTGCAATCTGACGTTAGGAATAATACCATCCAGTCAGTTCTCGGCGAGTCCTGTTCGGTGTACTCACACTCAGTGAGCATCTGTATACAATCTTAGGTGCACATCACCAATGGCTGCGGGACCAATCCATCGCCCCTCATCAGGGTCTAGATATGTATACACTAGTCTACTCTAGACCATCGATGCCCAGTCTCGATACTCCTGCGACCAGGGACAATTAAGGATGTGCCTATTGACTATCCAGCTCCCACAAGTATGACTGCCATCACAACGCCGGTAGTCAGCCAAACACCCTATGGGCTTTATCAACATATTTATAAATACAAAGTAAAATATATCACACGTTAAGATAAAGTCAAACCAAATAGCATACTATCATATCAAGAAAGATTGTCATGTACATACATATCCCTAGCATCCTATACAATGAAGCACTCTAGGGCATATATATCCAACAATCTCCCAATTGCACTAAGGCCTATAATTGGTGCAATGAGTACCTACTGTCTGCACTAGATCCAGTTGCTGGCGTACCGCATGCCCAACATCTCAAACAGCCTCTCGAACTGGTTTTGAGGGTGGCCTTGGTGAATGGATCTGCCGTGTTGTCTTTTGTGTCCACTCTCCGCACCTCGATCTCCCGACGATCTACGATCTCCCTAATCAGGTGATACCGCCTCAAGATATGCCTGGATTTCTGATGGGACCTTGGTTCCTTCGCTAATGCTACATCCCCATTGTTATCACAATACAAAGGTATTGAATTGGCAATGGACGGAACCACCTGAAGTTCAGAGATGAACTTCTTCATCCAGACAGCTTCTTTCGCGGCTTCGCTAGCAGCTATATACTCAGCCTCCATAGTTGAGTCTGCGACGGTATCCTGTTTGGAACTCCTCCAACATACCGCCCCTCCATTGAGGGTAAACACAAAACCCGAAATGGACTTAGAGTCATCTTTGTCACTTTGGAATCCGGAGTCGGTAAAAACCTCAACCTGGAGGTCCCCATTACCGTAAATCAAGAACATCTCCTTAGTCCTTCTCAGGTACTTGAGAATGCTCTTTATCGCTATCCAATGCTTCTCACCTGGGTCAGACTGATACCTGCTTACTACACTAAGTGCGTAAGCTACATCTGGTATGGTACATAACATCGCATACATTATGGATCCTACTGCCAAAGCGTAGGGTATAATGCTCATGCGGGCCCTTTCTTCATCAGTCTTCGGAGACATCTCTTTGGAGAGGATGATCCCGTGACAAGCGGGTAAATTACCGCGCTTGGAATCTTCCATACTAAATCTCTTTAGTATAGTGTCAATATACCTGGACTGTGAAAGTCCCAACATTCTATTGGATCTATCACGATAGATCTGAATGCCCAGAATGTAGGATGCATCTCCCAAGTCTTTATTGGAGAATTTCTGTGACAAGAAGAGCTTTATTGATTGTAGCATAGAGACATCATTCCCTATCAGTAGTATGTCATCGACGTACAAAACGAGGAAGACTACTGCTCCTTCTACAATCTTCCTATAAATGCATGGTTCATCTTGTTGGAGATAGTGCCCTCAGAGTCAATTATTCGATAACAGGCACGTGATTGCAATGATTGAGGGAGGACCTGTCCCAGTAGGACAGTCTTACTCAAGATGATAGTATGCTATCTGGTTTACCTTTATCATCGTATACGGTTTTAGGTGACATTACTGATCACTATTGCATGTTGATAGAGCCCCTAGGATTCTTTCTTGACTACCAGCAGTATGAGGGCGATCATATACGTGAGAGCTGGAGTCTATAAGCACATCCTTAAAAGGTCCCTAGTCGTTGGAGTTTCGAGACAGGGCATCGATTCTCCAGAGTAGACTAGTGTATATAGTCGAGACCCCGACGAGGGGTGGTGGCCGGTCTCACAAGCCACTGGTGTCAGTTGGTTCACCTAAGATGTATACAGGTGCTCATTGGGTTATGAGTACACCGGACAGGACTCGCCGGGAACATGCTAGTTGGGATTATACCAGACGTCAGATAGCAGTTCCCTGGTGACATGTGTACAGGTTAGTTCATCGACCTGAGATCGTCATTTGTCTCGTGTGAGTTCCCACTATATTTTGATTACTACCCTACCACGGCTCAACGGAGTCGTGCAAACATGTTTTAGTTGGGTACAGTCCCGAGCCACATGGAGGCAGTGAGCGGATCTGCAGGGGTTCGTCTCTCCCGGTATTGGGGGCGAGGCCGCGCTGTGTCTAGGAGAGCCATTACACAAAGCCCTCGGCCGAGGCAGGAAATTTACTGGTAGGTATTCCAGTAGTATCTCAGGGTGTTCTGGGCTTCACTCCGACACGACTTGTACTGCTTTTGGGGGTCTGACTTTTACCAGCCCCCTAGGCCTGCCATGCGATACTCATAGACGAACGGACCGGACTGTACGGATATTGTCACTGACAGGCTCAGTAGGGTGTCAGGATGAGTTCGCTCATCGACGTCCATTTTGGTCAATAGCTGGTAGCCCGTTACGTATGGCTAATACCTCTGACGTGCTAGTGGTTAAATCCACAGCCATAGTATTGACGAGTCTTTAGAGTCCCCCACACAGACAGTTACTCAAGTTTCGGGCGAAACGCTGTAGAGGCCGTATGGAGATATGGCTGGGTTCAATCAGAGACGTGTGGTATTGCACGGATCGTGATCGGACGGATTTTACTAGCCGGCTTTGGCTTAAGCCGGATCCTAGTATTAGTGTAAGTCTACGCTAGCGCCCCGGCAGTCTACAGACGCCAAATGCGGAACAAAACTTTTAAACTTGGCGCTATCGTATACTTTAACCCGGATCTGCCATTATTGCTAAACTAACAAACTGTAAAGAGTGTAGAAAGATTGTACCGAACGATCCGAGTCCTTCGTTCTTCAACCATCATCCCACGCTCCGTTGCGGCTGCTCCGATCTCGTCGATCTCCGATCTCCTCTTCGAGGTGGCACCACATGATCGGTTCTTTAAACGGGCTCCCGCCTCTGACTCGAGGCAACTCGATCGTCAAGTTTGCTAAAAGAGACGACCAAGAATGATGTAGAGAATGAGTAGATGACTTTGTCTCACTTCGTCCAAATCCGTGGACGATCGGTTAATGAAGTTGCCGTGGAAATCGGGTGATGGAATGAAATGAACTGTGAATTCCATACACCCCAAAACTATCATATCTTTTCTAACCGATGAAATCAACAACCATGAGAGAGAGAGGAGGGGGCCGGCCTCTTATAAAGAGAGAGGGGGTGACCGTAGGAGAGGGGGGGTAACCTTAAGTAAATATCATGTGTGAACACAAAACAAATATCTTGCATAAAGATCTGAAGCTAAACAAGAAATGGTTGATATCAAAGCATGAGTCACACGACACCTCACCCAATCTAGAACCTTCTAGAACCTTCTAGAAGCACGACTCACTCTCATCCAAGAAAAGATAAATCCGCCTTTAACCAAATGTTAAAAGACGGCTGATAGAAAACTGGAAACTGGCAACTTCCAAAAGTGATCCTGAAACGAATTTCAGGACAACCCCGAAACTGTATAAATATACCCGCATTTGTATTACGACCGAATACAAATGCAACTGAGACAAAGATATTATACCTACTCAATATAATACTCGGATCCGGCTTAAACCAAAGCCGACCAGTATCATCTGTCCGAAAATCGACACGTGCATAAACGCACGTGCATTTTCCGAACCCTGCCATAAAACCATACGGCCTCTACAACGTTTCGCCCGAACTTGGGAAACAGTCTGTGGGGGACTCTAATGACTCGTCAGTACCCTGGCAGTGGGTTTAACCACAAACCGTCAGCGGCACTAGCAATGCGTAACGGCTGCCCACGGACTGACCTCAAGGGATGCCGATGAGCGCACTCATCCGGAAAACCCTACTGAGCCTAACAGTGACAATGTATATACAGTCCGATCCGTTCGTCAATGAGTATCGCATATCCTGCCTAGGGGGCTAGCAACGTCAGACCCCTAATAGCAGTATAAGTCGTGTCGGAGTGAAGCCCAATACACCCTGAGATACTACTGGAGTACCTACCAGTAAATCTCCTACCATGGCCATGGATTTGTGTAATGGCTCTCCTAGACACAGCACGACCTCGCCCCCAATACCGGGAGAGACGAATCCCCTGCCGATCCGCTCACGTGCCTCCATATGGCTCGGGACTGTACCCAAAAACTACCTGTTTGCACGACTCCTTTGAGCCGTGGTAGGGTAGAAATCAAAGCACAGTGGGAACTCACACGAGACAAATGACGACCTCAGGTCGATGAACTAACCTGTACACATGTCACCAGGGAACTGCTATCTGACGATAGGTATAGTACTAACTAGCAGATTCCCGGCGAGTCCTGTCCGGTGTACTCATAACCCAATGAGCATCTGTATACATCTTAGGTGATCCAACTGACACCAGTGGCTTGTGAGACCGGCCACCGCCCCTCGTCGGGGTCTCGACTGTACACACTAGTCTACTCCGTAGTATCGATGCCCTGTCTCGAAACTCCCACGACTAGGGACCACAATTAAGGATATGCATATAAACTACCCAACTCTCACGTATATGATCGTCATCATACTGTTGGTAGTAAAGCAAGATCCTAAGGGCTCTATCAAAGTGTAACATGCAATCAGTCACCTGAACATGTACACGACTGATAAAGGCAAACCAGATAGCATACTATCATCTCGAGTAAGACTGTGCTACCGGGATAGGTCCTCCGCAATCATTGCAATCACGTACCTGCGATCCAATAATTGACTATGAGGGCACTATCTCCAACAATCTCCCACTTGCACTCAAGGCTAATATTGCGATGTCGACTACTCACAGCCCGTGTGAAACCGAACATCCAACTCCTCTACTAATCAGTTTCACAAAGCCCGTTTGTAAAACTATTGTGTTCGAGAAATAGCCTCGGTGAGTGGATCCGCCTAGAAGTTTCTTTCTGTATCTCTCTTAATCTCAAGTTCGCGGAGAAAGCCATCTCCCGAATTGAGTAGTACCTGTCTTAGAATGTCTGGATATCTGATGGGACCTTAGTTCATAAATGAACTCCATATCCAAACTTCTTAGACTGTATGGATCACTGAACCTAATCAGTATCCGGCACCATGCCACCCACAGTATCCTCTGGAACCACCTGTCCATAATACTGTCCCTCGTCAGAGGGAAAACTAAAACTCTGACAATCACTCTGTCATCCATGTCACCTTTGAAGCCTGGAATGATAATCGTCTCCCGAAGGAGGCTGCCGTCATCAAATCCGTAGAATATGTACTTATGTTCTAAAACTGCTTCCTTATGTTTCTCCAGGATTGGATTAATACAAACTTATTGCATCTAGTGCAAAAACAACATTTGGTGTGGTACTTGACATCTCATGATTGACTCAATTGCCTAAGCAAGTGATCTGCCAATCATGCACATCCCTCTCCTCTTTAGTCTGTAAGACACCTTTAGAGAGGGTGACTCCATCACCTGCAGGTACACCACCATGCTAGGAGTCAACTATTCCAAAAACCATTAGAATATCTGTCAAAGTACCCACATTGGGAAACTACCCAAATCCAGATCTAAAACCATAGATCTAGAAACCAGAATGTCAAATATTATATCCATATCCTGTCTGGAGAAACAACTGTGTGACGACCACAGTACAACCGATCGTAGTATAGGAATTTTACTTCCTACTCTGTGTATGTCATCCAGATACCATGACATCACACCCTACTGCCTTCTTAACTGATCCATCCCCTATTCTGATTGAAGTCAAACCCAAGACTGTCACATCAAAATTAGATGATCTATCTCCGTTATAACTGCTCTAGTCTATAAATAGACATAAGCTACTTGCCCACCATGCTTCCGCTGCTCCCACTGACTACGACAACCTTCCTACCGGGTCTCATATCCTGGAACAACAGTAGTGTCAAGTCTGGGTAGATAAGAACCTCCCTGTCACCGTCCTTGAGCCTACCGAAGTACCTCTCGGGTGTCTGAGGTTACCTACCATACCTGCGGAGTGCCTATTGGAATGTCAAACCTGATTGAATGTATAGGTCCTATTAAATTTTCCGTAATCGTTCGCGGTTCTGGAATCACTTCCAGTTCTATCATACTCCCACTACTGTTTTCTGAAAAAGATCTGTTTTACTAAAACTGTGGCGAGTCAAGAACAATATCACTATTGATCTTCCAAATGGTAGAATATCAACTCTCGTCATAGCCAGGGTCAACCCACAAACAGCCATTACAGAAACGTGCCCTGAGTTATCCAGTGTCTGGTTTTAATCATAAGCTGGACAACTCCACGTACCTCAATATCTTTTAAGGTACGAACTATTCTATATCCAATATAGAAACTTTGGCACTAATTTAATTGGAACCATATTCGAATCATGCAGCTGTCTCCAGTGCATATCTACTTAATGGAAAGAGGCTAATCAGTATTACTCAACTTAGGAATCCATCCAATTATGAGTAACCTGAAAGAGAAACATGTTTCTCAAAACCATCACTATCATCTGAATACCAATCACAAGAATCTACATCTTCGATCTCTTTGAAGAATCTCGATACTTGTGATACCTGGTTCTCTACTTTATTCTTATACCCACAACTTCTCAAAACTTAGACCTTGTATTTCTACGAAACACTCGTCTAAATACTAAAGAAGTTATAAGTAAATAGAACATAGTACTAAGACCTACCCCTTTGTCCTGATGGACACTATACAATACTCTGTATAAGACCGCTGAGTTAAATAACTCATAACCTGTGCGTTGTAGGTGGAAAACTGTACCCTGGCGATTTCCTCAAATATCACCAATTACAACGAATTCCGATATAATGAGGATGATCACCTAATTCCCAATATCTTACTCCCAATCATCATCTGTAAAACCATACAGATATGAGAATGAAACCTGGTAAATACATACCCTTGGAGTAAGTGTCTAATCGGGAAAACAGTTTTTCCTTTAACAATGCACTAAAACATAAAAAATGTTTCGTAGGGGGTATCCTGGTATTCATAGCAATGCCTCTTCCATAATCCAATTCATGACTTCAACCGTATATTTTATTGCCGTCTCTCCAAATCCCTTTATTTGTCTTTAGTCGTTACCTTCTGTACACCATCGTTAGGCTAAATGGTTTTCTTCCTTCCCTACCGTTCGGCACCAGCCTATGGTTTGGAAGAAGACTATCCAGTAAGCATAATAAGTGTACCCTCCTAAACTAAGGAGTACTCGCATCTCGAGAGAAGGTGACGATAAAAGACAACTGAATAATACCTTATTCTTTTAAAGGTGAAATAGGAGTGGCGATGAAGTACGCGGTTTTGGTCGTGAATGATATCAGTCGCAATTTACTTTGCCCTCTTTCTAATCCCTTTATTTTGTCTTTACATATTACCTTCTGCACACCCTACTTAGGCTAATTGGTTTTCTTCATTCCCTACCTTTCGGCACCAGCCTATGGTTTGGAATAAGACTATCCAATAAGCGTAATAGGTGTACTCTCCTAAACCAAGGAGCTCTCGCAACCTGAGAGAAGGTGATAATAAAAGACAACTGAATAAACCAATTCTATTTCTCCTGAACCTGGATCCATCCTCGAAGAAATCCCTTCGAGTTCGTATATAACCATACGATGGATCTATCCAATGGAAGTGGATATCCGTAGTAATACGGGTGTTCTGAGAAATACAAAGGGTAAAAGAAGGAGTGGCAATGACTTATGCAACTCAGACAATCCAAAAGCCAGTATTTTAAGAAGGTTCGGTCAACCTGGTCACTGAGTCATAGTCTAGGGTCGGTCAAAGGTCGCTGCCAAAGAGAGAGAGAGAAAAGAAACACTCAGCGTGCACTCTAACCTAGATCAGAATGGTCATCATTTTATCTAATCCGGAAACCTCCCACTGTCCTGTCAAATTCTCCTCCAAACCTAAAGAAGAATCAATCGGGATCACCCGAAGAGTAAACCAACTCATTAGTGGGAATCAGGATCCAACTCTCATCGCATGATAACGTGATGGAATGCATCCACGTTACTCATACTCCAGAAGGTATGCGCATACTTGGCAAGTTTCAGTTTCTTTAGAAACTCCCGATATGATTTTTGCCCCATGCTCTTATAACCTTGGCTTTGGTCAAAATGTCATAAATCTCATGCCAAGTTCTACCCGTCACTATCTTGTCAATTTGAACCCACCCGCACATGCCCCTGACTTTGGCCAATCGGCAGAACGACTGTCCCAAACTAACTCATCTATCTATGCAACAATTGAATACCCAGCAGCTACCAAACACTATGCCTTAACTTTGGCTAAAAGGCATAGCTTGAATACTACTAAATACCCAAAAGAAGTGACGGAGGGCTACGACTGGTTTTTGGCGAAAAACCTTTAGCGTAGTGAACTTGATATCGCTGAAGGAACTTGATAGCTTTTTAAAATATAGTGGCGAAAACCTTTTGCTAAAGAGGTCACTCCCGGTAAAGGGATCTCGGCTCTTTCCTCGTGGAATGAGGTGCAGGATATTCCACTGAATACCGCTATGCAAAGCAACATGTAATCGACTATAGTGAAGTTATTATGCTGACGCAAACTTCTGTCCAAGGGGTCAGTCCCGGTGAAGGGATATCGGCCCTTGCCCCGTCGAATGAGGTGCAGGATATTCCACTGAATACCGCTATGCATAACATAAGGAAACGTCTTTGTAACAACACTTTTTAAATTGTTCCAACAACTGTATACAAGTTTGTTTTTACTTTGCGTTGATCAGAATCAACGCAGTCCCATCAATTATCACACCAGAAAAGAACGAAAATAAAATGTACGTATATGCCATCCGCATTCGTCACTGGGTCCCGTCATCACCCGTTAGGTTACTTAACTAACGACAGAGCGGGGACTGGACTAGCACGGGTGTAAAACATATACAACATCTAATAGTATATAAACCAATATACAATAATCGCTCCAGGCGTGATAGTATGCAACATTACAGAAAAGTAATAAGCATCACAGAACAATACAGATATCTGGGATCCCCGGGTTTCACAGAGCCGCTGCTGAAACTCGACGTTCCCCTGTCGTGTGGATAGCCTGTGCAATGAAACCTAGACCCCTACGGGTGCGGCAAGTTACCCGCCAAAACCTGAAGCGAGGTAGTCCCCACAGCATAGTGAATGGAACACCCGGCACTTCACGGAATCCGGTAAATTGAGCACCCCTCCTTGGGTCAACCTGTACCCCCTACGAGTGCGGCGAATAGTCTGCCAATTCGAGAGTGGCACCCCTCTGCCTCTCAAAGCCATGAGATGCGGACCCGTTGCCCTCCCGAACCCGGCTATCCGTGCACTCCGTCTCGGGGCAAAACCTAGTACAGTAATGAAAAATAGTACAATAGGTACATCGACCGCAACCTGGTCGTGCCCCAAAAGAATATTATACAACATGCAGTGACGGCTGTCCACAAGTTGGACGCTCGCCCCGCAATATCAAATGTACAAATGAACACAAACTGTACTACCATTGCACACTGCTATCCACCACGACAAATCCGCAACATCACAGCACAACACAGAACATCAACGCGAATGTCACGTTCGCAAACCCGTCTAAAAGAACTATAGCAATCAAACGCGGTTTACCGATCAAATGACATTCCCGGTCGGAGATATAATGTAAGCACTGTAAACTAACGTGTTTAAATTACGATCGACCAAAGACCAATTATCAAAAAGTGGGCCCCACTGCTTACTGGTGAACAGTAACAAAACCTGGGCCAAAACTATATTTATCAAAAACCTCAAAAACCATCATGGAACCTACTGGAAAAATTTGGGAGCACGTGCTCCTCACATGGCCGCGGAAGCGCGGCCAAACAATGGGTTTGGCCGCCCTTCCGCGGCAGCTTGGAGGAGTCACGACGCCATATTTCTTCGTGGTTCTTAGAAAAGCCTGCACGGATTTTTAAGATATTCAGAAATCAATTTTGACACCGTTTAAAATTAACAGAAACTGTCGGGTTGAAATTTTGCAATTTTGGTTTTTCGGTTCGATCGAAGTTTTAAACGCGTTAGCACAAGTTAGTATAGCAAAATGGTGAGGCTCTGATACCACTGTAAGTCTACGCTAGCGCCCCGGCAGTCTACAGACGCCAAATGCGGAACAAAACTTTTAAACTTGGCGCTATCGTATACTTTAACCCGGATCTGCCATTATTGCTAAACTAACAAACTGTAAAGAGTGTAGAAAGATTGTACCGAACGATCCGAGTCCTTCGTTCTTCAACCATCATCCCACGCTCCGTTGCGGCTGCTCCGATCTCGTCGATCTCCGATCTCCTCTTCGAGGTGGCACCACATGATCGGTTCTTTAAACGGGCTCCCGCCTCTGACTCGAGGCAACTCGATCGTCAAGTTTGCTAAAAGAGACGACCAAGAATGATGTAGAGAATGAGTAGATGACTTTGTCTCACTTCGTCCAAATCCGTGGACGATCGGTTAATGAAGTTGCTGTGGAAATAGGGTGATGGAATGAAATGAACTGTGAATTCCATACACCCCAAAACTATCATATCTTTTCTAACCGATGAAATCAACAACCATGAGAGAGAGAGGAGGGGGCCGGCCTCTTATAAAGAGAGAGGGGGTGACCGTAGGAGAGGGGGGGTAACCTTAAGTAAATATCATGTGTGAACACAAAACAAATATCTTGCATAAAGATCTTAAGCTAAACAAGAAATGGTTGATATCAAAGCATGAGTCACACGACACCTCACCCAATCTAGAACCTTCTAGAACCTTCTAGAAGCACGACTCACTCTCATCCAAGAAAAGATAAATCCGCCTTTAACCAAATGTTAAAAGACGGCTGATAGAAAACTGGAAACTGGCAACTTCCAAAAGTGATCCTGAAACGAATTTCAGGACAACCCCGAAACTGTATAAATATACCCGCATTTGTATTACGACCGAATACAAATGCAACTGAGACAAAGATATTATACCTACTCAATATAATACTCGGATCCGGCTTAAACCAAAGCCGACCAGTATCATCTGTCCGAAAATCGACACGTACGTAAACGCACGTGCATTTTCCGAACCCTGCCATAAAACCATACGGCCTCTACAACGTTTCGCCCGAACTTGGGAAACAGTCTGTGGGGGACTCTAATGACTCGTCAGTACCCTGGCAGTGGGTTTAACCACAAACCGTCAGCGGCACTAGCAATGCGTAACGGCTGCCCACGGACTGACCTCAAGGGATGCCGATGAGCGCACTCATCCGGAAAACCCTACTGAGCCTAACAGTGACAATGTATATACAGTCCGGTCCGTTCGTCAATGAGTATCGCATATCCTGTCTAGGGGGCTAGCAACGTCAGACCCCTAATAGCAGTATAAGTCGTGTCGGAGTGAAGCCCAATACACCCTGAGATACTACTGGAGTACCTACCAGTAAATCTCCTACCATGGCCATGGATTTGTGTAATGGCTCTCCTAGACACAGCACGACCTCGCCCCCAATACCGGGAGAGACGAATCCCCTGCCGATCCGCTCACGTGCCTCCATATGGCTCGGGACTGTACCCAAAAACTACCTGTTTGCACGACTCCTTTGAGCCGTGGTAGGGTAGAAATCAAAGCACAGTGGGAACTCACACGAGACAAATGACGACCTCAGGTCGATGAACTAACCTGTACACATGTCACCAGGGAACTGCTATCTGACGATAGGTATAGTACTAACTAGCAGATTCCCGGCGAGTCCTGTCCGGTGTACTCATAACCCAATGAGCACCTGTATACATCTTAGGTGATCCAACTGACACCAGTGGCTTGTGAGACCGGCCACCGCCCCTCGTCGGGGTCTCGACTGTACACACTAGTCTACTCCGGAGTATCGATGCCCTGTCTCGAAACTCCCACGACTAGGGACCACAATTAAGGATATGCATATAAACTACCCAACTCTCACGTATATGATCGCCATCATACTGTTGGTAGTAAAGCAAGATCCTAAGGGCTCTATCAAAGTGTAACATGCAATCAGTCACCTGAACATGTACACGACTGATAAAGGCAAACCAGATAGCATACTATCATCTCGAGTAAGACTGTGCTACCGGGATAGGTCCTCCGCAATCATTGCAATCACGTACCTGCGATCCAATAATTGACTATGAGGGCACTATCTCCAACAATTAGACAGTGTAGATTTTGTCTCATTGCATTTGTATTCAGGGGGAATACAAATGCGGGCATGTATATGCAGTAGCAGGGTTTTCCTGTAATTTATTACAGGATCAGTTTTCTGAAGTTGCCATTTTGCATTCTGTTCCGGCCGGTTTTCTTTTGTTCCTTCGTGGCCGGACTTTCTAGTGGAGGGGGTTATTTGCAAGTTTGCAAATAAATTATTGTGGAGGGTTTTCTTGCATATGATGGCTTCATGATAGTTCCTTCATGATTATATTCTTTTTCCATCACCTCATTTGCTTTAATTGAGATTAGAAATGAGATGAAAGTTGATTTGATATTGTTATCATAACCTTTTGATGTTGTCACCTCTTGGAGTTTCCTACACTTACCTCCCTTCATGGTTTCATTTTGTTTTTCCTTCCACCATTTCTCATTAGGGGGGCCGGCCACACTTGAGAGAATAAAAAGAGAGTGGTTCATTTTGAGTGTGGGGAAATATACATCTCTCATTTTTCATGCTTGAAAAATATACACCATTCTTCTCCCAAAGTTCTTTTGATTCCTCCACACCATCAAGGCAACTTCATACCCGTATCGAGACATGCTTTCTACACTACACCTACAGCACCCTTGGACGCGTCGGCTAGCCAACTTCACGCCCGAGTTGCCTCGGTTCAGAGGTGGGAGCCCGTAAAAGAATCCGGCTACGTGGTGACCCTTTCCGGCGAGGAGATGAAGATCGGAGATTCCGCGGGAGATCGGGACGACGATGAGAAGACCGGAGGACACGGATCACTTGGTATATCTCTCACCTTTTCTCTTGATTGCTAGGATTAGGTTAATGGTTACGATCCGGGTATTTTGTCCGCGGTAGCGCCGGTTTAAAGTTAAGAAAATTTTTGGTTCCGCATTTTGGCCTCGAGTAGTAGGCCGGGGCGCTGCCGTGGCGCAACATGGTATCAGAGCCACGCCATTAACCTAGTCTAGCTTGCTCTAACGTGTTTACAAGTTCGATCGAACGGATTTTCCGAAAACCCATTTTCATTTGCACAGTTTTCTGTCGAAATTTTTTTGGCTCCAAAAATTTTTCAGTACATTGCAGTGACATGTGCAGGGAATTCTAAGCATTCTGTGAAAATTTGGTCGAGTGATCTCACTATTCCACCGCGGAACCACAGCCAAACCCACGTATTTGCCGCGGTTCCGCGGCCATTTTTACTATTCATTGG
The DNA here is from genome assembly GCA_030015575.1 of Agapanthus africanus. Taxonomy (NCBI): domain Eukaryota; kingdom Viridiplantae; phylum Streptophyta; class Magnoliopsida; order Asparagales; family Amaryllidaceae; genus Agapanthus; species Agapanthus africanus. Next base: position 89,514,842 of record CM057351.1, on the reverse strand, counting down.
ACCAAATTTTTGCAGTGAGCTCCTGGGTTGAAAATGGGGTTTTTGGAATATTCATTTTGGGCCTAGACTCTCTTTAAGTGCTACAGTTATGCTTGGGGCCCACTTCGATAAATTTGATCGATCGAAAAGTTTAAACACATTAGTTCACAGTATTTACATTATATATGCGACCGTGAATGTTAATGCGACCGTGAATGTCACTTGATCGGTAAATCCTGTCTAACTGCTATAGCTCGGATAGACGGATTTGCGAACGTGACATTCACGTTGAAGTTCTGTGTTGTGTTGTGTTGTTGCTGATCGGTCGTGGGGGATAGCCTGGTTGCAGTAATAGTACAGTTTTGTTTATATACGTACATTTGATATTGTGGGGCGAGCGTCCGACATGTGGACTGCCGTCACTGCCTGTTTGTATTATTCTTTTGGGGCACGACCTGGTTGCGGTCGATGTACCCGTTGTATGTATATTTTACTTTCTGTACTAGGATTACCCCGCGGAGGGGTGCACGGATAGCCGGTTTCTAGAGGGCAACGGGCCCGCATCTCATGGCATTGAGACGGAGAAGGCTTCACTCTAGAATTGGCGGGCTATTCGCCGCACTCGTAGGGGGTATAGGTTGACCCAGGAGGGGTGCCCAAGTTACCGGATTCCGTGAAGCGCTGGGTGATCCATTCACGTTGCTGAAGGGGGCTGCCTCGCTTCAAGTTTTGGCGGGTGACTTGCCGCGCCTGTAGTGGTCTAGGATTTCATTGCACAGGCTATCCACACGACCAGGGGAACGTCGGGTTTCAGTAGCGGCTCTATGAAACCCGGGGATCCCAGATATCTGTATTGTTCTGTGATGCTGTACATTTCTGTGATGTTGCATTTTATCACGCCTTGAGCGAAATATTATATATTGATATATATACTAGTAGATGTTGTATATGTTTTGCATCCGCGCTAGTCCAGTCCCCGCTCTGTCGTTAGTTAAGTAACCTAACGGGTGATGACGGGAACCAGTGGCGAATGCGGATGGCATATACATACATCATTATTTTCGTTCTTTATTGGTGTGATCATATGATGAGACTGCGTTGATTCGGATCAATGCAAGCTAAACAAACCTATTCTGATGTTGTTGGAACATTTTTCAAAAAGCTGTTATTGCAAGGGCGTTCTCTTTTGTTTTGCACAGTGGTATTCGGTTATGAATATCCAGCTCCTCAGTCGACGAGGCAAGGGCCGAGATCCCTTCACCGGGAGTGACCCCTTGGACAGATGTTTGCGTCAGGGCAATAACTTCACTATAGCCGATTACTTTTGCTTTGCATCGTGGTATTCAGTTGGAATATCCTGCACCTCATTCTACGGGGAAAGAGCCGAGATCCCTTCACCGGGAGTGACCTCTTTAGCAAAGGTTTTCGTCACTATATTTTTTAAAAAGCTATGCAGTTCCTTCAACGATATCAAGTTCATTACGTAAAAGGATTTTCGCCAAAAACTAGACGTAGCCCTCCGTCATTTCTTACAAGTATTACTTAGTATTCGTGATGCGTTTGTTGACTCCGTCAAGGCGTAGTGTACGGTAGCTAAGTGGTGCTTGTTTGTTGCATAAATGGGATTGGTTAGGACAGTTGTGCGGCCTTGTTGACTCCGTCAAGGGCACGTACGGGTGAGTTTAATGCAATCCAGATAATGACGGGTTGAACTTGACTAGGACTCTTTGATTTGTTGACTCCGTCATGGTCACTTGGGTCCTAGGGGTAAAAATCACATCGGGAGTTTCTAAAGAAACTGAAACTTGCCAGGCGTGCGCATACCTTCTGGAGTGTGGTGACGTGAGTGGATTCCGTCACATTATCATGCGATGATATTTGGGTCCCGATTCCCACTGTTGAATTGGTTTACTCCTCGGGTGATCCCGGCTAATTCTTCTTTCAGGTTTGGAGAAGAATTTGACGTTACAGTGGGAGGTTTCCTGATTAGATTAAGTGATAACCATTCTGATCTAGGTTAGAGTGCACGCTGAGTGTTTCTTTTCTCTCTCTCTTTGGCTGCGACCATTGACCCGACCCTAGACTATGACTCAGTGACCAAGTTGACCGAACCTTCTAAAACATAAGCTTTTGGATTGTCTGAGTTGCAAACCTCATTGCCACTCCTACTTTTACCCTTTTCTCCATGACACCCCGTATTACTACGAACGTCCACTTCCATTGGACAAAACCATCGTATGGTTATATACGAACTCGAAGGAATTCGAGGATGGTTTCCGGTTCTGGAGAAAACGAATAGGACTATTCAGTTGTCTTTTCCTTTCACATTCTCTCATTGCGAATACTCCTTGGTTTAGGAGATAGTACACCTATTACGCAAATTGGATAGTCTTCTTCCAAACCATAGGCAGGTGCCGACCGGTAGGGAATGAAGAAAACCAATTAGCCTAAATGGTGTACAGAAGGTATTAAGTTAAGACAAAACAAGGGATTAGTAAGAGGGCAAAGTAAACTGCGACTCATATTCACGACCAAACCAAGTATTTCTTCGCCAATCCTAAATCACCTTTGTATTTCTCCAGGACACTCCGTATCACTACGAAGATCCACAGTTTATTTGGATATTCCATCGTATGGTTATATACGAACTCGAAAGGAACTTGTTCCAGTTCGGGGATGGATTCTGGTTCAGGAGAAACAGAAATAAGGTTTATTCGGTTGTCTTTTATCTTCACCTTCTCTCACATTACGAGTGCTCCTAGGATTAGGACAGTACACCCATTATGCTTATTGGATAGTCTTCTTCCAAACCATAGGCTGGTGCCGAACGGTAGGGAAGGAAGAAAACCATTTGGCCTAAAGGGGTGTACAGAAGGTAATGACTAAAGACATATAAAGAGATTTGGAGAAGTGGCAAAGAATTACACGGTTACAGTTGTGAATATGGATAATGGAAGAGTCATTAATAGGAATACCAGGATACCCCATCGAAACATTTCAATGTTTCAGTTTCACTGTGTACTGTTAAAAGAAAACTGATTTCCCAAGTAGACACTTGCTCCAGGGTATGTATTTACCAGGTTTGATTCTCATATCTGTATGGTTTTACAGATGATGAGTGGGAGTAAGTTATTGGGAATTAGGTGATCATCCTCATTATATCAGGATTCGTTGTAATTGGTGATATTTGAGGAAGTCACCTGGGTTGTTTGCCGGTCGGCAAATATTTGGTTTTGAATATCCGTTGTTGTGCATCAATTTCAAATTGATATATCTGTACGTCTATTTTCATAGAGTGAGATATACCTTTTTGAGATTATGTCCATGACATTTACCTATATCAGTGGATGGTTAGGTAAGGAGCATTAAACGGCGGTATAATTCTTCATAACCATAGTACAGTTTTCAACCTACGACACACAGTGAATGAGTCACTAGACTCAAGGGACTTATACAGAGTATTGTATATTGTCCAGTGTCCATTAGGACAGAGAGGTTGGTCCTCGTACTATATTCGGTTTACTTATGACTTCTCTGGTTGTTAGACAAGTGTTTCGTAAAAACACAGGGTCCAAGTTTTGAGAAGTTCTGGGTATATGAATAAAGTAGAGAACCAGGTGTTGCAAGTATCGGGATTCTTCAAGGTGATCGAAGATGTAGATACTTGTATGTGGTATTCAGTTGATAGTAGTGGTTAAGAGAACTTGCTTCTCTTTCTGGTTACTCATAATTGGAAGCACTCCTAAGTTGAGTAACGCTGATTGGCCTCCTTCCATTCAGTTGACATGCACTGGTGACAGTTGCATGATTTGAATCTGGTTCAATTAAATCAGTGTCTCTGTTTCTATATTGGATATAGAACAGTTCATATCTTAAAGTTGTTCAGGTACGGGGAGTTGTCCGGCTTATGCTTAAAACAAGACACTGGACAACTGAAGGCACGTTTCTGTAATGGCTGTTTGTGGGTTGACCCGGGCTATGACGAGGGTTGACTTTCTACCATCTGGAAGATCAATAGTGATATTGTTCTTAACTCGCCACAGTTTTAAATAAAAATGGATTTTTTTCAGAAAACAGTAGTGGGAGTATGGTAGAACTGGAAGTGATTCCAGAACCGCAAATGATTACGGAAGATTTGATAAAGAACCTAAAGATTCAATTTGGTTTGACATTCCATTGGCCACTCCGCAGATACGGTGGGTAACCTCAGGCACCCGAGAGGTAATCCGGTAGCCTCAAGGACGGTGACAGGGAGGTTCTTGTTTACCCAGACTTACCATTATTGTTGTTCCAGACTATGAGACCCGGCAGGAGGATAAGTATAGCGTCTTTCTAAACTAGTTTTAGAAGTGCACGTGTATATTATTCTGCCAGAGGGTTGTCGTAGTCAGTGGGAGCAGCGGAAGCATTGGTGGACAAGTGGCTTATGTCTATTTATCGACTAAAGCAGATATAGCGGAGATAGATCATCTATTTCTGATGTGACAGTCATAGGTTTGACTTCATCAGAATAGGGGATGGATCTGTTAAGAAGGTAGTAGGGTGTGATGTCCTGGTATTAGGATGACATACACAGAGTAGGAAGTGATACTCCTATAGTACGGTCGGTTATTCTTTGGTTGTCACACAGTGGTTTCTCCACATAGGACTTGGATATTATATCAGACATTCTGGTTACTAGATTTATGGTTTTAGATCTAGATTTGGGGGGTTTTCCAATCTGGGTACTTTGACAGCATTCTATGAGTATTTAGAATGGACGACTCCCGGCATGGTAGTGTACCTGCAGGTGATGGAGTCACCCTCTCTAAAGGTGTCTTACAGACTAAAGTGGAAAGGGATGTGCATGATTGGCAGATCACTTGCTTAGGCAATTGAGTCAATCATGAGATGTCAAGTACCACACCAAATGTTGTTCTTGCAGTAGATGCAATAAGTTGATATCAATCCAATCCTGGAGAAACGATTGGAAGCAGTTTTAGGACATAAGTGCGTGTTCTAAGGATTTGATAACGGCAGCCTCCTTTAGGAGACGGTTATCATTCCAGGCTTCCAAGGTGACATAGACGACAGGGTGGTCGTCAGAGTCATGATTTTCCCTCTGACGAGGGGCAGTATTTTGGACAGGTGGTCCAGGTGGATACTGAGGGAAAGGCATGGCGCAGGATACTGATTAAGTTCAGTTGTCGATACAGTCTAAGAAGTTTGGATTTGGAGTTCATTTTTTGAGCTAGGTCCCATCAGATATCCAGACATATTCTAAGACAGGTATTGCTCATTTCGGGAGATGGCTTTCTCCGCGAACTTGATATAAAGAGAGACATAGAAAGAAACACTACAGTGGATCCACTCACTGAGGCTATTCCTCGAACGCAATAGTTTCGCAAACGAGCTTTGTGAGACTGACTGGTAGAGGAGTTGGGTGTTCGGTATCACACAGGCTGTGAGTATGCGACATCGCAATAATTAGCCTTGAGTGCAAGTGGGAGATTGTTGGAGATAGTGCCTTCAAAGTCAATTATTGGATCACAGGCACGTGATTGCAATGATTGAGGGAGGACCTGTCCCAGTAGGACAGTCTTACTCAAGATGATAGTATGCTATCTGGTTTACCTTTATCATCGTGTACTGTTTTAGGTGACATTACTGATCACTATTGCATGTTGATAGAGCCCCTAGGATTCTTGCTTGACTACCAGCAGTATGAGGGCGATCATATACGTGAGAGCTGGAGTCTATAAACACATCCTTAAAAGGTCCCTAGTCGTGGGAGTTTCGAAACAGGGCATCGATTCTCCAGAGTAGACTAGTGTATACAGTTGAGACCCCGACGAGGGGTGGTGGACGGTCTCACAAGCCACTGGTGTAAGTAGGTTCACCTAAGATGTATATCGGTGCTCATTGGGTTATGAGTACACCGGACAGGACTCGCCGGGAACATGCTAGTTGGGATTAAACCAGACGTCAGATAGCAGTTCCCTGGTGACATGTGTACATGTTAGTTCATCGACCTGAGATCGTCATTTGTCTCGTGTGAGTTCCCACTGTACTTTGATTACTACCCTACCACGGCTCAAAGGAGTCGTGCAAACAGGTTTTAGTTGGGTACAGTCCCGAGCCACATGGAGGCAGTGAGCGGATCTGCAGGGGTTCGTCTCTCCCGGTATTGGGGGCGAGGTCGCGCTGTGTCTAGGAGAGCCATTACACAAAGCCCTCGGCCGAGGCAGGAGATTTACTGGTAGGTATTCCAGTAGAATCTCAGGGTGTTCTGGGCTTCACTCCGACACGACTTGTACCGCTTTTGGGGGTCTGACTTTTACCAGCCCCCTAGGCCCGCCATGCGATACTCATAGACGAACGGACCGGACTGTACGGATATTGTCACTGACAGGCTCAGTAGGGTGTCAGGATGAGTTCGCTCATCGACGTCCCTTTTGGTCAATAGCTGGTAGCCTGTTACGTATGGCTAATACCTCTGACGTGCTATTGGTTAAATCCACAGCCATAGTATTGACGAGTCTTTAGAGTCCCCCACACAGACAGTTACTCAAGTTTCGGGCGAAACGCTGTAGAGGCCGTATGGAGATATGGCAGGGTTCAATAAGAGACGTGCGGTATTGCACGGATCGTGATCGGACGGATTTTACTAGCCGGCTTTGGCTTAAGCCGGATCCTAGTATTAGACAGTGTAGATTTTTTCTCGTTGCATTTATATTCTGTAGGAATACAAATGCGGGCATGTATATGCAGTAGCGGGGTTTTCCTGTAATTTATTACAGGATCAGTTTTCTGATGTTGCCAGTTTGCATTCCGTTCCGGCCGGTTTTCTTTTGTTCCTTCGCGGCCGGACTTTCTAGTGGAGGGGGTTATTTGCAAGTTTGCAAATAAATTATTATGGAGGGTTTTCTTGCATATGATGGCTTCATGATAGTTCCTTCATGATTATATTCTTTTTCCATCACCTCATTTGCTTTAATTGAGATTAGAAATGAGATGAAAGTTGATTTGATAGTATTATCATAACCTTTTGATGTGGTCACCACTTGGAGTTTCCTACACTTACCTCCCTTCATGGTTTCATTTTGTTTTTCCTTCCACCATTTCTCATTAGGGGGGGCCGGCCACACTTGAGAGAATAAAAAGGGAGAGGTTCATTTTGAGTGTGGGGAAATATACATCTCTCATTTTTCATGCTTGAAAAATTCTCCCAAAGTTCTTTTGATTCCTCCACACCATCAAGGCAACTTCATACCCGCATCGAGACATGCTTTCTACACTACACCTACAGTACCATTGGACGCATCGGCTAGCCAACTTCACGTCCGAGTTGCCTCGGTCCAGAGGTGGGAGCCCGTAAAAGAATCCGGCTACGTGGTGCCCCTTTCCTGCGAGGAGATGAAGATCGGAGATTCCGCGGGAGATCGGGACGACGACGAGAAGACCGGAGGACACGGATCACTCGGTATATCTCTCACCCTTTCTCTTGATAGCTAGGAATAGGTTAATGGTTACGATCCGGGTATTTTGTCCGCGGTAGCGCCGGTTTAAAGTTAAGAAAATTTTTGATTCCGCATTTTGGCCTCGAGTAGTAGGCCGTGGCGCTGCCGTGGCACAACACATCTTCATTTTTGATAAAGTCAAATTCTTTCACCGTCTCATCAAAGCAGATGTTCCATCTCCGCGATGCTTGCATTAATCCATAAATGGATTTAAGCAATTTGCACACTTTTCCGCTGCGCCCACTGTCTAAGAAACCTTCTGGTTGATCCATGTAAACACTCTCTTCTAAATGTCCATTTAGAAAAGCTGTTTTTACGTCCATCTGCCAGATTTCATATTCATGGAAGGCAGCAATGGCAAGCAGGATCCGAATGGATTTAAGCATAGCTACTGGTGAAAAGGTTTCATCATAGTCCAATCCTGGTCTTTGACGAAAATCTTTTGCAACGAGTCTAGCTTTGTAGGTTTCCACTTGTCCAAATATACCAACTTCTTTTTGAAGATCCATTTGCATCCAACTGGTTTCACCCCAGGAGGAGCAACCTCTAAAGTCCATACTTTATTGGTGTACATGGATTCCATTTCGGATCTCATAGCATCCAGCCACTTCACCGAGTCGTTACTCGTGATAGCCTGCTAAAAATTAGTAGGCTCATCATCATCGATGATGCAATCTTCTCGATCCCCATCTAGAAGAAACCCATAGTATCTTTCAGGAAGATGAGAAAGCCTACTAGATCTACGGAGTGGCATTGGTTCGTCGGGTTCTATTGAAACCTGAGGTTCTACTAAGTCCTCGGCAGCAGTTTGAGGTTCTGGAATTTCTTCCAGCTCTACCGCGCTCCCACTAATTTCTTTTGCAAGAAATTCGCTCTCTAAGAAGACAATGTGGCGAGCGAAAAACACCTTTTGTTCTTCAGTGTGGTATACCAGATATCTCCTTGAATGCTTGGGGTATCCAACAAACTTGCACAAAACCGATCGTGCCTCGAGCATGTCCGGATTATGCCTTTTAACATATGCCGAACACCCCCATATCTTGATAAACTTCAGATATGGTCTATTCCCGCTCCACATTTCATATGAAGTTGTAGGCACCGACTTAGTTGGAACTCTATTCAATAGGTATGCTGCTGATTCTAGCGCAAAACCCCAGAAGGAAAGTGGCAACTCAGCACGACTCATCATTGAACGCACTGTAAGTCCATGTCACGCACCCCACGAACTTGCGGGGAGGCGGAATATATGAAAAACGATTATCAAAGCTTCGTAACACGGACTTGAGCACATGAATCGTATCTAAACCGTTACTAGCAAACTACGAAAGGTTTAACTACTCGGATTCGAAGTTATACCTCACTTTACTTGTCCTTCGGGTCTTCATCACGGTCCTCCACTCCTCATAGGCTCCTAGGAATGTCGGCACCTCAACGGCCTCCTCGAGTCAAAGACGATCCACCCGAGAGCTCCTACGCCAAGCTTGATCTCTAACTTGAGATAACTAGGTTGCTCAAAGTGCTAATCTAAACTACCTAGGGGATATAGAGTGAGGTTATGGAAGTATTAGTCTAGCTAACCCTTGATCTCAACACATGAGAGGTTAGGGTTAGGGTTTGAAGAGGGGGAGCTTGAGGAGAGAGAAGGTGAGAATATGAATTACTTTGGATGAATGGAATCATTTGTGTATATATGAAACATATGATATTATTAAGTAAATAATAAATAAGGCTTTATCATCACGTTTCATTAATACCCTAAGTGATTCATCATATGAGTCATATAAATCATTAAATGATTCATTAACTCATTGCATGAAACACTACATGACTCACTAATCCAATTAATGCAAATGCCACCTTAGCCTCCAACTCACCATGCTTCTAGAAGCTTCCCGGAAAATTACGAGAACGCCCCTCCAATCCGTGAAAACACAGAAAAACTTTAGACTGTATAAATCCAATAACCCGGTACTAGAATCAGGCTTAAACCAAAGCCGGCTAGTAAAAACTGTCCGAACGTCGTACGTGCGTTTAAACACGTATGCGTCCGAACCCTTATCATAAAACCATACGACCTCTATATCGTTTCGCCTGGAGCAAGGAAACTCTCTGTGTGGGACTCTAAAGACTCGACACTACGCTGGCAGTGGGTTTAACCACAGACCGCAAGCGGCACTAGCTGTACGTAACGGTCCCCAGGTAGATGTCGATAAGAAGGCCGATAAGGAAACCCATCCGAACTCCTACTGAGCCTGATGTGACAATCTCCGTACAGTCCGGTCTGTTCGTCTTAGAATATCGCATATCAAGCCTAGGGGGCGGCAAGCGTCAGTCCCCTAATAGCTGTATAAGTCTTGTCGGAGCGTAGCCCATTACATCCTGAGAAAACTACTGGAACCTACCAGTAAATCTCGCTTGCCGTGGCCAGGGACTTTGCGTAATGGCTCTCTAACACAGCGCAATATCAACTCCCAATACCGGGAGAGACGAATCCTGTCTAACTGCCACTGCCTCCAAGTGCTCGGGACTGCACCCAACTGCTACCTGTTTGTACGACTCCTTTGAGCCGTGGTAGGGTAGCAATCTAAGAGCAGTGGGACACACTCGAGGTGAAGTAGCAGTGTCAAGTCTGCGGACTATGCTGTACTCATGTCACCTGGGAACTGTTAACTGACGATGGGTATAATACCAACCAATCAGTTCCCCTGCGAGTCCTGTCCGGTGTACCCGTAACCTAACGAGCATCTGTATACTATCTCCAGTACGACGTACTGACGGCTGTGGGACAGACTATCTCCCCAACTGGGATGAGAAGCGTACACACTTAGTCTACTCTGGAATATCGATGCCCTGTCTCGATAATCCTACGACTAGGGACAAGTATAGGATGTTGCTTATAGACTACCCAGCCCCCCTATTGTGACTGCCATCACAACACTGGTAATCAAGCAAAGATCCTATGGGCTCTACTAATATGTATAAGTGATACGCTACAAGAAACATTTGCACATATTAAAGTAGACACAAACCAAGTAGCATACTACCATTTTTAGCAAGACTGTATATACAACTGTGAATATCCCAAGCTTCCATTAAGTAATATACATACAAGTATGATACAATAATGGCCCCTAGGGCATATACACTAACACGCACCATGTCAAGTAGCGTGCGATTCCTCCTTTCTGATACACCATTATGCCGAGATGTATAAGGCGGAGTAAGCTGAGAGAGAATTCCATTCTCTTTTAAGCATTCAAGAAAACTGGTACTTAAGTATTCTCCACCTCGATCAGATCGAAGTGTCTTGATGCTTTTACCAGTTTGTTTCTCCACTTCATTTTTATACTCCTTAAACTTCTGAAAGGCCTCGGATTTATGCTTCATTAAGAACACATGTCCATACCTAGAGAAGTCATCAGTAAAAGTGATGAAGTAGGAGTGACCGCTTCGTGCATGTGTAGACATATGACCACACACATCACTGTGTACAAGTCCCAAGAGTTCTGTAGCTCTTTCTCCGTTTCCGGTGAACGGAGATTTGATCATTTTTCCTTTGATACATGATTGGCATGTTGCATATGATGAATATTCAAACGGTTCTAAATATCCATATTTATGTAACTTAGTCAACCTTGTTTCGTTTATATGACCAAGTCTACAATGCCATAGGAAGGCTTGGTTTGAATCTGGAGCCTTTCTTTTAAGCGTGTTTTGAATATTGAAAACTTGAGGTTGATTAAGTTTGTATATGCCATTTTCCAGTGTGCCAAACCCAATCATTTCTTGATTTAGGAGAATGCTCATGACATTTCTTTCAAGCGCAAAATTATATCCTTCATTAGATAACAAAGATACTGATATAATATTACACAGCATACTGGGAATACAAAAACAGTTGTACAATACCAAAATGTTCCCACTAGTCAACCCTAGGTGATATTCTCCTATTGCAATAGCATCTACGTGCATTCCATTGCCCATCCGGAGAGTCATATCACTTGTCTCCAGTACTCTACTATTTCTCAGATCTTGCAAAGAATTACAGATGTGAGAACCAGAACCGGTATCAAGTACCCATGATGTAGAGTTTACTGAAAGACAATTTTCGATAACAAACACACTTGAAGCAGAAGCAACCGCTTGCTTCGTGTCCTTGGCTTTGAAGGCCACACAGTCCTTCTTCCAGTGCCCTTGCTTGTGGCAATAATAGCATTCGTTCTTATCCTCCTTCACCCTTAATTCCTTGTTCGTTCCCTGCACCTTCTTGACCCCGCCTTTCGGTTTGGTGGCTTTCATCTTCTTCTTCCCTTTAGCTTTCGCTTTAGATTTAAAAGAGGATGATTGGCCAACATACAGAACGGGGGTCTTCTCCTTTTTCAAGGAGGTCTCTGCTACCCTCAACATGTTGAGGAGCTTTGGAAGATCAGCTTCCATTTCGTGCATGTTGAAGCTCAGCACGAATTGAGAGAAGGTGTGGGGAAGGGACTGCAAAATCAAGTCGATATACAAATCATTATCTAGCACGCATCCCAGATTTGCGAGTTCCTCAATGAGGCTGATCATTTTCAGGACGTGCTCTCCTACAGGTGATCCTGGAGTTAACCTCATCTGGAAGAGTTTCCTTGAGGTCTCGTACCTCGCGATACGGGAGTGCTCCCCATACAATTCCTTGCAATGGAGAAAGATGGATATAATATCCATACTCTGGTGCTGTTTCTGGAGTTCATTGTTCATGGACGCCAGCACGATACACTTAGCTCTCTCACAGTCTAGATCCCAGGTTTTGCGAACCTTCTTGTCCGCAACTGAAGAATCTGTTCCTGGGATAAGGGGAGGAACAGCGGTGGTAACATATGCTACTTTGTCATAAGTCAGTGCAATTTTGACGTTCCTTAGCCAATCTTTATAGTTTTGCCCGGTCAGTATATTTTTTTCAAGTAATAGTTTTAGTCCTGTCATGGTAGCTGTCAGAGAGAGAGAAAAGAAACACTCAGCATATGCTCTAGCAAGTTTAGATTGGTTTATTAATTTATCTAAACAGGATGGCTCCCACTGTTTTCTCAAATCCTTCTTCAAAACCTAAAAGAAGAATTAGTCAGGATTTAATCACACGTCATAATACTTGCTTAACCTTTCAGCCAGGCCAGTGTTGGTACTTCGAGGGTGGTTTTCCAATGCTTTCGCGAAGTTCCTTAATTAAATAACCTCTTTTCCCTGGAGGCATAGCCCCTCTAACACCTTTCTGGACACCTACTTGGTTTATATCATTGATTGTTAAGTGAGAAAATTTCTTGAGAGTAATCCTACTCATCAGTGGGATCGGGATCCAACTATCATTGTATGATGCCCTAGATGGAAGCCACTCTAGTCACCACACTCCAGAAGGTATGCTAAATCTGCAAGTTTCCTTTATGTTTGAAACTCCCGATGTGAATTCTACCCCAAGCTCTTATGACCTTGACGTAGGCCAACAAATCATAAGACGCAAGTCAAGTTCTACCCGTCGTTGTCCTGATTAATTTAGGTCCATCGTACATGCCCTTGACGTAGGCCAACAAGGCTGTACGTCTATCCTAAACTAATGCATCTATCTATGCAACAAATAAGCAACACATTGCTACCATACACTATGCCTTGACGTAGGCCAACAAACATAGCATGAATATGATGTGCTGTTTATTTGGAACGATGGAGGGTTACGGCTGGTTTTTGGCAAAAACCGTTAACGTAGTGAACTTGATATAATCGAAGGAATCAAGATAGCTCTTTTTAAAAGGAGTGGTTTAAGTTCCGCATTTAAAATTTGCTTTTTGAAGAAAACCGAGTGGTTTTGATATTGTTCCAACGATTAAGTTTAGGTTTTATTTTCTTTGCATTAATGATAATGCGTCCCATCATTAACTTATCATTGCAGAAAATGACAAAAATATAACGTCCTCTTATGCCATCCGCATTCGCCACTGGGTCCCGTCATCACCCGTTAGGTTACTTAACTAACGGCAGAGCGGGGGCTGGGCTAGCGCGGGTGTAAAACATAAGTGACGTCTAAATAGCTATAATATATAGATATTGTACATTCGTCAGACGCAATAATAGGCATTCCAGATCATAGATGAACATTATTGGATATGTAAGCAATCCGCGTTTCTTTTGAGCCTGCAACGAAAGACGGATTACACAGTTGTGATGAATAGCCATTACCCCACCCTAGACCCTTACGGGTACGGAAAACTACCCGCCAAGTACCCTAAGTGAAGCAGTCTCACATAACAACGTGAGTAGGCTACTAAACACTTCAAAGTACCCGGTAGTTTGTGCACCCCACCTTGGGTCTATCCTAGAAGCAAAAATAGTAAAAAGAAATAAGACAACGGTAGCTACAACCGCAACCTGGATGTGCCCCGCAAAATAATATTACAACATATTACAATTACATCGAATGAATGAATATAATAACCCATCTCAAACCCCGGCTAATCATCACAACAATCCAATACAGTTCATAATCACAAACAGTTAAATCATTACAGAAATGTGCAACCCCCTGCCAACCGACATGCTAGCAGTTAGGGGAGGTTTACTAACACATTATACAGTTCACAGATATAATCTAATTAGCAAACATCGTATAATTTCGATCGATCAAACACATTAGATTCTACTCCAAAACTTCTCTGTGCACCTGAGACTTGAGCAGAAAATAAACATTCCAGAAAAGACAAAATATTCACAAAAGTGTTACTGGGGAGATTTGGGGTCAATCGGGCTCAACTCGGCCGCGGATCCGCGGCGGATAGGTGGGATCGGCCGCTGTTCCGCGGCTGTTTGGCCGATTCATGCACCCAAATTTCTCCAGTGTTCTTAGGTTTCCCTACTTGTATTTTTAGAGGTCCCTGAAAAAATTTTAGACCTCGATTTAAATTCGACAGAAACTATGTGAATACGATATTTTTTTCGGTTCGTTTTGCGTTCAAAATTCTTACGACTTTTCTAATAAGTTAATTATTATTTAGCGAGGCTCTGATACCACTGTAAGTCGATGTACAACACCCCACGAGTTGCGGGGAAGTGGAAATATGAAAAACGATCTTGTTCTATATGCAAACATCGACTAACCGAAGATCTTTACTAAACGATAACTAACAAAAACCATAGAAGTTCTTAACTACTATGAGAAGAGATTATACCTAGTGAACCTTGTCCTTCGCCTTTTCGTTCTCTACGTCCTCCTCGGCCTCCTCTACGTGATAGATGATCCACCCGAGAGCTTCTATTCCAAGCTTCACCTCTAATCTTGAGGTAACTAAGTTTCTTTAGTTGCTAATCAAAGGAACCTAGGTGATATAGAGTGATGTTATGGATTGATTAGTCTATTCTAATCCTTGATCTCAACACATGAGTGGTAGGATTAGGGTTTGAAGAGAAAGTGAGCTTGAGGAGAGAGAAGGTGACCATGATAATGATAATGAAATTGTTTCTCACTTGAATATATGAAGCATAATGTTTTATCAAATAAATGAATAAATATGATTAATCATCATATTAATTAATTCTATGTGTGTGATTCATTATATGAGTCATTAACCATTTAATGATGCATTAATGATATGGATGAATCACACAAATGAGTCACAAATGCATTTAATGAAAATGCCACCTAAACCCTCAAGTCACCATGCTTCTAGAAGCTTCCCGCAAAATTACGAGAACGCCCCTCCCATCAGTGAAAACACGGAAAAAATTTAGACTGTATAAATCCAATAACCCGATACTAGAATCTGGCTTAAACCAAAGCCGGCTAGTAAAAACTTTCCGAACGTTGTACGTGCGTAAACACACGTATGCGTCCGAACCCTTGTCGTAAAACCATACGACTTCTATATCGTTTCTCCTGGAACAGGGAAACCCTCTTTGTGGGACTCTAAAGACTCGACTACTACGTTGGTAGTGGGTTTAACCATAGACCGCAAGCGGCACTAGCTGTACGTAACGGTCCCCAGGTAGATGTCGATAAGAAGGCCGATGAGGAAACCTATCCGAACTCCTACTGAGCCTGTTCGTGACAATATCCGCGCAGTCCGGTCTATTCGTCTAAGAGTATCGCATGTATGGTCTAGGGAGGTAGTGAACGTCAGACCCCTAATAAACGTACAAGTCGTGCCGGTATGGCTCAAGACCATCCGAGAATCTACTGACCAGTCCACCAGTAATCCTCAATCAGCCCTGGCCAGGGACTTATGGTAATGACCAACCGATCACAGTGCGATATCAACTCCCTATACCGGGAGAGACGAATTCCTAACAGTCGCTCACTGCCTCCATGTGGCTCGGGACTGTACCCAACTAAAACCTGTTTGCACGACTCCTTTGAGCCGTGGTAGGGCGGTAATCAAAGTACAGTGGGAACTCACACGAGACAAATGACGACCTTAAGTCAACAGACTATCTGCACACATGTCACCTGAGAACTGCAATCTGACGTTAGGTATAATACCATCCAGTCAGTTCTCGGGGAGTCCTGTCCGGTGTACTAACACTCAGTGAGCATCTGTATACAATCTTAGGTGCACATCACCAATGGCTGCGGGACCAATCTATCGCCCCTCGTCAGGGTCTAGATATGTATACACTAGTCTACTCTGGAGCATCGATGTCCAGTCTCGATACTCCTGCGACCAGGGATATTTAAGGATGTGCCTATTGACTATACAGCTCCCACAAGTATGACTGCCATCACAACGCCGGTAGTCAGGCAAACACCCTATGGGCTTTATCAACATGTTTATAAATACAAAGTAAAATATATCACACGTTAAGATAAAGTCAAACCAAATAGCGTACTATCATATCAAGCAAGATTGTCATGTACATGCATATCCCTAGCATCCTATACAATGAAGGCCTCTAGGGCATATATATCCAACACTTTTACCCTTTTCTTTTCTCCGGAACATTCTGTATCACTACGAAGATCCACATTTATTGGATATGACCATCATATAGTTACATACGAACTCGAAGGAACTTGTTTCAGATTCGAGAATGGTTTCCGGTTCTGGAGGAATTGAATATGACTATTCAGTTATATTTTCCTTTTACCTTCTCTCAGGTTGTAAAGGCTCCACCTATTGCGCTTATTGGATAGTCTTCTTCCAAACCATAGGCAGGTGCCGAATGGTAGGGAAGGAAGATAACCAATTAGCCTAAGTGTGGTGTATAGAAGGTAATAAGTAAAGACAAATAAAGCGATTAGAAAGAGGGCAAAATAAATTGCGACTGCTATCATTCATGACCAAACCGCGTATATCATCGCCACTCCTACTTCACCTTTGAATTTCTCCAGAACACCCCGTATCACTACGAAGATCGACATTTATTGGATAATCCATTGTATAGTTATATACGAACTCGAAGGAACTTGTTCTGGTTCGAGGATGGATTATGGTTCAGGAGAAATAGAATAATGTTTATTCAGGTGTCTTTTATCTTTACCTTCTCTCAGGTTGTGAGTACTCTTAGGATTAGGAGAGTACACCTATTACGCTTATTGGATAGTCTTCTTCTAAACCATAGGCTGGTGCCGAACGTTAGGGAAGAAAGAAAGCCATTTATCCTAACGATGGTGTACAGAAGGTAACAACTAAAGACAAATAAAGGGATTTGGAGAGATGGCAAAGAAATATACGGTTACAGTCAGGAATATGGATAATTGAAAAGGCATTACTTGGAATACCCGGCTACCCTATCGAAACATTTTATGTTTCAGTTTCACTATGCGTTGTTAATTGAAAACCGATTTCCCTATTGGATCCTTGCTCCAGGGTATGTATTTACCATGTTTAATTCTCACATCTGTATGGTTTTACAGATGATGAGTGGGAGTAAGTTACTGGGAATTAGGTGATTATATCCTCGCTATATCGGAATTTGTTGAAATTGGTGATATTTGAGGAAATCACCTGGGGTTTTTCCTGATGGCCAATATTTGGTTTTGAATATCCGTTGTTAAGCACCAATTTCAAACTGATATATCTGTACGTTTATTTTATAAACTAAGATATAACTTTTTGAAATTATGTCCATGGAATTTACCTATATCAGTTGATGATTGGGTAAGGAGCATTAAACAGCGGTGTAATTCTTCTTAACCATAGTACAGTTTTCAACCTACGACGCACAGGGTTTGAGTTATTCAACTCAGGGGACTTATAAAAAGTATTGTAAGTTGTCCAGTGTCTATTAGGACAGAGGGGTTGGTGCTCCTACTATATTCTTTTTAGTTGTGACTTCTCCAGTTTTAGACAAGTATTTCGTAGAAATACAAGGTCCAAGTTTTGAGAAGTTATAGATACAAGAATAAAGTAGTGAACCACGTGATGCAAGTATCATGATTCTTCAAGGTGATCGAAGATGTAGGTACTTGTGTTTGGTATTCAGTTGATAGTAATAGTTTTGAGAACTTGCTTCTCTTTCAGGTTACTCATATCTGGATACACTCTTAGTTGAGTAATGCAGATCGGCCTCTCTCTATTTAGTTGACATGCACTGGAGACAGCTGCATGATTTGAATTTAGTTCCAATTAAATCAGTGCCTCTGTTCTATATTATATAAAGAATGGTTCATATCTTAACGATGTTAAGGTATATGGAGTTGTCCGACTTATGCTTAAAACCAGGCTCTGGATAACTCAAGGCACGTTTCTGTAATGGCAGCTGATTAGTCGAAAATATTGTATATTTTTACCGGCAATTTCCTCATCATTTGCATTCATATAGAAGTGTTCGGTATCCGTATTTCACATATTAGAAAATCTATCACAGATTATCAGATTACATGTATTAGACCTTAAAACCGGCATTTCTAGGGAAAGTGACTGCATTGCATGGCATCGCAATATTTCTATATGTCGCAACCCGTGTTTCTAAGCCTGTGCAGGAAAAGGAGAAGCTTGCTCAAATTTACACCGCTCAAAGATACGTCAACTCACTAACTTCAAATCTGGTGTCATTACAAAGGAGAAATTATAATTCAAGATATCCTAAAAAGCTCCACATGTCAGCTCAAGCCTGTACCAGAGAGCCCAAGACCCAAGCCCCCTAAAGAGCCGCGGATCCGCGGCAGGAGCCTGCTTGCGCCGCGGATCCGCGGTGGGTCAAAGGAATCAGCCTCTAAATTTTAGTGCAAAACTCCTGTCTCAGCTCCTACAGTTCAGAAAGACACTCCAAGTTCTAGAAAACTCCAGAGGTTTCTGCCAGATCAGCAAACAAGGGTTTCCAAGCCTAAGTAAACCTAGCTTAAACCCTAAGCTAGCTCCTAACAAACTACCTTCTAGAAGACTCAACAAACTTTTGGAGGGAACTACCATTTCAAACCTAAACCTAGGGTTTGGGAAGTCTATAAATAGAAGCCTAGACCTAGGGTGAGAATAATCTTAGATCATCATATATCATACATCCAAGAGAGGGTGTGATTCATTTTAGTTCATTTTTAGCCAATCTCTTTCTTCATCCCCTTCCTCCACAAGTCTAGTGAGAGGGCTTGTAGGAACCCTAACCCTAATTCCAATTAGAATCAAGATTCCCGAGTACCCATTAAGCAAGAAGCCCTACAACCTTTAGGAGCGGAGCCGATCTTCAACGGAGCAAGCGATCCGAGCCGATCCACGACTCACGAAGCCGAGCGACGCCCGATCAACAATCTAGATTCTTCTTCTTGTAGTTCTTGAAGCGAATGTAATCAAAATTGTTGAGATAAATAAAGGTGATATTCTTTTATCTTGTTTTCTTTAAATTCTGCATCATGATATCTTTACAATTCGTGAATATTTTCTGTATGGTGATATGTGAATAAAACTCCGCTCGTCGAGGAGTCGAGACGGTCAATAGAATGATGATGTAACATAGCTTTAATCGATTCTTGAGTCCTGCGTGTTTTGCAAACCCTAGCAAGTTCAAGAAACGACTACCCATTTTTGTTTCGATGCTTTCTTGATTGATATCGTTCGAAATTGGGGAGTTACGATCGTTTCTTGAATTTGGTAGAGGCTAGAAAAGGAATGATATCGACGAAAGAACAAGGGTTATAAGATGAAACCCTAGTTTCATCAAGAAAGCCCTAACTCTCGTCGATGATCATCAATCTAGTATCAATCCTTCGAAGGACAAGAACACGATATCTTTAGATTACATCACGTCTATCGATCCGATCGATTCCTGCGAGCCTCTTTTAGATTCTTGACTGTTGATTGGAAATATCATCGATACACCGATTCTTGACTGTTTATCTTTTTCTTGATTCTTGAATAGAATAGTGACACTTAAAAATCAAAACTCTTGAATCATGTTTTCGTTTATCTTAGCTTAACTTTTCAATTCAAGCATATCATAATACAAACGAATCGTGCAATCCCTGTGGACGATCCGCACTCATTCATGAACTACAATTGACACCGTAGTTTGATTGCGGTCAATAAAATTTTTGGTTGTGATGTCTTTACAATTTTCTTAAATCGACACAACAAGATTTTAAACCAATTAAATGGCGCCGTTGCCGGGGACTATTTGATTCGATATTACAAAAACCGGGAATTTACATCAATCAAATGGCGCCGTTGCCGGGGATCGCGCGCTAATTCGTTTCATATTATAGTTTGAATTGAAAGAATTATTCCATTGTTATTTTGAGATCTAAATTAGTGCAAACCCTAAACGATTTGTGGTGTTTCATTGCAAGGAGATCTGGAGCTTGCTGGAAATTGATAAAATTTTTTGGAAAATACCAGAGAGGTGAGGAAGTGTACAGAGACTCTCTGAAGTAGTTTGGTGCAGTGTTCCTACAATACCACCGCGGAAGCGCGGCATTAGAGTGCATACGCGGCGGAACCGCGGCCTCTTAGAGGGTTCTCTGCAAAAATTTTCTCTCAGGTGACTTCTTTGCTTCTCCTCTCTCCTCTTTTTAGCTCCAACTAATACTTTGCTGCAGGATTCTTTGCAAAGCACAGCAGCTAGCAAATTGCAAATTAAAATTGTGCGTGATTTTGTTTCGTGGTTGTTTGCATTATAAATACGGAAATTAAGGGGCACGGCCAAATCCAAATTAGGTGGGGATTTCATTACCCTTCCTAGGCCCCGAAAACCACCAAACTTGCATGCACATTGACCCACATTAACTAAAAGAAATCTAGAGATGACTCTAAGGACTGTCGCGCTCAATTAGGACAGAAGAAGGCCGTGGGTAATTCATTGCTTATCCGCGTTTTCCTGTGGTGCCTAAGACGAGTGTGTCTAAGGCTAGTGGTTATTAATTAGGCCCACTACTTACATAGTGGAGTACCTTCCCACTTACCTGGCACTTATCCGGCCACAGGGGGACAAAGAGGAAGTGGAGGATTCTATCCCGCGACTTGTCTTTTGGCAGTTAGGAGCGGTCTAGAGCCGGACCTAGGTGACCACTAGATTCTAGGGTTTGTGTGCTGCATTTGTTGTGTCGCATCATTTTTTCAAAAATCCGTCCCTTTTTCAAAAGCAAACACCGCATTCATTTTACCCCTAATTATAAGCCAACGCTGCTACTTGTACTAACCCTTTTTAGTACAAGATAGGCTGGACACGGGATTCTAGTGCCCGTTTAGTCCGCGTACCCTTTATCGACTCCGAAGTCGATAATTCTCCATTTACCTTTTCTTTACCTACTACCACACCCACACCGATGGATCCAAATCCATCAAATTTCTTTAACCCTAATCTGCCGCCGTCCGTTGGTGCGCAGAATCCACCCCGCATCTCTCTCCAGGAGAGATGCTATCCACTTAGAGGTCCTCTTTCGACCTGCTTATCCACACCACCAGCCAATGGGGATAACTTTGAGATTAAGCCCCAGTATATCAATCTTTTACCTAAATACCATGGACTCGAGACTGAGGACGCTTACGTTTTCATTACCAAATTTGAAAACGTATGCGCAATGATGGGTACGTCACAATTTCAGTGGATGCGATGCGTCTACGACTTCTTCCATTTACTTTGTGCGATATAGCCGAGAAGTGGCTATATAACACTACCGCACATTCTATTACGAATTGGGAAGAATTCGTCGCTGCATTCCTTAAGAAATTTTACCCAATCCAAAAGACAGCTCGAATCCGTAGCGAACTGAATCAATTTTCCCAGCTCCCTACCGAACCATTTTCAAAATGCTTTGAACATTTCAAGGAACTATTGGTTCAGTGTCCTCATCACGGCATCCCGAGATGGGAGCTTTGCCAAATCATTTATGATGGCATTAACTCAAACACTAAACAGAGCCTTGAAAATATGTGTCAAGGTACTTTTATGACTAAGGATGATGGGGAAGCTTGGAAGTATTTAGAAAAGTTCGCTGAAAAATCACTACAGTGGGAGAGTGGAACCCAACCATTGAATAGGGGTGGTGTACACCAAATAGATGTGTCCATAGGTGTTCGAGATGAGATGGCAGCAATGCAAAAGAAGCTCGACGCTATGGAACACAAATTTTCTGCAGCCTCCCTAAACCCAATGTCGCTCCCCAAAACTGTTTGTGGGTGCTGTTCTGATCCGTCACATTTAACGGAAGAATGTCCATTAAACTCTGCGTTTCAAGGTCACGAGCATTCTAATGCCGCATTTCAAAGACCTAGAAACGATCCATATTCTTCCACGTACAATCAGGGTTGGAGGAATCACCCTAATTTCGCTTGGAACCAAAATCAATCTCAAAACACGGTTCCAAACACGAATCAATTTCAAAGGGCTCTTCCTCCACCACAACAGCAACCCCTTCAACTCACTCAGCACCCCTACCAGTCACAAAATTTCCAAAACCAGGGCAACAATCCTGCACAGTCTAATCCTATGCAGTTGTCCAGTTCTGACGAATTCTCTCAATTCACTCAAACCATGAAATCACTTTTATCAAATTTTATAGAGGTTTCGACTGAGGTTAGATCTTCCGTCAGTGAGATAAAGAAAAACTCAGCGTCCCAAGCTGTGAGTATCAGATCGATGGAAGCTGAAATCGCACGCCTAAAAGCCGAAATGAGTGCGAGAGAAAAAGGGAAACTTCCCTCTCAACCCCTACAGAATCCTGGACATTACAATGTAAATGCCATCACAATGTTGAGATCGGGAAAAGTGCTGAATAATCATGTCGGGGAAGGTATTGATGATACTGAAAATCATATCAACACCCCGGCTGAGACCTTTCTACACACACACACTTCTCCTTCTGATCCTTCTTCTTCTACCATACCACCTTCTCGTGAGCCTATTCTCCATCTTCCTTTTGGCCCGACACCTTCTCCCAACCCTTATAGTTCTCCACAGACGGTCCCCACACCTCTTTTGGGACCTCGTCTACCCCCTCTTCCTTCTCCTATGATGGACCCTGCGCTTATTGCGAAAGCTCCTTACCCGAACTGGTTAAGGGCTATCAGAACGAGTCCTCATATGGAGAAAATTATAGAAATGTTCAAACAGGTTAACATCAATATCCCTCTCCTCGATGCAATTCAACAAGTCCCCGCTTATGCGAAAATTCTTAAGGACTTGTGCACTAGGAAGAGGAAGATTCAAGTGCCGAAAAAGGTCTTTATGTCTAATAATATCAGCACTGCTTTTATTCCCCAGCTACCAAAGAAACGAAAGGACCCAGGATGTCCTACAATATCAATTTCTATTGGGGGTAAAAACATAAATCGTGCTCTTTTAGACCTTGGCGCAAGTGTTAACCTGCTCCCTTATTCTGTCTATGAGCAACTAGGGATTGGAGAGCTGAAACCTGCTCACTGCACTCTCCAGATGGCAGAACGATCGATCACCAAACCAAGGGGTGAATTAGAGGATGTGTTGATAAAGGTCGGGGAATTTGTTTTCCCTGTAGACTTCATTGTGCTCGACACACATCCTGTAGCAAATCCCCTGGGCCAAATTCCGGTGATTTTAGGTCGTCCTTTCCTTGCCACTTCCAACGCTGTTATAAACTGTAGAAATGGTTCAATGAACTTATCATTTAGAAATATGACCATTGAACTAAATATCTACAAAATTGGAAGTCAGCCATCAGAACCCTCTGCTCATATTTTAGATGTGTGCTCTGTCCATGAGATTGCTTCCGATAGTTGTGGAGCTGAGGAACTTTGCTTTACTGATCTCGATGACATTACCACATCTCTGTTTGACTTTACACAAGATCTTAGTGAGGACACTTTACCTACACTTGAGTCCTGCACTTCTGACTTTTCTCCACCCGAGTCTGTATCTTTCACAGGCTCTGAGCTTCTTTGTAAATCCAAAAATCATTCAATGATACCTCCTTCTATCATTTCTCCGCCTGAATTAGATCTCAAAATTTTTACCCTCTCATCTGAAATATGCTTATTTAGGTGAGAAGGAGTCTTTACCGGTTATAATTTCCGCTTCTCTAGCATTAGAGCAAGAGAATGCACTTTTATCGGTATTGAGATCTAACAAAGAGGCGTTTGGTTGGAGTATGGCGGACATCAAAGGGATTAGTCCCTTGATAGTTGAACATCATATACATGTGATGGATGATGCCAGACCAACCCGAGAACCACAGAGACGGTTGAATCCCGTCATGAAGGAGGCGGTCATGAAAGAGATCGTCAAATGCTTAGATAATGGTATTATATATCCCATCTCCGATAGCCAGTGGGTGAGTCCTATACATGTCGTTCCTAAGAAATCCGGCATCACAGTTATAACCAATGAGGCGAATGAGTTGATTCAGACACGCACCCAAACTGGGTGGCGTGTATGTATCGATTATAGAAAACTCAACGCTGCCACGAGAAAAGACCATTTTCCTCTACCATTCATTGATCAGATGCTGGAACGCATAGCAGGACGAGAGTATTATTGTTTTATGGACGGATACTCAGGCTATAATCAGGTCCCCATCGCCAAAAAGGATCAAGATAAAACCACTTTTACTTGTCCTTTTGGTACCTTTGCTTACAGTCGCATGCCCTTTGGGTTATGCAATGCTCCCGCTACCTTTCAACGGTGTATGATGGGGATATTCTCTGATATGGTAGAGAATTTCCTGAAGATCTTTATGGACGACTTCTCGATTTTTGGAGACTCTTTTTCCGATTGCCTAGCAAATCTTGACGCTGTTGTTACTCGTTGCAAAGAGAAGAACTTGACTTTAAACTGGGAAAAATGCCATTTTATGGTCCAAGAAGGAATTGTTCTTGGACATGTCATTTCACAGAAAGGCATTGAGGTTGACAGAGCCAAAATAGATGTCATTCAAAACCTCCCTCATCCCAAGAGTGTCAAAGATATTCGCTCTTTCCTTGGCCACGCGGGCTTTTATAGGAGATTCATTAAGGACTTTAGCAAAATTGCTAGACCTTTAACTTTACTCATGGCCAAGGATACGACCTTCCATTTTGACTCGGATTGCGAGACAGCTTTCGACTCACTTAAACACTCACTCACTTCAGCCCCCGTTTTATCATCACCAAACTGGGACTACCCCTTTGAGCTGATGTGTGACGCATCTGATTTTGCAGTAGGTGCAATCTTAGGACAGCACATCGAAAAGATGCCACACGTGATTTACTATTCTAGTAAGACCCTGAATGATGCGCAAATCAATTATACAACCACAGAAAAAGAACTCTTAGCGGTTGTATTTGCATTAGAAAAATTCAGGCCTTTAATTGGCTCACCTATAGTTGTGTATACTGACCATTCCGCTTTAAAACATCTTCTGGCGAAGAAAGATGCAAAAGGTCGACTAATATGTTGGATCCTTCTGTTACAAGAATTTGATCTTGTTATCAAAGATAAGAAAGGATGTGAAAACGTAGTAGCTGACCACCTTTCACGCATCATTTCTTCCCCTGTGACCCTGTCGATCGATGACTCGTTTCCTGACGAGCAACTCTTGAGCATATCCGCTGAACCATGGTTCAGGGATATTGTGAACTATCATGCCACGGGACTGATACCCAGTGATTGGTCAAAACAGGACAAATACCGTTTTCTATCCCAAGTAAAACACATTTACTGGGACGAGCCCTATTTGTTTAAATATTGTCCTGATCAGATCATTCGCCGGTGTGTCCCGAATGAAGAGTTCAAGAGTGTTCTTTCTTTTTGTCATGATCAGGCCTGTGGGGGTCACTTCGGTCCTAGAAAGACAGCGGAGAAGGTTTTGCAATGTGGATTTTATTGGCCGACCTTATTCAAGGACGCATTTGAGTATTGCAAAACCTGTACACAATGTCAGTATACGGGTAGAATATCCCAGAGGAATGAAATGCCTCAACAACCCATTCTGGTTGTTGAAATGTTCGATGTTTGGGGCATAGATTTTATGGGTCCTTTTCCCAACTCCTTTGGGAATCTGTACATACTGCTGGAGGTTGATTATGTTTCAAAGTGGATAGAAGCCATTCCAAGTCGCACTAATGACAAGAAAGTTGTCATTAAGTTCTTGAAAGAGAATATCTTCTCGCGATTTGGACACCCACGCGCTATTATTAGCGATAATGGGACACACTTCTGCAACAGGTCTTTCGAGACTCTGATGCGGAAATATTCAATCAACCACCGACTTTCTACACCCTATCACCCTCAAACAAGCGGGCAGGCTGAAATCTCAAACAGACAAATCAAACTTATCCTGGAGAAAACTGTTGCTAAAAATAGAAAAGACTGGTCGACTAAACTGACGGATGCTCTTTGGGCATTCCGAACTGCATATAAGACCGACCTAGGGATGTCTCCATATAGGATAGTGTTTTGAAAAGCATGTCATTTACCCGTCGAGATAGAACATAAAGCATTGTGGGCTATTAAAGAAATAAATTTTGATTTAAACCTTGCTTGCAACTTTCGAAAGCTGCAACTTAACGAGCTAAGCGAACTCCGCGATGAAGCTTATGATAACGCTATAATCACAAAGAATAGGACTAAGGTTTTTCACGATAAAAACATTTTAAGGAAAACATTTTCACCTGGTCAACAAGTCCTTCTTTATGATTCACGATTACACCTTCATGCGGGTAAGCTCCGATCTCGTTGGAAGGGACCTTTTGTTGTGCGGTCTGTATATCCGCACGGGGCAGTAGAAGTTGAAAATGTTAAAAACGGCACTGTTTTCAAAGTAAATGGACATAGATTAAAGCCGTATTTTTCCACTGACCCCACGGAGGAGCTCTTGTTCTTACAAGAGCTAGTTTATTTAGATTAAAATTCCTCCGTCTCACCTTCATGTCCGGTATATCATTGCATCATTTTTTGAATGAAGGTGGGTGAAAAGAATAAGTTTGGGGGAAGTTCTTCACTTATATATTTTGCCCCCACTAATAATTCCTCCCAGATTTACAGGTTTTGTAGATATAACTGTCGGCAATAGTGAGGACACTGTTGAAAACAAGTTTGGGGGAGGTTTGTGCTTATTTTCGCATCATTTGCATATCATTTGCATAAGCACAAAACATTTCTTTTATAAAAATTTAAAAATTTTCAAAACCCATAAAAATTTAAAAAAATTTCAAGTATAAAAATAATTTTAATATTTACACTTTTTTGTATATAAATAAGATAATGAAAGTTTAGATAGTGAAAAATTACATCCATGAGATTAGAAAAATTTAAGAAAACCAAGAAAATTAGAAGTTTTCTTATACGAACTAGTAATAAGTAGTTATGAGCTGTTGTCCTAAGGGTTAGTAAGATGAAAGACGTCACTAATCTGAGGATAAAAATAAGTCTGAAAATTAGTTTCTATTCTGGAAGCCAAACATTTTGAACGTTGATACCCTGCTATTCGCACTTACACACGTCTTAAAGCCTGGGATAGTAGAGGATACCTTGAAATGCTCTTGTCTTAAAGCCAAAAGTATGAAGGAAATAAAAAAAATGAATAAAAATATAAAAGTGGTGAGAAAAATGGACACTGGTTTTGTTATCACCAAGGGCAATAAAAAATGTATAGCGAGGGTGCTTCTTCACCTAGTGCCCTAAGGCCAACTGGTCTGGGAGTCACTGCTATGCCTGAGATGGTGCAAGACGAGGAAAATACACCAAGTAACCAAGCACATGAGTAATCGGTCGGTTAGTACCTCAAGAAGTATTAACGGTCGCATGAAAGTGTGTGAGCAATCTCGTTTAAATATTCATTAATTAAAAAGTACTGAGGCTGACGGACAAGAGTATGATAGCTTGAATTGAATTCTCCGGGTGTAGGGATGTCTTTACACACACGCAGGGTGATATGATCGATGTTTTGGAAGAAAGATAGGAATGAAAAATAAGACGATGTTTTATGGAGGAAGGACGTGATTTCTAACATCTTTTCATGACCATTAAGATAGGGCTCATGACAACCGAAAAGCTAGCTTAGTTGGAAACCCTAATTTTCGAAGCTTTTATTTTACAAATTCTTTTCTTTAAATGTAATATTCATGATCTTTCTTTTATTATTGGATTTTGTGGGTGCAATCCGCTGAAAACCCTCAGGAGACAACACTCCTCCTACTAGGGACACCTAGAGGTTTAAAGGCTTGTTGCACATGCTCAGTGCAATCGTGTTGCCTACGAAAGTGTGCTAGTTAGTTTTTCTCTTTCTTTATTTTCTCCTTCTCTTTTTAATAAAACATTCGCTCGAGACGATCGAAATTAAGTTTGGGGGAATTTGATTAGTCGAAAATATTGTATATTTTTACCGGCAATTTTCTCATCATTTGCATTCATATAGAAGTGTTCGGTATCCGTATTTCACATATTAGCAAATCTATCACAGATTATCAGATTACATGTATTAGACCTTAAAACCGGCATTTCTAGGAAAAGTGACTGCATTGCATGGCATCGCAATATTTCTATATGTCGCAACCCGTGTTTCTAAGCCTGTGCAGGAAAAGGAGAAGCTCGCTCAAATTTACATCACTCAAAGATACGTCAACTCACTAACTTCAAATCTGGTGTCATTACAAAGGAGAAATTGCAATTCAAGATATCCTAAAAAGCTCCACATGTCAGCTCAAGCCTGTACCAGAGAGCCCAAGGCCCAAGCCCCCTAAAGAGCCGCGGATCCGCGGCAGGAGCCTGCTTGCGCCGCGGATCCGCGGTGGGTCAAAGGAATCAGCCTCTAAATTTTAGTGCAAAACTCCTGTCTCAGCTCCTACAGTTCAGAAAGACACTCCAAGTTCTAGAAGACTCCAGAGGTTTCTGCCAGATCAGCAAACAAGGGTTTCCAAGCCTAAGTAAACCTAGCTTAAACCCTAAGCTAACTCCTAACAAACTACCTTCTAGAAGACTCAACAAACTTTTGGGGGGAACTACCATTTCAAACCTAAACCTAGGGTTTGGGAAGTCTATAAATAGAAGCCTAGACCTAAGGTGAGAATAATCTTAGATCATCATATATCATACATCCAAGAGAGGGTGTGATTCATTTTAGTTCATTTTTAGCCAATCTCTTTCTTCATCCCCTTCCTCCACAAGTCTAGTGAGAGGGCTTGTGGGAAACCCTAACCCTAATTCCAATTAGAATCAAGATTCCCGAGTACCCATTAAGCAAGAAGCCCTACAACCTTTAGGAGCGGAGCCGATCTTCAACGGAGCAAGCGATCCGAGCCGATCCACGACTCACGAAGCCGAGCGACGCCCGATCAACAATCTAGATTCTTCTTCTTGTAGTTCTTGAAGCGAATGTAATCAAAATTGTTGAGATAAATAAATGTGATATTCTTTTATCTTGTTTTCTTTAAATTCTGCATCATGATATCTTTACAATTCGTGAATATTTTCTGTATGGTGATGTGTGAATAAAACTCCGCTCGTCGAGGAGTCGAGACGGTCAATAGAATGATGATGTAACATAGCTTTAATCGATTCTTGAGTCCTACGTGTTTTGCAAACCCTAGCAAGTTCAAGAAACGACTACCCATTTTTGTTTCGATGCTTTCTTGATTGATATCGTTCGAAATTGGGGAGTTACGATCGTTTCTTGAATTTGGTAGAGGCTAAAAAAGGAATGATATCGACGAAAGAACAAGGGTTATAAGATGAAATCCTAGTTTCATCGAGAAAGCCCTAACTCTCGTCGATGATCATCAATCTAGTATCAATCCTTCGAAGGACAAGAACACGATATCTTTAGATTACATCACGTCTATCGATCCGATCGATTCCTGCGAGCCTCTTTTAGATTCTTGACTGTTGATTGGAAATATCATCGATACACCGATTCTTGACTGTTTATCTTTTTCTTGATTCTTGAATAGAATAGTGACACTTAAAAATCAAAACTCTTGAATAATGTTTTCGTTTATCTTAGCTTAACTTTTCAATTCAAGCATATCATAATACAAACGAATCGTGCAATCCCTGTGGACGATCCGCACTCATTCATGAACTACAATTGACACCGTAGTTTGATTGCGGTCAATATAATTTTTGGTTGTGATGTCTTTACAATTTTCTTAAATCGACACAGCAAGATTTTAAACCAATCAAATGGCGCCGTTGCCGGGGACTATTTGATTCGATATTACACAAACCGAGAATTTACATCAATCAGCAGCTTGTGGGTTATCCCGGGCTATGACGAGGGTTAACTTTCTACCATCTGGGAGATCAATAGTGATATTGTTCTTGACTCGCCAAAGTTTTAGTAAAATGGACTTTTTCAGAAAAAAGTAGTAGGAGTATGGTAGAACTGGAAGTGATTCCAGAACCACAAACGATTACTAAAAATTCAATAAAACCTAAAGATTCAATCGGGTTTGACATTCCATTAGCCACTCCGCAGATATGCTGGGTAACCTCAGGCGCCCGAGAGGTACTTCGGTATCCTCAAAGACGGTGACAGGGAGGTTCTTGTTTACCCAGACTTACCATTACTGCTGTTCTAGACGATGAAAACCGGCATGAGGATGAGTATAGCGTCGTTCTAAACTAGCTTTAGAAGCGCACGCGTATATGACTCTGCCAGAGAGTTGTTGTAATCAGTAGGAGCAGCGAAACCATAATGGACAAGGAGCTTGTGTCAATTTATAGACCAAAGCAAGTATAGCGGAGATAGATCATCTATTTTTTGATGTGACGGTCATAGGTTTTGACTTCATCAAAATAGGAGATGGATCTGTTAAGAATGTAGTAGGGTGTGATGTCCTTATATTTGGATGACATGCACTTTATAGGAAGTGAAATTCATATACTACGATCGGTTATACTGTGGTTGTCATACAGTGGTTTCTCCACATAGGATATGGATATAATATCGGGCTCTGATACCACTGTAAGTCCGCGGTAGCGCCCCGGCCATCTAACAGACGCCAATATGCGGAACAAAACTTTTACTACTGGCGCTATCGCGTACTATAACCCGGATCTGCCATTAAAGCTAAACTAACAAATTGTAAAGAGGGTAGAATTGTTATACCGAACGATCCGAGTCCTTCGGTCTTTAACCATCATCCCACGCTTTGTTGCGGCGGCTTCGATCTTCTGAAACTCCAGTCTCGTCGTCCAGGTGGCACCACGTCGACGGATCATTAAACGGGCTCCCGCCTCTGAACCGAGGCAACTCGGTCGTCAAGTTTGCTAAAAGAGACGACCAAGATGAAGTAGAGAATGAGTATAATACTTTGTCTCGTTACATCCAAGACTATGGACGATCGGTTAATGAAGTTGCCATTTGGAATCGGGTGAATGGAAATTGAACTAGGAAATTTCCATACACTAAACTATCATGATCTTTTTCTCTCAAGCAAATGAAAAAACTCATGCCATCCTCACAAAAGGGGGCCGACCACTTATAGAAGAGGGAGGGTGAGTGTAGGAGAGGGGAGGGTGAGTGTAAGCAAAAGATCATAGAAAAATATCTAGTGTGAACACAAAGTGTGAACACAAAGTATGAACACAATAAATGCACCATTAATGAACAATTGAGTCACAAGCCTAATCACCCTCTCAAGAACCTTCTAGAACAATGACTCACCACATCAAGAAAAGATAAATCCGTATTTAACCGAATGTCAAAATACGGCTGATAGAAAACTGGAAACTGGCAACTTCCAAAAGTGATCCTGAATCGAATTTCAGGATAACCCCGTAACAGTATAAACATACCCGCATTTATATTACGACCGAATATAAATGCAACTGAGACAAAGATATTATATCTACACAGTATAATACTGGGATCCGGCTTAAACCAAAGCCTACCAGTATTATCTGCCCGAAAAATAACACGTGCGAAAACGCACGTGCTTTTTCCGAACCCTGCCATAAACCTATACGGCATCTACAGCGTTTCGCCCGAACTTGGGAAAGTGTCTGTGGGGGACTCTAATGAATCATCAGTACACTGGCACTGGGTATAACCACTAGAACGTCGGAGGTACTAGCTGTACGTAACGTTTTGCCTATGTATTGATTGGAAGGGAAACTGACGAGCGAACTCATCCAATAAACCCTACTGAGTCTGACAGTGACAATAACCGTACAGTCCGGAACATTCGTCTATGAGTATCGCGTATACGGCCTAGGGGGCCGGTAAACGTCAGACCCCCAACAGCGATATAAGTCGTGTCATAGAGCAGCCTAGAACACCCTGAGATTCTACTGGTATACCTACCGGTATATCTCGATTACCCTGGCCAGTGATTTCGTGTAATGGCTCTCCTAAACACAGCGTGATCTCACCCCCAATACAGGGAGCGACGAATCCCCGAAGATCCGCTCACTTGCCTCCAATGTGGCTCGGGACTGTACCCAACTAAAACCTGTTTGCACAACTCCTTTGAGCGTGGTAGGGTAGTAATCTAAGCACAGTGGTAACTCACACTAGACAAATGACGACCTCAGGTCGATGAACTAACTTGTACACATGTCACCAGGGAACTGCTATCTGACGATATGTATAATACCAACTAGCATGTTCCCGGCGAGTCCTGTCCGGTGTACTCATATCCCAATGAGCACCTGTATACATCTTAGGTGATCTAACTGACACCAGTGGCTTGTGAGACCGGCCACCGCCCCTCGTCGGGGTCTCGACTGTATACACTAGTCTACTCCGGAGTATCTATGCCCTGTCTCGAAACTCCCACGACTAGGGACACTTTAAGGATGTGCTAGACCCCAGCTCCCACATATATGATCGCCATCATACTGCTGGTAGTCAAGCAAGAATCCTATGGGCTTTATCAACATATACATGATGATAAAGACAAACAAGATAGCATACTATCATTTCAAGTAAGACTGTTCATCGGTATTGGTCCTCCCTCAATCATTGCAATCACGTACCTGCGATCCAATAATTGACTTAGAGGGCACTATATCCAACAATCTCCCACTTGCACTTAAGGCTAATTATTGCGATGTCGTGTACTCACAGCTCATGTGATACCGAGCATCCAACTCCTCTACTAATCAGTTTCACAAAGCTCGTTTGTAAAACTCTTGTGTTCGAGAAATAGCCTCAGTGAGTGGATCCGCTTCGGTGTTTCTTTCTGTATCTCTCTATATCTCAACTTCGCGGAGAAAACCATCTCCCGAATTAAGTAATACCTGTCTCAGAATATGTCTGGATATCTGATGGGACCTAGTTCATAAATGAACTCCAAATCCAAACTTCTTAGACTGTATCAATCACTGAAACTAATCACTGCCCAGCACCATGCCTCCCACAGTACCCCCTTGGACTACCTGTCCATAATACTGTCCCTCATCTGAGGGAAAACGATAACTCTGACAATCACTCTGTCATGCATGTCACCTTTGAAGCCTGGAATGATAACTGTCTTCCGAAGGAGGTGTAAGTGCACGGCGGCGCGCCGGCCGTCAATCCGACGGCCAAATGCGGAAGCGGTGATAAACTTTAATTTTACTTGAACTGGCAAACCGCCGCGCACTAATACCCGGATCGAACCACTAACTAGTCCTAGCTATCTACAAGAAAGGGAAGAGAGATATACCGACAGATCCGAGTCCTCCGTTCTTCACGTCGTCGTCCCAATCTCCTGCGGAATGTCCCGTCTCCTCCTCGTCGCCGGAAGTGCACCACATCGCCTACTTCTTTTACGGGCTCCCACCTCAATGCCGAGGCAACTCGGGCACGAAGCTGGCTAGTCGACGTGCCCAAGATTCACTGTAGAATATGTAGTACTCAAATCTCATATGGGGTTTTTGGAGCTTTGCCATTTGGTGGAAGAAAAGAGAGCAACTTTAGGAAATGAGCTAGAGGGCTTTTCTAGCAAGCATGAGAAACAAAATGCCACACGTAAAAATGAATCCACACCTCCCCTAAGGGAATGGCCGGCCAAAAAATGAGGGAGTGAGAAAATGGAGAGAGAGAGTGTGTGGTGTATGGATGATTGAACCACTATCATAATCATGAGAGAAAAGAATGGTGAAAAGAAACAATCATCACAACCAAATCCATACTCCACCAACCAATCAACAACAACCATGATGACATCCAAAGTCAAGCTATCATGAAAAAGGAAATTCAAGTGATGGTGCTCATCATGAAAACCATCATGATGCAACAAAATGCAAAGACCCCCTCCACAAACACTTATTTGCAACAATGCAAATAAGCCCTCCTCCACCAATCTTCGGCCAATGAACGATACAAAGGAAATTGGCCGAAACGGAAAGCAAACTGGCAACTCCAGAAAACTGGTCCCGTAATAAATTACAGGAAAACCCCGATACTGTGCATACACACCCGCATTTGTATTCCGACCGAAATACAAATGCAATGCGACAAAATCCACACTGTACTATACTAGGATCCGGCTTATACCAAAGCCGGCTAGTAATATCCGTTTGATACTGATCCGTGCAATACCGCACGTATCTGATCGAACTCTGCCATATAACCATACGGCCTATAGTACAAACTGTCCGATCCTGATCCGTGCAATACCGCACGTATCTGATCGTACCTTGCCATATCTCCTTACGGCCTCTACAGCCTTTCGCCCGAAAGCTGAGTAACTGAATGTGGGGGACTCTAAAGACTCGTCAACACCTTGGTTGTGGATTTAACCACTAGCACGTCAGAGGTATAAGCCAATACGTAACGGGCTACCAGGTATTGACTAAAAGGGACGTCTGTGAGCGAACTCAGCCTGACAACCCTACTGAGCCTGTCAGTGACAATATCCGTACAGTCCGGTCCGTTCGTCTATGAGCATCGCATGGCGGGCCTAGGGGGTTGGTAAAAGTCAGACCCCCAAAAGCGGTACAAGTCGTGTCGGAGTGTAGCCCAGAACACCCTGAGATACTACTGGAATACCTACCAGTAAATCTCCTGCCTTGGCCAAGGACTTCGTGTAATGGCTCTCCTAGACACAGCACGACCTCACCCCCAATACCGGGAGAGACGAACCCCTGAAGATACGCTCACTGCCTCCATGTGGCTCGGGACTGTACCCAACTAAAACCTGTTTGCACGACTCCTTTGAGCCGTGGTAGGGTAGT
Source organism: Agapanthus africanus (assembly GCA_030015575.1). Taxonomy (NCBI): domain Eukaryota; kingdom Viridiplantae; phylum Streptophyta; class Magnoliopsida; order Asparagales; family Amaryllidaceae; genus Agapanthus; species Agapanthus africanus. The sequence continues at coordinate 89,479,863 of CM057351.1, read as the reverse complement.
AATCAAAGTACAGTGGGAACTCACACGAGACAAATGACGATCCCCAGGTCGATGAACTAACCTGCACACATGTCACCAGGGAACTGCCATCTGACGTCTGGTATATGACAAACTAGCATGTTCCCAGCGAGTCCTGTCCGGTGTACTCATAACCCAATGAGCACCTGTATACATCTTAGGTGATCCAACTGACACCAGTGGCTTGTGAGACCGGCCACCGCCCCTCGTCGGGGTCTCGACTATACACACTAGTCTACTCTGGAGTATCGATGCCCTGTCTCGAAACTCACACGACTAGGGACCATTTAAGGATATGCTTATAGACCCCAGCTCCCACTTATATGATCGCCCTCATACTGCTGGTGGTTAAGCAAGAATCCTAGGGGCTCTATCAACGTGTAATAGCAACTTGTCAGGTCACCTAAAGCAGTCCACGATGATAAAGGTAAACCAGATAGCATACTATCATCTCGAGTAAGACTGTCCTACCGGGATAGGTCCTCCATCAATCATTGCAATCACGTACCTGTGACCTAATAATTGACTCTGAGGGCATTATCTCCAACAATCTCCCAGTTGCACTCAAGGCTAATTATTGCGATGTCGCATACTCACAGCCCGTGTGATACCGAACACCCAACTCCTCTACTAGTCAGTCTCACATAGCCTGTTTGGGAAACTATTGCGTTCGAGGAATAGCCTCAGTGAGTGGATCCGCTTTGTTGTTTCTTTCTATGTCTCTCTATATCTCAAGTTCGCGGAGAAAGCCATCTCCCGAAATGAGCAATACCTGTCTTAGAATATGTCTGGATGTCTGATGGGACATAGCTCATAAATGAACTCCAAATCCAAACTTCTTAGACTGTATCGTCAACTGAACTTAATCAGTATCCTGCGCCATGCCACCCTCAGTATTGCCTTGGACCACCTGTCCAAAATACTGCCCCTCATCAGAAGGAAAAATATAACTCTGACAACCTCCTTGTCGTCCATGTCACCTTGGAAGCATGGAATGATAACTGTCTCCCAAATGAGGCTGTCGTTATCATATCCCTAGAACATCCACTTATGTTCTATAACTGCTTCCGACTGTTTCTCCAGGATTGGATCAAATGTCAACTTATTGCATCTAGTGCAAGAACAACATCTGGTGTGGTACTTGACATCTCATGATTGACTCAATTGCCTGAGCAAGTGATCTGCCAATCATGCACATCCCTCTCTACTTTAGTCTTTAAGACACCTTTAGAGAGGGTGACTCCATTACCTGCAGGTACACTACCGTGCCAGGAGTCGTCCATTCTAAATACCCTTAGAATGCTGTCTAAGTACCCTGATTGGGAAACCACCCAAATCTAGATCTAAAACCATAGATCTAGTAACCAGTATGTCTGATATAAAATCCATTTCCTTTGTGGAGAAACCACTGTGTGACGACCAAAGTATAACCGATCGTAGTATAGGAATATCACTTCCTACTCTGAGTATGTCATCCAAATACCAGGATATCACACCCTACTACCCTCTCAACAGATCCATCCCCTATTCTGATGAAGTCAAACCCATGACTGTCACGTCAGAAATAGATGATCTATCTCCGCTACATCTGCTTTAGTCTATAAATAGACATAAGCTACCTGTCCACCAATGCTTCCGCTGCTCCCACTGACTACGACAACCCTCTGGCAGAGTCATATAGACGTACACTTCTAAAACCAGTTTAGAACGACGCTATACTCATCCTCCTGCCGGGTCTCGCAGCCTAGAACAACAGCAATGGTAATTGTGGGTAAACAAGAACTTCCCTGTCACCGTCCTTGAGGCTACCGTAGTACCTCTCGGGTGCCTGAAGATACCCACCTTATCTGCGGAGTGGCCAATGGAATGTCAATCCAGATTGAATCTTTAGGTTCCATATCAAATCTTCAGTAATCGTTTATGGTTCTGGAATCACTTCCAGTTCTACCATACTCCCACTACTGTTTTCTGAAAAAATCCATTTTTAATAAAACTGTAGCGAGTCTAGAACAATATTGCTATTGTTCATCCAGATGGTAGAAAGTTAACCCTCGTCATAGCCTGGGACAACCCACAAACAGCCATTACAGAAGCGTGCCTTGAGTTATCCAGAGTCTGGTTTCAATCATAAGCCGGACAACTCCCCGTACCTTAACATCGTCAAGATATGAACTGTTCTATATCCAATATAGAAACAGAGGCACTGATTTAATTGAACCAGATTCAAATCATGCAGCTATATCTAGTGCATGTCAACTAAATGGAAGAAGGACGATCAGCGTTACTCAACTTAAGAATGCTTCCAATTATGAGTAACCTGAAAGAGAAGCAAGATCTCTTTATCATTACTATCAACTGAATACCATACACAAGTATCTACATCTTCGATCTCTTTGAAGAATCCCGATACTTGCTATACCTGGTTCTCTACTCTATTCAAATACCTATAACTTCTCAAAATTCAGACCCTGTGTTTCCACGAAACACCTGTCTAAAAACTAGAGAAGTCATAAGTAAACCGAATATAGTACGAGGACCAACCCCTCTGTCCTGATGGACCCTGGACAACATACAATACTCTGTATAAGTCCCTTGAGTCTGATAACTCATTCACTGTGTGTCGTAGGTTGAAAACTGTACTTATGGTTAAGAAGAATTACACCGCTGTTCAATGCTCCTTACCTAACCATCCACTGATATAGGTAAATGTCGTAGACATAATTTCAGAAAGGTATATCTCACTCTATGAAAATAGAAGTACAGATATATCAATTTGAAATTGGTGCACAACAGCGGATATTCAAAACCAAATATTTGCCGTCCGGCAAACAATCCAGGTGACTTCCTCAAATATCACTGATTACAACGAATCCTGATATAATGAGGATGATCACCCAATTCCCAATAACTTACTACCACTCATCATCTGTAAAACCATACAGATGTGAGAATCATACCTGGTAAATACATACCCTGGAGCAAGTGTCTAATCGGGAAATCAGTTTTCTTTTAACAGTACACAGTGAAAATGAAACATTGAAATGTTTCGATGGGGTATCCTGGTATTCATAGTAATCCATCTTCCATTATCCAAATTCACAACTGTAACCGTATAGTTCTTTGCCACCTGTCCAAATCCCTTTATATGTCTTTAGTCATTACCTTCTGCACACCCCTTTAGGCCAAATGGTTTTCTTCCTTCCCTACCGTTCGGCACCAGCCTATGGTTTGGAAGAAGACTATCCAATAAGCATAATGGGTGTACTGTCCCAATCCTAGGAACACTCGCAATGCGAGAGAAGGTGAAGATAAAAGACAACCGAATAAACCTTATTCCTATTTCTCTTGGACCAGAATCCATCCCCGAACTGGAACAAGTTCCTTTCGAGTTCGTATATAACCATACGATGGAGTATCCAATAAACTGTGGATCTTCGTAGTGATACGGAGTGTCCTGGAGAAATTCAAAGGTGATTTTAGGATTGGCGAAGAAATACCTGGTTTGGTCATGAATATCTGTTGCAATTTACTTTGCCCTCTTACTAATCCCTTGCTTTGTCTTAACTTAATACCTTCTGCACACCATCGTTATGCTAATTGGTTTTCTTCATTCCCTACCGGTCGGCACCAGCCTAAGGTTTAGAAGAAGACAATCCAATTTGCGTAATAGGTGTACTACCCCTAAACCAAGGAGTACTCGTAATCTGAGAGAGGGTAAAAGGAAAAGACAACTGAATAATCCTATCCGTTTTCCCCAGAACCTGAAACCATCCTCGAATAAATTCTTTCGAGTTCGTATCTAACCATACGATGGTTTTGTCCAATGGAAGTGGACGTTCGTAGTAATACGGGGTGTCCTGGAGAAAAGGGTAAAAGTAGGAGTGGCAATGAGGTTTGCAACTCTGACAATCCAACAGCCAGTGTTAAGAAGGTTCGGTCAACTTGGTCACTGAGTCATAGTCTTAGGGCCAGGTCAATGGTCGCTACCAAAGAGAGGGAGAAAAGAAACACTCAGCGTGCACTCTAACCTAGATCAGAATGGTTACTAATTTATCTAATCTGGAAACCTCCCACTGTACCTCAAATTCTCCTCCAAACCTGAAAGAAGAATTAGTCGGGGTCACCCGAGGAGTAAACTAACTCATCAGTGGGAATCGGGATCCAACTCTCATCGAATGACAACGTGACGGAATCCGCTCACGTCATCACACTCCAGAAGGTATGCGCATATCTGGCAAGTTTCAGTTCTTTTGAAACTCCCGATGTGATTTCTGCCCCATGCTGTTATGACCTTGACTTTGGCCAACATATCATAAGTCATATGTCAAGTTCTACCCATCGTTCTCCAGGTTAATTTGAATCCACCCGTACATACCCTTGACTTTGGCCAAAATGGCAGTACGACTGTCCCAAACCAACGCATCTATCTATGCTGCATATGAATGCCCCAATAGCTACCAATCACTGTGCCTTGGCTTTGGCCAACATACACAGCTTGAATACTATTGACCACCCATATGAAACGACGGAGGGCTACGAATGGTTTCTGGCGAAAACCTTTAACGTAAAGAACTTGATATCGTCGAAGGAACGGATAGCTTTTTAAAAATATAGTGACGAAAACCGTTGCTAAAGAGGTCACTCCCGGTGAAGGGATCTCGGCTCTTTCCCCGTAGAATGGGGTGCAAGATATTCCAAATGAATACCGCGATGCAAAGCAAAAGTAAGCGGCTATAGTGAAGTTAATGCCCTGACGCAAACTTCTGTCCAAGGGGTCACTCCCGGTGAAGGGATCTCGGCCCTTGCCTCGTCGACTGAGGAGCAGGATATTCCAAATGAATACCACGATGCAAAACAAAAGTGAACGTCCTTGCAATAACAGCTTTTTGAAAAGTGTTCCAACAACATCAGATTAGGTTTGTTTTTAACTTGCATTGATCCGAATCAATGCAGTCCCATCAATTGATCACACCACAAAGAACGAAAATATACTGATGTACGTATATGCCATCCGCATTCGCCACTGGGTCCCGTCATTACCCGTTAGGTTAGCTAACTAACGACAGAGCGGGGACTGTACTAGCGCGGATGCAAAACATATACAACATCTACTAATATATATACCAATATATTATATTCGCTCAAGGCGTGATAAAAAATGCAACATCACAGAGAATGAACAGCATCACAGAACAATACAGATATCTGGGATCCCCGGGTTTCACAGAGCCACTACTGAAACCCGACGTTCCCCTGGTCGTGTGGATAGCCTGCGCAATGAAATCCTAGACCCCTACGGGCACGGCAAGTTACCCGCCAAAACCTGAAGCGAGGCAGCCCCCTTCAGTGCCGTGAATGGACCACCCAGCACTTCACGGAATCCGGCAACTTGGGCACCCCTCCTGGGTCAACCTGTACCCCCTACGAGTGCGGCGAATAGCCCGCCAATCCTAGAGTGAGGCCCCCTCCGTCTCAATGCCATGAGATGCGGGCCCGTTGCCCTCTAGAACCCGGCTATCCGTGCACTCCTCCGCAGGGTAATCCTAGTACAGAAAGTAAAATATACATACAACGGGTACATCGACCGCAACCAGGTCGTGCCCCAAAATAATAATACAATCAGGCAGTGACGGCATTCCACATGTCGGACGATCGCCCCGCAAAATTAAATGTACATAATACAATCACAACTGTACTAGCATTGCATCCAGGCTATCCCCCACGACCGATCCGCAACATCACAGCAAAAACAGAACATCAACGTGAAAGTCACGTTCGCAAATCCGTCTAACCGGGCTATAGCAGTTGGACCGGATTTACCGATCAAGTGACATTCACGGTCGCAGATATAATGTAAATACTGTGAAATAATGTGTTTAAAATATCCGATCGATCAAACATTAACAAGTGGGCCCCCAAGTACTACTGTAGCACATCAAGAAAATCTGGGCCCAAAATTAATATTCCAAAACCCATATTTTAAGCCCACAAAGGCACTGTAGAAATTTGGTGCAGGGATCTGCACATTACGCGGCGGAACCGCGGCCCAAAGGGGGTTTTGGCCGCGGTTCCGCGCCTCCACTGTCGACTGACCCTGTCGAATTTCTACAGTATCCTTGTAATCTCCAGTACATCAATTTTATACAACCTGAAAAATTTTTGGAGACTAAAAAATTTCAACAGAAAACTGTCACTTTGAAAAACACGGTTTTGGAACTTTTTGATCGATCGGAAATGCAAACACATTACACAAAGCTAGACTAAGTTAATGGCGAGGCTCTGATACCACTGTAAGTGCACGGCGGCGCGCCGGCTGTCAATCCGACGGCCAAATGCGGAAGCGGTGATAAACATTAATTTTACTTGAACTGGCAAACCGCCGCGCACTAATACCCGGATCGAACCACTAACTAGTCCTAGCTATCTACAAGAAAGGGAAGAGAGATATACCGACAGATCCGAGTCCTCCGGTCTTCTCGTCGTCGTCCCAATCTCCTGCGGAATGTCCCGTCTCCTCCTCGTCGCCGGAAGTGCACCACATCGCCTACTTCTTTTACGGGCTCCCACCTCAATGCCGAGGCAACTCGGGCACGAAGCTGGCTAGTCGATGTGCCCAAGATTCACTGTAGAATATGTAGTACTCAAATCTCATATGGGGTTTTTGGAGCTTTGCCATTTGGTGGAAGAAAAGAGAGCAACTTTAGGAAATGAGCTAGAGGGCTTTTCTAGCAAGCATGAGAAACAAAATGCCACACATAAAAATGAATCCACACCTCCCCTAAGGAAATGGCCGGCCAAAAAAATGAGGGAGTGAGAAAATGGAGAGAGAGTGTGTGTGGTGTATGGATGATTGAACCACTATCATAATCATGAGAGAAAAGAATGGTGAAAAGAAACAATCATCACAACCAAATCCATACTCCACCAACCAATCAACAACAACCATGATGACATCCAAAGTCAAGCTATCATGAAAAAGTAAAGTCAAGTGATGGTGCTCATCATGAAAACCATCATGATGCAACAAAATGCAAAGACCCCCTCCACAAACACTTATTTGCAACAATGCAAATAAGCCCTCCTCCACCAATCTTCGGCCAATGAATGATACAAAGGAAATTGGCCGAAACGGAAAGCAAACTGGCAACTCCAGAAAACTGGTCCCGTAATAAATTATAGGATAACCCCGATACTGTGTATACACACCCGCATTTGTATTCCGACCGAAATACAAATGCAATGAGACAAAATCCATACTGTACTATACTAGGATCCGGCTTATACCAAAGCCGGCTAGTAATATCCGTTCGATCCTGATCCGTGCAATACCGCACGTATCTGATCGAACCCTGCCATATAACCATACGGCCTATAGTACAAACTGTCCGATCCTGATCCGTGCAATACCGCACGTATCTGATCGTACCTTGCCATATCTCCATACGGCCTCTACAGCCTTTCGCCTGAAAGCCGAGTAACTGAATGTGGGGGACTCTAAAGACTCGTCAACACCTTGGTTGTGGATTTAACCACTAGCACGTCAGAGGTATAAGCCAATACGTAACGGGCTACCAGGTATTGACTAAAAGGGACGTCTGTGAGCGAACTCAGTCTGACAACCCTACTGAGCCTGTCAGTGACAATATCCGTACAGTCCGGTCCGTTCGTCTATGAGCATCGCATGGCGGGCCTAGGGGGTTGGTAAAAGTCAGACCCCCAAAAGCGGTACAAGTCGTGTCGGAGTGTAACCCAGAACACCCTGAGATACTACTGGAATACCTACCAGTAAATCTCCTGCCTTGGCCAAGGACTTCGTGTAATGGCTCTCCTAGACACAGCACGACCTCACCCCCAATACCGGGAGAGACGAACCCCTGAAGATACGCTCACTGCCTCCATGTGGCTCGGGACTGTACCCAACTAAAACCTGTTTGCACGACTCCTTTGAGCCGTGGTAGGGTAGTAATCAAAGTACAGTGGGAACTCACACGAGACATATGACGATCCCCAGGTCGATGAACTAACCTGCACACATGTCACCAGGGAACTGCCATCTGACGTGTGGTATATGACCAACTAGCATGTTCCCGGCGAGTCCAGTCCAGTGTACTCATAACCCAATGAGCACCTGTATACATCTTAGGTGATCCAACTGACACCAGTGGCTTGTGAGACCGGCCACCGCCCCTCGTCGGGGTCTCGACTGTACACACTAGTCTACTCTGGAGTATCGATGCCCTGTCTCGAAACTCACACGACTAGGGACCATTTAAGGATATGCTTATAGACCCCAGCTCCCACTTATATGATCGCCCTCATACTGCTGGTGGTCAAGCAAGAATCCTAGGGGCTCTATCAACGTGTAATAGCAACTTGTCAGGTCACCTAAAGCAGTACACGATGATAAAGGTAAACCAGATAGCATACTATCATCTCGAGTAAGACTGTCCTACCGGGATAGGTCCTCCATCAATCATTGCAATCACGTACCTGTGACCTAATAATTGACTCTGAGGGCACTATCTCCAACAGGAGGCAGCTGTCATCAAATCCGTAGAACATTCACTTATGTTCTAAAATTGCTTCCTAATGTTTCTCCAGGATTGGATTAATATAAACTTATCGCATCTAGTGCAATAACAACATCTGGTGTGGTACTTGACATCTCACGATTGACTCAATTTCCTAAGCAAGTGATCTGCCAATCATGCATGTCCCTCTCCCCTTTAGTCTGTAAGATGCCTTTAGAGAGGGTGACTCCATCACCTGCAGGTTCACCACCATGCCAGGAGTCATTTATTCTAAAATACTATTAAAATACTGTCAAAGTACCCACATTGGGAGACTACCCAAATCTATATCTATTTGCACAGATCTAGAAACCAGAATGTCAAATATTAAATCTATGTCCCTTGTGAAGAAACAACTGTGTGACAACCACAGTACAACCGATCGTAGTATAGGAATTTTACTTCCTACTCTGTGTATGTCATCCAAATACCAAGATATCACATCCTACTACCTTCTTAACAGATCCATCCCCTATTCTGATGAAGTCAAACCCATGACTGTTACATCAAAAATTAGATGATCTTATCTCAACTATATGTGCTTAAGTCTAGACATAAGCTACTTGCCCACTATGCTTCCGCTGCTCCCACTGACTACGACAACCCTCTGGCAGAATAATATATACATACATTTCTAAAACTAGTTTAGAACGACGATATACATATCCTCCTTCCGGGTCTCATAGTCTGGAACAACAGCAGTGTCAAGTCTGGGTAAACAAGAACCTCCCTGTCACCGTCCTTGAGGCTACCGGAGTACCTCTCGGATGTCTGAGGTTATCCACCATATCTGCGGAGTGGCTATTGGAATGTCAAACCTGATTGAATATATAGGTCCTATTAAACTTTCCGTAATCGTTTGTGGTTCTGGAATCACTTCCAGTTCTACCATGCTCCCACTACTGTTTTCTGAAAAAATCCATTTTAATAAAACTGTGGCGAGTCAAGAACAATGTCACTATTGATCTCCTAGATGGTAGAAAATCAACCCTCGTCGAAGCTATGGTCAACCCACAAACTACCATTACAAAAACGTGCCTTGAGTTATCCAGTGTCTGGTTTTAAGCATAAGCTGGACAACTCCCTTTACCTTAACATCGTTAAGATATGATCCATTCTATATCCAATATAGAAACTTTGGCACATATTTAATTGGAACCAGATTCAAATCATGCAGCTGTCTCCAGTGCATATAAACTTAATGGAGAGAGGCTAATCAGCATTACTCAACTTAGGAATCCTTCCAATTACGAGTAACCTGATTGAGAAACAAGTTTCTCAAAACCATTACTATCAACTGAATACCAATCACAAGAATCTACATCTTCGATTTCTTTGAAGAATCCCGATACTTGCGATACATGGTTCTCTACTTTATTCCTATACCCACAACTTCTCAATATATAGACATTGTATTTCTACGAAACACTTGTCTATAAACTAGAGAAGTCATAAGTAAATAGAATATAGTACGAGGACCAACCCCTTTGTCCTGATGAACACTGGACAACATACAATACTCTGTATAAGTCCTCTGAGTTTAATAACTCAAAAACTTGTGCGTCGTAGGTTGAAAACTGTCCCCAGGCGATTTCCTCAAATATCACCAATTACAACGAATTCCGATATAATGAGGATGATTACCTAATTCCCAATAACTTACTCCCACTCATTTTCTGTAAAACTATACAGATGTGAGAATGAAAACTGGTAAATACATACCCTGGAGTAAGTATCTAATCGGGAAATCAGTTTTTCTATTAACAATGCACAGTGAATATGAAACATTAATATGTTTCGTAGGGGTATCCTGGTATTCTTAGTAATGCCTCTTCCATAATCCAAATCATGACTTTAACCGTATATTTCGCTGCCATCTTTCCAATTCCCTTTATTTGTCTTTAGTCGTTACCTTCTATACACCATCATTAGGCTAAAATGGTTTTCTTCCTTCCCTACCGTTCGGCATCAGCCTATGGTTTGGAAGAAGACTATCCAGTAAGCATAATAGGTGTACCCTCCTAAACTAAGGAGTACTCGCAACTTGAGAGAAGGTTATGATAAAAGACAACTGAATAAACCTTATTCCTATTTCTCCTGAACCAGAATCCATCCTCGAAAAATTATCCTTCGGGTTCGTATATAACCATACGATGGATTTATCCAATGGAAATGGATGTTCGTAGTGATACGGGTTGTTCTGGAAAAATTAAAGGTGAAGTAGGAGTGGCGATGAAATACGTGGTTTGGTCGTGAATGTTAGTAGTCACAATTTACTTTGCCCTCTTTCTAATTCCTTTATTTGTCTTTACATATTACCTTCTGCACACCCTACTTAGGCTAATTGGTTTTCTTCATTCCATACCTTTCGGCACCTGCCTATGGTTTGGAATAAGACTATCCAATAAGCGTAATAGGTGTACTCTCCTAAACCAAGGAGCCCTCGCAACCTGAGAGAAGGTGATAATAAAAGACAACTGAATAAACCAATTCTATTTCTCCTGAACCTGGATCCATCCTCGAAGAAATCCCTCCGAGTTCGTATATAACCATACGATGGATCTATCCAATGGAAGTGGATGTCCGTAGTAATACGGGTTGTTCTGAGAAATACAAAGGGTAAAAGAAGGAGCGGCAATGACTTATGCAACTAGGACAATCCAAAAGCCAGTATTTTAAAAAGGTTCGGTCAACTTGGTCACTGAGTTATAGTCTAGGGTCGGTCAAAAGTCGCTGCCATAAGAGAGAGAGAAAAGAAACACTCTGCATGCACTCTAATCTTGATCAGAATGGTTATCACTTTATCTAATTAGGAAACCTCCCACTGTTATCTCAAATTCTCCTCCAAACCTGAAAGAAGAATTAGTCAGGGTCACCCAAAGAGTAAACCAACTCATCAGTGAGAATCGGGATCCAACTATCATCGCATGATAACTTGATGGAAGCCACTCAAGTCATCATACTCCAGAAGGTATGCGCAAGTCTGGCAAGTTTCTTGTATGTTTGAAACTCCCGATGTAATTTTTATCCCATGATCTTATGACCATGACGTAGGCCAACAAATCATAAGCAACATGTCAAGTTCTACCCGTCGTTGTCCTGATCAACTTAAGTCATCGTACATGCCCTTGACGTAGGCCAACAAGGTGTACGTCTGACATAAACTAATGCATCTATCTATGCAACAAATGAATACCCAGCAGCTACCAAACACTATGTCTTGACGTAGGCCAACAAACATAGCTTGAATACTACTGACCATCCATAAGAAACGACGGAGGATTACGGCTGGTTTTTGGCGAAAAACCTTTAACGTAATGAACCTGATCTCGTTGAAGGAACCTGATAGCTTTATAAAAATATATAGTAGCGAAAACCTTTTGTTAAAGAAGTCACTCCCGGTGAAGGGATCTCGGCTCTTTCCTCGTGGAATGAGGTGCAGGATATTCCAACTGAATACCGCTATGCAAAACAAAAGTAAACGTCTTTGTAATAATTTTAAAATTTGTTCCAACAACATCAAATATAGGTTTGTTTTATCCTTGCATTGAAAAGAATCAATGCAGTCCCATCAATCAATCACACCAGAAAAGAACGAAAATAAAATGTACGTATATGCCATCCGCATTCGTCACTGGGTCCCGTCATCACCCGTTAGGTTACTTAACTAACGACAGAGCGGGGACTGGACTAGCGCGGGTGTAAAAAATATACTACATCTAATAGTATATATACTAATATACAATAATCGCTCCAGGCGTGATAAATGCAACATTACAGAAAAGTAATAAGCATCACAGAACAATACAGATAATCTGGGATCCTCGGGTTTCACAGAGCCGCTACTGAAACCCGACGTTCCTCTGGTCGTGTGGATAGCCTGTGCAATGAAACCTAGACCCCTACGGGTGTGGCAAGTTACCTGCCAAAACCTGAAGCGAGGTAGTCCCCACAATATAGTGAATGGAACACCCGGCGCTTCACGGAATCCGGTAAATTGAGCACCCCTCCTTGGGTCAACCTGTACTCCCTACGAGTGCGGCGAATAGCCTGCCAATTCAAGAGTGAGGCCCCTCTGCCTCTCAAAGCCATGAGATACGGACCCGTTGCCCTCCAGAACCCGGCTATTCGTGCACCCCACCGCGGGGTAAACCTATTACAGAAATAAAAATAGTACAACAGGTACATCGACCGCAACCTGGTCGTGCCCCAAAAGAATAATATACAAACAGGCAGTGACGGCAGTCCACATGTTGGATGCTCGTCCCGCAATATCAAATGTACAAATAAATCCGAAAAGCACTACCATTTCACACTGCTATCCACCACGACAAATCTGCAACATCACAGCACAACACAGAACATCAACGCGAATGTCACGTTCGAAAACCCGTCTAAAAGAACTATAGCAATCAGATGCGGTTTACCGATCAAATGACATTCCCGGTCGGAGATATAAAGTAAGTACTGAAAACTAACAAGTTTAAAATTTCGATCGACAAAATTTCCCGAAGTGGGCCCCACGTACAACTGCTGTACAGTAAAAAAAACTGGGCCAAAACAAACAGTACCAGAAACCACAATTCCCTGCATAGAAACCCCTGAACAAATTTGGGGCACCATTCCCACTAAACCGCCGCGGACGCGCGGTCAAACCCTAGGTTTGACCGAGGTTCCGCGGTGATTTAATGGGATCACGTGCTCAAATTTGTACGGGCTGCTTAAAAATGCCTGCTTGTGTTTCTGAGACATGAAAAATAATTTTTAGAACAGTAAAAAAAAACAACAGAAACTGTTAGTACAGAAAATTGTGATTTCGGAAATTCCGTTCGATCGATCTTCTAAACGCGTTAGCACAAGTTAGTATAGCTTAATGGTGAGGCTCTGATACCACTGTAAGTCCACGGTAGCGCCCCGGCCGTCTAACAGACGCCAATATGCGGAACAAAACTTTTACAACTGGCGCTATCGCGTACTATAACCCGGATCTGCCATTAAAGCTAAACTAACAAATTGTAAAGAGGGTAGAATTGTTATACCTGTTGGAGATAGTGCCCTCAGAGTCAATTATTGGATCATAGGCACGTGATTGCAATGATTGAGGGAGGACCTATCCCGGTAGGACAGTCTTACTCAAGACGATAGTATGCTATCTGGTTTATCATTATCATCGTGTACTGCTTTAGGTGACCTGACAGGTCGCTATTACACGTTGATAGAGCCCCTGGGATTCTTGCTTGACGACCAGCAGTATGATGGCGATCATATACATAGGAGCTGGTAGTCTATAAGCACATCCTTAAAAGGTCCCTAGTCGTGGGAGTTTCGAGACTGGGCATCCATACTCCATTAGTAGACTAGTGTATACAGTCGAGACCCCGACGAGGGGCGGTGGCCGGTCTCACAAGCCACTGGTGTCAGTTGGTTCACCTAAGATGTATACAGGTGCTCATTGGGTTATGAGTACACCGGACAGGACTCGCCGGGAACATGCTAGTTGGTCTTATACCTGACGTCAGATAGCAGTTCCCTGGTGACATGTGTACAGGTTAGTTCATCGACCTGGGGATCGTCCTTTGTCTCATGTGAGTTCCCACTGTACTTTGATTACTACCCTACCACGGCTCAAAGGAGTCGTGCAAACAGGTTTTAGTTGGGTACAGTCCCGAGCCACATGGAGGCAGTGAGCGGATCTTCAGGGGTTCGTCTCTCCCGGTATTGGGGGTGAGGTCGCGCTGTGTCTAGGAGAGCCATTACACAAAGCCCTCGGCCGAGGCAGGAGATTTACTGGTAGGTATTCCGGTAGTATCTCAGGGTGTTCTGGGCTACACTCCGACACGACTTGTACCGCTTTTGGGGGTCTGACTTTTACCAACCCCCTAGGCCCGCCATGCGATACTCATAGACGAACGGACCGGACTGTACGGATATTGTCACTGACAGGCTCAGTAGGGTGTCAGGATGAATTCGCTCATCGACGTCCCTTTTGGTCAATAGCTGGTGGCCCGTCACGTATTGGCTTATACCTCTGACGTGCTAGTGGTTAAATCCACAGCCATAGTATTGACGAGTCTTTAGAGTCCACCACACTTTCAGTTACTCATGCTTTCGGGCGAAACGCTGTAGAGGCCGTATGGAGATATGGCAGGGTCCGATCAGATACGTGCGGTATTGCACAGATCAGGATCGGACGGTTTGTACTAGTGGCCGTATGGATATATGGCAGGGTTCGATCAGATACGTGCGGTATTGCACGGATCAGGATCGAACGGATATTACTAGCCGGCTTTGGTTTAAGCCGGATCCTAGTTTAGTACAGTGTAGATTTTGTCTCATTGCATTTGTATCCAGTCGGAATACAGATGCGGGTGTGTATGCACAGTATCGGGGTTTTCCTGTAATTTATTACGGGACCAGTTTTCTGGAGTTGCCAGTTTGCATTCCGTTCCGGCCTGTTTTCCTTTGTTCTTTCCCGGCCGGACTTTTCCGATGGAGGGTGTTATTTGCAAGTTTGCAAATAACATTTGTGGAGGGGGTATCTTGCATTTTGGTGGCATCATGATAGTTTTTCATGATGAGATTCTTTTTCCTTCTTATCACTTGCTTTATGGTGATTAGAGTGGATTTGATATTGATTTGAGATGGTTATCATTTCTTTAGGGTTGTGATCACCCCCTTGCTTTTACTACACTCACCTCCCTTCTTGTTATGGTTTGATATTCATTCCTCCACCATTCTCACTAGATGATATAGGCCACACTTGAGAGAAGAGAATGAGAGAGTTCATTTTGTTATGTGAGGAATTCTTCATCTCATCTTCTTCTTGCTAGAAAATTGAAAGCACCAATTTTCTTTACCTCTTCCTCCATCCATCAATGGCAACTACATAAACTCCAAGAGACAAAGTTTCTACACTACATTCTACAGCAAATCTTGGGCATGTCGACTTGCCGGCTTCATGCCCGAGTTGCCTCGGTATTGAGGCGGGAGCCCGTAAAAGATGCAGGCGATGTGGTGCCCTTCCTGCGAGGAGGCGACGATATGGAGACAAGACTTTCCGCGGGAGATCGGGACGATGACGAGAAGACCGGAGGACTCGGATCACTCGGTATATCTCTCACCCTTTCTCTTGATAGCTAGTATCGGTTAATGGTTACGATCCGGGTATATTGTCCGCGGTAGCGCCAGTTTAAAAGTTAAGAAAATTTTGATTCCGCATTTTGGCCTCGGATAGTCGGCCGGGGCGCTGCCGGGGCGCAACAATACCGAACGATCCGAGTCCTTCGGTCTTTAACCATCATCCCACGCTTTGTTGCGGCGGCTTCGATCTTCTGAAACTCCAGTCTCGTCGTCCAGGTGGCACCACGTCGACGGATCTTTAAACGGGCTCCCGCCTTTGAACCGAGGCAACTCGGTCGTTAAGTTTGCTAAAAGAGACGACCAAGATGAAGTAGAGAATGAGTAGAATACTTTGTCTCGTTACATCCAAGGCTATGGACGAATGGTTAATGAAGTTGCCATTTGGAATCGGGTGAATGGAAATTGAACTAGGAAATTTCCATACACTAAACTATCATGATCTTTTTCTCTCAAGCAAATGAAAAAACTCATGCCATCCTTACAAGAGGGGGCCGGCCACTTATAGAAGAGGGAGGGTGAGTGTAGGAGAGGGGAGGGTGAGTGTAAGCAAAAGATCATAGAAAAATATCTAGTGTGAACACATAGTGTGAACACAAAGTGTGAACACAAAGTATGAACACAAAGTATGAACACAATAAATGCACCATTAATGAACAAGTGAGTCACAAGCCTAATCACCCTCTCTAGAACCTTCTAGAACACTGACTCACCTCATCAAGAAAAGATAAATCCGTATTTAACCGAATGTCAAAATACGGCTGATAGAAAACTGGAAACTGGCAACTTCCAAAAGTGATCCTGAAACGAATTTCAGGATAACCCCGTAACAGTATAAACATACCCGCATTTATATTATGACCGAATATAAATGCAACTGAGACAAAGATATTATATCTACACAGTATAATACTGGGATCCGGCTTAAACCAAAGCCTACCAGTATTATCTGCCCGAAAAATAACACGTGCGAAAACGCACGTGCTTTTTCCGAATCCTGCCATAAACCTATACGGCATCTACAACGTTTCTCCCGAACTTGGGAAAGTGTCTGTGGGGGACTCTAATTACTCATCAGTACACTGGCACTGGGTATAACCACTAGCACGTCAGAGGTACTAGCTGTACGTAACGTTTTGCCTACGTAGTGATTGGAAGGGAAACTGACGAGCGAACTCATCCAATAAACCCTACTTAGCCTGACAGTGACAATAACCGTACAGTCCGAAACATTCGTCTATGAGTATCGCATATACGGCCTAGGGGGTCGGTAAACGTCAGACCCCCAACAGCGATATAAGTCGTGTCAGAGAGCAGGCCAGAACACCCTGAGATTCTACTGGTATACCTACCAGTATATCTCTATTACCCTGGCCAGGGATTTCGTGTAATGGCTCTCCTAAACACAGCGCGATCTCACCCCCAATACAGGGAGAGACGAATCCCCGAAGATCCGCTCACTTGCCTCCAATGTGGCTCGGGACTGTACCCAACTAAAACATGTTTGCACAACTCCTTTGAGCGTGGTAGGGTAGTAATCTAAGCACAGTGGGAACTCACACGAGACAAATGATGACCTCAGGTCGATGAACTAACCTGTACACATGTCACCAGGGAAGTGCTATCTGACGATATGTATAATACCAACTAGCATGTTCCCGGCGAGTCCTGTCCGGTGTACTCATATCCCAATGAGCACCTGTATACATCTTAGGTGATCTAACTGACACCAGTGGCTTGTGAGACCGGCCACCGCCCCTCGTCGGGGTCTCGACTGTATACACTAGTCTACTCCGGAGTATCGATGCCCTTTCTCGAAACTCCCACGACTAGGGACACTTTAAGGATGTGCTTATAGACCCCAGCTCCCACATATATGATCGCCATCATACTGCTGGTAGTCAAGCAAGAATCCTATGGGCTTTATCAACATATACATGATGATAAAGACAAACAAGATAGCATAATATCATTTCAAGTAAGACTGTTCATCGGTATTGGTCATCCCTCAACCATTGCAATCACGTACCTGCGATTCAATAATTGACTTAGAGGGCACTATATCCAACAGGAGTCACCCTCTCTAAAGGTGTCTTACAGACTAAAGGGGAGAGGAATGTGCATGGTTGGCATATCACTTTCTTTAGCAATTGAGTCAATCATGAGATGTCAAGTACCACACCATATATTGTTTTTGCACTAGTTGCAATAAGTTTATATTAATCCAATCCTAGAGAAACGTTTGGAAGCAGTTTTAGAACATAAGTGGATGTTCTAAGAATATGGTATTGGCAGCCTCCTTCGGGAGACGGTTATCATTCCAGGCTTCCAAGGTGTCCTGGATGACAGAGTGACTGTCAGAGTTATAGTTTTTCCTTCTTTTGAGGGGCAGAAGTTTGGACAAATGGTCCAAGCGGATACTGAGGGAGGCATGGCGCAGGATACTGATTAAATTCAGTGGACGATACAGTCTAAGAAGTTTGCTGAATTTGGAGTTCATTTGTGAACTGGGTCCCATCAGATATCAAGACATATTCTAAGACAGGTATTGCTCATTTCAGGAGATGGTTTTCACCGCGAACTTGAGATAAAGAGAGACATAGAAAGAAACATTGGAGCGGATCCACTCACTGAGGCTATTTCTCGAACTCAATAGTTTACAAACGAGCTTTGTGAAACTGATTAGTAGAGAAGTTGGGTGTTCGGTATCACACGGGCTATGAGTATGCGACACCGCAATAATTAACCTTAAGTGCAATTAGGAGATTGTTGGCTATAGTGCCCTCAAGTCAATTATTGGATCGCAGGCACGTAATTGCAATGATTGAGGGAGGACCTATACCGGTAGAACAGTCTTACTCGAAATGATAGTATGCTATCTGGTTTGTCTATATCATCGTGTACATGCTTCAGGTGACATTACAGATAACTATTACATGTTGATAGAGCCCATAGGATTCTTGCTTGACTACCGGCAGTATGATGGCGATCATATACGTTAGAATTGGGTGGTCTATAAGCACATCCTTAAAATGTCCCTAGTCGTGGGAGTTTCGAGACTGGGCATCGATACTCCAAGAGTAGACTAGGGTATATGGATCGAGACCCCGACGAAAGACGGTGGCCGGTCTCACAAGCCATTGGTGTCAGTTGGTTCACCTAAGCTGTATACAGGTGCTCATTGGGTTATGAGTACACTGGACGGACTCGCCGGGAACATGCTAGTTGGTATTATACCTATTGTCAGATAGCAGTTCCATGGTGACATGTGTACAGGTTAGTCTATCGACCTAAGATCGTCATTTGTCTCGTGTGAGTTCCCACTGTTCTTTGATTACTACCCTACCACGGCTCAAAGGACTCGTGCAAACAGGTTTTAGTTGGGTATAGTCCCGAGCCACATGGAGGCAGTGGTGGATCGTTAGGGGATTTGTCTCTCCCGGTATTGGGGTTGATGTCACGGTGTGCACGAGTGGCCATCACCAGAAATCCTCGGCCGGGGTAGATGAGAATTACTGAACTAGGATCGGTAGTTTCTTAGTTGGTGAAAGGTTTCATACCGACACTGTAAGTCCATATCACGCACCCCAGGAGATTGCGGGGAGGCGGAATATATGAAAAACAATTATCAAAGCTTCGTAACATGGACTTGAGCACACGGATCGTGTCTAAACCATAACTAGCAAACTACGAGAGGTTTAACTACTTGGATTCGAAGTTATACCTCACGTTACTTGTCCTTCGGGTCTTCATCGTTGTGCTCCACCCCTCGTCGGCTCTATGGAATATGGGGCACCTCAACGGCCTCCTTGAGTCAAAGACGATCCACCCGAGAGTCTAAAGTCCGAGCTCATATCCACAAGTCTAGTGACAAGGCTTGTGCGAAACCCTAACCCTAATTCCACTCCAAATTCAAGATCTTGAGTACCAAATCAAGCGAGAAGTCCTTCAACCTTTTAGGAGCGGAGCCGATCTCCAACCGAGCAAGTGATCCAAGCCGATCCGCGACTCACGGAGCCGAGCGAAGCCAAATCGACGATCGAGTTCTTCCTCTTGTAGTTCTTGAGCGATTGTAACGAAATTGTTGATATAAATAAAAGGTGAAATTCTTTAATCTTGCTTTCTTTTAATTCTTGCATCATGATTAGATCTAAATTTGTAATTGTTGTTCTTGTTGTGATGTTTGAGTAAAACTCCGCTCGTAAAGGAGCCGAGACGATCAATAGAAAGATGATGTAACAAATCTCAAAACGATTTTTAAGTCCTACGAGTTTTGTAAACCCTAGCAAGTTCAAGAATCGATGATCTAGTTTCGTTGCGATGCTTTCTTGATTGTGATCGCTCGAAATTAGGGATCTACGATCGTTTCTTGAAATTACTAGAGGCTAGAATGTGAATGATATCGACGAAAGAACAAGGGATAAGATGAAACCCTAGTTTCACAAGAAATCTCTAATTCTCGTCGATCATCATCGATCTAGTATCAATTCATCAAAGGATAAGAATACGTCATTGTAAGATTACATCACATCTATAGATCCAATCGATTCCTACGAGCCTCATTTCGATTCTTGAGATTTGGTTTGGAAAAATCAACAAACTATCAATTCTTGATTCAATCTTTTTCTTGTTATTAGATCTAAATTTTTTCTAATTCTTGAACTTCAATTCTTTAAATCATGAATTGTTTTGTTTTGTTTTCTTTAAAGTTTCAATTCATCTAATTCAAAAGACGAACTATTACACTGTCCCTGTGGACGATCCGCACTCACTTACAATCTACATCCGACACCGTAGTTGAATGCGGTCAAATAATTCTTTGATTGTGAATTTTATTCATTTTCTAAAACGACACACAAAGAAACATTCAATCAAAATTGATTGATATGATTTTCTTGGTGTGTAGTCCGTTTGTAGAAAATTGTGTAGAAATCACAACCAAAAATTATTTGACCGCAATCAATAACGGTATCGGATGTAGCGCGTTAGTAAGTGCGGATCGTCCACAGGGAAAGTGTAATCGTTCGTGTTTCGAATTAGATGAGTCGAAATTTTAAAGAAAAGAAAACAATTCATGATTTATAAAATTGCATTTCAAGAAAGAGAAAAATCTAGATCTAAGAAAGCATTAAAATCAAGAAGTGATAATTTGGGATGATTTCCAACCAACAATCAAGATTCGAAGTGTAGCTCGTAGAAGTAGATCGGATCTATAGATGTGTGAGATCTAATGATTTCATATTCTTATCCTTTAACGAATTGATACTAGATCGATGATAATTCATCGAGGTTAAGGATTTTTGCGAAGAATGTAGGGTTTCCTCGTCTTATCCTTTATCCTTTCAATGAATCTCATTCAAATTCTAGCTTCTAGTTAATCAATTGATCAATAGTTGTTCCCTAGTTTCGAGTGAACACAATCAAGAAAGGATCATCCCGAAACTAGGTCATCGATAATTTGATTCACAAGAATTTACAATCGTTATAAGATTTAAGAATTGTAAAAATATCTAAATCATCATCATTCTATTGATCGTCACAACTCCTATACGAGCGGAGTTTACTCAAACATCATAATAACAATCACAATCACAAATTGAAATCGAATCATAATGTTGAATCAAAAGATAAGCAAGATATAGAAATTTCACCTTTATTTATCGACAATTTTCGTTACAACTCTCTTGAAATTTACAAAAGGAAGGAACTAGATCGTGGACTTCGGCTTCGCTCGGCTCCTTGAGTCGCGGATCGGCTTGGATCTCTTGCTCCATTGAAATCCGGCGTCGCTCTCTAAAGGCTGAAGGCTCACTTGCTTGATTGGTACTCGGGATCTTGATCTTGATTTTGAATTGGAATTAGGGTTAGGGTTTGAGGCACAAGTTGTGTCACTCAACTTGTGGGTGAAAGAAGATGATGAATTGATGAACTAATGAACAACCCTTAACCTTAGATCTAGGCTCCCTTTTATAAACTTTCATAATCCAAGATCAAGAATTCAAATTTCAAATTTCCCTCCAAAATGAACAACTTTTCCCTCCAAAATGAACAACTTTTCCCTCCAAAATGAACTACTTCATTTGAATTTGAATTTCCCTTCCAAAATGAACTACCTCATTTGAATTTGAATTTTCCCTCCAAAATGAACTACCTCATTTGAATTTGAATTTTACCTCCAAAATGAGGTTGTTAGAAACAATCTTCTAGAAGATATTTGTTGGAGAGAATATTCTAGAATAGGGTTGTTACAAGGAGGCTTCTAGAAGAAGGTTTTTATAAGAAGGCTTCTAGAAGAAGTTTGTTGGAGGGAATATTCTAGAATGAGGTTGTTACAAGGAGGCTTCTAGAAGAAGGTTGTTATAAGGATGCTTCTTGAAGAAGTTTGTTGGACCGAGCCTTCTAGATGAACCACGTGGCCTTTCTACAATGTTCTGAAAGCTTGGGCCGTTAAGGGAAGCACGTGCAGAAAATATGAGCCACTGAAGCCATGAAGCCGCCGCGGTTCCGCGGCGCAAGAGGGCTCCCGCCGCGGATCCGCGGCGCTTTTTGAAGCCTTGGGGCTTGGGCTTTCTGTGATAATTTAGGGCTGACTTTGTGGGCTTTTTCTGATATGTTGATTTTCCAATTGATTCCCTGATCTTTGCCAGATCTCTAGCCTTTGAGTTGGCGTATTTTATCAGCACTGTTTCACAATTTTGGCTCGGTTTCTGGAATTTTCTGCACAATTTCTCGAGACAAGAGTCGCGCAATACAAGGATGATGCGATGCCATGATAAACATACAATTTCCCTCGAAATGACGGTTTTAGAGTATAACACATGCAATCTGGTATTTCAGGACTGTTTTGTTAATATGTGCAATATAAATACCGAACACTTCTAGATGAGTGCAAATGATAGGGAAATTGCCATGTTAAAAATGCAGTATTTTCGACTGATCAAATTCCCCCAAACATATTTTCGATCGTCTCGATCGAATTGTTTTATTAAAAAGAGAAGGAGAAAGTAAAGAAAGAGAAAAACTAACTAGCACACTTTCGTAGGCAACACGATTGCACTGAGCACGTGCAACAAGCCTTTAAACCTCTAGGTGTCCCTAATAGGAGGAGTGTTGTCTCCTGAGGGTTTTCAGCGGATTGCACCCACAAAATCCAATAAAAAAAGGAAGATCATGAATCTTACATTTAAAGAAAATAATTGTAAAAGAAAAGCCTTGAAAATTAGGGTTTCCAACTAAGCTAGCTTTTCGGTTGTCATGAGCCATATCTTAATGGTCATGAAAAGATGTCAGAAATCACGTCCTCCCTCAATAAAACATCGTCTTATTCTTCATTCCTATCTTTCTTCCAAACATCGATCATATCACCCTGCGTGTGTGTAAAGGACATCCCTACACCCGGAGAATTCAATTCAAGCTATCATACTCTTGCCCATCAGCCTCAGTACTTTTTAATTAATGAATATTAGGATTGCTCACACACTTTCATGCGACCGTTAATACTTCTTGAGGTACTAACCAACCGATTACTCATGTGCTTGCTTATTTGGTGTATTTTCCTCGTCTTGCACCACCTGAGGCATAGCAGTGACTCCCAGACCAGTTGGCCTTCGGGCACTAGGTGAAGAGGCACCCTCGCTATATATATTTTATTGTCCTTGGCGATAACAAAACCAGTGTCCATTTTTCTCACCACTTTATATTTTCTTCATTTTTTTATTTCCTTCATACATCGGCTTTCAGACAAGAGCATTTCAAGGTATCCTCTACTATCCCGGGCTTCAAGACGTGTGTAAGTGCGAATAGCAGGGTATCAACGTTCAAAATATTTGGCTTCCAGAATAGGAACTATTTTTCAGACTTATTTTTATACTCAGATTAGTGACTTCCTTCATCTTACAACCCTTGGGACAACGGCTCATAACTACTTATTACTAGTTCGTATAAGAAAACTTCTAATTTTCTTAGTTTTCTTAAATTTTTATAATCTCATGAATGTAATTGTTCACTATCTAAACTTTTATTATCTTATTTATGTACAAAAATATTTTTATTTTTGAAAATTTTTAAATTTTTATAGGTTTTCAAAAATGTTTTGTGCTTATACGAAGTATGATTTAAATGATGCGAAAATAAGCACAAACCTCCCCCAAACTTGTTTTCAATGGTGTCCTCACTGTTGCCATCTATTTAATCTCGAAAACCTGTAAACTTGGGAGGAATTTATTAGTGGGGGCAAAATATTTAAGTGAAGAACCTTCCCCAAACTTATTTTGGCTTATCATTTTGTAAAGATTTTCTTCTCAAGGGCCCGAAAATATACCCCCCATACTTGAGTTATGCAATGTTAAGCTTTGAAAATCATATGAGGGGGTCAAAAATCAGTGGTCGATGCCAAGCTTTGCAAAGACCGAATGTTAACACCAACCGTTCAAAATTTTTTTAAATGTAGTGCTCTTGTTGGTGGAAGAAGAAGTGGGGAAAGGTTAAGTGGTGAAAGAGAGTGTGGGCGTGTCTCATTTTGGAGAGACGATGCAGTGAATGTGATGGATTACTCGCATTCTCTTTACAATTCAGAAGAAGGGGTGGAGGTTCAATTTCAGTGATTGGATGTGGATTCATCTCAACACCCGTGTCATTCAGAAATGCGAGTTCATCAGCGAAAATTTCCTCAAAAGTTCCATCAATACCCCGATGAATAATGTCATCACAAAGTGCGGGGTGATCTTCAGACTCCAGAAACGGTTCATAATCGGCGTTAATTGTTGACCCGGACATCTCGGAGGAAGTGTCCGTATGTGTATGATACATAGTTGGGTCAAACAATAACGTATGAAAAGAGTCTAGATCGGTATCAGGAGGATCATCAAATTCGCTGCTGTCGATATCCATTAAGTCGACAGAACAGACCTGAGCAGTCGGTTCGGAGGGTACACTTTCCAATTTGTAAATGTTTAGCTCAATTGTCCTATTCCCGAAGGATAGGGTCATAGAACCATTAAGACAGTTGATGATAGCGTTGGAAGTGGCCAAAAATGGGCGACCTAAAATCTCCGGAATTTGATTCCGTTGGTTCGCTAGAGGCTGTGTATCAATTACAATAAAGTCCACAGGGAATATGAATTCCCCGATTTTTATTAACACATCCTCCAGTTCACCCCTAGATTTGGTGATTGATCGATCAGCCATTTGGAGAGTGCAATGGGTTGGCTTCAACTCTCCGATCCCTACTTGCTCATAAACTGAGTATGGAAGCAAGTTAACACTAGCGCCAAGGTCAAGTAGAGCACGGTTGATGTGTTTCTTCCCGATAGAAATGGAAATAGTAGGATAGCCAGGATCCTTACGTTTCCTCGGTAATTGTTGGGGGAAAGCCGTGTCTACAGTTTTTTCTATGAATACCTTCTTGGGCACTTGAGTCTTCCTCTTCCTAGTGCACAAGTTCTTAAGAGTTTTAGCTTAGGACGGAACTTGTTGGATAGTATCTAGGAGAGGCATGTTGATGTTAACTTGCTTAAAAATGTCCATAATCTTCTCCATATGTGGACTCGGTGTGTTTGCCCTTAACCGATTAGGATAAAGTGCTTTAGCAATAAGCGCTGGGTCCATCATAGGTGAAGGAAGTGTGTGTGGACTCGATCCCAGAATAGAAGTGGGGATCGTCCGTGGAGGAGTAGAAGAGGTGGGCTGAGGTGGCGAGCCTTTTGGGAAACGAAGAATAGGCTCGCAAGAAGGTGGTGGGGTAGAAGAACTGGGGTTAGAATTGAAAGTAGAAGTGGAAGGAAAGGTCTCAGCCGGGGATTTATTGATTGATTTATCAGTGTCATCAAACTCTTCCCCAACATGATTGTCAAGCACTCTTCCAGATCTCAACGTGATTGCATCCACATGATGTGAATAGCCAGGATTGGTTAAAGGTTGAGCTGGAAGTTTCCCTTTCTCTCTTGCACTCATTTCAGCTTTTAATCGTGCAATTTCTTTTTCCATCGATTTAATAGTCTCACTTTGAGAAATGGAGTTTCTCTTTATATCATCGACGGAAGTTTTAATTGTCAAAAGCAAGTTCATGAATGAAGAGAATTCATCTGAACCGATCAACTGCAAAGGATTAGACGTTGCAGGTGTGTTGACCGGATTTTGGAAGTTTTGTGCTTGGAAGGGGTGCTGACTCAATTGTGGTTGCTGTTGTGGTGGAGGGACCCTTTGGAATTGATTCGGATTTGGAACCGTGTTTTGAGATTGGGATTGGTTCCAAGCAAAGTTCGGGTGATTCCTCCAACCCTGATTATATGTGGAAGAAAATGGGTCGTTTCTAGGTCCTTGATGGTAAGCAGAATTGATATGCTCATGACCTTGAAATGGAGAATTTATTGGACATTCTTCCGTGAGATGAGAAGGATCAGCATAGCAGCCACATACAGTTTTGGAGAGTGACATTTTATTTAGGGCGGCAACTAAAAATTTATTTTCCACAGCATCGAATTTCTTGTGTAAAGCTGAAATTTCAGCTCTAACTCCTATGTAAATATCATTGCCATCCCTAGACGATTGACTCACACCCTCCCACTGTAAAGATTTTTCAGCGAAATCTTCTAGAAATTTCCAGGCTTCCCCATCATCTTTAGTCATGAAGTTGCCTTGACACATGGATTCAAGGGTCTGTCTTGTGTTAGGATTAATGCCCTCATAAATGATTCGGCACAGTTCCCATCTCGGGATGCCGTGATGTGGACATTGGACTAACAGATCCTTGAAACGTTCAAGACATTTTGAAAATGTTTCATTTGGAAGCTGGATGAATTGATAGATTTCGCTACGGACTCGAGCTGTCTTTTGATATGGGTAGAATTTCTTAAGGAATACTTTGACGAATTGTTCCCAATTTGAAATGGAATGTGCGGTTGTGTTATACAGCCACTTCTCGGCTATATCGCACAAGGTGAATGGGAGAAGATGAAGACGCATAGCATCCACAGAAAGCTGTGAGGTACCCATCATTGTGCATACATTTTAAAATTTTGTGATAAACACGTATGCGTCCTCAGACTCGAGACCATGAAATTTTGGTAGAAGGTTGATGTATTGGGGTTTAATCTGAAAATTTTCCCCGTTTGCTGGTGGAATGGAAAGACAGGTGGAAAGGGGACCTCGGGTAGGATAGCACCTCTCTTGGAGAGAGATGCGAGGTGGATTCTGCGCACCAACGGACGGCGGCAGAGTAGTGGTTAAGAAGTTCGATGGAGACGGATCCATCGATGTGGGTGTGGTGGTGGGTAAAGAAAAGGTAAGTGTAGAAATACCGACTTTAGGGTCGATCGAAGGGACGCAGACTAACAGGCACTAAAATCCCGTTGTCCAGCCTATCTTGCACTAAAACGGGTTAGTACAAGTGGCAGCGTAGATTTATAATTAGGGGAATGAAGTGAATGCGGTGTTTGTTTTGAAAAAAGGATACGGATTTTGAAAAAATGATGCGAATCCCAAAATGCAACACACAAACCCTAATTCTAGTGGTCACCTAGGTCCGACTCTAGACCGCTCCTAACTGCCAAAAGACAAGTCGCAGGATCAATCCTCCACTGCCTCTTTGTCTCCCTGTGGCCAGGTAAGTGCCAGGTAAGTGGGAAGGTACTCCACTACGTAAGTAGTGGGCCTAATTAATAACCACTAGCCTTCGACACACTTGCCTTAGACACCACAAGAAAACGCGGATAAGCAATGAATTACCCACGGCCTTCTTCTGTCCTAAGTGAGCGC
This sequence comes from Agapanthus africanus, assembly GCA_030015575.1. Classification (NCBI taxonomy): domain Eukaryota; kingdom Viridiplantae; phylum Streptophyta; class Magnoliopsida; order Asparagales; family Amaryllidaceae; genus Agapanthus; species Agapanthus africanus. The sequence continues at coordinate 89,452,384 of CM057351.1, read as the reverse complement.
GACGGTCCTTAGAGTCATCTCTAGATATTTTTTAATTGATGAGGGTAAATGCGGATGCAAGTTTGTGATTTTTGGGGCCTAGGAAGGGTAATGAACTCCCCACCTAATCTGGATTTGGTCGTTCCCCATAATGTCCGTATTAATTATGCAAACAACCACAAAATCAAAAACAAGCACAATTTATTTTGCTTTTTGCGGCGCTGCGATTTTTGCAAAGAAGCCTGCAACAAATTGTTAATTGGAGCAGATTTAGGAAGGAGATAAGAAAGATAGAGGTTACCTGCCAAAAATTGTACAGAGATCTCCTTGAACTGCCGCGATTCCGCCGCAATTAGCTCCTAATGCCGCGGTGCGCCTAGCTCTTCTCTGCACAAAAATTTACCAGAGCACTTCTGATCTCTTCCTTAGTCCTCTGGAATTCTTCAAATAATTTTCCAATTGCACAGCAAGCTCCAGATTTCCTTGCAATTAACCACAACAACTCGTTTAGTGTTTTGCGCAAGTTTTGATCTTAAAAAAATGTTGATGGAATAAACTTTTCAACTCAAATTTCAAAAAATGAACAAATAGCACACGATCCCCGGCAACGGCGCCATTTGATTTATGAAATATTCTCGATGTGTCGTTGGTTTTTAGAAACTTGTATTTTAGAAATCACAACCAAAAATTATTTGACCGCAATCAATAACGGTGTCGGATGTAGCGCGTTAGTAAGTGCGGATCGTCCACAGGGAAAGTGTAATCGTTCGTGTTTCGAATTAGATGAGTCAAAAGATTAAAGAAAAGAAAACAATTCATGATTTATAAAATTGCATTTCAAGAAAGAGAAAAATCTAGATCTAAGAAAGTATTAAAATCAAGAAGTGATAATTTGGTATGATTTCCAACCAACAATCAAGATTCGAAGTGTAGCTCGTAGAAGTAGATCGGATCTATAGATGTGTGAGATCTAATGATTTCATATTCTTATCCTTTAACGAATTGATACTAGATTGATGATAATTCATCGAGGTTAAGGATTTTTGCGAAGAAGGTAGGGTTTCCTCGTCTTATCCTTTATCCTTTCAATGAATCTCATTCAAATTCTAGCTTCTAGTTAATCAATTGATCAATAGTTGTTCCCTAGTTTCGAGTGAACACAATCAAGAAAGGATCATCCCGAAACTAGGTCATCGATAATTTGATTCACAAGAATTTACAATCGTTATAAGATTTAAGAATTGTAAAAATATCTAAATCATCATCATTCTATTGATCGTCACAAGTCCTATACGAGCGGAGTTTACTCAAACATCATAATAACAATCACAATCACAAATTGAAATCGAATCATAATGTTGAATCAAAAGATAAGCAAGATATAGAAATTTCACCTTTATTTATCGACAATTTTCGTTACAAATCTCTTGAAATTTACAAAAGGAAGGAACTAGATCGTCGACTTCGGCTTCGCTCGGCTCCTTGAGTCGCGGATCGGCTTAGATCTCTTGCTCCATTGAAATCCGGCGTCGCTCTCTAAAGGCTGAAGGCTCTCTTGCTTGAATGGTACACGGGATCTTGATCTTGATTTTGAATTGGAATTAGGGTTAGGGTTTGAGGCACAAGTTGTGTCACTCAACTTGTGGGTGAAAGAAGATGATGAATTGATGAATTAATGAACAACCCTTAACCTTAGATCTAGGCTCCCTTTTATAAACTTTCATAATCCAAGATCAAGAATTCAAATTTCAAATTTCCCTCCAAAAGGAACAACTTTTCCCTCCAAAATGAACTACTTCATTTTAATTTGAATTTCCCTTCACAAATTAACTACCTCATTTGAATTTGAATATTCCCTCCAAAATGAACTACCTCATTTGAATTTGAATTTTCCCTCCAAAATGAAGTTGTTAGAAAGAATCTTCTAGAAGATATTTGTTGGAGAGAATATTCTAGAATGGGGTTGTTACAAGGAGGCTTCTAGAAGAAGGTTGTTATAAGGAGGCTTCTAGAAGAAGTTTGTTGGAGGGAATATTCTAGAATGAGGTTGTTACAAGGAGGCTTCTAGAAGAAGGTTGTTATAAGGAGGCTACTTGAAGAAGTTTGTTGGACCGAGCCTTCTAGATGAACCACGTGGCCTTTCTACAATGTTCTGAAAGCTTGGGCCGTTAAGGGAAGCACGTGCAGAAAATATGAGCCACTGAAGCCATGAAGCCGCCGCGGTTCCGCGGCGCAAGCGGGCTCCCGCCGCGGATCCGTGGCGCTTTTTGAAGCCTTGGGGCTTGGGCTTTCGGTGATGATTTTGGGCTGACTTTGTGGACTTTTTCTGATATGTTGATTTTCCAATTGATTCCCTGATCTTTACCAGATCTCTAGCCTTTGAGTTGGCGTATTTTATCAGCACTGTTTCACAATTTTGGCTCGGTTTCTGGAATTTCCTGCACAATTTCTCGAGACAAGAGTTGCGCAATACAAGGATGATGCGATGCCATGATAAACATACAATTTCCCTCGAAATGCCGGTTTTAGAGTATAACACATGCAATCTGGTATTTCTGGACTGTTTTGTTAATATGTGCAATATAAATACCGAACATTTCTAGATGAGTGCAAATGCTAGGGAAATTGCCATGTTAAAAATGCAGTATTTTCGACTGATCAGCACCTCAACGGCCTCCTCGAGTCAAAGACGATCCACCCGAGAGTCTATAGTCCGAGCTCATATCTTGAATCTGAGATAACTGCGGCTTCTAGATCGCTAATCTAGAAGTCCTAGAGGGTGTAGAGTAATTAAATGGAATACTTAGTCCCTTAAACCCTAGGATTCTCAACTCATGAGAGCTTTTAGGGTTTTGAGGAAGAAGATGAAGACTGGAGGAGAGAGAAAGCTTTTGTGATAATCATATGAATAATAACTCATGAAAGAATAATATCAAGCATACAAATATCTCTTTGATAAATATCTAGAAATATCTTGTAAGCTTCAATTAATCCTAAATGGTGAATCACCTCATGAGTCATTAATCATTTAATGAAAACTTACAACTCATCTCTCCACCTCATTTGTGTTTAATCCAAAAAGAAATAAAAACAAATGAGTCATCTTCTTCTAGAAGCTTCCCGATAAATTACGAGACTGCCCCTCCCATCCATATTCCCGAAAACACGGATAATCTTTGACTGAATAAATCCATCTGTATAATACTAGAATCTGGCTTAAACCAAAGCCCGCTAGTATTATCTGCCCGATCATAATACGTGCACAAGTGTACGTAAGTGATCGCGGCCCTGCCGTAAAACCATACGGCCTCTACACCTTTTGCCCGGTGCATGGAAACTCTCTGTGTGGGACTCTAAAGACTCGACACTACGCTGGCAGTGGGTTTAACCACAGGCCGCAAGCGGTACTAGCTGTACGTAATGGTCCCCAGGTAGATGTCGATAAAAAGGACGATGAGGAAACCCATCCGAACTCCTACTGAGCCTGATGTGACAATCTCTGTACAGTCCGGTCTGTTCGTCTAGGACTATCGCATATCGGGCCTAGGGGGTGGTAAACGTCAGACCCCTAATAGTGGTATAAGTCGTGTCGAAGTGAAGCCCATTACACCTTGAGAAGCTACTGGAACCTACCAGTAAATCTTGATTGCCCTGGCCAGGGACTTTGCGTAATGGCTCTCCATACACAGCGCGATATCAACCCCCAATACCGGGAGAGGCGAATCCTATCTAACCGCCACTGCCTCTAAGTGCTTCGGGACGGCACCCAACTACTACCTGTTTGCACAACTCCTTTGAGCCGTGGTAGGGTAGTAATCTAAGTACAGTGGGAACACACCCGAGGCGAAGTAGCAGTATCAAGTCGACGGACTAAGCTGAACTCATGTCACCTGGGAACTGTTATCTGACGATGGGTATAAAACCAACATGCAGTTCCCGGCGAGTCCTGTCCGGTGTACCCGTAACCTAACGAGCACCTGCATACTATCTCCAGTACAACGTACTGATGGCTGTGGGACAGACCGTCTCCCCAACTGGGATTAGAAGCGTACACACTAGTCTACTCCGGAGTATCGATGCCCTGTCTCGATAATCCTACGACCAGGGACCTGTATAGGATGTTGCTTATAGACTACCCAGCCCCCACTAGTGTGACTGCCATTACAACACTGTTAATCAAGCAAAGATCCTAAGGGCTCTACTAATATGTATAAGTGATACGTCAAAAGAAACATATGCACATATTAAAGTAGACACAAACCAAGTAGCATACTACCATTTTTAGCAAGACTGTGAATACAACTGTGAATATCCCAAGCTTCCATTAAGTAATATACAAACTAGTATGATACAGTAATGGCCTCTAGGGCATAAACACTAACAATCTCCCACTTGTACTAAGGCCATGTACTGGCATATCGCAGACCTATCATCTCGAATAGCCTCTCGAACTGCGTTTAAGGAATGGCCTTTGTGAATGGAATAGCAGTGTTATTCCCTGTATCTACTCTCTTTACCTCGATCTTGTAAGTCCATGTCACTCACCCCACGAGCTTGTGGGGAGGCGGAATATATGAAAAACAATTATCAAAGCTTCGTAACACGGACTTGAGCACACGGATCGTGTCTAAACCATTACTAGCAAACTACGAAAGGTTTAACTACTCTGATTTGAAGTTATACCTCACGTTACTTGTCCTTCGAGTCTTCATCGCTGTCCTCCACTCCTCGTAGGCTCTTTGGAACGTCGGCACTTCAACGGCCTCCTCGAGTCAAAGACGATCCACCCGAGAGCTCTTACTCCAAGCTTGACCTCTAACTTGAGGTAACTAGGTTACTCAAAGTGCTAATCTAAGCAACCTAGGTGATATAGTGTTGGATTATGGATGTATTAGTCTAGCTAACCCTTGATCTCAACACATGAGAGGTTAGGATTAGGGTTTGAAGAGAGAGAGAGCTTGAGGAGAGAGAAGGTGAGAATGAGAATCCTTTTGGATAAATGATATCATTTATGTATATATGAAACATATCATATATATTAAATGAATAATCCATAATGATATATCATCATGTTTCATTAATACACTAAGTGATTCATCACATGAGTCATATGAATCATAAATGAATCATTAACTCCATAGATGATTCACTCTCATGACTCGTTGATCCAATAAATGCAAATGCCACCTTAAACTCCAAGTCACCATCCTTCTAGAAGCTTCCCGACAAATTACGAGAACGCCCCTCCTATCCGTGAAAACACGGAAAAACTTTAGACTGTATAAATCCAATAATCCGATACTAGAATCTGGCTTAAACCAAAGCCGACTAGTAAAAACTATCCGAACATCGTACGTGCGTAAAAACACGTATGCGTCCGAACCCTGTCGTAAAACCATACGACCTCTATATCGTTTCGCCTGAAGCAGGGAAACTCTCTGTGTGGGACTCTAAAGACTCGACACTATGCTGGCAATGGGTTTAACCACAGACCGCAAGTGGCACTAGCTGTACGTAACGGTCTCCAGGTAGATGTCGATAAGAAGGCCGATGAGAAAACCCACCCGAACTCCTACTGAGCCTGATGTGACAATCTCCGTACAGTCCGGTCTGTTCGTCTAAGACTATCGCATATCGGGCCTAGGGGGCGGAAAGCGTCAGTCCCTTAAAAGCGGTATAAGTCGTGTCGGAGCGTAGCCCATTACACCTTGAGAAACTACTGGAAACCTACCAGTAAATCTTGCTAGCCCTGGCCAAAGCCTTTGCGTAATGGCTCTCTGACACAGCGCGATATCAACTCCCAATACCGGGAGAGACGAATCCTGTCTAACCGCCACTGCCTCCAAGTGCTCGGGACTGCACCTAACTGCTACCTGTTTGCATGACTCCTTTGAGACGTGGTAGGGTAGCAATCTAAGAACAGTGGGACACACTCGAGGTGAAGTGGCAGTGTCAAGTCTGCAGACTATGCTGTACTCATGTCACCTGGGAACTGTTAACTAACGACGGGTATAATACCAACCAACAGTTTCCCGCGAGTCCTGTCCGGTGTACCCGTAACCTAACGAGCACCTGTATACTATCTCCAGTACGACGTACTGATGGCTGTGGGACAGTCCATTTCCCCAACTGGGATGAGAAGCGTACACACTAGTCTACTCCGAAGCATCGATGCCCTGTCTCGATAATCCTACGACTAGGGACCTGTATAGGATGTTGCTTATAGACTACCCAGCCCCCACTAGTGTGACTGCCATCACAACTCTGGTAATCAAGAAAAGATCCTAAGGGCTCTACTAATATGTATAAGCGATACGTTACAAGAAACATATGCACATATTAAAGTAGACACAAACCAAGTAGCATACTACCATTTTTAGCAAGACTGTCAATACAACTATGAATATCCCAAGCTTCCATTAGGTAATATACAAACTAGTATGATACAGTAATGGCCTTCTAGGGCATAAACTGTAACAATCTCCCACCTGCACTAGGGCCATGTATTGGCATATCGCAGACCTATCATCTCAAATAGCCTCTCGAACTACGTCTGAGGAATGGCCTTTATGAATGGATCAGCAGTGTTATTCTCTGTATCTGCTCTCTTTACCTCGATCTCCTGGCGATCTACGATCTCCCTGATCAGGTGATACCACCTTAAGATGTGTCTGGACTTCTGATGGGACCTGGGTTCCTTCGCTAAAGCTATAGCGCTGTTGTTGTCGCAATACAGAGGTATTGGACCAACACTGGTAGGAACCACCTGAAGTTCTGTGAAGAACTTCTTCATCTAGACAGCTTCTTTTACGGCATCGCAAGCAGCTATGTACTCCGCTTCCATCGTTGAGTCAGCAACGGTTTCCTGCTTGGAACTCTTCCAACAGACCGCCCCTCCATTGAGGGTAAAGACATAACCCGACATGGACTTGGAGTCATCCTTGTCACTCTGGAAGCTGGAGTCGGCAAAGGCCTCGATCTGGAGGTCTTTTCCTCCATACACCAAGAACATCTCCTTAGTCCTCCTCATGTACTTAAGAATGTTCTTTACTGCTATCCAGTGCTTCTCCCCTGGGTTTTCCTGATACCGGCTTACAATGCTCAATGCGTATGCTACATCTGGTCTGGTATATAATATCGCATACATTATAGAGCCTACCGCAGAAGCGTAGACTACAATCGACATGCGATCCCTTTCCAAATCAGTCTTGGGAGACATCTCTTTGGAGAGGGTGATTACGTGACAAGCCGGTAGGTTACCGTGCTTAGAATCATCCATACTGAATCTTATCAATATGGTGTCTATGTACCTGGACTGCGAAAGTCCCAACATCCTCTTTGATCTATCATGATAGATCTGGATCCCCAGAATGTAGGTGGCATCACCTAGGTCCTTCATGGAGAACTTCTGTGACAAGAATCTTTTGACAGACTGTAGCATAGGAATATCAATTCCTATTAGGAGAATGTTATCCACGTACAAGACGAGGAATACAACAACTCTCCCTACAATCTTACTGTGTATGCATTGTTCATCTGGATTTTTGATAAAGTCGAATTCTTTGACAGTATCATCACAACAGATGTTCCAACTCCGTGATGCCTGCTTTACTCCATAAATGGACTTAAGCAACTTGCACACTTTACCGCTGCTCCCACTCTGAATGAATTTGAGCATAGCCACTGGAGAAAAGGTTTCGTTATAGTCCAAACCAGGTCTTTGACGGCAATCCTTTGCAACAAGTCTAGCCTTATAGGTTTCAACCTGTCCATCTACACCAATCTTCTTTCTGAAGATCCATTTGCATCCTACGGGTTTTACCCCACCTGGAGAAATGTCTAAAGTCCATACTTTGTTAGTGTACATGGACTCCATTTCGGTCCGCATTGCATCCAGCCATTTTACTTAGTCGCCGCTCTGAATGGCTTGCTGGAAGCTAGTAGGGTCATCATTATCAATGATGCAATCTTCTCGATCCCCGTCTATGAGAAAATCGTAGTATCTCTCGGGTGGATGAGACTGCCTACTACTTCTGCGGATAGGCGCTGGTATGTCTCTTTCTTCTGAAACCTCTGGTTCTACCATACTTTAAGTAACAGCTTGTGGTTCTGGAATTTCTTCTAGTTTTACTGCGCTCCTACTCTTCTGATTTTCTAAAAATTCAGCTTCTATGAAGTGAGCATGACGAGAAACAAAAACCTTTTGTTCCTCTGCGTAATAGAAACAATATCCCATGGATTTCTTTGGATATCCCACAAACTTACACTGTACCGAGCGTGCCTCGAGCTTGTCCGGATGTTGCTTTTTCACAAAAGCTGGACATCCCCATGTCTTTAGGTACTGAAGATAGGGTTTCTTCCCACTCCACATCTGATATGGTGTGGTAGGCACAGTCTTGGTTGGGACCTTGTTCAAAAAATATGCAGCTGATTCTAGTGCATAACCCTAGAAAGATCGCGGTAACTCAGCCTTACTCATCATGGAACGAACCATATCCAATAGGGTTTGATTCCTCCTTTCCGATACACCGTTGTGTTGTGGTGTGTATGGAGGAGTAAGCTGAGAGAGAATTGCATTCTCTTTTATGTAACCCAGGAACTCGGCACTTAAGTATTCACCACATCGATCAGATCTCAGTGTCTTGATACTTTTGCCTTTTTGGTTTTCCACTTCATTCTTGTATTTCTGGAATTTCTCAAAGACCTCGGATTTATGCTTCATCAAGAAGATATGTCCATACCTAGAGAAATCATCCGTAAAAGTAACGACGTAGGAATAACCACCTCGCGCATGTGTAGACATTGGACCGCACAAGTCACTGTGTACGAGTCCCAAGAGCTCGCTCGCTCTTACTCCGTGTCCAGTAAACGGAGTTTTTGTCATCTTTCCCATGAGACAAGATTCACAAGTAGCATAAGATTGATATTCGAACGGATTCAAATATCCTTCTCTATGTAACTTCGTTAGCCGTGTTTCATTGATGTGACCTAGTCTACAATGCCATATGAAATCCTGATTTATTTCTAGAGACTTTCTTTTAAGTGTGTTCTGGACTTTGAAAACCTGAGCTTGACTTAATACGTATATACCGTCATCTAATGTACCGGACCCAATCAGAACTTGATTTAGGTGGATGTGGACTACATCGCTTACGAATGTAAAATCATATCCCTCTCTCGAAAGTAAGGACGCTGATATGATATTACAAGTCAAACTACGTACATACAAACAGTTACGTAGAATCAATATCTGCCCACTTGTCAAACCTAGGCGATATTCTCCAACGGATTCAGCGTCAACGCTCATTCCGTTTGCAACTCTGAGAAACAAATCACCTACCCTTATAACTCAACGGTTTCTCAAAGCATGTAATGAATTACAGATATGAGATCCTGCTCCGGTATCTAGTATCCAGGAAGTAGAGTTAATTGACAAACAGTTCTCAATTACAAACACACTTGAGGCTGAAGCCACAACATGCTTCGTATCCTGGGTACTGGCTTCCAAAGCCCTGCAATCCTTCGGCCAATGCCCGTTCCCATAACAATAGGAACATCCCTCCTTACCTACACCAAGTCCCGAAACTTTTGCTCTTCCCTTTTCTCCTACTTTATTGACACCGTATATCGGCTTTGTAGAGGTCTTCTTCTTTTCACCCCTTGCTTTCGCCTTGAATGTAGAAGAAGAAGGTCCCCTATTAAGCAGAGCTTGTGTCTTCCTGGTTTCTTTCAAGGTGTAAGTAGAGGGTAAGGACAGTGGAAATAAGTCAGCATATGACCTGTTTCCCAACGTGGTCTCCATGTCCTTGAGCTCATCAATATAGCTAGTCATCGTAAGGACGTCTTCCCCTACAGATGACTCGACAGCCAATCTCGCTTGAATTAATTCGTTCGAGATCTCATATCTTACGATATGAGATTGCTCTCCATATAAATCTTTGTTATGGAGAAAGATGGAAACTGAGTCCATCTTCTCGTGTTGCTTCTGGTATACACCATCAACTGAAGCCATCACGAGGCACTTGGCTTTCGCTTTATCCTTTTCCCTTGTCTGACGGATATCCATATCCGCGATGGTGGAAACTGGACCTGGGACGGCGGGATCATGAGTAGTAATAAGGTGGTCCAGCTTGTCATAGGCAATGGACATCTGGACAGACCTTTGCCAGTCATATAAGTTAGATTCAGTTAACTTGTTATCTAGATGTAACCTAGTCATGGTCACAAGGTCGCTGCAATGAGAGAGAGAGAAGAAAACACTTTAGCATGATGCCCTTGCAAGTTTAGATTGGTTTTTAATTTATCTAAACTGGATGGCTCCCACTGTTCCTCGAATCCTTCCTCAAACCATAAAAGAAGAATTAGCCAGGACTATTCTCACTGTACAATACTTGCTTAACCGTTCAGCCAGGCTAGTGTCGGTACTTCGAGTGAGGTTTTCCAACGCTTTCACGAAGTTCCTTAATTAAATAACCTCTTTTCTCTGGGGGCGTAGCCCCGCTGACACCTTTCTCGACACCTACTTGGTTTATAGCATTGATCGTTAAATGATGAATCTCCTGATAAGTAGCATATACTCACAGTAGGATCAGGATCTAAATATCATCATGTGATAATGTTGAAGGAATCCTACCAACATTCATCAAACTCCAAATGGTATACAACACTAGCAAGTTTCAGTTTCTTTAGAAACTCCCGATGTGGATTTTTTGCCCCATGTTCTTATGACCTTGACGAAAGCCAACAAATCATAAGTCACATGTCAAGTTCTGCCCATCATTATCTTGTTAATTTGAACCCACCCGTACATACCCTTGACGAAAGCCAACAAGGTAATACGACTGTCCCAAACCAACTCATCTATCTATGCAACAAATGAATACCCCAGCAGCTACCAAACACTATGTCTTGACGAAAGCCAACAAACATAGCTTGAATACTACTGACCATCCATAAGAAATGACGGAGGTCTACGACTGGTTTTGGCGAAACCGTGAACGTAGTGAACTTGATATAATCGAAGGAACCTGATAGCTTTTTAAAAGGAGTGGTTAAAGCTCCGCAATTAAAAATTCTGCTCTTTTAAAATAACCGAGTGGTTTCTTTTAAATTTGTTCCAACGATTCAACTTTGGTTTATTTTCTTTGCATTAAAATAATGCATCCCATCATTTAACCTATCATTGCAGAAAACAACGAAAATACAACGTCCTCTTATGCCATCTGCATTCGCCACTGGGTCCCGTCATCACCCGTTATGTTACTTAACTAACGACAGAGCGGGGGCTGGGCTAGCACGGGTGTAAAACATAAGTGATGTCTAAATAGCTATCATATATAGATACTGTATTGTCACGACCCGAACATTTCGACTCGTGACCGGCACTTAACCACGCAACGTCTACAGGCGTAACACGACTAAGTAAGACGAACCAAGAAATCAAAACCATATAAAAGCAACGAGTGTTGAAAACATTTAGAAAACCTAAAATAGCTCAATAAGTTCTTTTAAAGTCACGTTATCATTTAAATAATTTTGGCAGCATTTCCTTTGTAAAAGTAACCCCGAAATCGGGTATAAAACAGGATATAAATGAAAATGAGATCTAATGAAACAAAGCATCCCCAAACGGGAGCAATCACGCCCACCGGCGGAAACCATCCCCACAAGAGTAATATACGACGTCGTAGCAAAGAATGAGCAATAAGTAAACATCACAGAATAATAAACTGCATATAAACAATCGGCTCCCACGAGCTCGACACCAGAATACAAAAATATACATCATCGTCCTCACACTGTCTCTAAGTCCAGTACATATATGGTAGATGGAGAATGCTAGATACAAAAGGGGTACAATAAAAGTAATCAGATACCACAACCCACCTAAAAGCAAAAAAGCTCTCACACCGACTGTAGTGGCATATGTAGCCAAAAGTTGCAAAAGGCAGCCTGCCGCGACTACTCTGAGGGGCAACATGCAAATACTGTGGCACAAAGTGGTGAGTTGCCAACTCGTGAATAGAGATAACATATAAAGGTAATCGCGAGTATGCACGTACTGCGCTACTCTATCATATGCCAGCAAGTAAGATCTATATGCGACAAGCAGTAGGTGCAATAATTATGCAAATGCTCTGTCAGGTAAAATAACTACAGGATGAGATACATGATAATCAATGCCGAGCATGGGATAAATAACATCTACACGGAATATCAACGTTGAAAAATAATCGGTGCCCAAAACTGCACCCAAATCCCAAATAAACTCAGGCGCCGGCACTCTCCTCAGCCCTCAAATCCTGTAAATCTCTGAGAATCACGAGTACCCAACATCGGCACTCAAAATATCATAAAATACTCGTGTCCAGCATCGACACGTAAATCCTCATATATCGGGCTCCGTAAGTCCGGGTCAGCCCACGGGCTCCGTCTGCGGTATCGGCCCTCGGCCCCGGTAGTACGATTCATCCCGCATCCATCTCTCGACTCTGGTCAGTATCCTCCGGATAACCGCCAGGTCCAACCAATCACTGGTAGGTACTCGCCCACCTCCTGGCTCAATCGGCAAATTCCATCGATCATCTTGCCAAGGGGAACCATACCGGGTCCACCACGAACCCGCAAACGGATCATCCAACACCTCGAATCGGGTTTCAAGCACACGTCTCAGCACCGAGAAAACGCGTGGTGGACGCACCAAAATATCATATCACGGGAAACCGGGTTTTTCAAATAGTGCATCTTTTCTTAAATAATCCTACGGTCCTCAAAACCAGAAATCACATGAAAATCCAACACCAATAAGTAAATAAAATGTGATGTGCTATGTACATCAAGCCATAATATAGGTACATGGGAAAACCGCTTTTTTAAAATAGTTTCAGTTTTTAAAGACATCATGCGGCTCCCAATTTCTATGAAAATCATATCGAATCATGTGTGAAATGAACTACAGCAATATAATCATGGCAATTCTACAGTGAGTTTGTCATGGCAATTACTAACGTTGTGTCAGTAACATGCAGATCAGTACTCGTGCAACATGAACCGTTAGTAATAGTGCGGTGTTCTATCAATTCTAAGTTTTCATACATATAGCAGGGAATGCAGTATGCAACAACAGTATCCATGGAAGTCAATGGGGTAAATGCAACATATAGCTATAAGGTCCTATCAGCCCTGACGCATAACGCCATGCGGGCAATATCCCCGTTGATGTTAAATCTACTCATCGAAGTCTCGCGCTAAGTGTAGCCGATGACTTGCTTCCCTTTCTTCGCAGCGTCCGTCTCACTCGCCTACGAACCTAGAATTACACAATATATCACATATAAGCTCAAATCCACAAAAACGTGATATTAAGGTCAAACTAGAAACCCGCGTCGCAACCCAAGCGCGCGTGTGCACGATACGCTAAAACGTGTGATTACGCGCCTGAAACTACCCCGACGCGTCGCGATACGCAGAAACCCAAAACCCACACACGTATCACGCGTGTCGCGAAGGTTTAAAAATACGAGAAACAAGTATTTAGCTCCAGATTTTTCTACAGCAACAGTTAAATAAAATTGTACATGTCATGAGTCTAAGGATAGCAGCAGACACCTAGAGAGCCAAACCCAAACCCAAGTCCCCCCCATCTGGCCGCAAATTATGGTGTTCATACCATAATAATGCATTATTATATTCCCCATTCTTATTCGTTTTATAAATAAACAGGTGCTTTTGACGCATGTCTGCTACATATTACAGGTTACAGGTTCTTGGACAGAAAACAGTGAAAACGATGAATAGACGATGCAAAAGTGGATTTTGACCAACAAACAGAAGACTCTTGATCAAGCCTACATCAAAGATAAAATTCATATAGTACAAGGCAATGCAAGGTCCAAGATTACAAAGCGAACGGTTAAAAGTCCACCGCAATTATTCACTGGAGATCTGGAAGAAACATAGAAGCTATTTTAATAAAAGAACCAAATAATAAAGAAGCCCAAAGACAGAAGAGCCCACAAAGGAAATTTCAAGGCCCAATACTTCCCTTTAAAGAAACAGTTACATAAAATTTTACCAAAGCTTGAAGTCTACTTTGACCAGGTCATCCTAAGGATATTTTGGTAAATGCAGACATGCGAATAATTTGTAACATAGGGTTTCTATCTCCTATAAATAGAAGCCCAAATCATTGTATTGTTTTCATGCCTCCCTATGCCTCTTTCTATGAATAAAATTTAGAATTCTTTTGGAGAGCATCGATGCCTCTTTTCATATCATCTATTCAGATCTGACAACCCTGCGTAAATGTTTGGAGAGAGCCATCTGTAAAGTAAGTAGATTTATTTAATTGCCCTAGTTTAGATTTCAATTCTTGCCCTAGGTAATTTTTATTCTCTGCCCTAGATAAATGTATTTTAATTCCCTAATGAGTGAGTAGTCTCCTCGCTTGTTAGGGTTAGATCTGGGGAAGGTTTTAGAGACGAAGATCTCTCATCCCTTTTCTTGCCCGTCATATATTTTCATAGGACTCTATGCATACATGCACATACCGCTCCCTACGGCACCCTATCCATCGAGATAGCGGTGATACCGTAGTATAAAGGCCCGGTTGTGATTGTTTTCCATGGAGGTCAGGGTAAGGATTTTTAAAGGAAAGACAAGAACCTAGAGGAAGAAACATCTTTCCAAATGGTTCTAATCCCTTTTATTAATAATTACCATAACACCTAAAAAGATCTTAATATGGGTATAGAAAGCGGTGAGATTTATAGACTTTCCAAACTTAACCTAGACCTAACCCTAGCAAGACTTAGATATAGATTAATTTAGTTTTTTTGATTTAATAATCAATCCGACCACAATCGGAATTAACTCGTTTGAGCGAATAGGAAATTCACAACATCCCTGTGGACCGACCCGTACTCACCGGCTAGCTACATGCGACGCCGTTCTTGATTGCTGTTACTAGATAGTTTTTGACACACAAATCAAATGGCGCCGTTGCCGGGGATGGCGTGTCATTTTCTTTTTGCAATTTCGGTTTAATATAAAATTAAAAAAATCATAAAAATCTAAAAAATATAAAAATATTTCATCTGTTATTTTTGGAAGGGATACTTTGTTGTTTGAATATTGCAGGATATACAAAATCGGATCTGGAAATTTCCAAAAAGCGAAACAGAAATCAGGAGATCAGAACAGAGAAGGATTTTTAAAACAGAACAGTGGAATTTTTCCGCACCCTGAAGCCTCCACCACACTGCGATTCTGCCGCGCATACCCATCCTAGACTGCGGAAACGCGGCCTTCTAGTCAGATCAGAGCGTCAGAAAAATTCTAGGATCTCGCGCCGACTACCTGACCGCGAAACCGCGGTGTAACCCCACATTATACCGCGGAAACGCGGCTATCTTGTGTCTTCAGATCGTGAAAAAAGCTCTGTAAGCTTCTCTGTTCCTCCTCTGCAAAAATTTCCATATATTTTCTGAAAAATTCCTGCAAGATTTTGTGCTCTATAAAAATATTTCCCCTTCCAAATAACAATCTTGTGCAGGATTTGTGCGCCTCATTTAAAATAGAAATTGATTGCAAGTAATATTTTTTGTTGCATATCTTTTCTCGAATATCTTTTTGCAACAATTTTTTTCCAAATAAAGATTCTTGTGATATGCTTAAAATAATAACTGATTGCAAGTAATATTTTTCTGTTGCATATCTTGTATTAAAAATCTTTTTTGCAACAATTTTCAAATAAAGAAAAAGGAAAATTTTTATTACAGAACTTGCAAACTTTTGCCGCAAATAAATCCTTGCACCAACCAACCTTCTTTCTTTTCCCCTTCTTCTAACATGGGTACCCCACATAATAAATCACTTGCCGAACTTTGGTATCCCGAACCTAATTTTACGTCGTTCGTCAATTTGTTCAGTCAATTTAAAGACGATCCTTCCATGCCTAAAATATCTTTGAAAGATCAAATAGAGGCGTCTAGGAGAAACAATTCGACTTTTCAACCCACTTTGTGTCGACCAAGTCAACCTTTACCACCTCCATATGTTGATACCACTTTTTCAAATCTTTCTGTCACTCCTAAGCCGATGTCCATTGCTGAGCATATTGCTCAATCTTGCAGTCGATCTTTCACCCCTCTCCACTCATCTAGTTTTAGGGATCCGCACGATTATTCACCGTTTTATCCACATGTTGACCTTACACCTGTCCAATCACCCACTTCCTACCATTCCTACCCGACTTTTCCACCGTCACTAGACAATGTTTCTACACAGCCTGTTGGGAGTTTTGCATATCCACACGATTTCGAATCTTTTACCGAAACCCCCTTACCACCCAAGTCTAGCTTGGAAGAGGCGTTGGAGGCGTATATCGCAGCAACAAACAAAATGATTAGGAATGTGGAAGCGTCCGTGGCCACCCTTATGCAACCTGCTGAACCGGTAGCTAGTTTCCCGCTAGCCCCAAATTTTTCAATGTATGAGGAGGCGGTTGGACAGAATGAGAATGTGAGAGGATTTCCAAATCAAACCTACCCTTACCCAATTGAAGCCCACAACTCCAGTTTTCCATCGAATGTCCTAAATGATTCACAAGTTCAAAATAAAAACGAGTTGTGCGACTTTATAGTGTTTGATTTGCCAAATTGTGAAGAACCCCTTTCGAGTGAAACCACACATAATCCTTTCGGTCTTTACACCTCCATCGATAAATATCCATGCTTTTGATGAGGTGTCTAAGAAAATTGATTTTCACTTGATTGAGGATATAGACGCCGAGAATATTTTGGATGATGAACCAGTCGATTTAATTGAAATTTTATGTTCAAATCATCATCCCGAGTTATTAAATGTTTCTCCCGAATCTCATATGCGTCTTGATTTTGATGATAATAGCATGGATGAGTTGAATATTGAGGAGAATTATGAGGATAATATTGAGGAGAGTAGTGAGGATAATATTGAGGTTGCACCATTTTCGTTTGATGTGTCGAATTTTCCAATACACCCTCCTAAATCCTTAATTGATACCCTTCCTCACTCACGTCCTTCCGTCCTTCCTATTGTTCCGACCGTGCAAGTGACCGTTACGCTTTCATCTCCCATACCAAGTTCGGCGTATCCATGTTTTCTTGCGAATCTTGAGGGATTTGACCCCATTGCACAACGAGTTGATAGATTAGCACAATCAGTTTTCACACTTCAGCCATCCCAAATTGCGCTAATTTATTCATTCGATTTACACCCTCAAGATCGTGCTACCCTTATTTCTCTTTTCCGCCATTCTTCTCCTACGCCGAGACCATATTCCACTCTTCTTCCCATTCGGTCTGGTGTGCTTCTCATTTCTTTTCTTTCCACCCCATTCTTTCACCAACCCTACCATTACCACGATAAGATTTTTGAATGGTTGGTGCTCACCTTTGGCTTATGTAAGGCATTGCTTAGTTTGGGGAGGATCTTATTGTATATATGTACATATATTTTTTGTTTTCTGTTTCTATAAAAAATAAATAAATTCAAAAATTCAAAACATTAAAAAATAAAAAAAAATTATAAATAAATAAACAGGAGAGTGCCGGCATTTTGACCCTTTTGGTGTAGCATGACAGTGAGGACACTGTCAAGTTCAAATTTGGGGGTATGCTCGGTACGTCTTCTTCCTTCGCATTCATATGTATATTTTTGCATTTGCATATTTATTTGAAAACCCATAAAAATTGAAAATTTTCAAAAATTATAAAAATTATTGTATTCAATTTTGGCTTATTTGACTAGAGTTTGAAAGATAGGTTAACTAGCTAGGAACAACTAGATCTTTGACGTAGTAAATTAAAAACCCTAAAAATAACCTCCCTTAAAGTTTAACGGTAGAAAATGTATGTCTTTGTAGTTTATTTAGAAATAGGCAAATTTTGGGTTCACTTCTTGGGCTAAATCGAAGCAAAGGAAAAGTATTGATATCTTTATTAGAGTATAAGTTTGAAAAATAATTCCTAGCTTAAGTCTAGATTCTGAAAATGTATACCCTACAAATTGCACAATCACGCACCTTGAAACTTGGAATAGTATAGGAGACCTTGAAATGCTCTTGTCTAAGTCCTTAGTACAATGAAAATAAAAGAAAAAAGTGAATAAACGAAAAAAAATGAACACTGGTTTTTGTGATTACTTAAGGCTGCAAAAATAGAAAAATATTTAGCGAGGGTGCTTCATCACCTAGTGCCTTAGACCAACTGGTTTGGGAGTCACTGCTAAAAGCCTTGGGTGTTGCAAGACTAGGAATTACGCTTTAAAGTGCAGACATATCTTGTAATCAGTTGTTGGTACCTCAACAAGTATTAACGGTCGCATGAAAGATGTGTAAGCAAAATTCATTTAAATTCACCTATTAAAGAAGTGCTTTGGACAACGGACAAGGGTATGATTGCTTGATTTGAATTTCCAAGTGTAGGGGTGATTCATACACACACGTAGGGGTATGTGATTGGAGTTTAGATGAGAGAAAGGAATGAAGAATAGAACTTGTATCTTTAGTAGAGTTGATAAAAATTCCTAAGTGGAGATGGAACCCTAGAATGAAAACTTAAGAAATGCCGAAACCTAAGTAGGTCTGCAGAACATATATGATCTTAAGTTAAATGATGAGGAAGTGTGAAGAATATGGGTGGATAATTTACGAGTCAAAGATAATAGAATTCCTTGTTAGAAACCCTAATTGGAGAACAAAAGTTGAAAAACCGAATTGATAGGATTTTGTAGGTAGTATCCGCTGAAAACCCTCAGGAGACAACACTCCTCCTACTAGGGACAACTAGAGATTTAACGGCTTGTTGCACGTGCTCAGTGCAATTGCGTCTCCCTGCGAAAGTGCGGCCAGGTTACGTTTTTATCGAGAAAAAAAAATAAGTTTGCTCGAGGACGAGCAAAAGATAAGTTTGGGGGTATTTGTTCATACCATAATATTGCATTATTATATTTCCCATTCTTATTCGTTTTATAAATAAACAGGTGCTTTTGACGCATGTCTGCTACATATTACAGGTTACAGGTTCTTGGACAGAAAACAGTGAAAACGATGAAAAGACGATGCAAAAGTGGATTTTGACCAACAAACAGAAGACTCTTGATCAAGCCTACATCAAAGATAAAATTCATAAAGTACAAGGCAATGCAAGGTCCAAGATTACAAAGCGAACGGTTAAAAGTCCACCGCAATTATTCACTGGAGATCTGGAAGAAACATAGAAGCTATTTTAATAAAAGAACAAATAATAAGGAAGCCCAAAGACAGAAGAGCCCACAAAGGAAATTTCAAGGCCCAATACTTCCCTTTAAAGAAACAGATACATAAAATTTTACCAAAGCTTGAAGTCTACTTTGACCAGGTCTTCCAAAGGATATTTTGGTAAATGTAGACATGCGAATCAATTGTAACATAGGGTTTCTATCTCCTATAAATAGAAGCCCAAATCATTGTATTCTTTTCATGCCTCCCTATGTCTCTTTCTATGAATAAAATTTAGAATTCTTTTGGAGAGCATCGATGCCTCTTTTCATATCATTTATTCAGATCTGACAACCCTGCGTAAATGTTTAGAGAGAGCCATCTGTAAAGTAAGTAGATTTATTTAATTGCCCGAGTTTAGATTTCAATTCTTGCCCTAGGTAATTTTTATTCTCTGCCCTAGATAAATGTATTTTAATTCCCTAATGAGTGAGTAGTCTCCTCGCTTGTTAGGGTTAGATCTGGGGAAGGTTTTAGAGACGAAGATCTCTCATCCCCTTTCTTGCCCGTCATATATTTTCATAGGACTCTATGCATACATGCACATACCACTCCCTACGGCACCCTATCCATCGAGGTAGCGGTGATACCGTAGTATAAAGGCCCGGTTGTGATTGTTTTCCATGGAGGTTAGGGTAAGGATTTCAAAAGGAAGGACAAGAACCTAGAGGAAGAAACATCTTTCCAAATGGTTCTAATCCCTTTTATTAATAATTACCATAACACCTAAAAAGATCTTAATATGGGTATAGAAAGCGGTGAGATTTATAGACTTTCCAAACTTAACGTAGACCTAACCCTAGCAAGACTTAGATATAGATTAATTTAGTTTTTTTGATTTAATAATCAATCCGACCACAATCGGAATTAACTCGTTTGAGCGAATAGGAAATTCACAACATCCCTGTGGACCGACCCGTACTCACCGGCTAGCTACATGCGACGCCGTTCTTGATTGCGGTTACTAGATAGTTTTTGAGATAAATCATGTCGCCAGAATCAAATTTTCGGCGGCCAAAGTAGGGAATTTGGGGGTCGTGTTCTACCTAAGGGATCAGCACCTAACAACTATACTGCAGTCATCACAATTTTATTCTGAACACACTGGGTCGATAGCAGATTACAGAAAGCTAAAATTTGCTTAAAAACGATGAATTTGCATCAAATAGCAATCTGGTGGTATTTTTGTGCAATTGGAGGCTAAGCTAGGTTAACATGGCCCTAACAACACTCCATCAACTTACTTAAACCAATACACACTTCACTTGATCAAAGTTCCCACTAATTACCACATATCGCACTAAAACGCACCATTAGTCACTAATCGAAGCTAAACTTCACTAACTAAGTAAATTAGGGGGTAAGTTCAAGAAGTATACTCCACACTCGACCCTAGGGAGCTGGAGGAAGAAGAAGGAGTAGAGGGAAGGAGCTGCAGCTGAAGTTGTTGCTGTTGCTGCTGCTCATTGCTGCTGCTGTGCCTGCTTGCTGCTGCTGCTGTGCTTGCTTCTGCTGCTGCTGTGCTGGTGGGTGTGAGTGTGTGAGATTGATAGGTTGAGAGAAATGAGCACAAGAATGAGAAGAAATGATAACTCCCAATGTCAACCCCTCCTTTCTCTCTCATCATTAAATGCAAGCATGGGCTTTGCCATGATGCATTCTCTCTCTCTCTCTCCCATTCTCTCAAGTCAACACCCCAAAACAATTTCAAATTAACACAACCATCAATTAACTAAATAGACTTAATTAAAACCCAAAAGACTTAATCCCCATTATTAAACCCACCATGGTTGCTAATCATGGTATAACCTCATTTTAAACCCTAGTTTACATGCACAAGTGTGTGCAAGCCTAGGAAAATTCTAGAAAAATATTTATTAAATTTGGAAAAATATTTGAAACTCAATTTGGTAAACTTTTTATTAAAAACCCTTTATTTAAATATAATTAGCCACTAAACACATCCTAAGGTGTTACAATCTCCCCCCTTAAAAGAAATTCGTCCCCGAATTTGAAAATATAAAGCTACGCATACCTTCAAAGAGATGAGGGAACTTGTTCCGCATCTCGCCCTCGGCCTCCTAAGTGATCTCTTCGCCACTCAGGCTGCGCCAAAGCACCTTCACTGATGGAAAGACCTTCGATCTAAGTTTCTTCACCTGCCGGTCCAATATCATGACTGGCTGCTCGGTGAACGAAAGGTCGCGCTCGAGCTGAACGGTCTGATGCTGAATTATGTGCGAAGGGTCATGTAGGTATCTGCGAAGCATCGACACATGGAACACGGGGTGAACATCTGGGAAGTCGGGTGGAAGAGCCAAACGATAAGCTACTGCGCCCACACGCTCGAGGATCTCGAAGGGACCTATGAATCTGGGCTAAGCTTCCCCTTCCGTCCAAACCTCATCACTCCCTTCATCGGAGAGACCCTCAGAAAAAGGTGATCTCCAACTGCGAACTCTAATCTGCGGCGGCGCCTGTCAGCATACGATCTCTGCCTGCTCTGAGCTGTCCTCATCCTGTCTCAAATCAGCTGTATCTTCTTGGTCGTCTCCTGTACGATCTGGGGCCCCAAAATACTGCTCTCACTGAGCTCTGTCCAGCAGACGGGCGATCTACATCTCCTCCCATACAGAGCCTCGAACGGTGCCATCTGAATAGTATCCTGGAAACTATTGTTGTAGGAGAACTCCACCAAGGGTAAATGATGATCCCAGCTACCACCAAAGTCTAAAACGCACGCTCGGAGCATGTCCTCGAGAGTGTGAATCGTCCGCTCTGACTGGCCGTCGGTCTGCGGATGAAATGCTGTGCTGAAACTCAAGCGTGTACCCAATGCCTCCTGAAGTCTTTGCCATAGTCGGCTGGTAAACTGGGTGCCACTGTCGGACACGATACACGTCGGGACTCCATGCAGTCGTACTATCTCGTCGATGTAAATCTGGGCGTACCGAGCAAATCCGAAAGTCTTCTTCACTGGTAGGAAGTGAGCCGCTTTCATCAGACGATCCAAGATCACCCAAATGGAGTCATACCCTCGCCTAGTCCTGGGTAGACCCACAACGAAATCCATCGAAATCTGCTCCCATTTCCACTCCGGAATGGGTAATGGCTGTAGCTCTCCCGCGGGCCTCTGGTGCTCGGCCTTGACTTGCTGACAAGTCAGGCATCTCGACACGAAATCTGCGATGTCCCTCTTCATTCCGTCCCACCAGTAAACATCTCTCATATCATGATACATCTTGGTGGAACCGGGATGGATGTTGTACACCGATCGATGTGCCTCCTCAAGAATCTCACGCCGCAGCCCCTCAGCATCCGGTATGCACAGTCTAGTCCCAAATCTCAGTATCCCCTGATCATCGATCGCGAACTCGGAAAATCTGCCCTGTCCAATCTACGTCCTGATCTCTGAACATCGGTCATCACTGTGTTGTGCCTCATGTATACGGTCAAGTAACTGTGGGCATGCACGAACATGCGCAATCTGTCCTCCGATCGGCGTGAACTCGAACTGCACTCGGCTGTCGCATAATATCTGCCAATCTGCCAACGACTTCCCCTGTACTGCGCTCAAACAAGATAGACTACCCCTGGGCCTCCTGCTCAAAGCATCCGCCACTACATTCGCCTTGCCCGGGCGATACAAGATCTCGCAGTAGTAACCTTCACTAACTCCATCCATCGGCGCTGTCAAAGGTTCAGGTCTCGTTGCTGAAATATATACTTTAAACTCTTGGGATCAGTGAATATCTGGCACGACTCGCCGTATAGGTAATGTCGCCAGATCTTAAATGCAAAAACCACTGCAGCCATCTCCAAATCGTGAGTGGGGTAGTTCTGTTCATGTTTCTTCAATTGTCGTGAAGCATACGTGATCACCCTGTCATGATGCATCAATACGCACCATAGCCCCACTCGAGAAGCATCACAATAGACCACAAATCCGCCTGATCCTGAAGGCAATGATAACACCGGTGCCGTAGTCAGTCGAGTCCGTAGCTGCTGAAAACTGTGCTCACACTCCTCCGTCAAAGGAACTCCCTTCCGGGTCAAACCGGTCAAAGGTGTAGCAATACAGGAGAAGTCCTGCACAAATCGCCTGTAGTAACCGGCCAACCCTAAAAAGCTGCGAATCTCCGTAACTGATGTGGGTCTGGGCCAACGCTGAACGGCCTCGATCTTCCTCGGGTCTACACATATACCGTCTCGTGAAATCACATGCCCCAAGAAGTCTATGCTGTCCAACCAGAAAGCACACATGGAGAATTTCGCGTAAAGCTGGTGCTCCCTCAAAGTCTGCAGTGTAATCCGTAGGTGCTGCTCGTGCTCCTCAATACTCCGGGAATACACCAAGATATCGTCAATGAATACTATGATGAACAGATCCAGATATGGCCGGAAAATACGGTTCATCAAGTCCATGAATGCTGCTGGCGCATTGGTGAGTCCGAACGACATCACCAAAAACTCATAATGGTCGTAGCGCGTACGGAAAGCTGTCCTAGGAATGTCCTCCTGTCGAACCCGCAGCTGATGATAGCCCGATCGTAAATCGATCCTCGAAATGTATCCTGCCCCCTAAAGCTGGTCGAACAAATCGTCGATATGTGGCAAGGGATATATGTTCCGTACTGTCACCCTGTTCAGCTGGCGGTGGTCGATACAAAGACGCAAATTGCCGTCCTTCTTCTTGACGAACAGGACTGGAGCACCCCAAGGAGAAACACTGGGTCGAATAAGTCCCTTATCCAGCAAATCTTGTAACTGACCCTTCAATTCTCGATGTTCTGCCGGGTCCATCCGATAAGGTGGTATGGAAATAGGCCCCGTGCCAGGAACCAAATCAATACAGAAAGAAATGTCGCGCTCGGGCGGTAGCCCAGGAAGCTCGTCAGGGAACACATCAGGAAACTCGCTAACAACCGGAACCTGATCCAATGGAACCTCTGTAGCACTATCATCGCAAACATAGGCGAGAAATCCCTGACATCCTTTCCTCAAAAGCAGTCCAGCGCGAAAAGAAGAAATCACACTGTGAGGGGCGGCACCACGGTCCCCCAACACAACAAAAACCGACTCGCCGGGAAAACAGAATCTAACTGTCGTCTCACGGCAGTCCACAGAAGCATAGCACGTGGCTAACCAATCCATGCCCAAAAGAACGTCGAAGTCCAACATCTCAAGAAGGATCAAGTCGACAGGCAACGGTACATGATCGGTACACGTGCCTAGCAACAAACGACTCTCCCACGGGAGTGGTCACAATAAGTGGCTGATCAAGAAAACCGGACTCTCTACCCAAACTCGGCACAAAGTGTGTGGATACGTACGAGTGCGTGGATCCGGGATCGAACAACATGTGTGCATCAACAGAACATACTGGAAGGATACCTGAGACCACCGCATTGGACGCCTGCGCGTCCTGATGCGTCAAAGCAAAAACCCGCGCCCGTCCTCCACCGGTGACTGACTGCCCTCTGCCTCGGTCATCCCGTCCTCTCTGAGCAACTCCTCCATGCTCACGACCTCTCTGTGTATGAGTCTGATGCGGAGCGACAATAGGTACAACCGGCAATGCCCTCTAGGGTGGTGAAGGTGGTAAGGTAACATGCGGTGCTGCTGTCTCCCTCCGGTGTATCTCAGGACAATCTCTGATGAGGTGAAGTAGACTGCCGCATCTATAGCAACCTCGTGACGACTGCTGACTCTCCCGTGGATACGAACTAAACATCTAGCCTCGTCCCGAATCTCTGCCACTCCTCATATCTGAAGTATACCTGCCGCAGCGTCTAAATGTCTGTCTCCGTGCTGATATACCAGTACGA
This sequence comes from Agapanthus africanus, assembly GCA_030015575.1. NCBI lineage: Eukaryota > Viridiplantae > Streptophyta > Magnoliopsida > Asparagales > Amaryllidaceae > Agapanthus > Agapanthus africanus. The sequence continues at coordinate 89,427,277 of CM057351.1, read as the reverse complement.
ACTCTCTTCGGCTCTGGAACTACCGAAGTCTCAGCAAGGCGCTCTTCGACTAATAGGGCTGCATCTACCGCTGCTGCATATGTTTTGTAATGCTGCGCGCTGATAGCAAGGAACAGTGGTGTAAGCAAGCCTCGAACAAATCTCTTGACTCGCAACTCCTCGGTAGCCACTAAATACGGGGCACAAACTGATAGCTCTGTAAACAGCACGTCATACTCTGCCACTGACATCTCCGGAGTCTGGCATAAAGACTCGAACCTGCGTGCTCTAGCATCTCTGACACTCGGTGGGAGGAAGCGGGAAAGGAATAGTGCCACAAACTCTGTCCAGGTCATAGGAGGAAGACCTGCCGCTCTACCCTTCTCGACAAATTCACACCACTTCTGCGCAAGACCTTCCAGGAGAAAGCTTGCGAACTCAACCCACCTCGCATCTGCGCATCTGAGGGAACGACATATCCGAGCCATCCTATCAATGAAAGACTGTGGGTCCTCGGCTGTATCGATGCCTGTGAAGACCGGAGGCTTCAGCCTCATAAACTCTGATAGCGATACTGTTATCACCTCCGTGGCTGCAGGGGAAACTGGCTGTGCGGTAGGTACCATCGCGGTCTCTGTCACGGGTGGAACTACCTCTGGTCGCTGCGCTCGAAGCGTCTCAACTAGCGATCCTATCATCTGGCGCATCTCCTACATGCTGGATCCCACCGTCTGGCGCATCTCCTGCATACCAGCCCCTAGTGTGTGTTAGTTATATGTATGCCCTAGAGTCCATTACTGTACATACGATGTATATTGTAGTGGATGCTAGGACATATATAGGGAGGACTTTCTTGCTCGACGTGATAGTATGCTATCTGGTTGTACTTTATCTTAACATGTACTCTAATTGTCTTTATGTTACATGTTGATAAAGCCCTTAGGATATGTACTCGACTACTGGGACTATGATGAGATCATACTAGTGGGGCCACGGTAGTCGACGAGTACATCCTATAACTGTTCCTAGTCGAGGGTGTATCGAGACAGGGCATCGATACACCAGAGTAGACTAGCGTATACGCATCTTGACCCATATGATGGGCGATGGATGATCCCATATCCATCGGTGTTTGACATCAAGGATGGTGTACGGGTGCTCAGTGGAGACTGGGTACACTGGACGGACCCGCCGAGAACTCCCAGATGGTATTATACCTCACGTCAGATGGCAGTTCTCCGGTGACACTGATACAGAGTAGTCTGTTGACCCGAGATCGTCATAGAGTCTTGTGTGATTCCCACTGTGCTTTGATTTCCATCATACTACGTCCAAGAGGGCGTGCAAAAAGGTGGCTTTTGGGTACAGTCCCGAATCACATGGAGGCAATGAGCGATAGGAGGTGATCCATCTCTCCCGGTATAGGGAGTTGATGTTGTGCTGTGTTCGATTGGCTATAACCGGAAATCCCTGGCCAGGGTTGCTGAGATTTACTGGTAAGTGTTACCAGTAGTTTCTCAAACTATTATAGACCTCATATCGACACGACTTATCGGGCTACTGGGGTCTGACGTTTACCACCCTAGGCGAGATATGCGACATATCAGACGACGAGACCGGACTGTACGGGAGTGTTACTGATTGGATTCATAGGAGAACTAGCAGACTTGCTTGTTGATCTTCTGATCGTTCAATACCCGGGTGGCCGTTATGTTTAGCACACCGCTTGCGGCTTGTGGGTGTTTGATATGATCATCACATACTGCCGGCGTATTGACGAGTCTTTTGAGTCCTACATAGGGGTTTCCTGGGTCAAGCGAAGCGGAGTAGGAGCACATATGTGATATGTGCGGGACCGAGATTAATACGATATGAGATACAGTATTCTATTCTCGCGATTTGTGACATTGATCGGTTGTATGCGATATAGCCGGGTTATCGGATCAAGTGTTGATTCGATAAGTTGTTACTTTTGATATTAGTCGGTCATAGCCGGATTATTAAATCAAGAGTTGATTTAATAATTTAATGCATAATTATATATTTGATATATTACATTGCATTAACTAGTATTAGCTCACTTATGATTTATTTTCTCACAAGTTTGTGCACATTGTTTATATATGATATATGCAAGTGTACATGTTTGTATCATGCTTGATGATACATCAAAGTTGGATGTATGAGACTCATACCAAGATTAGGGTAAAGATTAGGGTTATTGTTTTATCTTAAGATTTAACAAAAGGGTTTAACTTAGTCAAAGTAATCAAGCTTGAAGAAGCTTGGAGAAGCTTTGACAAAGTCCACTCTTTTGTCATTTCTTTTGATATTATTTAACCTAACCTTTAACCTAAAGCCTTGGTTAATTCTCTACATGAGTTAAGCATGAGGGCTTAACTCAACCATGGTGCCATTATTTGTTTGGATAAGTTTTCATTTGGATGGATAATTCTTTCTTCTTCTTCATTATCATCAAGCTCCATCCAAAAGCTTACTAGCTCCAATGGTGCCATGAGAAAAAGAGTGAGAAAATCAATTCTAAAGTGAGCCCACTTCCTACTTTTTCATCCTCTACCACTTGCCATGTAGTAGAGTGTGTTCTCTTCACAAAGTTCATGACCTTGTGAAGGAATAGCTTGAGTTTGTGTCTCCCCGACGTAGATCATCTTCGGCCTCGAAGTCAACGTAGGAAGCACGTTCGTTCTTCTCGTGGAGCTTCTTTAGAGTCCAGAGTTCACGATCGCAGCGATAGGGACGTCTACACGGAGCTAATGAAGTGAAGGACCGGATCTACAAAGGTTCTAATCCCTTTCACTAAGTGTTAAAGTTGTTATCATGCTAGTTTTCGCCTTAAACCCTAGTTTAAAGATCCGGCTTCGGGTTGTTCGACACGGCTAAAATTTTAATCGGGCATGGTTGATGCCTCGTAGACCCTTGTGCGTGTGCCTTGCAACCCTACAGCATGGCGATCTGATCTGTCACGAGGGGAACAACCTGCTCGGGTACAACCGGTGTACTGCCCGGATCAGTCCTCGTCTCAGACGAATCAACTCGAATCCCGGCCCTCGCGGCCGCTCTCTGCGCCCTCGTAGTCTTTGGCTGCATAATGGCTGAAAGGAAATTAGGATTCGATAAGAATACGGAAATCGAATCGCAAGAATATATATACTCAAGAAGGAATTTAAATTAATAAGTCCAAAGGTTGCCTTGGCGGAGTACCGTGTCGTGAGTATGCCGCGGAACATACACACGCTACGCCACTCTGCTACAGCTACCTACTCCATCATACCAAGGTCATCCTACACTCCGAAAGGTAAAACCTACGCTTTGATACCAACTTTCTCACGACCCTAACAATTCGACTCGTGACCGGCACTTAACCACACAACGTCTACAGGCGTAACGCGACTAAGTAATCCGAACCCAGAAATCAAAACCATATAAAAGCAACGAGTGTTGAAAACATTTAGTTAAAACATTTAGAAAACCTAAAATAGCTCAATAAGTTCTTTTAAAGTCACGTTATCATTTAAATAATTTTGGCAGCATTTCCTTTGTAAAAGTAACCCCGAAATCGGGTATAAAACAGGATATAAGTGAAAATGAGATCTAATGAAACAAAGCATCCCCAAACGGGAGCAATCACGTGTCACGACCCGAAATAGCCCGTGACTGGCACTTGAATCATATGAATTCTATAGGACCCCATCTAATCCAAGTAAGCCAAAAGCCCAGAAATCTAAAACCATTTTAAGGAGTAAATAAAGAAAACTAGTTTAAAGGAATGAAGAAAACATGTTTTAAATCATGGTTTTTAAATAACTAAGCCGAATATGCATTTTATAAATGTATAGTCTTTTCTGAAAATTTCGACAGAGTTTCCTTTGTAAAAACTGGCCCCGAACAGGGTACAACAAGGATAATATATAAGCAATGATTAAAGGCATCCCCAAGCGGGAGCTAGCTCTTCGTCAATTGACGGTCACAACCACGCAAGCAATATAATATACAACGCCGAAAGGCAAGGATCAAAACTCAGAAAGAAACTCAAAATCAACATGAAAACCATAATACTGCTACGCGCAACTCTAAGGTCGAAATAATACAGAACTGATTTCTAAGTCTGAAACAATATACAAGTTTTGGTTGATGGAATTTCTTGTAACGTTTCAAAATAATAAAATATTATTTTTGGGAAATTTTATAAATTAATATTATTTTAATGAATAGTTTAATATTCCGGTATAATTAAATACAAATAAATGGGGAAAAATTATGGAAAATTCTAAAACATGGTATTTTATGGAATTATGACATTTTAAAGTTTTTATGATTAGTTATATCCTAATTTAGTGCTAATCGCGATTAAAAATCGCTAATCGGATTTTTGGCGTTTTTGTGCAAAAATGTGCACATATCATTTTTCACACTTGTTACACTTGTTACTTGTTTTGGGTGCATGGTTGCTTAGGGTTCACCATAGTGGGAGAAGAAAAGGAAATGAAAAGAAAAAGTAAGTTTGATGATGTGAGAGAGAGAGAGAAAGAGTAAGTTGCTTTTGACTTTTGACCCTTTCCTCCATCATTTCTCATCTCATTTTCTCTCCCACTTCATAGAGCTGCTGCTGCTCCTGCCCTCTCCCTCTTCTTCCTCCTCCCTCTTCAACTTAGATCCACCATTAAAACCTAACCAAAATCCTATCCCCATTTCACAAAAGTTGCTCCCAAGCTCAATAGCTACACATTGGACAAACCAAGAGCTGATCTTGAGAACTTTGTGCAACTCAAGAAATTTCTTGAGTTGCCAAAGGAGGAAATTTCTTCACCCGTAGTTTAGTATTTCAATTCTTATCGCATCCATTCTAGTTTCATGTCGATATGGTGTCGTTTGATGGACTTTTGAAACTTCAAGTTAGGGTTTAGGTTAGATCTGAAATTGAGGATTGTGGTGACCTTAGAACCCCTGGTGGAATGTTATTTTGGACCCAAACCTGAACTAGAATCCAGAATACGGATTTATGGAATCGATATCGGGGAAAACTGCAAATCTGGGAGTGTATTTTTTTATCTTCTATCACCCGAGACATCCTAAAATAAAATTGGTTGGACAGTGACATGTGCAAGCATCAAGGAAGCTAACCCCAGAACCCTATCCCCTACATCACTTTCCCGGCGGCAAATTTAACCCAATTGGCCGCAATTTGCGCCCCGACCAGCACCAAAATATCTCCTTTTTTTTCCAGAGCTCCTACATGTGTAGTTTAGACCCCTGGCATGTATAGATTTGTCTAATTTCACCTAGGGTGAAATCTGGAGCCTATTTCCTTAGTTGTTGTTTTGGATTCGTGTTTCCGTATTCCGTATTTCTAATTTTGAATTTTCTTATGGTGTTTTACCTCGACTACTTGGCGTTTATACGACGATATCGAGGGTTGTTGATGGTTTTGGAGGCGTACCCATAGGTTCTAACCTATAGGCCCCATAGCGTATCGTTTTGGCTTTCGTGTGTCGTTTTAGCTTTGATTTGGTTTTGATACGCATTTGCGATACGTTAATGTGTAGGTACCCCATGAACACTTCGGGATGACAAGCAAACGCGTGGCGACGTCGACAGATAAAGAAGTAAGGTGAGTAGATTATATCTACGGGGGAAGTCGGGTGGATGGCGTATAGCACCCCCGCAATCCGTAGTTGATATATATACATTATATTTGTTAGTTATAGTGTATCGTGGATATTGTGTTAGATGTATTATGGATAGTTTAGGGTTAGAAGCAACTAGTGTAGTTCATAGTCGCGAACCCTAGAATAGATTTGCACCTATACGTACACCCTTGCATATTCATTATAGTTGCACTGTGTTGATGGATAGTGGATGACTTTGGAGATGAGTCGATGATATTGGGTTTTGTGCCGCGAGATCGGTGACATGATGTGATTCGTATTTGGGATACGACATGTGATCTCTAGCGGGCCTTTGGACGTGTGTTTACACATGCAGTCATATTGATGGTATCAGTTGTACTAGACTTAGATCAGTACCCCAAATTATGTGATATGGTGATGAGGATACCAAATAATTGATGAGTTGATTGTGATATTGACCCTTACCCAGCTATTGGGATGCCGTACGACGATTTACCGTACGAGCTTTATATTGCTGATAGATCCGCGCTCATGACTCGAGGATGTCAGATGATATACTGTATCGTACGCGATACTATTGAGGCGGGATCACCGAATATTATATATATCGACTCAGATTTAGGTGGTTTCCATACACCTCCTGACGGACTTGGCTTAGTAGATGTTAGATTAGACCCGAGTCATACCTATTTCAAAACTAACGAATCGGGAGTATCTTAAGGACAAGTAAAGGGATAATACGGGTATTTTCAAATGACGTATCTATTCTTAAAAACACTTTAACCCTTATTTTACTAAAAACCCCGATTCGTCTTATTTCAAATGGCACCACTGCATGACATATACATATTGGTGTAGATTCTTCACTGTTGCATTGATTATTCGATTCCGCATCGCATTGCATGTGTTTATTTCTATATTGCAATCATGCTGTTAGGACACCAGCACCATTATCTTTGATGCGTATGTTCCACGTACACTTACTTGCCGGCTCACACACTTCATCATCGATAATTGCCATGTCACTTTACAGTAGTATTATTGCATCAGGATATGACTTTGTATGTGCATACCACTATTCTATGTTGCATGATATACTGTTATACTTGCATCTCAATTATATGTCACATACATCATGCTTTCTGATTATGCGCATTGGGATATTGTTTTCATGATATTTATGGATTTGGGAACCGTGGATAATTTCAAAGGAGAGTATGTACTTATTTGAAAAGCCCGGTTTCCTTAATATGATATATGCGCAGCCACCATGAGATTTATTGGTTCTGATTATATACCCCATACGAGGAGTGTGTGCCGTATGAGGGTACATGGTGGGGCCCGGTATGGTTCCCCTCGGCAAGATGATCGAAGGATTATGCCGATTTAGCCTGGAGATGGGCGAGTACCTACCGGTGATTGTATTTGAGCTCGGCGGATATCCGGGGGATACCGACCGGAGTTGAGAGATGGACATGGGTTGACCCGTGCTGCTGGGACCGAGGGCCGATACCGCAGACGGAGCCCCATATGGACGAGGATTTACGTGCCGATGCTAGGCACAGGTTTCATGATGTTTCCATGATTTTTATTATATCCTCACAATTACATGCATGATGCTTATTGTCATTTGGGTGACAGGTGGACGGGATCCACATTTATACAGACTATTATTACATTGATCATACTTCATTTGTATATATAACAGGGTATGAGGGCGCTGTTATATATACCCTTACACCAATATTAGTGGAATGAGACGCTAATATATGTGTATTGATATTCATTTTGATACTTCATCATATTTACTTCATGCAGACATACCTTATGTTTATGACATGTTATTACTTGAGGCACTGACACGAGTATTTGTCACTACCTACAAGTTTAGATGTTACATTGCCAACTTATCATGCTTCAGGCTTATTCTTTGAGGTTTATATATCTGATTGTATTGACCTAGGATTATGTCATGCATTCGGTTTCTGCTTGTAGATATTTTTTATTCACGAGTTGGCAACTCACCCCCGTTGTGCCACAGTTCTTGCACGTTTTGCCGTACAGGTTCCTTAGCGGCATTTCTGGCACATTGCTTCCTTGCGGGTGAATTGCATTGGGTAGGTGGGTTCTTTTGCATCAAGAACCACCATTGTACTTGTATTATTCCTTTGTATCTAGAATTCCATTAACCAAACCTTGTATATTGTTTCAGACTTAGACACTAGTGATGTATTATTTCTACCTTAGAGTCGCGTGTAGCAGTATTACGGTTTTCATGTTATTATGAGTTTTCTTTTGAGTTTTGATCCTCGCCCTTCGGCGTTGTATATTATATTATTTGTGTGGTTGTGACCGTCGATTGACGAAGAGCTAGCTCCCGCTTGGGGATGCCTTTTATCATTGCATATATATTGTTCTTGTTGTACCCCATTCGGGGCCAGTATTTACAAAAGAAACTCTGCCGAAATTTTTAGAAAAGACTTTACATTTTAAAAATGCATATTCGGCTTAGTTATTTAAAAACCTTGACTTCAAACATTTTTTTCTTCACTTCTTTAAACCGATTTTCCTTATTTACTCTTAAAATGGTTTTAGATTTCTGGGCTTTTGGCTTACTTGGATCAGATGGAGTCCTATTGACTTCATATGGTTCAAGGGCCAGTCACGTGCACTTTCGGGTCGTGACGAAGTTGGTATCAGAGCGCTAGGTTGACCTTGGTTCGAGTCTAAGTTTGACTATGTGAAGCCTAGGACGTCTATATATACACGGAACTTAGGCTTGACCTTACGGAACTTAGACTTAGTCGAGGGGTTATTAGACCCGAACTTTCGTCGCGTAGGATGACCCTTGGTTGATGGAATAGGTGACTAAAGTAGATTGACGTACCGTGGGTATGTTCCGCGGCATACTTACGACACACTACTCCGCTTAAGAAGCCTTAGGATGTACATTTCCCTGCACAGTATTATATTCATTCCTATGATCTATCCTCATCGATACTGGTTGTGTTTTGCTGCCACGATTGCACGGGCAGAGTGAGCTACGGCTCGAGTTGCGTCAGCATGAGCTCGTCGTGGACGAGGACTGCCCAGGGCGTGATACCAGAGATTTACGATTGCATATAGAGGCGTCGTTCTACTGTGTTTTCGCGCCAAGAGCGCTTGACAGATCTCTTTACGAGATTTCTCGGACGAGCCGATTGGTACCAGAGGATCAGGCTACTGCTAGAGGCCAGCCAGGACGTGATGACCATTGATATATCGCTTATTCAGGATGATTGAGGCGTTGTTCAGCGTACAGACGAATGAGCCAGTTGTTGCTGCAAACGACGAGATATCGCCCAGATGATTGGAGCTACTGCAGCATGAGTATATACTTCGAGATATGATGGTGAGTCGCTAGTCACCGAGGATGAATGACTAGGACATGTGGTTTGTTCGCTTACCCCGATGCGAGGTCATCAGATAGATTGCTTCCAGCTAGAGACGACTTCACGCGGAGACGTTGAGAGTCGACAGAGATGATCAAATGTCAGGAGCCCATTTTTCAAGTTTAAAGTATACGGAAAGACATGCAGGCGATTCTATGGACCCTCTAGAAGAATGAAACCCTAACTCGACTTAATGACCGTGTGAAAGCCTTTGAACCATAAGTTCTGCGGCAGTTCTGCGGCGCCATTAGTGAAGCTTGGGTTTGCCCTTCTACGGCTGGACCACCGACGCTGTGGCATGTACACGATACTATTAAACTGTACTCAAGATGTTGATCTCTTAGGGGATTATGAGGTTCTGATGAGTCGATCGAATGATTCGACATCATTTGGATATCTTGTAATAGGACACATTGCTTGGGAGACTCCAGATACGAGTATAGCCGTTGGAGCACAGTCCATGCAGCCACGATGAGACGAGTCCGAATCAGTCGACATTGAAGCAGAGTGAAGTAAAGAGTTCGCTAGAGATTTCGAAGAGATGACATTCCCCTCCGGTGACATCAGTGATGCGATACGCACGCAGAGGCATTGTTTATGGATTTATCTTCCAGAAAAGGGCGCGATGAGTATGCAGCCGTTCCGGAACAAGAATTAGCTTCAGCAATGGACGATGACTTCCGGGCAATTCAGCAGAAAAAAGATATGCAAGAGACTTCGGGTGGACCGTAGCCGAGAACATTGCAGTGCGTCGATAGAGACGTGACGTCGATATGGACGGTAATACCGACAAGCGGGACAAGAGGTTCGTGCGAGACGCTGACGAGCTGTCATTACTTTCCGTCGGGACCGGAGGCCTGATGTACTTACAGAGGCGTTGGGATGCGACCAATTTCCGAGGAAATGCTATGCTGAGGACGCATATGTCCATCGAGAAAGAAGAGATTATGCAAGAGTACCAACCTCCGTACAGACCGGCATAGGCAAGATCGGAAGAGACCCTGAGCAGGATTCCTTTCAGGACACTGCTGCATTGACATTTGCATCCAGGATCAGACGTGATGTGCATTCAGAGAGTCAGAGGCCGACGCCAGTGACATGCTGCTTTACGAGTGGTCGTGAGGATTGACCGAGAGATGACCAGAGAAGTGCCAGAACGGAATCTTCCCCGTTAGCACACCTGACAGGGCCGATAAGCCGATTAATTACGAGTTAGGTAATCCGCAGAGAAGATAAGGACCCAGAGGCAGAGGACGCTAGACCGTGAGCAAGAGGCAAGTAGATATCTTGTGCTGCTAGCATTGGATGCACCGGCACCTTCTCGACTTTGAAGGAGGGACTACCGACGACAGTATTTATGATTTGTGATTTTGTGATTCGATTATCACGAATCCGTCACTTTGGATTTCGGTATTTTGGGCGTTCTGTTTTCATGATTTAGTATTGATGGCTGAGTTTCATGATATTTGTTTTTATGCACCATGGTTGCACCTACTAGGTATTTATATTTTGCGCATAGTTATTACGTTGAGGTATTGATTGTGATTTCATGCCTATTTTATGCTAGTGATTTGATTTACGCTTCCAGCGTAGTTTTCGTGCACCTTTAGTGTTTTGAATTGATTTGTGCACGCTGATGCACATGGTTATGAGATTTTCCATCGCGGTACACCTGATTTTGATTTAGCCGCATTGTATATCGTCGATTTTGACCCTGATATTGATGATTGATTCTTGCACTCCGTGCTTTTGATTGGACTTACGCATGTTCGGAGTTGCTATTGGATTTCGTGATTCCGTGCATGTTGAGTGCGCAGGGTTTAGATTTTCATTCGTGCATGATGGATGCACCGATTTAGATTTTCGCGCATGTTGGGCGCATGTTTTGAGATACGATTTTGGTGCACACCAGATGCACTAAATCGAGATTCTTCATGCATGTCAGATGCACCTGATTTGGCTGTCAAGCACACACGTTGCCTATGACAGATTCTTTGTGCACACTCGTTGCACCTAGATGTTGTTTTGTGCACCTGTATGGCACATATATGGATTTTGATTTCCATGCGCACCAGACGCACAGGGTGGTGTTATGTACATTTTTGGGATTTATTCCTTTTGGAGCAGTACATTTTTATGATAATTGATATTCGTTTTGTACTGAGCAGGACTAGTCAGAGGACAGTACCTGGATATATTTTGCATGCATTGATAGTTATCGAAGGGATTTCCAAAAAGAGAGCTATAGTCTCAGCATATATAACTACGTGTCCGATATGACACGAAACGTTTTAAAAACAAGGAAACCCTTCTAAATTGTTTTCAAAACAGCGGAACGTACATAGTAAACAAAAGATATATACATATATGGTTATTATCTTATGAAAAACGTCCGCCACTGTGCAGTGTTATGCGCATCACACAGCGACTTAAAAAGATTTGGCATGCATTTACATCAGCTATTCACATGTATAGATTGGATGTCTATATGTATAGTTCTGATCTATATCATATTGGTTTTGTATTGGATTTGACATTTGTGTCTTTACCATGACACCGATGATTGCGGGATGCTTGACGGAGTTTTGCTTTTGAGTTATCTGCCCGGTACTCATGCGCATGCATTGCGCTATGATGTTTTATGTATTGATGATTTGGAGCCCCGACGACTTGGAAATTGTATCGAAATATTTTAGTATTTGGGGGTTTAAATTTAAATTAGGGGACTGCATTTCTTTAAGGGGGGTAGATTGTAACGTTTCAAAATAATAAAATATTATTTTTGGGAAATTTTATAAATTAATATTATTTTAATGAATATTTTAATATTCCGGTATAATTAAATACAAATAAATGGGGAAGAATTATGGAAAATTCTAAAATAGGGTCTTTTATGGAATTGCGTCATTTTTAAGTTTTTATGATTAGTTATATGCTAATCGCGATTAAAAATCGCTAATCGGATTTTTGGCGTTTTTGTGCAAAAATGTGCACATATCATTTTCCACACTTGTTACTTATTTTGGGTGCATGGTTGCTTAGGGTTGGTTCACCGTGGTGGGAGAAGAAAAGGAAAAGAAAAGAAAAGAAAACGCAAGTATGATGATGATAGAGAGAGAGAGAGTAAGTTGCTTTTGACTTTTGACCCTTTCCTCCATCATTTCTCATCTCATTTTCTCTCCCCCTTCATAGAGCTGCTGTTGCTCCTGCCCTCTTCCTCTTCTTCCTCCTCCCTCTTCAACTTAGATCCACCATTAAAACCTAACCAAAACCTCTCCCCATTTCACAAAAGTTGCTCCCAAGCTCAATAGCTACACAATGGACTAAGCAAGAGCTGATCTTGAGGACATTGTCCAACTCAAGAAATTTCTTGAGTTGCCAAAGGAGGTAATTTCTGCACCCCTAGTTTACTATTTCAATTCTTATCGCATCCATTCTAGTTTCATGTCGATATGGTGTCGTTTGATGGACTTTTGAAACTTCAAGTTAGGGTTTAGGTTAGATCTGAAATCAAGGATGAAATTGAGGATTGTAGTGACCTTAGAACCCCTGGTGGAATGTTATTTTGGACCCAAACCTGAACTAGAATCCAGAATACGGATTTATGGAATCGATATCGGGGAAAACTGCAAATCTTGGAGTGTATTTTTTTATCTGCTATCACCCGAGACATCCTAAAATAAACTTGGTTGGACAGTGACATGTGCAGGAATCAAAGAAGGTAACCCCAGAACTTTAGCCCCTACTTCCCTTTCCCGGCCGCAAATTTAACCCAATTGGCCACAATTTGCGCCCAGACCAGCACCAAAATATCTCGTTTTTGTTCCAGAGCTCCTACATGTGTAGTTTAGACCCCTGGCATGTATAGATTTGTCTAATTTGACCTAGGGTGAAATCTGGAGCCTATTTCCTTAGTTGCTGTTTTGGATTCGTGTTTCCGTATTCCGTATTTCTAATTCTGAAATTGCTTATGGTGTTTTACCTCGACTACTTGGCGTTTATACGACGATATCGAGGGTTGTTGATGGTTTTGGAGGCGTACCCATAAGTTCTAACCTATAGGCCCCATAGCATATCGTTTTGGCTTTCGTGTGTCGTTTTAGCTTTGATTTGGTTTTGATACGCATTTGCGATACGTTAATGTGTAGGTACCCCTTGAAGACTTCGGGATGACAAGCAAACGCGTGGTGATGTCGACAGATAAAGACGCAAGGTGAGTAGATTATATCTACGGGGGAAGTCGGGTGGATGGCGTATAGCACCCCCGCAGTCCGTAGTTGATATATATACATTATATTTGATAGTTATAGTGTGTCGTGGTTATTGTGTTAGGTGTATTATGGATAGTTTATGGTTAGAAGCAACTAGTGTAGTTCATAGTCGTGAACCCTAGAATAGATTTTCACCTACACGTACACCCTTGCATATTCACTATACATGCACTGTGTTGATGGATAGTGGATGACTTTGGAAATGATTCGATGATATTGGGTTTTGTGCCGCGAGATTGTTGACATGATGTGATTCGTATTTGGGATACGACATGTGATCTCTGGCGGGCCTTTGGACGTGTGTTTACACACGCAGTCATATTGATAGTATCAGTTGTACTAGACTTAGATCAGTACCCCAGATTATATGATCTGGTGATGAGGATACCAAATAATTGATGAGCTGATTGTGATATTGACCCATACCCAGCTATTGGGATGCCGTACGACGATTTACCGTACGAGCTTTATATTGATGATAGATTCTCGCTCATAACTCGAGGATATAAGATGATATACTGTATCGTACGCGATACTATTGAGGCGGGATCACCGACTATTATATATATCGACTCAGATTTAGGTGGTTTCCATACACCTCCTGACGGACTTGGCTTAGTAGATGTTAGACTAGACCCGAGTCATACCTATTTCAAAACTAACGAATCAGGAGTATCTTAAGAACAAGTAAAGGGATAATACGGGTATTTTCAAAAGACGTATCTATTCTTAAAAACACCGTAACCCTTATTTTACTAAAAACCCCGATTCGTCTTATTTCAAATAGCACCACTTCATGACATGTACATATTGGTGTAGATTCTTCACTGTTGCATTAATTATTCGATTCCACATCGCATTGCATGTGTTTATTTCTATATTGCAATCATGCTGTTAGGACACCAGCACCATTATCGATGATGCATATGTTCCACGTACACTTGCTTGCCGGCTCATACACTTCATCATCGATAATTGCTAAGTCACTACACAGTTGTATTATTGCATCAGGATATGACTTTGTATGTTCATACCACTATTCTATGTTGCATGATATACTGTTATACTTGCATCTCAATTATATGTCACATATATCATGCTTTCAGATTATGCGCATTGGGATATTGTTTTCATGATATTTATGGATTTAGGAACCGTGGATAATTTCAAAGGAGAGTATGTACTTATTTGAAAAACCCGGTTTCCTTGATCTTATATTTGCGCAGCCAACATGAGATTTATCGGTTCTGATTATATACCATATACGAGGAGTGTGTGCCGTATGAGGGTACATGGTGGGGCCCGGTATGGTTCCCCTCGGCAAGATGATCGAAGGATTATTTGGGTGACAGGTGGACGGGATCCACATTTATACAGACTATTATTACATTGATCATACTTCATTTGTATATATAACAGGGTATGAGGGCGCTGTTATATATACCCTTACACCAATATCAGTGGAAGGGGACGCTAATATATGTGTATTGATATTCATTTTGATACTTCATCATATTTACTTCATGCAGACATACCTTATGTTTATGACATGTTATTACCTGAGGCACTGACACGAGTATTTGGCATTACCTACATGTTTAGATGTTATATTGCCACCTTATCATGCTTCATGCTTATTCTTTGAGGTTTATATATCTTATTGTATTGACATTGGATTATGTCATGCATTCGGTTTCTTCTTGTAGATATTTTCTATTCACGAGTTGGCAACTCACCCCCGTTGTGCCACAGTTCTTACAGATTTTGCCGTACAGGTTCCTTAGCGGCATTTCTGGCACACTGCTTCCTTGTGGGTGAATTGCATAGGGTAGTTGGGTTCTTTTGCATCAAGAACCACCATTGTACTTGTATTATTCCTTTGTATCTAGAATTCCATCAACCAAAACTTGTATATTGTTTCAGATTTAGACACTAGTGATGTATTATTTCGACCTTAGAGTCGCGTGTAGCAGTATTACGGTTTTCATGTTATTATGAGTTTTCTTTTGAGTTTTGATCCTCGCCCTTCGGCGTTGTATATTATATTGTTTGTATGGTTGTGACCGTCGATTGACCAAGAGCTAGCTCCCGCTTGGGGATGCCTTTTATCATTGCATATATATTGTTCTTGTTGTACCCCGTTCGGGGCCAGAATTTACAAAAGAAACTCTGCCGAAATTTTTAGAAAAGACTTTACATTTTAAAAATACATATTCGGCTTAGTTATTTAAAAACCTTGACTTCAAACATGTTTTTCTTCACTTCTTTAAACCTGTTTTCCTTATTTACTCTTAAAATGGTTTTAGATTTCTGGGCTTTTGGCTTACTTGGATCAGATGGAGTCCTATAGACTTCATATGGTTCAAGGGCCAGTCAAGTGCTCTTTCGGGTCGTGACATTTCTAGATACAATGAATAATACATGTACAATGGTGGTTCTGATGCAAAGGAACCCACCTACCAAAGCAAGTCACCCGTAATGGAAGCAATGTGCCTGAAAAGCCGCAATGAAATCTGTACGGCTAAACCTGCAAGAACTGTGGCACAACGGGGGTGAGTTGCCAACTCGTGAATAGAAAATATCTCCAAGCAGAAATCATATGTATGACTCATCCTAGGTCAATACGATCAGATATATATAACCTCAATATGAATAAGTCTGAAGCATGCTAAAGTGGCAGTATAACCTCTATACATGAGTGTAGTGCCAAGTGCTCGTGCCAGTGCCTCAGGTAATAACATATCATAAATATGAGGTCAAATCTGTAAATATGTGGATCCCGTCCACTCGTCACCCAATGACAATAACCATCATGCATGTAAATATCATGAAGCATATGCATGGAAATATAAGGATATAACCCATCTGTGTCCCTCGCGACACGTCAAAATCATGGAACCGGAGTGTCCAGCATCGACACTCGAAAACATCACGAAAGCTGTGCCCAGTATCGGCACGTAAATCCTCATATATCGGGCATCCGTCAGTCCGGGTCAGCCCCTTCTCTCTCATATATCGGGCATCCGTCAGTCCGGGTCTGCCCCCCTCTCTCATATATCGGGCATCCGTCAGTCCGGGTCATCCCCATCTCTCTCATATATCGGGCATCCCTCAGTCCGGGTCAGCCCCCCCTCTCTCATATATCACTCTAGCACCGAGAAAACACATGGTGGACACACTGAAATATCATATCAAGGGCAACCGGGTTTTTAAAACAATTATATATTCTCTTTTGAAATACCCACGGTTCCCAAATCCAGAAATATCATGGAAACAACATATCTCAATGCGTATAATCAGAAAGCATGATGGATGCGACATGTAAAAGAACTGTAAACATATCAGTATGTCATGCTACATGGAATAGTAATATGCACATATGTACGGAAGACCGCTTCTTTAAAATGAATCGGCTTTTAAAGGTATTTTGCGGTTCCCAAATCTCTCATCAAGCCTGAACCATCAATGTAAGTGCACATACGTATGTATGCACGTATGGGTGCACAGTGTATAGGTACACAAGTATGCCATGCAAGAGTCATATCCTGAATGCAACAGTATTATATTGTAGTGACATGGCAATTATCGATGATGATGTGTGTGAGCCGGCGAGCAGTGTACGTGGAACATATGCATCATCAATAATGGTGCTGGTGTCTTAGCAGCATGATAGCAATTTATCAATAAACACAAGCAATGCATTGCAAATAGCATTAATATGCGGAATCGAATAATCAACGCAACAGTAATGAACCTACTTCAATAAATATATCATACAGCCTTGCCTTTTGAAATAAGACGAATCGGGGTTTTTAGTAAAATAAGGGCTACGTGTTTTAAGAAAGATGTGTCGTTTGAAAATATCCGTAGAATCCCTTTTGCCTATCTTTAAAATATCCCCGATTCGTTAGTTTTGAAATAGGTATGACTCGGGTCTAGTCTAAAGCCTACTATACGAACTACGGACCCAACTATCAAGTCAATCGGGAGGGGTATGGAAACCACCTAAATCTGAGTCCATATATACATATATATACAATAGTCGGTGATCCCGCCTCAATAGTATCACGTACGATACAGTATATCATATAACATTCTCGAGTCATGAATGCGGATCTAACATCAATATATAGCTCGTACGTAAATCCGTCGTACGACATCCCAAATCTGGGGTACTGACCTAAGCCAAGTACAACGATCATCAATACATGCATGCACGTGTGTGAAACACTTCGTCAAAGGACCCGCTAAGTCATCATGTCGTATCTCGAATACGAACCATGTCATACCGCCGATCCCACGGCCTCAAATCAAATCTCATCGACTCATCTCAATCCCACGTATCAACCTCAAATCCCGTATATGAACAAATAGTCCCATACCCATGTGTAGATATACACACCTCCATGTGCGCACAGATAAAAGAAGGAATGTATGCAAGTATATGTGTACGTGTATGTGTGGGTGCAACCACTACTCTAGGGTTTCGCACTATACTAAACCAATACATCCTTTTCATCAATAATTCCATTATTACCATCAATAATCTTAAACAACACATAATAAATATACGTGTGTATACGTATTCGTATACATCACCACGGACTGCGGGGGTGCTATACGCCATCCACCCGACTTCTCCCCGTAGATATAAATCTACTCACCTAGTCTTCGCTCGCCGAAATCGATGACACCGTGCTTCTTCGCCTCGGAATCCTTGCGAGGGTACCTACAATAATAAACAGTCGCAATACGTATTAAAATCGAGGCAGAAAACCGATACAGCGCACAGTATGCTCATAGGTTGAAACCTATGGCCTAAACGTGCAAATCAATCAAACAATCCCTGTTGTCGATGTACGAACACACAACAACAAATCCAAATATCAAGAAAGTGTATTTTAAAATAAGGAAAACATCGCCTAAAAAACACCAAAATGCTCCCAGATTTTCCCCAGGTGACAATTAGCCAAAACTGCATATAGGAGGGGTCTATTTTAGTGCAAAAGGAGCCATGAACCAAACCTGGGACCCAATTTCCCTGATCTGGCCGCAAATTGCGGCCAAAATGAATATATCTGCGGCCTGGAGTTGGAGTTAGGGGCTCGGGTCTCTGTGGTAGCTTCCTAGGTGCCTGCACGACCCCCATTAATCCCAAAATCAATTCTAGTGGCCCCGAGTTGCTCCAGATTCCAAAATACCCTCACAAATCACACAATTATCCGATGTCGGGGTTTCTAAATCAGTATTCCAGGTGTCAAGACTCTGTTTTGGGTCATAATTCAAGCACTAGGGTGTTGGGGTGGCCTCTACTGATCTCAATTTCAAAACACAACTCTCAATTCTCTCAAACCCTAACTTGGTCTTCCTTAAGTCCACAACATCACCCGATATCGATTCAATTTTTACATAGGGGTATAAGTAATGCTAAAACTAAGATAAGGGTTCAGTAATTATCTCATTTGGCAACTCAAGAAAATTCTTGAGTTGCCCCTAGTGGCCAAAATCCTTGCTTTCTTAGTCCGATGTGTTTGTGTCGAGCTCATGCACCTTTTTAGTGAAATGAAGATAGGGTTTTGTAGTTGTTTTTGAGGTGTTTAGAGGTCTTGAATATAGGAGGAAGTGAGGGAAGAGGCAGCAGCAGCAGCTGAAGGGAGAAGGAGGGAGAGGAGAGAAGGAGTTGATGAAGAATGGCCAAGTCAAAACTAACCCCTCTATTTTCTCTCTCACCCATACCTACTACCACTATTCTATTCTTTTCTTTTCTTTTCTATTTTCCCCAAACCTTCTCACTCAAATAGTAAACCCAAAGTAAAGCCATGGTAATAAAATGTAACACAAGTGTAGGAAAAAGATATGTGCATATTTTGCACGAAAAAGCCAAAAATCCGATTAGCGATTTTTAATCGCGATTAGCACTAAATTAGTGTCAAACTAATCATAAAAAATTAAAAATGGCATAATCCCATAAAATACCCTATTTTGGAATTTTCCAAAATTTTTCCAAAATTTTCCCCATTTATTTGTATTTAATTATACCGAAATATTAAAATATTCATTAAAATAATATTAAATTATAAAAATTCCCAAAAATAATCTTTTATTATTTTGAAATGTTGAAATCTACCCCCATTAAAGAAATTCGGTCCCCGAATTTAAATTTAAACCCCAAAGTACTAAAACATTTCGATACAAAGTCCAAATCGTCGGGGCTCCAAAATCATCAATACACAAAACACATCATAGCGCAATGCATGCGCATGAGTAATGAGTAGATAACTCAAAATCGAAACTCCGTCAAGCATCCGGCAATCATCGGAGTTATGGTAAAGACACAAATGTCAAGTTTAAAATAAACCCAGTATGATATAATCAGAACTATACATGTAGACATTCAATCTATACATGTGAGTAGCTGAAGTAAATGCATGCCAAATCCATTTAAGTCGCTGTGCGATGCGCATAACACTGCACAGTGGCAGACGTCTTTCATAAGAAAATAACCATATATGTATATATATCCTTTGTTTACTATGTGCGTTCTGCCGTTTTGAAAACAATTTAGAAGGGTTTCCTTGTTTTTAAACGTTTCGTGTCATATCAGACACGTAGGAAAAATACTGAGACTATAGCTCGCTTTTTGGAAATCCCTTCGATAACTATCAATGCATGTAAAATATATCCAGGTACTGTCCTCTGACCAGTCCAGCTCAGTACGAAAACACATAGCAAATATCAAAAAAAAAAGAACGTATTGATCCATAAGGAATCAATCCCAAAAATGTATATATATATAACAACGCTATGTGCGTCTGGTGCGCACGAAAATCAAAATCCATATATGTGCCATACATGTGCACAAAAACATCACCTAGGTGCAACGGGTGTGCACGAAGCATCTGTCCTAGGCAACGTGTGTGCCTGACAGAAAAATCAGGTGCATCTGACATGCACGAAGAATCCCGATTTAGTGCACCTGGTGTGCACCAAAATCGTATCTAAAAACATGCGCCCAACTTGCGCGAAAACCCAAATCGGTGCATCCATCATGCACGAAATCACGTAATCCAAAATCGACATATCGGATGACATCAAATCAACGGTATGAAATCCATGAAACTCAGTCATCAAGACTAAATCATGCGAATAAATCGCCCAAAATACCGAAATCCAAAGTGACGGATACGTGATAGTCAAATCACAAAATCACTAACCAAAAATACCGTCGTCGATATAAGTCAAGAAAGTGCCGGTACATCCAATGCTAGCGGAGCTAGATATCTACTTGTCTCTTGCTCACGGTCTGGCATCGTCATCTTCTCTGTGGATTACCAATCTAGCAATCCATCGGCTCATCGGCCCTGTCAGGTGTGCTAACGGAAACGATTCCGTCCTGGCACTTTTCTAGTCATCTCTCGATCAATCCTCACGACCACTCGTAACGCAGCACGTCACTGGCGCCGTCCTTTGGTCCTCCGAATACACGTCTCACATCTGCTCCTGGTGCAAATCTTATTGCAGCAGTGTCTTGTAAGGAATCCTTCTTAAGGTCTCTTCCAATCTCGCCTAAGCCGAACTATACGGAGGCTGGTACTCATACACAATCTCTTCTCGCTCTCTGGACAATCTGGATTCTCAGTACAGCATTTCCTCGGAAGCTGGTCGCATCCCAATGCCTCTGTAGACACATCGTATCTCTAATGTCAGCGGAGTGGAACGTCATCTCGTCGAAATTTCGTGCGAACGCTTTACTCCACATTGTTCCAATGTCGCCTGATTCGGACTCGTCTACTCGTGACTGCATGGACAACTCTCTAATGGCTATACTCGTATCTGGAGTCTCCCAAGCAATGTGTCCCATCACATAATATCCGAAAGGTGCCGAACCATCCGATCGATTGGTCAAAACCTCAAAATCCCCCAAGAGCTCAACATCTTGGGTACAGTTTAATAGTATCGAGTACACACCACAGCATCGGTGGTCCAACCTTAGAAGGGCAAACCCAAACCTCACTAATGGCGCCGCGGAACTGCCGCAAACCTTGAGATTCAAAGGCTTTCACACGGTCATTATGTCGAGTTAGGGTTTCATTCTTCTAGAGGGTCTATAGAATCGCTTGCATGTCTTTCCGAATACTTTAAACTTGGAATATGGGTTTTTGACATTCGATCGTCGCTATCGACTCTCAACGAATCTGCGTGAAGTCGTCTCTAGCTGGAAACAATCTATCTGATGACCTCGCATCGGGGTAAGTGAGCGAACCACATGTCCTAGTCATTCATCCTCGGGTGACTAGTGACTCACCATCATATCTCTAAGTATATACTCCTGCTGCAGTAGCTCCAATCATCTGGGCGATATCTCGTCATTTGCAGCAACAACTGGCTCATTCATCCGTACGCTGAACATCGCCTCAATCATCATGAATTAGCGATATATCAATGGTCATCACATCTAGGCTGGCCTCTATCAGTGGCTCAATCCTCTGGTACTGATCGGTACGCCCGAGAAATCTCGTAAAAGCGATCAGTCCAACGCTCATGGCGAGAAAACACAATAAACAAGCCTCTATATGTAATCGTATGTCTATGGAATCACGCCCTGGTCAGTCCTCGTCCACGACGAGTTCATGCTGAAGCAACTCGAGCCGTAGCTCACTCTGCCCGTGCAATCGTGGCAGCAAAATCATAACCAGTATCGATGAGGATAGATCATAGGAATGAATATAATACTGTGCAAGAAAATGTACATCCTAAGGTTTCTTAAGCGGAGTGGCATGTCGTAAGTATGCCGCGGAACATACGTACGGTACGTCCCTCTACTCAAGCTACCTACTCCATCAACCAAGGGTCATCCTATGCGACGAAATTTCGGGTATAATACCCCCTCGACTAAGTCTAAGTTCCGTAAGGTCAAGCCTAAGTTCCGTATATATATAAACGCCCTAGGCTCCGCATAGTCAAACTTAGACTCGAACCAAGGTTAACCTAACGCTCTGATACCAACTTTGTCACGACCCGAAATAGCCCGTGACCGGCACTTGAATCATATGAAGTATATAGGACACCATCTAATCCAAGTAAGCCAAAAGCCCAGAAATCTAAAACCATTTTAAGGAGTAAATAAAGAAAACTAGTTTAAAGGAATGAAGAAAACATGTTTTAAATCATGGTTTTTAAATAACTAAGCCGAATATGCATTTTTAAAATGTATAGTCTTTTCTGAAAATTTTGGCAGAGTTTCCTTTGTAAAAACTGGCCCCGAACAGGGTACAACGAGGATAATATATAACCAATGATAAAAGGCATCCCCAAGCGGGAGCTAGGTCTTCGTCAATTGACGGTCACAACCACACAAGTAATATAATATACAACGCCGAAAACCGAGGATCAAAACTGAGAAAGAAACTCAAAATCAGCATGAAAACCATAATACTGCTACGGGCAACTCTAAGATCGAAATAATACAGAACTGATTTCTATGTCTGAAACAATATACAAGTTTTGGTTGATGGAATTTCTAGATACAATGAATAATACATGTACAATGGTGGTTCTGATGCAAAGGAACCCACCTACCAAAGCAAGTCACCCGTAATGGAAGCAATGTGCCAGAAAAGCCGCAATGAAACATGTACGGCAAAACCTGCAAGAACTGTGGCACAACGGGGTGAGTTGCCAACTCGTGAATAGAAAATATCTACAAGCAGAAATCGTATGTATCACTCATCCTAGGTCAATACGATCAGATATATATAACCTCAATATGAATAAGTCTGAAGCATGCTAAAGTGGCAGTATAACCTCTATACATGAGTGAAGTGCCAAGTGCTCGTGCCAGTGCCTCAGGTAATAACATATTATAAATATGAGGTCAAATCTGTAAATATGTGGATCCCATCCACTCGTCACCCAATGACAATAACCATCATGCATGTAAATATCATGAAGCATATGCATGGAAATATGAGGATATAACCCATCTGTGTCCCTCGCGACACGTCAAAATCATGGAACCGGAGTGTCCAGCATCGACACTCGAAAACATCACGAAAGTTGTGCCCTGCATCGGCACGTAAATCCTCATATATCGGGCATCCGTCAGTCCGAGTCAGCCCCCTCTCTCTCATATATCGGGCATCCGTCAGTCCGGGTCAGCCCCCCTCTCTCAAATATCAGGCATCCGTCAGTCCGGGTCAGCCCCCCCTCTCTCATATATCGGGCATCCCTCAGTCCGGGTCAGCCTCCCTCTCTCTTAAATATTAATCTAGCACCGAGAAAACACATGGTGGATGCACTGAAATATCATATCAAGGGCAACCGGGTTTTTAAAACAATTACATAATCTCTTTTGAAATACCCACGGTTCCCAAATCCAGAAATATCATGGAAACAACATATCTCAATGCGTATAAT
This sequence comes from Agapanthus africanus, assembly GCA_030015575.1. Classification (NCBI taxonomy): domain Eukaryota; kingdom Viridiplantae; phylum Streptophyta; class Magnoliopsida; order Asparagales; family Amaryllidaceae; genus Agapanthus; species Agapanthus africanus. The sequence goes on along the minus strand of CM057351.1, from coordinate 89,403,532 downwards.
CAGAAAGCATGATGGATGCGACAAGTAAAAGAACTGTAAACATATCAGTTTGTCATGCAACATGGAATAGTAATATGCACATATGTACGGAAGACCGCTTCTTTAAAATGAATCAGCTTTTAAAGGTATTTTGCGGTTCCCAAATCTCTCATCAAGCCTGAACCATCAATGTAAGTGCACATACGTATGTATGCACGTATGGGTGCACAGTGTATAGGTACACAAGTATGCCATGCAAGAGTCATATCCTGAATGCAACAGTATTACATTGTAGTGACATGGCAATTATCGATGATGATGTGTGTGAGCCGGCGAGCAGTGTACGTGGAACATATGCATCATCGATAATGGTGCTGGTGTCCTAGCAGAATGATAGTAATATATCAATAAACACAAGCAATGCAATGCAAATAGCATTAATATGCTGAATCGAATAATGAACGCAACAGTAAAGAACCTGCCTCAATAAATATATCATGCAGCCTTGCCTTTTGAAATAAGACGAATCGGGGTTTTTGGTAAAATAAGGGCTACGTGTTTTAAGAAAGATGCCTCATTTGAAAATATCCGTAGAATCCCTTTTGCCTATCTTTAAAATATCCCCGATTCGTTAGTTTTGAAATAGGTATGACTCGGGTCTAGTCTAACGCCTATTATGCGAACTACGGACCCAACTATCAAGTCAATCGGGAGGGGTATGGAAACCACCTAAATCTGAGTCCATATATACATATATATACAATAGTCATTGATCTCGCCTCAATAGTATCACGTACGATACAGTATATCATATAACATCCTCGAGTCATGAGTGCGGATCTAACATCAATATATAGCTCGTACGTAAATCCGTCGTACGGCATCCCAAATCTGGGGTACTGACCTAAGCCTAGTACAACGACATCATCAATACATGCATGCACGTGTATGATACACTTCGTCAAAGGACCCGTTAAGTCATCATGTCGTATCTCGAATACGAACCATGTCATACCGCCGATCCCACAACCTCAAATCAAATCTCATCGACTCATCTCAATCCCACGTATCAACCTCAAATCCCGTATATGAACACATTGTCCCATACCCATGTGTAGATATACACACCTCCATGTGCGCACAGATAAAAGAAGGAATGTATGCAAGTATATGTGTACGTGTATGTGTGGGTGCAACCACTACTCTAGGGTTTCGCACTATACTAAACCAATACATCCTTGTCATCTATAATTCCATTATTACCATCAATAATCTTAAATAACACATAATAAATATACGTGTGTATACGTATTCGTATACATCACCACGGACTGCGGGGGTGCTATACGCCATCCACCCGACTTCTCCCCGTAGATATAAATCTACTCACCTGGTCTTCGCTCGCCGAAATCGATGACGCCGTGCTTCTTCATCTCGGAATCCTTGAGAGGGTACCTACAATAATAAACAGTCGCAATACGTATTAAAATCGAGTTAGAAAATCGATACAGCGCACAGTATGCTCATAGGTTGGAACCTATGGCCTAAACGTGCAAATCATTCAAACAATCCCTGCTTTCGATGTACGAACACCCAACAACAAATCCAGATATCAAGAAAGTGTAATTTAAAATACGGAAAACATCGCCTAAAACACACCAAAATGCTCCTAGATTTTCCCCAGGTGACAATTAGCCAAAACTGCATATAGGAGGGGTCTATTTTAGTGCAAAAGGAGCCATGAACCAAACCTGGGACCCAATTTCCCTGATCTGGCCGCAAAATGCGGCCAGAATGAATATATCTGCGGCCTGGAGTTGGAGTTAGGGGCTCGGGTCTCTGTGGTAGCTTCCTAGTGTAGGGTTCATAGGCACTCTCAAGATCTCACAAGGCATCAACCATGCCAATTTCAAAAAATCTAGGTGCCGAGAAACCCGACTACGGATCGTTGGCTAGAAATCTAGGCGAAAATGAAATCTAGTTAACAACTTAACAAAAAGGAAACGGAAATACAACCTTTGTAGATCCGGTGCTCCACCTCCATAGCTCCGCAACGAAGTCCCCTCGCTGTCCTAGTGAATTCCGGGGCTCTAGCGTCGGCTTCATCGGAGAATAGGCGAGCTAGGTCCTCGATGTCTATGCCGAAGATGATCTACGTCGAGGCATCGCTAGATCAAGCTCCACCTTCACCAAGCCATGAAAACTTATGAAGGAAACACCCTATACTACTTGGTAAGAGGTAGAGGATGAAGAAATAGGAGTTGGGTTCACTTTAGAATTGGATTTCTCACTCAAATACATCAATCACCATTGATGAAGAAAGCTTTCTTCTTGTGAGGAAGAAGAAGAAGAAGAAGATGATGATATGATAAGTATTAAAAAATGAAAAGTAAAAAGAATACTTATCATAATTGAACCATGGTTTAGTGTAGAGAATTTATTAGGGTTATGTGGAATGGTTAAGGTTAAGCATGAGCCAAAATGGTTACAAAGTCAAAGTGTTCATGAAACTTCATGAACAAAACAAAACATGCCACCATTTTCTCATTTGCTTCTTTTTTTTCCAAAAGAATAAATAAATGAATAAAATGAATAAGCAAATAGTAAACCCTAACCATTTCATTAACCAAGGTTTAATTCTTTACACTTAACCAAAAGGCATGTATCATCAAACATGATACAAGCAAGTGCACAAAATCATATCGCATATGCAATGCGCACATATCGAGCGAGAAAATCCATTTAAAGTGAACCGATACTAGTTAATGCAAAGTAATATATCAAATATATATAATTATACATTAAACCATTAAATCAACACTTGATTTAACGATCCGGTCATATCGCATATAACCGACTAGTATCCAATGTATCGGCTTATCGAATCAAACCTTGATTCGATGACTAGGTTATATCGCATATAACCATTCGACACATTCATCGCGAGAATAGAATACGGTATCACATACACGTATTATTCTCGGTCCCGCACATATCTCATATGCGCTCCTATTTCGTTTCACTTGAACCAGGAAACCTCAGTGTAGGACTCTAAAGACTCGTCAATACGCCGGCAGTAGGTGATGATCATATCAAACACCCACAAGCCGCAAGCGGTCTGCTAAACGTAACGGCCACCCGGGTATTGAGCGATCAGAAGATCGACGAGCAAGCCCGCTCACACTCCAGTGAATCCAACCAGTAACACTTACCGTACAGTCCGGTCTCGTCGTCTGATATGTCGCATATCTTGCCTAGGGGTGGTAAACGTCAGACCCTAATAGCTCGATAAGTCGTGTCGATATAAGGTCTATAACAATTCGAGAAACTACTGGTAACACTTACCACTAAATCTCAGCAACCCTGGCCAGGGATTTCCTGTTATAGCCAATTGAACACAGCGCAACATCAACCACCTATACCGGGAGAGACGAATCCCCTCCTATCGCTCATTGCCTCCATGTGACTCGGGACTGTACCCAAAAACCACCGTTTTGCACGCCCTCTTGGACGTGGTAAGGTGGAAATCAAACCACAGTGGGAACCACACAAGACTCTATAACGATCTCGGGTCTACTGACTAACCTGTACCAGTGTCACCAGAGAACTGCCATCTGACGTGAGGTATAATACCATCTGGGAGTTCTCGGCGAGTCCGTCCAGTGTACCCAGTCTCTACTGAGCACCCATATATCATCTCTGATGTCAAACACCGATGGATATGGGATCATCGATCGCCCATCTATATGGGTCGAGAAGGTATACGCTAGTCTACTCTGGTATATCGATGCCCCGTCTCGATACACCCACGACTAGGGACTTTGAAGGATGTACTTACGGACTACCATGTCCCCACTAGTATGATCCGCATCATAGTCCAGATAGTCAAGTACACATCCTAAGGGCTTTACCAACATGTAACAGAGAGACTATCAGTATACACGTTAAGGTAAAGAGTAACCAGTTAGCATACTATCATGTCGAGCAAGAAAGTCCTCCCTATATATGTCCCAGCATCCACTACAATATACATCCTATGTACAGTAATGGCCTCTAGGGCATACATATAACTAACAATCTCCCACTTGCACTAGGGCCATCTGTAGCAGTGGTTGTAGTATCTCATACTCAACCATCCCATAAAAAATCTCTCACTGGGAATAGGCCTTCGTGAGTGGATCCGCTGTGTTGTCCTCTGAGTCTACTCTCCTAACCTCGATCACTCTGGAGATCAACTATCTCCATGATCAGGTGATACTGCCTTAGAATATGTCTGGATCACTGATGGGACCAACGTTCCTTGGCATAAGCCACAACTCCATTGTCACACAATGGGAGGAACATAGTTCATCTCATGAACTAATATACACCCAAACAGCCTCTTTGGTAGCATCTTAAGTAGCGATGTATCCTGCCTTTATCGTCTAGTATGTCACGGTATCTAGCTTGGAACTCTTCCAGCATACCGTCCCTTTACTGAGGGTAAAGACAATGCCTGCGACTGACATTCAGTCGTCTTTATCACTCTGGAACCCTTCCAGTGATTCTCCCCAGAATCGTTTGATATCATCTCACTACAACTAGTGAGAATCCTAACATCCAATTAAATCTATCTCATAGATCCAAAACTCAGGATTTAGGAGGTATCATTTTGATCCTATGTGGAGAATCATTGTGATAGACGGAGATTGATCGAGCGTAGCATAAGAAACTCCTTTCTTATCAAGAGTATGTCATCCACGTACTCTACGAGGATCACCACCATACTCCCTACTATCTTTTTGTTTATACAAGGTTCATCTACCATTTTGATGATGTCAAACTGTTTGACTAACTCATCAAAACAGATGTTCTAACTCCGCGATACCTGCTTTATCCTATAAAGCATCTTGCACACGTTTCCGCTGCTCCCACTGTCTACGAGGCCCTCTGGCTGTGTACTTATAGACGCACTCTTCTAAAACATCATTTAAAAAAGCAGTCATGACACCCAACCACCAGATATCGTAGTCATGGTATGTAGCCGTGGCAAGTAGGATCTGGATGGACTTAAGCATAGCTTCTTGAAGAGGTTTCACCACTATCCACGCCTGGTTGATGATGAAAACCTTTAACAAGTCTAGCTTTGAAAGTCCCAACCTTTCCATGTACACCAAGTAATCTTCTCAAGATATACTTGCTCCTGATGGGGATTTAACCCTTCAGATATCGCAACTAAAGTCCATACTTTGTTGGTGTATAAGGATTTCATCTCAGATCGCTAAGCATCCAGCCATTCTTACAGAGTCCCACTCCTGATGGCCAGTTTGAAACTAGTTGGGTCATCATCTCATGATGCAATCCTCGCTCCCACTATCATAGAGCAACCGAAGTATCTCTCAGGTGGGTAAGGAACCCAACTAGATCGGCGGAGAGGCTGAGGTTCGTTAGAATCTACTGAATCCTTTGGTTTTATCAAATCATCGGCTGCAAATTGTATAGCTGGAACCTTTCCAGTTGTACATTACAGACCTAGCCTCGAGCTTGTCCGGATTTTGCTTTTAGACATAGGCCGGACAACCCCAAATCTTAACTAACTTAAGATATGGGCTCTTCCCATTCCATATCACATATTAAGCGGTAGGCAACTGATTTGATTGGAACCTTATTCAATAGGTATGCAACTTCTCAAGTGCATAACCCCCTAAGGAAAAAGGTAACTCAGTATTACTCATCATAAAGCACACCATATCAAATAGGGTGTATCTGCTCCGCCCCGACATACCATCGTGCAATGGTGTATACGGAGGAGTAATGCTGAGAGAGAATCTCATTCTCCTTTAGAAAATTCCAAGAATTCCGTGCTCAAGTATTCTCCTCCTTGATCTCATCAAAGGACATAATACTTTTACCCGTATTTTGGTTCTCTACTTCTCGCTTATATTCTGTGAATATCTCAAAAGGTTCGGACTCATGTTTCAACAGGAACATATGACTGAATCTTGAGAGATTATCAGAGAATATAATGAAGTATAAAGAATCAGTCCTGGCATGTGTAGACCGGAGACCTTACATACATCATCATGTATCAGTCCCAAGAGTTCGCTAACTCTTTCTCTGTTTTCAATAAATAGAGCTATGGTCATTTTATCTTTGTGACATGACTGGCGAGTTTCACAAGATGTAAATTCAAACTGATTTAAATATGCATCTAAATGTAACTCCAGCTAGTCGGGTCGCATTGATATGACCTAGTCTACAATACCTCAAGAAGGAACCGTTCATTTCTGAACTCTTCCTCTTGTGTGTGTTCTGTATACTAAGAACTGTAGTTTGATTTAGAACATTAATGCTTTTAGATAACGTGCCTGAACCGATCAACTTTTGATATAGGAAATGTTCAAAACATTATCCAACAATAAAAAATTTTATCATTTCTTTACTAATAAAGAGACTGATATGATTTTGTATATCAGGTTCGGTATCTAATAACATTCGTTCAGAATCAATGTATTGGTAATACAGGGTGACAGTGACCGACAGACTTGGCTGCAACTCTTGCCCCGTTTTCTGCCTCATGAAACTTATCACCCGTTCTCAGTTCTTTACCTATCTGTAACCCATGTAACAGATTACATATGCGGGATCCTAATCCGGTATCATATACCCAGGACGTAAAGGACATTTGAGAAACAGTTCTGTATAATGAACACACCCGAAGATGATGCATCATATGCACTTTCCTCGTTTGGGCGGCACGGGAAATCTGGTATTCCCCAATTTCCTGCTCTGTTTTATAACAAATATAAGTTGGAGCGGGACCAACGTTCCCCAGCTCAGTATAACAAGCGGGTTCGGTCAATAATCCGTATTATTATCTTGATTAAGGCGTGATATGGTCGCTACCAGGAGAGAGAGAGAAGAAAACACTCAGCGTGCGCTCTTGCAAGAATAGATTGGTTATTATTTTATCTAATCAGGATGGCTCCCACTGCTTTTTATCAAATCTTCCTTCAAACCCTAAAAGGAAAGACTAGCCAGGATTAATTACACACTACAAGTTCGCCAATCTTTCAGCCAGGCCAGTGTCGGTACTTTGAGGGAGGTCCCCTGTGCTTTCGCACGAATCTAATTAATGTAAACCTCGTTTTCACAGAGGCATAACCTCGTTAACACCTTTCTAGACACCTACTTGATCGGCTAATTGTAATGTGTAAAACTCTCCCAGGAGTAACAATTACTCGCAGCGGGTATCGGGATCCAACTATCTCATAGAAGGTATGCAATCTCATTGCAAATTTCAACACTTGAAATTCCCGATAATATTTTACCCCTAACGTGCTATGACCTTGACGAAAGCCAACAAGCCATAGCCCGCTAGTCAAGTTCAACCCGTACATTTCTTGATTGAATTAAACCCACCCGCACGACCCTTGACGAAAGCCAACAAAGCCGCACGACTACCCTAATCCAATCGCATCGTATGCTAGCAGATAAGCAGCATATAGCTACCGCACACTGCACCTTGACGAAAGCCAACAAATGCAGCACGAATACTATATACAACTTATCTGAAATGACGGAGGGCTACGACAGGTTTTTCTGAAAACCTATTGCGTAATGAACTTGATATCGTTGTAGGATCGAATAAATTTTGAAATGGAGTGTTTTTGAGGCTTTTCTAGTTTTGCTAAAGGAGTCACTCCCGGTGAAGGGATCGTCGGTCCTTTCCTCGTCGAATGAGGTGCGGGATATATCATATATATCACTGTGCAAAGCAGAAACTCTTAAAAGCAATCAAAAGACAAACCGAGTGTGTAGCATCTGCCAGTTATTGCTAAAGGAGTCACTCCCGGTGAAGGGATCTCGGTCCTTTCCTTATCGAATAAGGTGCAGGATATATCACAAATACCGCTGTGCAAAGCAAGAACTGTAGCTACCTGTTTTATTTTGAAATTCAATTCTACAACATCTTAGGTTTCTTTTCTTTCATTAATCACATTAATGAAGGCCCATCATTTAATGTACCTAAACATCACAGATAAATACGACGTACACTTATGCCATCCGCATTCGCCTCGATGTCCCCTCGTGCACCGTTAGGTTAGGTAACTAACGACAGAGCGGGGCAGGGCTAGCGCGGGTGTAAAACATAAGTAACGTCTATATAATATATCATATATACTATATACTGTATCTATCACAGAACATCACATGATCACATCACAGATATCGCAGCAGAAGAATCATATGAAATATTGGATATACTAGGACGTTCGTGTTTTCAATACGAGCCAGTATAAAACACGGATTCCACGGTCGTGATGAATAGCCAAACCCACACCCCTAGACCCCTACGAGAGCGGCAAGCAACCCTACCAATTCTAGAGTTAGGAGACCCGGACTCGACTCCTCGAGTTGGTCTCCAACTAGACTCCAGAACCCGGTTACTTGTGCCCTCCTCCTTGGGTCTATCCTAGTGCGGAAAAGTAAATAATATACAAAGGGTGACTACTTCCGCAACCTGGAAGTGCCCCAATAAAAGAATATTACATACAAGTTTTTACATGAATGAAAATGAAAAACACTCATCTCACATAAAAAACCCCGGCTATTCAAACACGACGATCCAATACAACATATCCAGCAACACATAACATCACATGTCATCAACGTAAGTAAATATGCGAATCCCAATTGTCGTTGAGATATAGCAACGAAACCGGCGATATCACATATTACACTTACAGTCACAGAAAAGTAAGTGTAAAACTACAACAGTTGGAATCCGCAATCTCTTTAGACATCGCATGCCTAATCAAATGAATTCCTTAGACATCGCATGCCTAACAATTATAAACCCCGCATTTTAGTCTCATTATCGAAAACACTTTTCAATATCAAGTCGGGCAATTCAACAAGATTCCCGACATCCTGATCGAATGCTCGTCGCAAACTTCAGTAGACAGTCGCACCCCCGATACCGTCGACTAAGTGCTCCAAGGCGGAACACCGCTGCCGCGAGCACCCGGACGGATGCTTTCGGCGACGGGGTTCTCCTACAGTCACTTGGTCGGGGCTATGGGGTGAGGCTGTCTATTAAGTTTACCCGGCGAGTATCCGCGTACGCTACGTGATTGCGACGGACTTTTGATCACATCAAAATTCCGTGGCAACCGATCAAGTGAGACTAAACTGCTATGTTTATAACATTCATTCAGTTATCTCATAACTACTTGTGAATTCCAAGTATTGTATCACATTCCAGATAATTAGAAAATGTTAAACTTTCCGATCGAACAATCGAACACCCAAGTTTTCCCAATACAGATCAACACATGAAACAAGTCTAAAAACATTCAGTTCGTGCCTCAGTACAAACGGTCCAGCCGTAGAAGGGTCAAGCCAACGCCTCACATGTGGCACGCCGTACTGCCCCAAACCCGAAGGTTCAAAGGGCAGTTCAAGATGGTCACATAATCGAGTTAAGGTTTGTTGTCTTCTAGAGGGTCCATCGCGTTACTTGCACTACTTAGAACGTCGTTAAACTACGGAAAAATCCAACACTTGGAAATTTCCCGACAGGGGAAAAATTGGGTATTTATATCCGGTCGAACTTTTTAACATATTCTAAAATTTATCCGGAAAGCCACACAGACAAAATTTGATAATCCGATCGAACATTCGAATCCCCAAAACAATCCCAGAACACTCAACTGTAGAGTCACATTAAAAATAACCAGAAAATATAGGATTCAATTATATGAATTACTGTGCAGAAAACATTGGTCAAAGGGACAGTACGGCCGCGGAACCGCCGCACCATGCATAGCTGGGGCCGCGGTTCCGCGGTGGAAAAGTCGATTTAGCCCCTCGTATTTCACAGTAATTCAAATAACACCTTGCTTATTTTTCTGCATATTTTTAATTGACAAAAATCCAAAATTTTAGAAAATTTCCAGAGAGCATTTTGGGTTGGGGTTACGGGTTCGTTCGGAATTCAAACGTAGTCTAGACTTCGCCTAAGGCTCTAGCTAGGCTCTGATACCACTGTAGGGTTCCTAGGCACTCTCAAGAGGTCTCACAAGGCATCAACCATGCCAATTTCAAAAAATCTAGGTGCCGAGAAACCCGACTACGGATCGTTGGCTAGAAATCTAGGCGAAAATGAAATCTAGTTAACAACTTAACAAAAAGGAAATGGAAATACAACCTTTGTAGATCCGGTGCTCTACCTCCATAGCTCCGCAACGAAGTCCCCTCGCTGTCCTAGTGAATTCCGGGGCTCTAGCGTCGGCTTCATCGGAGAATAGGCGAGCTAGGTCGTCGATGTCTATGCCGAAGATGATCTACGTCGAGGCATCGCTAGATCAAGCTCCACCTTCACCAAGCCATGAAAACTTGTGAAGGAAACACCCTATACTACTTGGCAAGAGGTAGAGGATGAAGAAATAGGAGTTGGGTTCACTTTAGAATTGGATTTCTCACTCAAATACATCAATCACCATTGATGAAGAAAGCTTTCTTCTTGTGAGGAAGAAGAAGAAGAAGAAGATGATGATATGATAAGTATTAAAAAATGAAAAGTAAAAAGAATACTTATCATAATTAAACCATGGTTTAGTGTAGAGAATTTATTAGGGTTAAGTGGAATGGTTAGGGTTAAGCATGAGACAAAATGGTTACAAAGTCAAAGTGTTCATGAAACTTCATGAACAAAACAAAACATGCCACCATTTTCTCATTTGCTTCTTTTTTTTCCAAAAGAATAAATAAATGAATAAAATGAATAAGCAAATAGTAAACCCTAACCATTTCATTAACCAAGGTTTAATTCTTTACACTTAACCAAAAGGCATGTATCATCAAACATGATACAAGCAAGTGCACAAAATCATATCGCATATGCAATGCGCACATATCGAGCGAGAAAATCCATTTAAAGTGAACCGATACTAGTTAATGCAAAGTAATATATCAAATATATATAATTATACATTAAACCATTAAATCAACACTTGATTTAACGATCCGGTCATATCGCATATAACCGACTAGTATCCAATGTATCGGCTTATCGAATCAAACCTTGATTCGATGACTAGGTTATATCGCATATAACCATTCGACACATTCATCGCGAGAATAGAATACGGTATCACATACACGTATTATTCTCGGTCCCGCACATATCTCATATGCGCTCCTATTTCGTTTCGCTTGAACCAGGAAACCTCTGTGTAGGACTCTAAAGACTCGTCAATACGCCGGCAGCAGGTGATGATCATATCAAACACCCACAAGCCGCAAGCGGTCTGCTAAACGTAACGGCCACCCGGGTATTGAGCGATCAGAAGATCGACGAGCAAGCCCGCTCACACTCCAGTGAATCCAACCAGTAACACTTACCGTACAGTCCGGTCTCGTCGTCTGATATGTCGCATATCTTGCCTAGGGGTGGTAAACGTCAGACCCCAATAGCTCGATAAGTCGTGTCGATATGAGGTCTATAACAATTCGAGAAACTACTGGTAACACTTACCACTAAATCTCAGCAACCATGGCCAGGGATTTCCTGTTATAGCCAATCGAACACAGCGCAACATCAACCCCCTATACCGGGAGAGACGAATCCCCTCCTATCGCTCATTGCCTCCATGTGACTCGGGACTGTACCCAAAAACCACCGTTTTGCACGCCCTCTTGGACGTGGTAAGCTGGAAATCAAAGCATAGTGGGAACCACACAAGACTCTATGACGATCTCGGGTCTACAGACTAACCTGTACCAGTGTCACCAAAGAACTGCCATCTGACGTGAGGTATAATACCATCTGGGAGTTCTCGGCGAGTCCGTCCAGTGTACCCAGTCTCTACTGAGCACCCATATATCATCTCTGATGTCAAACACCGATGGATATGGGATCATCCATCGCCCATCTGTATGGGTCGAGAAGGTATACGCTAGTCTACTCTGGTATATCGATGCCCCGTCTCGATACACCCACGACTGGGGACTTTGAAGGATGTACTTACGGACTACCATGTCCCCACTAGTATGATCCGCATCATAGTCCAGATAGTCAAGTACACATCCTAAGGGCTTTACCAACATGTAACAGAGAGACTATCAGTATACACGTTAAGGTAAAGAGTAACCAGATAGCATACTATCATGTCGAGCAAGAAAGTCCTCCCTATATATGTCCCAGCATCCACTACAATATACATCCTATGTACAGTAATGGCCTCTAGGGCATACATATAACTAACACCTAGGTGCCTGCACGACTCCCAGTAATCCCAAAATCAATTCTAGTGGCCCCGGGTTGCTCCAGATTCCAAAATACCCTCACAAATCACACATTTATCCGATGTCGGGGTTTCTAAATCCGTATTCCGGATTTCATGTCTCTATTTTGGTTCATAATTCAAGCACTAGGGTGTTGGAGTGGCCTCTACTGATCTCAATTTCACAACACAACTCACAATTCTCTCAAACCCCTAACTTGGTCTTCCTTAAGTCCACAACATTACCCGATATCGATTCAACTTTTACATAGGGGTATAAGTAATGCTAAAACTAAGCTAAGGGTTCTGTAATTACCTCATTTGGCAACTCAAGAAAATTCTTGAGTTTCCCCTAGTGGCCAAAATCCTTGCTTTCTTTGTCCGATGTGTTTGTCTCGAGCTCGTGCACCTTTTTAGTGAAATGAAGATAGGGTTTTCGAGTTGTTTTTGAGGTGTTTAGAGGACTTGAAGATGGGGAGTAAGTGAGGGAAGAGGCAGCAGCAGCAGCTGAAAGGAGAAGGAGGGAGAGGAGAGAAGGAGTTGATGAAGAATGGCCAAGTCAAAACTAACCCCTCTCTTTTCTCTCTCACCCATACCTACTACCACTATTCTATTTTTTTTCTTTTCTTTTCTATTTTCCCCAAACCTTCTCTCTCAAATAGTAAACCCAAAGTAAAGCCATGGTAATAAAATGTAACACAAGTATAGGAAAAAGATATGTGCATGTTTTGCACGAAAAAGCCAAAAATCCGATTAGCGATTTTTAATCGCGATTAGCACTAAATTAGTGCCAAACTAATCATAAAAACTTAAAAATGGCATAATCCCATAAAATACCCTATTTAGGAATTTTCCATAATTTTTCCCATTTATTTGTATTAAATTATACCGAAATATTAAAATATTCATTAAAATAATATTAAATTATAAAAATTCCGAAAATTAATATTTTATTATTTTGAAATGTTACATCACGCCCACCGGCGGAAACCATCCCCACAAGAGTAATATACGACGCCGTAGCGAAGAATGAGCAATAAGTAAACATCACAGAATAATAAACTGCATATAAGCAGTCGGCTCCCACGAGCTCGACACCAGAATACAAAAATATACATCATTATCCTCACACTGTCTCTAAGTCCAGTACATATATGGTATATGGAGAATACTAGATACAAAAGGGGTATAATAAAAGTAATCAGATACCACAACCCACCTAAAAGCAAAACAGCTCTCACACCGACTGTAGTGGTATCTGTAGCTAAAAGATGCAAAAGGCAGCCTGCCGCGACTACTGTGAGGGGCAACCTGCAAATACTGTGGCACAATGGGGGTGAGTTTCCAACTCGTGAATAGAGATAACATATAAAGGTAATCGCGAGCATTCACAAACTGCGATACTCTATCATATGCCAGCAAGTAAGATCTATATGCGACAAGCAGTAGGTGCAATAATCATGCAAATGCTCTGTCAGGTAAAATAACTACAGGATGAGATACATGATAATCAATGCTGAGCATGGGATAAATAACATCTACACGGAATATCAACGTGGAAAAATAATCGGTGCCCAAAACTGCACCCAAATCCCAAATAAACTCAAGCGCCGGCACTCTCCTCGGCCCTCAAATCCTGTAAATCTCTAAGAATCACGAGTACCGAACATCGGCACTAAAAATATCATAAAATACTCGTGTCCAGCATCGACACGCAAATCCTCATATATCGGGTTCCGTAAGTCCGGGTCAGCCCACGGGCTCCGTCAGCGGTATCGGCCCTCGGCCCCGGCAGTACGGATCATCCCGCATCCATCTCTCGACTCTGGTCCGTATCCTACGGATAACCGCCAGGTCCAACCAATCACCGATAGGTACTCGCCCACCTCCAGGCTCAATCGGAAAAGTCCATCGATCATCATGCCGAGGGGAACAATACCGAGTCCACCACAAACCCGCAAACGGATCATCCAACACCTCGAATCGGGTTTCAAGCACACGTCTCAGCACCGAGAAAACGCGTGGTGGACGCACCAAACTATCATATAACGAGAAACCGGGTTTTTCAAATAGTGCATCTTTTCTTAAATAATCCCACGGTCCTCAAAACCAGAAATCACAAGAAAATCCAACACCAATAAGTAAATCAAATGCGATGTGCTATGTACATCAAGACATAATATAGGTACAAGAGAAAAACGCTTTTTTAAAATAGTTTCAGTTTTTAAAGACATCATGCGGGTCCCAATTTCTCTGAAAATCATATCGAATCATATGTGAAATGAACTACAGCAATACAATCATGGAAATTCTACAGTGAGTGTGTCATGGCAATTACTAACGGTGTGTGTGTAACATGCAGATCAGTGCTCGTGCAACATGAACCGTTAGTAATAGTGCGGTGTTCTATCAATTCTAAGTTTACATACATATAGCAGGGAATGCAGTATGAAACAACAGTATCCATGGCAACCAATGTGGTAAATGCAACATATAGCTATAAGGTCCTATCAGCCCTGACGCATAACGCCATGCGGGCGATATCCCCGTAGATGTTAAATCTACTCACCGAAGTCTCGCGCTAAGTGTAGCCGACGACTTGTTTCCCCTTCTTCGCAGCGTCCGTCTCACTCACCTGCGAACCTAGAATTACACAATATATCACACATAAGCTCAAATCCATAAAAACTTGCGCGTCGCAACCCAAGCGTACGTGTGCGCGATACGCTAAAACGTGTGATTACACGCCTGAAACTACCCCGATGCGTCGCGATACGCAGAAACCCCAAACCCACACACCTATCACGCGTGTCACGAAGGTTTAAAAATACGAGAAACAGGTATTTAGGTCCAGATTTTTCTACAGCAACAGTTAAATAAAATTGTACATGCCATGAGTCTAAGGATAGCAGCAGACACCAAGAGAGCCAAACCCAAACCCAAGCCCCCCATCTGGCCGCAAATTGCGGCCAGAATCAATTTTTCGGCGGCCAAAGTAGGGAATTTGGGGGTCGTGTTCTACCTGAGGGATCAGCACCTAACAACTATACTACAGTCATCACAATTTTATTCTGAACATACTGGGTCGATAACAGATTACAGAAAGCTAAAATTTGCTTAAAACGATGAATTTGCATCAAATAGCAATCTGGGGGTATTTTAGAGCAATTGGGGGCTAAGCTAGGTTAACATGGCCCTAACAACACTCCATCAACTTACTTAGACCAATACACACTGCACTTGATCAAAGTTCCCACTAATTACCACATATCGCACTAAAACGCACCATTAGTCACTAATCGAAGCTAAACATCACTAACTAAGCAAACTAGGGGGTAAGTTCAAGAAGTATACCCCACACTCGACCCTAGGGAGCTGGAGGAAGAAGAAGGAGTAGAGGGAAGGAGCTGCAGCTGAAGTTGTTGCTGTTGCTGCTGCTGTGCCTGCTTGCTGCTGCTGCTGTGCTTGCTTGCTGCTTCTGCTGCTGCTGTGCTGGTGGGTGTGAGTGTGTGAGAGTGAGAGGTTGAGAGAAATGAGCACAAGAATGAGAGGAAATGATAACTCCCAATGTCAACCCCTCCTTTCTCTCTCATCATTAAATGCAAGCAAGGGCTTTCCCATGATGCATTCTCTCTCTCTCTCATTCTCTCAAGTCAACACCCCAAAACAATTTCAAATTAACACAACCATCAATTAACTAAATAGACTTAATTAAAACCCAAAAGACTTAATCCCCATTATTAAACCCACCATGGTTGCTCATCATGGTATAACCTCATTTTAAACCCTAGTTTACATGCACAAGTGTGTGCAAGCCTAGGAAAATTCTAGAAAAATATTTATTAAATTTGGAAAAATATTTGAAACTCAATTTGGTAAACTTTTTATTAAAAACCCTTTATTTAAATATAATTAGCCACTAAACACATCCTAAGGTGTTACATGTACATTCGTCAGACGCAATAATAGGCATTCCAGATCTCAGATGAACATTATTGGATATACAAGCAATCCACTTTTCCTTTGAGCATGCAATAAAAGACGGATTACACAGTTGTGATGAATAGCCATTACCCCACCCTAGACTCCTACGGGTACGGCAAACTACCCGCCAAGTACCTGAAGTGAAGCGGTCTCCCTCAACAACGTGAGTAGGCCACTAAACACTTCAACGTACCCGGTAGTTTTTGTACCCCACCTTGGGTCTATCCAAGGAGCAAAAAGCAGTAAATGAAATAATACAACGGTAGCTACAACCGTAACCTGGATGTGCCCCGCAAAAGAATATTACATCATTTACAATTTACATCGAATGAATGAATATAAAACCCATCTCAAACCCCGGCTAATCATCACAATGATCCAATCAAGTTCATATACACAAACAGTAAATATTACAGAAATGTGCAACCCCTTGCCAACCGATATACTAGCAGTTAGGGGAGGTTTTCGAACACATTAAACATTACATATAAAAACCCGATTAGCAAATAATTTAGAATATCGATCGACAACCTTTTTCCGTGTCTACCCCAAATGCAAGCCAGCACAGAAGTAACCTGGGCGGAAACAGAATATACAGGAAAACAAAACACCATAAAATATGAATTTCTGTGAAACTCCAAGTCAACTCGGGGTTGACTCGGCGGCGGATCCACGGCCAAAAGCACCATTTGGCCGCGGTTCCGCGGCCGTCTTGCCGAGTTGTATCCTCGTATTTTCCCAGAATTCTTATAATACCCTGCTGTGAATTTTAAGGCATATAAAATATTTTTTTGACACTTTTAAAATTAACAGAAACTGATAGGGTTTCGGGGTGTTGTTTTCGAGTTTTTCCGACGATCGAAGTTCTAATTAGTTGCTAACAAGATAGTAAAGGTGTAGTTGGCTCTGATACCACTGTAAGTCCATATCACTCACCCCACGAGCTTGCAGGGAGGCGGAATATATGAAAAACAATTATCAAAGCTTCGTAACACGGACTTGAGCATATGGATCGTGTCTAAACCATTAGTAGCAAACTACGAAAAGTTTAACTACTATGATTCGAAGTTATACCTCACGTTACTTGTCCTTCGGGTCTTCATCGCTGTCCTCCACTCCTCGTAGGATCTTTGGAACGTCGGCACCTCAACGGCCTCCTCGAGTCAAAGACGATCCACCCGAGAGCTCCTACTCCAAGCTTGACCTCTAACTTGAGGTAACTAGGTTACTCAAAGTACTAATCTAAGCAACCTAGGTGATATATAATTGGATTATGGATGTATTAGTCTAGCTAACCCTTTATCTCAACACATGAGAGGTTAGGGTTAGGGTTTGAAGAGAGAGAGCTTGAGGAGAGAGAAGATGAGAATGAGAATCCTTTTGGATAAATGATATCATTTTTGTATATATGAAACATATCATATATATTAAATGAATAATTAATAATGATATATCATCATGTTTCGTTAATACACTAAGTGATTCATCACATGAGTCATATGAATCATAAATGAATCATTAACTCCATGGACGATTCACTCTCATGACTCATTGATCCAATAAATGCAAATGCCACCGTACCCTCCAAGTCATCATCCTTCTAGAAGCTTTCCGAAAAATTACGAGAACGCCCCTCCTATCCGTGAAAACACGGAAAAACTTTAGACTGTATAAATCCAGTAATCCGATACTAGAATCTGGCTTAAACCAAAGCCGACTAGTAAAAACTGTCCGAACATCGTACGTGCATAAAAACATGTATGCGTCCGAACCCTGTCGTAAAACCATACGACCTCTATATCGTTTCGCCCGAAGCAGGGAAACTCTCTGTGTGGGACTCTAAAGACTCGACACTACGCTGGCAGTGGGTTTAACCACAGACCGCAAGCGGCACTAGCTGTACGTATCGGTCCACAGGTAGATGTCGATAAGAAGGCTGATGAGAAAACCCATCCGAACTCCTACTGAGCCTGATGTGACAATCTCCGTACTGTCCGGTCTGTTCGTCTAAGACTATCGCATATCGGGCCTAGGGGGCGGCAAGCGTCAATCCCCTAAAAGCGGTATAAGTCGTGTCAGAGCGTAGCTCATTACACCTTGAGAAACTACTGAAAAACCTACCAGTAAATCACGCTAGCCCTGGCCAGGGACTTTGCGTAATGGCTCTCTGACACAGCGCGATATCAACTCCCAATACCGGGAGAGACGAATCCTGTCTAACCGCTACTGCCTCTAAGTGCTCGAGACTGCACCCAACTACTACCTGTTTTCACGACTCCTTTGAGCCGTGGTAGGGTAGCAATCTAAGAATAGTGGGACAAACTCAAGGAGAAGTAGTAGTGTCAAGTCTGCGGACTATGCTGTACTCATGTCACCTGGGAACTGTTAACTGACGACGGGTATAATACCAACCAACAGTTCCCCGCGAGTCCTGTCCGATGTACCCGTAACCTAACGAGCACCTGTATACTATCTCCAGTATGACGTACTGATGGCTGTGGGACAGACCATCTCCCCAACTGGGATGGGAAGGTTACACACTAGTCTACTCTGGAGTATCGATGCCCTATCTCGATAATCCTATGACTAGGGACCTGTATAGGATGTTGCTTATAGACTACCCAGCCCCCACTAGTGTGACTGCCATCACAACGCTGGTAATCAAGCAAAGATCCTAAGGGCTCTACTAATATGTATAAGCGATACGTTACAAGAAACATATGCACATATTAAAGTAGACACAAACCAAGTAGCATACTACCATTTTTAGCAAGACTGTCAATACAACTGTGAATATCCCAAGCTTCCATTAAGTAATATACAAACTAGTATGATACAGTAATGGCCTTCTAGGGCATAAACACTAACAAATCTCCCGGCGATCTACGATCTCCCTGATCAGGTGATACCGCCTTAAGATGTGTCTGGACTTCTGATGGGACCTGGGTTCCTGCGCTAAAGCTATAGCGCCGTTGTTGTCGCAATACAGAGGTATTGGATTAACACTGGTAGGAACCACCTGATGTTCTGTGAGGAACTTCTTCATCCAGACAGCTTCTTTTGCGGCATCGCAAGCAGCTATGTACTCCGCTTCCTTCGTTGAGTCAGCAACGGTGTCCTGCTTGGAACTCTTCCAACAGACCGCCCCTCCATTGAGGGTAAAGACATAACCCGACATGGACATGGAGTCATCCTTGTCACTCTGGAAGCTGGAGTCGGCAAAGGCCTCGATCTGGAGGTCTTTTCCGCCATACACCAAGAACATCTCCTTATTCCTCCTCAGTTACTTGAGAATGTTCTTTACTGCTATCCAGTGCTTCTCCCCTGGGTTTGCCTGATACCGGTTTACAACGCTTAATGCGTATGCTACATCTGGTCTGGTACATAACATCCCATACATTATAGAGCCTACCGCAGAAGCGTAGGGTATAATCGACATGCGATCACTTTCCAAATCAGTCTTGGGAGACATCTCTTTGGGGAGGTTGATTCCGTGACAAGCCGGTAGGTTACCACGCTTAGAATCTTCCATATTGAATCTTTTCAATATGGTGTTTATGTACCTGGACCGCGAAAGTCCCAACATCCTCTTTAATCTATCACGATAGATCTGGATCCCCAGAATGTAGGTGGCATCACCCAGGTCCTTCATGGAGAACTTCTGTGACAAGAATCTTATGACTGACTGTAGCATAGGAATATCATTTCCTATTAGGAGAATGTCATCCACGTACAAGACGAGGAATATAACAGCTCTCCCTACAATCTTACTGTATATGCATGCTTCATCTGGATTTTTGATAAAGTCGAATTCTTTGACAGTATCATCAAAACAGATGTTCCAACTCCGCGATGCCTGCTTTAGTCCATAAATGGACTTAAGCAACTTGCACACTTTACCGCTGCTCCCACTCTGAATGAATCCCTCTGGCTGATCCATATAGACGCATTCTTCCAAATTACCATTTAGAAAAGCCGTCTTTACGTCCATCTGCCAGATCTCATAATCGTGGAAGGCAGCAATGGCAAGAAGGACCCGAATGGATTTGAGCATAGCCACTGGAGAAAAGGTTTCGTCATAGTCCAAACCAGGTCTTTGACGAAAACCCTTCGCAACAAGTCTAGCCTTATAGGTTTCAACCTGTCCATCTACACCAATCTTCTTTCTGAAGCTCCATTTGCAGCCTACGGGTTTTACCCCATCTGGAGCAATGTCCAAAGTCCATACTTTGTTAATGTACATGGACTCCATTTCGGTCTGCATTGCATCCAGCCATTTTACAGAGTCGACGCTCTGAATGGCTTGCTGGAAGCTAGTAGGGCCATCATTGTCAATGATGCAATCCTCGCGATCCCCATCTATGAGAAAACCTTAGTATCTCTCAGGCGGATGAGACTTCCTACTACTTCTGCGGATAGGCGCTGGTATGTCCCTCTCTTATGAAACTTCTTGTTCTACCAAACTTTCAGTAACAGCCTGTGGTTCTGGAATTTCTTCCAGTTCTATTGTGCTCCCACTCTTCTGATTTTCTAAAAATTCAGCTTCCAAGAAGTGGGCATGACGAGAAACATAAACCTTTTGTTCCTCTGCGTAATAGAAATAATACCCCTTGGAGTTCTTTGGATATCCCACAAACTTACACTGTACTGAGCGTGCCTCGAGCTTGTCTGGATGCTGCTTTTTTACAAAAGCTGGACATCCCCATGTCCTAAAGTGTTTAAGACAGGGTTTCTTCCCACTCCACATCTGATATGGTGTGGTAGGCATAGTCTTGGTTGGAACCTGGTTCAAAAAATATGCTACTGATTCTAGTGCATAACCCCAGAAAGATCGCGGTAACTTAGCCTTACTCATCATGGAACGTACCATATCCAATAGGGTTCGATTCCGCCTTTCCGATACACCGTTGTGTTGTTGTGTGTATGGAGGAGTAAGCTGAGAGAGAATTCCATTCTCTTTTAAGTAACCCAGGAACTCGGCACTTAAGTATGCACCACCTCGATCAGATCTCAGTGTCTCGATACATTTGCCTGTTTGGTTTTCCACTTCATTCTTGTATTCTCGGAATTTCTCAAAGGCCTCGGATTTATGCTTCATCAAGAAGATATGTCGATACCTAGAGAAATCATCCGTAAAAGTAATGAAGTAGGAATAACCACATCGCGGATGTGTAGACATTGGACCACACACATCGCTGTGTATGAGTCCCAAGAGCTCGCTCGCTCTTACTCCGTGTCCAGTAAATGGAGTCTTTGTCATCTTTCCCATGAGACAAGATTCACAAGTAGCATAAGATTGATATTCGAACGGATTCAAATATCCTTCTCTATGTAACTTAGTCAATCGTGTTTCATTGATGTGACCTAGTCTACAATGCCATAAGAAAGCCTCATTTATTTCCGGAGACTTTCTTTTAAGTGTGTTCTGGACATTGAAAACCTGAGCTTGATTCAATACGTATATACCGTCATCTAATGTACCGGACCCAATCAGAACATGATTTAGGTGGATGTGAACTATATCACTTACGAATGCAAAATCATATCCCTCTCTCGAATGTGAGGACACAGATATGATATTACAAGTCAAACTAGGTACATACAGACAGTTACGTAGAATCAATATCTGCCCACTTGTCAAACCTAGGCGATATTCTCCTATGGATTCAGCGTCCACGCTCATTCCGTTTGCAACTCTGAGAGACAAATCACCTACCCTGATAACTCAACAGTTTCTCAAAGCATGTAATGAATTACAGATATGAGATCCTGCTCCGGTATCTAGTACCCAGGAAGTAGAGTTAATTGACAAACAGTTCTCAATTATATACACACTCGAGGCCGAAGCCACAACATGCTTCGTATCCTGTCTACTGGCTTCCAAAGCCCTGTAATCCTTCTGCCAATGCCCGTTTCCATAACAATAGGAACATCCCTCCTTACCTACACCAAGTCCAGAAACTTTTGCTCTTCCTTTTCTTTCTACTTCACTGACACCGTATATCGGCTTTGTGGAGGTCTTCTTCTTTTCACCCTTTGCTTTCTCCCTGGATGTAGAAGAAGAAGGTCCCCCATTAAGCAGAGCGGGTGTCTCCCTGGTTTCTTTCAGGGTGTAAGTAGAGGGTAGGGACTGTGGAAATAAGTCAGCATATGACCTGTTTCCCAATGTGGTCTTCTGGTCCTTGAGCTCATCAATATAGCTAGTCATCGTAAGGACGCCGTCCCCTACAGATGACCCGACAGCCAACCTCGCTTGAAGCAATTCGTTCGAGGTCTCATATCCTGCGATATGAGATTGCTCTCAATATAAATCTTTGTTATGGAGAAAGATGGAAACTAAGTCCATCTTCTCGTGCTGCTTCTGGTATACACCATCAACTGAAGCCAACACGAGGCACTTGGCATTTACATTATCCTTTTCCCTTGTCTGACGGATATTCATATCCACGACGGTGGAAACTGGACCTCGGACGGTGGGGCCTTGAGTAGTAATAGGCTGGTCCAGCTTGTCATAGGCAATGGACATCTGGACAGACCTTTGCCAATCATAAAAGTCAGATTCAGTCATTTTGTTATCTAGATGTAACCTAGTCATGGTCACATGGTCGCTGCAAGGAGAGAGAGAGGGAACACTTTAGCATGATGCTCTTGCAAGTTTTGATTGGTTTTTAGTTTATCTAAACTGGATGGCTCCCACTGTTTCTCGAATCATTCCTCAAACCATAAAAGAAGAATTAGTCAGGACTGATCTCACCGTACAAAACTTGCTTAACCGTTCATCCAGGCTAGTGTCGGTACTTCGAGGGAGGTTTTACGACGCTTTCGCGAAGTTCCTTAATTAAATAACCTCTTTTCTCAGGAGGCGTAGCCCTGCTGACACTGTTCTAAACACCTACTTGGTTTATAGCAATGATCGTTAAGTGACGAATCTCCTGATAAGTAGCGGATACTTACAGTAGGGTTTGGATCCAAATATCATCGTGTGATAAAGCTGAAGGAATCCTACCAAAATTATCACACTCCAAATGGTATGCAACTCTAGGAAGTTTCAGTTTCTTTAGAAACTCCCGATGTGGATTTTTGCCCCATGCTCTTATGACCTTTACTAAGGGCCAACAAATCATAAGTCACATGTCAAGTTCTATCCATCATTATCTTGTTAATTTGAACCCACCCGTATATACTCTTGAGTAAGGGCCAAACAAAGTAATACGACTGTCCTAAACCAACGCATCTATCTATGCTACATGTGAACAACCCAGCAGCTACCAATCACTATGTCTTGACTAAGGGCCAAACAAACATAACTTGAATACTACTGACCATTCATATGAAATGACGGAGGGCTACGACTGGTTTTGGTGAAACTGTGAACGTAGTGAACTTGATATAACCGAATGAACCTGATAGCTTTTTAAAAGGAGTGGTTAAAGCTCCGCAATTAAAAATTCTGCTCTTTTAAAATAACCGAGTGGTTTCTTTTAAACTGTTCCAACGATTTCAACTTTGGTTTGTTTTCTTTGCATTAAAATAATGCGTCCCATCAATTAACCTATCATTGCAGAAAACAACGAAAATACAACGTCCTCTTATGCCATCCGCATTCGCCACTGGGTCCCGTCATTCACCCGTTAGGTTACTTCACTAACGACAGAGCGGGGGCTAGGCTAGCGCGGATGCAAAACATAAGCAACGCATACTAGATATCATATATCGATACTGTACATTCGTCAGACGCAATAATAGGCATTCCAGATCACAGATGAACATTATTGGATATACAAGCAATTCGCGTTTCCTTTGAGCCTGCAACGAAAGACGGATTGCACAGTTGTGATGAATAGATATTACCCATCCTAGACCCCTACGGGTACGACAAACTACCCGCCAAGTACCCGAAGTGAAGCGGTCTCCCTCAACAACGTAAGTAGGCCACTAAACACTTCAAAGTACCCGGTAGTTTGTGCACCCCACCTTGGATTTATCCTAGGAGCATAAAACAGTAAATGAAATAATACAACGGTGGCTACAACCTCAGCCCGGATGTGCCCCTCAAAAGAATATTACATCATATTACAATTTACATCGAATGAAAGAATATAAAAACTCATCTCAAACCCCGGCTAATCATCACAACGATCCAATCAAGTTCATATACACAAACCAGTAAAAACCATTACAGAAATGTGCAACCCCCTGCTTACCGACATACTAGCAATTAGGGGAGGTTTACGAACACATTAAACAACACAGATAAAACTTGATCAACAAATAACTTAGAATTTCGATCGACAACCTTTTTCCGTCTCTACCCCATGTGCAAGCCAGCACTGAAATAACCTGGGCAGAAACAGAATATACAGGAAAACAAAACACCATAAAATAAGAGTTACAGTGCAAATACGAGTCAAATCTGAGTTGACTCGGCCACGGATCCGCGGCGGATCGCACCAATCCGCCACGCTTCCGCGGCAGTCTAAACGAGTTGGGAATTCGTATTTCACCAGTATTCTTAGAATTCCCATCTGTGAATTTTCATACCTATCAAATAATTTTTTTGACACGTTTAAAATCGACAGATACTTTAGGGATCCGGGGTTATGTTTTCGTGTTTTTCCGACGATCGAAGTTCTAATTAGTTGCTAACAAGCTAGTAATGGTTTAGCAGGCTCTGATACCAGTGTAAGTCCATGTCACGCACCCCACGAGCTTGCGTGGAGGCAGAATATATGAAAAATAATTATCAAAGCTTCGTAACACGGACTTGAGCACACGGATCGTGTCTAAACCATAACTAGCAAACTACGAGAGGTTTAACTACTCGGATTCGAAGTTATACCTCATGTTACTTGTCCTTCGGGTCTTCATCGCTGTGCTCCACCCCTCGTTGGCTCTATGGATCATGGGGCACCTCAACGGCCTCCTCGAGTCAAAGACGATCCACCCGAGAGTCTATAGTCCGAGCTCCTATCTTGAATCTGAGATAACTGCGGCTTCTAGATCGCTAATCTAGAAGTCCTAGAGAGTGAAGAGTAACTAGATAGATTACTTAGTCACTTAAACCCTAGGATTCTCAACTCATGAGAGCTTTTAGGGTTTTGAGGAAGAAGATGAAGACTTGAGGAGAGAGAAAGCTTTTGTGATAATCATATGAATAATAACTCATGAAAGAATAATATCAAGCATACAAATATCTCTTTGATAAATATCTAGAAATATCTTGTAAGCTTCATTTAATCCTAAATGGTGAATCACCTCATGAGTCATTAATCATTTAATGAAAACTTACAACTCATCTCTCCACCTCATTTGTGTTTAATCCAAAAAGAAATAAAAACAAATGAGTCATCTTCCTCTAGAAGCTTCCCGACAAATTACGAGACTGCCCCTCCCATCCGTATTCCCGAAAAACATGGATAATCTTTGACTGAATAAATCCATCTGTATAATACTAGAATCTAGCTTAAACCAAAGCCCGCTAGTATTATCTGCCCGATCATAATACGTGCACAAGTGTACGTAAGTGATCGCGGCCCTGCCGTAAAACCATACGGCTTCTACACCTTTTGCCCGGTGCAGGGAAACTCTTTGTGTGGGACTCTAAAGAATCGACACTACGCTGGCAGTGGGTTTAACCACAGGCCGCAAGCGGTACTAGCTGTACGTAACGGTCCCCAGGTAGATGTCGATAAGAAGGACGATGAGGAAACCCATCCGAACTCCTACTGAGCCTGATGTGACAATTTCTGTACAGTCCGGTCTGTTCGTCTAGGACTATCGCATATCGGGCCTAGGGGGCAGTAAACTTCAAACCCCTAATAGCAGTATAAGTCGTGTCGGAGTGAAGCCCATTACACCTTGAGAAGCTACTGGAACCTACCAGTAAATCTCACTTGCCCTGGCCAGGGACTTTGCGTAATGGCTCTCCATACACAGCGCGATATCAACCCCCAATACCGGGAGAGACGAATCGTATCTAACCTCCACTGCCTCTAAGTGCTTCGGGACTGCACCCAACTACTACCTGTTTGCACAACTCCTTTGAGCCGTGGTAGGATAGTAATCTAAGTACAGTGGGAACACACCTGAGGCAAAGTAGCAGTATCAAGTCGACGGACTAAGCTGTACTCATGTCACCTGGGAACTGCTATCTGACAATGGGTATAAAAACAACCTGCAATTCCCGGCGAGTCCTGTCCGGTGTACCCGTAACCTAACGAGCACCTGCATACTATCTCCAGTACAACGTACTGATGGCAGTGGGACAGACCATCTCCCCAACTGGGATGAGAAGCGTACACACTAGTCTACTCCGGAGTATCGATTCCCTGTCTCGATAATCCTATGACTAGAGACCTGTATAGGATGTTGCTTATAGACTACCCAACCCCCACTAGTGTGACTGCCATTACAACGCTGGTAATCAAGCAAAGATCATAAGGGCTCTACTAATATGTATAAGCGATACGTCGAAAGAAACATATGCAGTTATTAAAGTAGACACAAACCAAGTAGCATGCTACCATTTTTAGCAAGACTGTCAATACAACTGTGAATATCCCAAGCTTCCATTAAGCAATATACAAACTAGTATGATACTATAATGGACTCGCCGGGAACATGCTAGTTGGTATTATACCTATTGTCAGATAGCAGTTCCCTGGTGACATGTGTACAGGTTAGTCTACTGACCTGAGATCGTCATTTGTCTCGTGTGAGTTCCCACTGTGCTTTGATTACTACCTTACCATGGTTCAAAGGAGTCGTGCAAACAGGTTTTAGTTGGGTACAGTCCCGAGCAACATGGAGGCAGTGAGTGGATCGTTAGGGGATTTGTCTCTCCCGGTATTGAGGTTGATGTCGCGGTGTGTACGAGTGTCCATCACCAGAAATCCTTGGCCGGGGTAGATGAGAATTACTGAACTTGGATCAGTAGTTTCTCAGTTGGTGATAGGTTTCATACCGACACTAATTGTCAAGTTATCAGGAGTCTGAGTTTATCCACCCCCCCACACTCGATATGCGATACTCATAGATGAACGAACCGGACTGTACGGATATTGTCACTGTCTGGCTCAGTAGGGTTTGCTCGTCGGCCTCCCTTTCGCTCAATACCTGGGCAGCCGTTACGTACAGCTAGTGCCACTGACGTGCTTGTGGTTAAACCCACTGCCAGCGTATTGACAAGAGTTTAGAGTCCCATACAGAGGGTTTCCCTGGTTCGGGCGAAACGTTGTAGAGGCCGTATGGTTTTATAGAAGGGTTCGATCATATTTGTGCACTTGTGCAAGGATCATGATCGGACGGATAATATTAATGGGTTTTGGTTTAAGACGAATCCTTGTATTATATTGTTGGATTATTTTCATCTCGTTGTATTCGTATTCAGTCGGAAAACGGATACGGGTAAGTATATACGGATGAGGGGATTCTTGTAATTCGTTACAAGATAACTTTAGGGTTGCCATTGTAGGCTATAGTGCCCTCAAAGTCAATTATTGGATCGTAGGCACGTGATTGCAATGATTGAGGGAGGACCATACCGGTAAGACAGTTTTACTCGAGATGATAGTATGCTATCTGGTTTGTCTTTATCATCGTGTACATGCTTTAGGTGACATTATAGATCACTATTACACGTTGATAGAGCCCTCAGGATTCTTGCTTGACTACCAGCAGTATGATGGCGATCATATACGTGAGAGTTGGGTAGTCTATAAGGACATCCTTAAAGTGGCCCTAGTTGTGGGAGTTTCGAGACTGGGCATCGATACTCCGAGAGTATACTAGTGTATACGGATCGAGACCCCGAAGAGGGGCAGTGGCCGGTCTCACAAGACATTGGTGTCAGTTGGTTCACCTAAGATAGTATACAGGTACTCATTCGGTTATGAGTACACCGGACAGACTCGTCGGGAACATGCTAGTTGGTATTATACTTATCGTCAGATAGCAGTTCCCTGGTGACATGTGTACTGGTTAGTCTATCGACCTGAGATTGTCATTTGTCTCGTGTGAGTTCCCACTGTACTTTGATTACTACCCTACCACGGCTCAAAGGAGTCGTGCAAACAGGTTTTAGTTGGGTACAGTCCCGAGCCACATGGAGACAGTGAGCGGATCGGCAGGGGATTCGTTTCTCCCGGTATTGGGGGTGAGATCACGTTGTGTTTAGGAGAGCCATTACAAAAAGTCCTTGGCCATGGCAAGTGAGATTTACTGGTAGGTATTCCAGTAGTTTCTCAGGGTGTTCTGGGCTATACTCCGACACGACTTATACTGCTATTGGGGGTCTGACGTTTACCAGCCCCCTAGGCCCGATATGCGATACTCATAGACGAACGGACCAGACTGTACGGATATTGTCACTGACAGGCTCAGTAGGGTTTCAGGATGAGTTCGCTCATCGGCCTACCTTTTGCTCAATACATGGGCAGCCGTTACGTACAGCTAGTGCCACTGACGTGCCTATGGTTAAACCCACTGCCAGCTTATTGACGAGTTTTTAGAGTCCCCCACAGAAAGTTTTCCCAAGTTCGGAAGAAACGTTGTAGAAGCCGTATGGTTTTATGGCAGGGTTCAATCATATATGTGCACTTGTGCATGGATCATGAACGGACAGATTATACTAGTGGGCTTTGGTTTAAGCCAGATCCTAGTATTAGATTGTTGGATTATTTTCGTCTTGTTGTATTCATATTCAGTCGGAATACGGATGCGGGTATGTATATACAGATGAGGATTATTCTTGTGATCCGTCACGAGTTTACTTTAGAAGATGCCATTCTATTTATTGTTTTAAACATTTGGATTAATGTTTATTATGTGGAAATTGTGAGTGCAAGTTTTGTTCAAGAGCATTAAATATGGCATGTGCAATATTGGTGACTCATGGTGTGTTTTCTTATGCCATATCTATTCTCTTGATTGATTATTGTGTGGGATTAAGTGTGGAGAGAGAGAAGGCAGCCACTTGGGGCAAGGGATTGGTTTTGAGTTTATATTAGACCTCTCACATTTTATCTCACACAATAATGAAGCTCATTTTCTTCACTAGCTTTTTTCTTGAGCTCACAACTTCCATCAATGGATTCTTCTTCAACCTCCACTCTATCCCTCTCATGTGTTGGGAATCCTAGAGTGTTATGAGACAAAGTAATCACACACTATCTCTACATCATCTTGGGCATCTAGGCTAGCAAACTAGTTGCTCGAGTTGCTTCAGTTTTTGAAGCGGGAGCCCGTATAAAGAATCCTCGACGTAGAGCCTCTTCGACAAGCGATACCGGAGAGCAAACTTCGACGGTGCAGCCGCGAGGAGCTTGGCGCAGAGATTGAAGATCGAAGGACAAGGATCGATCGGTATAATCTCTCCAAACACTTTTCTGTATTACTAGTATAGGGTTAATGGCATGATCCTGGTTTTAGGGTTACGTTATCGCCAGTTTTAAAAGTTTTATTCCGGGTTTGGCCTCGGATTGACGGCCGGGGCGCTGGCGTAGCCTTACATGGTATCAGAGCCAACCCGTTAACCACACTAACTAGTTTGCACAAGATTAAAATCTCGATTGTCAAATTTTTCCGAATCACGAATCAATGTTCATATGCTTGCTGTCGATTTTCAAAGTTGTTCTAAATTTTTTTTTGGGTATCTTAGAATTATGTGCAGGCAAAACTATAGCTACAGAAAAAATTTGGAGACCTAACTCCAAAATTCCGCCGCCGAACCGGAGTGAAATATCGCATTTTGCGGCCCTTCCGCCGCGCGTTTTAGGCTACAGTACCCCAAAATTTATCTGGGGCTCTAGTTCATGAAAATATGTTTTTTTTGATATATAGTTTTGGCCTAGATTTGTTTGAGTGCTGGATTTGCAATTGGGGCCTATTTGGAATGGTTTAGTCGATCGAAATTTTAAATGTGTATTTTTCAGTACTTGTGTTACTATCTGCGACCGTGAATGTCATTTGATCGGTACAACTTGTCTAATCTCTATAGTCCTTTTAGACGAGTTTGCGCACGTGACATTCACGTTGATGTTCTGTGTTGTGCTGTATTGTTGCGGATTCGTCGTGGTGGATAGCTTGCATGCAATGTTAGTACAGTTTAGTTTTATTTGTACATTTGATATCGTGGTGCGAGCGCCCGACATGTGGATTGCCGTCACTTTCTGTTTGTATATTATTCTTTTGGAGCACGACCGGGTTGAGGTCGATTTACCCGTTGTACATATTTTCTTTTCTGTAGTAGGATTACCCCGCGGTGGAGTGCACGGATAGCCGGGTTGTAGAGGGCAACGGTCCTGCATCTCATGGCTTTGAGACGGAAGGGGCTTCACTCTAGAATTGGCGGGCTATTCGCCGCACTCGTAGGGGGTACAAGTTGACCCAAGGTGGGGTGCTCAAGTTACCGGATTCCGTGAAGTGTTGGGTGGTCCATTCACTTTGCTGAAGGGGGCTGCCTCGCTTCTGGTTTTGGAGGGTAACTTTCCGCACTCGTAGGGGTCTAGGTTTTCATTGCACAGGCTATCCACACGACCAGGGGAACGTCGGGTTTCACTTGCGGCTCAAAGGAAACCCGGGGCTCCCAGACTATGTGTATTGTTTTGTGATTCTTATTACTTATCTGTGATGTTGCATTTATCACTCCTGGTGCGATTATTATATATTGACATATATACTAGTAGATGTTGTATATGTTTTACACCCACGCTAGTCCAATCCCCACTCTTTCGTTAGTTAAGTAACCTAACGAGTGATGACAGGACCCAGTGGCGAATGCGGATGGCATATACGTACATCATATTTTCGTTCTTTTGTGGTGTGATTAATTGATGGGACTGCGTTAATTCAGATCAATGCAAGGGAAACAGACCTATTCGATATTGTTGGAACAATTTTCAAAAAGTTGTTATTACAAGGACGTTTTCTTTTGTTTTGCACAGCGGTATTCGGTTATGAATATCCGGCACCTCATTCGACGAGGCAAGGGCCGAGATCCCTCCACCGGGAGTGACCCCTTGGGTAGAAGTTTGCGTCAGGGTAATAACTTCACTATAGTCGATTATTTTTTTCTTTGCATCGCGGTATTCAGTGAGAATATCCTGCACCTCATTCCACGAGGAAAGAGCCGAGAACCCTTCACCGGGAGTGACCTCTTTAGCAAAGGTTTTCGTCACTATATATTTGTTAAAATCAATCTGGTTCCTTCAACGATATCAAGTTCTTTACGTTAAAGGTTTTTCGCCAAAAACCATCCCTCTTTCATTTCAGACGGATAGCACTTAGTATTCATGCTATGTATGTTGGCCTTCGACAAGGCATGGTGTATGGTAGCTATTTGTTACTTTTCTGTTGCATAGATAGATGCGTTCGTTTGGGACAGTCGTACTACTATTTTGGCCTTCGTCAAGGGTATGTACGGGTTGGATCAAATTAACCTGGATAATGATGGGTAGAACTTGACATGTGACTTATGATATGTCGGCCTTCGTCAAGGTCATAAGAGCATGGGGTAGAAATCACATCGGGAGTTTCAAACATACAGGAAACTTGCCAGGCATGTGCATACCTTCTGGAGTGTGATAACGTGAGTGGATTCCATCGGATTATCATGCGATGATAGTTGGATCCCGATTCCCACTGATGAGTTGGTTTACTCCTCGGGTGATCCCGACTAATTCTTCTTTCAGGTTTGGAGGAGAATTTGATGATACAGTGGGAGACATCCTGATTAGCTAAAGTGATTAACCATTCTAGAATGATCTAGATTAGAGTGCACGCAGAGTGTTTCTTTTCTCTCTCTCTTTGGCAGCGACCATGTCCCGACCCTAGACTATAACTCAGTAACCAAGTTAACCGATCTTTCTTAAAACTCTGGCTTTTGGATTGTCTGAGTTGCATACATCATTGCCACTCATTCTTTTACCTTTTGCATTTCTCCAGAACACCCCGTATCACTACGAACATCTACTTCCATTGGATAAATCCATCGTATAGTTACATACGAACTCGAAGGAACTTGTTCCAGATTCGAGGATGGATTCTGTTTCTGGAGAGATTGAATAAGATTATTCGGTTTTGTTTTCCCTTTACCTTCTCTCAGGTTGTGAGGGCTCCTACGATTAGAAGAGGGTACACCTATTGTGCTCATTGGATAGTCTTCTTCCAAACTATAGGCTGGTGCCGAAAGGTAGGGAATGAAGAAAACCAATTAGCCTAAGTGTGGTGTACAGAAGGTAATAAGTAAAGACAAATAAAGGGATTAGAAAGAGGGCAAAGTAAATTGCGACTGCTATCATTCACAACCAAACCACGTATATCATCGCCACTCCTACTTCACCTTTGCATTTCTCTATAACACTCCGTATCACTACGAAGATCCACAGTTATTGGATACTCCATCGTATGGTTATATACGAACTCGAAGAAACTTGTTCCAGTTCGAGAATGGATTCTGGTTCAGGAGAAATAGGAATAAGGTTTATTCAGTTGTCTTTTATCTTTACCTTCTCTCAGGTTGCGAGTGCTCCTAGGATTAGGACAGTACACCTATTACGCTTATTAGATAGTCTTCTTCCAAACCATAGGCTGGTACCGAACGGTAGGGAAGAAAGAAAACCATTTAGCCTATGGGGGTGTACAGAAGGTAATGAGTAAAGACAAATAAAGGGATTTAGAAAGATGGCAAAGAAATATACGCTTACAGTCATGAATCTGATAATGGAAGAGGAATTGCTAGGAATACCCGAATACCTCTTCGAAAAATTTTCATGTTTCGGTTTCACTATGCGTTGTTAAAAGAAAACTGATTTCCCAATTAGATCCTTACTCCAGGATATGTATTTACCAGGTTTTGATTTTCACATCTGTATGGTTTTACAGATGATGAGTAGGAGTAAGTTATTGGGAATTAGGTGATCATCCTCATTATATCGGGATTCGTTGTATTTGGTGATATTTGAGGAAATCACCTGGGTTTTTGCCGGACGACAAATATTTGGTTTTGAATATCCGTTGTTATGCACCAATTTCAAACTGATATATCTGTACGTTTATTTTATAAAGTGAGATATAACTTTTTGAAATTATGTCCGTAACAATTACCTATATCAGTTGATGGTTAGGTAAGGAGTATTAAACAACGGTGTAATTCTTCTTAACCATAAGTACAGTTTTCAACCTACAACGCACAGGGTTTGAGTTATTAAACTCAAAGGAATTATACAAAGTATTGTATGTTGTCCAGTGTCCATTAGGACAAAGGGGTTGGTCCTCGTACTATATTTTGTTTACTTGTGACTTCTCAAGTTTTAGAGACGTGTTTCGTAGAAATACAAGGTCCAAATTTTGAGTAGTTATAGGTACAAGAATAAAGTAGAGAACCACATGCTGCAAGTATCGGGATTCTTCAAGGTATTCGAAAAGGTAGATACTAGTGTTTGGTATTCAGTTGATAGTAATGGTTTTGAGAACTTGCTTCTCTTTCAGGTTACTCATAATTGGATGCACTCCTAAGTTGAGTAATGTTGATCGGCCACTCTCCATTTAGTTGACATGCACTGGAGACAGCTGCATGATTTGAATCTGGTTCCAATTAAATCAGTGCTTTTGTTTCTATATTGTATATAGAATGGATCATATCTCAACGATGTTAAGGTATATGGAGTTGTCCGGCTTATGCTTAAAACCAGAACTCTGGATAACTCAAGGCACGTTTCTTTAATGGCAGTTTGTGGGTTACCCGGGATATAATGAGGGTTAATTTTCTACCATCTGGAAGATCAATAGTGATATTGTTCTTGACTCGCCACAGTTTTAGTAAAATGGATTTTTTCAGAAAACAGTAGTGGGAGTATGGTAGAACTGTAAGTGATTCCAGAACCACAAACGATTACTGAAAATTAAATAGAATCTAAAGATTCAATCTGGATTGACATTCCATTAGCCACTCCGCAGATATGGTGGGTAACCTCAAGCACCCGAGAGGTACTTCGGTAGCCTCAAGGACGGTGACAGGAAGGTTCTTGTTTACCCAGACTTGCCATTACTGTTGTTCCAGACTATGAGACCTGGAAGGAGGATGAGTATAACGTCGTTCTAAACTAGTTTTAGAAGTGCACGTATATATGACTCTGCCAAAGGGTTGTCGTAGTCAGTGGGAGCAGCGGAAGCGTAGTGGACAAGTAGCTTGTTTCTATTTATAGACAAAAGCAGATATAGCGGAGATAGATCATCTATTTTTGATGTGACAGTCATGGGCTTTAACTTCATCAGAATAGGGGATGGATCTGTTAAGAAGGTAGTAGGGTGTGATGTCCTGGTATTTGGATGACATACACAGAGTAGGAAGTGAAATTCCTATACGACGATCGGTTATACTTTGGTTGTCACACAGTGGTTTCTCCATATAGGATATGGATATAATATCAGGCATTCTGGTAACTAGATCTATGGGTTTAGATCTAGATTTAGGAAGTGTCCCAATCTGTGTACTTAGACAGCATTCTAAAGTTGTTTTAGAATGGACGACTCCTGGCATGGTGGTGTACCTGCAGGTGATCGAGTCACCCTCTCTAAATGTGTCTTAGAGACTAAAGAGGAGAGGGATGTGCATGATTGGCATATCACTTGCTTAGGCAATTGAGTCAATCATGAGATGTCAAATACCACACCAGATGTTGTTTTTGCACTAGATGCAATAAGTTTATATTAATCCAATCTTGGAGAAACGTTCGGAAGCAGTTTTAGAACATAAGTGGATGTTCTAGGGATATGATAACGACAGCCTCCTTCGGGAGACAGTTATCATTCCATGCTTCCAAGGTGACCTGGATGACAGAGTGACTGTCAAAGTTATAGTTTTCTTTCTTTTGAGGGGCGGTAGTTTGGACAGGTGGTCCAAGCGGATACTGAGGGAGGCATGGTGCAGGATACTTATTAAATTCATTTAGCGATACAGTCTATGAAGTTTGCTGGATTTGGAGTTCATTTGTGAACTAGGTCCCATCAGATATCTAGACATATTCTAAGACACATATTGCTCATTTCGGGAGATGGCTTTCTCCGCGAACTTGAGATTAAGAGAGACATAAAAAGAAACATCAGAGCGGATCCACTCACTAAGGATATTTCTCAGATGCAATAGTTTCACAAACAAGCTTTGTGAGACTTATCAGTAGAGAAGTTGTAGGGTTCCTATCGACGGAAGCAAGGTTTCGGGAGGCATTGTCCAAGCCTTTTTTAAAATTTTGTCGTTAAAGGAAACTCTAAACTAGAATCGTTAGCTAGAATACAATACGGAAACACATAGTAAACCTTTTACCATCTAAGTGAAATAGAAATACAACCTTTGTAGATCGGTCCTTCACTTCAATAGCTCCTTGTTGTAGTCCCTTCGCTGCGATCGTGGTTCTCCCGGACTCTTGCATGGCTTCACGAGGCGAAAAGAGCGACCTTGCTTGAAGTCTTCGAGGCCGAAGAAGATCTACGTCGAGGGGATGCCAACGCAAGCTACTACTTCACTAACATAATAATTAGTGAAGAAAACACCCTATACTAAAGTGATAATCTAGTAGAGGATGGAGAATTAGGAAGTGGATTCACTTTAGAATTTATTTTTTCACAATATTTCTCACTTTGGATCAAACCCTAGAAAAGCTTTTGGCTTTGAGGAAGAAGATGAACAAATAGATGAGAATGAAAATGATCAAGTGAGAGAGCTAACCATGGGTGAGTGGGTATCATATACTAACTCATGTAGAGACATAACCATGGCTAATTATAGTGGTTAGGTTAATAAATATCCTAAGTAAAACAAAATGGGTGGACTTTGTCAAAGCGCTCACAAGCTTCTACAAGCTTCATGCTTTAAACAATTATCCACTAATTTTGTATTTACTTTGAATATTAAAACCCCACCATTTTAATTAGTATGGTGTATGTCTCATACACCCATGTATGTTGTATCAACAACCATGATACAAAAACACAATTTAATATATATCACATATATATTAAAGTTGTGCACATGTGAGAAAAACAAATGCTTAAGTGAACCAATATTAGTTAATGTAAATTAGTATATCACATATACAATTATACACTAAATTATCAAATCAATACTTGACTTAATAATCCGGCTATATCTCATATAACCAACTAACATCCAATGTATCGTCTTATCGAATCAACCCTTGATTCGATGACCCGGATATATCACATGTAACCGACCGATACAAAAATTCACGAGAATAGAATACGGTATCACATACATGCATTATTCTCGGTCCCGCACATATCACATATGTGCTCCTATTTCGTTTTTCCTGAGCCAGTAAAACCTCTATGTAGGACTTTAAAGACTCGTCAATACGCCGGCAGTAGGTGATGATCACATCAAGCACCCACAAGCCGTCAGCGGTACTAGCTGGACGTAACGGCTATCCGGGTATTAAGCGATCAGAAGATCAGCAAGCAAGCCCACTCCAACTCCTGCAAAAGCCTGACGGTAACACTTTCCGTACAGTCCGGTCTCCTCTTCTGATATGTCGCATATCAAGTCTAGGGGTGGTAAACGTCAGACCCCAATAACCGATAAGTCATGCCGATGTGAGGCTCATAACGGTCGAGAAACTACTGGTAACACTTACCAGTAAATCTCTAAAACAGCCCTGGCCAGGGACTTCCCTGTTATGGCCAATCGAGCACAGCGCAACATCAACCACCAATACCGGGAGAGACGAAACCCCTCCTATCGCTCATTGCCTCCACGTGTCTCGGGACTGTACCCAAAAACCACCGTTTTGTATGCCCTCTTGGACGTGGTAAGGTGGATATCAAAGCACAGTGGGAATCACAAAAGACTCTATGACGATCTCGGGTCTACAGACTAACCTGTACAAGTGTCACCAGAGAACTGCCATCTGACGTGAGGTATAATACCATCTGGGAGTTCTCGGCGAGTCCGTCCAGTGTACCCAGTCTCCACTGAGCACCCGTATACCATCTCTGATGTCAAACATCAATGGATATGGGATCATCCATCGCCCATCTTATGGGTCGAGAAGCGTATACGCTAGTCTACTCTGGTATATCGATGCCCTGTCTCGATACACCCACGACTAGGAACATTAAAGGATGAACTTATGGACTACAATGGCCCGACTAGTATGATCTGCATCATAGTCCTGGTAGTCAAGTAAACATCCTAAGGGCTATACCAACATGTAACCATAAGACAGTATCAAGAGACATGTATACATGTTAAGATAAAGAGCAACCAGATAGCATACTATCATATCGAGCAAGAAACTCCTCTCTATATATATGTCCAAGCATCCAATATAATATACATCATATGTACAATACTGGCCTCTAGGGCGTACATACAACTAACAATCTCCCACTTGCACTAGAGCCAGCTGCTGTAGTATCGCATACCGAGCATCCCGAAGAGTCTCTCGAACTGTATCTGGGGAATGGCCTTCGTGAGTGGATCTGCTGTGTTGTTCTTCGTGTCAACTCTCCTGACCTCGATCTCCCGGCGATCAACTATCTCCCGGATCAGGTGATACCACCTCAGAATATGCCTGGATCGCTGATGGGACCTGGGTTCCTTGGCCAAAGCCACCGCTCCATTGTTATCACAATACAAAGGTATTGGATCCTTAATGGAGGGAACCACTCCAAGTTCAGTTATGAACTTCTTAATCCAGACAGCCTCTTTGGCAGCATTGTTGGCAGCGGTGTATTCAGCCTCCATCGTCGAGTCTGCCACGGTTTCATGCTTGGAACTCTTCCAGCATACCGCCCCTCCGTAGAGGGTAAAGACAAACCCCGAGTGTGAATTAGAGTCGTCCTTATCACTGTGGAAGCTCGAATCAGTAAAGGACTCCACTTGGAGTTCTCCGTTACCATACACCAAGAGCATCTCTTTAGTCCTTCGCAAGTACTTGAGAATGCTCTTCACTGTTGTCCAGTGACTCTCTCCAGAATCAGCTTGATACCTACTCACTACACTTAGTGAGTGTGCTACATCGGGTCTGGTACATAGCATCGCGTATATGATAGAGCCTACTGCCGAAGCATATGGTATCCCTTGCATGCGAGCTCTCTCCAAATCAGTCTTGGGAGACATCTCTTTGGAGAGAGTGAGCCCAGAGATCGTTGGTAAAAACCCATGCTTGGATTCTTCCATACTAAATTGCTTTAGTATGGTGTCAATGTAGCTGTATTAGGACAATCCCAGTATCCGTTTAGATCTATCTCTATAGATCTTAATCCCTAAGATGTAGGAGGCATCCCTTAGATCTTTCGTTGAGAATCTTTGTGATAAGAAGAGATTGACCGATTGCAGCATATGAATGCCATTTCCTATCAAGAGTATGTCATCCACGTACAATACAAGGAAGACAAACTTACTCTCTGCCACCTTCTTGTAAATACAAGGTTCATCTACATTTATGACGAAATCAAACTCTTCGATAACGACGTCAAAGTAGATGTTCCAACTCCGCGATGCTTGTTTTAATCCATAAATGGATTTAAGCAGCTTTCATACTTTTCCGCTGCTCCCACTAGCTACGAAGCCCTCTGGCTGAGTCATATACATGCTCTCTTCTAAATCACCATTTAGAAAGGCGGTCTTAACATCCATTTGCCAGATTTCATAGTCATGATATGCAGCGATGGCAAGCATGATCCGGATGGATTTAAGCACAGCCACTGGAGAAAAGGTTTCGTCATAATCGACACCTGGTCATTGACGAAAACCCTTTGCAACAAGTCTAGCTTTGAAAGTCTCCACTTTCCCATTTACACCAAGTTTTTTCTTGAAGATCCACTTGCTCCCAATGGGTTTTACCCCTTCAAGAGCATCGTCCAAAGTCCATACTTTGTTGGTGTACATGGATTCCATCTCGGACCGCATTGCATCCAGCCATTTCACTGAGTCCCCACACGTGATGGCCTGCTCGAAACTAGTTGGGTCATCATCCTCCATGATGCAATTCTCGCTTCCACCGTCCATGAGAAAACTGTAGTATCTCTCAGGTGGGTGAGGAACCTTACTAGATCGGCGGAGAGGCTGAGGTTCGTTGGGAACTTCTGAATCCTCTGGTTCCACTAAATCATCAGTTTCAGTTTGTGTAGCCGGAATTTCTTCCAGTTCTACCTCGTTGCCACTAATTTCCTTTGCAAGAGATTCCTTTTCCAAAAAGGTGGCATGTCGAGAAACAAACACCTTTTGTTCCTTGATTTGAGTTAGATTTTAACGATCAAAAATAATATTACCGCAATCAAGAACGGCGTCTCTTGGTAGCTAGCCGGTGAATACGGGTCGGCCCACAGGGATGATGTATATTTCCTAGTTGTTCTAACGAGCTAATTCCAAATGGTGTTTGGATCTTTATCACTAAAACTAATTTGATTTAGACTAGGATTTAGGAAACTTGCAAGGATTAGGTTTAGGTTAAGTTTGGTAAAATAAAATTTCCCACCTCTTTCAATGGCCTAAATTAGATCTTTTTAGGAGTTATGGTAATTATTAATAAAGGGGATTAGGATGATCGGGAAGAAACTATGTTTCTTCCTCTAGATCCTTGTCCTTCCTTTCTTAATCCTTACCCTAACCTCCATGGAAAACATGCATATCCGGTCTTTTATACTACGGTATCACCGTTACCTCGTAGGTAGGGTGCCGTAGGGAGCGGAATATGCATGTATGGATGGAGTCCTAATTATTAACATGTGATGGACAAGAAAGGGGTGAGAGATCTTCATCTCTCAAACCCTTCCTTATTCCTAACCCAAACAAGCGAGGAAACTACTCGCTCATTGAGGGATCTACAAAAGAAATGATTTTTATTTTGTTTTAAGAGTTAAGAGATTAATTAACTACTGCAGATTAATAAAAATTCTAATCTAGATTAAACTAAGGCAAATAAGAATTCATATAGGGTAGAAATTGAAACTAAGAACTAGGGCAAAAATAAAATCTACTTACAAATTGAAGATCTCCAAAACTTCAAGAGAATTCTGAATTTTATTAGGAGGCATGACCTAATACAAGAATTTGAGTCTCTATTTATAGGACATAGAAAACCCTAGGTTTACAATCACCGCATGTATGCTTTTACTAAAATACCCCTAGGAAGACTAGTCAGCGCCGCCACTCGTATAGGTAAATTTTTTCGCCACTACGGGCTCTACCCGGCAGCGGAACCGCGGCCATAGGTCAGGTTTGGCCGCGGTTCCGCGGCCAAAAGAAGGGCTTGTTGCTTCAATTTCTCTGTTTTGCTTCTGGGTGTCTTTGTCTTCCTATTTCTTTGGTTGGTTCTTCAGAATGTTTTCCATTTCTCTTCCAGATCACCACAGTGAGTAATGTAGTGGACTTTAGTCGTTCGCTTTGTGTCGAAGTTTTTAACCTTGCGCTGCCTTGTACTTTGTGAACTGATCTTCGTGTAGGCTTGGTCAAGATCCTTCTATTTGTTGGTCGTAGTCTCACTTTTGCATCGTCTTTTATCTTTTTCACTGTTTTTGTTCCAAGAACCTGTAACCTGTAACTATGTAGCAGACATGGGTCAAAAGAACCTGTTTATTTGTAAAATGTATAAGAATGGGGAATAAAAGAATGCAATATTACTATATGAACAAATACCCCCAAACTTACCTTTTGCTCGTCCTCGAGCAAACCTAGTTTTATTCTCAACAAAAACCTAACCTCACTTTCGCAGGGAAATGCGATTGCATTGAGCTCGTGCAAA
The DNA here is from genome assembly GCA_030015575.1 of Agapanthus africanus. Taxonomy (NCBI): domain Eukaryota; kingdom Viridiplantae; phylum Streptophyta; class Magnoliopsida; order Asparagales; family Amaryllidaceae; genus Agapanthus; species Agapanthus africanus. The sequence goes on along the minus strand of CM057351.1, from coordinate 89,362,539 downwards.
AAGCCGTTAAACCTCTAGGTGTCCCTAGTAGGAGGAGTGTTGTCTCCTGAGGGTTTTCACCGGATACTACCCACAAAATCCTATCAATTTGGCTTATCGACTTTTATTTTCCAAGTAGGTTTCTAATAAGAAACTCTATTATCTTCGACTCATAAATTATCCACCCATATTCTTCACGCTTCCTTATCATTTAACTTAAGATTATATATGTTCTGTAGACCTATTTAGCTTTTGGCATCTCTTAAGTTTTTCTTCTAGGATTCTATCTCAACTTAGGAATTTTTATCATCTTTATTAAAGACATAAGTCCTATTCTTCATTCCTATCTCTTATCTAAACCCCAATCACATACCCCTGCATGTGTGTATATATCATCCCTACACTTGGAAATTCAAATCAAGCAATCATACTCTTGTCCGTTGTAACACCCGAGCCTAATGCTACTAATTTCAGTTACCGTTTGAACGTAGTGTGGCACCCATTTCATTTATCTTGCTTGATTGTTACTTATTGTAATTTTACCCCGTCAATTCATTTCTGCATATAACAATTTATGGCATCTAAAATAAAATTAAAAATATTCATCTTGGCCTACTTGACAACCCTAACCCTGTGGTAGCGTCCGTGCATCGTGTTCTCGTCCCGTTCAGTGAAACGGGCGAGTTTGGACGGCTACGTGCACGTGCGTGTGTCCGTTTTGGGGGTATGCTTTTTGATTGTAAAACACTTCATTTTAAATTTTGGATCCCGCCTAAAATTCTATTATTTCAATTTCAAATTTTTGGACCCGACCCGGGCGCGATTTGGAAACATTTTACTTTGCGCCAAATTCCCAAATTTTAATATTTAAACCATCATATATTCTCTTAACTATATAAATTTACTGTTCCCTAAAATCTTTTAAATCTAACCGTATAATATTTCACCCTATTCCAAATTTTTTAAAAATCATTTCCTAAACAAACCATAATCCCTTCCAACCAATCCCCTCCTTCCCTTTATTCTCATGGGCCCCACACCTCACACATCTCTCTCTCTCTCCCCCGTCTCTCTCTCTCTCTCTCTCCCTCCCCCGTCTCTCTCCCCCTCTCTCTCTCTCTCTCTCTCCCCATCCTTCTCTCTCCTCTATATATCTTCTTCCCCCCTTTTTTTCTTTTTAAAGAAATGCAGAACCCAAACCCCACGTAACCCGGCCGTCTCGCCCTCGCCGCTGCAGCCCCAACGCCGACGACACCGTCACCGGCATCCTCGCCTCCTCGCCCTCGACCGATCCACCGCGCCTCCCTCCTCCTTCTCACTTCTTCCTGTGCACCCTGCACCAGCGCCGCGGCCACTAGCAACCCCCTGCACGCGTCTGCGCCGCCGGAGTCGCCGCCGGTGACCTCGTCCCCGTGTCCCCAACCTTCGTGTGCACTCAGTGAGCATCGCATCCCCTCCTCTCCTTCTTCTCCTTCCTTCTTTTTCTTTCATTTTCTTCACAGTTCTTGATCGCGGTATCCCCTGCCGGTGGTCTGCCGGAGTTCGTCGACGCCGTCGACCGTCACCACCCGTCCCACAGACCATTGTAAGCCTTCCCTCTCCATCCTCCTTCCCTTTCTTCTTTATTTTTTCCGTTCTTTTCTTTGTGCAACTCTTGACATTCACTGTTCTGATCTTGGCCGGAATCCGGTTATGCCGGCGACGTGTCCCGACGTTCCAGCACGGCACCCCGACCCGTGTGGCTTCACTGTTCGTCGTTTGGGATCATTCCGTGAACCGTGCGTCCGTCGGGAGTTTTCCCCGCCGACGTTTAACGTTCTGTTTTCCCGATTCGCGACCCGTCGAGGCAGGTAATCCTTGCTACATGCTAAACAATATTTACTTATACTTAATGACACCCTAAAACCTGCAATTTAACTTTGGTATTATCATTTCTCTTTTTCGTGTTCAATATTGTTATATAACATTTTATCTTTCAAACTTGGAATCTATATATGTAGATATCATTGCATCCATGAAATCTTAACTTGGTAACATGATTAAACGGCTATAATTGTCTTACTACATTCTTATAATGTTGAAATCATCTCTATAACACAATTGATAACTGTATTGCAAATCGAATGAATCTGCCTATTGCTTAATTCATTACTTATATCATGTTGTTGATAACCATGCTGGATTATATAACTGATTGTGAGCACACCTATGTTATCGTTTACATCTTGACCGAACTTGCTACATGCATATTGATTGACCCGACATGGTACCGTACACTGCTTGACTTGACCTGATGTACCATGACCTGATCCGTTACATGATCTTGAGTCTAATGCCAACAAACCTGACATGTAGTCCTCATGGACCATTCCTGTTGTCTATCCAGACAAACCTGTTTACCTGATCCTGGGTTGGCATTAGTTTCTTGATTTCGGGATACCTGACTTGACATACACATATAACTTGGGGGTATGGGGAAATCAAAGGTCAAACCTGACTTATAACTCAACAGTTCACTACCTGTTCTGAGTGTACACATTCCTGTTTGGTGCCTAGCGGCATGTCTCAGTTTCAGCCGAAAATATTGAGGCCGTGGTCCCGGGTATGTACGGGATACTATTGAGTGTACACATTCCTGTTTGGTGCCTAGCGGCATGTCTCGGTTTCAGCCCAAGAATATTGATGCCGTGGTCCCGGGTATGTACGGGATACTATTGAGTTACTTCGATGATTCATCAATTGGTTTCAAAGACTTTAGAACAGAGAACCTGGTAGAACAGTCCTGTTTACCCACTGCACACCACCCTGCACTGCTCTGATTCATATTATTGTTACCCTTGCTTTATTCATGTTTATATTCGCATTGCCTCTTTATTATGTTATTACTTGATGACTTGACGCGCTGACGTCTGGGTTTTGCATGGCCCAGATTCTGTACCGCTGTCGCAGTCCGAGCAGGAGTACTTCAGCCGACAGGCTGAGCTGTGAGTGTTGGCAGTAGTTAGTTTTCTTTCCTGCATTTTTATTCCTGATGTGAGCCCGCATTATGGGACATACATTCCAGTTGTTTGTATTGGATCTTTCGCTTCCGCATTTTATTATTCTTGACTCATGATTTATCTTGGATTATGGACATGTTTTAGATAGTTTTATTTTGTTCTTGATATCTCTACAACCGTAATGTGACTGTGGATGGATACTTCCTACCCATAGGTAGCATGGTTGGCTATGTCGCGCGCCCATTTTAGCGTACTCTGGGAAGCGGGGCGTGACATGGTTCTTTTGGTATCAGAGCCATCGGTTAGTTGGGTTGATTCTTTGTAGTTGGGTATTATACCCAATACACGAATCAGAATACCCGTGTTTAGGAAACTTGTCCTGCCACCTTGCCGTTTACCATTCGTGAATCACATTCTTCCTGATTATATCTTTTACGATGTGCAAACTTCCTTTGCATATCGAATCGAAACCTGATTCCTTGTTATCTCTAGGACTTAGGCGACTTGGGTGGAGTTATGTAATTGTGGCTATGATACCGCGGCATAGTTACAATGCGGCACTCTATTTAAGTATCTTGGAGTTCTAGCCTTGATCTATATTCAGAATCTATCATCATGCTAATGTTAGGTGTTTTGATTGCAGGAATATGGCCGGTAAGAATTTGAAGACGTACCAGAGGCGTGTGGACGAAGCCGCCATGCTTGGAGTGATAAGAGGAATGCTGGAGAATCAAAAGAAATAGACCGAGCTGATCCAGCAGCAAGCGGAATCTTTTCAGGAAGGTTTGCAGATCGTTCAGCAGTCTGTGAACAATGTTGGAGCTAAACCAGTTGACCGAGTAGGGATCGTAGCAGATTTCAGGCGTTTGGGTCCGTCTACATTTACTGGTTTGGAGGAGCCGTTGCCAGCGGAGCAGTGGCTAGTTGACACAGAGAATTTGCTTGTTGCGGCACAGAATCCAGATGAGAAAAGAGTTGATGTGGTACGCATTCAGTTAGTGGACTACGCCCGAGAATGGTGGCTTGTGGAAGAGAACCGCTTGCCCAAGCCGATCAAGTGGGCGGATTTTTCAAAGAGTTTCCTAGAGAAGTTCTTCCCGCGGACCGCACGGGAGGAAATGGAAGAGAAATTCATCGGGCTAAAGCAGAATGGAGCACCCGTGGATGTGCATGCAGCAAAATGGACAAGACTATGTAGATTCGCCGGACCTTTAGTTGCCAACGATGCAGACAGGGCACGGAGGTTCATGCGCAGCTTGGACGTAGACATCCAGAGGCAGATTGTCTCCCTGGGTTTGACCACTTTCTCACAAGTACTTGCGGCAGCTCGAGAGCAGCAGAGTTTATCTGGGATGAAGGGGAGTTTGCAACAGACAGCAGCTGCGGTAAGGAAGTCAACATTTATACCAAACCAAGCTCATGGTCACAGAGGTATTCCAGTGGACCGTCGAGGTGTAGCACCCATGAAGAAGCCAGTGATCGTCGATCGAAGAAAGAGCATGACCTGTAACTATTGCAATTTACCTGGCCACATGCAAAAGGATTGTCGAAGGAAGCTGGGACTCTGTTTGGTTTATGGAGCGGCAGATCACGCCGTTGGTGCTTGTCCGTCGTAGCTTCGTACGAAAGATGATTTTCAGAAGCCTCCGCAGAGACCGTTCCTGGGGCAGAAACCGCTGACTCAAGGACCTAATCAGGCTCGAGCTTTTACCTTGACAGCAGATGAAGCTAAGGCGTCAGGAGAAGTTTTTTCAGGTACTCTACTCGTTCATGGTTTTCCCGCATTAGCGTTATTTGATTCTGGTGCATCCCATTGTTTTATGTCATCCAAGTTTTTAACTACACACTCGATTGACTACACGACCCTGTCTAGTTTCTGGGACATACACACTGGGAATGGGAAAATCATAGCTAGTAGGGAATGTAAAGATTGTACAGTTGTTGTGTGCGGACGGGAGCTTTTTGCAGATTTCTTGGTGATTGATACGGGCAGCTACGAAGTCGTCTTGGGAATGGATTTTCTTGGCACTTTCCACGTTCACATTGATTGTAGGGCAAGGAAGGTAATTTTCCAAATTCCCGGACATGCAGAGTTTAGCTTCACTGGAGGAAGCAATTCTGTCGGGCCAGTCGAGTTCAGGGCTAGGCCGACAAACAATATTCTTGCAGCAATGGAAGTTGATGAAAGTAAAGAGCCGGCTGTTGTTCACGATTTTATGGACGTGTTTGAAGATATATCGGGTTTACCGCCGAAGCGAGACGTGTAGTTCGCAATTGATCTTATTCCTGGTGCAGCGCCAGTATCCAAAGCGTATTATCCAATGGCACCAGTAGAGTTGGAAGAAGTCAAGAAACAGGTTGCTGATTGCTTGAAAAAGGTTGGATTCGAAGCAGTAACTCGCCTTGGGGAGCTCCAGTTCTTCTAGTAAAGAAGAAGGATGACACAAGAAAGATGTGCATCGACTATCGAGAATTAAACCTGGTGACTATTAAGAACAAGTACCCGATCCCTCGCATTGGCGAACTTTTCGAGCAGCTTAGTGGCGTGAGGGTATTCTCGAAGCTGGATTTGCGATCCGGATATCATCAGGTCCGAGTGAAAACAGAAGATATTTGCAAGACGGCGTTCCGAACTCGGTATGGACATTACGAGTACTTAGTGATGCCTTTCGGAGTAACGAATGCGCCGGCAGTATTCATGGACTTGATGAACCGAATCTTTTCACCGTTCTTGGATCAGTTTGTTGTGGTATTCATTGACGATATTCTGGTTTACTCAAAGAGTTTTGAAGAGCATGCTAAACATTTGAAGATCGCACTACAAACGTTGAGACAGGAGAAGTTATATGCGAAGATGAGTAAGTGCGAGTTTTGGCTGGAGGAAGTAAAGTTTTTGGGGCATGTTGTGTCTGGCGATGGAATTGCCGTCGATCCAGAAAAGATTGCAGCAGTTCGTGATTGGCCGATTCCAAAGAATGTTTCGGAGATAAGAAGTTTTCTTGGACTCGCCGGATATTACAGGAGATTTTTGGAGAACTTTGCTTGTCTGGCAGAGCCGTTGGCCAAGCTTACGCGCAAGGAGGTACCTTTTGTATTGACGGATAAGTGTGCGTTAGCTTTCAAGACGTTGAAGCAGAAATTGATAACCGCCCCTATTCTGACCGTGCCAGACAATTCCGGAGGATTGGTGATTCACAGCGACGCATCTGGGAAAGGATTGGGATGTGTTTTGATGCAGCATGGAAAGGTTGTAGCGTATGCATCGAGACAGTTGAAGACCCATGAGAAGAATTATCCAACTCATGACTTGGAGCTTGCGGCTGTGATTTTCGCTTTGAAGATTTGGAGACACTACCTATTGGGCGAAAGGGTCGAAGTTTTTACTGATCATAAGAGCTTGAAGTATGTGTTCACACAGAAGGAGCTTAATATGAGGCAGCGTAGATGGTTGGAGCTGATGGCTGACTACGATCTTGATCTTAAGTACCATCCGAGGAAGGTTAACGTCGTGCCGGATGCGCTTAGTCGGTTACCAGCAATTCAGGTGTTAACTACGCAGAAGGAGATCGTTGCAGATTTTCGAAGATTTGACTTGGAGGTTGTGCTACCGCATTCTACGGGACAGTTGATGCAGCTGCAAGTACAGTCATCGTTGATCGAGAATATTAAAGCAGCACAATCGCAGGACCCTAGACTGCAAAAGTTTCGAGGACAGGTTGAAGCCGGACTACGAACAGATTTATTGATCCACGAAGATGGTTCGTTGAGGTATGGTATCCATTTGTGTGTGCCAAAAGGAGATATTCGTGAAGAGCTTATGAAGGAGGCACACAGTTCAGCTTATTCTGTATATCCAGGAGGCACAAAGATGTACCGAGATATTCGACAGCATTTCTGGTGGGAAGGCATGAAACGGGAGATTGCTCGCTTTGTGGTGAAGTGCTTGGTGTGTCAGCAAGTTAAGGCTGAACATCAAAGGGTTGCTGGTTTATTGCAACCACTTCCGATTCCTCAGTGGAAGTGGGAACATATAACCATGGATTTCATGACGGCTTTACCGCGGAGTCCAAAATGCAACAATGTTGTATGGGTGATTGTTGATCGTTTGACCAAGGCTGCTCACTTCATTCCTTTCCGGGTTGGTCAATCAACAGAGACTTTGGCAGAGCGGTACATGCAGAAGATTGTAAGATTGCATGGAGTACCGGTGAGCATCGTGTCCGATCGGGACACTCGGTTCTTATCACACTTTTGGCGGAGTTTACAGGAAAGTTTGGGGACTCGATTGAAGTTTAGCACAGCTTATCATCCTCAAACTGATGGTCAGTCGGAGAGAATGATCCAAACTCTTGAAGACATGTTGAGAGCATGCATGTTGGACTTCAAGGGTTCTTGGGAGGATCATCTACATTTGGTGGAGTTTTCTTACAACAACAGTTTTCAGGCAACTATCCAGATGGCTCCATTTGAAGCTTTGTATGGTCGTAAGTGCCGTTCACCTGTTTGCTGGGACGATGTCGGTGAACGAAGATTGTTAGGACCAGATTTGGTTGTGGAGACAGTTGAGAAGGTTAACACTATCAGAAATCATATGAAGGCAGCACAAGACCGACAGAAGAGTTGGGCAGACACGTCAAGAAGACCTCTAGAGTTCGCCGTGGGTGAGTTGGTATTCTTGAAGATATCACCAACTAGAGGGGTGATTCGTTTTGGAAGTCGAGGAAAGCTTAGTCCTCGATTCGTTGGACCCTTCGAGATCTTAGAGCGTGTCGGTGAGGTAGCGTATCGTTTGGCGTTACCGCGGTCCTTGGCGAGTGTGCACGATGTGTTTCACGTATCTCAACTCCGTAGGTATGTTCGAGATGAAACACACGTATTGGATCATTCGGAGCTAACAGTACGAGAAGACTTGACTTTTGAGGAGCGACCGATTGAAATTGTGGATCGAAGGGAAAAGGTTCTTAAGAACAGGTGATCCCTCTTGTGCTTGTTTCTTGGGGTAATCGCTTGCATGGAGAGTCCACTTGGGAACGAGAAGATGAAATCCGGCAGAAGTTTCCTCACCTTTTCTTGTAGTTATCTATCTTTGTATTCTTGGAATTTCGAGGACGAAATTCTTTTTGTAGTTGGGTATAATGTAACACCCGAGCCCAATGCTACTAATTTCAGTTACCGTTTGAACGTAGTGTGGCACCCATTTCATTTATCTTGCTTGATTGTTACTTATTGTAATTTTACCCCGTTAATTCATTTCTGCATATAACAATTTATGGCATCTAAAATAAAATTAAAAATATTCATCTTGGCCTACTTGACACCCCTAACCCTGTGGTAGCGTCCGTGCATCGTGTTCTCGTCCCGTTCAGTGAAACGGGCGAGTTTGGACGGCTACGTGCATGTGCGTGTGTCCGTTTTGGGGGTATGCTTTTTGATTGTAAAACACTTCATTTTAAATTTTGGATCCCGCCTAAAATTCTATTATTTCAATTTCAAATTTTTGGACCCGACCCGGGCGCGATTTGGAAATGTTTTACTTTGTGCCAAATTCCCAAATTTTAATATTTAAACCATCATATATTTTCTTAACTATATAAATTTACTGTTCCCTAAAATCTTTTAAATCTAACCGTATAATATTTCTCCCTATTCCAAATCTTTTAAAAATCATTTCCTAAAAAAACCATAATCCCTTCCAACCAATCCCCTCCTTCCCTTTATTCCCGTGGGCCCCACACCTCACACACATCTCTCTCTCTCTCCCCCGTCTCTCTCTCTCTTCCCATCCTTCTCTCTCCTCTATATATCTTCTTCCCCCCTTTTCTTTTTAAAGAAACACAGAACCCAAACCCCACGTATCCCGGCCGCCTCGCCCTCGCCGCTGCAGCCCCAACGCCGACGACACCATCACCAGCATCCTCGCCCTCGACCGATCCACCGCACCTCCCTCCTCCTTCTCCCTTCTTCCTGTGCACCCTGCACCAGCGCCGCGGCCACCAGCAACCCCCTGTACGCGTCTGCGCCGCCGGAGTCACCGCCGGTGACCTCATTCCCGTGTCCCCAACCTTCGTGCGCACTCAGTGAGCATCGCCTCACCTCGTCTCCTTCTTCTCCTTTCTTCCTTTTCTTTCATTTTCTTCACAGTTCTTGATCGCAGTATCCCCTGTAGGTGGTCCGCCGGAGTTCGTCGACGCCGTCGACCGTCACCTCACAGACCATTGTAAGCCTTCCCTCTCCATCCTCCTTCCCTTTCTTCTTTATTTTTTCCGTTCTTTTCTTTGTGCAACTCTTGACATTCACTGTTTTGATCTTGGCCGGAATCCGGTGATGCCGGCGACGTGTCCTAACGTTCCAGCACGTTACCCCGACCCGTGTGGCTTCACTGTTCGTCGTTTGGGATCATTCCGTGAACCGTGCGCCCGTCGCGAGTTTTCCCCGCCGACGTTTAACGTTCCGTTTTCCCGATTCGCGACCCGTCGAGGCAAGTAACCCTTGCTACATGCTAAACAATATTTACTTATACTTAATGACACCCTAAAACCTGCAATTTAACTTTGGTATTATCATTTCTCTTTTTCGTGTTCAATATTGTTATATAACATTTTATCTTTCAAACTTGGAATCTATATATGTAGATATCATTGCATCCATGAAATCTTAACTTGGTAACATGATTAAACGGCTATAATTGTCTTACTACATTCTTATAATGTTGAAATCATCTCTATGACGCAATTGATAACTGTATTGCAAATCGAATGAATCTTCCTATTGCTTAATTTATTACTTATATCATGTTGTTGATAACCATGCTGGATTATATAACTGATTGTGAGCACACCTATGTTATCGTTTACATCTTGACCTGACTTGCTACATGCATATTGATTGACCCGACATGGTACCGTACACTGCTTGACTTGACCTGATGTACCATGACCTGATCCGTTACCTGATCTTGTGTCTAATGCCAACAAACCTGACATGTAGTCCTCATGGACCGATCCTGTTGTCTATCCAGACAAACCTGTTTACCTGATCCTGTGTTGGCATTAGTTTCTTGATTTCGGGATACCTGACTTGACATACACATATAACTTGGGGGTATAGGGAAATCAAAGGTGAAACCTGACTTGTAACTCAACAGTTCATTACCTGTTCTGAGTGTACACATTCCTGTTTGGTGCCTAGCGGCATGTCTCGGTTTCAGCCGAGAATATTGAGGCCGTGGTCCCGGGTATGTACGGGATACTATTGAGTGTACACATTCCTGTTTGGTGCCTAGCGGCATGTCTCGGTTTCAGCCCGAGAATATTGAGGCCGTGGTCCCGGGTATGTACGTGATACTATTGTGTTGCATCGATGATTCATCAATTGGTTTCAAAGACTTTAGAACAGAGAACCTGGTAAAACAGTCCAGTTTACCCACTGCACACCACCCTGCACTGCTCTGATTCATATTATTGTTACCCTTGCTTTATTCATGTTTATATTCGCATTGCCTTTTTATTATGTTTTTACTTGATGACTTGACGCGCTGACGTCTGGGTTTTGCATGGCCCAGATTCTGTACCGCTGTCGCAGTTCGAGCAGGAGTACTTCAGCCGACAGGCTGTGCTGTGAGTGTTGGCAGTAGTTAGTTTTCTTTCATGCATTTTTATTCCTGATGTGAGCCCGCATTATGGGACATACATTCCAGTTGTTTGTATTTGGTCTTTCGCTTCCGCATTTTATTATTCTTGACTCATGATTTATCTTTGATTATGGACATGTTTTAGATAGTTTAATTTTGTTCTTGATATCTCTACAACCGTAATGTGACTGTGGATGGATACTTCCTACCCACAGGTAGCATGGTTGGCTATGTCACGTGCCCATTTTAGCGTACTATGGGAAGCGGGGCGTGACATCCGTTGTCCAAAGCACTTCTTAATTGGTGAATTTTAGATGAATTTTGCTTACACATCCTTCAAGCAACCGTTAATACTTCTTGAGGTACCAACAACCGATTACAAGATGTGTTTCCACATTAAAGCATAATTCCTAGTCTTGTAACACCTAAGTCTTTAGCAGTGACTCCCAAACCAGTTGGTCTAACGCACAAGGTGATGAAGCACCATCGCTAAATATTTTTCTATCTTTTCAGCCTTAAGTAATTACAAAAACCAGTGTTCATTTTTTTCTTTATTCACACTTGTACATTTTATTTCACACTAAGGACTTAAGACAAGAGCATTTCAAGGTCTCTCCTACTATTCCAAGTTTCAAGGTTCGTGTTTGTGCAATTTTGTAGGGTATATATTTTCAGAATTTAGACTTAAGCTAGGAATTATTTTTCAAACTTATACTCTAATAAAAAATATCAATACTTTTCCTTTGTTTTAACTTAGCCCAAGAAGTCAACTCAAAATTTGCCTATTTCTAAACAAACTACAGAGACATATACTTTCTAGCGTTAAATTTTAAGAAAGGTTATTTTTAGGGTTTTTAATTTACTAAGTCTAAGATCTAGTTGTTCATAGCTAGTTAACCTATTTGTCAAAATCAAGTTAAATAAGGCCAAAATTGAATACTTTAATTTTTATAATTTTTGAAATTTTCAATTTTTATGGGTTTTTCTTTTTCCATTTTTTTTAATTTTTATTTTTCAAATTTTTCCGTTTTTCTGATTTTTATATAAGGATGCAAATGCAAAAATATACATATGAATGCGAAGGAAGAAAACATACCGAGCATACCCCCAAACTTAAACTGGACAGTGTCCTCACTATCAGGCTGCACCAAGTGGGTCGAAAATGTCGGCAATTTCCTGCTTATTTTTTTTATTTTTATATTGTAATCATATATACAAATGATACACACCGCCAAACTTATTTGAAATAATGTTTTGGAAAAAATGATCAAAAATTTAGGGGTAAAATGGAGGAAAATCAATTGGTGTAAATCGGCTCCTGCAAAAACAGGAGCTCCTCCGACGGGTCAGCTGTGAGAAACGGTTTCAATCGATGTCCGTTTACTTTAAATAAACTACCGCCCTCCGGATTTTCAAGATCTACCGCACCGTGCGGATATACGGTGCATACTAAAAATGGCCCTTTCCACCTAGATTGGAGCTTGCCCGGGTGATAATGTAACCGAGTGTCATAGAGTAAAACCTGTTGACCAGGTTTAAACGTTTTACGCAGAAGGTGTTTATCGTGGAACACCTTAGTTCGGTTTTTAAAAATGACAGCATTATCATAAGACTCATCCCGCGGCTCTTCTAGTTCGTTTAATTGCAGCTTTCGATTGCTGCCCGCATCTCCCATTAATAAATTCAATACTTTGATCGCCCAAAATGCCTTGTGCTCAATCTCAACTGGGAGGTGGCAAGCATTTCCATAAACAAGCCGGTATGGAGACATACCAAGATCGGTCTTATATGCAGTACGGAAAGCCCATAGTGCATCGATCAGTTTGTGTGACCAATCTTTACGGTTTTTAGAAGCCGTTTTCTCCAAGATTTGCTTAATTTGCCGATTCGAAACCTCGGCTTGCCCACATGTTTGGGGATGGTATGGCGTTGACAGGTTTAAACGTTTTACGCAGAAGTGAGATCCGTTATCACTTATAATTGCGCGAGGGTGCCCAAACCGAGAAAAGATATGTGTAACATTTCAAAAAAATAAAATATTATTTTTGGAAATTTTTATAATTTAATATTAATTTTTAATGAATATTTTAATATTTCGGTATAATTAAATACCGATAAATGGGGAAAGATTTGGAAAAATTATGGAAAATTCTAAAATAGGGTATTTTATGGAATTATTCCATTTTAAAGTTTTTATGGTTAATTATATACTATTTTAGTGCTAATCGCGATTAAAAATCGCTAATCGGATTTTTAGCATTTTTGGTGCAAAACATGCATATATCATTTTTCCACACGTGTTACATTTTCTTACATGTTGTGGGTGTATGGTTGATTAGGGTTGACCATTGAGTGAGAAGGCTATGAAAAGAAAAGAAAAGAAAAAGGTAAGTATGATGAAGAGAGAGAAAGAGTGGGTTACTTTTGACTTGTTTGACCTTTCCTCCATCATTCTTCACACACTTTCCTCTCTCCCCTCTCCTTGTGTTGTTGCTGCAGCCCTCTCCCTCTTCTTCCTCCTCCCTCTTCAAGCTTAGATCCACCATGAAATTCACCCCAAAACCCTATTCACATTTCACAAATATTGTTCCCAAGCTCACGAGCTATACATTGGACTAAGAAAGAGATGGTTTTGAGGACTTTGAGCAACTCAAGAAAATTCTTGAGTTGCCAAAGGAGGTAAATTCTACACCATTAGTATAGTATTTCAATTCCTTGCGCATCAATACATGTTTCATGTCGATATTGTGGGTTTTGATGGACTTTGGAAATTTCTAGTTAGGGTTATGAGTTGAATTGAGTTGTAAAGTGAAATTGAGGCTTGTAGTGACCTTAAAATCCTATTAGTGAGGTTACATTGGACCAGACCTAAGAGTGAAACCCAGAATACAGATTTAGAGAGACGATATCGGGAAAATCTGTAATTTTGTGAGTGTGTTTTCAAATCTGCTATCACCTGAGCCACCTGAAAATAATTTTGGATTGACAGGGGTATATACAGGCAACTAGGAACCACCACACAAAGCCCAAGCCCATACCACCATTTTCTGGCCGCCAATAAATCCCTTCTGGCCGCAATTTGCAGCCAGAGCAGGTGGGTTTGATCTCGTTTTTGGTTCAGGGCCCTATCTCCAGTAAATTTGACCTTTGGTAAGTGCAATTTTGACTGATTCCATCTAGGATAGAATCTGGGGTAGTTTTCTTGTGTTGGCGCATGTTTTACGAATTGTTTTAGCATGGATTTTTGTATTTGGTGATTCGTTTCTGTCGGGTGGCGTTTGAACGTCAACGGCAAAGGATTATTGGTCATGTTTCCATGCGGGACTATAGGTTTTTACCTATGCTAGTAGCGTGTGCTGTTTTGGTTTCCGATGTGGTTTTCATGTGCTTTAGCGTTTGTGATATCCTTGTAGGTACCCCACGTGACGTCGAGGCATTAAAGATAAAGATGGCGACATCGGCATCGGCACACAAGAAGCAAGGTGAGTAGATTTATATCTACGGGGAGAAGTCGGGTGGATGACGTATAGCACCCCCGCAGTTCGTGGTGATGTATACGAATACGTATACACACATATATTGATTATATATTGTTTCGGATTATTGATGTTAAAAGATGGATAATTGGTGTGTTTGGATTGGTTTAGTGTTGCGAAACCCTAGAGTAGTGGTTGCACCACACATACACACACACACCCATACTTGCATACATTCTTCTTTCATATGTGCGTTTATGGGATTATATTTTTATGTGTTCACATGGGTATGGGACTATGTGTTCATATACTGGATTTAATGATAGTAATTGGGATTTGAGATGAGTCGATGACATTTGATTTGAGACCATGAGATCGGTGATATGGCAGGATCCGTATTTGAGATACGTCATGATGTTATAGCGGATCTTTGGACGACGATACCATGTGAATGGTGATATACATAAAATAGTTGACTTGTGATCGAGACAAGAGATAAGATATGTTAAGATAGCTATAATGGGTCGCATCGGGCGATGTATACTGCTTTATGATGATATGTACTGATGATATCGGTTTGTACGAGGCTGTCGATCAGTAGTCAGATCATGATTATATTGATGATATTAGTATTGTACTAGACGTAGATCAGTACCCGAATTATGATCTTTGATAAAGAGGATACCAGATGAATAATATGATGAATGTGATATTGACCCGTACCCAGATTTGGGATGCCGTACGACGGATTTACGTACGAGCTATATATTGATGTTTGATCCACACTCTTGATTTGGGAATGTCTGATTATAGATATGGTATCGGATGTGATATTATTGAGGCGTGATCACCGACTAATATATACATGTATGTATATGTATCGACTCAGATGTTAGGCGGTTTCCTTACCCTTAATTCAGCTTGTTAGTTCAGCCGTATAGTTTAGTTGAGTTGTCAGACTAGACTAGATTCCTACCTATTTCAAATACTAACAGATCGCGGGTATTTTAAAAGACAGGTCAAGGGATTCTACGGATATTTCAAAGGACTTATCTTTTCTTAAAAACACCGTAGCCCTTATTTTCAAAACACCGCGATTCGTGTTATTTCAAATGGCACCACTGTAGGACTTATATTTTATTAAATGCAGATTAGTTATCGTTGTGTCTAGTATTCAGCTCCCGCACATTATTGTTGTTCGCTCCGCATCGCATACTTATATTGTGATTTCATATACCATTATTGATATCATGTTGTTAGGACACCATCACCATTACCGATGATGCGTATGTTCCACGTACACATACTTGCTGGCTCACACACATCCTCATCGGTAATTGCCATGTCACGTACACTTAGAAAATACTATTGCATTGACATAGCTTGTTAGCTAATAGTTTCGACATGATATTAGTGTACTTGCCTTATATGCTAGTTTAGACATTGTAGTTATTACCTGCTACTTCATGCATGTTATTATTCACTGTTATGCCGCATTCATGGATTCTTATGCCTATATTCACTGTTTACATGCTATTGATGATTTGGATTCGGATTTTCATGAGATTTCCTGGATTTGGGGGAAAACAGCAAAAACATTTATAAACTTATTTTCTCTCTCTTCTAAAATGAAAAGTGCGGTTTTCCCATGATGTATGAGTCGTCCACCATGAGTTTGCTGATGGATTTCGAGACCCGATTCGAGGAGTTGGATGAACCGTTTCAGGTACATGGTGGGCCCGGTAAGGTACCCCGGGGCAAGAAGCTCGAGTAGTAGACGATGAGCCTGGAAGGGGAGCACTACCGACCGTTGATTTTACCCGACGCGTCGGATATCCGGAGGATACCGTCATGGTCTTGAGATTGATGGTAGGGGCCGGTCTGGACTGACGGTGCCCTAGATAGTGAGATTGAGATACTGAGTTTTTTGAGATATTGAGGTACTGAGATTTGATGATACAGGCCAGTCCGGATAGCCGGAGCCTGAGATATTGAGATATTGGGATTTATGTTTTGTATCGATGCTAGACACTGTTTATCCTGATTTCATTTATGATACCTCGTTTTGAAAATACAGAAATCTCACTAAATTATGAAAGCAGTTTCTTCGTTTACATGTGTAAGTCCACGTTAACTCTCCCGGTTCTTTCGGGCTTGCGGAAATGATGAAAAACGATTTTTCGGGTCATGGTAACAATGACTATAAAACACGGATCTTTGCTAAACTACACACTAGCAACAAACTAGAGTGTTTCCTACTCAGTTAGGTGTTATACCTCAACTTGAACTCCTTCTCTTGAGCTCTTTGTGGTGGTCGGATGGTTCGTTCCTCGTCTCCTTCTCTTGCCGAAGATGGATCCACCTGAGGGTCTCTACCTTGAGCTTCTTTCTCGAACTTGAGAAAACTAAAGTGTCCGGCTTGCTAGACCTTCAACCTCAGGATGAGTAGAGAGTGGCTTTGATGTTTTATCTCCAAGGAAATGGTTCTCAACACATGAGATGAATTTTCCTTGAGCTAGAGGAAGAGGAAGAGCAAAATGGAGGAGAGAGAATCAATATGATAGAATGAGAATAGTTTTACAACCATAACAATATATGTGAATTATCTAATTAATAATATTAATCCAAAATGAAAAAGGTGATGGTTGGTTTGATAAGACCATTATCATTTCACATTAAATGTTTTTGCAACGATCAAAGAGCATCTTTGGAAAGAAATGATGATGGTCAATGTTACAACCTTGGTCAACAAGTCAACAAACCCTAACCATAACCCAATTTCATTTAAATAACATTATCAATTGATATTTCACATAATCATTAGGGTTTGGTAAACGACAACCGTCAACTGTGC
Organism: Agapanthus africanus; assembly: GCA_030015575.1. Classification (NCBI taxonomy): domain Eukaryota; kingdom Viridiplantae; phylum Streptophyta; class Magnoliopsida; order Asparagales; family Amaryllidaceae; genus Agapanthus; species Agapanthus africanus. Next base: position 89,345,601 of record CM057351.1, on the reverse strand, counting down.
ATACACACCCGTACCAAAACCCTAATGAGAATCCTCTTCCTCTGCCTCAGTCAACTGTGCACACACACCCGCATTCATGTTCCGAGGAGCACGAATACTATGAGATAAAACTAACCCCAAAGCATATTCTAGGATCTGCCTCAAACCAGAGCCCGCTAGTAACAACTGTCCGGACACCAAACGTGCACAAGTGCGCGGATGTGAACGAACCCTGTCGCAAAACCATGCGACCTCTACTCTGTTTTGCCCAAAAGCGAATAACCCTCTGTGTGGGACTCTAAAGACTCGACACTACACTGGCAGTGGGTTTAACCACAGACCGCAAGCGGCACTAGCTGTACGTAACGGTCCCCAGGTAGATGCCGATAAGAAGACGGACGAGGTGAAACCCATCTGAACTCCTACTGAGCCTGAATGTGACAATCTCCGTACAGTCCGGTCTGTTCGCCTGAGAACATCGCATGGCGGGCCTCGGGGGTGGTAAACGTCAGTCCCCTACTAGCGGTACAAGTCGTGTCGGAGTGTAGCCCAGAACACCCTGAGATAACACTGGAAACCTACCAGTATATCTCGCTTGCCCTGGCCAGGGACTTTGTGTAATGGCTCTCCTAGACACAGCGCGGTATCAACCCCCAATACCGGGAGAGACGAATCTTGTCTAACCGTCACTGCCTCCAAGTGCTTCGGGACTGCACCCAAAAACTACATGTTTGCACGACTCCTTTGAGTCGTGGTGGGTAGTAATCAAAGTACAGTGGGAACACACTCGAGACGAAGTGATAGTGTCAAGTCAACGGACTAAGCTGTACTCATGTCACCTGGGAACTGATAACTGACGATAGGTATAGTACTAACCAACAGTTCCCGACGAGTCCTGTCTAGTGTACTCGTAACCTAACGAGCACCCGCATACTATCTCAAGTACGGCGTACTGACGGCTGTGGGACAGACCGTCTCCCAAGATGGGATGAGAAGCGTATACGCTAGTCTACTCCGGAGTATCGATGCCCTGTCTCGATAGTCCTACGACTAGGGTCCTGCATAAGGATGTGCTTGTGGATTACCCAGCCCCCATGAGTGTGACTGCCATCACAACGCTGATAATCAAGCAAAGATCCTAAGATCTCTACTAATGTGTAAAGGCGATATGCTATAAGAAACACATGCACACATTAAAGTATAAACAAACCAAGTAGCATACTACTATATTGAGCAAGATTGTCTATACAAGTGAATATCCCAAGCTTCTATCAAGTAATATACAAACAAGTATGATACAGTAATGGCCTCTAGGGCATATACCCTAACAATCTCCTACTTGCACTAAGGCCATGTACTGGCGTATCGAATACCTATCATCTCGATCAGCCGCTCGAACTGAGTCTGGGGTAAGGCCTTTGTGAGTGGATCAGCAGTGTTATCTTCCGTAGCAACTCTCCGAACCTCGATCTCCTGGCGACCCACGATCTCCCTGATCAGGTGATACCGCCTCAAGATGTGCCTGGACTTCTGACGGGACCTGGGTTCCTTCGCTAAAGCTATAGCCCTGTTGTTGTCGCAATACAGAGGTATTGGATCAACAATGGACGGAACCAACTGAAGTTCTATCAAGAACTTCCTCATCCAGACGGCTTCTTTCGCGGCATCAGATGCAGCGATATATTTCGCTTCCATCATCGAGTCAGCAACGGTTTCCTGTTTGGAACTCTTCCAACACACCGCCCCTCCATTGAGGGTAAAGACATAACCCGACATGGACTTGGAATCATCCTTGTCACTCTGGAAGCTAGAGTCAGCAAAGGACTCGATCTGGAGGTCTTTTCCGCCATACACCAAGAACATCTCCTTAGTCCTTCTCAGGTACTTGAGAATGTTCTTTACCTCTATCCAGTGTTTCTCCCCAGGGTTTGACAGATACCTGCTTACCACACTAAGTGCATAAGCTACATCTGGTCTGGTACACAACATCGCATACATTATAGAGCCTACCGCAGAAGCATAGGGTATAATAGACATGCGATCCCTTTCCAAATCAGTCTTGGGAGACATCTCTTTGGAGAGGGTGATCCCGTGACAAGCCGGTAGATTACCCCGCTTGGAATCTTCGATACTGAATCTTTTCAGTATGGTGTCGATGTACCTGGACTGTGAAAGTCCTAATATCCTCTTGGATCTGTCACGATAGATTCGGATCCCCAGAATGTAAGAGGTATCACCCAGGTCTTTCATGGAGAACCTGTGTGATAAGAACCCTTTGACAGATTGTAGCATAGGAATGTCATTTCCTATCAAGAGAATGTCATCCACGTATAAAACAAGGAATACGACAGTTCGTGCTACAAATCTACTATAGATGCATGGTTCATCTCGATTTTTGATAAAGCCAAAATCTTTGACTGTCTCATCAAAACAGATGTTCCAACTCCGCGATGCCTGCTTCAGTCCATAGATGGACTTCTGCAACTTGCACTCCTTTCCGCTGCTCACACTCTGAATGAAACCCTCTGGCTGGTCCATAGAGACACACTCCTCTAAATTTCCATTCAGAAAAGAGGTCTTTACGTCCATCTGCCAAATCTCATAATCGTGGAAGGCAACAATGGCAAGAAGGATCCGAATGGATTTCAGCATAGCCACTGGAGAAAAGGTTTCGTCATAGTCCAAACCAGGTCTTTGACGAAAACCCTTTGCAACAAGTCTAGCTTTATAAGTCTCAACCTGTCCATCTACACCAATCTTCCTTTTGAAGATCCACTTGCATCCTACGGGTTTTACCCCATCTGGAGCAACGTCCAACGTCCATACTTTGTTGGTGTACATGGACTCCATTTCGGTCCGCATTGCATCCAGCCATTTTACCAAGTCAACGCTCTGAATGGCCTGATAGAAGCTAGTCGGCTCATCACTATCTATGATGCAATCCTCTCTATCCCCGTCAATGAGAAAACCGTAGTATCTCTCGGGCGGATGAGACTGCCTACTACTCCTGCGGAGCGGCGCAGGAATGTCGTGATCTTTCGAACCCTCTGGTTCGACTAAGCTTTCAGTAATAGCTCGTGGTTCTGGAATTTCATCCAGTTCTATTGCGCTCCCACTTATCTGATTTTCCAAAAACTCAGTTTCCAAGAAGTGGGCATGACGAGAAACAAAAACCTTTTGTTCCTGTTTGCAATAGAAGAAATATCCCTTGGAGTTCTTTGGATATCCCACTAACTTACACTGTACTGAGCGTGCCTCGAGTTTGTCCGCATGCTGCTTTTTGACAAAAGCTGGACATCCCCATGTCTTAATGTGCTTAAGATAGGGTTTCTTCCCACACCACATCTGATATGGTGTGGTAGGCACAGTCTTAGTTGGAAATCGGTTCAAAAGGTATGCAGCTGATTCTAGTGCATATCCCTAGAATGATCGCGGTAACTCAGCGTTACTCATCATGGAACATACCATATCCAATAGGGTCCGGTTCCGTCTCTCCGATACACCGTTATGTTGCGGAGTGTATGGAGGAGTAAGCTGAGAGAGAATTCCATTCTCTTTTAAGAAATCCAGGAACTCGGCACTTAAGTATTCACCACCTCGATCAGATCTCAGTGTCTTGATACTTTTGCCTGTTTGTTTTTCTACTTCATTCTTATATTCCTGGAATTTTCCAAAGGCTTCGGATTTATGTTTCATTAAGAAGACATATCCGTACCTTGAAAAGTCATCCGTAAAAGTAATGAAGTAAGAATAACCGCTTCGCGCATGTGTAGACATTGGACCGCACACGTCGCTGTGTACGAGTCCCAAGAGCTCGCTCGCTCTTACTCCGTGTCCAGTGAACGGAGTCTTTGTCATCTTTCCTTTGAGACAGGATTGACAAGTTGCATATGATTGATATTCGAACGGATCCAAATATCCTTCTGTATGTAACTTTGTCAACCTTCTCTCATTGATGTGACCCAGTCTACAATGCCATAAGAAAGCCTGATTTGTTTCCGGATACTTTCTTTTCTGTGTATTTTGGACATTGAAAATCTGTGGTTGGTTTAATACGTATATTCCATTGTTTAATGTACCTGACCCAATCAGAACTTGATTAAGGCGAATATTTACAACATTGCTTACAAATGCAAATTCATAACCTTCTTTAGATATTAAAGATACAGAAATGATATTACAAGTTGCATTGGGTACAAAATAACTATTACGCAAAACCAAAACGTGTCCATCTGACAACCCCAGGTGATAGTCCCCCACGGACTCAGCATCCATGCCAGCTCCGTTTGCAACTCTGATGGTCATATCACCTGCCTTTAAAACCCTACGGTTTCTCAACGCCTGCAATGAATTACAGATATGAGATCCTGATCCGGTATCCAATACTCAGGAAGTAGATTTTATTGATAGACAGTTTTCAATAACATACACACCTGAAGCTGAAGCCGCAACATGCTTCAGATCCTGTGTTTCGGCCTTCCAAGCCCTGCAATCTTTCTTCCAGTGTCCACTCTTGTGACAGTAAAAGCATTCTTCCTTTCCCATAAGCTTTCCCGCTTCCTTTGTTGCCTTTACCTTTCCCTTCGTATCCACTTTACTAACACCGCCCCTTTGTTTGGTGGGGGTTTTCTTCTTCTTTCCCTTGGCTTTCGCCTTGGACCTAGAAGAGGAAGATCCTCCTACAAACAAAGTGGATGTTTCCCTACCTTTTTGTAGGGTGCCCTCTGCACTCCTCAGCATGTTGAGGAGTTCTGAAAGTTCAACTTCCTTTTCTTGTAAGTTGAAGTTCAGGATGAACTGGGCGTAAGTGGAAGGAAGGGACTGGAGAATCAAGTCCGTATAGATCTCATTCTCCAACGTGGTCCCAAGGTCCGCGAGCTCCTCAATGAAGCCAATCATCTTAAGCACGTGTTCCGCTACCGATGATCCGACGGCCAATCTCACCGAAAACAACTTTTTCGAGACTTCGTATCTGGCGATACGGGATTGCTCTCCATACAGTTCTTTTGTATGATGAAATATGGATTCAAGGTCCATATTCTCGTGCCTCCTTTGGTGTTCATTGTCCATAAAGGCAATCACGAGGCACTTGGCCTTCGCGCAATCGATTTCCCAGGTCTTACGGATTTCCTTATCCGCGACGCTGGTTTTGGGACCTGGGACAGGGGGAGCTTTGGTGGTGAGGAGATACCCCAACTTGTCATAAGTGATTGCCATTTTGACATTCCTGAGCCAATCTTTGTAGTTTGGCCCTGTCAGTATGTTTTTATCTAGTAGTAACTTAAGTCCAGTCATGATACTTGGTCGCTGCAATTAGGAGAGAGAGATGAAACACTTTAGCATGATGCTCTTGCAAGTTTAGATTGGTTTTTAATTTGTCTAAATAGGATGGCTCCCACTGTTTCTCGAATCCCTCCTCAAACCAAAAAGGAAGAATTAGTCAGGATCAATCTCACCGTACAATACTTGCTTAACCGTTCAGCCAGGCTAGTGTCGGTACTTCGAGGGAGGTTTTCCAACGATTTCGCGAAGTTCCTTAATTAAATAACATCTTTTCCCTAGGGGCGCAGCCCCGCTAACACCTTTTTAGACACCTACTAGGTTTATAGCATTGATCGTTAAGTGAGAATTTTCCCGAGGAGTAGCATATACTCACAGTAGGATCGGGATCCAAATATCATTGCGTGACAAAACTGAAGGAATCTTACCAAAATCATCACACTCCAAATGGTATGCAGCGCTAGCAAGTTTCAGTTCTTTTGAAACTCCCGATGTGGATTTTTGCCCCATGCTCTTATGACCTTGACTTTGGCCAACAAATAATAAGTCACATGTCAAGTTCCCCGTCATTCTCTAGGTTAATTTGAACCCACCCGCACCTACCCTTGACTTTGGCCAACAAGGCAGTACGACTGTCCCAAACCAACACATCTATCTATGCTGCACATGAATACCTAATCGCTACCAATCATTATGCCTTGACTTTGGCCACCAAACATAGCTTGAATATTATTGACCATCCATGTGAAACGACGGAGGGCTACGAATGGTTTTGGCGAAACCGTGAACGTAGTGAACTTGATATAATCGATGAAACGAGATAGCTTTTAAAAGGAGTGGTTTAAGCTCCGCGTTTAAAAGTTATTTTGAAAAGAAACCGAGTGGTTTTTGAAAGTGTTCCAACGACTTTTACTTTGGTTTATTTTTCTTGCATTAATTTTAATGCGTCCCATCAATTAATCCTACCATTGCAGAAAACAATGAAAATATGACGTACGCTTATGCCATCCGCATTCGCCACGGGATCCCGTCATCACCCGTTAGGTTACTTAAGTAACGACAGAGCGGGGGCTGGACTAGCGCGGATGAAAAACATAAGCAATGCCTAAATAGATATCTACATATAGATATATACATTCGTCAGATGCAATGATAGCCATTCCAGATCACAGATGAATACATTGGATATACTAGGAATCCGCATTCCGTTCGAGCCTGTAACGAAAAGCGGATTACACGGTCGCGATGAATAGCCAATACCCCACCCTAGATCCCTACGGGTGCGGCAAACTACCCTCCAAGTACCCGAAGCGAAGCAACCTCCCTCAACGACGTGAGTAGGCCACTCGGCACTTCGAGATACCCGGTAGTTTGTGCACCCCACCTTGGGTCTATCCTAGGAGCAAAAACAGTAAAAAGAAATTATACAATGACGGCTACAACCCCATCCCGGTTGTGCGACTATATAAATAATATTACATCAATTTACATATTACATGAAATGAAAGATAAAGAAAACTCTCATCTCACAACCCCCGGCTATTCATCCGCGACAATCCAACGAATTCATATATACAAACCATCAACATTACAGATCACAGATATGTATAACCCCCACTAATCGACGTATAGCGATTAGCAGACGTTCAATACATATATAACATTACAGATACAACCCATTAGCCAAAGTCTACAGAAAATCGACCAAAATACGGATTTGTAACCACCCCAAAAACAAACTTGTTCTCTGGAAATTCTGGGCAGAAACAAACCATCTGAAAAATCACAAAACACCAACAGCAGAAAACTGCAGGAGAAACGATCCACGGCCGAGTCAACTCGGCCACGGATCCGCGGCGGGAGCAAGCTCCTGCCGCGGATCCGCAGTGAGTTGATCGACTCACTGGATCGTTTTTCTTGCCTGTTCTTTCACAAGACTGAGCCAATTTTTAATACAAGATTTATTATTTTTTGAGCAGAAATAAAAATCGGCAGAAACTTGATATTTTTAACGTGTTTTGCGGTTTTTCGTCCGATCGAAATTCTAGATACTTTGCTAACATGCTAGGGTGTGTTTAGCTAGGCTCTGATACCACTGTATGTCCACGTTACCTCTCCCGGTTCTTTCGGGCTTGCGGAAATGATGAAAATCGATTTTTCGGGTCATGGTAACATGGACTATAAAACACAGATCTTTGCTAAACTACACACTAGCAACAAACTAGAGTTTTTCCAACTCGGTTAGGGGTTATACCTTAACTTGAACTCCTTCTCTTGGGCTCTTTGTGGTGGTCGGATGGTTCGTTCCTCATCTCCTTCTCTTGCCGAAGATGGATCCACCTGAGGGTCTTTACCTTGAGCTTCTTTTTCGAACTTGAGAAAACTAAAGTGTCCGGCTTGCTAGACCTTCAATCTTAGGATGAGTAGAGAGTGGCTTCGATGTTTTATCTCCAAGGAAATGGTTCTCAACACATGAGCTGAATTTTCCTTGAGCTAGAGGAAGAGGAAGAGAAAAATGGAGGAGAGAGAATCAATATGATAGAATAAAAATAGTTTTACAACCATAACAATATATGTGAATTATCTAATTAATAATATTAATCCAAAATGAAAAAGGTGATGGTTGGTTTGATAAGACCATCATTATTTCACATTAAATGTTTTTGCAAAGATCAAAGAGCATCTTTGGAAAGAAATGATGATGGTCAATGTTTCAACCTTGGTCAACAAGTCAACCTTGGTCAACAAGTCAACAAACCTTAACCATAACCCAATTTCATTTAAATAACATTATCAATTGATATTTCACATAATCATTAGGATTTGGTAAACGACAACCGTCAACTGTGCATACACACCCGTACCAAAACCCTAATTAGAATTCTCTTCCTCTGCCTCAGTCAACTGTGCATACACACCTGCATTCGTGTTCCGAGGAGCACGAATACTATGAGATAAAACTAACCCCAAAGCATATACTAGGATCTGGCTTAAACCAGAGCCCGCTAGTAACAACTGTCCGGACACCAAACGTGCACAAGTGCGCGGATGTGAACGAACCCTGTCGCAAAACCATGCGACCTCTACTCTGTTTTTCCCAAAACCGAATAACCCTCTGTGTGGGACTCTAAAGACTCGACACTACGCTGGCAGTGGGTTTAACCACAGACCGCAAGCGGCACTAGCTGTACGTAACGGTCCCCAGGTAGATGCCGATAAGAAGACGGACGAGGTGAAACCCATCTGAACTCCTCCTGAGCCTGAATGTGACAATCTCCGTGCAGTCCGGTCTGTTCTTCTAAGAACATCGCATGGCGAGCCTAGTGTCACAACCCGAGAGTTTCGACTCGTGACCGGCACTTAACCACGCAACGTCTACAGGCGTAACGCGGCTAAGTAAGCCGAACCCAGAAATCAAACCAATAAATATAGAGTGATTTAAAACATTTCGTAAAAACAGTCATGCGTGTCCGAAAAACATCTTATTAATTTAGTAGAAATCCTTTTAAGTTCAAGAGTTATGACTTTTATAATTTTGGTAACATTTCCCTTTTTAAACATTTGCCCCGCAAGTCGGGTAAAAGCAAGGTGTAGCAGAAATAACAAGTAAAATGAATAAAGCATCCCAATAAGATATACGACGCCGTAGCGAAGAATACACAGTAAAGCAAGGACAATATAGCAAAGGTGAGACTGCATAAAATAAAGCCGGCTCACATGCGAGCTCGACACCAGAATAAAGTATCATACATATCTTCCTCACAACTGTCTCTAAGTCAATACAGAAAGGTAGATGGAGAGTACTAGATACATCAATATACAACTGAAAGATAACAGATACCGTACAAAAACCCACCTATCAGCAAAAAGGCTAACTCGCCTCAGAAAGGGTATCTGTGCTAAAAGATGCGGTAACAGCCAGCCGCGACTACTCCCAAGGGCAACCTGCAAATACTGTGGCACAACGGGGGTGAGTTGCCAACTCGTGAATAGAGATAACATAAGAAGGTGATCGCGAGCATGCACATATAGCGTGGCTCTACAATGCCAGCAGATGATATCAATGCATGACAATCAGTGGATGCAATAGTAATACCAGTGCTTAATCAGGTAAATGCTACAGGATGAGACATATAGTAATCAATACTGAGCATGGGATAAATAATATCTACATGGAATATGTCATCATGGAAAACACTAGACGGTGCCTCAGGCTGCACCAATCCCAAATACACTCAGGCGCCGGCACACCCATCGGCCCTCAAATCCTGTACATCTCTGATAAATCACGAGTGCCCAACATCGGCACCCAAAATATCATAAAATACTCGTGTCCAGCATCGACACGCAAATCCTCATATATCGGGCTCCGTCAGTCCGGATCGGCCCCACGGGGTCCGTCTGCGGTATCGGCCCTCGGCCCCGGCAGTACGGATCATCCCGCAACCATCTCTCAACTCTGGTCAGTATCCTTCGGACAACTGCCAGGTCCAACCAGTCACCGGTAGGTGCTCGCCCGCCTCCAGGCTCAATCGGCAAAACCCATCGGTCATCTCGCCGAGGGGAACCATACCGGGCCCACCACGAACCCGCAAACGGATCATCACTCCTCGAATCGGGTTTCAAACACACGTCTCAGCACCGAGAAAACGCGTGGTGGACGCACCAAAATATCATATCACGAGGTACCAGGTTTTTCAAAATAGCACATCTTTCCTTAAAAAAAATTCCACGGTCCCCAAAACCAGAAATCACATGAAAATCCATCACTAATAAATAAATCCAATGCGAGGTACAATGTAATCAATCCATGACGTGGGTATAAGGGGAAAACCGCTTTTTAAGATAGTTTCCGTTTTTAAAGATGTCATGCGGCTCCCAATTTTTAGGAAATCATAATCAATCACATGTAAGATGAACTACGGCAATATACAACAGTATAATCATGGCAGTTCTACAGTGAGTGTGGCATGGCAATTACTAACGGTGTGTGTGTAGCATGCAAAATAGTGCCCGTGCAACATAAACCGTTAGTAATAGTGCGGTGTTCTATCAGTTCTAAACAATATGTATATATGGCAGGGAATGCAATATGCGATGGCAATCCATGGTATGGTATATGCAGTATATAACAATAAGGTCCTATCAGCCCTGACGCGTAACGCCATGCGGGCGATATCCCCGTAGATGTGAAATCTACTCACCGTGTCTCGCGCTAAGTGTATCCAACCACTTGCTTGCCCATCTTCGCAGCGTCCGTCTCACTGGCCTGCGAACCTAGAATCACATAACACATATCACACACAAGCTCAATTCACAAAAACGCGACATTACAGTCCAACTAGAAACCCGTGTCGCAAACCAATCGCGCGAGTGCGCGATACGCTAAAACGTGTGATCACGCGCCTGAAACTACCCCGACGCGCCGCGATACGCAGAAACCCAAACCTACTCACGTATCACGCGTGTCACGAAGGTTTAGAAAAACGGCAAAATAGGTATTTGGTCCCAGATTTTTCTACAGAACTAAACTTACAAAAATATATATACCATAGAACCCCACACACTAGCAGACACCTATAGGACCAAACAACACCCAAATCCCTACCCATCTGGCCGCAAATTGTGTCCAGAAAATGGATTTCGGCGGCCAACTGTAGCAGTTAGGGGGTCGGGTTTCGCCTGGGCTATCAGCACATGTCCACTATACTGCAGTCTTCTCAATTTCATTCTAAACTCACCGGGTCAAAAGCAGTTCCAGAAACCTCAAATTTGCACAAATATGATAAATTGCATCAATAAGGAAACTGGTGGTATTTTAGTGAAATTGGGGTTAAACTAGGTTCACCTGGCCTCAAAAGCTCCTAACTAACCTAGTCTAACTAAAATTAACCTAACTTAAGCAAAGATCTCACTAATTACCACAAATATCGCTAAAACACCAAGTCTAGTGATAAACAACTACTAAGCACACTAAATAAACTAAACCAACTCACAAGTCTAGCACACAAGCAAGGGGAGCTCAGAAATTATACCTCACTCGATCCCTACTACGCTAGTTCAGGAGAAGAACAGAAGAGGAGGGGGCTTCTACAGGCACTGCCTCTGAATAGAAGCTGCTGCCACTGCTACTGCTGATGCTGCTACTTATTGCTGTTGATGTTGCTGTTATTGGGGTTGTGGAGCTGAAGCTGGTGCTGCTGGGGCTGCTACTGCATAGGGGGCTGCTGCTACATGGAGCTGGGGCTACTGGGGGTGAGCTGGGGCTGCATGGAGTGCTGATGCAGTTGCTGCTGCTGCTCTGGTGCTGAAACTGGTGTTTGCTGCAGCTGCTGCTTGATCTTCTGTTGTGTGTGTGTGTGTGAGAGTGAGAGAGAGTAAGTGTAAAATGAGAGATTTTGCAAGTGAGCTTAGGGTCAATCCCTCCCATTCCTCTCTCTCTCTCCACATTAATTGCAAGCATGGGCTTGCCATGTCCCTCTCTCTCTCAAGTCAACAAAACAAATTTTAAATCCCCTTTTCCATATTAAAACCAACCTAACCTTAATTAGCTAATTAAATCCACTTAAAACCCAAAAGACTTTAACCCTCAAGATTAACCCACCATGGTTAATAATTATGGTAAATCTTATTTAAAAACCCTAGTTTACATGCACAAGTGTGTGCAAACCTAGGAAAATTTTGGAAAAATATTTATTAAATTAGGAAAAATATTTAAAACACAATTTGGTAAACTTTTCGTTAAAAACCATTATTTAAATATAATTATTCACTAAACAAATCCTAAGGTGTTACAATCTCTCCCCCTTAAAGAAATTCGTCCCCGAATTTCAAAAGTCTAACTACACGCACCTTCAAAAAGATGGGGATACGTCTTCATCATCTCGCTTTTGGTCTCCCAAGTGACCTCCTCACGGTTCTGGCCACGCCAAAGCACCTTAACTGATGGAATGTCCTTCGATCTCAGTTTCTTCACTTGTCGATCCAAGATCATCACCGGCTGCTCTGCATAGGAAAGGTCGCGCTCCAGCTGGATCGTCGGATGCTGAATCGCATGCGAAGGATCATGAAGATATCTGCGGAGCATCGAGACATGAAACACGGGATGCACATCTGGAAAGCTGGGCGGAAGGGCTAAACGGTAGGCTACTGCACCAATACGCTCGAGGATCTCGAAGGGCCCCACATACCTGGGACTGAGCTTCCCCTTCTTCCCAAACCTCATCACACCTTTCATTGGGGAGACCCTCAAGAAAACATGATCACCAACAGAAAACTCAAGTCTGCGTCGCCGACGGTCTGCATAAGATCTCTGCCTACTCTGGGCTGCTCTCATCCTATCGCGAATCAACTGGATCTTCGCGGTCGTCTCCTCAACGATCTGTGGCCCTAAGATACTGCCCTCACTGAGCTCTGTCCAACAAGTGGGCGACCTGCATCTCCTCCCATAAAGAGCCTCAAATGGTGCCATCTGAATGGTCTCCTGGTAGCTGTTATTGTAGGAGAACTCTACTAAGGGCAAATGATGATTCCAGCTACCTCCGAAATCTAATACACAAGCTCTGAGCATGTCCTCGAGAGTCTGGATGGTCCGCTCTGACTGGCCGTCGGTCTGCGGATGAAACGCCGTGCTGAAACTCAAGCGAGTGCCCAAAGCCTCCTGAAGCCTCTGCCATAGTCTACTAGTAAACTGGGTGCCTCTGTCGGACACAATACATGTCGGGACTCCGTGTAGTCGCACTATCTCGTCAATGTAGATCTGGGCATACTGTGTAAATCCGAATGTCGTCTTCACCGGTAGGAAGTGAGCCGCTTTCGTCAAACGATCCACGATCACCCAGATAGAGTCATACCCCCGACTAGTCCTGGGTAGACCCACCATGAAATCCATCGAAATCTGCTCCCACTTCCACTACGGAATGGGTAGCGGCTGTAGCTCTCCCACGGGCCTCTGGTGCTCAGCCTTGACTTGCTGACAAGTCAGGCATCTCGACACGAAATCTGCAATGTCCCTCTTCATTCCGTCCCACCAATAAACATCTCTCATATCATGATACATCTTGGTGGAACCGGGATGGACGCTATATACCGATCGATGTGCCTCCTCAAGAATCTCGCGTCTCAGTCCCTCAGCATCTGGTACGCACAGTCTGACTCCAAATCGTAGTACCCCCTGATCATCGATCACGAACTCGGAAAATCTTCCCTGTCCAATCTGTGCCATGATCTCTGAACATCGGTCATCACTGAGCTGTGCCTCACGTATACGATCGATCAACTGTGGCCGTGCACGGACATGCGCTATCTGTCCTCCAATCGGCGTGAACTCGAACTGTACTCGGCTGTCGCATAATATCTGCCAATCTGCCGATGACTGTCCCTGTGCTGCGCTCAAATAAGATAGACTACCCCCGGGCCTCCTGCTCAAAGCATCCGCCACCACATTTGCCTTGCCCGGGTGATATAAGATCTCGCAGTCGTAATCCTTCACTAACTCCATCCATCGACGCTATCGAAGGTTCAGGTCCCGTTGCTGAAATATGTATTTCAGACTCTTGTGATCCGTAAATATCTGGCACGACTCGCCGTATAGGTAATGTCGCCAGATCTTGAGTGCAAAGACCACTGCTGCCATCTCCAAATCGTAAGTGGGGTAGTTTTGTTCATGTCTCTTCAATTGTCGCGAAGCATACGCGATCACCCTGTCGTGCTGCATCAAGACGCACCCTAGCCCCACTCGAGAGGCATCACAGAAGACCACAAATCCACCCGATCCGGAAGGTAAAGATAACACCGGTGCCGTCGTCAGCCGTGTCTGTAACTGCTGGAAACTGTGCTCGCACTCCTCCGTCCAATCGAAGGGAACTCCCTTCTGGGTCAACCCGGTCAACGGTGTAGCAATACGCGAGAAGTCCTGCGCAAAACGCCTGTGGGTCTGGGCCAACGCTGAACGGCCTCAATCTTCCTCGGGTCTACACATATACCGTCTCGTGAAATCACGTGTCCCAAGAAGTCTACCCTGTCCAGCCAAAAAGCACACTTGGAGAATTTCGCTTAAAGCTGGTGCTCCCTCAAGGTCTGCAATGTAATCCGCAGGTGCTGCTCGTGCTCCTCACTACTCCGGGAATACACCAAGATATCGTCAATGAAGACTATGATGAACAGATCCAAATATGGTCGTAAAATACGGTTCATCAAGTCCATGAATGCTGCTGGCGCATTGGTGAGTCCGAACGACATCACCAAAAACTCGTAATGGCCGTAGCGCGTACGGAAAGCTGTCCTGGGAATGTCCTCCTGTCGAACCCGCAGCTGATGATAGCCCGATCGTAAATCGATCCACGAAAAGTACCCTGCCCCCTGAAGCTGGTCGAACAAATCGTCGATACGCGGCAAAGGATACCGGTTCCGCACTGTCACCCTGTTCAGCTGGCGGTAGTCGATACACAGACGCAAACTGCCGTCCTTCTTCTTGACGAACAGGACTGGGGCACCCCAAGGAGAAACACTGGGTCGAATAAGTCCCTTGTCCAGCAAGTCTTGCAACTGACCTTTCAACTCTCGAAGTTCCGCTGGGGCCATCCGATAAGGCGGTATGGAAATAGGCCCCGAGCCAGGAACCAAATCAATACAGAAGGAAATGTCGCGCTCGGGCAGCAACCCAGGAAGCTCGTCAGGGAACACATCAGGAAACTCGCTAACAACCGGAACCTGGTCCAATGGAACCTGTGTAGCACCAGCATCGCAAACATATGCGAGAAATCCCTGACATCCCTTCCTCAAAAGCTGTCCAGCGCGAAAAGAAGAAATCACACTGTGAGGGGCGGCACCACGGTCCCCCAACACAACAAAAACCGACTCACCGGGAAAGCAAAATCTAACTGTCTTCTCACGGCAGTCCACAGAAGCATAGCACGTTGCTAACCAATCCATACCGAAAAGAACGTCGAAGTCCAACATCTCCAGAAGGATCAAGTCGACAGGCAACTCTCTCTCGCCAATACAGACGGTACAGGATCGGAACACGTGCCTAGCAACAAACGACTCTCCCACAGGAGTGGTCACCACAAGCGGCTGATCAAGCAAGCCGGACTCTCTACCCAGACTCGGCACAAAATGCGTGGATACGTACGAGTGTGTGGATCCGGGATCGAACAATACATGTGCATCAACTGAACATACAGGAAGGATACCTGAAACCACTGCATTGGACGCCTGCGCGTCCTGATGTGTCAAAGCAAAAACCCTCGCCTGTCCACCACCTGCGACTGACTGCCCTCTGCCTCGGTCACCTCGCCCCCTCTGAGCAACTCCCCCACGCCCACGACCTCACTGTGCATGAGTCTGGCGCGGAGCAACGGTAGGTACAACGGGCAACGCCCTCTGGGGTGGTGAAGGTGGTAAGGTAACATGCGGTGCCGCTGCCTCCCTCCGGTGTGTCTCTGGACAATCTCGAACGAGGTGAAGTAGGCTGCCACATCTGAAGCAACCCCGCGGCGACTGCTGACCCCCTCGTGGATATGAACTAAACATCTGGCTCCTTCCCGAATCTCTGCCACTCCCCGTACTTGGACGATACCTGTCGCGGCGTCTGAATTTCTGTCTCCGTGCGGATATGCCTGTACGAACTCTCTTCGGCTCTGGAACTGCCGAAGTCTCAGCAAGGTGCTCCTCGACCACTAGGGCTGCGTCTACAGCTGCTACATAGGTCTCGTAGTGCTGCGCGCTGATCGCAAGGAACAATGGTGTAAGCAAGCCTCGAACAAATCTCCAGACTCGCAACTCCTCGGTAGCCACTAAATATGGGGCATAGACTGCTAGCTCTGTAAACAACACATCATACTCTGCCACTGTCATCCCTGGCGTCTGGCGCAAGGACTCAAATCTGCGTGCTCGGACATCCCTAACACTCTGGGGAAGGAAACGGGCTAGAAATATGGTCACGAACTCCGTCCAGGTCATAGGAGGAAGACTTGCTGCTCTGCCCTTCTCAACTGAATCACACCACTTCTGCGCAAGACCTTCCAGGTGAAAGCTCGCGAACTCGACCCATCTCGCATCTGCGCATCTGAGGGAACGGCATATCCTGGCCATCCTGTCGATGAAAGACTGTGGGTCCTCGGTTGTATCGGTGCCTGTGAAGACCGGAGGCTTCAGCCTCATGAACTCTGATAGCGACAATGTGATCACCTCTGTGGCTGCAGGGACAGCTGGCTGTGCGGTAGGTACCATCGCGGTCTCTGGAACAGGTGGAGCTACCTCTGGTCGCTGGACTCGAAGCGTCTCAACTAGCGATCCTATCATCTGGCGCATCTCCTGCATGCTAGATCCCACCGTCTGGCGCATCTCCTGCATACCAGCCCCTAGCGTGGCGATCTGATCTGTCACGGCAGGAACATCCTGCTCGGGTACAACCGGTGTACTGCCCGGATCAGTCCTCGTCTCGGACGAGTCAACTCGAATCTCGGCCCTCGCGGCCGCTCTCTGTGCCACGTAGTCTTAGGCGGCATAATGGCTGAAAGAAAATTAGGATTCGATAAGAACACGGAAATCGAATCGCAAGAATATAAGGAGGGATCAAATCAATAAGTCCTAAGGTCGCGTAGGCGGAGTACCGTGTCGTGAGTATGCCGCGGAACATACACACGCTACGCTACCCTGCTGCAGCTACCTACTCCATCATACCAGGGTCATCCTACACTCCGAAGGTAAAACCTACGCTCTGATACCAACTTTGTCACGACCCGAGAGTTTCGACTCGTGACCGGCACTTAACCACGCAACGTCTACAGGCGTAACGCGGCTAAGTAAGCCGAACCCAGAAATCAAACCAATAAATATAGAGTGATTTAAAACATTTCGTAAAAACAGTCATGCGTGTCCGAAAAACATCTTATTAATTTAGTAGAAATCCTTTTAAGTTCAAGAGTTATGACTTTTATAATTTTGGTAACATTTCCCTTTTTAAACATTTGCCCCGCAAGTCGGGTAAAAGCAAGGTGTAGCAGAAATAACAAGTAAAATGAATAAAGCATCCCAATAAGATATACGACGCCGTAGCGAAGAATACACAGTAAAGCAAGAATAATATAGCAAAGGTGAGACTGCATAAAATAAAGCCGGCTCACATGCGAGCTCGACACCAGAATAAAGTATCATACATATCGTCCTCACAACTGTCTCTAAGTCAATACAGAAAGATAGATGGAGAGTACTAGATACATCAATATACAACTGAAAGATAACAGATACCGTACAAAAACCCACCTATCAGCAAAAAGGCTAACTCGCCTCAGAAAGGGTATATGTGCCAAAAGATGCGGTAACAGCCAGCCGCGACTACTCCCAAGGGCAACCTGCAAATACTGTGGCACAACGGGGGTGAGTTGCCAACTCGTGAATAGAGATAACATATAAAGGTGATCGCGAGCATGCACATATAGCGTGGCTCTACAATGCCAGCAGATGATATCAATGCATGACAATCAGTGGATGCAATAGTAATACCAATGCTCAATCAGGTAAATGCTACAGGATGAGACATATAGTAATCAATACTGAGCATGGGATAAATAATATCTACATGGAATATGTCATCATGGAAAACACTAGACGGTGCCTCAGGTTGCACCAATCCCAAATACACTCAGGCGCCGGCACACCCATCGGCCCTCAAATCCTGTACATCTCTGAAAATCACGAGTGCCCAACATCGGCACCCAAAATATCATAAAATACTCGTGTCCAGCATCGACACGCAAATCCTCATATATCGGGCTCCGTCAGTCCGGATCGGCCCCACGGGGTCCGTCTGCGGTATCGGCCCTCGGCCCCGGCAGTACGGATCATCCCGCAACCATCTCTCGACTCTGGTCAGTATCCTCTGGACAACTGCCAGGTCCAACCAGTCACTGGTAGGTGCTCGCCCGCCTCCAGGCTCAATCGGCAAAACCCATCGATCATCTCGCCGAGGGGAACCATACCGGGCCCACCACGAACCCGCAAACGGATCATCACTCATCGAATCGGGTTTCAAGCACACGTCTCAGCACCGAGAAAACGCGGGGTGGACGCACCAAAATATCATATCATGAGGTACCGGGTTTTTCAAAATAGCACATCTTTCCTTAAAAAAAATTCCACGGTCCCCAAAACCAGAAATCACATGAAAATCCATCACTAATAAATAAATCCAATGCGAGGTACAATGTAATCAATCCATGACGTGGGTATAAGGGGAAAACCGCTTTTTAAGATAGTTTCCGTTTTTAAAGATGTCATGCGGCTCCCAATTTTTAGGAAATCATAATCAATCACATGTAAGATGAACTACGGCAATATACAACAGTATAATCATGGAAGTTCTACAGTGAGTGTGGCATGGCAATTACTAACGGTGTGTGTGTAGCATGCAAAATAGTGCCCGTGCAACATAAACCGTTAGTAATAGTGCGGTGTTCTATCAGTTCTAAACAATATGTATATATGGCAGGGAATGCAATATGCGATGGCAATCCATGGTATGGTATATGCAGTATATAACAATAAGGTCCTATCAGCCCTGACGCATAACGCCATGCGGACGATATCCCCGTAGATGTGAAATCTATTCACCGTGTCTCGCGCTAAGTGTATCCAACCACTTGCTTGCCCTTCTTCGCAGCGTCCGTCTCACTGGCCTGCGAACCTAGAATCACATAACACATATCACACATAAGCTCAATTCACAAAAACGCGACATTACAGTCCAACCAGAAACCCGTGTCGCAAACCAATCGCGCGAGTGCGCGATACGCTAAAACGTGTGATCACGCGCCTGAAACTACCCCGACGCGCCGCGATACGCAGAAACCCAAACCTACTCACGTATCACGCGTGTCGCGAAGGTTTAGAAAAACGGCAAAATAGGTATTTGGTCCCAGATTTTTCTACAGAACTAAACTTACAAAAATATATATACCATAGAACCCCACACACTAGCAGACACCTATAGGACCAAACAACACCCAAATCCCTACCCATCTAGCCGCAAATTGCGGCCAGAAAGAGGATTTCGGCGGCCAACTATAGCAGTTAAGGGGTCGGGTTTCACCTGGGGTATCAGCACATGTCCACTATACTGCAGTCTTCTCAATTTCATTCTAAACTCACCGGGTCAAAAGCAGTTCCAGAAACCTCAAATTTGCACAAATACGATAAATTGCATCAATAAGGAAACTGGTGGTATTTTAGTGAAATTGGGGTTAAACTAGGTTCACCTGGCCTCAAAAGCTCCTAACTAACCTAGTCTAACTAAAATTAACCTAACTTAAGCAAAGATCTCACTAATTACCACAAATATCGCTAAAACACCAAGTCTAGTGATAAACAACTACTAAGCACACTAAATAAACTAAACCAACTCACAAGTCTAGCACACAAGCAAGGGGAGCTCAGAAATTATACCTCACTCGATCCCTACTACGCTGGTTCAGGAGAAGAAGAGAAGAGGAGGGGGCTGCTACAGGCACTGCCTCTGAATAGAAACTGCTGCCACTGCTACTGCTGATGCTGCTACTTATTGCTGTTGATGTTGCTGTTATTCGGGTTGTGGAGCTGAAGCTGGTGCTGCTGGGGCTGCTACATGGAGCTGAGGCTGCTGGGGGTGAGCTGGGGCTGCATGGAGTGCTGATGCAGTTGCTGCTGCTGCTCTGGTGCTGAAACTGGTGTTTGCTGCAGCTGCTGCTTGATCTTCTGTTGTGTGTGTGTGTGAGAGTGAGAGAGAGTAAGTGTAAAATGAGAGAGTTTGCAAGTGAGCTTAGGGTCAAGCCATCCCATTCCTCTCTCTCTCTCCACATTAATTGCAAGCATGTGCTTGCCATGTCCCTCTCTCTCTCAAGTCAACAAAATAAATTTTAAATCCCCTTTTCCATATTAAAACCAACCTAACCTTAATTTGCTAATTAAATCCCCTTAAAACCCAAAAGACTTTAACCCTCAAGATTAACCCACCATGGTTAATAATTATGGTAAATCTTATTTAAAAACCCTAGTTTACATGCACAAGTGTGTGCAAACCTAGGAAAATTTTGGAAAAATATTTATTAAATTAGGAAAAATATTTAAAACACAATTTGGTAAACTTTTCGTTAAAAACCATTATTTAAATATAATTATTCACTAAAGAAATCCTAAGGTGTTACACCTAGGGGGGCGGTAAACGTCAGTCCCCTACTAGCGGTACAAGTCGTGTCGGAGTGTAGCCCAGAACACCCTGAGATAACACTGGAAACCTACCAGTATATCTCGCTTGCCCTGCCCAGGGACTTTGTGTAATGGCTCTCCTAGACACAGCGCGACATCAACCACCAATACCGGGAGAGATGAATCTTGTCTAACCGTCACTGCCTCCAAGTGCTTCGGGACTGCACCCAAAAACTACCTGTTTGCACGACTCCTTTAAGCCGTGGTAGGGTAGTAATCAAAGTACAGTGGGAACACACTCGAGGCGAAGTGACAGTGTCAAGTCAACGGACTAAGCTGTACTCATGTCACCTAGGAACTGATAACTGACGATAGGTATAGTATCAACCAACAGTTCTCAACGAGTCCTATCCAGTGTACTCGTAACCTAACGAGCACCCGCATACTATCTCAAGTACGACGTACTGACGGCTGTGGAACAGACCGTCTCCCAAGCTGGGATGAGAAGCGTATACGGTGCTCTACTCCGGAGTATCGATGCCCTGTCTTGATAGTCCTACGACTAGGGACCTGCATAAGGATGTGCTTGTGGATTACCCAGCCCCCACGAGTGTGACTGCCATCACAACGCTGGTAATCAAGCAAAGATCCTAAGGGCTCTACTAATGTGTAAAGGCGATATGCTATAAGAAACACATGCACACATTAAAGTATAAACAAACCAAGTAGCATACTACTATATTGAGAAAGATTGTCTATACAAGGTGAATATCGCAAGCTTCCATCAAGTAATATACAAACTAGTATGATACAGTAATGGCCTCTAGGGCATATACACTAACAACATGTACTCTGTTTTCATGCATTCATACCTCATCCATATGATATACTGCTACCTGAGGCACTGACACGAGCACTTGGTATTACACTTGTTTAGAGGTATACCCTAGCCATTGTTATAAGCTGCTGGTTATATATTGAGGAAATATTCTGATTATATGACCTAGGATTGCGTTGTTCATGCGATTTCTGTTCGTAGATGTTTTTCTACTCACGAGTTGGCAACTCACCCCCGTTGTGCCACAGTTTCTTGCAGGTTTTGCCGTACAGGTTTCATTATGGCTTTGCTGGCACTACATCCATTTCCGGGTGATTTGCTAGTAGGTGGGTTCACTTGTATCGTGACCATCATTATATCTTGTATATTATTATCCAGTTGTATCTAGTAAATTCCATCGACCAAACATGTATTTATTTCAGATAGAGACCAGTGTTGTTTATTCATTCGACCTTAGAGTCGCGCGTTGTATTTTTATGGATTTCATGCTGTTTTGAGTTTCCTTTTGTTTTGTGATCCTCGCCTTTTGGCATTGTATATTATATTGCTTGCGTGGTTGTGACCGTCGATTGACGAAGAGCTAGCTCCCGCTTGGTGATGCCTTTATTCATTATATATGCTTTATCAGGTTTTGTACCCGTTTGGGGTCAGTTTTTACAAAGGAAACTCTGCCAAAATTTTTAGAAACGACTTGTGATTTTAAAATGCATATTTCGGCATATATTGCAAACTATTTGATTTAAAATGGTTTTTTTCCCTTCACTCTACTACTTTTCTAGGTTTGGATTTCTCAGTTTTCGGCTTACTTAGATTACGTACGCCTTGAGACGTTTTGTAATTTAAGTGCCGGTCATGTTCCGTACTTTCGGGTCATGACAAAGTTGGTATCAGAGCGTTAGGTTTTACCTTCGGAGCGTAGGATGACCCTTGGTTGATGGAGTAGGTAGGTTGAGTAGAGTGACGTACCGTACGTATATTCCGCGGCATATTTACGATACGCTACTCTACTTAAGAAGCCTTAGGATGTACATTTCTTTGCTCATTATTATATTCATTCATGATCTAGCCTCATCGGTACCAGTTATGGTTTTGCTGCCACGACTACGGGCAGGGAGAGCTACGGCTAGAGTTGCAGTCAGCACGAGCTCGTAACGAACGAGGACTGACCAGGGCGTAATTCCGGCGACACACGATTGCAGAGATGTGTCTTTTTATTGAGTTTTTGCGCCACGAGCGTTTGATGGATCGCTTTTAAGAGATTTCTCGGATGTGCTGATCGGCACCAGAGGATTGGGCCACTGATAGAGGCCAACCGGATTTTGATGACCGTTGATGTATTGCTTATTCATGATGATTGAGGCACTGTTCAGCGTGCAGACGAGTGAGCCAGTTGCTGCTGCGAACGACGAGATATCGCCCAAGATGTTGGAGCTATTGTAGTACGAGTAGTACCAAGAGATGATAGTAGGTCTCTAGTCACTGAGGATGAATGACAAGGACATGTAGTTCGTTCGCTACCCCGATGCAAGGTCATCAGATAGATTGATTCCAGCTAGAGACGACTTCACGCGGATATGTTAAGAGTCGACAGAGACAATCGAATGTCAGAAACCTATTATTCCAAGTTTAAAGTATTCGGAAAGACATGCAGGTAATTCTATGGACCTTCTAGAAGAATGAAACCCTAACTCGACATAATGACCGTGTGAAAGCCTTTGAACCTTAGGGTTTGCGGCAGTTCCGCAGCGCCATTAGTGAGGCTTGGATTTGCCCTTCTACGGCTGGACCATCGATGCTGTGGTACGTAATCGATACTATTAAACTGTACCCAAGATGTTGAGCTCTTGGGGGATTATGAGGTTTTAACGAATCGATCGGATGGTTCGACTTCCTCCGGATGCTATGTGGTGAGATGCACTTCTTGGGAGACCCCAGATACGAGGATAGCCGTTGGAGCTCAGTCCATGCAGCCACGACGAGACGAGTCCGAAGCAGTCGACATTAGAGAAAAGTGGAGTAAGAGATTCGTACAAGATCTGGATAAGATGGCGTTCCACTCCGCCGACATCAGGGATGCGGTACGCATGCCGAGGCATTGTACTTGGATATACCTTCCAGAAGGAGTCGCGATGAGTATGCAGCCATTCCGGAACAAGAAACAGATATATTAAAGGACGATGACTTCCGGACAGTTCGACAGAGACGAGATTTGGAAGAGATCTCGACAGGACCTTTCTGGAATAAATTACGAGAAGGCTTGGACCCAGGAGTGGTCATGTTACGCACACCAGCAAGACAGAGTTCAGGATCGTCGACGAGACATGCTATGAGTGACCACGACAGTTGTCCAAAGATTCTTGGAGGATGTGCTTGAGCGGGACTATTCCGCCATGCTTGATTTCGGTATTTTGGGCGATCTATTCGCATGAATGATTTTGATGATTGAGTTTCATGATATTTGTTTTCATGTACCATGGTTGCACCTACTGAGTATTTACGATTTTTGCACAGTTGTTGCACCTGATATCGTATTCGTGCCTTGGTTTCACATATTTATCATTTTATGGGTTCCATACAGTTGAGTTGATTTTGTGCATATGTACGCACACGATTTGGTTTTTGCACTCGGTATAGTTCACAGATGCTTGCAGTGCAGTGATACGCGTTTTGTGCACCACAGTTGCACTGGACTTCGATTTCGATTGTGATGCTCGATATTTGTTTTGTGCACCTTGTGCACCTGATTGGATTTTGCGCATGTTAGGCACTTGATATTGGATTTCATGATTTCGTTCATGATGGATGCACCTGATTTGGGTTTTCGCGCGGGTTGGGCGCATGCTATGAGATGCGATTTTGGTGCACACCAGATGCACTAAATCGATATTCTTCGTGCATGTCATATGCACCTGTTTTTGCTGTCAGGCACACCTGTTGCCTTGATTGATGTTTCGTGCACACCCGATGCACTTAGATATTGTTTCTGTGCGCATGTATGGCATATTTATGGATTTTGATTTCCGTGCGCACCAGACGCACGTAGTATTCATATGCACATTTTGGGATTGAATTCTTATGGAGCAGTACGTTTTTATGATGTTTATTATTGTTTTCGTACTGAGCAGGACTAGTCAGAAGACAGTACCTGAGTATATTTTGCATACATTGATAGATTTCAAAGGGATTTCCAAAAAGCGAGCTATAGTCTCAGTATTTACCTACGTGTCTGATATGACACGAAACGTTTAAAACAAGGAAACCCTTCTAAATTGTTTCCAAAACGGCGGAACGTACATATTAAACGAAAGATAGATACGTATATGGTTATTTTCTTACGATAGACATCCGCCACTTTGCAGTGTTATGCGCATTGCACAGCGACTTTAAAAGATTTGGCATCCATTTCCTTTTGATATTTACATGTATAGTTCTGACTTATATCATATTGGTCTTGTTTTGAATTTGACATTTGTGTCTTTACCATGACTCCGATGATTGAGGGATGCTTGATGGAGTTTCGATTTTGAGTTGTCTGCTCATTACCCATGCGCATGCATTGCGCTATGATGCGTTTTATGTATTGATGATTTCGGAGCCCCGACGACTTGGACTTTCGTTTGAAATGTTTTAGAATTTGGGGGTTTAAATTTAAATTCGGGGACCGAATTTCTTTAAGGAGGGAAGATTGTAACATTTCATAAAAATAAAATATTATTTTTGGGAATTTTTATAATTTAATATTAATTTTTAATTAATATTTTAATATTTCGGTATAATTAAATACCGAAAAATGGGGAAAATTTTGGAAAAATTATGGAAAATTCTAAAATAGGGTATTTTATAGAAATATGCCATTTTTAAGTTTTTATGGTTAATTATATGCTATTTTAGTGCTAATCGCGATTAAAAATCGATAATCGGATTTTTAGCATTTTTGGTGCAAAACATGCACATATCATTTTTCCACACGTGTTACATTTTCTTACATGTTGTGGGTGTATGGTTGATTAGGGTTGACCATTGAGTGAGAAGGCTATGAAAAGAAAAGAAAAGAAAAAGGTAAGTATGATGAAGAGAGAGAAAGAGTGGGTTACTTTTGACTTGTTTGACCTTTCCTCTATCATTCTTCACACCCTTTCCTCCCTCCCTTCTCCTTGTGCTGATGCTGCTGCCCTCTCCCTCTTCTTCCCCCTCCTTCTTCAAGCTTAGATCCACCATGAAATTCACCCCAAAATCCTATTCCCATTTCACAAATATTGTTCCCAAGCTCACTAGCTATACATTGGACTAAGAAAGAGATGGTTTTGAGGACTTTGAGCAACTCAAGAAAATTCTTAAGTTGCCAAAGGAGGTAAATTCTACACCATTAGTATAGTATTTCAATTCCTTGTGCATCAATACCTGTTTCATGTCGATATTGTGGGTTTTAATGGACTTTGGAAATTTCTAGTCAGGGTTAGGAGTTGAATTAAGTTGTAAAGTGAAATTGAGGCTTCTAGTGACCTTAAAATCCTGTTAGTGAGGTTACATTGGACTAGACCTGAGAGTGAAACCCAGAATACGGATTTAGAGAGACGATATCAGGAAAAAATGTAATTTTGTGAGTGTTTTCAAATCTGCTATCACCCGAGCCACCTGAAAATAATTTTGGATTGACAGGGATATATGCAGGCAACTAGGAACCACCACACAAAGCCCTAGCCCCTACCACCATTTTCTGCCCGCCAATAAATCCCTTCTGGCAGCAATTTTCGGCCAGAGCAGGTGGGTTTGGTCTCGTTTTCGGTTCAGGGCCCTATCTCCAGTAAATTTGACCTTTGGTATGTGCAATTTTGACCGATTCCATCTAGGATAGAATCTAGGGTAGTTTTCTTGTGTTGGCGCATGTTTTACGACTTATTTTAGCATGTATTTTGGTATTTGGTGATTCGTTTCTGTCGGGTGGCGTTTGAACGTCAACGACAAAGGGTTATTGGTCATGTTTGCATACGGGACTATAGGTTTTTACCTATGCGAGTAGCGTGTGCTGTTTTGGTTTTCGATGTGGTTTTCATGTGCTTTAGCGTTTGTGATATCCTTGTAGGTACCCCACGTGACGTCGAGGCGTTAAAGATAAAGATGGCGACATCGGCATCGGCACACAAGAAGCAAGGTGAGTAGATTTATATCTACCGGGAGAAGTTGGGTGGATGGCGTATGGCACCCCCGCAGTTCGTGGTGATGTATACGAATATGTATACACACATATATTGATTATATATTTTTTAGGATTATTGATGTTAAAAGATGGATAATTGGTGTGTTTGGATTGGTTTAGTATTGCGAAAGCCTAGAGTAGTGGTTGCACCACACATACACACACACCCATACTTGCATACATTCTTCTTTCATATGTGCGTTTATGGGATTATATTTTTATGTGTTCACATGGGTATGGGACTATGTGTTCATATACTGGATTTGAGGATAGTAATTGGGATTTGAGGTGAGTCGATGAGATTTGATTTGAGACTATGAGATCGGTGATATGACAGGATCCGTATTTGAGATACGTCATGATGTTATAGAGGATCTTTGGACGACGATACCATGTGAATGGTGATATACATAGAATAGTTGACTTGTGATCGAGACATGAGATAAGATATGTTAAGATAGCTATAATGGGTCGCATCGGGCGATGTATACTACTTTATGATGATATGTACTGATGATATCGGTTTGTACGAGACTGTCGATCAGTAGTCAGATCATGATTATATTGATGATATTAGTATTGTACTAGACGTAGATCAGTACCCGGATCATGATCTTTGATAAAGAGGATACCAGATGAATAATATGATGAATATGATATTGACCCGTACCCAGATTTGGGATGCCGTACGACGGATTTACGTACGAGATATATATTGATGTTTGATCCGCACTCTTGACTTGGGAATGTTTGATTATAGATATGGTATTGGATGTGATATTATTGAGGCGTGATCACCGACTAATATATACATGTATGTATATGTATCGACTCAGATGTTAGGCGGTTTCCTTACCCTTAATTCAGCTTGTTAGTTCAGCCGTATAGTTTAGTGTAGTTGTGAGACTAGACTAGATTCCTATCTATTTCAAATACTAACGGATCGCGGGTATTTTAAAAGACAGGTCAAGGGATTATACAGATATTTCAAAGGACTTATCTTTTTTTAAAAACACCGTAGCCCTTATTTTCAAAACACCGCGATTCGTGTTATTTCAAATGGCACCACTGTAGGACTCATATTTTATTAAATGCAGATTAGTTATCATTGTGTCTAGTATTCAGTTCCCGCACATTATTGTTGTTCGCTCCGCATCGCATACTTATATTGTTATTTCATATACCATTATTGATATCATGTTGTTAGGACACCAACACCATTACCGATGATGCGTATGTTCCACGTACACTTACTTGCTGGCTCACACACATCCTCATCGGTAATTGCCATGTCACGTACACTTAGAACATACTATTGCATTGACATAGCTTGTTAGCTAATAGTTTTGACATGATATTAGTGTACTTGCCTTATATGCTAGTTTAGACATTGTAGTTATTACCTGCTACTTCATGCATGTTATTATTCACTGTTATGCCGCATTCATGGATTCTTATGCCTATATTGACTGTTTACATGCTGTTGATGATTTGGATTCGGATTTTCATAAGATTTCCTGGATTTGGGGGAAAACCGCAAAAACATTTATAAACTTCTTTTCTCTCTCTCTTTTTAAATGAAAAGTGCGGTTTTCCCATGATGTATGAGTCGTCCACCATGAGTTTGCTGATGGATTTCGAGACCCGATTCGAGGAGTTGGATGAACCGTTTTGGGTACATGGTGGGCCCGGTAAGGTACCCCGTGGCAAGAAGCTCGAGTAGTAGACGATGAGCCTGGAAGGGGGGCACTACCGACCGGTGATTTTACCCGACGCGTCGGATATCCGGAGAATACCGTCGTGGTCTTGAGATTGATGGTAGGGTCCGGTCTGGACTGACGGAGCCCTAGATAGTGAGATTGAGATACTGAGTTTTTTGAGATATTGAGGTACTGAGATTTGATGATACAGGCCAGTCCGGATAGCCGGAGCCTGAGATATTGAGATATTGGGATTTATGTTTTGTGTCGATGCTAGACACTGTTTATATTGATTTCATTTATGATACCTCATTTTGAAAATACAGAAATCTCACTAAATTATGAAAGCAGTTTCTTCGTTTACATGTACTCTGTTTTCATGCATTCATACCTCATCCATATGATATACTGCTACCTGAGGCACTGACACGAGCACTTGGTATTACAGTTGTTTAGAGGTATACCCTAGCCATTATTATAGGTTGCTGGTTATATATTGAGGATATATTATGATCATATGATCTTGGATTGCGTTGTTCATGCGATTTCTGTTCGTAGATGTTTTTCTACTCACGAGTTGGCAACTCACCCCCGTTGTGCCATAGTTTCTTGAAGGTTTTGCCGTACAGGTTTCATTACGGCTTTGCTGGCACTACTTCCATTTCCGGATGATTTGCTAGTAGATGGGTTCACTTGTATCGTGACCATCATTATATCTTGTATATTATTATCCAGTTGTATCTAGTAAATAACATCGACCAAACATGTATTTATTTCAGATTGAGACCGGTGTTGTTTATTCATTCGACCTTAGAGTCGCGCGTTGTATTTCTATGGATTTCATGCTGTTATGAGTTTCCTTTTCTTTAGTGATCCTCGCCTTTTGGCGTTGTATATTATATTGCTTGCGTGGTTGTGACCGTCGATTGACGAAGAGCTAGCTCTCGCTTGGGGATGCCTTTATTCATTATATATGTTTTATCAGGTTTTGTATCCGTTTGGGGTTAGTTTTTACAAAGGAAACTCTGCCGAAATTTTTAGAAAGGACTTGTGATTTTAAAATGCATATTTCGGCGTATGTTGCAAACTATTTGATTTAAAATGGTTTTTTTTCCCTTCACTCTACTACTTTTCTTGGTTTGGATTTTTGGGTTTTCGGCTTACTTAGATTACGTACGCCTTGAGACGTTTCGTAATTTAAGTGCCGGTCATGTTCCGTACTTTCGAGTCGTGACAATATGTCTTTAAGAAATCGAACGACAACTTTGTTATCGTTCATTCGGCTAGGCACAGCCTCGACCCATTTTGACACATAGTCAACAACCAAAAGAATATATACATTCCCAAAGGAATTGGGAAATGGTCCCATGAAGTCAATTCCCCAAACATAAAAAATATCCACAACCAAAATTAGTTGGAGCGGCATTTCGTTTCTTTGCGATATCCGGCTCATGTGTTGGCACCTGGAGCATGTCTTGCAGTATTCATATGCATCCTTAAAGAGTCGTGGCCAATAGAAACCGCACTGCAAGATTTTCTCGGCTGTCTTCTTTGGGCCAAAGTGCCCGCCACATGCTTGATCGTGGCAAAAAGACAGCACACTCTTAAAATCATTTTCAGGTACACACCGACGAATGATTTGCTCGGAACAGTATTTAAAAAGATACGGTTCATCCCAGTAAAAATGTTTTACTTAGGACAAGAATCGGAGTTTGTCCTGTTTCGACCAATCTTTAGGTATCAAGCCGGGGGCCAAGTAGTTTACTATATCAGCGAACCATGATTCGCAAGACACGGTTAAGAGTTGCTCATCGGGAAAAATATCTTTGATTTGAATTTCAAGTGTAGGTGAAGAAGGAAGTCGTGAAAGGTGATCGGCCACTACGTTTTCACATCCTTTTTTGTCCCTTATGACAAGGTCAAACTCTTGTAGCAAGAGGATCCAACGTATTAGCCTCGATTTAGCATCCTTCTTCGCAAAATGGTGGCGAAGAGCTGAATGGTCCGTATACACAATAACTGGAGAGCCGATTAAATAAGGCCGGAATTTTTCAAGTGCAAACACAACGGCTAAAAATTCTTTTTCTTTTGTTGTGTAGTTCAGTTGGGTCTCATTTAGTATACGGCTAGCATAATAAATTACGTGCGGTATCTTATTAATGTGATGTCCAAGAACAGCACCAATGGCGAAATCTGATGCATCGCACATAATTTCGAAGGGATGCGTCAAGTCTGGAGATGAAAGAATGGGCGCAGAAATGAGAGAGTGTTTCAATGACTCGAACACTTCCATGCAAGTTGAGTCAAAATTAAATGTTGTGTCCTTGGCCAATAAGAGAGTCAAGGGTCTAGCAATCTTGCTAAAATCCTTGATGAACCGTCTATAAAAACCGGCATGCCCAAGGAAAGCTCGGATGTCTTTAACGCATTTAGGAGGAGGAAGATTGGAAATGACTTCAATTTTGGCTTTATCAACCTCTATACCGTTTTGCGAGATGACATGTCCTAAGACAATGCCTTCTCGTACCATAAAGTGGCACTTCTCCCAATTTAAAGTTAAGTTCTTATCCCTACAGCGGGTAAGAACTGCGTCAAGGTGTAGCAAACACTCGTCGAAGGAGTCACCAAAAATGGAGAAATCATCCATAAAGATCTCCAAAAACTTTTCAACCATGTCTGAAAATATCCCCATCATACACCGCTGAAACGTAGCAGGGGCATTGCATAACCCAAAGTGTTAGTTGTATGTATGCCCTAGAGGCCAGTATTGTACAGATGATGTATATTATATTGGATGCTTGGACATATATAGAGATGACTTTCTTGCTCGATATGATAGTATGCTATCTGGTTACTCTTTATCTTAACATGTACACTAGTCTCTTTATACTGTCTTATAGTTACATGTTGGTAAAGCCCTTAGGATGTGTACTTGACTGCCTGGACTACGATGCAGATCATACTAGTGGGGACATGGTAGTCCATAAGTACATCCTTCAAGGTCCCTAGTCGTGGGTGTATCGAGACGGGGCATCGATATACCAGTGTAGACTAGCGTATACGCTTCTCGACCCATTAGATGGGCGATGGATGATCCCATATCCATTGGTGTTTGACATCAGAGATGGTATACGGGTGCTCAGTGGAGACTGGGTACACTGGACGGACTCGCCGAGAACTCCCAGATGGTATTATACCTCACGTCAGATGGCAGTTCTCAGATGACACTTGTGCAGGTTAGTCTGTAGACCCGAGATCGTCATAGAGTCTTGTGTGATTCCCACTGTGCTTTGATCTCCACCTTACCACGTCCATGAGGGCGTGCAAAACGGTGGTCTTTGGGTACAGTCCCGAGTCACATGGAGGCAATGAGCGATAGGAGGGGTTTCGTCTCTCCCGGTATTGGGGGTTGATGTTGCGCTGTGCTCGATTGGCCGTAACAGGGAAGTCCCTGGCCAGGGCTGATCAGAGATTTGCTTGTAAGTGTTGCCAGTAGTTTCTCGACCCGTTATGAGCCTCACATCGGCACGACTTATCGAGTATTGGGGTCTGACGTTTACCACCCCTAGACTTGATATGCGACATATCAGACGAAGAGACCGGACTGTACGGTAAGTGTTACTGGTTGGATTCAAAGGAGTGTGAGCGGGCTAGCTCGTCGATCTTCTGATCGCTCAATACCCGGGTGGCCGTTACGTTTAGCAGACCGCTTGCGGCCTTTGGATGCTTGATATGATCATCATCTGCTACCGGCGTATTGACGAGTCTTTAGAGTCCTACACAGAGGTTTCCTGGCTCAAGCGAAACGAAATAGGAGCGCATATGAGATATGTGCAGGACCGAGAATAATGCGTGTATGTGATACCTCATTTCATTCTCGCGATAAATGTTTCGATTGGTTATATTTGATATGACCTAGTTATCGAATCATTGATTCGATAAATCGATACATTGATATTAGTCGGTTATATGCGATATGACCTGGTCGTTAAATCAAGTGTTGATTTAATGATTTAATGTATAATTATATATTTGATATATTACTTTACATTAACTAATATGGGTTCATTTTAAATGGATTTTCTCACTTGATGTGCATGATGTATATGTGATATACTTTTGTACACTTATTTGTATCATATTAGATGATGCATGTTTATTTGGTTAAGTGTAAAGAATAAACCCATGGTTAAGAGGATAATTAGGGTTTTGATTTTATCACACGTTTATTTATCTATTCCTTTTTATTTAAATTGTTTTATAAAAACAAAATGGTTTTCTTTTGTCATGAAGCTTAATGAAGCTTCATGAAGGTTTGACTCAAAGACCATTTTGTCTTTATGCTAAACCCTAACTATTCTCACTTACCATGGTTTGCTCTCTACACTTAACCCATGTTAGATTATGATAAGTATTAATTTTATTTCATTATTGAAAAACACTTATCATAATACTAGCTCATCTTCTTCTTCATCTTCAAGTTAGAAACCTTGAGGCCATTAATGGCAACTTGAGCTTGAGAGTGAGAAATCCAATTCTAAAGAGAACCCACCTCCTATTTCTTCACCCTCTACCTCTAGCCAAGTTGTAGAGTGTGTTTTCTTCACAAGTTTCATCACTTAGGTGAAGTCGGAGCTTGAACTTGCGATGCCTCGACGTAGATCGTCTTTGACACGAAGCCGGCGACCTAGCTCACCCGTTTCTCCGACGAAGGCGACGCTTGAGCTCGGGGTTCGACATGGACAGCGAGGAGACTTCGTTGCGGAGCCGTGGAGGTGGATATCCGGATCTACAAAGGTTGTAATTTCTGTATCATAGTAGTTAAGTAGTTAACTAAGTTTTCATTTCGCCTAAACATCTAGTCTAAGATCTGTAGTCTAGGGTTTCTCGGCACCAATTTTTTTAAATTGGCATGTTCGATGCCTTGTGAGACCTCACTAGAGTGCCCAGGAACCTTTCAATGGTATCAGAGCCTAGCTAGAGCCTTAGGCGAAGTCCCGACGGAGTTTGAAATCCGAACGAACCCGAAACCCATATTCAAAAATGCTCTCTGTCCAGATTTTAAAAATGTGGATTTTTCAAGATTAAAAATATCCAGAAAATCAAGCAGGCTTTATTATGAATTACTGTGAAAAACGGAGTGCTAACACCGTCATAACGCCGCGGAACCGCGGCCTAAGCCCACGTGGCGCGGCGGTTACGCGGCAGAAATGTTGACTCTTTGACTCCTCTTTCCACAGTAATTGTTATATTTCACTTTTGTGTTTTCTGGATAATTTTAATAATTTATTCTACAGTTGAGTATTTTGGGGTTATATTGGGGGTTCGATGATTCGATCGGATTATCAAATTTCGTCTTTTGTGTATTTCCGGATAATTTCCAGAATATGTTAAAAAGTTCGACCGGATATAAATACCCAATTTTTCCCCTGTCGGGAAATTTCCAAGTGTTGGATTTTTCCGTAGTTTAACGACGTTCTAAGTAGTGCAAGTAACGCGATGGACCCTCTAGAAGACAACAAACCTTAACTCGATTATGTGACCGTCTTGAACTGCCCTTTGAACCTTCGGGTTTGGGGCAGTACGGCGTGCCACATGTGAGGCGTTGGCTTGACCCTTCTACGGCTGGACCGTTGGTACTGAGGCACGAACTGAATGTTGTTAGACTTATTTCATGTGTTGGACTGTATCGGGAAAACTTGGGTATTCGACTGTTCGATCGGAAAGTTTAACATTTTCTGTTTATCTGGAATGTGATACAATAATTGGAATTCACAAACAGTTATGAGATAACTGAATGAATATTATAAATCTAGTAGTTTAGTCCCACATGATATTGAAAAGAGTTTTCGATAATGAGACTAAAATGCGGGATTTATATCTGTTAGGCATGTGATGTCTAAGTATTTCATTTGATTAGGCATGCGATGTCTAAAGAAGTTGCGGATTCCAATTGTTGTAGTTTTGCACTTTCTTTTCTGTGACCGTAAGTGTAGTATGATCATATCGCCGGTTTCGTTGCTATACGTCAACGACAATTGGGGTATGCATACTTACTTACGTTGATGACATGTGATGTTATGTGTTGCTGGATATGTTATATTGGATCGTCGTGTTCGAATAGCCGGGGGTTTTTATGTGAGATGAGTGTTTTTCATTTTCATTCATGTAAAAACTTGTATGTAATATTCTTTTATTTGGGGCACTTCTAGGTAGCGGAAGTTGTCACCCTTTGTATATTATTTACTTTTCCGCATTAGGATAGACCCAAGGAGGGGAGCACAAGTAACCGGGTTCTGGGGTTCAGTGGGAGACCAACTCGAGGAGTCGAGTCCGGGTCTCCTAACCCTAGAATTGGCAGGGTTGCTTGCCGCTCCCGTAGGGGTCTAGGGGTGTGGGATTGGCTATTCGTTACGACCGTGGAATCCGTGTTTTATACTAGCTCGTATTGAAAACACGGACGTCCTAGTATATCCAATATTTCATATGTTTATTCTGCTGCGATATCTGTGTTGAGATTCTGTGATGGATATAGTATATAGTATATATGATATATTATATAGACGTTATTTATGTTTTACACCCGCGCTAGCCCTGCCCTGCTCTGTCGTTAGTTACCTAACCTAACGGTGCATGAGGGGACATCGAGGCGAATGCGGATGGCATAAGTGTACGTCATATCTATCTGTGATGTTTAGGTATTTAAATGATGGGACTTCATTAATGTGATTAATGAAAGATAAGAAACCTAAGATGTTGTGGAATCAAATTTTAAATAAAACAGGTAGCTACAGTTCTTGCTTTGCACAGCGGTATATGTGATATATCCTGCACCTTATTCGATGAGGAAAGGACCGAGATCCCTTCACCGGGAGTGACTCCTTTAGCAATAACTGGCAGATGCTACACACTCGGTTTGGTTTTTGATTGCTTTTAAGAGTTTTTTGCTTTGCACAGCGATATATATGATATATCACGCACCTCATTCGGCGAGGAAAGGACCGAGATCCCTTCACCGGGAGTGACTCCTTTAGCAAAACTAGAAAAGCCTCAAAATCACTCCATTTCAAAACTTCATTTGATTCTACAACGATATCAAGTTCATTACGCAATAGGTTTTCGGAAAAACCTGCCGTAGCCCTCCGTCATTTCAGATTAGAACTGTTTAGTATTCGTGCCGCGTTTGTTGGCCTTTGTCAAGGCGTAGTGTACGGTAGCTGAATAGTGCTTATCTGCTTATGCATGTGATGCAGATTGTTTCAGGGTAGTCGTACGACCTTGTTGGCCTTTGTCAAGGGTCGTGCGGGTGGGTTTGATTCAATCATGAAATGACGGGTTGAACTTGACTAGCATCCTGTGATTTGTTGGCCTTTGTCAAGGTCATAGGACACTAGGGGCAAAATATTATCGGGAATTTCAAGTGTTGAAATTTGCAATGAGATTGCATACCTTCTATGAGATAGTTGGATCCCGATACCCACTGCGAGTAAGAGTTACTCCTGGGAGAGTTTTACACATTGCAATTAGCTGATCAAGTAGGTGTCTAGAAAGGTGTTAACGAGGTTACGCCTATGGGAAAACGAGGTTTACATTAATTAGGTTCGTGCGAAAGCACGGGGGACCTCCCTCAAAGTACCGACACTGGCCTGGCTGAAAGATTGGCGAACTTGTAGTGTGTAATTAATCCCGGCTAGTCTTTCCTTTTAGGGTTTGAAGGAAGATTTGATAAAAAGCAGTGGGAGCCATCCTGATTAGATTAGATAATAACCAATTTGATCTTGCACGAGCATACGCTAAAGTGTTTTCTTCTCTCTCTCTCCAGGTAGCGACCAGTTCATGCCTTAATCAAGATAATAATATGGATGTATTGACCGAACCCGCATGTTATACTGTGCTGGGGAACGTTGGTTCCGTTCTTTCTTATAAGAGTTATAGGAATGAACAGGATATAGGGGAATACCAGGATTCCCATGCCACCCGAATGAAGAAAGTACATGTTGATGCATTTTCTTCGGGTGTGTTCGTTACTGAGAACTGTTTCTCCATTTGCTCTACGTCCTGGGTATTGGATACCGGGTCAGGATCCCATATATGTAATCAGTTACATGGGCTTAGGAAAGGTAGAGAACTTGGAGAAGGTGATAAAGACATAAGAGTAGGAAATGGTGCAATTGTTGCAGCCAAGACTGTCGGGGAATATCACCTTGTATTACCAACTGGTAATACATTGGTTCTGAATGAATGCTATTACATGCCGAACCTGATATGCAACATTATATCGGTTTCTTTATTAAGTAAAGAGGGATATAATTTTTTATTACAGGACAATGTTATGAACATTTTCCATAACCAAAAGTTGGTTGGATCAGGCACGTTGTGCAATGGCATTTATGTTCTAAATCAATCAACAGTTCTGAGCATAACAAGCACACACAAGAGGAAGAGTTCTGAACTCAATGAATCCTTCTTGTGGCATTGTAGACTGGGTTACATCAATGCGACACGACTAGCTAAGTTGCATAAAGATGGATATTTAAATCCGTTTGAATTTTCATCTTATGACACTTGCCAGTCATGTCTCAAAGGAAAGATGACCAAGACTCCGTTTACGGGACACGGAGAAAGAGTTACCGAACTCTTGGGACTTATACATAGTGATGTATGTGATCCCATGTCTACACATGCCAGGGATGGTTCTTCATACTTCATTACATTCACTGACGATCTCTCTAGGTTCGGGTATGTGTTCCTGATGAAACACAAATCAGAAGCTTTTGAGAAATTTAGGGAATATAAGCAAGAAGTTGAGAACCAAACCGGAAAAAGTATTAAAATCCTACGATCTGATCGAGGAGGAGAATACTTAAGCAATGAATTCCTGGACTTCCTAAAAGAGAATGGGATTCTCTCTCAGCTGACTCCTCCATATACACCACAGCACAACGGTGTATCAGAACGGAGGAACCGCACCCTATTAGATATGGTGCGCTCTATGATGAGCACAGCTGAGTTACCTATTTCCTTCTGGAGTTATGCGCTGGAGACAGCAGCATACCTATTGAATCAAGTTCCATCTAAATCTGTAACTACCACACCATATGAGATATGGAGTGGGAAGAGACCATGTCTTAAACGAGTTAAGATATGGGGTTGCCCGGCCTATGTCAAAAGGCAAAATCCGGACAAACTCGAGGCACGGTCAGTTCTATGCAAGTTTGTGGGATATCCCAAACATTCACATGGATATCTTTTCTACCATACAGAGGAACAAAAAGTGATTGTTTCTCGACATGCCACATTTTTGGAAAAGGAATTTCTTGCAAAGGAGATTAGTGGCGATAAGGTAGAACTGGAAGAAATTCCGGTTACACAAACTCAAACTGAAGATTTAGTGGAACCAGAGGATTCAGTAGCTCCCGACGAACCTCAGCCTCTCCGCCGATCTAGTAGGGTTCCTCGCCAACCTGAGAGATACTACGGTTTTCACATAGATGGTGGCAGCGAGGATTGCATCATGGAGGATGATGACCCAACTAGCTTCGAGCAGGCCATCATGAGTAGGGACTCTGTGAAATGGCTGGATGCTATGCGGTCTGAGATGGATTCCATGTACACCAACAAAGTATGGACTTTGGAAGTTGCTCCTGAAGGGGTAAAACCCATTGGGAGCAAGTGGATCTTCAAGAAGAAACTTGGTGTAGATGGGAAAGTGGAGACTTTCAAAGCTAGACTTGTAGCAAAAGGTTTTCGTCAAAGACCAGGTGTGGACTATGACGAGACCTTTTCTCCAGTGGCTATGCTTAAATCCATCCGGATCATGCTTGCCATCGCTGCATATCATGATTACGAAATCTGGCAAATGGATGTTAAGACCGCCTTTCTAAATGGTGATTTAGAAGAGTGCGTGTACATGACTCAGCCAGAGGGCTTCGTAGACAGTGGGAGCAGCGGGAAGGTGTGCAAGCTGCTTAAATCCATTTATGGATTGAAGCAAGCATCACGGAGTTGGAACATCTGCTTTGACGTCGTTATCAAAGAGTTTGATTTCGTCAAAAATCCAGATGAACCTTGTATCTACAGGAAGGTGGCAGAGAGTAAGATTGTCTTCCTCGTATTGTACGTGGACGACATACTCTTGATAGGAAATGATATTCCTATGCTGCAATCGGTCAAGCTCTTCTTATCACAAAGATTCTCAATGAAAGATCTTGGTGATGCCTCCTGCATATTGGGAATCAGGATCTATAGAG
Organism: Agapanthus africanus; assembly: GCA_030015575.1. Lineage (NCBI taxonomy): Eukaryota > Viridiplantae > Streptophyta > Magnoliopsida > Asparagales > Amaryllidaceae > Agapanthus > Agapanthus africanus. The sequence goes on along the minus strand of CM057351.1, from coordinate 89,307,174 downwards.
ATAGATCCAAACGGATTTTGGGATTGTCCCAATCCAGGTACATTGACACCATACTAAAGAGGTTTAGTATGGAAGAGTCCAAGCATGGGAACTTACCCACGATCTCTGAAGTCACTCTCTCCAAAGAGATGTCTCCCAAGACTGATTTGGAGAGAGCTCGCATGCAAGGGATACCCTATGCTTCGGCAGTAGGCTCTATCATGTATGCGATGCTATGTACCAGACCCGATGTAGCATACTCACTAAGTGTAGTGAGCAGGTATCAAGCTGATCCTGGAGAGAGTCACTGGACAGCTGTGAAGAGCATTCTCAAGTACTTGCGAAGGACTAGAGATATGTTCTTGGTGTATGGTAACGGAGAACTCCAAGTGGAGTCCTTTACCGATTCGAGCTTCCAGAGTGATAAGGACGACTCTAAGTCGCAATCGGGTTTTGTCTTTACCCTTTACGGAGGGGCGGTTAGCTGGAAGAGTTCCAAGCAGGAAACCGTGGCAGACTCGACGATGGAGGCTGAATACATCGCTGCCAACGATGCTGCCAAAGAGGCTGTCTAGATCAAGAAGTTCATTACTGAACTTGGAGTGGTTCCATCCATTGAGCGTCCAATACCTTTGTATTGCGATAACAATGGAGCGGTGGCTTTGGCCAAGGAACCCAGGTCCCATCAGCGATCCAGGCATATTCTGAGGCGGTATCACCTGATCCGGGAGATAGTTGATCGCCGGGAGATCGAGGTCAGGAGAGTTGACACGAAGAACAACACGGCGGATCGACTCACGAAGGCCATTCCACAGATACAGTTTGAGAGACTCTTCGGGATGCTCGGTATGCGATACTACAGCAGCTGGCCCTAGTGCAAGTGGGAGATTGTTAGTTGTATGTATGCCCTAGAGGCCAGTATTGTACAGATGATGTATATTATATTGCATGCTTGGACATATATAGAGATGACTTTCTTGCTCGATATGATAGTATGCTATCTGGTTACTCTTTATCTTAACATGTACACTAGTCTCTTTATACTTTCTTATAGTTACATGTTGGTAAAGCCCTTAGGATGTGTACTTGACTGCCTGGACTATGATGCAGATCATACTAGTGGGGACATGGTAGTCCATAAGTACATCCTTCAAGGTCCCTAGTCGTGGGTGTATCGAGACGGGGCATCGATATACCAGTGTAGACTAGCGTATACGCTTCTCGACCCATGAGATGGGCGATGGATGATCCCATATCCATTGGTGTTTGACATCAGAGATGGTATACGGGTGATCAGTGGACACTGGGTACACTGGACGGACTCGCCGAGAACTCCCAGATGGTATTATACCTCACGTCAGATGGCAGTTCTCAGGTGACACTTGTGCAGGTTAGTCTGTAGACCCGAGATCGTCATAGAGTCTTGTGTGATTCCCACTGTGCTTTGATCTCCACCTTACCACGTCCATGAGGGCGTGCAAAACGGTGGTCTTTGGGTACAGTCCCGAGTCACATGGAGGCAATGAGCGATAGGAGGGGTTTCGTCTCTCCCGGTATTGGGGGTTGATGTTGCGCTGTGCTCGATTGGCCGTAACAGGGAAGTCCCTGGCCAGGGCTGATCAGAGATTTGCTGGTAAGTGTTGCCAGTAGTTTCTCGACCCGTTATGAGCCTCACATCGGCACGACTTATCGAGTATTGGGGTCTGACGTTTACCACCCCTAGACTGGATATGCGACATATCAGACGAAGAGACCGGACTGTACGGTAAGTGTTACTGGTTGGATTCACAGGAGTGTGAGCGGGCTAGCTCGTCGATCTTCTGATCGCTCAATACCCGGGTGGCCGTTACGTTTAGCAGACCGCTTGCGGCTTGTGGATGCTTGATATGATCATCATCTGCTACCGACGTATTGACGAGTCTTTAGAGTCCTACACAGAGGCTTCCTGGCTCAAGCAAAACGAAATAGGAGCGCATATGAGATATGTGCAGGACTGAGAATAATGCGTGTATGTGATACCGCATTTCATTCTCGCGATAAATGTTTCAATTGGTTATATTTGATATGACCTAGTTATCGAATCATTGATTCGATAAATCGATACATTGATATTAGTCGGTTATATGCGATATGACCTGGTCGTTAAATCAAGTGTTGATTTAATGATTTAATGTATAATTATATATTTGATATATTACTTTACATTAACTAATATGGGTTCATTTTAAATGGATTTTCTCACTTGATGTGCATGATGTATATGTGATATACTTTTGTACACTTATTTGTATCATATTAGATGATGCATGTTTATTTGGTTAAGTGTAAAGAATAAACCCATGGTTAAGAGGATAATAAGGGTTTTGATTTTATCACACATTTATTTATCCATTCCTTTTTATTTAAATTGTTTTATAAAAACAAAATGGTTTTCTTTTGTCATGAAGCTTAATGAAGCTTCATGAAGGTTTGACTCAAAGACCATTTTGTCTTTATGCTAAACCCTAACTATTCCCACTTACCATGGTTTGCTCTCTAAACTTAACCCATGTTAGATTATGATAAGTATCAATTTTATTTCATTATTGAAAAACACTTATCATAATACTAGCTCATCTTCTTCTTCATCTTCAAGTTAGAAACCTTGAGGCCATTAATGGCAACTTGAGCTTGAGAGTGAGAAATCCAATTCTAAAGAGAACCCACCTCCTATTTCTTCACCCTCTACCTCTAGCCAAGTTGTAGAGTGTGTTTTCTTCACAAGTTTCATCACTTTGTGAAGTCGGAGCTTGAACTTGCGATGCCTCGACGTAGATCGTCTTTGACACGAAGCCGGCGACCTAGCTCACCCGTTTCTCCGGCGAAGCCGACGCTTGAGCTCGGGGTTCGACATGGACAGCGAGGAGACTTCGTTGCGGAGCCGTGGAGGTGGATATCCGGATCTACAAAGGTTGTAATTTCCGTATCATAGTAGTTAAGTAGTTAACTAAGTTTTCATTTCGCCTAAACATCTAGTCTAAGATCCGTAGTCTAGGGTTTCTCGGCACCAATTTTTTTAAATTGGTATGTTCGATGCCTTGTGAGACCTCTCTAGAGTGCCCAGGAACATTTCACAAAGGGCATGCGACGATAAGCAAAGTGCCAAAAGGACAAGTAAATGTGGTCTTGTCTTGATCCTCTTTGGCGATGGGAACTTGGTTATAGCCGGAATAGCCATCCAAAAAGCAATAGAACTCGTGCTCAGCCAATCGTTCTAGCATTTGGTCAATGAAAGGTAAAGGAAAGTGGTCTTTCCTTGTCGCGGCATTATGTTTTCTATAGTCGATGCAAACTCGCCACCCAGTTTGGGTGCGAGTAGGTATTAACTCATTTGCCTCATTGGTTATAACTGTAATGCCCGATTTCTTTGGCACAACATGAATGGGGCTAACCCACTGGCTATCCGAGATAGAGTAAATGATACCACTATCAAGACATTTAACAATCTCCTTCTTGACATCCACTTTCATTATGGGGTTGAGGCGTCATTATGGATCCCTTACTGGCTTGGCATCATCCATCAAGTGTATATGATGTTCAACTATGAGGGGATTAATCCCCTTGATGTCCGCCATAGACCAGCCAAAAGCTTGCCGATTATTTTGTAAGACCATTAAAAGGGCCTTCTCTTGCTCGAGAGCTAGAGAGGCCGATATGATAACGGGAAATGTCTCATTCTCACTTAGATAAGCATATTTAAGGTGCGACGGCAAAAGCTTTAGTTCGGGTTTAGGAGGTGAAACAATTGATGGTAATAATGGTGTAACTGTTTCAAACTCGAAGGATTCCATCAACGGTTCAAATCGAGTGTACCCAACCGAGTCGGATGGTTCAACTAACTCATCCGCAAAAGCAAAAGACTCAAACTCGGGTGGTGAGTCTTCAAAATCGTCTACAAAGGTGAAACACTCATAATCGTTGTCGGGCATGAAAGCTGTGTTGGATTCTAGGAGGAACGCACTAGAGGTGTCAACACTGCTGTGGTCGAACATAAAATTTTCGAACACACAGTCTTCCTCCACGATCTCATTGATCGAGCAAACATCAAGTACGCTAGAATTAGGCTCGGAAGGCTGATTTCCCAACTTAAAAATGTTGAGTTCAATTGTCATATTGCCAAAAGATAGATTCATTGAACCATTACGACAATTGATCACCGCATTAGAAGTCGCAAGGAATGGTCGACCAAGTATCACCGGAATTTGACTCTGGGGGTTAGCTACAGGTTGTGTATCCATAACGATAAAGTCAACGGGGAAAATGAAATCCCCTACTCTAATTAACACATCCTCCAACTCTCCCCTAGGATGGGTGATGGATCGGTTGGCCATTTGGAGAGTACAATGAGTGGGCTTAAGCTCTCCAACGCCTAATTGCTCGTACACAGAATAAGGTAGCAAATTGACACTAGCACCAAGATCTAATAGTGCTCTATTGATGTTCTTGTCCCCAATTGTTATCGAAATTGTTGGATATAGTGCCCTCAGAGTCAATTATTGGATCACAGGCACGTGATTGCAATGATTGAGGGAGGACCTATGCCGGTAGGACAGTCTTACTCAAGATGATAGTATGCTATCTGGTTTATCTTTGTCATCGTGTACCGCTTTAGGTGACCTTACAGTTCACTATTGCACGTTGATAGAGCCCCTAGGATTCTTGCTTGACTGCCAGCAGTATGAGGGCGATCATATACGTGGGAGCTGGGGTCTATAAGCACATCCTTAAAAGGTCCCTAGTCGTGGGAGTTTCGAGACAGGGCATCGATACTCCAGAGTAGACTAGTGTATACAGTCGATACCCCGACGAGGGGCGGTGGCCGGTCTCATAAGCCACTGGTGTCAGTTGGTTCATCTAAGATGTATACAGGTGCTCATTGGGTTATGAGTACACTGGACAGGACTCGCCGGGAACATGCTAGTTAGGATTATACCAGACCTCAGATAGCAGATCCCTCGTGACATGTGTACAGGTTAGTTCATCGACCTGAGGATCGTCATTTGTCTCGTGTGAGTTCCCACTGTACTTTGATTACTACCCTACCACGCTCAAAGGAAACGTGCAAACAGGTTTTAGTTGGGTACAGTCCCGAGCCATATGGAGGCAGTGAGCGGATCTGCAGGGGTTCGTCTCTCCCGGTATTGGGGGTGAGGTCGCGCTGTGTCTAGGAGAGCCATTACACGAAGTCCTTGGCCAAGGCAGGAGATTTACTGGTAGGTATTCCAGTAGTATCTCAGGGTGTTCTGGGCTACACTCCGACACGACTTGTACCGCTTTTGGGGGTCTGACTTTTACCAACCCCCTAGGCCCGCCATGCGATGCTCATAGACGAACGTACCAAACTGTACGGATATTGTCACTGACAGGCTCAGTAGGGTGTCAGGATGAGTTCGCTCATCGACGTCCCTTTTGGTCAATACCTGGTAGCCCGTCACGTATAGGCTAATACCTTTGACGTGCTAGTGGTTAAATCCACAGCCAAAGTATTGACGACTCTTTAGAGTACCCCACAGACCAGTTTCTCAAGTTTCGGGCGAAACGATGTAGCGGCCGTATGGAAATATGGCAGGGTTCGATCAGATACATGCGGTATTGCACGGATCGTGATCGGACGGTTTTTACTAGCGGGCTTTGGTTTAAGCCGGATCCTAGTATTGTACAGTGTAGATTTTGTCTCTTTGCATTTGTATTCAGTGGGAATACAATTGCGGGCATGTATATGCAGTCGCGGGGTTTTCCTGTAATTTATTACGGGATCAGTTTTCTGAAGTTGCCAGTTTGCATTCCGTTCCGGCCAGTTTTCCTTTGTTCCTTCCCGGCCGGATTTTTCTGATGGAGGGGCTAATTAGCAAGTTTGCAAATTAGCATTTGTGGAGGGGTTTCTTGCATTTGAGGGATTATGATGGTTTAAGCATCTTTGCTTTTTCTTGTGATCATTTCTTGCATTAATGAGATAAGAATGGATTAGAAATTGATATGACTTTGTTATCATCACTTTTGGATGTGGTCGCCTCTTTTGATTCCTACACTCACCTCCCTTCATGTATTATTCTTTTTCCCTCCACCATTTTGAGAAAGGGGGGCCGGCCACTTTGGGAGAGGGAGAGGGGTTCATTTTTGATGAGGGAAATTTGGTCATCTCTTTTTTGCATGCTACACAAATTCATCAACCTCACTCCAAAGTCCATTGCTCATTCCTCCATCACCAAGGCAACTTCACAACCCCAATTGAGACAATGGTTTCTATACTAGTCTACAGCATTCCTTGGACGCGTCGGCTAGCCAACTTCGCGCCCGAGTTGCCTCGGTCCAGAGATGGGAGCCAGTAAAAGAACCCGGCGATGTGGTGCCCGTTTCGACGAGGAGGCGACGACCGGAGATTCCGCGAGGAGATCGGAGTGGAGGCGAAGACCGAAGGACAAAGATCGCTTGGTATAGCTTCTCTACTCTTATTCTAGTTTGATAGAGTTAGGTTAATGGCCCGATCCGGGATTCTAGTGCGCGGTGGTGCCGGTTTTCTAGTTTGAAAAGTTTTTCGATTCCGCATTCTGGCGTCGGATTGACGGCCGGGGCGCCGCCGTGCACTTACAGTGGTATCAGAGCCAGGTTATTAACCTTGTCTAGCTTGCTCTAACATGTTTACAAGTTTGATCGATCGGAATTTCCAAAACCCGCGTTTTCATTGCATAAGTTTTATGTTGAAATATTTTTAGCTCAGAAAATTTTTCAGGTGGTTGCAGAAACACATGCAGGGAATTCTAAGCATTCTGTAAAAATTTGGTCCCTTGAACTCACTATTACACCGCGCAACCGCGGCCAAACCCTTGCTTGGGCCGCAGTTCCGCCGCGATTTTAACTGTTCATTGTACCAAATTTTCACAGAGAGTTCCTGAGTTGAAATTGGGGTTTTTGGAATATTCTTTTTGGGCCCAGATTTTCTCTGAGTACTACATGTTGGTTCACAATATTTACATTATATCTGCGACTGTGAATGTCACTCGATCGGTAAATCCAGTTTATCTGCTATAGCCCTTTTTAGACGGATTTGCGAATGTGACATTCACGTTGATGTTCTGTGTTGTGCTGTGATGTTGCGGATTGGTCATGGGGGATAGCCTGGATGCAATGGTAGTACAGTTTGTTTTATTATGTACATTTAATATTGCGGGGCGAGCGTCCAACATGTGGACTGCCGTCACTGCCTGTTTGTATATTATTCTTTTGGGGCACGACCGGGTTGAGGTCGATGTACCCGTTGTATATTTTACTTTCTGAACTAGGATTACCCCAAGGTGGGGTACACGGATAGCCGGGTTCTACAGGGCAATGGGCCCACATCTCATGGTATTGAGACGGAAGGGGCTTCACTCTAGAATTGGCGGGCTATTCGCCGCACTCGTAGGGGGTACAGGTTGACCCAGGAGGGGTGCCCAAGTTACCGGATTCCGTGAAGTGCTGGGTAGTCCATTCACGTTGCTGAAGGGGTTGCCTCGCTTCAGGTTTTTGGCAGGTAACTTGCCGCGCCCGTAGGGGTCTAGGATTTCATTGCACATGCTATCCACACGACCAAGGGAACGTTGGGTTTCAGTAGCGGCTCTATGAAACCCGGGGATCCCAGATATCTGTATTGTTCTGTGATGCTGGTTACATTTCTGTGATGTTGCATTTTATCACGCCTTGAGCGAATATTATATATTGATATATATACTAGTAGATGTTGTATATGTTTTGCACCCGCGCTAGCCCAGTCCCCGCTCTGTCGTTAGTTAAGTAACCTAACGGGTGATGACGGGACCCAGTGGCGAATGCGGATGGCATATACATACATCATTATTTTTGTTCTTTTGTGGTGTGATCAATTGATGGGACTGCGTTGATTCGGATCAATGCAAGCTAAACAAACCTATTTTGATGTTGTTGGAACAATTTTCAAAAAGCTGTTATTGCAAGGACGTTCTCTTTTGTTTTGCATCGTGGTATTCAGTTGGAATATCCTGCTCCTCAGTCGACGAGGCAAGGGCCGAGATCCCTTCACCGGGAGTGACCCCTTGGACAGAAGTTTGCGTCAGGGCAATAACTTCACTATAGCCGATTACTTTTGCTTTGTATCGTGGTATTCAGTTGGAATATCCTGCACCTCATTCTACGGCGAAAGAGCCGAGATCCCTTCACCGGGAGTGACCTCTTTAGCAAAGGTTTTCTCCAGCATATTTTTAAAAGCTATCCGGTTCCTTCAACGATATCAAGTTCATTACGTTAAAGGTTTTTCACCAAAAACCATTCGTAGCCCTCCGTCATTTCAGAGAGGTAGTACTTAGTATTCATGCTATGTATGTTGGCCTTCGTCAAGGCATAGTGTATGGTAGCTATTTGTTACTTTTCTGCAGCATAGATAGATGCGTTGTTTGGGACAGTCGTACTACTATTTTGGCCTTCGTCAATGGTATGTACGGGTGGGTTCAAATTAACCTGGACAATGACGGGTAGAACTTGACTTGTGACTTATGATATTTTGGCCTTCGTCAAGGTCATAAGAGCATGGGGTAAAAATCACATCGGGAGTTTCTAAAGAAACTGAAACTTGCCAGATATGCGCATACCTTCTGGAGTGTGATAACGTGAGCGGATTCCGTCACGTTATCATGCGATGATAGTTGGATCCCGATTCCCACTGATGAGTTGGTTTACTCCTCGGGTGATCCCGACTAATTCTTCTTTCAGGTTTGGAGGAGAATTTGACGTTACAGTGGGAGGTTTCCTGATTAGATAAAGTGATAACCATTCTGATCTAGGTTAGAGTGCACGCTGAGTGTTTCTTTTCTCTCTCTCTTTGGCAGCGACCATTGACCCGACCGTAAGACTATGACTCAGTGACCAAAATTAACCGAACCTTCTTAAACACTGGCTTTTGGATTGTCAGAGTTGCAAACCCCATTGCCACTCCTACTTCTACCCTTTTCTCCAGGACACCCCGTATTACTACGAACGCCCACTTCCATTGGATAAAACCATCGTATGGTTATATACGAACTCGAAGGAATTTATTCGAGGATTGTTTCCGGTTCTGGAGAAAACGAATAGGACTATTCAGTTGTCTTTTCCTTTTACCTTCTCTCAGGTTGCGAGTACTCCTTGGTTTAGGAGATAGTACACCTATTACGCAAATTGGATACTCTTCTTCCAAACCATAGGCTGGTGCCGAACGGTTGGGAATGAAGAAAACCAATTAGCCTGACGATGGTGTACAGAAGGTATTAAGTAAAGACATATCAAGGGATTAGTAAGAGGGCAAAGTAAATTGCGACTGCTATTCACAATCAAACCAAGTATTTCATTACCACTCCCACTTCACCTTTGTATTTCTCCAGGACACTCCGTATCACTACGAAGATCCACAGTTTATTTGGATACTCCATCGTATGGTTATATACGAACTCGAAAGGAACTTGTTCCAGTTCGGGGATGGATTCTGGTTCAGGAGAAATAGGAATAAGGTTTATTCGGTTGTCTTTTATCTTCACCTTCTCTTGCATTGCGAGTGCTCCTAGGATTAGGACAGTACACCCATTATGCTTATTGGATAGTCTTCTTCCAAACCATAAGCTGGTGCCGAACGGTAGGGAAGGAAGAAAACCATTTGGCCTAAAGGGGTGTACAGAAGGTAATGACTAAAGACATATAAAGGGATTTGGAGAGATGGCAAAGAAATATACGGTTGCAGTTGTGAATCTGGAAAATGGAAGAGGAATTACAAGGAATACCCGGATACCCCTATGAAACATTTCACCGTTTCAGTTTCACTGTGTACTGTTAAAAGAAAACTGATTTCCCAATTAGCCCTTGCTCCAGGGTATGTATTTACCAGGTATGATTCTCACATCTGTATGGTTTTACAGATGATGAGTGGGAGTAAGTTATTGGGAATTAGGTGATTATCCTCATTATATCGGAATTCGTTGTAATTGGTGATATTTGAGGAAATCACCTGGGCTGTTTGCCGGACGGAAAATATTTGGTTTTGAATATCCGTTGTTATGCACCAATTTCAAATTGATATATCTGTACGTCTATTTTTATAGAGTGAGATATACCTTTTTGAAATTATGTCTATGACATTTACCTATATCAGTGGATGGTTAGGTAAGGAGCATTAAACAGCGGTGTAATTCTTCTTAACCATAAGTACAGTTTTCAACCTACGACACACAGGGAATGAGTCATTAGACTCAAGGGACTTGTACAAAGTATTGTATATTGTTCAGTGTCCATTAGGACAGAGGGGTTGGTCCTCGTACTATATTCGGCTTACTTATGACTTCTCTGGTTCTTAGACAAGTGTTTCGTAGAAACACAAGGTCCAAGTTTTGAGAAGTTATAGGTATAAGAGTAAAGTAGAGAACCAGGTATTGCAAGTATCGGGATTCTTCAAGGTGATCGATGATGTAGATACTTGTGAATGGTATTCAGTTGATAGTAATGATTAAGAGGACTTGCTTCTCTTTCAGGTTACTCATAATTGGAAGCACTCCTAAGTTGAGTAACGTTGATCGGCCTCTCTTCCATTTAGTTGACATGCACTGGAGACAGCTGCATGATTTGAATCTGGTTCAATTAAATCAGTGCCTCTGTTTCTATATTGGATATAGAATAGTTCATATCTTAATGATGTTAAGGTACGGAGAGTTGTCCGGCTTATGATTAAAACCAGACTCTGGATAACTCAAGGCACGTTTCTGTAATGACTGTTTGTGGGTTGACCCAGGCTATGACGAGGGTTGACTTTCTACTATCTGGAAGATCAATAGCGATATTGTTCTTAACTCGCCACAGTTTTAATAAAAATTGGACTTTTTCATAAAACAGTAGTGGGAGTATGGTAGAACTGGAAGTGATTCCAGAACCGCAAACGATTACTGAAGATTTGATATGAACCTAAAGATTCAATTTGGTTTGACATTCCATTAGCCACTCCGCAGATATGGTGGGTAACCTCAGGCGCTCGAGAGGTACTTCGGTATGCTCAAGGACGGTGGCTGGGAGGTTCTTGTTTACCCAGACTTTCTATTGCTGTTGTTCCAGGCTGTGAGACCCGGCAGGAGGATGAGCATAGCGTCGTTCTGAACTAGCTTCAGAAGTGTACGTGTATATGACTCTGCCAAAGGGTTGTCGTAGTCAGTGGGAGCAGCGGAAGCATTGGTGGACAAGTGGCTTATGTCTATTTATAGACTAAAGCAGATACAGCGGAGATAGATCATCTATTTATGATGTGACAGTCATATGTTTGACTTCATCAGAATAGGGGATGGATCTGTTAAGAAGGTAGTAGGGTGTGATGTCCTGGTATTTGGATGACATACACAGAGTAGGAAGTGAAATACTTATACTACGATCGGTTATATTTTGGTTGTCACACAGTGGTTTCTCCACATGGGACTTGGATATAATATTACACATTCTGGTTACTAGATCTATGGCTTTAGATCAAGATTTGGGAAGTGTCCCAATCAGGGTACTTGACAGCATTCTAAGAGTATTTAGAATGGACGACTCCTGGAATGGTGGTGTACCTGCAGATGATGGAGTCACCCTCTCTAAAGGTGTCTTACAGACTAAAGATATTCGGAAGCAGTTTTAGAACATAAGTGGATGTTCTAGGGATATGATAACAGCATCCTCATTCGGGAGACAGTTATCATACCAGGCTTCCAAGATGACCTGGACGGCAGAGTGGCTGTCAGAGTTATAGTTTTCCCTCTGACGAGGGGCAGTATTTTGGAAAGGTGGTCCAGGTGGATACTGAGGGAAGGATGGCGCAGGATACTGATTAAGTTCAGTTGACGATACAGTCTAAGAAGTTTGGATTTGGAGTTCTTTTATGAGCTAGGTCCCATCAGACATCCAGACATATTCTAAGACAGGTATTGCTCATTTCGGGAGATGGGTTTCTCCGCGAACTTGAGATAAAGAAAGACATAGAAAGAAACATCATAACGGATCCACTCACTGAGGCTATTCCTCGAACACAATATTTTCGCAAACAGGCTTTGTGAGACTGATTAGTAGAGGAGTTGGGTGTTCGGTATCACACGGGCTGTGAGAATGCGACATCGCAATAATTAGCCTTGATTTCAAGTGGGAGATTGTTAGATATAGTGCCCTCAGAGTCAATTATTGGATTACAGGCACGTGATTGCAATGATTGAGGGAGGACCTATGCCGGTAGGACAGTCTTACTCAAGATGATAGTATGCTATCTGGTTTATCTTTATCATCGTGTACTGCTTTAGGTGACCTTACAGGCCACTATTACACGTTGATAGAGCCCCTAGGATTCTTGCTTGACTGCCAGCAGTATGAGGGCGATCATATACATGGGAGCTGGGGTCTATAAGCACATCCTTAAAAGGTCCCTAGTCGTGGGAATTTCGAGACTGGGCATCGATACTCCAGAGTAGACTAGTGTATACAGTCGAGACCCCGACGAGGGGCGGTGGCCGGTCTCACAAGCCACTGGTGTCAGTTGGTTCACCTAAGATGTATACAGGTGCTCATTGGGTTATGAGTACACCGGACAGGACTCATCGGGAACATTCTAGTTGGGATTATACCAGACGTCAGATAGCAGTTCCCTGGTGACATGTGTACAGGTTAGTTCATCGACCTGAGGATCGTCATTTGTCTCGTGTGAGTTCCCACTGTACTTTGATTACTACCCTACCACGCTCAAAGGAGACGTGCAAACAGGTTTTAGTTGGGTACTGTCCCGAGCCACATGGAGGCAGTGAGTGGATTTGCAGGGGTTCTTCTCTCCCGGTATTGGGGGTGAGGTCGCCCTGTGTCTAGGAGAGCCATTACACGAAGTCCTTGGCCAAGGCAGAAGATTTACTGGTAGGTATTCCAGTAGTATCTCAGGGTGTTCTGGGCTACACTCTGACACGACTTGTACCGCTTTGGGGGGTCTGACTTTTACCAACCCCCTAGGCCCACCATGCGATGCTCATAAACGAACGGACCAGACTGTACGGATATTGTCACTGATAGGCTCAGTAGGGTGTCAGGATGAGTTCGCTCATCGACGTCCCTTTTGGTCAATACCTGGTAGCCCGTCATGTATAGGCTAATACCTTTGACGTGCTAGTGGTTAAATCCACAGCCAAAGTATTAACGAGTCTTTAGAGTCTCCCGCAGACTAGTTTCTCAAGTTTCGGGCGAAATGCTGTAGAGGCCGTATGGAGATATGGCAGGGTTCGATCAGATACGTGCGGTATTGCACAGATCGTAATCGGACGGTTTTTACTAGCGGGCTTTGGTTTAAACCGGATCCTAGTATTGTACAGTGTAGAATTTATCTCTTTGCATTTGTATTCAGTTGGAATACAAATGCGGGCATGTATATGCAGTCGCGGGGTTTTCCTGTAATTTATTACGGGATCAGTTTTCTGAAGTTGCCAGTTTGCATTCCATTCCGACCAGTTTTCCTTTGTTCCTTCCCAGCCGTATTTTTCTAATGGAGGGGCTAATTTGCAAGTTTGTAAATTAGCATTTATGGAGGGGTTTCTTGCATTTTAGGGATTATGATGGTTTAAGCATCTTTGCTTTTTCTTGTGATCATTTCTTGCATTAATGAGATAAGAATGGATTAGAAATTGATATGACTTTGTTATCATCACTTTTGGATGTGGTCACCTCTTTTGACTCATACACTCACCTCCCTTCATGTATTATTCTTTTTCCCTCCAGCATTTTGAGAAGGGGGGAGGCCACTTTGGGAGAGAGAGGGGTTCATTTTTTATGAGGGAAATTTGGTCATCTCATTTTTGCATGCTACACAAATTCATCAACCTCACTCCAAAGTCCATTGCTCATTCCTCCATCACCAAGGCAACTTCACAACCCCAATTGAGACAATGGTTTCTATACTAGTCTACAACATTCCTTGGACGCGTCGGCTAGCCAACTTCGCGCCCGAGTTGCCTCGGTCCAGAGGTGGGAGCCCGTAAAAGAACCCGGCGATGTGGTGCCCGTTTCGACGAGGAGGCGACGACCGGAGATTCCGCGAGGAGATCGGAGTGGAGGCGAAGACCGAAGGACACGGATCACTTGGTATAGCTTCTCTACTCTTATTCTAGTTTGCTAGAGTTAGGTTAATGGCCCGATCCGGGATTCTAGTGCGCGGTGGTGCCGGTTTTCTAGTTTGAAAAGTTTTTCGTTTCCGCATTCCGACGTCGGATTGACGGCCGGGGCGCCACCGTGCACTTAGTAGGACAACCGGGGTCCTTATGCTTTTGGGGTAAAGATTGGACAAGAGCATCACTAACAGCACTAGCAACGAAAACTTTCTTTGGTACTTGTGACTTCCTCTTCTTGGTGCATAAGTCCTTTAAGATTTTTGCGTATGAAGGAACTTGTTGGATTGCATCCAAGAGAGGAATATTTATGCTAAACTGTTTGAACAACTCTACAATCTTCTCCATCTGTGGAGTTGGTTTATTGGATCTCAACCTGTTTGGAAAAGGAACATTTTGAAAATTTCTTGAGTCCAATTTTTGTGGATCACATTGTGGAGTTAGAACGAATCCCCGTATAGATGTGTTCGTGTTGTGAGAAGTGGGTCCGTTCGAGCTAGAAGAAGTAGAGCCTTGTGAAGGAAGAAGAATAGGCTCTAACGAAGAAGAAGAAGAAGGTGAAGAAGATGAAGAAGGACCACCGGCAGGGGTGTCACTGTTAATGTTAGTGTATATGCCCTAGAGGCCATTACTGTATCATACTAGTATGTATATTACATGATGGAAGCTTGGGATATTCATAGTTGTATATACAATCTTGCTCGAAATGGTAGTATGCTACTTGGTTTGTCTCTGCTTTAATGTGTACATGTGTTTCTTTTATTATATCACCTATACGCATTAGTGGAGCCCTTAAGATCTTTGCTTGATTACCAGCGTTGTGATGGCAGTCACACTCGTGGGGGCTGGGTAATCTACAAGCACATCCTTATTTACACGTCCCTGGTCGTGGGATTATCGAGACAGGGTATCGATACTCCGGAGTAGACTAGCGTATGCGCTTCTTATCCCAGCATGGGAGACGGCCTGTCCCACAGCCGTCAGTACGTCGTACTTGAGATAGTATGCGGGTGCTCGTTAGGTTACGAGTACACTGGACAGGACTCGTCGGGAACTGTTGGTTGGTATTATACCCATCATCAGTTATCAGTGCCCAGGTAACATGAGTATAGCTTAGTCCGCTGACTTGACACTGTCACTTCGCCTCGAGTGTGTTCCCACTGTACTTTGATTACTACCCTACCACGACTCAAAGGAATCGTGCAAATAGGTAGTAGTTGGGTGAAACCCCGAAGCACTTGGAGGCAGTGACGGTTAGACAGGATTCGTCTCTCCCGGTATTGGGGGTTGACATCGCGCTGTGTCCAGGAGAGCCATTACACAAGTAGTCCCTGGCCAGGGCTAGCGAGATATACTGGTAGGTTTCCAGTGTTGTCTCAGGGTGTTCTGGGCTACACTCTGACACGACTTGTACCGCTATTAGAGGACTGACGTTTACCGCCCCCTAGGCCCACCATGCGATGTATCAGACGAACAGACCGGACTATACGGAGACTGTCACATTCTGGCTCAGTAGGAGTTTAGATGGGTTCACCTCGTCGGTCTTCTTATCGGCATCTACCTGGGGACCGTTACGTACAGCTAGTGCCACTTGCGGTCTGTGGTTAAACCCACTTCCAGCGTAATGTCGAGTCTTTAGAGTCCCACACAGAGAGTTATTCGCCTTTAGGCAAAATGTGTAGAGGTCGCATGGTTTTGCGACAGGGTTCGTTCACATCCGCGCACTTGTGCACGTTTTCTGTCCGGACAGCTTATACTAGCGGGCTTTGGTTTAAGCCGGATCCTAGTATATGATTTGGGATTGGTTTTATCTCATTGTATTCGTGTTCCTCGGATCACGGATACGGGTGCGTATGCACAGTTTACTGAGACAGAGGCAGAGGACTTTGATTAGGGTTGATGACCATTGTCATTTTCTTAACCCTAATGCTTATGTGTGTATTATGAATAATTGATATTAGTTAAATATAATTGTGCATGGTTAGGGTTGTTGACCATTTGACCATACTTGACTTGTTGACCTAGGTTGACATGTTGACCATCATCATTCCATATGAAAGATGCTCTTTGATCCTTGCAATTTGCATTTAATGTGAAATGATAATGGTCAAGTCTTGATTAACCATGATAATTATCTTAGCTAATTATCTATTTTCATAATTCACTCATATATGTGAGAATGGTTCATTTTTCTTCTCATTCTATCATTTAGATTCTCTCTCCTCCTCTTCCTCTCTCTGTAGCTCTCCCCTCTCATGAGTTGAGAAACACTTGAGCTTGAGATAAACCATTCTAAGATACTCTCTACTCTCTTCTAAGGTTCTAGGATTAGCACTCCAAGCATCTTAGTTACTTCTAGCTTGAAGTTGAAGCCAAAGGATGAAGCTCTCGTGTGGATCCTTCTTCGACTAGAGAAGGCGACAAGGAGACTACTTTCGTTCACTCCAAGGAGCAAGGAGAGAAGGACATAAAGCCCTAGGTATAACTTTTCTTCCATGTAGCTAAAACTAGTTAGCTTTGTAGTTAGTTTTTTGTTTAGCAAAGATGCTCCTTTTGATAGTTCATGTTGCCTAGTTCGATAAAAATCCGATTTTTATACCGTTTCAGCCTCCCCGCAAGCACCGGGGTGGGCAACGTGGACTTACAGTGGTATCAGAGCCTAACTAAACATAAACTATCTAGTTTGTAAAGTGTATAGAAGTTCGATCGGTAAAAATCACAAAACTTTTTTCTAAAAACCCAAGTTTCTGCCGATTTTTAAATCTGCTTTAAAAATAATAAATCACACCTTAAAAATCGGCTCAGGGTTTTTACAGTACACCCAAGAAAAACGAACCAGTGAACCGACCAACTCACCGCGGTTCCGCGGCAGACGCTTTCTTCTGCAGCGGATCCGCGGCCGAGTTGACTCGGCCGTGGCTCGTTTCTCTTGCAGTGTTCTTATTTTTTGGTTTTGGGATTTTTAAGATATTTTATTTCTGCCCAGATTTTCCAGAAAAGAAATTTGTATTTGGGGTGGCTATAAATCCGTATTTTTTGATCGAACTTCCCTATACTTTGACTAATGTGTTATATCTGTGATGTTTATATGTATTGAACGTCTGCTAATCACTATACGTCGATTAGTGGGGGTTATACATATCTGTGATCTGTAATGCTTGTTGGTTTGTGTTTATGAACTTGGTGGATTGTCGCGGATGAATAGCCGGGGTGGATGTGAGATGAGAGTTTCTTTTTTTTTCTTTCATTCATGTAATATGTAAATTGATGTAATATTATTTGTTTGGCCGCACAACCGGGTCGGGGTTGTAACCGTCATTGTATAATTTCTTTTTACTGTTTTTGCTCCCAGGATAGACCCATGGTGGGGTGCACAAACTACTGGGTATCTCGAAGTGCCGAGTGGCCTACTCACGTCGTTGAGGGAGGTTGCTTCGCTTCGGGTACTTGGCGGGTAGTTTGCCGCACCCGCAGGAGTCTTGGGTGGGGTATTGGCTATTCATCGCGATCGTGTAATCCGTTTTTCGTTGCAGGCTCGAACGAATCGCGGATTCCTAGTATATCCAAAGTGTTCATCTGTGATCTGTAATGGCTATCATTGCTATATATCTATATATGATAACTATTTAGGTGTTGCTTATGTTTTGCATCCGCTCTAGTCCAGCCCCCGCTCTGTCGTTACTTAAGTAACCTAACGGGTGATGACGGGGCCCCGTGGCGAATGCGGATGGCATAAGCGTACACCATATTTTGGTTGTTTTCTGCAATGGTAGGATTTAATGATGGGGCACATTAAAATTAATGCAAGAAAATAAACCAAGTAAAAGTCGATTGGAACACTTTGAAAACCACACGGTTCTTTTCAAAACTAAACTTTTAAATGCGGAGCTTGAACCACTCCTTTTAAATGCTATCTCGTTCCATCGATTATATCAAGTTCACTACGTTCACGGTTTTGCCAAAACCATTCGTAGCCTTCCGTCATTCCACATGAATGGTCAAAAAGTATTCAAGCTATGTATGTTGGCCAAAGTCAAGGCATAGTGATTGGTAGCTATTGGGTATTCATGTGCAGCATAGGTAGATGCGTTGGTTTGGGACAGTCGTGCTGCCATTTTGGCCAAAGTCAAGGGTAGGTACGGGTGGGTCCAAATTAACCAGGAGAATGACGGGTAGAACTTGACATGTGACTTATGATATTTTGGCCAAAGTCAAGGTCATAAGAGCATGGGGCAAAAATCCACATCGGGAGTTTCATAAGTACTGAAACTTGCTAGCGCTGCATACCATTTGGAGTGTGATGATTCTGGTAGGATTCCTTCAGTTTTATCACGCGATGATATTTGGATCCCGATCCTACTCTGAGTATATGCTACTCCTCGGGAAATTTCTCACTTAACGATCAATGCTATAAACCTAGTAGGTGTCTAGAAAGGTGTTAGCGGGGCTACGCCCATAGGGAAAAGAGGTTACTTAATTAAGGAACTTCGCGAAAGCGTTGGAAAACCTCCCTCGAAGTACCGACACTGGCCTGGCTGAACGGTTAAGCAAGTATTGTACGGTGAGATTGATCCCGACTAATTCTTCCTTTATGGTTTGAGGAGGGATTCGAGAGACAGTGGGAGCCATCCTGTTTAGACAAACTAAAAACCACTCTAAACTTGCAAAAGCATCATGCTAAAGTGTTTCTTTTCTCTCTCCTAATTGCAGCGACCATTCAACATGACCGGACTTAAGTTATTACTAGATAAAAACATACTGACAGGGCCAAACTACAAAGATTGGCTCAGGAATGTCAAGATGGCAATCACTTACGACAAGTTGGGGTATATCCTTACCACCAAAGCTCCCCCTGTCCCAGGTCCCACCTCCAGCGTCACGGATATAGAAATCCGTAAGACATGGGAGATCGTTTGCGCGAAGGCCAAATGCCTCGTGCTTGCCTCGATGGACAACGAACATCAGAGGAGGCACGAGAATATGGACCTAGAGTCCATATTTCTCTATACAAAAGATCTGTATGGAGAGCAGTCTCGTATCGCCAGATACGAAGTGTCGAAGAAGCTATTTTCAGCAAGATTGGCCGTCGGATCATCGGTAGCGGAACACGTGCTTAAGATGATTGGCTACATAGAGGAGCTCGCGGACCTTAGGACCACGTTGGAGAATGAACTCTACACTGACTTGATTCTCCAGTCCCTTCCTTCCACTTACGCCCAGTTTATCCTTAACTTCAACATGCAAAGAAAGGAGGTTGAACTTTCCGAACTTCTGAACATGTTGAGGAGTGTTGAGGGCACCCTACAGAAAGGTAGGGAGACATCCGCTTTTTTTATAGGAGGATCTTCCTCTTCTAGGTCCAGGGCGAAAGCCAAGGGAAAGAAGAAGAAAGCCCCCGCCAAAACAAGGGGCGGTGTCAGTAAAGTGGATACGAAGAGAAAGGGAAAGGCAACAAAGGTAGCGGGAAAGCTGGTGGGAAAGGAAGAATGCTTCTACTGTCACAAAAGTGGATACTGGAAACAGGATTGCAAGGCTTGGAAGGCCAGAACCCAGGATCTGAAGCGAGTTGCGGCTTCAGCTTCAGGTGTGTATGTTGTTGAAAACTGTCTATCAATAAACTCTACATCCTGGGTATTGGATACCGGATCAGGATCTCATATCTGTAATTCTTTGCAGGCGTTGAGAAAGCGTAGGGTTTTGAAGGCAGGTGATATGACCCTCAGAGTTGCAAACGGAGCTAGCATGGATGCTGAGGCCGTGGGGGACTAACACCTGGGATTGTCAGATAGACACTTTTTGGTTTTGCGTAGTTGTTATTTTGTACCAAATGCAACTTGTAATATCATTTCTGTATCTTTATTATCTAAAGAAGGTTATGAATTTGCATTTGTAAGTAATGTAGTGAACATTCACCTTAATCATGTTTTGATTGGGTCAGGTACATTAAACAATGGTATATACGTATTAAACCAACCACAGATTTTCAATGTCCAGAATACACACAAAAGAAAGTCTCCAAAAATCAATAAAACTTTCTTATGGCATTGTAGACTGGGTCACATCAATGAGAGAAGGTTGATTAAGTTACATACAGAAGGATATTTGGATCCGTTCGAATATCAATCGTATGCAACTTGTCAATCCTGTCTCAAAGGAATGATGACAAAGACTCCGTTCACTCGACACGGAGTAAGAGCGAGCGAGCTCTTGGGACTCGTACACAGCGACGTGTGCGGTCCAATGTCTACACATGCACGAACCGGTTATTCTTACTTCATTACTTTTACGGATGACTTTTCAAGGTACGGATATGTCTTCTTAATGAAACATAAAACCGAGGCCTTTGAAAAATTCCAGGAATATAAGAATGAAGTAGAAAAACAAACAGGCAAAAGTATCAAGGCACTGAGATCTGATCGAGGTGGTGAATACTTAAGTGCCGAGTTCCTAGGTTACTTAAAAGAGAATGGAATTCTCTCTCAGCTTACTCCTCCATACACTCCGCAACATAACGGTGTATCGGAGAGACGGAACCGAACCCTATTGGATATGGTACGGTCCATGATGAGTAACGCTGAGTTACCGCGATCATCTGGGGATATCGCTAGAATCAGCTGCATACCTTTTGAACCGAGTTCCAACTAAGACTGTGCCTACTACACCATATCAGATGTGGTGTGGGAAGAGACCCTATCTTAATCACATTAAGACATGGGGATGTCCTGATTTTGTCAAAAAGCAGCATGCGGACAAGCTCGAGGCACGCTCAGTACAGTGCAAGTTTGTGGGATATCCAAAGAACTCCAAGGGATATTTCTTCTATTGTGAAGAGGAACAAAAAGTTTTTGTTTCTCGTCATGCCCACTTTCTAGAACACCAGTTCTTGGAAAAGGAAATTAGTAGGAGCGCAATAGAACTGGAAGAAATTCCAGAACCACGAGCTATTACTGAAAGCTTAGTAGAACCAGAGGGTTCGAAAGATCAGGACATTCGCACGCCACTCCGCAGGAGTAGTAGGCAGTCTCATCCGCCCGAGAGATACTACGGTTTTCTCATAGACGGGGATAGAGAGGATTGCATCATAGATTGTGATGAGCCTACTAGCTTCCAGCAAGCCATTCAGAGCGTTGACTCGGTAAAATGGCTGGATGCAATGCGGACCGAAATGGAGTCCATGTACACCAACAAAGTATGGACGTTGGACATTGCTCCAGATGGGGTAAAACCCGTAGGATGCAAGTGGATATTTAAAAGGAAGATTGGTGTAGATGGACAGGTCGAGACCTATAAAGCTAGACTTGCTGCAAAGGGTTTTCGTCAAAGACCTGGTTTGGACTATGACGAAATCTTTTCTCCAATGGCTATGCTGAAATCCATTCGGATCCTTCATGCCGTTGCTGCTTTCAACGATTATGAGATTTGGCAGATGGACGTAAAGACCGCTTTTCTAAATGGAAATTTAGAGGAGTGTGTCTATATGGACCAGCCAGAGGGATTCATTCAGAGTGGGAGCAGCGGAAAGGTGTGCAAGTTGCTTAAGTCCATTTATGGACTAAAGCAGGCATCGCGGAGTTGGAACATCTGTTTTGATGAGACGGTCAAGGAATTTGGCTTTATCAAAAATCCAGATGAACCATGCATCTATAGTAGATTTGTAGCGAGAACTGTAGTATTCCTCGTTTTATACGTGGATGACATTCTCTTAATAGGAAATGACATTCCTATGCTACAATCTGTCAAAGGGTTCTTGTCACACAGGTTCTCCATGAAAGACCTGGGTGATGCCTCATACATTCTGGGGATCCGGATCTACCATGACAGATCCAAGAGGATTTTAGGACTCTCACAGTCCAGGTACAACGATACCATACTGAAAAGATTCAGTATGGAAGATTCCAAGCGCGGTAATCTACAGGCTTGTCACGGGATCACCCTCTCCAAAGAGATGTCTTCCAAGACTGATTTGGAGAGGGATCACATGTCTATTATACCCTACGCTTCTGTGGTAGGATCTATAATGTATGCGATGTTGTGTACCAGACCAGATGTAGCTTATGCACTGAGTGTGGTAAGAAGGTATCAGTCAAACCCTGGGGAGAAACATTGGATAGCGGTAAAGAACATTCTCAAGTACCTGAGAAGGACTAAGGAGATGTTCTTGGTGTATGGCGGAAAGACCTCCAGATTGAGGCCTTTGCTGACTCCAGCTTCCAGAGTGACAAGGATGATTCCAAGTCCATGTTGGGTTTTGTCTTTACCCTCAATGGAGGGGCGGTGTGTTGGAAGAGCTCCAAACAGGAAACCGTTGCTGACTCGACTATGGAAGCGGAATACATCGCTGCATCTGATGCCGCAAAAGAAGCCTTCTGGATGAGGAAGTTCTTGAAAGAACTTCAGGTGGTTCCGTCCATTGTTGATCCAATACCTCTGTATTGCGACAACAACGGGGCTATAGCTTTAGCGAAGGAACCCAGGTCCCATCAGAAATCCAGACACATCTTGAGGCGGTATCACCTGATCAGGGAGATCGTGGATCGCCAGGAGATCGAGGTTCGGAGGGTTGCTTCAGAAGATAACACTGCAGATCCATTCACGAAGGCCTTACCCCAGACTCAGTTCGAGCGGATGATCGAGATGATAGGTCTTCGATACGCCAGTACATGGCCTTAGTGCAAGTGGGAGATTGTTAGTGTATATGCCCTAGAGGCCATTACTGTATCATACTAGTATGTATATTACTTGATGGAAGCTTGGGATATTCACAGTTGTATATATAATCTTTCTTGAAATGGTAGTATGCTACTTGGTTTGTTTCTGCTTTAATGTGTACATGTGTTTCTTTTATTATATCACCTATACGCATTAGTGGAGCCCTTAGGATCTTTGCTTGATTACCAGCGTTGTGATGGCAGTCACACTCATGGGGGCTGGGTAATCTACAAGCACATCCTTATTTACACGTCCCTGGTCATGGGATTATCGAGACAGGGCATCGATACTCCAGAGTAGACTAGCGTATGCGCTTCTTATCCCAGCGTGGGGGACGGCCTGTCCCACAGCCGTCAGTACGTCGTACTTGAGATAGTATGCGGGTGCTCGTTAGGTTACGAGTACAGTGGACATGACTCGTCGGGAACTGTTGGTTGGTATTATACCTATCGTCAGTTATAAGTTCCCAGGTGACATGAGTACATCTTAGTCCGCTGACTTGACACTGTCACTTCGCCTCGAGTGTGTTCCCATTGTACTTTGATTACTACCATACCACGGCTCAAAGGAGTCGTGCAAACAGGTAGTAGTTGGGTGCAGTCCCGAAGCACTTGGAGGCAGTGACGGTTAGACAGGATTCGTCTCTCCGGGTATTGGGGGTTGACATCGCGCTGTGTCCAGGAGAGCCATTACACAAGTAGTCCCTGGCCAGGGCGAGCGAGATATACTGGTAGGTTTCCAGTGTTGTCTTAGGGTGTTCTGGGCTACACTCCGACACGACTTGTACCGCTATTAGGGGACTGACGTTTACCACCCCCTAGGCCCGCCATGCGATGTATCAGACGAACAGACTAGACTGTATGGAGACTGTCACATTCAGGCTCAGTAGGAGTTCAGATGGGTTCACCTCGTCGGTCTTCTTATCGGCATCTACCTGGGGACCGTTACGTACAGCTAGTGCCGCTTGCGGTCTGTGGTTAAACCCACTGCCAGCGTAGTGTCGAGTCTTTAAAGTCCCACACAGAGAGTTATTCACCTTTAGGCAAAATGAGTAGAGGTCGCATGGTTTTGCGATAGGGTTCGTTCACATCCGCGCACTTGTGCACGTTTGCTTTCCGGACAGCTTATACTAGCGGGCTTTGGTTTAAGCCGGATCCTAGTATATGATTTGGGATTGGTTTTATTTCATTGTATTCGTGTTCCTCGGATCACGGATATGGGTGAGTATGCACAGTTGACTGAGACAGAGGCAGAGGACTTTGATTAGGGTTGATGACCATTGTCATTTTCTTAACCCTAATGCTTATGTGTGTATCATGAATAATTGATATTAGTTAAATATAATTGTGCATGGTTAGGGTTGTTGACCATTTGACCATACTTGACTTGTTGACCTAGGTTGACATGTTGACCATCATCATTCCATATGAAAGATACTCTTTGATCCTTGCAATTTGCATTTAATGTGAAATGATAATGGTCAAGTCTTGATTAACCATGACAATTATCTTAGCTAATTATCTATTTTCATAATTCACACATATATGTGAGAATGGTTCATTTTTCTTCTCATTCTATCATTTAGATTCTCTCTCCTCCTCTTCCTCTCTCTGTAGCTCTCCCCTCTCATGAGTTGAGAAACACTTGAGCTTGAGATAAACCATTCTAAGATACTCTCTACTCTCTTCTAAGGTTCTAGGATTAGCACTCCAAGTATCTTAATTACTTCTAGCTTGAAGTTGAAGCCAAAGGTTGAAGCTCTCGGGTGGATCCTTCTTCGACTAGAGAAGGCGACAATGAGACTACTTTCTTTCACTCCAAGGAGCAAGGAGAGAAGGGCATAAAGCCCTAGGTATAACCTTTCTTCCATGTAGCTAAAACTAGTTAGCTTTGTAGTTAGTTTTTTGTTTAGCAAAGATCCTCCTTTTGATAGTCCATGTTTCCTAGTTCGATAAAAATCCGAGTTTTATACCGTTTCCGCCTCCCCGCAAGCACCGGGGTGGGCAACGTGGACTTACAGTTAATACCCACGTTATTTTGCAACACTTTTCCAGATCTCAACATGGTCACAGCATTTACGTTATGATTCTGCTCTTCATATGCAACATGTGCGTGACCGGGATTTTGCAGTGGTTGTGATGGAAGATTTCCTTTTTCTCGCTCGCTCAACGCAGCATTGAGTTGTGCAATTTGTGCCTCAATAGATTTGATGCTTTGATCGTGTGAAGCACTGTTTTGCACCAAAGATTGAACAGAAGTCTCCAACCTTGCTGCGGATTGTGTAGATTGCTTTAGGAACGCATCTAGACTTCTTTCTAGCGAGTTAACCTTATCATTATGAGGTTGAACAAAGTTGTTTTGAGGGTAAGAATTGTTGGGCACAAAATTGTTCATTTGATTAGGGTAAGGTTGCGGTTGGAAAGGTTGCTGGAATTGAGTTTATGGAGGTGCTTGTTGTTGTGGAGGAGGAGGCCTTTGAAAGTTGTTGTTTCCTTAGAATTGTTGATTTTGGTTCCAAGCGAAATTTGGG
Organism: Agapanthus africanus; assembly: GCA_030015575.1. Lineage (NCBI taxonomy): Eukaryota > Viridiplantae > Streptophyta > Magnoliopsida > Asparagales > Amaryllidaceae > Agapanthus > Agapanthus africanus. The sequence goes on along the minus strand of CM057351.1, from coordinate 89,281,791 downwards.
TGACTCTTCCAACCCGGATTATATGTCGAAGAGTATGGATCATTTCTTTGTCGTTGCTGAAAGGCAGCATTGACTTGATCATATCCTTGAGCAGATGGATTGTAAGGACACTCTTCGGTGAGATGTGATGGATCCGAACAACAACCACAAACAGTTCGTGGGGGCCCAACAGGGGCAGGAAAAGGCGATGAGATTTTGGTCTCAATCGCTTCTAGCTTTTTTGTAAGTGCGGCCATCTCGGCCTTCATAGCAATCGACATATCCAATTGATGTATGCATGCCCCAGACTGACCAATAGAAGAAGATGAGGTGATCTTGGTGCTCTCCCACTGAAGTGTTTTTTCAGCAAGATCATCGAGAAACTGCCACGCTTCCTCACTAGATTTGGTTAGAAAGTGACCTTGACATATGGTTTCTAGCAACTGCTTCGTTGCCGGGTTCAATCCCTCGTATAATGTTTGGCAAATTTGCCAATTTTTTATCCCATGGTGAGGGCATTGAACAAGTAGGTCTTTGAATCTTTCAAAACACTTCCAAAATGGTTCGGAAGAAAGCTGGGAAAATTGTATAATCTCGTTGCGAATTCTCGCAGTCTTGTGATGAGGATAAAACTTTTTAAGAAAAGCTTTCACAAACTCTTCCCAATTCTTAATTGAATGCGACGCTGTGCTGTATAACCACTTCTTGGCTAAGTTACATAAGGTGAAAGGAATGACCCTTAGACTTATAGCATCGTCGGATAATTGGGTTGTTTTCATCATTGCGCAAACGTTTTGGAAGTTGTTGATAAAGATATAGGCGTCTTCGGATTCCAATCCGTGAAATTTGGGCAGCATATTGATGAAGTGGGGTTTGATCTCAAAATTGTCCCCATTTGGCGGTAGGAGTGAAAGACAAGTAGGTAGGGCGGTGCGGATCGGGTAGAAAAGATCCTGGAGCACGATTTGTTGGGGCGCTTCAACAGGCGTGTGATTCGGGTTATTCGCACCTAACGGAGGTGGAATCAGTCCCGTGGGTAAGGTGTTGTTAGGATTATATCCCGACATACCTTCGGAAGAAAAATTTTAAGGTGAAAGTGAAGAAGTGGAAAGGATTTCAACTTCGGAGTCGAAAGGTTCGTCGGTCGGTACCAACAAAACACGGACTAATCGGGCGCTAGTGTCCCTAGTCCAACCGGACATACACTAAAGAGGTAGTGTAGTCTAAAAGGTGAAAGACAGAATGTGGAGGTAAGAAAACGTCAATAAGAAGAAGTGGTGTAAGTGGGGTGCAAGGATTTCTTTAGCGACAAGTTGCAAGTTTTTGTAAACAAATTTCCACTTTTTTATCCTTTTTTATGTGGATCTTTTTGCAAAAAGATTTTCGATAAGAGACTTTGACACAAATTCAATCAACCACAAATTCACAATCAGGCCTAGATCTAGGGTCACCTAGGTCAGCTAGACAGCTCCTAACTGTTCCAAAGGGCTAGAAATAGGACCTCAAACCGCCTCTTCACCGCCAATTGCGGCCAGATAAGTGTCAGGTGAGTGGGAGGCTCTCCACTACAAGTAGTGGCCCTAATTAAGTAACCACTCATCTTAGACACACTTGCCTACCGCTAGTCCTCTGTCATATTGAGCACGAAGTCAGGTTAGGATCAATGGCTGATGCCTACAACTAGTCCTCTGTCCTATTGAGCGTGAAGTCCTTAGGGCTGAGTCTAGTATTTTTTAATTAAAAATTGTCAATGCATATGCCTTATGTGATTTCTGGGGTCCTGGGAAGGGCGATGAAATCCCCACCCAATCTGGATTGGTCTCAAGCCCTTTAAAGTCCGATTAAAAATATGCAAAACAGTAACAACCACTTGCAATCAATTTTTTTTTTGCGCGGCGCAAAGAATCCTGCACAAGATCAATTATTGGAAGGGGAGAGATTTTTTAAGCGCAAAGAATCCTGCAGAAGATTTGACAGAATATATATTGGGATTTGCAGAGGAGAGAGAAAGAGATCTTACAGTGCAAATTTCACGCGTTGACGTCACAGGTGAGCCGCGGTTCTGCGGTTGGAGACAGGGTGCGGCGGCGGTTTCGCGGTCAAGTGGAGGGTTCAGATCACGATATTTTTGCTGCTATTCTGTTGTTGAAATCCCCTTCTGTTCTGATCTCCCGTTTTCTGTTTCGCCCTCTGGATTTTTCTAGATCCGTTGATCCTGCAAAGATTCACACAAGAAACCCTTCAAACAATAAAAGATGAAAGAATTTTTATATTTTTTTTTCTTTTTTTGTCATTTTTTTTAATGATTTTTATATTTTATATTAACCCGAAATTGCAAAAAGGAAATATTACGCCATCCCCGGCAACGGCGCCATTTGATTTGATTTGGATTTTAACGATCAAAAATAATATTACCGCAATCAAGAACGGCGTCGCTTGGTAGCTAGCCGGTGAATACGGGTCGGTCCACAGGGATGATGTATATTTCCTAATTGTTCTAACGAGCTAATTCCAAATGGTGTTTGGATCTTTATCACTAAAACTAATTTGATTTAGACTAGGATTTAGGAAACTTGCTAGGATTAGGTTTAGGTTAAGTTTGGTAAAATAAAATTTCCCACCTCTTTCAATGCCCTAAATTAGATCTTTTTAGAAGTTATGGTAATTATTAATAAAGGGGATTAGGATGATCGGGAAGAAACTATGTTTCTTCCTCTAGATCCTTGTCCGTCCTTTCTTAATCCTTACCCTAACCTCCATGGAAAACATGCATATCCGGTCTTTTATACTACGGTATCACCGTTACCTCGTGGGCAGGGTGCCGTAGGGAGCGGAATATGCATGTATGCATGGAGTCCTAATTATTAACATGTTATGGGCAAGAAAGGTTTGAGAGATCTTCATCTCTCAAATCCTTCCCTATTCCTAACCCTAACAAGCGAGAAAACTACTCGCTCATTGAGGGATCTACAAAAGACATGATTTTTATTTTGTTTTAAGAGTTAAGAGATTAATTAACTACTGCAAATTAATAAAAATTCTAATCTAGATTAAACTAAGGAAAATAAGAATTTATCTAGGGCAGAAATTGAAACTAAGAACTAATGCAAAAATAAAATCTACTTACAAATTGATGCTCTCCAAAACTTCAAGAGAATTCTGAATTTTATTAATGAAAGGAGGCATGACCTAATACAAGAATTTGGGTCTCTATTTATTGGACATAGAAAACCCTAGGTTTACAATCACCGCATGTATGCTTTTACAAAAATACCCCTACGAAGACTAGTCAGCGCCGCCACTCGTTTAGGTAAATTTTTCCGCCACTACGGGCTCTACCCGGCCTCGGAACCGTGGCCATAGGCCGGGTTTGGCCGCGGTTCCGCGGCCAAAAGAAGGGCTTGATGCTTCAATTTCTCTGTTATGCTTCTGGGTGTCTTTGTCTTCCTATTTCTTTGGTTGGTTCTTCAGAATGTTTTCCATTTCTCTTCCAGATCTCCACAGTGAGTAATGTAGTGGACTTTAGTCGTTCTCTTTGTGTCGAAGTTTTTAACCTTGCGCTGCCTTGTAATTTGTGAACTGATCTTCGTGTAGGCTTGATCAAGATCCTTCTATTTGTTGGTCGTAGTCTCACTTTTGCATCGTCTTTTATCTTTTTCACTGTTTTTGTTCCGAAAACCTGTAACCTGTAACTATGTTGCAGACATGGGTCAAAAACACATGTTTATTTGTAAAATGTATAAGAATGGGGAATATAAGAATGCAATATTACGATATGAACAAATACCCCCAAACTTATATTTTGCTCGTCCTCGAACAAACCTAGTTTTATTCTCAACAAAAACCTAACCTCACTTTCGCAGGGAAACGCGATTGCACTGAGCTCGTGCAACAAGCCGTTAAACCTCTAGGTGTCCCTAGTAGGAGGAGTGTTGTCTCCTGAGGGTTTTCAGCGGATTCTACCCACAAAATCCTATCAATTTGGCTTATCGACTTTTATTTTCCAAGTAGGTTTTCTAACAAGAAACTCTATTATCTTCGACTCATAAATTATCCACCCATATTCTTCACGCTTCCTTATCATTTAACTTAAGATTATATATGTTCTGTTGACCTATTTAGCTTTTGGCATCTCTTATGTTTTTCTTTTAGGGTTCTATCTCAACTTAGGAATTTTTATCATCTTTATTAAAGACATAAGTCCTATTCTTCATTCCTATCTCTTATCTAAACCCCAATCACATACCCCTGCATGTGTGTGTATATCACCCATATACTTGGAAATTCAAATCAAGCAATCATACTCTTGTCCGTTGTCCAAAGCACTTCTTAATTGGTGAATTTTAGATGAATTTTGCTATATCGCATACCGAGCATCCCGAAGAGTCTCGAACTGTATCATATCGAGCAAGAAAGTCCTCTATATATATATGTCCAAACATCCAATATAATATACATCATATATACAATACTGGCCTCTAGGGCATACATACAACTAACAGAAGTTGGGTGTTCGGTATCACACGGACTGTAAGTATGCGACATCGCAATAATTAGCCTTAAGTGCAATTGATAGATTGTTGGCTATAGTGCCCTCAAAGTCAATAATTGGATCGCAGGCACGTGATTGCAATGATTGAGGGAGGACCATATCGGTAGGACTGTCTTACTCGAGATGATAGTATGCTATCTGGTTTGTCTTTATTATCGTGTACATGCTTTAGGTGACATTACAGATCACTATTACACGTTGATAGAGCCCTTAAGATTCTTGCTTGACTACCAGCAGTATGATGGCGATTATATACGAGAGAGTTGGGTAGTCTATAAGCACATCCTTAAAGCGTCCCTAGTCGTGGGAGTTTCGCAACTGGGCATCGATACTCCGAGAGTAGACTAGTGTATACGGATCGAGACCCCGATGAGGGGTGGTGACCGGTCTCACAAGACATTGGTGTCAGTTGGTTCACCTAAGATAGTATACAGGTGCTCATTGGGTTATGAGTACACCGGACAGACTCGCCGGGAACATGCTAGTTGGAATTATACCTATCGTCAGATAGCAGTTCCCTGGTGACATGTGTATAGGTTAGTCTATCGACCTGAGATTGTCATTTGTCTCGTATGAGTTCCCACTGTGCTTTGATTACTACTCTACCACGGCTCAAAGGAGTCGTGCAAACAGGTTTTAGTTGGGTACAGTCCCAAGCTACATAGAGGCGGTGAGCGGATCGGCAGTGGATTCGTCTCTCCCGGTATTGGGGGTGAGATCGCGCTGTGTTTAGGAGAGCCATTACACAAAGTCCCTGGCTATGGCAAGCGAGATTACTGGTAGGTATTCCAGTAGTTTCTCAGGGTGTTCTGGGCTACACTCCGACACGACTTATACCGCTATTGGGGGTCTGACGTTTACCAGCCCCTAGGCCCGATATGCGATACTCATAGACGAACGGACCGGACTGTACGGATATTGTCACTGACAGGCTCAGTAGGGTTTCAGGATGAGTTCGCTCATCGGCCTCCCTTTTGCTCAATACATGGGCAGCCGTTATGTACAGCTAGTGCCACTAATGTGCTTGTGGTTAAACCCACTGCAACTGTATTGACGAGTCTTTAGAGTCCCCCACAGAAAGTTTTCCCATGTTCGGGAGAAACGTTGTAGAGGCCATATGGTTTAATTGAAGGGTTCAATCATATACGTGCACTTGTGCACGGATCATGATCGGACGGATCATACTAGTGGGATTTGGTTTAAGCCGAATCCTAGTATTAGATTGTTGGATTTTTTTCGTCTCGTTGTATTCGTATTCTGTCGGAATATGAATGCGGGTATGTATATACAGATGAGGGTTATTCTTGTGATTCGTCACATGTTTACTTAGAAGATGCCATTCTATTTATTGTTTTAAACATTTGGATTAATGTTTATTATGTGAAAATTGTGAGTGCAAGTTTTGTTCAAGAGCATTAAATATGGCATGTGCAATATTGGTGACTCATGGTGTGTTTTCTTGTGCCATGTCTATTCTCTTGATTGATTATTGTGTGGGATTAAGTGTGGAGAGAGAGAGGGCAGCCACTTGTAGCAAGGGATTGGTCTTGAGTTTATATTAGACCTCCCACATTTTATCTCACACAATAATGAAGCTCATTTTCTTCACTAGCTTTTTTCTTGAGCTCACAACTTCCATCAATGGCTTCTTCTTCAACCTCCACTCTATCCCTCTCATGTGTTGAGAATCCTAGAGTGTTATGAGAAAAAGTAATCACACACTTCTCTACATCATCTTGGGCACCTAGGCTTGCAAACTAGTTGCTCGAGTTGGTTCGGTTTTTGAAGCGGGAGCCCGTATAAAAAATCCTCGACATGGAGCCTCTTCGACAAGCGAGACCGGAGAGCAAACTTCGTCGAGGCAGCCGCGAGGAGGTTGGCGCAAAGATTGAAGACTGAAGAACACGGATCGATCGGTATAATCTCTCCAAACTCTTTTCTGTATTACTATTATAGGGTAAATGGCATGATCTGGGTTTTAGGGTTACATTATCGCCAGTTTTAAAAGTTTTTTTCCGCGTTTGGCCTCGGATTGATGGCCGGGGCGCTGGTGTATCCTTACAGCTATTTCTTTTCTTATTTTAACATTTAGTTTAATGTTTATTGTGTGGAAAATGTGAAGTTAAGTTTTAGATTGTGAGTGTGAGTTTTGGCTTTGTGGCATGTGCACTTGGTTCTGTTTGGTGTGAGATATTTGTGAGATATTTTTGTGAGAGGCAGATCTTTTCCTTGGTGTGGGATTTTCTTTAGTTGCCACTAATTTCTCATAACACACACACACTAAAAAGGCAGCAAGCACACTTTCTTCACTTGCCAATTTTTTCTTAAGCTCACATTTTCCTCTCATGGCAATTTCTTTAACCTCCACCAAAACCCTCTCATGAGTTGAGAATCCTTGGGTGTTTTAAGACAAAGTATTCACAAAAAATCTCTTCTTCATCTTGGCTATCTAGGTTAGCAATCTAGATACCGGAGTTGCTTCGGTTTTGAGGCGGGAGCCCGTATTACTAATCCTCGACGTGGATCGTCTTTGACGAAGGAGACCGGAGATCGAACTTGATCGAGGAAGCCGCGAGGAGCTTGGGACATAGATTGAAGACCGACGGACATGGATAGATCGGTATAACCTCTCTAAACTCTTTTCATATAACTAGTATAGGGTTAATGGTACGATCCGTCGATTAGGGTTCCGTTAGCGCCGGTTTTTAAAAGTTTTTGTTCCGTGTTTGGCCACGGATTGATGGCCGGGGCGCTGCCGTAACCATACAAACGGTATATCGGGGTGGAGGCATCGCACCCTATGAGATATGGTACGCTCTATGATGAGTACTGCTGAGTTGCCTATTTTCTTTCAGGGACATGCACTTAAGAAGATGCATACCTATTGATAGAATTCCGATCAAATCCGTTGCCTACCACTCCATATGAGATATGGAATGGGAAGAGACCATCTCTTAAACGAGTTAAAATATGGGGTTGTCCGGGCTATGTTGAAATGCGAAATCCGGACAAGCTCGATGTAAGGTCAGTTTTGTGCAAGTTTGTAGGATATCCTAACCATTCGTGAGGGAATATCTTCTTCCACACCGAGGAACAAAAGATGTTTTGTTTCTCGACATGCCACCTTTTTTTAAGAAAAGGAATTTCTTGTGGAAGAAATTAGTGGCGATAAGGTGGAACTGGAAGTAGCTCCAGCAAACACAAACTATAACTGACGATTTGTTGGAACCGGAGGATTCAGTAGTCCCCGACGAACCGCACGCACTCCGCAGATCTAGTTGGGTTCCTCATCCACCTGAGAGATACTACGGTTTTATCATAGATGGTGGGAGCGAGGATTGTTAGTAATATGTATGCCCTAGAGGCCATTACTGTACATACAATGTATAGGTTGGCTATAGTGTATTCAAGGAAATTATCTTAGTCGCAGGCAGGTGATCATGATGATTGAGGGAGGACCTATACCGATAAAACAGTCTTACTCGAGATGATAGTATGCTATCTGGTTTGTCTTTATCATCATGTATATGTTGATAAAGCCCATAGGATTCTTGCTTGACTACCAGCATTATGATGGCGATCATATACGTGGGAGCTGGGGTTCTATAAGCACATCCTTAAATGTCCCTAGTCGTGGGAGTATCGAGACTGGGCATCGGTACTCCAGTGTAGACTGGTGTATACTTATCTAGACCCTGACGAAGGGCGGTGGCCGGTCTCACAAGCCATTGGTGTTAGTTGTTCACCTAAGATAGTATACAGGTGCTCATTGGGTTATGAGTACACTGGACGGACTCGCCGGGAACATGCTAGTTGGTATTATACCTATAGCCAGATAGCAGTTCCCTGGTGACATGTGTACAGGTTAGTCTGTCAACCTGAGATCGTCATTTGTCTCATGTGAGTTCCCACTGTGCTTTGATTACTACCCTACCATGGCTCAAAGGAGTCGTGCAAACAGGTTTTAGTTGGGTACAGTCCCGAACCATATGGAGGCAGTGAGCGGATCGTCGGGGATTCGTCTCTCCCAGTATTGGGGGATGATGTCGCGCAGTGCACGGGTGGCCAACACTAGAAATCCTCGGCCGGGGTATGTGAGAATTACCGATCCAGGATCGATAGTTTCTCAGGTAGTGATGGGTTTCATACCGACACGAATTATCGCGTTGTAAGGGGTCTGACGTTATCTACCCCCTAGACTCGATATGCGATACTCTTAGACGAACAAACCGGACTGTACGGATATTGTCCCTGACAGGCTCAGTAGGGGTTTGGATGAGTTTGCTCGTCGGCCTTCCTTTCGCTCAATACCTTGGTAGCCGTTACGTACAGCTAGTGCCACTGACGTGCTTGTGGTTAAACCCACTGCCAGCGTATTGACGAGTCTTTAGAGTCCCACACATAGGGTTTTCACGGTTCAGGCGATATGGTGTATGTGACGTATGTTGATACATACAGGTGTCCGATTAAATATGTGCACGGACTGCACAGACTTTAATCGAACGGTTGATAATACTAGCAGCTTAGGATTAAGCCAGATTGTTAAATCAAGTTTTGATTTAATAATTTACATATGTATTTATATATATGTATTCTAGTATTATTGCTCACTATTTATTTTCTCTCTTCGGCTATTCGTATTTTCGTATGAATACCCGTATGTGTATTTCGGTACATGTACCGGGAAGCATTCCGTATTTATACGGAATGGCTTCTAGAAGATGCCACCTCATTATTGATTTTCTTTAGAAAATCATTTGTTTCATAATGAGGTGGAAAGATGATTTGGGTCAAATTTTGGGCATGTAGTGAATGGTATGGTTGTATTTGTTTATTGCTAAATGAAATAGTATTTTTTGGTGTGCATTATTTTTGAGTGGGCATGAGAGAGGGGCCGGCCACTTTTTTTTTAGGGTGGGAATTTCTTGCTCACTCTTTCTAGTTCACTCTCATATGCTCACACAAAATACTTAGCTATTTTAGCTCATGCCCCCCTTGCTTTCATCACATTCGTGATCTTCTTCTTGAGATGCTCACTTGAGCTCATGGATGAGAGAGAGAATCATAGTGATATTATCCTACACCCCCAACTCTCCACTACTAGCAATCTTGGAGGGTCGGTTGGTCCGCTTGGCGAACCTGGAGCTTGTGTCGTTTCTCTCGGGTGGATCATCGGAGATGAAGGAAGACCGGCGACCAAAGTCGATCCTCATCAGTAGGAGCTTTGAAATGGTTGAAGGCCCGAAGTACTTGGATCATTAGGTATAACCATTCTATCTATATGTGTTTGGTTTGCTAGTTTTAGGGTTAATGGTTTCGATCTTGGAAATCGGGTAATGGTAGCACCGGGTTTTAGAAAAAATTTGTTCTGCATTTGGCCACGGTTCGATGGCCGTGGCGCTCCCATAACCCTTCATGGTATTAGAGCCACCCATTAACCTGTAATCTAGCTTGTTTAGACAATGTTAACATATCGGAATCGAAAAAACCCCGATTCACTGCCCTGCAGATTTGCTTCTCTGTTGTTTTTCAAAAGGTCCAGAAAAATTATTTTAACAAGTGCAGAAGACTACTGACATGCCCACAAGACCACACCCTAAACACCAGAACATGGCGCCAGAATTTGGCCGAGCACATGGGCAAAAATTCCGAGCAGGCCGGTTTTTCAGAGGCCTCTGGGTTTGGTTTTTTGGGTGTTGTCTCGTCTCTGTAATCTCTGTGCAGTGGTGTTTTTTGTTTAGCCAAATTTGGATATGGTTTTATCAGTTTGTTTGGGGCTATTCTGGGGTTATTTCGATGTCGATAAGTTTTAATATTGTTTAAAATTTGCAGTACATTACATTTCTATCTACGACCATGAATGTCATTTGGTCGGTAAATCTTGTCTAATCGCTATAGTCCTTTTAGACGGGTTTGCGAACGTGACATTCACGTTGATGTTCTGTGTTGTGCTGTGATGATGCGGATTGTCGTGGTGGATAGCTTGCGTGCAATGGTAGTGCAGTTTGGTTATATTTGTACATTTGATGTTGCGGGGCGAGCGTCCGACATGTGGACAGCCGTCACTGCCTGTTTGTATATTATTCTTTTGGGGCACGACCGGGTTGAGGTCGATGTCACCCTTATATATTATTTTCTTTTCTGTACTAGGATTACCCCAAGGTAGGGTGCACGGATAGCCGGGTTCTAGAGGGCAACGGGCCCGCATCTCATAGCGTTGAGACAGAGGGGGCTTCACACTAGAATTGGCGGGCTATTCGCCGCACTCCTAGGGGGTACAGGTAGACCTAAGGAGGGGTGTTCAAGTTACCGGATTCCATGAAGTGCTGGGTGGTCCATTCATTTTGCTGAAGGGGGTTGCCTCGCTTCTGGTTTTGGCGGGTAACTTGTCGTGCTCGTAGGGGTCTAGGTTTTCATTGCACAGGCTATCCACACGACCAAGGGAACGTCGGGTTTTCAGTTGTGGCTCAAATGATACCCGGGGATCCAAGATTATCTATATTGTTCTGTGATGCTTATTACTTTTCTGTGATGTTGCATTTTTCATGCCTGGGACGATATATATATATATATACCAGTAGATGTTGTATATGTTTTTCAATCGCGCTAGCCCAGTCCCCGCTCTGTCGTTAGTTAAGTAACCTAACGAGTGATGACGGGACCTGATTGTTTGATTTCCGATTGTGTGTGTAAATCAAATGTAAAGAAATCACAACCAAAAATATTTTGACCGCAATCAATAACGGTGTCGAATGTAGCGCGTTAGCAAGTGCGGATCGTCCACAGGGAAAGTGTAATCGTTCGTGTTTCGATTTAGACGAGTCGAAAATTTAAAGGAAAGAAAAGAAACAATTCATGATTTGTAAATTGAATTTCAAGAATTAGAAAAATCTAGTCTAAATGAAGAAACAATAATATCAAGAATTGAGAATTTGTGATGATTTCCAAATCAAATATCAAGAATTGAAGTGAGGCTCGTAGGAATCGATCAGATCTGTAGATGTGATGAAATCTAGCGATTACGTATTCTTATCCATCGATGAATTGATACTAGATCGATGATGATCAACGAGAATTAGGGATTTCTTGTGAAACTAGGGTTTCATCATCTATTGTAACGTTTCCAAAATAATAAAATATTATTTTCGGGAATTTTTATAATTTAATATTATTTTAATGAATATTTTAATATTCTGGTATAATTAAATACAAATAAATGGGGAAAAATTACGGAAAATTCTAAAATAAGGTATTTTATGGAACTATGCCATTTTAAAGTTTTTAAGATTAGTTATATGCTAATTTAGTGCTAATCGCGATTAAGAATCGCTAATTGGATTTTTAGCTTTTTTGTGCAAAAATGTGCACATATCATTTTCCACACTTGTTACACTTGTGTTACATTTATTTTGCCATGGTTGTTCTTTTCGGTTCACTATTGGAGTGAGAAGGAAAAGAAAAGAAAAGAAAAAGTAAGTGATGATGAGAGAGAATGTCTAGGTCAATCTCTTTTGACCCATGCCCCCCCATCATTTCCCTTCTCATTTTCTCTCCCCTCTCCCATGAGCTGCTGCTGCTCTCTCTCCCTCTCTCACCCTCTTCACAAAAACCCTAGATCCACCATGAAAACAAAGCCAAAACCCCATTCCCACTTCACAAAATTTGCTCCCAAGCTCACTAGCTTCACTTTGAACCTAGCAAGATTGGATTTGGAGGACTTTGAGCAACTCAAGAATTTTCTTGAGTTGCCAAAGGAGGTAATTTATGCACCTATTAGAGTAGTATCTCATTTCTTGTGCATCTATTCTAGTTTCATATCGATATTGTGTCGTTTTGTGGAGTTTAGAGATTTCTAGTTAGGGTTTAGGGTAAAACTGAAATCAAAGATGGAATTGAGGATTGTGGTGACCTTAGAATCCCTTGTGTGATGGTAATTTGAACCCAAACCTGAACTTGAAACCAGAATACGGAATTACGGAATCGATATCGGGGAAAACTGTAAATCTGGAAGTGTTTTGTGGAATCTGCTATCACCCCTAGACCCCAAAAATAAAACTGAGTTGACAGTGAGATTTGCAGGCACCATAGAACCACCACACCAAACCAAAGCCCCCAACTCATTCCCTCGGCCGCCAATTAATCCCTTCTGGCCGCAAATTGCGGTCAGAGCAGGAGGGAAATGTCTCGAATTTCGTGCATAGCCCTAATTCCTCTAGTCTTGACCCTGGGTATGTCTAGTTTTGACTGATTCCATCTAGGGTGAAATCTGGGTTGATTTGCTTGAGTTGGTGTATGATTTACGACTTGTTTTAGTATGGATTTTGGTATTTGGTGATTCATTCCTGTCGGGTGGCGTTTGGACGTCAACGACAAGTGGATATTGATCGTGTTTACATGCGACTCGATAAGTTTTTACCTATGCGGGTAGCGTGTGCTATTTTGGTTTCCGATGTGATTTTCATGTGCTTTAGCATTGTGATATACTTATAGGTACCCTACGAGATGTTGAGGCAAAGAAGATGAAGATGGCGACATCGGCACCGATACATGAGAAGCAAGGTGAGTAGATTTATATCTACGGGGAGAAGTCGGGTGGATGGCGTATAGCACCCCCGCAGTCCGTGGTGATGTATACGAATACGTATACACACATATATTTATTATGTGTTGTTTAGGGTTATTGATGGTAATAATGGATTATTGGTGATAAGGATGTATTGGTTGAGTATAGTGCGAAACCCTAGAGTAGTGGTTGCACCCACACTCACACATACACACATACTTGCATACATTCTTTCATTTATCTGTGCGCATATGATGGTGTGTATATCTACACATGGGTATGGGACTATGTGTTCATATACGAGTTTTGAGGATGATACGTGGGATTGAGATGAGTCGATGAGATTCGATTGAGGCCGTGAGATTTGGCGACATGACAGAGTTCGTATTGGAGATGTGATATGATGGTAGTGATGCCTGTCATGTGATGAGATAGTGTGATATCGACTCAGATTTAGGTGGTTTCCATACCCCTCTCTATTGACTCGATTGTTGGGTTCGTAGTTCGCATAGTAGGCGTTAGGCTAGACCCGAGTCATACCTATTTCAAAACTAACGAATCGGGGATATTTTAAAGATAAGCAAAAGGGTTTATACGGATATTTCAAACGACGCATCTTTTCTTAAAACACCGTAGCCCTTATTTTACCAAAAGCCCTGATTCGTCTTATTTCAAAAGGCAAGGTTGCATGATATATCTATTGAGGCAGGTTCTTTACTGTTGCGTGATTACTCGATTCCGCATATTCATGCTATTTGAATTGCATCGCTTGTATTGTTGATATATTTCAGTCATGCTGCTAGGACACCAGCACAATTATCGATGATGCGTATGTTCCACGTACACTTGCTTGCCGGCTCACACACTTCATCATCGATAATTTCCATGTCACTACACTGTAGTACTGTTGCATTCAGGATATGACCCCTGCATGACATATTGATATGCTTACCTTTCTGCTATATGTCGCATACATGCTGCTTTCTGATATACGCATTGAGATTTGCTATTTCCATGATATTTCTGGTTTTGGGAACCGTGGGTGTTTCAAAGAGGATGTGTAATTGTTTTAGAAACCCGGTTACCCTTGATATGATATTTCAGTGCGTCCACCATGTGTTTTCTCGGCGCTGAGAGCGACATGTGAAACCCGATTCGAGGAGGCAGATGAGGCCGATTGCGGGTACATGGTGGACCCGGTATGGTTCTCCGGGGCAAGAAATGTTTTTCGTGGAGCAGACGATGAGCCTGGCAGGGTGGCGAGTACCTACCGGTGATTTTGTTGGACCTGGCAATTATCCGGAGGATACTGACCAGAGTCGATAGATGGATATGGAAGTACTGCCGGGGCCGAGGGCCGATACCGCAGACAGAACCTGTGGGCCGATCCAGACTGACGGAGCCCGATATATGAGGATTTACGTGCCGATGCTGGGCACAGTTTTCATGATGTTTTCGAGTGTCGATGCTGGGCACTCCGGTTCCATGATTTTGACGTGTCGCGAGGGACACAGGTGATTTATATCCTCATATTTCCATGCATATGCTGATGATATATACATGCATGATGGTTATTGTCATTGGGTGACGAGTGGACGGGATCCACGTACATGCAGATTGATTTCATTGATTGTACCTCACATTTATGATATGCTATTACCTGAGGCACTGGCACGAGCACTTGGCATTACACTCATGTATAGAGATTACATTGCCAGTTTAGCATGTTCAGTCTTATTCATATTAAGGTTATATTTATATCTGATCGTATTGACCTAGGATGTGTCATGCATTCGATCTCTGCTTATAGATATTTTTCTATTCACGAGTTGGCAACTCACCCCCGTTGTGCCACAGTCCTTGCAGGTTTTTGCCGTACAGATTTCATAGCGGCATTTCTGGCACACTGCTTCCATATGGGTGACTTGCGTTGGTAGGTGGGTTCTTTTGTATCAGAACCGCCATTGTTCATGTATTATTTATTGCATCTAGTCATTCCATCAACCAAAACTTGTATATTGTTTCAGACTTAGAAAACAATGTTGTATTATTTCGACCTTAGAGTCGCGCTTGTAGTATTACTGTTTTTTGGCTGTTTTGAGTTTCTTTTTGGGTTTTGATCCTCGCCCTTTGGCGTTGTATATTATTATTGTTTGCGTGGTTATGACCGTCGATTGACGAAGAGCTAGCTCCCGCTTGGGGATGCCTTTTATCATTTCATATATATTATTCTTGTTGTACCCTGTTTGGGGCCAGTTTTTACCAAGGAAACTCTGCCGAAATTTTCAGGAAAGGTTACACATTTTAAAAATGCATATTCGGCTTAGTTATTTAAAAACTTAATTTTCGAAACGTGATTTCTTTACTTCTTAAAACCAGTTTTCCTTATTTACTCTTTAAATGGTTTTAGATTTCTGGGCTTTTGGCTTACTTGGATCAGATGGGGTCCTATAGACTTCATATGGTTCAAGGGCCAGTCACGTGCTCTTTCGGGTCATGAAAAAGTTGGTATCAGAGCGCTAGGTTGACCTTGGTTCGAGTCTGAGTTTGATTATGTGGAGCCTAGGGCGTTATTTATATACGGAACTTAGGCTTGACCTTACGGAACTTAGACTTAGTCGAGGGGGTATTAGACCCGAACTTTCGTCGTGTAGGATGACCCTTGGTTGATGGAATATGTGACCAAAGTAGAGTGACGTACCGTGGGTATGTTCCGCGGCATACTTACGACACGCCACTCCGCTTAAGAAACCTTAGGTTGTACATTTCCTTGCACCGTATTATATTCCTTCCTATGATCTACCTTCATCGATACTGGTTATGGTTTTGCTGCCGCGATTGCACGATCAGAGTGAGCTACGGCTCGAGTTGCGTCAGCATGAGCTCGTCGTGGACGAGGGCTGACCGGGGCGTGATTCCAGAGACATACGGTTGCACTGAGGCTTCGTATTTTGTGTTTCCGCAGTATGAGCGTTTGACAGATCGCTGTTGCGAGATTTTTCGGATGTACCGGTCGGTACCAGAGGATTGAGCCACTGATAGAGACCAGCCAGGATGTGATGACCGTTAGTATATCGCTTATTCATGATGGTTGAGGCGCTGTTCACCGTACGGACGGATGATCCAGTTGTTGCTGCGAGTGATGAGATATCGCCCAGATGATTGGAGCTACTGCAGCATGAGCATGTTCTTAGAGATATGATAGTGAGTCGCTAGTCACCGAGGATTAATGACTAGGACCTATGGTTCGTTCGCTTACCCCGATGCGAGGTCATCAGGTAGATTGATTCCAGCTAGAGACGACTTCACGCAGGTTCGTTGAGAGTCAATTGAGACGATCGAATGTCAGGAACCCATTTCCCAAGTTTAAAGTATTCGGAAAGACATGCAAGCGATTCTATGGACCCTCTAGAAGAATGAAACCCTAACTCGACATAATGACCGTGTGAAAGCCTTTGAACCTTAGGGTTTGCGGCAGTTCCTCGGCGCCATTAGTGAGGCTTGGGTTTGCCCTTCTACGGCTGGACCACCGATGCTGTGGTATGTACTCGATACTATTAAACTGTATCCAAGATGTTGAGCTCTTGGGGGATTGTGAGGTTCTGACGAGTCGATCGGACGATTCGACATCATTCAGATATCATGTGATGGGACACTGCTTGGGAGACTCCAGTTACGAGCATAGCCGTCGGAGCGCAGTCCGTGTAGCCACGATGAGGTGAGTCCAAATCAGTCGATATTGGAGCAAGGTGGAGTAAAGAGTTTGCACGAGATTTCGACGAGATGACGTTTCACTCCGCTGACATCAGAGATGCGATATGCACGCTGAGGACGTGTTCGGCTAGATATCTTCTACTGAGTGATGAAGATACCGAGTTCGTGATTTCGAGTCCGTGTTAGAGACTTCGGATGGACCGTAGCCGAGGACATTGCAGTGCGCAGATAAAGACGCGACGTCGAATGGTCGATGATACAGACAAGCGGGACAAGAAGTTCGTGCGAGAGGCAGACGAGCTGTTACTACACCCCGTTAAGATTAAAGGCCGGACATGCTTACAGAGGCGCAGAGATGCGACCAGCTTTCGAGGAGATGTTGTACTAAGGACGCAGATGTCCAAAGAGCAAGAAAAGATTATGCCAGAGTACCGGCCTCCGTACAATTTGGCTTAGGCAAGATCAGAAGAGACCTTGAGTAGGATTCCTTCCAGTACACTGCTGCAATAAGAGTTGCACCCAGGATCGGATGTGTGATGGGTATTCAGAGGACCAGAGGTCGGCGCCAGAGATGTGCTGCTTTACGAGCGGTCGTGGGGATTGACCGAGAGATGACCAGGGAAGTGCCAGAACGGAATCGTTCCTGTCAGCACACCTGACCGGGCCGATGAGCCGATGGATTGCGAGATTGGTAATCTACAGGAAAGATCAGGAACCAGAGGCAGAGGACGCCAGCCGCGAGCAAGAGGCAAGTAGATATCTTGCGCCGCTAGCATCGGATGTTCCGGTACCTTCTCGACCATGAAGAAGGATATACCGACGACGGTATTTATGATTTGTGATTTTGTGATTTGATTATCACGTATCCGTCGCTTTGGATTTCGGTATTTTGGGCGATCTATTCGCATGATTTAGTCTTGATGACTGAGTTTCATGATATTTGATTTTGTGCACCATGGTTGCACCTACTGGGTATTTATACCTTGCACATAGTTATTACTCTTGAGGTGTTGATTGCGATTCATGCCTATTTTATGCCGGTGATTTGATTTACGCTTCCAGCATAGTTCATGTACTTTTAGTGTTTTGATTTGTGCACGCTGATGCACGCGGTTGTGAGTTTTTCCATCGCGGTACACCTGATTTGATTAAGCCGCGTTGTATATTGTTTCGTGCCTTGGCTGCACCTGCTTATGACTTTATGGATTTCATACGGTTGATTTGATGTTGTGCATATGTTACGCATACGATTTGATTTTTGCACTCGGTATAGGTTATATGTGCTTATAGTGCATTGATATGTGTTTTGTGCATGCAGCTGCACACGTTGATGATTTTCTTTATATCTAGGTACACTTAGTGTTGCTGCTTACGCATTTGAGTTATTGCTGGTATTTGTGCATGTCAGATGCACAAGTTCTATACTTCGTGCGTTTATCGCATCAGATTTATATTTCGTGCCTTTGTTGCACCGGATTTATATTTTGTGCATTTCGGTTGCACCTGACTTCGATTTGATGCCTTTCGGTATGTCGATTTTGATTGTGATATTGATGTGGATTCTTGCACTCCGTGCTTTTGACTGGACTTTCGCATGTTCGGCGTTGCTATTGGATTTTGTGATTCCTTGCATGTTGAGTGCGCAGGGTTTAGATTTTCATTCGTGCACGATGGATGCACCGATTTGGATTTTCGCGCATGTTGGGCGCAGGCTTTGAGATACGATTTTGGTGCACACCCGATGCACTAAATCGAGATTCTTCGTGCATGTCAGATGCACATGTTTTGGCTGTCAGGCACACACGTTGCCTATGACAGATGTTTCGTGCATACCCGTTGCACCTAGATGTTGTTTTGTGCACCTGTATGGCACATATATGGATTTTGATTTCCGTGCACACCAGACACACAGGGTGGTGTTATGTGCATTTTTGGGATTTATTCCTTTTGGAGCAGTACATTTTTATGATATTGGATATTTGTTTTCATACTGAGCAGGACTAGTCAGAGGACAGTACATGGATATATTTTGCATGCATTGATAGTTCGAAGGGATTTCCAAGAGCGATCTATAGTCTCGGTATATATATACCTACGTGTCCGATGTGACACAAAACGTTTAAAAACAAGGAAACCCTTCTAAATTGTTTTCAAAACGGCGGAACGTACCTATTAAACAAAGGATATATATATATATACGTATATAGTTATTTTCTTGTGAAAAACGTCCGCTACTGTGCAGTGTTACGCGCATCGCACAACGACTTAAAAAGATTTGGCATGCGTTTACATCAGCTATTCACATGTATAGATTGGATGTCTACATGTATAGTTCTGATTTATATCATATTGATTTTGTATTGGATTTGACATTTGTGTCTTTACCATGACTCGGATGATTGCGGGATGCTTGATGGAGTGTTGCTTTTGAGTTATCTGCTCAGTACTCATGCGCATGCATTGCGCTATGATACGTTTTATGTATTGCTGATTTCGGAGCCCCGATGACTTAGAATTTGTATTGAAATATTTTAGCATTTGGGGGTTTAAAATTTAAATTCGGGGACCGAATTTCTTTAAGGGGGGTAGATTGTAACGTTTCCAAAATAATAAAATATTATTTTCCGGAATTTTTATAATTTAATATTATTTTAATGAATATTTTAATATTCTGGTATAATTAAATACAAATAAATGGGGAAAAATTACAGAAAATTCTAAAATAAGGTATTTTATGGAACTATGCCATTTTAAAGTTTTTAAGATTAGTTATATGCTAATTTAGTGCTAATCGCGATTAAGAATCGCTAATTGGATTTTTAGCTTTTTTGTGCAAAAATGTGCACATATCATTTTCCACACTTGTTACACTTGTGTTACATTTATTTTGCCATGGTTGTTCTTTTGGGTTCACTATTGGAGTGAGAAGGAAAAGAAAAGAAAAGAAAAAGTAAGTGATGATGAGAGAGAATGTCTAGGTCAACCTCTTTTGACCCATGCCCCTCCCATCATTTCCCTTCTCATTTTCTCTCCCCTCTCCCATGAGCTGCTGCTGCTCTCTTTCCCTCTCTCACCCTCTTCACAAAAACCCTAGATCCACCATGAAAACAAAGCCAAAACCCCATTCCCACTTCACAAAATTTGCTCCCAAGCTCACTAGCTTCACTTTGAACCTAGCAAGATTGGATTTGGAGGACTTTGAGCAACTCAAGAATTTTCTTGAGTTGCCAAAGGAGATAATTTCTGCTCCTATTAGAGTAGTATCTCATTTCTTGTGCATCTATTCTAGTTTCATATCGATATTGTGTCGTTTTGTGGAGTTTAGAGATTTCTAGTTAGGGTTTAGGGTAAAACTGATATCAAAGATGGAATTGAGGATTGTGGTGACCTTAGAATCCCTTGTGTGATGCTAATTTGAACCCAAACCTGAACTTGAAACCAGAATACGGAATTACGGAATCGATATCGGGGAAAACTGTAAATCTGGAAGTGTTTTGTGGAATCTGCTATCACCCCGAGACCCCAAAAATAAAACTGAGTTGACAGTGAGATGTGCAGGCACCATAGAACCACCACACCAAACCCTAGCCCCCAACTCATTCCCTCGGCCGTCAATTAATCCCTTCTGGCCGCAAATTGCGGCCAGAGCAGGAGGGAAATGTCTCGAATTTCGTGCATAGCCCTAATTCCTCTAGTCTTGACCCTGGGTATGTCTAGTTTTGACTGATTCCATCTAGGATGAAATCTGTGTTGATTTGCTTGAGTTGGTGTATGATTTACGACTTGTTTTAGTATGGATTTTGGTATTTGGTGATTCATTCCTGTCGGGTGGCGTTTGGACGTCAACGACAAGTGGATATTGATCGTGTTTATATGCGAGTCGATAGGTTTTTACCTATGCGGGTAGCGTGTGCTATTTTGGTTTCCGATGTGATTTTCATGTGCTTTAGCGTTGTGATATACTTGTAGGTACCCTAAGAGATGTTGAGGCAAAGAAGATGAAGATGGAGACATCGGCACCGATACATGAGAAGCAAGGTGAGTAGATTTATATCTACGGGGAGAAGTCGGGTGGATGGCGTATAGCACCCCCGCAGTCCGTGGTGATGTATACGAATACGTATACACACATATATTTATTATGTGTTGTTTAGGGTTATTGATGGTAATAATGGATTATTGGTGATAAGGATGTATTGGTTGAGTATAGTGCGAAACCCTAGAGCAGTGGTTGCACCCACACTCACACATACACACATACTTGCATACATTCTTTCATTTATCTGTGCGCATATGATGGTGTGTATATCTACACATGGGTATGGGACTATGTGTTCATATACGAGTTTTGAGGATGATACGTCGGATTGAGATGAGTCGATGAGATTCGATTGAGGCCGTGAGATTTGGCGACATGACAGAGTTCGTATTGGAGATGTGATATGATGGTAGTGATGCCTGTCATGTGATGAGATAGTGTGATATCGACTCAGATTTAGGTGGTTTCCATACCCCTCTCTATTGACTCGATTTTGGGTTCGTAGTTCGCATAGTAGGCGTTAGGCTAGACCCGAGTCATACCTATTTCAAAACTAACGAATCGGGGATATTTTAAAGATAAGCAAAAGGGTTTATACGGATATTTCAAACGACGCATCTTTTCTTAAAACACCGTAGCCCTTATTTTACCAAAAGCCCTGATTCGTCTTATTTCAAAAGGCAAGGTTGCATGATATATCTATTGAGGCAGGTTCTTTACTGTTGCGTGATTACTCGATTCCGCATATTCATGCTATTTGCATTGCATCGCTTGTATTGTTGATATATTTCAGTCATGCTGCTAGGACACCAGCACAATTATCGATGATGCGTATGTTCCACGTACACTTGCTTGCCGGCTCACACACTTCATCATCGATAATTGCCATGTCACTACACTGTAGTACTGTTGCATTCAGGATATGACCCTTGCATTACATATTGATATGCTTACCTTTCTGCTATATGTCGCAAACATGCTGCTTTCTGATTATACGCATTGAGATATGCTGTTTCCATGATATTTCTGGTTTTGGGAACCGTGGGTGTTTCAAAGAGGATGTGTAATTGTTTTAGAAACCCGGTTACCCTTGATATGATATTTCAGTGCGTCCACCATGTGTTTTCTCGGTGCTGAGAGCGACATGTGAAACCCGATTCGAGGAGGCGGATGAGGCCGATTGCGGGTACATGGTGGACCCGGTATGGTTCCCCGGGGCAAGAAATGTTTTTCGTGGAGCAGACGATGAGCCTGGCAGGGTGGCGAGTATCTACCGGTGATTTTGTTGGACCTGCCGGTTATCCGGAGGATACTGACCAGAGTTGATAGATGGATATGGGCGTACTGCCGGGGCCGAGGGCCGATACCGCAGACAGAGCCTGTGGGCAGATCCGGACTGACGGAGCCCGATATATGAGGATTTACGTGCCGATGCTGGGCACAGATTTCATGATATTTTCGAGTGTCGATGCTGGGCACTCCGGTTCCATGATTTTGACGTGTCGCGAGGGACACAAGTGATTTATATTCTCATATTTCCATGCATATGCTGATGATATTTACATGATGATGGTTATTGTCATTGGGTGACGAGTGGACGGGATCCACGTACATGCAGATTGATTTCATTGATTGTACCTCACATTTATGATATGCTATTACCTGAGGCACTGGCACGAGCACTTGGCATTACACTCATGTATAGAGATTACATTGCCAGTTTAGCATGTTCAGTCTTATTCATATTGAGGTTATATTTATATCTGATCGTATTGACCTAGGATGGGTCATGCATTCGATCTCTGCTTATAGATATTTTTCTATTCACGAGTTGGCAACTCACCCCCGTTGTGCCACAGTCCTTGCAGGTTTTTGCCGTACAGATTTCATAGCGGCATTTCTGGCACACTGCTTCCATATGGGTGACTTGCGTTGGTAGGTGGGATCTTTTGTATCAAAACCGCCATTGTTGATGTATTATTTATTGTATCTAGTCATTCCATCAACCAAAACTTGTATATTGTTTCAGACTTAGAAAACAATGTTATATTATTTCGACCTTAGAGTCGCGCTTGTAGTATTACGGTTTTCTGGCTGTTTTGAGTTTCTTTTTGGGTTTTGATCCTCGCCCTTTGGCGTTGTATATTATTATTGCTTGCGTGGTTGTGACCGTCGATTGACGAAGAGCTAGCTCCCGCTTGGGGATGCCTTTTATCATTTCATATATATTACTCTTGTTGTACCCCGTTTGGGGCCAGTTTTTACAAAGGAAACTCTGCCGAAATTTTCAGGAAAGGTTACACATTTTAAAAATGCATATTCGGCTTAGTTATTTAAAAACTTGATTTTCGAAACGTGATTTCCTTACTTCTTAAAACCAGTTTTCCTTATTTACTCTTTAAATGGTTTTAGATTTCTGGGCTTTTGGCTTACTTAGATCAGATGGGGTCCTATAGACTTCATATGGTTCAAGGGCCAGTCACATGCTCTTTCGGGTCGTGACATCTATTCCTTGTTCCTTCGTCAATATCATTCACATTCTAGCCTCTAGTAAATTCAATAATTGATCGTGGATCCCTAATTTCGAGCGATCACAATCAAGAAAGCATCGCAACAAAACTAAGTCGTCGATTCTTCAATTTGCTAGGGTTTACAAAACTCGTAGGACTTAAGAATCGTTTTAAGATTTGTTACATCATCATTTTATTGATCGTCTCGACTCCTTTACGAGCGGAGTTTTACTCAAACACCACAACAAGAACCACAATCACAAATTGAGATCGAATCATGATGCAAGAATTTAAAGAAAGCAAGATTAAAGAATTTCACCTTTTATTTATCAACAATTCCGTTACAATTCGCTCAAGAACTACAATGAGGAATGAACTCGATCGTCGATTTGGCTTCGCTCGGCTCCTTGAGTCGCGGATCGGCTTGGATCACTTGCTCGATTGAAGATCGGCCCAGCTCCTAAAAGGTTGAAGGCTTCTTGCTTGAATGGTACTCGGGATCTTGAATTTGGCTTTGGATTTTGAATTAGGGTTTAGAAGTTGTGTCACTCAACTTGTATTGAATTTGGGGAGAGAGGAGAGATTAATGAATAACCCTTAACCTTTGATCTAGGCTCCCTTTTATAAGCTTTAATAACCCTAGATCTAGGATTCAAAATTTGAATTTCCCTCCAAAAGTTTGTTAGCTAGAGAGGCTTCTAGAAGTAGTTTGTTGGTGGGAGCTTCTAGAACTAGGTTGTTAGGCCGAGCCTTCTAGATGAAGCCACGTGGATAATCTGGAGTCTTATGGAATCTATTACCGTTACGGGAAGCACGTGCAGAAAAGATGAGCTGCTGATGTCACTTCCTTGTCGCGGATCCATGGCATGTGCCTGCTCCGACCGCGGATCCACGGTCACGTGATGGCCTCAATGCATGATATTTCTTCTGCTGCTTTGTACTAACTTTGGGGTATTTATCTGATATGTTGAATTGTATAATTCCACTCTGTATTAATGCCAGATCAAACATCTTAGACTTGGCGTAATTTTGATCAGTACTTTGACAATTTTGGCTTGGTTCCTGAAATTTCCTGCACAGACTTCGAAACAAGTGTTGCGCTACACAAGAATGATGCGATGCCATGATAAACAGTCAATTTCCCTTAAAGTGCCGGTTTTAGAGTATAACACATGTAATCTGGTATTTTAAGGGTGTTTTGCTAATATGTGCTAATATGCAAACCGAACACCTCTAGATGAATGCAAAAGATAGGGAAATTGATGTGTTAAAAATACATTATTTTTGACTGATCAAATTCCCCCAAACTTATTTTCAGTCGTCTCGAGCGAACTGTTTTATTAACAAGAGAAGGAGAAAATAAAGAAAGAGAAAAACTAACTAGCACACTTTCGTAGGCAGCACGATTGCTCTGAGCACGTGCAACAAGCCTTTAAACCTCTAGGTGTCCCTAGTAGGAGGAGTGTTGTCTCCTGAGGGTTTTCAACGGATTGCACCCACAAAATCCAATAATAAAAGGAAGACCGTGAATATTACATTTAAAGATAAGAATTGTAAAGAATAGCCTTGAAAATTAGGGTTTCCAACTATGCTAGCTTTTCGGTTGTTATGAGCCCTATCTTAATAGTCATGAACAGATGTTAGAAATCACATCATCCCTCAATAAAACATCGTCTTATTCTTCATTCCTATCTTTCTTCCAAACATCGATCATATCACCCTACGTGTGTGTAATAACATCCTTGCACCCGGAGAATTCAATTCAACCTATCATACTCTTGCCCATCAGCCACAGTACTTTTTAATTAATGAATATTTAGATGAATTTGCTCACACACTTTCATGCGACCGTTAATACTTCTTGAGGTACTAACCGACCGATTACTCATGTGCTTGCTTATTTGGTGTTTTTCCTCGTCTTGCACCACCTAAGGCTTAGCAGTGACTCCCAGACCAGTTGTCCTTAGGGCACTAGGTGAAGAGGCACCCTCGCTATATTTTTTTATTGCTGCCTTGGCGATAAAAAAACCAGTGTTCATTTTTCTCACCATTTTATATTTTATTCATTTTTTTATTTCCTTCATACATCGGCTTTAAGACAAGAGCATTTCAAGGTATCCTCTACTATCCCGAGTTTCCAGACGTGTGTAAGTGCGAATAGCAGGGCATCAACGTTCAAAATGTTTGGCTTCCAGAATAGAAACTATTTTTCAGACTTATTTTTATCCTCAGATTAGTGACTTCCTTCATCTTACTAACGATTGGGATAACGGCTGATAACTACTTATTACTACTTCGTATAAGAAAACTTCTAATTTTCTTGGTTTTCTTAAATTTTTCTAATCTTTTGGATGTAATTTTTCACTATCTAATCTTTTATTATCTTATTTATGTACAAAAATGTTTAAATATTAAACATTTTTATATTTTGAAATTTTTTAAATTTTTATGGATTTTGAATTTTTTTTAAAATATTTTATAGGTTTTTAAAGAAATGTTTTGTGCTTATGCAAATGACATGCAAATGATGCAAAAATAAGCACAAACCTCCCCCAAACTTGTTTTCAACAGTGTCCTCACTGTTTCCATCTGCTAAATCTCGAAAAACCTGTAATCTTGGGAGGAAATTTATTAATGGGGGCAAAATATTTAAGTGAAGATCCTCCCCCAAACTTATTTTTGGCTCAAAATTTTGTAAAAAGTTTCTTTTCAAGAGCCCGATTATACCCCCACAAAATTGAGTTAAACAATGTTAAGCTTTGAAAATCACATGAGGGGGTCAAAAATCATTGGTCGATGCCAAGCTTTGCAAATACCGAAAGTTAACACCAACCATTCAAAAATTTTATCAATGCAGTGCTCTGGTTGGTGGAAGAAGAAGTGGGGAAAGGGTAAGAGGTGGAATAGAATGTGTGTGCGTCTCATTTTGGAGAGACGATGCAGTGAATGTAAAGGATTACTCGCATTCTTTTTACAGTTCAGAAGAAGGGGTGGAGGTTCAATTTCAATGTTTGGGAGATGATTCATCTCAACACCCGTGTCATTCAAAAATACGAGTTCATCAGCGAAGATCTACTCAAAAGTTACATCTATACCCCGATGAATAATGTCATCACAAAGTGCGGGGTGATCTTCAGACTCTAAAAACGGTTCATAAACAGTGTTAGTTGTTGACCCGGACATCTCGGTAGAAGAGTCCGTATGTGTATGATAGATAGTTGGGTCAAACAATAACGTATGAAAAGAGTCAAGATCAGTATCATGAGGATCGTCAAATTCGCTGTTGTCGACATCCATTAAGTCGACAGAACAGACCTGAGCAGTAGGTTCGGAGGGTACACTTCCCAACTTGTAAATGTTTAGCTCAATTGACCTATTCCCGAAGGATAGGGTCATAGAACCATTACGACAGTTGATGATAGCATTGGAAGTGGCCAAAAAGAGGCGACCTAAAATCACCGGAATTTGATTCCGTGGGTTTGCTACAGGCTGTGTATCAATTACAATAAAATCCACAGGGAATACAAATTCCCCGATTTTTATTAACACATCCTCCAGTTCACCCCTAGGGTTGGTGATTGATCGGTCAGCCATCTGGAGAGTTATGCTCGAGGGCTATAACACTCTGATACCTAGTTGCTCATAAACCGAGTATGGAAGCAAGTTAATACTAGCGCCAAGGTCTAGTAGAGTACGGTTGCTGTGTTTTTCCCCAATAGAAATAGAAATAGTAGGACAGCCAGGGTCCTTACGTTTCCACGGTAATTGCTGGGGAAAGGCCGTGTCCACAGTCTTTGCCATGAATATCTTCTTGGGCACTTGAGTCTTCCTCTTCCTAGTGCACAAGTTCTTAAGAGTTTTCGCATAGGAAGGAACTTGTTGGATGGCATCTAGGAGAGGGATGTTGATGTTAACTTGCTTAAACATGTCCATAATCTTCTCCATATGTGGACTCGATTTGTTAGCCCTTAACCGATTTGGATAAGGTGCTTTAGAAATAAGCGCTGGGTCCATCATAGGAGAAGGAAGTGTGTGTGGACCCGATCTCAGAATAGAGGTGGGGATCGTCTGTGGAGAACTAGAAGAGCTGGGCTGAGGTGGCGGGCCTTTTGGGAAACGAAGAATAGGCTTGCAAGAAGGTGGTGGGGTAGAAGAACTGGGGTCAGAATTAGAAGTAGAAGTGGAAGGAAAGGTCTCAGCCAGGGTATCATCGATAGATTTTTCTGTGTCATCAATCTCTTCCCTAACGTGATTGTCAAGCACTCTTCCAGATCTCAACGTGATTGCATTCACATGATGTGAATAGCCAGGATTGGGTAAAGGTTGAGCTGGAAGTTTCCCTTTCTCTCTCGCAGTCATTTCAGCTTTTAATCGTGCAATTTCTTCTTCCATCGATTTAATACTCTCGCTTTGGGACGCAGAGTTTTTCTCAATTTTATCGACAGAAGACTTTATTGTCCAAAGCAAATTCATGAATCAAGAGGATTCATCAGTATCGGTCAACTGCAAAGGATTAGACGGTGCAGGTGTATTGACCGGATTTTGGAAGTTTTGTGCTTGGAAGGGGTGCTGACTCAATGGAAGTGGTTGCCGTTGTGGTGGAGGGACCCTTTGGAAATTGTTTTGGGTTGGAACCGTGTTTTGATTTTGTTGTTGGTTCCAAGCAAAGTTAGGGTGATTCCTCCAACCCTGATTATATGTGGAAGAATATGGATCGTTCCTAAGTCTTTGAAAAGCCGCATTGGTATTCTCATGACCTTGTAACGGAGAATTTCGTGGACATTCTTCCGTCAAATGAGAAGGATCAGAACAACATCCACATACAGTTTTGGAGAGTGACATTTGATTTAGGGCGGCGGCTAAAAATTTGTTTTCCATAGTCTCGAGTTTCTTTTGTATAGCTGAAATGTCAGCTCTAACTCCTATGGAAACATCTGATTGGTTATTGCCCCCCTACACGATTGACTCACACCCTCCCACTGTAAAGATATTTCAGCGAAATCTTCTAGGAATTTCCAGGCTTCCCCATCATCTTTGGACATGAAATTGCCTTGACACATTAATTCAAGGGTCTGTTTTGTGTTAGGATTAATGCCCTCATAAATGATTCGGCACAGATCCCATCTGGGGATTCCGTTATGTGGACATTAAACTAACAGATCCTTAAAGCGTTCAAGACATTATGAAAATGTTTCATTTGGAAGCTGGGTGAATTGATTGATTTCACTACGGACTCGAGCTGTCTTATTATTTGGGTAGAATTTCTTTAGGAATGCTTTTACGAATTCTTCCCAGTTTGAAATGGAATGTGCGGTTGTGTTGTAAAGCCATTTCTCGGCTATATCGCACAAGGTAAATGGGAGAAGACGAAGACGCATAGCATCCACAGAAAGCGGTGAAGTACCCATCATTGCGCAAATATTTTCAAATTTTGTGATAAAGACATATGCGTCTTCAGACTCGAGACCGTGATATTTGGGTAGAAGGTTGATGTATTGGGGTTTTATTTGAAAATTTTCCCCGTTGGCTGGTGGAATGGAGAGACAGGTCGAAAGAGGACCTCGTGTAGGATAGCACCTCTCTTGGAGAGAGATGCGGGATGTATTCTGCGCACCAACGGACGGCGGCAGAGTAGTGGTAAAGAAGTTCGATGGAGAATCGTCCATTGAAATGGGTGTGGTGGTGGGTAAAGAAGAGGTAAATGTAGAAATACCGACTTTGGGGTCGATGGGGGGAACGCGGACTAAACGGGCACTAGAATCCCGTGTCCAGCCTATCTTGCACTAAAAAGGGTTAGTACAGGTGGCAGTGTGACTTATAATTAGGGGAAATGATGAATTCGGTGTTTTTTTGGAAATATACGGATTTTTGAAAAAAATGATGCGATCACAACAAATACAACAAGCAAAACCCTAAAATCTATTGGTCGCCTAGGTCAAAGCTCTAGACCACTCCTAACTGCCAAAAGACAAGTCGCAGGATAAATCCCTCACTGCCTCTTTGTCTCTCCTGTGGCCAGGTAAGTGCGAGGTAAGTGGGAGGTTCTCCACTATGTAAGTAGTGGGCCTAATTAATAACCACTAGCCTTCGACACACTTGCCTTAGACACCACAAAAGAAACGCGGATAAGCAATGAATTACCCACGGCCTTCCTTTGTCCTAAGTGAGCGTGACGGTCCTTAGAGTCATCTCTAGATCTTTTTTAGTTAATGAGGGTAACGCAGATGTATGTTTGTAATTTTTGGGGCTTAGGAAGGGTAATGAACTCCCCACCTAATCTGGATTTGGTCTTTGCCCCTTAATTTCCGTATTAATATGCAAACAACCAAAAATAAAAAACACGCACAATTTATTTTGCTTTTTGCGGTGCTGCGATTTATTTGCAAAGAAACCTGCAGCAAATTGTTAATTGGAGCAGATTTAGGAGGGAGATAAGAAAGATAGAAGATACCTGAGAAAATTGGTACAGTAAACTGTTTGAAGAGCCGCGGAAACACGGTAGGAGTCGCCAAATGCCGCGGAAACGCGGCGGTATGAACAGTTCCCTGAATAAAAAATTTACAGCGAGTCCCTTCTTACCTCCTCAGCTCTCTGGAATTCTCTGGAAAAAAATTCCACAGCTCCACAAGTTCTAGATTTCCTCACAACAAATCACAACAACACGTTTAGAGTTTTGCGCGAATTTTGATCTCAAAATTATAATGGAATAAACTTTTCAACACAAATTTCAAAAACGAACAATTAGCGCACTATCCCCGGCAACGACGCCATTTGATTGTTTGATTTCCGATTGTGTGTGTAAATCAAATGTAAAGAAATCACAACTAAAAATATTTTGACCGCAATCAATAACGGTGTCGAATGTAGCACGTTACTAAGTGCGGATCGTCCACAGGAAAGTGTAATCGTTCGTGTTTCGATTTAGATGAGTCAAAAATTTAAAGGAAAGAAAAGAAACAATTCATGATTTGTAAATTGAATTTCAAGAATTAGAAAAATCTAGTCTAAATCAAGAAACAATAAAATCAAGAATTGAGAATTTGTGATGATTTCCAAATCAAATATCAAGAATCGAAGTGAGGCTCGTATGAATCGATCGGATCTATAGATGTGATGAAATCTAGCGATTGCGTATTCTTATCCATCGATGAATTGATACTAGATCGATGATAATCAACGAGAATTAGGGATTTCTTGTGAAACTAGGGTTTCATCATCTATCCCTTGTTCCTTCGTCAATATCATTCACATTCTAGCCTCTAGTAAATTCAAGAATCGATCGTGGATCCCTAATTTCGAGCGATCACAATCAAGAAAGCATCGCAACAAAACTAGGTCGTCGATTCTTCAATTTGCTAGGATTTACAAAACTCGTAGGACTTAAGAATCGTTTTAAGATTTGTTACATCATCATTCTATTGATCGTATCGACTCCTTTACAAGCGGAGTTTTACTCAAACATCACAACAAGAACCACAATCACAAATTGAGATCGAATCATGATGCAAGAATTTAAAGAAAGCGAGATTAAAGAATTTCACCTTTTATTTATCAACAAGTCCGTTACAATTCGCTCAAGAACTACAATGAGGAATGAACTCGATCATCGATTTGGCTTCGCTCGGCTCCTTGAGTCGCGGATCGGCTTGGATCACTTGCTCGATTGAAGATCGGCTCCGCTCATAAAAGGTTGAAGGCATCTTTCTTGAATAGTACTCGGGATCTTGAATTTGGCTTTGGATTTTGAATTAGGGTTTGCAAGTTGTGTCACTCAACTTGTAATGAATTTGGGGAGAGAGGAGAGATTAATGAACAACCCTTAACCTTAGATCTAGGCTCCCTTTTATAAGCTTTCATAACCATAGATCTAGGATTCAAAATTTGAATTTCCTTCCAAAAGTTTGTTAGCTAGAGAGGCTTCTAGAAGTAGTTAGTTAGAGGGAGCTTCTAGAACTAGGTTGTTAGGCCGAGCCTTCTAGATGAAGCCACGTGGACAATTTGGAGTCTTCTGGAAGCTATTACCGTTATGGGAAGTATGTGCAGAAAAGATGAGCTGCTGATGTCACTGCCTTGCTGCGGATCCGCGGCATGTGCCTGCTCCGGCCGCGGATCCGCGGTCACGTGATGGCCTCAATGCTTGATATTTCTTTTGCTACTTTGTACTGACTTTGGGGTATTTATCTGATATGTTGAATTGTATAATTCCCTCTGTATTAATACCAGATCAAACATCTTAGACTTGGCGTAATTTTGATCAGCACTTTGACAATTTTGGCTCGGTTCCTGAAATTTCCTGCACAGATTTCGAAACAAGTGTTGTGCTACACAAGAATGATGCGATGCCATGATAAACAGTCAATTTCCCTTAAAGTGCCGGTTTTAGAGTATAACACATGTAATCTGGTATTTTAGGGGTGTTTTGCTAATATGTGCTAATATGCAAACCGAACACCTCTAGATGAATGCAAAAGATAGGGAAATTGATGTGTTAAAAATACATTATTTTCGACTGATCAGGACCCAGTGGCGAATGAGGATGGCATATACATACATTTTATTTTCGTTCTTTTCTTGTGTGATTAATTGATGTGACTGCGTTGATTCTTATCAATGCAAGGAAAACAAACCTATTATTTGATGTTGTTGGAACCAAGTTTTTAAAAACCTGACATTACAGACATTCGCTTTTTCTATGCATAGTGGTATTCGGTTATGAATATCCAGCACCTCATTCGACGAGGCAAGGGCCGAGATCCCTTCATTGGCAGTGACCCCTTGAGTAAAAGTTTGCGTCATTGTAATAACTTCACTATAGTCGTTTACTTTTTCCTTTGCATCATGGTATTCAGTTTAGAATATCCTGCACCTCATTCGACGGGGAAAGAGCCGAGATTCCTTCACCGGGAGTGACCTCTTTAGCAAAAGTTTTCGCCACTATACTTTTGTAAAACCACTCGGTTCCTTCAACGATATCAAGTTCATTACATTAAAGTTTTTTCCCCAAAAACTAGCCGCAGCCCTCCGTCAATTCTTTCAGGTAGTACCTAGTATTCGTGCTGCGTTTGTTGGCCTTTGTCAAGGCGTAGTGTGCGGTAGCTGGGTATTACTTGTCTGTTGCATTGAGTTGCGATTATCTAGGACGGTCGTATAACCTTGTTGGCCTTTGTCAAGGGTTTGTGCGGGTGGGTCTAGAGTAATCCAGGATAATGATGGGTTGAACTTGTCTTGTGGTTTATGATTTGTTGGCTTTTGTCAAGGTCATAAACTGCTTGGGGTAAAAATCATATCGGGAGTTTCAAACATACAGGAAACTTGCCAGGCTTGCGCATACCTTCTGGTGTGTGGTGACTTGAGTGGCTTCCATCAAGTTATCATGTGATGATAGTTGGATCCTGATTCCCACTGATGAGTAGGATTACTCCTCGGGTAATTCTGACTAATTCTCCTTTTAGGTTTGGAGGAGAATTCGAGGATACAGTGGGAGCCATCCAGATTAGATAAAATGATTAACCATTCTGATCTAGGTTAGAATACACGCAGAGTGTTTCTTTTCTCTCTCTCTCTTTGACACTGACCATGGCCCGACCTTAGACTATGACTCAGTGACCAAGTTAAACCGAAATTTATTAAAAACACTGGCTTTTGGATTGTCCATGTTGCATACATCATTTCCACTCTTTCTTTTACCCTTTGCTTTTCTCCAGAACACCCCGTATCAGTACGTATATCCACTTCCATTGTATGTTAATATACGAACTCGAAGGAACTTTTTCAAGGATGGATTCTGGTTCTGGAGAAAATGAATAGGATTATTCAGTTGTCTTTTCCTTTTACCTTCCCTCAGGTTGTGAGGGCTCCTAGGATTAGGAGACGGTACACCTATTACGCCTATTGGAAAGTCTATTTCCAAACCATAGGCTGGTTCCGAACGGTAGGGAATGAAGAAAACCAATTAGCCTAAGTGTGGTGTACAAAAGGTAATGAGTAAAGACAAATAAAGGGATTAGAAAGAGGGCAAAGTAAATTGCGACTGCTATTCACGACCAAACCAAGTCTTTCAACGCCACTCCTACTTCACCTTTGTATTTCTCCAGAATACTTCGTATCACTACAAACATCCAATTCCATTGGATAAATCCATCGTATGGTTATATACGAACTCGAAGGAACCTTTTTCGAGGATGGATTCTGGTTCAGGAGAAATAGGAATAAGGTTTATTCAATTGTCTTTTATCTTTACCTTCTCTCAGGATGCGAGTACTCCTAGGATTAGGAGAGTACACCTATTACGCTTATTGGATAGTCTTCTTCCGAACCATAGGCTGGTGCCGAACAGTAGGGAAGGAAGAACACCATTTAAGCCTAACGAAGGTGTACAGAAGGTAACGACTAAAGACAAATAAAGGGATTTGGAGAGATGGCAAAGAAATATACGGTTATAATCAAGAATCTGGATAATGGAAGAGGCATTACTAGGAATACCAGGATACCCCTACAGACATTTTAATGTTTTAGTTTCACTATGCGTTGTTAATTGAAAACCGATTTCCCATTTAGGTCTTTACTCCAGGGTATGTATTTACCAGGTTTGATTCTCATATCTGTATGGTTTTACAGATGATAAGTGGGAGTAAGTTATTGGGAATTAGGTGATCATCCTTATTATATCGGAATTCGTTGTAATTGGTGATATTTGAGGAAATCGCCTGGGTTATTTGCCGGACGACAAGTAATTGATTTTGAATATCCGTTATTATGCACCAATTTCAAACTGATATATCTGTACGTTTATTTTTATAAAGTGAGATATAACTTTTTGAAATTATGTCCATGATATTTACTTATATCAGTTGATGGTTAGGTAAGGAGTATTCAACAGCGGTGTAAGTCTTCATAACCATAGTACAGTTTTCAACCTACGACGCACAGGGTTTGAGTTGTTAAACTCAGGGGACTTATACAATGTATTGTATATTGTCCAGTGTCCATTAGGACAGAGGGGTTGGTACTTGTACTATATTCTGTATACTTGTGACTTCTCCAGATTTAGACACGTGTTTCGTAGAAATACAAATTCTAAGTTTTGAGAAGTTATAGGTACAAGAATAAAGTAGAGAACCATGTGTTGCAAGTATCGGGATTCTTCAAGGTGATCGAAGATGTAGATACCTATGTATGGTATTCAGTTGATAGTAATGGTTTTGAGAAACTTGTTTCACTTTCAGGTTACTCATAATTGGATGCACTCCTAAGTTGAGTAATGTTGACCGGCCTCTCTCCATTTAGTTGAAATGCACTGGAGACAGCTGCATGATTTGAATCTGGTTCCAATTAAAGCAGTGCCTCTATTTCTATATTATATATAGAATGGTTCATATCTTAACGATGTTAAGGTACGGGGAGATGTCCATCTTATGCTTAAAACCAGACTCTGGATAACTCAAGGCACGTTTCTGTAATGGCAGTTTGTGGGTTAACCCGGGATTTGACGATGGTTAATTTTCTACCATCTGGAAGATCAATAGTGATATTGTTCTTGACTCGCCACAATTTTAGTAAAATGGACTTTTTCAGAAAACATTAGTGGGAGTATGGTAGAACTGGAAGTGATTCCAGAACCACAAACGATTACTGAAAATTTAATAAGAACCTAAAGATTCGATCAGGTTTGACATTCCATTGGCCACTCCGCAG
Source organism: Agapanthus africanus (assembly GCA_030015575.1). Taxonomy (NCBI): domain Eukaryota; kingdom Viridiplantae; phylum Streptophyta; class Magnoliopsida; order Asparagales; family Amaryllidaceae; genus Agapanthus; species Agapanthus africanus. Next base: position 89,246,740 of record CM057351.1, on the reverse strand, counting down.
ATATGGTGGGTTACCTCAGGCACCCGAGAGGTACTTCGGTAGCATCAAGAACGGTGACAGGGTGGTTCTTGTTTACCCAGACTTGACACTACTGTTGTTCCAGACTATGAGACCCGGCAGGAGGATGAATATAGAGTCATTCTAAACTAGACTTAGAAGTGCACGTGTATATGATTCTGTCAGAGAGTTGTTGTAATCAGTGGTAGCAGCGGAAGCATAGTGGATAAGTAGATTATGTCTATTTATAGATTAAAGCAGATATATCGGAGATAGATCATCTAATTTTTGATGTGACAGTCACAGACGTTGACTTCATCAGAATAGGAGATGGATCTGGTAAGAAGGTAGTAGGGTGTATGTCCTGGTATTTAGGATGACATGCACTTTATAGGAAGTGAAATTCCTATACTACGATCGGTTATATTTTGGTTGTCATACAGCGTTTTCTCCACATAGGTTATGGATATAATAACAAACATTCTGGTTAGATCTATGGTTTTAGATCTAGATTTGGGAAGTGTCCCAATCTGGGTACTTAGACAGTATTCTAAAAGTATTTTAGAATAGACGGCTCCTGGCATGGTGGTGAACCTGCAGGTGATGGAGTCACCCTCTCTAAAGGTGTCTTACAGACTAAAGGCGAGAGGGATGTGCATGATTGGAATATTACTTGCTTAGGCAATTGAGTCAATCACGACATTTCAAGTACCACACCAGATGTTGTTTTTGCACTAGATGCAATAAGTTGAGATATTAATCCAATCCTGGAGAAACGTTGGGAAACAGTTTTTGAGTATAAATGGATGTTCTAGGGATTTGATAACGGCAGCCTCCTTCGGGAGACGGTTATCATTCCAGGCTTCCAAGGTGACCTGGATGACAGAGTGACCGTCAGAGATTTATTTTTCCCTCTGACGAGGGGCAGTAGTTTAGACAGGTGGTCCAAGCGGATACTGAGGAAGGCATGGTGCATCATACTGATTAAGTTCAGTAGACGATACAGTCTAAGAAGTTTGCTGGATTTGGAGTTCATTTCTGAACTGGGTCCCATCAGATATACAGAAATATTCTAATACGGGTATTGCTCATTTTGGGAGATAGTTTTCTCCGCGAAGTTGAGATAAAGAGAGACATAGAAAGAAACACTGGAGCGGATCCACCCGCTGAGGCTATTTCTCGAACAAAATAGTTTTACAAACGAGGTTTGTGAAACTGATTAGTAGAGGAGTTGGATGTTCGGTATCACACGGTCTGTGAGTATGTGACAACGCAATAATTATCCTTAAGTGCAATTGGGAGATTGTTGGCTATAGTGCCCTCAAGGAAATTATCATAGTCGCAGGCAGGTGATCATGATGATTGAGGGAGGACCTATACCAATAAAACAGTCTTACTCGAGATGATAGTATGCTATCTGGTTTGTCTTTATCATCATGTATATGTTGATAAAGCCCATAGGATTCTTTCTTGACTATCAGCATTATGATGGAGATCATATACGTGGGATCTGGGGGTCTATAAGCACATCCTTAAATGTCCTTAGTCGTGGGAGTATCGAGACTGGGCATCGGTACTCCAGTGTAGACTGGTGTATACTTATCTAGACCCTGACGAGGGGCGGTGGCCTGTCTCACAAGCCATTAGTGTTAGTTGTTCACCTAAGATAGTATACAGGTGCTCATTGGGTTATCAGTACACTGGACGGACTCGCCGGGAACATGCTAGTTGGTATTATACCTATAGTCAGATAGCAGTTCCCTGGTGACATATGTACAGGTTAGTCTGTCGACCTGAGATCTTCATTTGTCTCGTGTGAGTTCCTATTGTGCTTTGATTACTGCCCTACCACGGCTCAAATGAGTCGTGTAAACAAGTTTTAGTCGGGTACAGTCCCGAGTTACATGGAGGCAGTGAGCGGATCGTCGAGGATTCGTCTCTCCCGGTATTGGGGGTTGATGTCGCACAGTGCATGGGTGACCATCACTAGAAATCTTCGGCCGGGGTACGTGAGAATTACCGATTCAGGACCGATAGTTTCTCAGGTAGTGATGGGTTTCATACTGACACGAATTATCGCGTTGTTAGGGGTCTGACTTTATCCACCCCCTAGACTCGATATGCGATACTCTTAGACGAACAGAACGGACTGTACGGATATTGTCACTGACAGGCTCAGTAGGGGTTTGGATGAGTTTGCTCGTCGGCCTTCCTATCGCTCAATACCTGGGTAGCCGTTACGTACAGCTAGTGCCGCTGACGTGCTTGTAGTTAAACCCACTGCCAGCGTATTGACGAGTCTTTAGAGTCCCACACAGAGGGTTTTCACGGTTCAGGCGATATGGTGTATGTGACGTATGTTGATACATACAGGTGTCCGATTAAATATGTGCACGGACTGCACAGACTTTAATCGAACGGTTGATAATACTAGCGGCTTAGGATTAAGCCAGATTGTTAAATCAAGTTTTGATTTAATAATTTACATATGTATTTATATATATGTATTCTAGTATTATTGCTCACTATTTATTTTCTCTCTTTGGCTATTCGTATTTTCGTACGAATACGCGTATGTGTATTTCGATACATGTACCGGGAAGCATTCCGTATTTATAGGGAATGGATTCTAGAAGATACCACCTCATTATTGATTTTCTTTAGAAAATTATTTGTTTCATAATGAGGAGGAAAGATGATTTGGGTCAAAGCATGGTTTTTGGGCATGTAATGAATAATATGGTTGTATTTGTTTATTGCTAAATGAAATAGTGTTTTTTTTGTGTGCATTATTTTTGAGTGGGCATGAGAGAGGGGCCAACCACTTTTTTTTAGGGTGGGAATTTCTTGCTCAATCTCTCTAGTTCACTCTCATATGCTCACACAAAATACTTAGCCATTTTAGCTCATGCCCCTCTTGCTTTCATCACCTCCTTGATCTTCTTCTTGAGATGCTCACTTGAGCTCATGGATGAGAGAGAAAACCATAGTGACACTATCCTACACCCCCCACTCTCCATTACTAGCAATCTTGGAGGGTCGGTTGGTCCGCTTGGCGAACCTGGAGCTTGTGCCATTTCCCTCGGGTGGATCATCAGAGATGAAGGAAGACCGGCGACCAAAGTCGATCCGTATCAGTAGAAGCTTGGAAATGGTTGAAGACCCGAAGGACTTGGATCATTGGGTATAACCATTCTATCTCTTTGTGTTTGGTTTGCTAGTTTTAGGGTTAATGGTTTCGATCTTAGAAATCGGGTAATGGTAGCGCCGGCTTTTAGAAAAATTTTGTTCCGCATTTGGCCACGGTTCGATGGCCGGGGCGCTCGCATAACCCTTCAGTATATTGTAGTGGATGTTTGGACATATATAGGGAGGACTTTCTTGCTCAACATGATAGTACGCTATCTGGTTTCTCTTTATCTTAACATGTACACTGATTGTCTCTATGTTACATGTTGATAAAGCCCTTAGGATGAGTACTTGACAACCAGGATTATGATGCAGATCATACTAGTAGGGACAGTGTAGTCGCTATGTACATCCTTCAAATGTTCCTAGTCGCAGGTGTATCGAGACAGGGCATCGATATACCAGAGTAGACTAGCATATAGCTTCTCGACCCATATAGATGGGCGATGGATGATCCCATATCCTTTGGTGTTTGACATCAGAGATAGTATACGTGTTGGCTATAGTGCCCTCAAGGCAATTATCATAGTCGCGGACTTGCGATTATGATGATTGAGTGAGGACCTATACCGATAAAGCAGTCTTACTCAAGATGATAGTATGCTATCTGGTTTGTCTTTATCATCATATTGATAGAGCCCATAGGATTCTTGATTGACTGCCAGCATTATGATGGCGATCATATATGTGGGAGGTGGGGTCTATACGCATATCCTTAAATGTCCCTAGTGATAGGAGTATCGAGACCGGGCATCGATACTCCAGTGTAGACTAGTGTATACTGATCGAGACCCCGACGAGGGGCGGTGGCCAGGTCTCACAAGCCATTGGTGTTAGTTTGTTCACCTAAGATAGTATGCATGTGCTCATTGGGTTATGAGTACACTGGACGGACTCGCCGGGAACCTGCTAGTTGGTATTATACCTATTGTCAGATAGCAGTTCCCAGGTGACATGTGTACAGGTTAGTCTGTCGACCTGAAATCGTCATTTGTCTCGTGTGAGTTCCCACTGTGCTTTGATTACTACCCTACCACGGCTCAAAGGAGTCGTGCAAACAGGTTTTAGTTGGGTACAGTCCCGAGCCACATGGAGGTAGTGATCGGATCGTCGGGGATTTGTCTCTCCCGGTATTGGGGGTTGATGTCGCATTGTGTACGGGTGGCCATCACCACAAATCCATGGCCATAGTAGATGAGGATTACCGATCCAGGATCGATAGTTTCTCAGGAGGTGATGGGTTACATGCCGACACTAAATATTGCGTTGTTAGGGGTCTGACTTTATCCACCCCCTAGACTCGATATGCGATACTCTTAGACGAACAGACCGGACTGTACGGATATTGTCACTGTCAGGCTCAGTAGGGGTTCAGGATGAGTTTGCTCGTCGGCCTTCCTTTCGCTCAATACCTGGGTAGCCGTTACGGCCGCAGACGTGCTTGTGGTTAAACCCACTTCCAGTGTATTGACGAGTCTTTAGAGTCCCACACAGAAGGTTTTCACGGTTCAGGCGATATGGTGTACATGAGGTATGTTGATACATACAGGTGTCCGATTAAATATGTGCACTTGCTGCGCAGACTTTAATCGGACGGTTGATAATACTAGCGGCTTAGGATTAAGCCAGTTTATTAAATCAGGTTTTGATTTAATAATTTACATATGTATTTATATATATATATATATTCTAGTATTATTGTTCTCTATTTATTTTCTCTCTCGGTTATTCGTATTTTGGTACGAATACGTGTATATGTATTTCGGTACATGTACCGGGAAGTATTCCGTATTTTATACGGAATAGATTCTAGAAGATGCCACCCTTTTATTGATTTTCTTTTAGAAATTCAATTAAGAAATGAGGTAGAAAAAGGTGGGTCAAAGCATGGCATGAACATGGTTTTAAGGTATGGTTGCATTTGTTTATTGTTTTAATTAAAAGGGAAATGGTGATGATTTTTTTTGTGGAGGAGAGAGGGAGAGGGGGCCGGCCACATATGGTCGGAGAGGGGTTCATTTCATTTGGGGATGATGATTAATTTACACACTTTCCTCCTCACTCTCTCATGCTCCAAAAAGAAACTTAACCATTTTTCCTTTGTTCATGCAAAAGTTTTCACCTCCTTCATTCATCTTCTATGGATGCTCTCTTGACCTCAATGGATGAGAGAAAATGTAGTGACACTTCCATACACCCCCACTCTCCATAGCTAGAGACTTTGGAGCGTCGGTTGCCTCGTTCGTCGAGGTTGGAGCTTGCGTCGTTTCCCTCGGGTGGATCATCGGAGATGAAGGAAGACCGGCAACCAAACCACATCAACGAGCCGCTAGTAGCTTGGAATGAAGACCGAAGGACTCGGATCATCTTGGTATAACAATTCTAACTCTTAGTTTAGTTTGCTAGTTTAGGGTTTAAGGTTGATCCGGGATTCGGGTAGCGGTAGCGCCGGTTTAGAAATTTTTGTTCCGCATTTTGGCCGCGTTTCGACGGCCGGGGCGCTGCCGGGACCCTACATGGTATCAGAGCCACCGTTTAAACCCTACTAGCTTGTTTAAACATGCTTAATAGATCGATCGACGGAATTTACGAAATCACGATTCCATTTTTCACAGTTTCTGCCGATTTTCTGAAGTGTTCAAAAAATTATTTATTGTATCTTAAAAATCCGTGTAGGCGATTTTAAGGGTACTGGAAATATTTGGGCTCGTGATTACACAAAAGCGCCGCTGATCCGCCATACTAAGCCCCTATTGGCGGCGGTTCTGCGGCGGTTTAGTGGCAACGGGCGACCAAATTTTTTCTGTAGCCCTCTGGATTGGAATTGTGATTTTTGTGATGTTCTGTTTTGGCCCAGGTTTCAATGAAGTATTGTTTTGCTATTGGGGCCAATTTGGAACTTAGTCGATCGATATTTTAAGCGTGTGTTTGACAGTACATACAACATATTCTGCTACCGTGAATGTCATTTGATCGGTAAACTCGTCTAATTGCTATATGTCTTTTAGACGGGTTTGCGAACGTGACATTCACGTTGATGTTCTGTGTTGTGTTGTGATGTTGGTTGGATCGTCGTGGTGGATAGCAATGGTGCAATGTTAGTACAGTTTTATTTCATTTGTACATTTGATATTGCGGGGCGAGCATCCGACATGTGGACTGCCGCCACTGCCAGTGTGTATATTATTCTTTTGGGGCACGACCGGGCTGAGGTCGATGTCACCCTTGTATATTATTTTCTTTTCTGTACTAGGATTACCCCGCGGTGGGGTGTACGAATAGCCGGATTCTAGAGGGCAACTGGTCCGCATCTCATGGAGTTGGGACGGAGGGGACCTTACTCTAGAATTGGCGGGCTATTCGCCGCACTCGTAGGGGGTATAGGTGACCCAGGAGGGGTGCTCAAGTTACCGGATTCCGTGAAGTGCTGGGTGGTCCATTCATGTTGCTGAAGGGGGCTGCCTCACTTCTGGTTTTGGAGGGTAACTTGCCATGCTCGTAGGGGTCTAGGTTTCATTGCACATGCTATCCACAAGACAGGGAACGTCGGGTCTCACTTGCGGCTCAAGTGAAACCCGGGGCACCAGATTATCCACCATTCTGTATTGCTTCTGTGAGGTTTCTGTGATGTTGCTATATATCATGCCTGGGACGAATGTTATATATATATATTTATATATACTAGTAGGTGTTGTATATGTTTTGCACCCGCGCTAGCCCGGTCCCTGCTCTGTCGTTAGTTAAGTAACATAATGGGTGATGACGGGACCCAGTGGCGAATGCGGATGGCATATACGTACATTTTATTTTCGTTCTTTTCTGGTGTGATTATTTGATAGGATTGCATAGATTCTTATCAATGCAAGGATAAAATAAACCTATATATGATGTTGTTGGAACCAAGTTTTTAAAAATTGACATTACAGACGTTCTCTTTTGCTTTGCACCGTGGTATTCAGTTTGGAATATCCTGCACCTCATTCGACGAGGCAAGGGCCGAGATCCCTTCATCGGGAGTGACCCCTTGAGGAAAAGATTGCGTCAACGTAATAACATCACTATAGTCGATTATTTTTGCTTTGCATCGTGGATTCAGTTTGGGATATCCTGCACCCCATTCGACGGGGAAAGAGCCGAGATTCCTTCACCGGGAGTGACATCTTTACAAAAGTTTTCACCACTATATATTTATAAAACCACTTGGATTCCTTCAACGATATCAAGTTCATTACGTTAAAGGTTTTTCGCCAAAAACCAGCCGTAGCCCTCCGTCACTTCAGATTTGTTTTGCTTAGTATTCGTGCTGCGTATGTCGTGCTTAGCCGAGACGTAGTGTTCGGTAGCTATATAGTGCTTTTCTATTGCATGGATATGTGATTTGTTAGGACAGTCGTACGGTCATTTTGGCTCAGTCAAGGACTCGTGCGGGTGGGTCTAATGCAATCAAGATAGTGACGGGTTGAACTTGACTAGGATCCTTTGATATGTTGGCTCAGTCAAGGTCACTTGGGTCCTAGGGGTAAAAACACACATCGGGAGTTTCAAACATACAGGAAACTTGCCAGGCTTGCACACACCTTCTGGAGTGTGGTGACATGAGTGGCTTCCATCAAGTTATCTTGCGATGATAGTTAGATCCCGATTCCCACTGATGAGTAGGATTATTCCTCGGGTGATTCCGACTAATTCTCCTTTTAGGTTTGGAGGAGAATTCGAGGAAACAGTGGGAGCCATCTAGATTAGATAAAATGATTAACCATTCTGATCTAGGTTAGAGTGCACGCTGAGTGTTTCTTCTCTCTCTCTCTCTCTCTCTCGCTGTGACTATGACCCGACATTTGACTAAAACTCATGAAACCAAGTTGACCGAACCTTCTTAAAACACTTTAGCTTTTAGAATGTCACGGTGTCGCATATATCTTTGCCACTTCTATATCACCTTTGCATTTATCTAGAACACCCCGTATTATTACGAACATCCACTTCCATTGGATAAATCCATCGTATGGTTATATACGAACTCGAAGGAATTTTTTCGAGGATGGATTCTGGTTCTGGAGAGAATGAATAGGACTATTCGGTTGTCTTTTCTCTTTGCCTTCTCTCAAGTTGTGAGGGCTCCTAGGATTAGGAGAGGGTACACCTATTGAGCTTATTGGATAGTCTTCCTCCAAACCATAGGCAGGTGCCGAACGGTAGGGAAGGAAGAAAACCAACAAGCTTAACTGTGGTGTACAGAAGGTAATAAGTAAAGACATACAAAGGGATTAGAATAATGGCAAAGGAAATTGCGACCACCATCATTCACGACAAAAACCGTGTATACCCCTGCCCTGCCACTCCTACATTCGTGTATACCCCTGCCACTCCTACATCCACTTTGCTTTTCTCTAGGACACTCCGTATCACTACGGATATCCACTTCCATTGGATAAATCCATCGTATGGTTATATACGAACTCGAAGGAACTTTTTCGAGGATGGATTCTGGTTCTGGAGAGATTGGATAGGATTATTCAGATGTCTTTTCCCATTACCTTCTCTCAGGTTGCGAGGGCTCCTAGGATTAGGAGAGTACACCTATTACGCTTATTGGATAGTCTTCTTCCAAACCTTAGGCTGGTGCCGAAGGGTAGGGAATGAAGAAAACCAATTAGCGTAAAGAAGGTGTACAGAAGATAATAAGTAAAGATATAATAAAGGGATTGCAGTAAGGGCAGGTAAGTATATGGTTACTGTCATGATTCAGGAAAATGGAAGAGGCGTTACTAGGAATACCAGTTAACCCTTTTGAAACATTTTCATGTTTCAGTTTCACTGTGCGATGTTAATTGATAATAGTTTTCCCAGTTGGAATCTAACTCCAGGGTATGTATTTACCAGATCAGTTTCTCACATCTGCATGTTATTACGGATGGTGAGTGGGAGTAAGATATTGGGAATTGGGTGATTAGATCCTCATTATATCGGAATTCGTAGTAATTGGTGATATTTGAGGAAATCATCTGGATTTTGCCGGATGGCAAATATTTGGTTTTGAATATCCGTTGTTATGCACTAATTTCAATCTGGTATATCTGTACATTTATTTTATAAAGTGAGATATAACTTTTTGATATTGTGTCCATGACATTTACCTATATCAGTTGGTGATTGGGTAAGGTGCATTCAACAGCGGTGCAACTCTTCTTAACCAAAGTACAGTTTTTCAACCTACGACGCACAAAGTTTGAGTTATTGGACTCAGGGACTTATACAAAGTATTGTATGTTGTCCAGTGTCCGTTAGGACAATGGGGTTGGTACTCATACTATATTCTATTTACTTGTGATTTCTCCAGTTCTGGACAAGTATTTCGTACAAATGCATGGTCCCGATTTTGAGAAGTTATAGGTATAAGAATAAAGTAGAGAACCATTTATTAGAAGTATCGGGATTCTTCGAAGTATTCGAAGATGTAGATACTTGTGTTTGGTATTCAGTTAATAGTAATGGTTTTGAGAACTTGCTTCTCTTTCAAGTTACTCATATATGGATGCACTCCTAGATGAGTAATGTTGATTGTCCTCTTTCCATTTGGATGATATGCACTGGAGACAGATGCATGTTTTTGAACCTGGTTTAAATTAAATTAGTGCTTTTGTTTCTATATTATATATATATATATATATATAATCAATTTATATCTTACCGATGTTAAGGTATGGGGAGTTGTCCGGATGATGCTTAAAACCAGAATCCGGATAAACTCAAGGCACGATTCAGTAATGGCTGTTTGTGGGTTATCCCGGGCTTTGACGAGGGTTAACTTTCTACCATTAGGAAGATCAATATTTATATTGTTCTTGACTCGCCACAGTTTTAGTAAAATAGACTTTTTCAAAAAACACAAGTGGGAGTATGGTAGAACTGGAAGTTATTCCAGAACCACAAACGATTACTGAAAATTTAATAGAACCTAAGGATTCAATTGGATTTGATGTTCTATTAGCCACTCCGCAGATTTGATGAGTAACCTCAGGCACTCGAGAGGTACTTCGGTCTTCTCAGAGACGGTGACAAGGAGGTTCTTGTTTACCCAGACTTGCCATTGCTGTTGTTCTAGACTATAAGACCCGGCAGGAGGATGAGTATAGCGTCATTCTAAACTAGCTTTAGAAGTGCACGTGTAAATGACTCTGCCAGAGGGTTGATGTAGTCAGTGGGAGAAACGGAAGCTTAGTAGGCAAGTAGCTTATGTCTATTTACAGACTAAAGCAGGTATAGCGAGAATAGATCATCTATTTTTGATGTGACAGTCATAGGTTTTGACTTCATCAGAATAGGAGATGGATCTGGTAAGAAGGTAGTAGGGTGTGATGTCCGAGTATTCGGGATGACATGCACTTAATAGGAAGAGATATTCCTATACTACGATCTGTTGTACTTAGGTTGTCACAAAGTTGTTTCTCCACAACAAGATATGGATATAAAATCAGGTTTTCTAGTTACTAGATCTATGGTTTTAGATCTAGATTTGGGAAGTATCCTAATCTGGGTACTTTGACATTATTCTAAAGGAATTTTAGAATGGATGACTCCTGGCATGGTGGTGTACCTACAGGTGATGGAGTCACCCTCTCTAAAGGTGTCTTACAGACTAAAGGAGAGAGGGGTCTGCATGATTAGCACATCACTTGCTTATGCAATTGAGTTAATCATGAAATGTCAAGTACCACACCAGATATTGCTTTTGCACTAGATGCAATAAGCATATATATTAATCCAATCCAGGAGAAACATTGGGAAGCAGTTATTGAACATAAGTGAATGTTCTAGGGAAATGATTACGATAGCCTCCTTCGGGAGACAGTTATCATTTCAGGCTTCCAAGGTGACTTAGATGACAGAGTGACTGTCAGAGTTATAGTTTTTCCCTCTTCTAAGGGACGGTATATTGGATAGGTGGTCCAAGCGGATACTGAGGAAGGCATGGCGCATGTTACTGATTAAATTCAGTAGACGATACAGTCTAAGTAGTTTGTTAGATTTGGAGTTCATTTGTGAACTGGGTCCCATCAGATATCCAGACAAATTCTAAGACAAGTATTGCTTATTTCGGGAGATAGTCTTCTCCGCGAAGTTGAGATATGGAGAGATACAGAAAGAAACATTGGAGTGGATCCACTCACTGAGGCTATTTATCGAACGCAATCATTTTCGCAAATGGGCTTTGCGAAACTGATTAGTAGAGAAGTTGGGTGTTCGGTATCACACGGGCTGTGAGTATACGATATCGCAATAATTGGCCTTAAGTCCAAGTGGGAGATTGTTGGCTGTAGTGCCCTCAAGGCAATTATCATAGTCGCGGACTTGTGATTATGATGATTGAGTGAGGACCTATACCGATAAAGAAGTCTTACTCAAGATGATAGTATGCTATCTGGTTTGTCTTTATCATCATGTTGATAGAGCCCATAGGATTCTTGCTTGACTTGTTAGTGTATATGCCCTAGAGGCCATTACTGTATCATACTAGCTTGTATATTACTTAATGGAAGCTTGGGATATTCACTGTTGTATAGACAATCATGCTCAAAATGGTAGTATGCTACTTGGTTTGTTTCTACTTCAATATGTGCATGTGTTTCTTTTAGTATATTGCTTATACATATTAGTAGAGCCCTTAAGATCTTTGCTTGATTACCAGCGTTGTGATGGCAGTCACACTAGTGGGGGCTGGGTAATCTACAAGCACATCCTTATACAGGTCCCTAGTCGTAGGACTATCGAGACAGGGCATCGATACTCCAGAGTAGACTAGCGTATGCGCTTCTCAACCCAGCACGGGAGGTGGTCTGTCCCGCAGCCATCAGTACGTCGTACTGGAGATAGTATGCGGGTGCTCATTAGGTTACGAGTACACTGGACAGGACTCGTCAGGAACTGTTGGATGGTATTATACCTATCGTCAGTTATCAGTTCCCAGGTGACATGAGTACAGCATAGTCTGTTGACTTGAAACTGTTACTTCGCCTCGAGTGTGTTCCCACTGTACTTTGATTACTACCCTACCATGGCTTAAAGGAGTCGTGCAAACAGGTAGTAGTTGGGTGCAGTTCCGAAGCAATTAGAGGCAGTGACGGTTAGACAGGATTCATCTCTCCCGGTATTGGGGGTTGATATCGCGCTGTGTCTAGGAGAGCCATTACACAAAGTCCCTGGCCAGGGCAAGCGAGATAGACCGGTAGGTTTCCAGAGTTATCTCAGGTGTTCTGGGCTACACTCCGACACGACTTGTACCGCTAGTAGGGGACTGACGTTTACCGCCCCCCTAGGCCCGCCATGCGATGTATCAGACGAACAGACCGGACTGTACGGAGATTGTCACATTCTGGCTCAGTAGGAGTTCAGATGGGGTTTACCTCGTCAGTCTTCTTATCGGCATTTACCCGGGGACCGTTACGTACAGCTCGTGCCACTTGCGGTCTGTGGTTAAACCCACTGCCATCGTAGTGTCGAGTCTTCAGAGTCCCACACAGAGGGTTATTCGCCTTTAGGGAAAATGAGTAGAGGTTGCATGGTATTGCGACAGGGTTCGTTCACATCCGCGCACTTGTGAACGTTTGGTGTCCGGACAGCTTATACAAGCGGGCTTTGGTTTAAGCCGGATCCTAGTATATGATTTGGGATTGGTTTTATCTCATTGTATTCGTGTTCCTCGGAACACGGATACGGGTGTGTATGCACAGTTGACTGAGACAGAGGCAGAGGACTTTGATTAGGGTTGATGACTATTGTCATTTTCTTAACCCTAATGTTTTGTGTGAATTATGATTTATTAATAATTAGTTAATTATAATTGTGCATGGTTAGGGTTGTTGACCATTTGACTATACTTGACTTGTTGACCTAGGTTGACAAGTTGACCATCATCATTCCATATGAAAGATGCTCTTTGATCCTTGCAAAAGCATTTAATGTGAATGATAATGGTCATTTCTTGATTAACCATGACAATTATCTTTTGCTAATTATCTAATTTTTATAATTCACATATATGTGAGAAGGTTGAGATATTCTTCTCACTTTATCATTTCCATTCTCTCTCCTCCTCTTCCTCTCTTTCTAGCTCTCCCCTCTCATGTGTTGAGAACCATTTGAGCTTGAGATTATCCCTCCAAAAACACTCTCTACTCTTTCTAAGGTCCTAGGTCTAGCACACCAAGCACCTTAGTTACTTCTAGTTTGAGGTTGGAGCCAAAGGTTGAGGCCCTCGGGTGGAACTTTCTTCGGCAAGAGAAGCGACAAGGAGAACCCTTTCTTTCACTCTAAGGAGCAACGAGAGAAGGACTTGAAGCCCTAGGTATAACCCACTTTCCGAGTAGCTAAACTCTTTAGCTTTGTTAGTTAGTTTTGTTTAGCAAAGATCCCTCCTTTACATAGTCCATGTTGCCTAGAGTTGTAAAAATCGAATTTTTCATAACGTTTCCACCTCCCCGCAAGCACCGGGGTGGGCAACGTGGACTTACAGTGGTATCAGAGCCTAGCTAAACACAAACTAACTAGTTAGCAAAGTATATAGAACTTCGATCGCAAAAAAATCGCAAAACATTTTTCCGAAACCCTAACTTTCTGCCGATTTTTAAACCTGCTTTAAAACTAATAAATCATATCTTAAAAATCGGCTCAGGATTTTTTAAGTACAGGTAAGAAAAACGACCCACTGAAACGACCAACTCATCGCGGTTCCGCGGCAAGAGCTTGCTCTTGCCGCAGATCCGCGGCCGAGTTGACTCGGCCGTGGATCGTTTTTCCTGCAGTTTACTTCTGGGGGTGTTTTGTGATTTTTGAGATAGTTTGTTTCCACCCAGATTTTCCAGAGAACAAGTTGGTTTTTGGGGTGGTCACAAATCCGTATTTTTGATCGAATTTCTTTACACTTTGGCTAATGGGTTATATCTGTAATGTGTTATATATATTGAAAGTCCGCTAATCGCTATACGTCGGTTAGTGGGGGTTATACATATCTGTGATCTGTAATGTTGTTGGTATGTGTATATGAATTCGTTGGATTATCGCAGATGAATAGCCGGGGGGTTGTGAGATGAGAGTTTTCTTATTCTTTCAATTCTTGTAATATGTAAATTGATGTAATATTATTTGTATGGCCGCACAACCGGGTCAGGGTTGTAGCCGTCATTGTATAATTTCTTTTTACTATTTTTGCTCCTAGGATAGACCCAATGTGGGGTGCATAAACTACCGGGTATCTCGAAGTGCCGAGTGGCCTACTCATGGTGTTGAGGGAAGTTGCTTCGCTTCGGGTACTTGGCGGGTAGTTTGCCGCACCCGTAGGGGTCTAGGGTGGGGTTTGGCTATTCATCGCGACCGTGTAATCCGTTCTTTGTTACAGGCTCGTACGAATTGCGGATTCATAGTATATCCATTGTATTCATCTGTGATCTGGAATGGATATCATTGCATGTGACGAATGTTTATATATATCTATATGATATCTATTTAGGCGTTGCTTATGTTTTGCATCCGCTCTAGTCCAGCCCCCGCTCTGTCGTTTGTTAAGTAACCTAACGGGTGATGATGGGACCCCGTGGCGAATGCGGATGGCATAAGCGTGCGTCATATTTTCGTTGTTTTCTGCAATGGTAGGATTAAATGATGGGACGCATTGGAATTAATGCAAGAAAATAAACCAAGTAAAAGTCGTTGGAACATTTTGAAAACCACTCGGTTCTTTTCAAAAACCAGCTTTTTAAACGCGGAGCTTGAACCACTCTTTTTAAAAGCTATCTCGTTCCATCGATTATATCAAGTTCACTACGTTCACGGTTTCGCCAAAACCATTCGTAGCCCTCCGTCGTTTCATATGAATATCCAACAGTATTGTGTTTGTTGGCCATAGTCAAGGCACAGTGATTGGTAGCTGGTGGGTATTCATATGTTTCATAGATAGATGCGTTGGTTTGGGACAGTCGTATTACTTTGTTGGCCATAGTCAAGGGTATATACGGGTGGGTTCAAATCAACCTGGACAACGACGGGTGGAACTTGACATGTGACTTATGATTTGTTGGCCTTAGTCAAGGTCATAAGAGCATGTGGAAAAAATCCACATCGGGAGTTTCAAGAGAACTGAAACTTGCTAGCGCTGCATACCATTTGGAGTGTGATGATTCTGGTAGGATTCTTTCAGTTCTGTCACACGATGATATTTGGATCCCGATCCTACTGTGAGTATATGCTACTCCTCCGGAACTTTCTCACTTAACGATCAATGCTATAAACCAAGTAGGTGTCTAGAAAGGTGTTAGTGGGGCTACGCCCACAGGGAAAAGAGGTTATTTAATTAAGGAACTTCGCGAAAGCGTTGGAAAACCTCCCTCGAAGTACCGACACCAGCCTGGCTGAACGGTTAAGCAAGTTTTGTACGGTGAGATTGATCCCGACTAATTCTTCCTTTATGGTTTGAGGAGGGATTCGAGAGACAGTGGGAGCCATCCTGTTTAGATAAATCAAAAACCAATCTAAACTTGCAAGAGCATCATGCTAAAGTGTTTTCTTCTCTCTCTCTTAATTGCAGCGACCCAGTGACCAGACATAGGTTACATCTAGATAATAAATGACTGAATCTGACTGTTTTGACTGGCAAAGGTCTGTCCAGATGTCCATTGCCCATGACAAGCTGGGACACCTCTTGACCGATCCAACCCCTGCCGTCTCAAGTCCAGTTTCCCCTGTCATGGATATTAATATCCGCAAGACATTGGAAAACAATGTGCGAAAGCCAAGTACCTCGTGTTAGCCTCAGTTGATGGTGCATACCAGAGGCAGCATGAGAAGATGGACATAGTCTCTATCTTCCTCCATAACAAAGATTTATATGGAGAGCAATCTCGTATCGCAAGATATGAGACCTCGAACGAATTGCTTCCTGCGAGGTTGGCTATCGGGTCATCTGTAAGAGGCAACGTCCTTACAGAGACCAGCTCTTTTGAGCTCACGGACCTGAAGACCGCGTTGAAGAACGGGTCAGACGCAGACTTAGTTCAACAGTCTCTACCTACTACTCTGAAGGAAACCAGGGAAGTAGAAAGAAAGGGAAGGGCAGAAGTTTCGGGACTGGATGTAGTAAAAGAGGGATGTTCCTATTGTTACAGGAATGAACATTGGCAGAAGGATTGCAGGGCTAGTATAGCCAGTAGCCAGAATTCGAAGTATGTTGTGGCTTCGGCTTCGGGTGTGTTTGTGATAGAGAACTATATGTCAGTTAACCCTACTTCCTGGGTATTGGATACCGGATCAGGATCTCATATCTGTAATTCGTTACAGGCTCTGACAAACCGTAGGGTTATCAGGAAAGGTGATATGACTCTCAGGGTTGCTAACGGAATGAGCATGTACGCTGAATCCGTAGGGGAATATCATCTTGGACTGAAAACTGGGCAGATATTGATTCTGCGTAACTGTTTTTATGTACCAGGTGTGACTTGTAATATCATATCTGTATCCTTACTTTCTAAGGAAGGATATGATTTTACTTTTGTAAGCGATGTAGTAAACATCCACCTAAATCAAGTTCTGATTGGGTCAGGTACATTAGAAAACGGTATATACGTATTAAATCAAGCTCAGATTTTTAGTGTCCAGAACACACTTAAAAGAAAGTCTCCGGAAACAAATCAGGCTTTCTTATGACATTGTAGACTGGGTCACATTAATGAGACACGGTTAACAAAGTTACATAAAGAGTGATACTTGAATCCGTTCGACTATCAGTCTTATGTAAGTCCACGTTGCCCACCCCGGTGCTTGTGGGGAGGCGGAAAACGGAATAAAAATCGGATTTTTACTACTTTAGGCAACATGGACTAGACAAAGAAGGATCTTTGCTAAACAAAAACAAGCTAAAGCTAATTAGAAACTAGCTAAATGGTAGAATGGTTATACCTAGGGCTTTATGTCCTTCTCTCCTTGCTCCTTGGAGTAGTAGAAAGGGATCACCTTTTTCGTCTTCTCACGTCGAAGAAGGATCCACCCGAAAGCCTCAACCTTTGGCTTCAACTCCAAGCTAGAAGTAACTAGGGTGCTAGAAATTCTAATCCTAGAACCCTAGATGAGATTAGAGATTACTATGGAATGGTTTTTCTCAAGCTCAAGTGTTTCTCAACACATGAGAGGGGAGAGCTTGAGGAAGATGAAGAGCAAGAGAGAGAAAGTAAATGATAGAATGAGAGAATTATGAAGCATTCTCACATATGTGTGTGAATTATTGTAAATAGATAATTAGTGAGATAATTGTCATAGCTTAATCAAGACATGACCATTATCATTTCATTTTTAATGAAAATTGCAAGGATCAAAGAGCATCTTCCAAATGAAATGATGATGGTCAAAGTGTCAACCTAGGTTAACAAGTCAAGAATGTCAAATGGTCAACAACCATAACCATGCACAATTATATTAAACTAATATCAAATAACCATAATACACACATAATCATTAGGGTTAATAAAATGACAATGGTCATTAACCCTAATCAAAGTCCTCTCCCTCTGTCTCAAGCAACTGTGCATACGCACCCGTATTCATGATCCGAGGAACACGAATACAATGACATAAAACCAATCCCAAATCATATACAAGGATCCGTCTTAAACCAAAGCCTGCTAGTATAAGCTGTCCGGACAGCAAACGCGAACAAGTGCGCGGATGTGAACGAACCCTGTCGCAAAACCATGCGACCTCTACTCATTTTGCCTAAAGGCGAATAGCTCTCTGTGTGGGACTCTAAAGACTCGACACTACGCTGGCAGTGGGTTTAACCACAGACCGTAAGCGACACTAGCTGTACGTAACGGTCCCCAGGTAGATGCCGATAAGAAGACTGACGAGGTGACCCCATCTGAACTCCTACTGAGCCTGTATGTGACAGTCTCCGTACAGTCCAGTCTGTTCGTCTGATACATCGCATGGCGGGCCTAGGGGGCGGTGAACGACAGTCCCCTAATAGCGGTACAAGTCGTGTCGGAGTGTAGCCCAGAACACCCAGAGATAACATTGGAAACCTACCAGTATATCTCGCTTGCCATAGCCAGGGACTACTTGTGTAATGGCTCTTCTGGACACAGCGCGATGTCAACCCCCAATACCGGGAGAGACGAATCCTGTCTAACCGTCACTGCCTCCAAGTGCTTCGGGACTGCACCCAAAAACTACCTGTTTGCACGACTCCTTTGAGCCGTGGTAGGGTAGTAATCAAAGTGCAGTGGGAACACACTCGAGGCGAAGTGACAGTGTCAAGTCAGCGGACTAAGCTGTACTCATGTCACATGGGAACTGATAACTGACAATAGGTATAATACCAACCAACAGTCCCCGACGAGTCATGTCCAGTGTACTCGTAACCTAACGAGCACCCGCATACTATCTCAAGTACGACGTACTGACGGCTGTGGGACAGACCGTCTCCCACGCTGGGATGAGAAGCGCATACGCTAGTCTACTCCGGAGTATCGATGCCCTGTCTCGATAGTCCAACGACCAGGGACCTGTATAAGGATTTGCTTATAGATTACCCAGCCCCCACGAGTGTGAGCGCCATCACAACGCTGGTAATCAAGCAAAGATCCTAAGGGCTCTACTAATATGTATATCAACGATATGCTAAAAGAAACACATTCACATATTAAAGCAGAGACAAACCAAGTAACATACTACCATTTCGATTAAGATTGTATATACAACTGTGAATATCCCAAGCTTCCATCAAGTAATATACAAACTAGTATGATACAGTAATGGCCTCTTGGGCATATACAGTAACAATCTCCTACTTGCATTAAGGCCATGTACTGGCGTATCGAAGACCTATCATCTCGATCAGCCGCTCGAACTGAGTCTGGGGCAAGGCCTTGGTGAATGGATCTGCAGTGTTATCTTCTGAAGCAACCCTCCGATCCTCGATCTCCCTGATCAGGTGATACCGCCTCAAGATGTGTCTGGATTTCTGATGGGACCTGGGTTCCTTCGCTAAAGCTATAGCCCCGTTGTAGTCGCAATACAGAGGTATTGGGTCAACAATGGACGGAACCACCTGAAGTTCTTTCAAGAACTTCCTCATCTAGACAGCTTCTTTTGCGGCATCAGATGCAGCGATGTATTCCGCTTCCATAGTCGAGTCAGCAACGGTTTCCTGTTTGGAGCTCTTCCAACACACCGCCCCTCCATTGAGGGTGAAGACAAAACCCGACATGGACTTGGAATCATCCTTGTTAGTGTATATGCCCTAGAGGCCATTACTGTATCATACTAGTATGTATATTACTTAATGGAAGCTTGGGATATTCACCTTGTATGTACAATCTTGCTCAAAATAGTAGTATGCTACTTGGTTTATTTCTACTTCAATGTGTACTTGTGTTTATCTTTGTATATTGCTTATACACATTAGTGGAGCCCTTAGGATCTTTGCTTGATTACCAGCGATGTGATGGCCGTCACACTAGTGGGGCTGGGTAATCTAGAAGCACATCCTTATGCAGGTCCCTGGTCGTAGGACTATAAAGACAGGGCATCGATACTCCGGAGTAGACCAGCGCATGCGCTTCTCATCACAGTGTGGGAGACGGTCTGTCCCACAGCCGTCAGTACGTCGTACTTGAGATAGTATGCGGGTGCCCGTTAGGTTACGGGTACACTGGACAGGACTCGTCGGGAACTGACCAGTTGGTATTATACCTATCGTCAGTTATCAGTTCCCAGGTGACATGAGTACAGATTAGTCCGCTGACTTGACACTGTCACATCGCCTCGGGTGTGTTCCCACTGTACTTTGATCACTACCCTACCACGGCTCAAAGGAGTCGTGCAAACAGGTGGTGGTTGGGTGTAGTCCCGAAGCACTTGGAGGCAGTGACGGTTAGACAGGATTCGTCTCTCCCGGTATTGGGGGTTGACATCGCGCTGTGTCTAGGAGAGCCATTACACGAGTAGTCCCTGGCCAGGGCAAACGAGATATACTGGTAGGTTTCCAGTGTTATCTCTGGGTGTTTTGGGCTTCGCTCCGGCACGACTTGTACCGCTATTGGGGGACTGACGTTTACCGCCCCCTAGGCCCTCCATGCGATGTATCAGAAGAACAGACCGGACTGTACGGAGAATGTCACACTCAGGCTCAGTAGGAGTTCAGATGGGTTTCGTCTCGTCGGTCTTCTTGTCGGCATTACCTGGGGACCGTTACGCACAGCTAGTGCCGCTTGCGGTCTGTGGTTAAACCCACTGCTAGCGTAGTGTCGAGTCTTTAGAGTCCCACAAAGAAAGCTTTTCGCCTTTAGGAAAAAGAGTAGAGGTCGCATGATATTGCGACAGGTCGCATGGTTTTGCGACAGGGTTCGGTCACATCCGTGCACTTGTGCACGTACAGTGTCCGGACAGTTTACACTAGCGGGCTTTGGTTTAAGCCAGATCCTAGTGTACCTTATGGGATTGGATTTATCCAGTTTGCTTTCGTGTTCCTCGGAACGCGGATGCGGGTGTGTATGCACAGTTGACAGGGAGACACAGACAGTGGATTCTCATTAGGGTTGTTGACAGTTGACCGTTGACTTTTTGACTTTTTGCTCAACCCTAATGAGAATATGATATGTGATTAACTATTATATTAATTAAGTATTATGGTGACTTGGTTGTTGACTTTTGTTGACTTTGTTGACTTGTTGACTTTTGTTGACTTGTTGACTTTGTTGACCGGTTGACTAGGCTTGACTAGTTGACCATCATGATAACCATGGCTATCATTTCATGCCAAAGACTTTTACTTGCTTGTTCATTTGAGTAAAATGAGTGCATGACATGATAAGGTTATAGTTGCTTCAACCATCACACATAAGACTTTTTTGATATGATGAGTTATCATTGCTTTGGATTATGAGAGGGTGAGAGACAAAAGAGAGCCTCATTCTTTCTTGCTCATTCTCTCTCTTGTTCTTGAGCTCTTCACTTTGCTCTCACTCTCATCCTCTTGCTCCCTCTCTTGACTCTATGGTTCATATCTCTCATGTGTTGAGAATCAAGAACCATAGTTAAAATCCCATTCTATTTCTACTCTACTCATTCTAGTTCACTAGGTTTAGCAAACCAAGTGAACTAGTTTCTTCAAAGAACGAAGAAGGAGCTAAAGGTTAGAGCTTTCAAGTGGATCTATCTTCGGCGTACGGAGACGACGAGAAGGAGCCATCGGACCACCACCGGAGTTTGAAGAGAAGGAGTTCAAGACAAGCTAGGTATAACCATCTTCATCCGAGTAGCTAAATCTCTTTAGCAAGTTTGCTAGTTTAGTTTAGACACGATCCCGGCCTTGTTTAGTCCATGTTGCCTCTTGCGATAAAAATTTGTTTTTTATACCGTTTCCGCCTCCCCGTAAGCACCGGGGGTCGCAATATGGACTTACAGTGGTATTAGAGCCTAACTAAACTTAAACTAGCTTGGTAGTGAAGTGTAACGAAGTTCGGAACCGGATAAATCCAAAAACCAAATTTTTATAAAACCTGAGTTTCTGTTGAATTTTTTTTGGCTCAAAATGAAAAACTTTATATACCTAAATTCGGCTCAGGGTTTTCTAAGAACACCCACAAAAAACGATGGCATGAATCCTTCAAGCAGCCGCGGATCCGCGGCCCCAGCTATTGTCATGGCCGCGGATCCGCCGCCCTTTAGGCTCTTCGTGTGATTATTTTTTGTGCAGTGTTCTTCTGTTTTGGTTTTGGGATTTTTAAGATATGTTATATGTGCCCAGATTCTCCAGAACAGAAATTTACTTTCGGGGTCCTATAATTTCGTATTTTTTCCAAACTTCACTACACTTTGACTATGATGGTTATATCTGTGATGTTTGCATGTATTGAACGTCGGCTAATCGCTATAAGTCGATTAGTCGGGGTTATACATGATCTGTAATGTGCTGGAATGTGTATATAAATATGTTGGATTGTCGCGGGTGAATAGCCGGGGGTTGTGAGACGAGAGTTTTCTTTTCTCGCAATTCATGTAAATTTGTAAATTGATGTAATATTATTATTTGTTTGGCCGCACAACCGGGTCGGGGTTGTAGCCGTCATTGTATAATTCTTTTTACGTTTTTTGCTCCTAGGATAGACCCATGGAGGGGTGCACAAACTACCGGGTATGCCGAAGTGTCGAGTGGCCTACTCATGGAGATGAGGGAGGTTGCTACGCTTCGGGTACTTGGCGGGTAGTTTGCCGCACCCGTAGGGGTCTTGGGTGGGGTATTGGCTATTCACCGCGACCGTGTAATCTGTTTTTGTTACAGGCTCGTACAAATTACAGATTCCTAGTATATCCAATGTATTTATCTGTGATCTGAAATGTTTATCATTGCAGTATATCTATATATGATATTATTTAGGCGTTGCTTATGTTTTACAGACGCGCTAGCCCAGCCCCCGCTCTGTCGTTAGTTAAGTAACCTAACGGGTAATGACGGGGCCCAGTGGCGAATGCGAATGGCATAAGCGTACGTCATATTTTGGTTGTTTTCTGCAATGGTAGGATTAAATGATGGGACGCATTAAAAGAACTAATGCAAGAATATCACGCATTAAAAGAACTAATGCAAGATAATAAACCAAGTTAAAGTCGTTGGAACACTTTCGAAAAACACTCGGTTCTTTTCAAAACAAACTTTTAAAATACGGAGTTTGAGCCACTCCATTTAAATGCTATCTCGTTCCATCGACTAAATCAAGTTCACTACGATCACGGTTTTGCCAAAACCATTCGTAGCCCTCCGTCGTTTCACATGAATAGTCAATAGTATTCAAGCTGTGTTTGTTGGCCAAAGTCAAGGCATAGTGATTGGTAGCTATTGGATATTCATGTGCAGCATAGATAGATGCGTTGGTTTGGAACAGTCGTACTGCCTTGTTGGCCAAAGTCAAGGGTATGTACGGGTGGATTCAAATTAACCTGGAGAACGACGGGTAGAACTTGACATGTGACTTATGATTTGTTGGCCAAAGTCAAGGTCATAAGAGCATGGGGCAAAAATCCACATCGGGAGTTTCATAAGTACTGAAACTTGCTAGATTTGCATACCATTTGGAGTGTGATGATTCTGGTAGGATTCCTTCAGTTTCGTCACGCAATGATATTTGGATCCCGATCCTACTGTGAGTATATGCTACTCCTCGGGAAATTTCTCGCTTAACGATCAATGCTATAAACCTAGTAGGTGCCTAGAAAGGTGTTAGCGGGGCTACGCCCCCAGGGAAAAGAGGTTCTCTAATTAAGGAACTTCGCGAAAGCGTTGGAAAACCTCCCTCGAAGTACCGACACCAGCCTGGCCGAACGGTTAAGCAAGTATTGTACGGTGGGATTGATCCTGACTAATTCTTCCTTTATGGTTTGAGGAGGGATTCGAGAAACAGTGGGAGCCATCCTGTTTAGACAAATTAAAAACCACTCTAAACTTGCAAGAGCATCATGCTGAGTGTTTTCCTCTTCTCTCCAAATTGCAGCGACCAATCAACATGACTGGACTTAAGTTACTCCTAGATAAAAACAAACTGACAGGGCCAAACTACAAAGATTGGCTCAGGAATGTCAAGATAGCAATCACTTATGACAAGCTGGGGTATCTTCTTACCACCAAAGCTCCCCCTGTCCCTGGTCCAACTTCCAGTGTCGCGGATAAGGAAATCCGCAAGACTTGGGAGATTGATAGAGCGAAGGCCAAGTGCCTCCTGCTTGCCTCGATGGACAACGAACATCAGAGGAGGCATGAGAATATGGACATGGAATCCATATTGCTCCATACAAAAGAACTGTATGGAGAGCAATCACGTATCGCAAGATACGAAGCGTCGAAAAAGTTATTTTCGACAAGAATGGCCGTCGGATCATCAGTAGCCGAGCACGTGCTAAAGATGATCGGCTACATTGAGGAGCTCGCTGACCTAGGGATCACATTGGAGAGTGAGCTATATACGGATATAGTTCTCCAGTCCCTTCCTTTCACTTACGCCCAGTTTATACTGAACTTCAACCTACAAGAAAAAGAGGTTGAACTTTCAGAGCTCCTCAACATGCTGAGGAGCGCAGAGGGCACCCTACAGAAAGGTAGGGATACATCCACTTTGTTTGTAGGAGGATCATCTTCTTCTAGGTCCAAGGCGAAAGCCAAGGGAAAGAAGAAGAAGGCCCCCGCCAAACCAAGGGGCGGTGTAAGTAAAGTGGATACGAAGGGAAAAGGTAAAGCAACAAAGATAGCGGGGAAGCTTGTGGATAAGGAAGAATGCTTCTATTGTCATAAGAAAGGACACTGGAAGAATGATTGCAGGGCCTGGAAGGCCAGAACACAGGAATTGAAGCAGGTTGCAGCTTCAGCTTCAGGTGTGTATGTTATTGAAAACTGTCTTTCAATAAACTCTACTTCCTGGGTATTGGATACCGGATCAGGATCTCATATCTGTAATTCTTTGCAGGCGTTGAGAAACCGTAGGGTTTTGAAGGAAGGTGACATGACCCTCAGAGTTGCGAACGGAGCTAGCATGGATGCTAAAGCCGTGGGGGACTATCACCTAGGAATGTCAGATGGACATCTTTTGGTTTTGCGTAATTGCTTTTTTGTACCCAACGCAACTTGTAATATCATTTCTGTATCTTTAGTTTCTAAAGAAGGTTATGAATTTGCGTTTGTAAGTAATGTTGTAAACATTCACCTTAATCAAGTTCTGATTGGGTCAGGTACATTGAGTAATGGTATATACGTATTGAACCAACCACAGATTTTTAATGTCCAGAATACACACAAAAGAAAGTCTCCAGAAATAAATCAGACTTTCTTATGGCATTGTAGATTGGGTCACATCAATGAGAGAAGGTTGACGAAGTTACATACAGAAGGGTATTTGAATGCGTTCGAATATCAGTCGTATGCCACTTGTCAATCCTGTCTCAAAGGAAAGATGACAAAGACTCCGTTTACTGGACATGGAATAAGAGCGAGCGAGCTCTTTGGACTCGTACACAGTGACGTGTGCGGTCCAATGTCTACACATGCCCGAAGCGGACATTCTTACTTCATTACTTTTACGGATGACTTCTCAAGGTACGGTTATGTCTTCTTAATGAAACATAAGTCCGAGGCTTTTGGAAAATTCCAGGAGTATAAGAATGAAGTAGAGAAACAGACCGGCAAAAGTATTAAGATTCTAAGATCGGATCGAGGTGGAGAATACTTAAGTGCCGAATTCCTGAATTATTTAAAAGAGAACGGAATTCTCTCTCAGCTTACTCCTCTATACACCCCGCAACATAATGGTGTATCGGAGAGACGGAACCGCATCCTATTGGATATGGTGCGGTCCATGATGGGTAACGCTGAGTTACCGTGATCATTCTGGGGGTATGCGCTAGAATCAGCTGCGTACCTTTTGAACCGAGTTCCGACTAAGACTGTGCCTTCCACACCATATGAAATATGGTGTGGGAAGAGACCCTATCTTAAGCACATTAAGACATGGGGATGTCCGGCTTTTGTCAAAAAGCAGCATGCGGACAAGCTCGAGGCACGCTCAGTACAGTGCAAGTTTGTGGGGTATCCAAAGAACTCAAAAGGATATTTCTTCTACTGTGAAGAGGAACAAAAAGTTCTTGTTTCTCGTCATGCCTACTTCTTGGAAACTGAGTTTTTGGAAAACCAGATAAGTGGGAGCACAGTAGAACTGGAAGAAATTCCAGAACCACGGACTATTACTGAAAGTTTAGTGGAACCAGAGGGTTCGGAAGAACAGGACATTCCTACGCCGCTCCGCAGAAGTAGTAGGCAGTCTCATCCGCCCGAGAGATACTACGGTTTTCTCATAGACGGGGATAGAGAGGATTGCATCATAGATTATGATGAGCCTACTAGCTTCCAGCAGGCCGTTCAGAGCGTTGACTCAGTGAAATGGCTGGATGCAATGCGGACCGAAATGGAATCCATGTACACCAACAAGGTATGGACGTTGGACATTGCTCCAGACGGGGTAAAACCCGTAGGATGGAAGTGGATCTTCAAAAGGAAGATTGGTGTAGATGGACAGGTTGAGACCTATAAAGCTAGGCTGGTAGCAAAGGGTTTTCGTCAAAGACCTGGCTTGGACTATGACGAAACCTTTTCTCCAGTAGCCATGCTGAAATCCATTCGGATCCTTCTTGCCATTGCTGCCTTCCACGATTATGAGATTTGGCAAATGGACGTAAAGACAGCTTTTCTAAATGGAAATTTAGAGGAGTGTGTCTATATGGACCAGCCAGAGGGTTTCATTCAGAGTGGGAGCAGCGGAAAGGTGTGCAAGTTGCTTAAGTCCATCTATGGACTAAAGCAGGCATCGCGGAGTTGGAACATCTGCTTTGATGAGACAGTCAAAGAATTTGGCTTTATCAAAAATCCAGATGAACCATGCATCTATAGTAGATTTGTATCGAGAACTGCAGTATTCCTCGTTTTATACGTGGATGGCATTCTCTTAATAGGAAATGACATTCCTATGCTACAATCTGTCAAGGGGTTCTTGTCATACAGGTTCTCCATGAAAGACCTGGGTGATGCCTCATACATTCTGGGTATCCGGATTTACCGTGACAGATCCAAGAGGATATTAGGACTTTCACAGTCCAGGTACATCGACACCATACTGAAGAGATTCAGTATGGAAGATTCCAAGCGCGGTAACCTACCGGCTTGTCACGGGATCACCCTCTCTAAAGAGATGTCTCCCAAGACTGATTTGGAGAGGGATCGCATGTCTATTATACCCTACGCTTCTGCGGTAGGCTCTATAATGTATGCGATGTTGTGTACCAGACCGGATGTAGCTTATGCACTGAGTGTGGTAAGCCGGTATCAGTCTAACCCTGGGGAGAAACACTGGATAGCGGTAAAGAACATTCTCAAGTACCTGAGAAGGACTAAGGAGATGTTCTTGGTGTATGGCGGAAAGGACCTCCAGATCGAGGCCTTTGCTGACTCCAGCTTCCAGAGTGACAAGGATGATTCCAAGTCCATGTCGGGTTTTGTCTTCACCCTCAATAGAGGGGCGGTGTGTTGGAAGAGCTCCAAACAAGAAACCGTTGCAGACTCGACGATGGAAGCGGAATACATCGCTGCATCTGATGCCGCAAAAGAAGCTGTCAGGATAAGGAAGTTCTTGAAAGAACTTCAGGTGGTTCCGTCCATTGTTGATCCAATACCTCTGTATTGCGACAACAACGGGGCTATAGCTTTAGCGAAGGAACCCAGGTCCCATCAGAGATCCAGGCACATCTTGAGGCGGTATCACCTAATCAGGGAGATCGTGGATCGCCAAGAGATCGATGTTCGGAGAGTCGCTTCAGAAGACAACACTGCAGATCCATTCACCAAGGCCCTACCCCAGACTCAGTTCGAGCGGCTGATCGAGATGATAGGTCTTCGATACGCCAGTACATGGCCTTAGTGCAAGTGGGAGATTGTTAGTGTATATGCCCTAGAGGCCATTACTGTATCATACTAGTATGTATATTACTTAATGGAAGCTTGGGATATTCACCTTGTATGTACAATCTTGCTCAAAATAGTAGTATGCTACTTGGTTTATTTCTACTTCAATGTGTACATGTGTTTATCTTTGTATATTGCTTATACACATTAGTGGAGCCCTTAGGATCTTTGCTTGATTACCAGCGATGTGATGGCCGTCACACTAGTGGGGCTGGGTAATCTAGAAGCACATCCTTATGCAGGTCCCTGGTCGCAGGACTATCGAGACAGGGCATCGATACTCCGGAGTAGACCAGCGCATGCGCTTCTCATCCCAGTGTGGGAGACGGTCTGTCCCACAGCCGTCAGTACGTCATACTTGAGATAGTATGCGGGTGCCCGTTAGGTTACGGGTACACTGGACAGGACTCGTCGGGAACTGACCAGTTGGTATTATACCTATCGTCAGTTATCAGTTCCCAGGTGACATGAGTACAGCTTAGTCCCCTGACTTGACACTGTCACTTCGCCTCGGGTGTGTTCCCACTGTACTTTGATCACTACCCTACCACGGCTCAAAGGAATCGTGCAAACAGGTGGTGGTTGGGTGCAGCCCCGAAGCACTTGGAGGCAGTGACGGTTAGACAGGATTCGTCTCTCCCGGTATTGGGGGTTGACATCGCGCTGTGTCTAGGAGAGCCATTACACGAGTAGTCCCTGGCCAGGGCAAACGAGATATACTAGTAGGTTTCCAGTGTTATCTCAGGGTGTTTTGAGCTTCGCTCCGGCACGACTTGTACCGCTATTGGGGGACTGACGTTTACCGCCCCCTAGGCCCGCCATGCGATGTATCAGACGAACAGACCGGACTGTACGGAGAATGTCACACTCAGGCTCAGTAGGAGTTCAGATGGGTTTCGTCTCGTCGGTCTTCTTGTCGGCATTACCTGGGGACCGTTACGCACAGCTAGTGCCGCTTGCGGTCTGTGGTTAAACCCACTGCCAGCGTAGTGTCGAGTCTTTAGAGTCCCACACAGAAAGCTTTTCGCCTTTAGGCAAAAGAGTAGAGGTCGCATGGTATTGCGACAGGTCGCATAGTTTTGCGACAGGGTTCGGTCACATCCGTGCACTTGTGCACGTATAGTGTCCGGACAGTTCACACTAGCGGGCTTTGGTTTAAGCCAGATCCTAGTGTACCTTATGGGATTGGATTTATCCAGTTTGCTTTCGTGTTCCTCGGAACGCGGATGCGGGTGTGTATGCACAGTTGACAGGGAGGCACAGACAGTGGATTCTCATTAGGGTTGTTGACAGTTGACCGTTGACTTTTTGACTTTTTGCTCAACCCTAATGAGAATATGATATGTGATTAACTATTATATTAATTAAGTATTATGGTGACTTGGTTGTTGACTTTTGTTGACTTTGTTGACTTGTTGACTTTTGTTGACTTGTTGACTTTGTTGACCGGTTGACTAGGCTTGACTAGTTGACCATCATGATAACCATGGCTATCATTTCATGCCAAAGACTTTTACTTGCTTGTTCATTTGAGTAAAATGAGTGCATGACATGATAAGGTTATGGTTGCTTCAACCATCACACATAAGACTTTTTTGATATGATGAGTTATCATTGCTTTGGATTATGAGAGGGTGAGAGACAAAAGAGAGCCTCATTCTTTCTTGCTCATTCTCTCTCTTGTTCTTGAGCTCTTCACTTTGCTCTCACTCTCATCCTCTTGCTCCCTCTCTTGACTCTATGGTTCATATCTCTCATGTGTTGAGAATCAAGAACCATAGTTAAAATCCCATTCTATTTCTACTCTACTCATTCTAGTTCACTAGGTTTAGCAAACCAAGTGAACTAGTTTCTTCAAAGAACGAAGAAGGAGCTAAAGGTTGGAGCTTTCAAGTGGATCTATCTTCGGCGTACGGAGACGACGAGAAGGAGCCATCGGACCACCACCGGAGCTTGAAGAGAAGGAGTTCAAGACAAGCTAGGTATAACCATCATCATCCGAGTAGCTAAATCTCTTTAGCAAGTTTGCTAGTTTAGTTTAGACACGATCCCGACCTTGTTTAGTCCATGTTGCCTCTTGCGATAAAAATTTGTTTTTTATACCGTTTCCGCCTCCCCGTAAGCACCGGGGGTCGCAATATGGACTTACAGTGGTATCAGAGCCTAACTAAACTTAAACTAGCTTGGTAGTGAAGTGTAACGAAGTTCGGAACCGGAAAAATCCAAAAACCAAATTTTTATAAAACCTGAGTTTCTGTTGAATTTTTTTTGGCTCAAAATGAAAAACTTTATATACCTAAATTCGGCTCAGGGTTTTCTAAGAACACCCACAAAAAACGATGGCATGAATCCTTCAAGCAGCCGCGGATCCGCCGCCCTTTAGGCTCTTCGTGTGATTATTTTTTGTGCAGTGTTCTTCTGTTTTGGTTTTGGGATTTTTAAGATATGTTATATGTGCCCAGATTCTCCAGAACAGAAATTTACTTTCGGGGTCCTATAATTTCGTATTTTTTCCGAACTTCACTACACTTTGACTATGATGGTTATATCTGTGATGTTTGCATGTATTGAACGTCGGCTAATCACTATAAGTCGATTAGTCGGGGTTATACATGATCTGTAATGTGCTGGAATGTGTATATAAATATGTTGGATTGTCGCGGGTGAATAGCCGGGGGTTGTGAGACGAGAGTTTTCTTTTCTTGCAATTCATGTAAATTTGTAAATTGATGTAATATTATTATTTGTTTGGCCGCACAACCGGGTCGGGGTTGTAGCCGTCATTGTATAATTCTTTTTACTGTTTTTGCTCCTAGGATAGACCCATGGAGAGGTGCACAAACTACCGGGTATGCCGAAGTGTCGAGTGGCCTACTCATGGAGATGAGGGAGGTTGCTACGCTTCGGGTACTTAGCGGGTAGTTTGCCGCACCCGTAGGGGTCTTGGGTGGGGTATTGGCTATTCACCGCGA
This sequence comes from Agapanthus africanus, assembly GCA_030015575.1. NCBI lineage: Eukaryota > Viridiplantae > Streptophyta > Magnoliopsida > Asparagales > Amaryllidaceae > Agapanthus > Agapanthus africanus. Next base: position 89,216,041 of record CM057351.1, on the reverse strand, counting down.
CCGTGTAATCTGTTTTTGTTACAGGCTCGTACAAATTACAGATTCCTAGTATATCCAATGTATTTATCTGTGATCTGAAATGTTTATCATTGCAGTATATCTATATATGATATTATTTAGGCGTTGCTTATGTTTTACAGATGCGCTAGCCCAGCCCCCGCTCTGTCGTTAGTTAAGTAACCTAACGGGTAATGACGGGGCCCAGTGGCGAATGCGAATGGCATAAGCGTACGTCATATTTTGGTTGTTTTCTGCAATGGTAGGATTAAATGATGGGACGCATTAAAAGAACTAATGCAAGAATATCACGCATTAAAAGAACTAATGCAAGATAATAAACCAAGTTAAAGTCGTTGGAACACTTTCGAAAAACACTCGGTTCTTTTCAAAACAAACCTTTAAAATACGGAGTTTGAGCCACTCCATTTAAAAGCTATCTCGTTCCATCGACTAAATCAAGTTCACTACGTTCACGGTTTTGCCAAAACCATTCGTAGCCCTCCGTCGTTTCACATGAATAGTCAATAGTATTCAAGCTGTGTTTGTTGGCCAAAGTCAAGGCATAGTGATTGGTAGCTATTGGATATTCATGTGCAGCATAGATAGATGCGTTGGTTTGGAACAGTCGTACTGCCTTGTTGGCCAAAGTCAAGGGTATGTACGGGTGGATTCAAATTAACCTGGAGAACGACGGGTAGAACTTGACATGTGACTTATGATTTGTTGGCCAAAGTCAAGGTCATAAGAGCATGGGGCAAAAATCCACATCGGGAGTTTCATAAGTACTGAAACTTGCTAGATTTGCATACCATTTGGAGTGTGATGATTCTGGTAAGATTCCTTCAGTTTCGTCACGCAATGATATTTGGATCCCGATCCTACTGTGAGTATATGCTACTCCTCGGGAAATTTCTCGCTTAACGATCAATGCTATAAACCTAGTAGGTGCCTAGAAAGGTGTTAGCGGGGCTACGCCCCCAGGGAAAAGAGGTTCTCTAATTAAGGAACTTCGCGAAAGCGTTGGAAAACCTCCCTCGAAGTACCGACACCAGCCTGGCCGAACGGTTAAGCAAGTATTGTACGGTGGGATTGATCCTGACTAATTCTTCCTTTATGGTTTGAGGAGGGATTCGAGAAACAGTGGGAGCCATCCTGTTTAGACAAATTAAAAACCACTCTAAACTTGCAAGAGCATCATGCTGAGTGTTTTCCTCTTCTCTCCAAATTGCAGCGACCAATCAACATGACTGGACTTAAGTTACTCCTAGATAAAAACAAACTGACAGGGCCAAACTACAAAGATTGGCTCAGGAATGTCAAGATAGCAATCACTTATGACAAGCTGGGGTATCTTCTTACCACCAAAGCTCCCCCTGTCCCTGGTCCAACTTCCAGTGTCGCGGATAAGGAAATCCGCAAGACTTGGGAGATTGATAGAGCGAAGGCCAAGTGCCTCCTGCTTGCCTCGATGGACAACGAACATCAGAGGAGGCATGAGAATATGGACATGGAATCCATATTGCTCCATACAAAAGAACTGTATGGAGAGCAATCACGTATCGCAAGATACGAAGCGTCGAAAAAGTTATTTTCGACAAGAATGGCCGTCGGATCATCAGTAGCCGAGCACGTGCTAAAGATGATCGGCTACATTGAGGAGCTCGCTGACCTAGGGATCACATTGGAGAGTGAGCTATATACGGATATAGTTCTCCAGTCCCTTCCTTTCACTTACGCCCAGTTTATACTGAACTTCAACCTACAAGAAAAAGAGGTTGAACTTTCAGAGCTCCTCAACATGCTGAGGAGCGCAGAGGGCACCCTACAGAAAGGTAGGGATACATCCACTTTGTTTGTAGGAGGATCATCTTCTTCTAGGTCCAAGGCGAAAGCCAAGGGAAAGAAGAAGAAGGCCCCCGCCAAACCAAGGGGCGGTGTAAGTAAAGTGGATACGAAGGGAAAAGGTAAAGCAACAAAGATAGCGGGGAAGCTTGTGGATAAGGAAGAATGCTTCTATTGTCATAAGAAAGGACACTGGAAGAATGATTGCAGGGCCTGGAAGACCAGAACACAGGAATTGAAGCAGGTTGCAGCTTCAGCTTCAGGTGTGTATGTTATTGAAAACTGTCTTTCAATAAACTCTACTTCCTGGGTATTGGATACCGGATCAGGATCTCATATCTGTAATTCTTTGCAGGCGTTGAGAAACCGTAGGGTTTTGAAGGAAGGTGACATGACCCTCAGAGTTGCGAACGGAGCTAGCATGGATGCTAAAGCCGTGGGGGACTATCACCTAGGAATGTCAGATGGACATCTTTTGGTTTTGCGTAATTGCTTTTTTGTACCCAACGCAACTTGTAATATCATTTCTGTATCTTTAGTTTCTAAAGAAGGTTATGAATTTGCGTTTGTAAGTAATGTTGTAAACATTCACCTTAATCAAGTTCTGATTGGGTCAGGTACATTGAGTAATGGTATATACGTATTGAACCAACCACAGATTTTTAATGTCCAGAATACACACAAAAGAAAGTCTCCAGAAATAAATCAGACTTTCTTATGGCATTGTAGATTGGGTCACATCAATGAGAGAAGGTTGACGAAGTTACATACAGAAGGGTATTTGAATGCGTTCGAATATCAGTCGTATGCCACTTGTCAATCCTGTCTCAAAGGAAAGATGACAAAGACTCCGTTTACTGGACATGGAATAAGAGCGAGCGAGCTCTTTGGACTCGTACACAGTGACGTGTGCGGTCCAATGTCTACACATGCCCGAAGCGGACATTCTTACTTCATTACTTTTACGGATGACTTCTCAAGGTACGGTTATGTCTTCTTAATGAAACATAAGTCCGAGGCTTTTGGAAAATTCCAGGAGTATAAGAATGAAGTAGAGAAACAGACCGGCAAAAGTATTAAGATTCTAAGATCGGATCGAGGTGGAGAATACTTAAGTGCCGAATTCCTGAATTATTTAAAAGAGAACGGAATTCTCTCTCAGCTTACTCCTCTATACACCCCGCAACATAATGGTGTATCGGAGAGACGGAACCGCATCCTATTGGATATGGTGCGGTCCATGATGGGTAACGCTGAGTTACCGTGATCATTCTGGGGGTATGCGCTAGAATCAGCTGCGTACCTTTTGAACCGAGTTCCGACTAAGACTGTGCCTTCCACACCATATGAAATATGGTGTGGGAAGAGACCCTATCTTAAGCACATTAAGACATGGGGATGTCCGGCTTTTGTCAAAAAGCAGCATGCGGACAAGCTCGAGGCACGCTCAGTACAGTGCAAGTTTGTGGGGTATCCAAAGAACTCAAAAGGATATTTCTTCTACTGTGAAGAGGAACAAAAAGTTCTTGTTTCTCGTCATGCCTACTTCTTGGAAACTGAGTTTTTGGAAAACCAGATAAGTGGGAGCACAGTAGAACTGGAAGAAATTCCAGAACCACGGACTATTACTGAAAGTTTAGTGGAACCAGAGGGTTCGGAAGAACAGGACATTCCTACGCCGCTCCGCAGAAGTAGTAGGCAGTCTCATCCGCCCGAGAGATACTACGGTTTTCTCATAGACGGGGATAGAGAGGATTGCATCATAGATTATGATGAGCCTACTAGCTTCCAGCAGGCCGTTCAGAGCGTTGACTCAGTGAAATGGCTGGACGCAATGCGGACCGAAATGGAATCCATGTACACCAACAAGGTATGGACGTTGGACATTGCTCCAGACGGGGTAAAACCCGTAGGATGGAAGTGGATCTTCAAAAGGAAGATTGGTGTAGATGGACAGGTTGAGACCTATAAAGCTAGGCTGGTAGCAAAGGGTTTTCGTCAAAGACCTGGCTTGGACTATGACGAAACCTTTTCTCCAGTAGCCATGCTGAAATCCATTCGGATCCTTCTTGCCATTGCTGCCTTCCACGATTATGAGATTTGGCAAATGGACGTAAAGACAGCTTTTCTAAATGGAAATTTAGAGGAGTGTGTCTATATGGACCAGCCAGAGGGTTTCATTCAGAGTGGGAGCAGCGGAAAGGTGTGCAAGTTGCTTAAGTCCATCTATGGACTAAAGCAGGCATCGCGGAGTTGGAACATCTGCTTTGATGAGACAGTCAAAGAATTTGGCTTTATCAAAAATCCAGATGAACCATGCATCTATAGTAGATTTGTATCGAGAACTGCAGTATTCCTCGTTTTATACGTGGATGGCATTCTCTTAATAGGAAATGACATTCCTATGCTACAATCTGTCAAGGGGTTCTTGTCATACAGGTTCTCCATGAAAGACCTGGGTGATGCCTCATACATTCTGGGTATCCGGATTTACCGTGACAGATCCAAGAGGATATTAGGACTTTCACAGTCCAGGTACATCGACACCATACTGAAGAGATTCAGTATGGAAGATTCCAAGCGCGGTAACCTACCGGCTTGTCACGGGATCACCCTCTCTAAAGAGATGTCTCCCAAGACTGATTTGGAGAGGGATCGCATGTCTATTATACCCTACGCTTCTGCGGTAGGCTCTATAATGTATGCGATGTTGTGTACCAGACCGGATGTAGCTTATGCACTGAGTGTGGTAAGCCGGTATCAGTCTAACCCTGGGGAGAAACACTGGATAGCGGTAAAGAACATTCTCAAGTACCTGAGAAGGACTAAGGAGATGTTCTTGGTGTATGGCGGAAAGGACCTCCAGATCGAGGCCTTTGCTGACTCCAGCTTCCAGAGTGACAAGGATGATTCCAAGTCCATGTCGGGTTTTGTCTTCACCCTCAATAGAGGGGCGGTGTGTTGGAAGAGCTCCAAACAAGAAACCGTTGCAGACTCGACGATGGAAGCGGAATACATCGCTGCATCTGATGCCGCAAAAGAAGCTGTCAGGATAAGGAAGTTCTTGAAAGAACTTCAGGTGGTTCCGTCCATTGTTGATCCAATACCTCTGTATTGCGACAACAACGGGGCTATAGCTTTAGCGAAGGAACCCAGGTCCCATCAGAGATCCAGGCACATCTTGAGGCGGTATCACCTAATCAGGGAGATCGTGGATCGCCAAGAGATCGATGTTCGGAGAGTCGCTTCAGAAGACAACACTGCAGATCCATTCACCAAGGCCCTACCCCAGACTCAGTTCGAGCGGCTGATCGAGATGATAGGTCTTCGATACGCCAGTACATGGCCTTAGTGCAAGTGGGAGATTGTTAGTGTATATGCCCTAGAGGCCATTACTGTATCATACTAGTATGTATATTACTTAATGGAAGCTTGGGATATTCACCTTGTATGTACAATCTTGCTCAAAATAGTAGTATGCTACTTGGTTTATTTCTACTTCAATGTGTACATGTGTTTATCTTTGTATATTGCTTATACACATTAGTGGAGCCCTTAGGATCTTTGCTTGATTACCAGCGATGTGATGGCCGTCACACTAGTGGGGCTGGGTAATCTAGAAGCACATCCTTATGCAGGTCCCTGGTCGCAGGACTATCGAGACAGGGCATCGATACTCCGGAGTAGACCAGCGCATGCGCTTCTCATCCCAGTGTGGGAGACGGTCTGTCCCACAGCCGTCAGTACGTCATACTTGAGATAGTATGCGGGTGCCCGTTAGGTTACGGGTACACTGGACAGGACTCGTCGGGAACTGACCAGTTGGTATTATACCTATCGTCAGTTATCAGTTCCCAGGTGACATGAGTACAGCTTAGTCCCCTGACTTGACACTGTCACTTCGCCTCGGGTGTGTTCCCACTGTACTTTGATCACTACCCTACCACGGCTCAAAGGAATCGTGCAAACAGGTGGTGGTTGGGTGCAGCCCCGAAGCACTTGGAGGCAGTGACGGTTAGACAGGATTCGTCTCTCCCGGTATTGGGGGTTGACATCGCGCTGTGTCTAGGAGAGCCATTACACGAGTAGTCCCTGGCCAGGGCAAACGAGATATACTAGTAGGTTTCCAGTGTTATCTCAGGGTGTTTTGAGCTTCGCTCCGGCACGACTTGTACCGCTATTGGGGGACTGACGTTTACCGCCCCCTAGGCCCGCCATGCGATGTATCAGACGAACAGACCGGACTGTACGGAGAATGTCACACTCAGGCTCAGTAGGAGTTCAGATGGGTTTCGTCTCGTCGGTCTTCTTGTCGGCATTACCTGGGGACCGTTACGCACAGCTAGTGCCGCTTGCGGTCTGTGGTTAAACCCACTGCCAGCGTAGTGTCGAGTCTTTAGAGTCCCACACAGAAAGCTTTTCGCCTTTAGGCAAAAGAGTAGAGGTCGCATGGTATTGCGACAGGTCGCATAGTTTTGCGACAGGGTTCGGTCACATCCGTGCACTTGTGCACGTATAGTGTCCGGACAGTTCACACTAGCGGGCTTTGGTTTAAGCCAGATCCTAGTGTACCTTATGGGATTGGATTTATCCAGTTTGCTTTCGTGTTCCTCGGAACGCGGATGCGGGTGTGTATGCACAGTTGACAGGGAGGCACAGACAGTGGATTCTCATTAGGGTTGTTGACAGTTGACCGTTGACTTTTTGACTTTTTGCTCAACCCTAATGAGAATATGATATGTGATTAACTATTATATTAATTAAGTATTATGGTGACTTGGTTGTTGACTTTTGTTGACTTTGTTGACTTGTTGACTTTTGTTGACTTGTTGACTTTGTTGACCGGTTGACTAGGCTTGACTAGTTGACCATCATGATAACCATGGCTATCATTTCATGCCAAAGACTTTTACTTGCTTGTTCATTTGAGTAAAATGAGTGCATGACATGATAAGGTTATGGTTGCTTCAACCATCACACATAAGACTTTTTTGATATGATGAGTTATCATTGCTTTGGATTATGAGAGGGTGAGAGACAAAAGAGAGCCTCATTCTTTCTTGCTCATTCTCTCTCTTGTTCTTGAGCTCTTCACTTTGCTCTCACTCTCATCCTCTTGCTCCCTCTCTTGACTCTATGGTTCATATCTCTCATGTGTTGAGAATCAAGAACCATAGTTAAAATCCCATTCTATTTCTACTCTACTCATTCTAGTTCACTAGGTTTAGCAAACCAAGTGAACTAGTTTCTTCAAAGAACGAAGAAGGAGCTAAAGGTTGGAGCTTTCAAGTGGATCTATCTTCGGCGTACGGAGACGACGAGAAGGAGCCATCGGACCACCACCGGAGCTTGAAGAGAAGGAGTTCAAGACAAGCTAGGTATAACCATCATCATCCGAGTAGCTAAATCTCTTTAGCAAGTTTGCTAGTTTAGTTTAGACACGATCCCGACCTTGTTTAGTCCATGTTGCCTCTTGCGATAAAAATTTGTTTTTTATACCGTTTCCGCCTCCCCGTAAGCACCGGGGGTCGCAATATGGACTTACAGTGGTATCAGAGCCTAACTAAACTTAAACTAGCTTGGTAGTGAAGTGTAACGAAGTTCGGAACCGGAAAAATCCAAAAACCAAATTTTTATAAAACCTGAGTTTCTGTTGAATTTTTTTTGGCTCAAAATGAAAAACTTTATATACCTAAATTCGGCTCAGGGTTTTCTAAGAACACCCACAAAAAACGATGGCATGAATCCTTCAAGCAGCCGCGGATCCGCCGCCCTTTAGGCTCTTCGTGTGATTATTTTTTGTGCAGTGTTCTTCTGTTTTGGTTTTGGGATTTTTAAGATATGTTATATGTGCCCAGATTCTCCAGAACAGAAATTTACTTTCGGGGTCCTATAATTTCGTATTTTTTCCGAACTTCACTACACTTTGACTATGATGGTTATATCTGTGATGTTTGCATGTATTGAACGTCGGCTAATCACTATAAGTCGATTAGTCGGGGTTATACATGATCTGTAATGTGCTGGAATGTGTATATAAATATGTTGGATTGTCGCGGGTGAATAGCCGGGGGTTGTGAGACGAGAGTTTTCTTTTCTTGCAATTCATGTAAATTTGTAAATTGATGTAATATTATTATTTGTTTGGCCGCACAACCGGGTCGGGGTTGTAGCCGTCATTGTATAATTCTTTTTACTGTTTTTGCTCCTAGGATAGACCCATGGAGAGGTGCACAAACTACCGGGTATGCCGAAGTGTCGAGTGGCCTACTCATGGAGATGAGGGAGGTTGCTACGCTTCGGGTACTTAGCGGGTAGTTTGCCGCACCCGTAGGGGTCTTGGGTGGGGTATTGGCTATTCACCGCGACCGTGTAATCTGTTTTTGTTACAGGCTCGTACAAATTACAGATTCCTAGTATATCCAATGTATTTATCTGTGATCTGAAATGTTTATCATTGCAGTATATCTATATATGATATTATTTAGGCGTTGCTTATGTTTTACAGATGCGCTAGCCCAGCCCCCGCTCTGTCGTTAGTTAAGTAACCTAACGGGTAATGACGGGGCCCAGTGGCGAATGCGAATGGCATAAGCGTACGTCATATTTTGGTTGTTTTCTGCAATGGTAGGATTAAATGATGGGACGCATTAAAAGAACTAATGCAAGAATATCACGCATTAAAAGAACTAATGCAAGATAATAAACCAAGTTAAAGTCGTTGGAACACTTTCGAAAAACACTCGGTTCTTTTCAAAACAAACCTTTAAAATACGGAGTTTGAGCCACTCCATTTAAAAGCTATCTCGTTCCATCGACTAAATCAAGTTCACTACGTTCACGGTTTTGCCAAAACCATTCGTAGCCCTCCGTCGTTTCACATGAATAGTCAATAGTATTCAAGCTGTGTTTGTTGGCCAAAGTCAAGGCATAGTGATTGGTAGCTATTGGATATTCATGTGCAGCATAGATAGATGCGTTGGTTTGGAACAGTCGTACTGCCTTGTTGGCCAAAGTCAAGGGTATGTACGGGTGGATTCAAATTAACCTGGAGAACGACGGGTAGAACTTGACATGTGACTTATGATTTGTTGGCCAAAGTCAAGGTCATAAGAGCATGGGGCAAAAATCCACATCGGGAGTTTCATAAGTACTGAAACTTGCTAGATTTGCATACCATTTGGAGTGTGATGATTCTGGTAAGATTCCTTCAGTTTCGTCACGCAATGATATTTGGATCCCGATCCTACTGTGAGTATATGCTACTCCTCGGGAAATTTCTCGCTTAACGATCAATGCTATAAACCTAGTAGGTGCCTAGAAAGGTGTTAGCGGGGCTACGCCCCCAGGGAAAAGAGGTTCTCTAATTAAGGAACTTCGCGAAAGCGTTGGAAAACCTCCCTCGAAGTACCGACACCAGCCTGGCCGAACGGTTAAGCAAGTATTGTACGGTGGGATTGATCCTGACTAATTCTTCCTTTATGGTTTGAGGAGGGATTCGAGAAACAGTGGGAGCCATCCTGTTTAGACAAATTAAAAACCACTCTAAACTTGCAAGAGCATCATGCTGAGTGTTTTCCTCTTCTCTCCAAATTGCAGCGACCAATCAACATGACTGGACTTAAGTTACTCCTAGATAAAAACAAACTGACAGGGCCAAACTACAAAGATTGGCTCAGGAATGTCAAGATAGCAATCACTTATGACAAGCTGGGGTATCTTCTTACCACCAAAGCTCCCCCTGTCCCTGGTCCAACTTCCAGTGTCGCGGATAAGGAAATCCGCAAGACTTGGGAGATTGATAGAGCGAAGGCCAAGTGTCTCCTGCTTGCCTCGATGGACAACGAACATCAGAGGAGGCATGAGAATATGGACATGGAATCCATATTGCTCCATACAAAAGAACTGTATGGAGAGCAATCACGTATCGCAAGATACGAAGCGTCGAAAAAGTTATTTTCGACAAGAATGGCCGTCGGATCATCAGTAGCCGAGCACGTGCTAAAGATGATCGGCTACATTGAGGAGCTCACTGACCTAGGGATCACATTGGAGAGTGAGCTATATACGGATATAGTTCTCCAGTCCCTTCCTTCCACTTACGCCCAGTTTATACTGAACTTCAACCTACAAGAAAAAGAGGTTGAACTTTCAGAGCTCCTCAACATGCTGAGGAGCGCAGAGGGCACCCTACAGAAAGGTAGGGATACATCCACTTTGTTTGTAGGAGGATCATCTTCTTCTAGGTCCAAGGCGAAAGCCAAGGGAAAGAAGAAGAAGGCCCCCGCCAAACCAAGGGGCGGTGTAAGTAAAGTGGATACGAAGGGAAAAGGTAAAGCAACAAAGATAGCGGGGAAGCTTGTGGATAAGGAAGAATGCTTCTATTGTCATAAGAAAGGACACTGGAAAAATGATTGCAGGGCCTGGAAGGCCAGAACACAGGAATTGAAGCAGGTTGCAGCTTCAGCTTCAGGTGTGTATGTTATTGAAAACTGTCTTTCAATAAACTCTACTTCCTGGGTATTGGATACCGGATCAGGATCTCATATCTGTAATTCTTTGCAGGCGTTGAGAAACCGTAGGGTTTTGAAGGAAGGTGACATGACCCTCAGAGTTGCGAACGGAGCTAGCATGGATGCTAAAGCCGTGGGGGACTATCACCTAGGAATGTCAGATGGACATCTTTTGGTTTTGCGTAATTGCTTTTTTGTACCAAACGCAACTTGTAATATCATTTCTGTATCTTTAGTTTCTAAAGTAGGTTATGAATTTGCGTTTGTAAGTAATGTTGTAAACATTCACCTTAATCAAGTTCTGATTGGGTCAGGTACATTGAGTAATGGTATATACGTATTGAACCAACCACAGATTTTTAATGTCCAGAATACACACAAAAGAAAGTCTCCAGAAATAAATCAGACTTTCTTATGGCATTGTAGATTGGGTCACATCAATGAGAGAAGGTTGACGAAGTTACATACAGAAGGGTATTTGAATGCATACGAATATCAGTCGTATGCCACTTGTCAATCCTGTCTCAAAGGAAAGATGACAAAGACTCCGTTTACTGGACATGGAGTAAGAGCGAGCGAGCTCTTAGGACTCGTATTCAGTGACGTGTGCGGTCCAATGTCTACACATGCCCGAAGCGGACATTCTTACTTCATTACTTTTACGGATGACTTCTCAAGGTACGGTTATGTCTTCTTAATGAAACATAAGTCCGAGGCTTTTGGAAAATTCCAGGAGTATAAGAATGAAGTAGAGAAACAGACCGGCAAAAGTATTAAGATTCTAAGATCGGATCGAGGTGGAGAATACTTAAGTGCCGAATTCCTGAATTATTTAAAAGAGAACGGAATTCTCTCTCAGCTTACTCCTCCATACACCCCGCAACATAATGGTGTATCGGAGAGACGGAACCGCACCCTATTGGATATGGTGCGGTCCATGATGGGTAACGCTGAGTTACCGCGATCATTCTGGGGGTATGCGCTAGAATCAGCTGCGTACCTTTTGAACCGAGTTCCGACTAAGACTGTGCCTTCCACACCATATGAAATGTGGTGTGGGAAGAGACCCTATCTTAAGCACATTAAGACATGGGGATGTCCGGCTTTTGTCAAAAAGCAGCATGCGGACAAGCTCGAGGCACGCTCAGTACAGTGCAAGTTTGTGGGGTATCCAAAGAACTCAAAAGGATATTTCTTCTACTGTGAAGAGGAACAAAAAGTTCTTGTTTCTCGTCATGCCTACTTCTTGGAAACTGAGTTTTTGAAAAACCAGATAAGTGGGAGCACAGTAGAACTGGAAGAAATTCCAGAACCACGGACTATTACTGAAAGTTTAGTGGAACCAGAGGGTTCGGAAGAACAGGACATTCCTACGCCGCTCCGCAGAAGTAGTAGGCAGTCTCATCCGCCCGAGAGATACTACGGTTTTCTCATAGACGGGGATAGAGAGGATTGCATCATAGATTATGATGAGCCTACTAGCTTCCAGCAGGCCGTTCAGAGTGTTGACTCAGTGAAATGGCTGGATGCAATGCGGACCGAAATGGAATCCATGTACACCAACAAGGTATGGACGTTGGACATTGCTCCAGACGGGGTAAAACCCGTAGGATGCAAGTGGATCTTCAAAAGGAAGATTGGTGTAGATGGACAGGTTGAGACCTATAAAGCTAGGCTGGTAGCAATGGGTTTTCGTCAAAGACCTGGCTTGGACTATGACGAAACCTTTTCTCCAGTAGCCATGCTGAAATCCATTCGGATCCTTCTTGCCATTGCTGCCTTCCACGATTATGAGATTTGGCAAATGGACGTAAAGACAGCTTTTCTGAATGGAAATTTAGAGGAGTGTGTCTATATGGACCAGCCAGAGGGTTTCATTCAGAGTGGGAGCAGCGGAAAGGTGTGCAAGTTGCTTAAGTCCATCTATGGACTAAAGCAGGCATCGCGGAGTTGGAACATCTGCTTTGATGAGACAGTCAAAGAATTTGGCTTTATCAAAAATCCAGATGAACCATGCTTCTATAGTAGATTTGTAGCGAGAACTGCTGTATTCCTCGTTTTATACGTGGATGACATTCTCTTAATAGGAAATGACATTCCTATGCTACAATCTGTCAAGGGGTTCTTGTCACACAGGTTCTCCATGAAAGACCTGGGTGATGCCTCATACATTCTGGGTATCCGGATCTACCGTGACAGATCCAAGAGGATATTAGGACTTTCACAGTCCAGGTACATCGACACCATACTGAAGAGATTCAGTATGGAAGATTCCAAGCGCGGTAACCTACCGGCTTGTCACGGGATCACCCTCTGTAAAGAGATGTCTCCCAAGACTGATTTGGAGAGGGATCGCATGTCTATTATACCCTACGCTTCTGCGGTAGGCTCTATAATGTATGCGATGTTGTGTACCAGACCGGATGTAGCTTATGCACTGAGTGTAGTAAGCCGGTATCAGTCTAACCCTGGGGAGAAACACTGGATAGCGGTAAAGAACATTCTCAAGTACCTGAGAAGGACTAAGGAGATGTTCTTGGTGTATGGCGGAAAGGACCTCCAGATCGAGGCCTTTGCTGACTCCAGCTTCCAGAGTGACAAGGATGATTCCAAGTCCATGTCGGGTTTTGTCTTCACCCTCAATGGAGGGGCGGTGTGTTGGAAGAGCTCCAAACAAGAAACCGTTGCAGACTCGACGATGGAAGCGGAATACATCGCTGCATCTGATGCCGCAAAAGAAGCTGTCTGGATAAGGAAGTTCTTGAAAGAACTTCAGGTGGTTCCGTCCATTGTTGATCCAATACCTCTGTATTGCGACAACAACGGGGCTATAGCTTTAGCGAAGGAACCCAGGTCCCATCAGAGATCCAGGCACATCTTGAGGCGGTATCACCTGATCAGGGAGATCGTGGATCGCCAGGAGATCGAGGTTCGGAGAGTCGCTTCAGAAGACAACACTGCAGATCCATTCACCAAGGCCCTACCCCAGACTCAGTTCGAGCGGCTGATCGAGATGATAGGTCTTCGATACACCAGTACATGGCCTTAGTGCAAGTGGGAGATTGTTAGTGTATATGCCCTAGAGGCCATTACTGTATCATACTAGTATGTATATTACTTAATGGAAGCTTGGGATATTCACCTTGTATGTAAAATCTTGCTCAAAATAGTAGTATGCTACTTGGTTTATTTCTACTTCAATGTGTACATGTGTTTATCTTTGTATATTGCTTATACACATTAGTGGAGCCCTTAGGATCTTTGCTTGATTACCAGCGATGTGATGGCCGTCACACTAGTGGGGCTGGGTAATCTAGAAGCACATCCTTATGCAGGTCCCTGGTCGAAGGACTATCGAGACAGGGCATCGATACTCCGGAGTAGACCAGCGCATGCGCTTCTCATCCCAGTGTGGGAGACGGTCTGTCCCACAGCCGTCAGTACGTCGTACTTGAGATAGTATGCGGGTGCCCGTTAGGTTACGGGTACACTGGACAGGACTCGTCGGGAACTGACCAGTTGGTATTATACCTATCGTCAGTTATCAGTTCCCAGGTGACATGAGTACAGCTTAGTCCGCTGACTTGACACTGTCACTTCGCCTCGGGTGTGTTCCCACTGCACTTTGATCACTACCCTACCACGGCTCAAAGGAGTCGTGCAAACAGGTGGTGGTTGGGTGCAGTCCCGAAGCACTTGGAGGCAGTGACGGTTAGACAGGATTCGTCTCTCCCGGTATTGGGGGTTGACATCGCGCTGTGTCTAGGAGAGCCATTACACGAGTAGTCCCTGGCCAGGGCAAACGAGATATACTAGTAGGTTTCCAGTGTTATCTCAGGGTGTTTTGGGCTTCGCTCCGGCACGACTTGTACCGCTATTGGGGGACTGACGTTTACCGCCCCCTAGGCCCGCCATGCGATGTATCAGACGAACAGACCGGACTGTACGGAGAATGTCACACTCAGGCTCAGTAGGAGTTCAGATGGGTTTCGTCTCGTCGGTCTTCTTGTCGGCATTACCTGGGGACCGTTACGCACAGCTAGTGCCGCTTGCGGTCTGTGGTTAAACCCACTGCCAGCGTAGTGTCGAATCTTTAGAGTCCCACACAGAAAGCTTTTCGCCTTTAGGCAAAAGAGTAGAGGTCGCATGGTATTGCGACAGGTCGCATGGTTTTGCGACAGGGTTCGGTCACATCCGTGCACTTGTGCACGTACAGTGTCCGGACAGTTTACACTAGAGGGCTTTGGTTTAAGCCAGATTCTAGTGTACCTTATGGGATTGGATTTATCCAGTTTGCTTTCGTGTTCCTCGGAACGCGGATGCGGGTGTGTATGCACAGTTGACAGGGAGGCACAGACAGTGGATTCTCATTAGGGTTGTTGACAGTTGACCGTTGACTTTTTGACTTTTTGCTCAACCCTAATGAGAATATGATATGTGATTAACTATTATATTAATTAAGTATTATGGTGACTTGGTTGTTGACTTTTGTTGACTTTGTTGACTTGTTGACTTTTGTTGACTTGTTGACTTTGTTGACCGGTTGACTAGGCTTGACTAGTTGACCATCATGATAACCATGGCTATCATTTCATGCCAAAGACTTTTACTTGCTTGTTCATTTGAGTAAAATGAGTGCATGACATGATAAGGTTATGGTTGCTTCAACCATCACACATAAGACTTTTTTGATATGATGAGTTATCATTGCTTTGGATTATGAGAGGGTGAGAGACAAAAGAGAGCCTCATTCTTTCTTGCTCATTCTCTCTCTTGTTCTTGAGCTCTTCACTTTGCTCTCACTCTCATCCTCTTGCTCCCTCTCTTGACTCTATGGTTCATATCTCTCATGTGTTGAGAATCAAGAACCATAGTTAAAATCCCATTCTATTTCTACTCTACTCATTCTAGTTCACTAGGTTTAGCAAACCAAGTGAACTAGTTTCTTCAAAGAACGAAGAAGGAGCTAAAGGTTGGAGCTTTCAAGTGGATCTATCTTCGGCGTACGGAGACGACGAGAAGGAGCCATCGGACCACCACCGGAGCTTGAAGAGAAGGAGTTCAAGACAAGCTAGGTATAACCATCTTCATCCGAGTAGCTAAATCTCTTTAGCAAGTTTGCTAGTTTAGTTTAGACACGATCCCGACCTTGTTTAGTCCATGTTGCCTCTTGCGATAAAAATTTGTTTTTTATACCGTTTCCGCCTCCCCGTAAGCACCGGGGGTCGCAATATGGACTTACAATCCTTGTCACTCTGGAAGCTGGAGTCAGCAACGGCCTCAATCTGGAGGTCTTTTCCGCCATACACCAAGAACATCTCCTTAGTCCTTCTCAGGTACTTGAGAATGTTCTTTAACGCTATCCAATGTTTCTCCACAGGGTTTGACTGATACCTGCTTACCACACTCAGTGCATAATCCACATCCGGTCTGGTACACAACATCGCATACATTATAGAGCCTACCGCAGAAGCGTAGGGTATAATAGACATGCGATCCCTCTCCAAATCAGTCTTGGGAGACATCTCTTTGGAGAGGGTGATCCCGTGACAAGCCGGTAGATTACCGCACTTGGAATCTTCCATACTGAATCTCTTCAGTATGGTGTCGATGTACCTGGACTGCGAAAGTCCTAATATCCTCTTGGATCTGTCACGGTAGATCCAGATACCCAGAATGTATGAGGCATCACCCAGGTCTTTCATGGAGAACCTGTGTGACAAGAACCCCCTGACAGATTGTAGCATAGGAATGTCATTTCCTATTAAGAGAACGTCATCCACGTATAAAACGAGGAATACTACAGTTCTCGCTACAAATCTACAATAGATGCATGGTTCATCTGAATTTTTGATAAATCCAAATTCCTTGACCGTCTCATCAAAACAGATGTTCCAACTCCGCGATGCCTGCTTTAGTCCATAAATGGACTTAAGAAACTTGCACACCTTTCCGCTGCTCCCACTCTGAATGAAACCCTCTGGCTGGTCCATATAGACACACTCCTCTAAATGTCCATTTAGAAAAGCTGTCTTTACGTCCATCTGCCAAATCTCATAATCGTGGAAGGCAGCAATGGCAAGAAGGATCCGAATGGATTTCAGCATAGCTACTGGAGAAAAGGTTTCGTCATAGTCTAAACCAGGTCTTTGACGAAAACCCTTTGCAACCAGTCTAGCTTTATAGCTCTCAACCTGTCCATCTACACCAATCTTCCTTTTGAAGATCCACTTGCATCCTACGGGTTTTACCCCATCTGGAGCAATGTCCAACGTCCATACTTTGTTGGTGTACATGGACTCCATTTCGGTCCGCATTGCATCCAGCCATTTTACCGAGTCGACGCTCTGAATGGCGTGCTGGAAGCTAGTAGGCTCATCACAATCTATGATGCAATCTTCTCTATCCCCGTCAATGAAAAAACCGTAGTATCTCTCGGGCGGATGAGACTGCCTACTACTCCTGCGGAGTGGCGTGGGAATGTCCTGATCTTTCGAACCCTCTGGTTCTTCTAAGCTTTCAGTAATAGCTTGTGGTTCTGGAATTTCTGCCAGTTCTATAGCGCTCCCACTTATTTCTTTTTCTAAGAACTGATGTTCCAGAAATTGGGCATTACGAGAAACAAGGACTTTTTGTTCCTCTGCGTAATAGAAAAGATACCCCCTGGAGTTCTTTGGGTATCACACAAACTTGCACAGTACTGAGCGTGCCTCTAGTTTGTCCGCATGCTGCTTTATGACATAAGCTGGACATCCCCAAATCTTCAGGTATTGAAGATAGGGTTTCTTCCCACTCCATAACTCATATGGTGTGGTAGGCACAGTCTTAGTGGGAACTCGGTTCAAAAGGTATGCAGCTGTTTCTAGCGCATATCCCCAGAACGATCGCGGCAACTCAGCGTTACTCATCATGGACCGTACCATATCCAATAGGGTTCGGTTCCATCTCTCCGATACACCGTTATGTTGCGGAGTGTATGGAGGAGTAAGCTGAGAGAGAATTCCATTCTCTTTTAAGTAACCCAGGACCTCGGCACTCAAGTATTCACCACCTCGATCAGATCTTAGTGTCTTGATACTTTTGCCTGTTTGTTTTTCTACTTCATTCTTATATTCCTGGAACTTTTCAAAAGCTTCGGATTTATGCCTCATCAAGAAGACATGTCCGAACCTTGAGAAATCATCCGTAAAAGTAATGAAGTAAGAATAACTGCTTCGTGCATGGGTAGACATTGGACCGCACACGTCGCTGTGTACGAGTCCCAAGAGCTCGCTCGCTCTTACTCCGTGTCCAGTGAACGGAGTCTTTGTCATCTTTCCTTTGAGACAGGATTGACAAGTTGCATACGATTGATATTCGAACGGATCCAAATATCCTTCTGCATGTAACCTAGTCAACCTTCTCTCATTGATTTGACCCAGTCTACAATGCCATAAGAAAGTTTTATTGATTTCTGGAGACTTCTTTTGTGTGTATTCTGGACATTGAAAATCTGTGGTTGGTTTAATACATATATACCGTTGTTCAATGTACCTGACCCAATCAAAACTTGATTAAGGTGAATGTTCACTACATTACTTACAAATGCAAATTCATAACCTTCTTTAGATAATAAAGATACAGAAATGATATTAGAGGTTGCATTTGGTACATAATAACAACTATGCAAAACCAAAAAGTGTCCATCCGACAATCCCAGGTTATAGTCCCCCACGGCCTCAGCATCCATGCTAGCACCGTTTGCAACTCTGAGGGTCATGTCACCTGCCTTCAAAACTCTACGCTTTCTCAACGCCTGCAAAGAATTACAGATATGAGATCCTGATCCGGTATCCAATACCCAGGAAGCAGAGTTTATTGATAGACAGTTTTCAATAACACACACACCTGAAGCTGAAGCCGCAACTCGCTTCAAATCCTGTGTTCTGGCCTTCCAAGCCTTGCAATCCTGTTTCCAGTGTCCACTTTTGTGACAATAGAAGCATTCTTCCTTTCCCACCAGCTTTCCCGCTACCTTTGTTTCCTTTCCCTTTCCCTTCGTATCCACTTTACTGACACCGTCTCTTGGTTTGGCGGGGGCTTTCTTCTTCTTACCCTTGGCTTTCGCCCTGGATCTAGAAGAGGAAGATCCTCCTACAAACAAAGTGTATGTCTCCCTACCCTTCTGTAGGGTGCCCTCAGCACTCCTCAACATGTTCAGAAGTTCGGAAAGTTCAACCTCCTTTCCTTGCATGTTGATGTTTAGGACAAACTGGGCGTAAGTGGAAGGAAGGGACTGGAGAATCAAATCAGTGTAGAGTTCATTCTCCAACGTGGTCCTAAGGTCCGCGAGCTCCTCTATGTAGCCAATCATCTTAAGCACGTGTTCCGCTACCGATGATCCGACGGCCAATCTTGCCGAAAATAGCTTCTTCGACACTTCGTATCTTGCGATACGAAACTGCTCTCCATACAGTTCTTTTGTATAGAGAAATATGGACTCTAGGTCCATATTCTCATGCCTCCTCTGATGTTCGTTGTCCATCGAGGCAAGCACGAGGCATTTGGCCTTCGCGCAATCGATCTCCCAAGTCTTACGGATTTCTTTATCCGCGACACTGGAGGTGGGACCTGGGACAGGGGGAGCTTTGGTGGTAAGGACATACGCCAACTTGTCGTAAGTGATTGCCATCTTGACATTCCTGAGCCAATCTTTGTAGTTTGGCCCTGTCAGTATGTTTTTATATAGTAATAACATAAGTCCGGTCATGTTGAATAGTCGCTGCAATTAGGAGAGAGAAAAGAAACACTTTAGCATGATGCTCTTGCAAGTTTAGAGTGGTTTTAGTTTGTCTAAACCGGATGGCTCCCACTGTCTCCCGAATCCCTTCTCAAACCGTAAAGAAAGGATTAGTCGGAATCAATCTCACCGTACAATACTTGCTTAACCGTTCAGCCAGGACAGTGTCGGTACTTCGAGGGAGGTTTTCCAACGCTTTCGCGAAGTTCCTTAATTTAAGAACCTCTTTTCCCTGGGGGCGTAGCCCCGCTAACACCTTTCTAGACACCTACTAGGTTTATAGCATTGATCGTTATGTGAGAGTTTTCCCGAGGAGTAGCATATACTCACAGTAGGATCGGGATCCAAATATCATCGCGTGATAAAACTGAAGGAATCCTACCAGAATCATCACAATCCAAATGGTATGCAACGCTAGCAAGTTTCAGTACTTATGAAACTCCCGATGTGGATTTTTGCCCCATGCACTTATGACCTTGGCGTGAGGTCAAAATGTCATAAGTCACATGTCAAGTTCTTCCCATCATTATCCCGGTTAATTTGAACCCACCCGTACCTACCCTTGACGTAGGCCAAAATGGCAGTACGACTGTCTCAAACCAACGCATTCTATCTATGCAACAGATAAATATCCGGCAGCTACCAATCACTATGCCTTGGCGTGAGGTCAAAATACATAGCTTGAATACTACCGAATATTTAACTGAAATGATGGAGGGCTACGAATGGTTTTGGCGAAACCGTGAACGTAGTGAACTTGATATAATCGATGGAACGAGATAGCTTTTAAAAGGAGTGGTTCAAGCTCCGCATTTAAAAGTTTAGTTTTGAAAAGAACCGAGTGATTTTCAAAGTGTTCCAATCGACTTTTACTTGGTTTATTTTCTTGCATTAGTTCTTTTAATGTGTCCCATCATTTAATCCTACCATTGCAGAAAACAACCAAAATATGACGTACGCTTATGCCATTCGCATTCGCCACGGGGCCCCGTCATCACCCGTTAGGTTACTTAACTAACGACAGAGCGGGGGCTGGGCTAGCGCGGCTGTAAAACATAAGCAACGCCTAAATAGTTATCATATATAAATATATAGTAATGATAGACATTACAGATCACAGATGAATACCTTGGATATACTAGGAATCCGCAATCCGTTCGAGCCTGCAACGAAAAGCGGATTACACGGTCGCGGTGAATAGCCAATACCCCACCCAAGACCCCTACGGGTGCGGCAAACTACCCGCCAAGTACCCGAAGCGAAGCAACCTCCCTCAACTCCGTGAGTAGGCCACTCGGCACTTCGAGATACCTGGTAGTTTGTGCACCCCTCCATGGGTCTATCCTAGGAGCAAAAACAGTAAAAAGAATTATACAATGACGGCTACAACCCCGACCCGGTTGTGCGGCCATACAAATATTATTACATCAATTTACATGTTACAATGAAAGAAAGAAAAAGAAACACTCATCACACATCCACCCCGGCTATTCACCCGCGACAATCCAACGCATTCATATACACATACCATCATCAAACACAGATCACAGATATGTATAACCACCACTAATCGACTTATAGCGATTAGCAGACGTTCAATACATATAAACACCACAGATATAACCCATTAGTCAAAATGTAGTGAAGTTCGATCAAAAAATACGGATTTATAGGCCCCCAAATACAAATTTCTTTTCTGGAAAACCTGGGTACAAATAAACCATCTTAAAAATCCCAAAACCATGTCAGAAGAACACTGCGCCAAACTCGACCCAGAACAGAGTCAACTCGGCCGCGGTTGCGCGGCAATAGCTTGCTATTGCGGCGGAACCGCGGCTCTTTGAGCGATTCACTGGATCGTTTTTGGTGGCTTTCTTCACAAAACCCTGAGATGATTTTTGACGTAAGATTTATTTTATTTTGAACAGAAAAAAAATCAACAGAAACTTAGGGTTTTGCGTTTTCGTAGTTTTGCGATTTTTCTGATCGAACTTCTATACACTTCACTATCTAGCTAGTTTATGTTTAGTTAGGCTCTGATACCACTGTAAGTCCACGTTGCCCACTCCGGTGTTTGCGGGGAGGCGGAAAACGGAATAAAAATCGGATTTTTACTACTTTAGGCAATATGGACTAGACAAAGAAGGATCTTTGCTAAACAAAAACAAGCTAAAAATTACTAGAAACTAGCTAAAGGAGAGAATGGTTATACCTAGGGCTTTATGTCCTTCTCTCCTTGCTCCTTGGAGTAGTAGAAAGGGATCACCTTTGTCGTCTTCTCACGTCGAAGAAGGATCCACCCGAAAGCCTCAACCTTTGGCTTCAACTCCAAGCTAGAAGTAACTAGGGTGCTAGAAATTCTAATCCTAGAATCCTGGATGAGAGTAGAGATTACTATGGAATGGTTTTTCTCAAGCTCAAGTGTTTCTCAACACATGAGAGGGGAGAGCTTGAGGAAGAGGAAGAGCAAGAGAGATAAAGTAAATGATAGAATGAGAGAATTATGAAGCATTCTCACATATATGTGTGAATTATTGTAAATAGATAATTAGTGAGATAATTGTAATGGCTTAATCAAGACGTGACCATTATCATTTCATTTTTAATGCAAATTGCAAGGATCAAAGAGCATCTTCCAAATGAAATGATGATGGTCAAGGTGTCAACCTAGGTCAACAAGTCAAGATGTCAAATGGTCAACAACCATAACCATGCACAATTATATTAAACTAATATCAATTAACCATAATACACACATAAGCATTAGGGTTAACAAAATGACAATGGTCATTAACCCTAATCAATGTCCTCTCCTTCTGTCTCAAGCAACTGTGCATACGCACCCGTATTCGTGCTCCGAGGAATACGAATACAAAGAGATAAAACCAATCCCAAATCATATACTAGGATCCGGCTTAAACCAAAGCCTGCTAGTATAAGCTGTCCGGACAGCAAACGTGCACAAGTGCTCGGATGTGAACGAACCCTTTCGCAAAACCATGCGACCTCTACTCATTTTGCCTAAAGGCGAATAGCTCTCTGTGTGGGACTCTAAAGACTCGACACTACGCTGGCAGTGGGTTTAACTACAGACCGCAAGCGGCACTAGCTGTACGTAACGGTCCCCAGGTGGATGCCGATAAGAAGACTGACGAGGTGACCCCATCTGAACTCCTACTGAGCCTGTATGTGACAGTCTCCGTACAGTCCGGTCTGTTCGTCTGATACATCGCATGGCGGGCCTAGGGGGCGGTGAACGTCAGTCCCCTAATAGCGGTACAAGTCGTGTCGGAGTGTAGCCCAAAACACCCTGAGATAACACTGGAAACCTACCAGTATATCTCGCTTGCCCTGGCCAGGGACTACTTGTGTAATGGCTCTCCTGGACACAGCGCGATGTCAATCCCCAATACCGGGAGAGACGAATCCTGTCTAACCGTCACTGCCTCCAAGTGCTTCGGGACTGCACCCAAAAACTACCTGTTTGCACGACTCCTTTGAGCCGTGGTAGGGTAGTAATCAAAGTGCAGTGGGAACACACTCGAGGCGAAGTGACAGTGTCAAGTCTGCGGACTAAGCTGTACTCATGTCACATGGGAACTGATAACTGATGATGGGTATAATACCAACCAACAGTCCCCGACGAGTCCTGTCCAGTGTACTCATAACCTAACGAGCACCCGCATACTATCTCAAGTACGACGTACTGACGGCTGTGGGACAGACCGTCTCCCACGCTGGGATGAGAAGCGCATACGCTAGTCTACTCCGGAGTATCGATGCCCTGTCTCGATAGTCCAACGACTAGGGACCTGTATAAGGATGTGCTTATGGATTACCCAGCCCCCACGAGTGTGAGCGACATCACAACGCTGGTAATCAAGCAAAGATCCTAAGGGCTCTACTAATATGTATATCAGCGATATGCTAAAAGAAACACATGCACATATTAAAGCAGAGACAAACCAAGTAGCATACTACCATTTCGAGCAAGATTGTATATACAACTGTGAATATCCCAAGCTTCCAACAAGTAATATACAAACTAGTATGATACAGTAATGGCCTTTAGGGCATATACACTAACATCTTATGCCACTTGTGAATCTTGTCTCATAGGAAAGATGACAAAGACTCCGTTCACTTGACACGGAGAACGAGCGAGCGAGCTCTTGGGACTCATACACAGTGATGTGTGTGGTCCAATTTCTACACATGCGCGAAGTGGTTATTCATGCTTCATTACTTTCACAGATGATTTATCTAGGTATGGGCATGTCTTCTTGATGAAGCACAAATCCGAGGCCTTTGAGAAATTTCAGGAATACAAGAATGAAGTTGAAAAACAAACAGGCAAAAGTATCAAGACACTGAGATCTGATCGAGGTGGTGAATACTTGAGTGCCGAGTTTCTGGGCTACTTAAAAGAGAATAGAATTCTCTCTCAGCTTACTCCTCCATACACACCACAACACAACGGTGTATCGGAAAGGAGGAATCGAACCCTATTGGATATGGTTCGTTCCATGATGAGTAAGGCTAAGTTGCCGCGATCCTTCTGGAGTTATGCACTAGAAACAGCTGAATATCTTTTAAACCAAGTCCCTACTAAGTCTGTGCCTACCACACCATATCAGATGTGGAGTGGGAAGAAACCCTGTCTTAAACACTTTAAGACATGGGGGTGTCCAGCTTTTGTTAAAAAGCAGCATGCGGACAAGCTCAAGGCACGTTCAGTACAGTGTAAGTTTGTGGGATACCTAAAGAACTCCATGGGGTATCTTTTCTATTACGCAGAGGAACAAAAGGTTTTTGTTTCTCGTCATGCCTGCTTCTTGGAAACTGAATTTTTGGAAAATCAGATAAGTGGGAGCGCAATAGAACTGGAAGAAATTCCAGAACCACAAGCTATTACTGAAACCTTAGTGGAACTAGAAGGTTCAGGAGAACCAGACATCCCAGCGCCACTCCACAGGAGTAGTAGGCAGTCTCATCCGCCCGAGAGATACTACGGTTTTCTCATAGACGGGGATAGAGAGGACTGCACTATTGATTATGGTGAGCCTACTAGCTTCCAGCAAGCCATTCAGAGCGGTGACTCGGTAAAATGGCTGGATGCAATGCGGACCGAGATGGAGTCCATGTACACCAACAATATTTGGACTTTGGACTTTGCTCTAGAAGGGGTAAAACCCGTAGGCTGCAAATGGATCTTCAGAAAGAAGATTGGTGTAGATGGGCAGGTTGAAACCTGTAAAGCTAGACTTGTAGCAAAGGGTTTTCGTCAAAGACCTGGTTTGGACTATGACGAGACCTTTTCTCCAGTGGCTATGCTCAAATCCATTCGGATCCTCCTTGCCATTGCTGCCTTCCACGATTATGAGATCTGGCAGATGGACGTAAAGACGGCTTTCCTAAATGGAAATTTGGAAGAGTGCGTCTTTATGGATTAGCCGGAGGGATTCATTCAGAGTGGGAGCAGCGGTAAAGTGTGCAAGTTGCTCAAGTCCATCTATGGACTGAAGCAGGCATCGCGGAGTTGGAACATCTGCTTTGATGATACTGTCAAGGAATTCGACTTTATCAAAAACCCAGATGAACCATGCATTTACAGTAAGATTGTAGGGAGAACTGTGGTATTCCTCATCTTGTACGTGGATGACATTCTCCTAATAGGAAATGATATTCCTATGCTACAATTAGTCAAAGGATTCTTGTCACAGAGGTTTTCCATGAAAGACCTGGGCGATGCCAACTACATTCTGGAGATCCAGATCTATCGTGATAGATCTATGAGGATGTTGGGACTTTCACAGTCAAGGTACATTGACACCATACTAAAACGATTTAGTATGGAAGATTCCAAGCGCGGTAATCTACCGGCTTGTCACGGAATCACCCTCTCCAAAGAGATGTCTCCCAAGACTGATTTAGAAAGGGCTCGCATGTCATCTATACCCTACGCATCTGCGGTAGGCTCTATAATGTATGCAATGTTATGCACCAGACCAGATGTAGCATACGCATTAAGCGTTGTAAGCCGGTATCAGTCGAGCCCAGGGGAGAAACAATGGATAGCAGTAAAGAACATTCTCAAGTACCTGAGAAGGACTAAGGAGATGTTCTTGGTGTACGGCGGAAAAGACCTCCAGATCGAGGCCTTTGCTGACTCCATCTTCCAGAGTGACAAGGATGACTCCAAGTCCATGTCGGGTTATGTCTTTACCCTCAATGGAGGGGCGGTTTGCTGGAAGAGTTCCAAGCAGGAGACCGTTGCTGACTCAACTATGGAAGCGGAGTACATAGCTGCTTGCGATGCCGCAAAGGAAGCTGTCTGGATGAAGAAGTTCCTCACGGAGCTTCAGGTGGTTCCTACCAGTGTTGATCCAATACCGCTGTATTGTGACAACAACGGCGCTATAGCATTAGCGAAGGAACCCAGGTCCCATCAGAAGTCCAGGCACATTTTGAGGCGGTACCACCTGATCAGGGAGATCGTAGATCGCCGGGAGATCGAGGTGAAGAGAGTAAATACGGAAGATAACACTGCTGATCTATTCACGAAGGCCATTCCCCAGACTCAGTTCGAGCGGCTGATCGAGATGATAGGTCGTCGATACACCAGTACATGGCCCAAGTGCAAGTAGGAGATTGTTAGTGTATATGCCCTAGAGGCCATTACTGTATCATACTAGCGTGTATATTAATTAATGGAAGCTTGGGATATTCACAGTTGTATAGACAATCTTTCTCAAAATGGTAGTATTCTACTTGGTTTGTTTCTACTTCAATATGTGCATGTGTTTCTTTTAGCATATTGTGTAAGTCCACGTTGCCCACCCGGTGCTTGCGGGGAGGCGGAAAACGGAATAAAAATCGGATTTTTACTACTCTAGGCAACATGGACTAGACATAGTCGGGTTCTTTTCTAAATAAAAACTAGCTAAAAGCTAAAGAGAGTTAGCTATAGGGTAGAAAGGTTATACCTAGGGCTTTATGTCCTTCTCTCCTTGTTCCTTGTAGTGAACGGAAGTGATCTCCTTGTCGTCTTCTCTCGTCGAACAAGGATCCACCCGAGAGCCTCAACCTTTGGCTTCAACTTCAAGCTAGAAGTAACTAAAGTGCTAGAAGTGCTACGCCTAAAACCTTAGATGAGAGTAGAGATTATCAAGAAGAGGTTTTTCTCAAGCTCAAGTGTTTCTCAACACATGAGAGGGGAGAGCTTGAGAGAGAGGAATAGGAGGAGAGAGAAAGCATATGATAGAATGAGAGAATAATGAAGCATTCTCACATATATGTGTGAATTATTGTAAATTGATAATTAGTGAGATAATTGTCATGGCTTAATCAAGACATGACCATTATCATTTCATTTTTAATGCAAATTGCAAGGCTCAAAGAGCATCTTTCAAATGAAATGATGATGGTCAAAGTGTCAACCTAGGTCAACAAGTCAAGAATGTCAAATGGTCAACAACCCTAACCATGCACAATTATATTAAACTAATATCAATTAACCATAATACACACATAAGCATTAGGGTTAATAAAATAACAATGGTCATTAACCCTAATCAAAGTCCTCTCCCTCTGTCTCAATCAACTGTGCATACGCACCCGTATTCGTGATCCGAGGAACACGAACACAATGAGATAAAACCAATCCCAAATCATATACTAGGATCCGGCTTAAACCAAAGCCCGCTAGTATAAGCTGTCCGGACAGCAAACGTGCACAAGTGCGCGGATGTGAACGAACCCTGTCGCAAAACCATGCGACCTCTACTCATTTTTCCTAAAGGCGAATAGCTCTCTGTGTGGGACTATAAAGACTCGACACTATGCTGGCAGTGGGTTTAACCACAGACCGCAAGCGGCACTAGCTGTACGTAACGGTCCCTAGGTAGATGCCGATAAGAAGACTGACGAGGTGACCCCATCTGAACTCCTACTGAGCCTGTATGTGACAGTCTCCGTACAGTCCGGTCTGTTCGTCTGATACATCACATGGCGGGCCTAGGGGGCGGTGAACGTCGGTCCCCTAATAGAGGTACAAGTCGTGTCAGAGTGTAGCCCAGAACACCCTGAGATAACACTGGAAACCTACCAGTATATCTCGCTTGCCCTGGCCAGGGACTACTTGTGTAATGGCTCTCCGGGACACAGCGCGATGTCAACCCCCAATACCGGGAGAGACGAATCCTTTCTAACCGTCACTGCCTCCAAGTGCTTCGGGACTGCACCCAAAAACTACCTGTTTGCACGACTCCTTTGAGCCGTGGTAGGGTAGTAATCAAAGTGCAGTGGGAACACACTCGAGGAGAAGTGACAGTATCAAGTCATCGGACTAAGCTGTACTCATGTCACATGGGAACTGATAACTGACGATAGGTATAATACCAACCAGCAGTTCCCGACGAGTCCTGTCCAGTGTACTCGTAACCTAACGAGCACCCGCATACTATCTCAAGTACGACGTACTGACGGCTGTGGGACAGACCGTCTCCCACACTGGGATGAGAAGCGCATACGCTAGTCTACTTCGGAGTATCGATGCCCTGTCTCGATAGTCCAACGACTTGGGACCTGTATAAGGATGTGCTTATGGATTACCCAGCCCCCACGAGTGTGAGCGCCATCACAACGCTGGTAATCAAGCAAAGATCCTAAGGGCTCTACTAATATGTATATATAAGCGATATGCTAAAAGAAACACATGCACATATTGAAGTAGAGACAAACCAAGTAGCATACTACCATTTCGAGCAAGATTGTATATACAACTGTGAATATCCCAAGCTTCCATCAAGTAATATACAAACTAGTATGATACAGAAATGGCCTGTAGGGCATATACACTAACAATCTCCCACTTGCACTAAGGCCATGTATTGGCGTATCGAAGACCTATCATCTCGATCAGCCGCTCGAACTGAGTCTGGGGCAAGGCCTTGGTGAATGGATCTGCAGTGTTATCTTCTGAAGCAACCCTCCGATCCTCGATCTCCTGGCGATCCACGATCTCCCTGATCAGGTGATACCGCCTCATGATGTGTTTGGATTTCTGATGGGACCTGGGTTCCTTCGCTAAAGCTATAGCCCCGTTGTTGTCGCAATACAGAGGTTTTGGGTCAACAATGGACGGAACCACCTGATGTTCTTTCAAGAACTTCCTCATCCAGACAGCTTCTTTTGCGGCATCAGATGCAGCGATGTATTCCGCTTCCATAGTCGAGTCAGCAACGGTTTCCTGTTTGGAGCTCTTCCAACACACCGCCCCTCCATTGAGGGTAAAGAAAAAAACCGACATGGACTTGGAATCATCCTTGTCACTCTGGAAGCTGGAGTCAGCAAAGGCCTCAATCTGGAGGTCTTTTCCACCATACACCAAGAACATCTCCTTAGTCCTTCTCAGCTACTTGAGAATGTTCTTTACCGCTATCCAGTGTTTCTCCCCAGGGTTTGACTGATACCTGCTTACTACACTCAGTGCATAAGCTACATCTGGTCTGGTACACAACATCGCATACATTATAGAGCCTACCGCAGAAGCGTAGGGTATAATAGACATGCGATCCCTCTCCAAATCAGTCTTGGGAGACATTTCTTTGGAGAGGGTGATCCCGTGACAAGCCGGTAGATTACCGCGCTTGGAATCTTCCATACTGAATCTTTTCAGTATGGTGTCGATGTACCTGGACTGTGAAAGTCCTAAAATCCTCTTGGATCTGTCACGGTAGATCCGGATCCCCAGAATGTATGAGGCATCACCCAGGTCTTTAATGGAGAACCTGTATGACAAGAACCCCTTGACAGATTGTAGCATAGGAATGTCATTTCCTATTAAGAGAATGTCATCCACGTGTAAAACGAGGAATACTACAGTTCTCGCTACAAATCTACAATAGATGCATGGTTCATCTGGATTTTTGATAAAGCCAAATTCCTTGACCGTCTCATCAAAACAGATGTTCCAACTCCGCGATGCCTGCTTTAGTCCATAAATGGACTTAAGCAACTTGCACACCTTTCCGCTGCTCCCACTCTGAATGAAACCCTCTGGCTGGTCCATATAGACACACTCCTCTAAATGTCCATTTAGAAAAGCGGTCTTTAAGTCCATCTGCCAAATTTCATAATCGTGGAAGGCAGCAATGGCAAGAAGGATCCGAATGGATTTCAGCATAGCTACTGGAGAAAAGGTTTCGTCATAGTCCAAACCAGGTCGCTGACGAAAACCCTTTGCAACCAGTCTAGCTTTATAGGTCTCAACCTGTCCATCTACACCAATCTTCCTTTTGAAGATCCACTTGCATCCTACGGGTTTTACCCCATCTGGAGCAATGTCCAACGTCCATACTTTGTTGGTGTACATGGACTCCATTTCGGTCCGCATTGCATCCAGCCATTTTACCGAGTCGACGCTCTGAATGGCTTGCTGGAAGCTAGTAGGCTCATCACAATCTATGATGCAATCCTCTCTATCCCCGTCAATGAGAAAACCGTAGTATCTCTCGGGCGGATGAGACTGCCTACTACTCCTGCGGAGTGGCGTGGGAATGTCCTGATCTTTCGAACCCTCTGGTTCTACTAAGCTTTCAGTAATAGCTTGTGGTTCTGGAATTTCTTCCAGTTCTATTGCGCTCCCACTTATTTCTTTTTCTAAGAACTGATGTTCTAGAAAAAGGGCATTACGAGAAACAAGGACTTTTTGTTTCTCTGCGTAATAGAAAAGATACCCCCTGGAGTTCTTTGGGTATCCCACAAACTTGCACAGTACTGAGCGTGCCTCTAGTTTGTCTGTATGCTGCTTTTTGACATAAGCTGGACATCCCCAAATCTTCAGGTATTGAAGATAGGGTTTCTTCCCACTCCATAACTCATATGGTGTGGTGGGCACAGTCTTAGTGGGAACTCGGTTCAAAAGGTATGTAGTTGATTCTAGCGCATATCCACAGAACGATCGCGGCAACTCAGCGTTACTCATCATGGACCGTACCATATCCAATAGGGTTCTGTTACGTCTCTCTGATACACCGTTATGTTGCGGAGTGTATGGAGGAGTAAGCTGAGAGAGAATTCCATTCTCTTTTAAGTAACCCAGGAACTCGGCACTCAAGTATTCTCCACCTCGATCAGATCTCAGTGCCTTGATACTTTTGCCTGTTTGTTTTTCTACTTCATTCTTATATTCCTGGAATTTTTCAAAAGCCTTGGATTTATGCTTCATTAAGAAGACATGTCCGAACCTTGAAAAATCATCCGTAAAAGTAATGAAGTAAGAATAACCGCTTCGTGCATGTGTAGACATTGGACCGCACACGTCGCTGTGTACGAGTCCCAAGAGCTCGCTCGCTCTTACTCCGTGTCCAGTGAACGGAGTCTTTGTCATCTTTCCTTTGAGACAGGATTGACAAGTTGCATACGATTGATATTCGAACGGATCCAAATATCCTTCTGCATGTAACTTAGTCAACCTTCTCTCATGGATGTGACCCAGTCTACAATGCCATAAGAAAGTTTTATTGATTTCTGGAGACTTTCTTTTGTGTGTATTCTGGACATAGAAAATCTGTGGTTGGTTTAATACGTATATACCGTTGTTCAATGTACCTGACCCAATCAAAACTTGATTACGGTGAATGTTCACTACATTACTTACAAATGCAAATTCATAACCTTCTTTAGATAATAAAGATACAGAAATGATATTAGAGGTTGCATTTGGTACATAATAACAACTATGCAAAACCAAAAAGTGTCCATCCGACAATCCCAGGTGATAGTCCCCCACGGCCTCAGCATCCATGCTAGCACCGTTTGCAAGTCTGAGGGTCATGTCACCTGCCTTCAAAACTCTACGCTTTCTCAACGCCTGCAAAGAATTACAGATATGAGATCCTGATCCGGTATCCAATACCCAGGATGTAGAGTTTATTGATAGACAGTTTTCAATAACATACACACCTGAAGCTGAAGCCGCAACTCGCTTCAGATCCTGGGTTCTGGCCTTCCAAGCCTTGCAATCCTTTTTCCAGTGTCCACTTCTGTGACAGTAGAAGCATTCTTCCTTCCCCACCATCTTTCCCGCTACCTTTGTTGCCTTTCCTTTTCCCTTCGTATCCACTTTACTGACACCGCCTCTTGGTTTGGCGGGGGCTTTCTTCTTCTTACCCTTGGCTTTCACCCTGGATCTAGAAGAGGAAGATCCTCCTACAAACAAAGTGGATGTCTCCCTACCCTTCTGTAGGGTGCCCTCAGCACTCCTCAACATGTTCAGAAGTTCGGAAAGTTCAACCTCCTTTCCTTGCATGTTGAAGTTTAGGATAAACTGGGCGTAAGTGGAAGGAAGGGACTGGAGAATCAAATCAGTATAGAGTTCATTCTCCAACGTGGTCCCAAGGTCCGCGAGCTTCTCTATGTAGCCAATCATCTTAAGCACGTGTTCCGCTACCGATGATCCGACGGCCAATCTTGCCGAAAATAGCTTCTTCGACACTTCGTATCTTGCGATACGAGACTGCTCTCCATACAGTTCTTTTGTATGGAGAAATATGGACTCTAGGTCCATATTCTCGTGCCTCCTCTGATGTTCGTTGTCCATCGAGGCAAGTACGAGGCATTTGGCCTTCGCGAAATCTATGTCCCATGTCTTACGGATTTCTACATCCGCGACGCTGGAGGTGGGACCTGGGACAGGGGGAGCTTTGGTGGTAAGGATATACCCAAACTTGTCGTAAGTGATTGCCATCTTGACATTCCTGAGCCAATCTTTGTAATTTGGCCATGTCAGTATGTTTTTATCTAGTAATAACTTAAGTCCGGTCATGTTGAATGGTCGCTGCAATTAGGAGAGAGAAAAGAAACACTTTAGCATGATGCTCTTGCAAGTTTAGAGTGGTTTTTAGTTTGTCTAAACTGGATGGCTCCCACTGTCTCTCGAATCCCTTCTCAAACAGTAAAGAAAGGATTAGTCGGGATCAATCTCACCGTACAATACTTGCTTAACCGTTTAGCCAGGCCAGTGTCGGTACTTCGAGGGAGGTTTTCCAACGCTTTCGCGAAGTTCCTTAATTAAAGAACCTCTTTTCCCTGGGGGCATAGCCCCGCTAACACCTTTCTAGACACCTACTAGGTTTATAGCATTGATCGTTAAGTGAGAGTTTTCCCGAGGAGTAGTATATACTCACAGTAGGATCGGGATCCAAATATCATCGCGTGATAAAACCGAAGGAATCCTACCAGAATCATCACACTCCAAATGGTATGCAGCGCTAGCAAGTTTTAGTGCTTATGAAACTCCCGATGTGGATTTTTGGCCCATGCTCTTATGACCTTGGCGTGAGGTCAAAATGTCATAAGTCACATGTCAAGTTCTTCCCATCATTATCCCGGTTAATTTGAACCCACCCGTATCTACCCTTGACGTAGGCCAAATGGCAGTACGACTGTCTCAAACCAACGCATTCTATCTATGCAATAGATAACTATCCGGCAGCTACCAATCATTATGCCTTGGCGTGAGGTCAAAATACATAGTTTGAATACTACCGAACATTTAACTGAAATGATGGAGGGCTACGAATGGTTTTGGCGAAACCGTGAACGTAGTGAACTTGATATAATCGATGGAACGAGATAGCTTTTAAAAGGAGTGGTTCAAGCTCCGCGTTTAAAAGTTTAGTTTTGAAAAGAACCGAGTGGTTTTCAAAGTGTTCCAATCGACTTTTACTTGGTTATTTTCTTGCATTAGTTCTTTTAATGCGTCCCATCATTTAACCCTACCATTGCAGAAAACAACCAAAATATGACGTACGCTTATGCCATTCGCATTCGCCACAGGGCCCCGTCATCACCCGTTAGGTTACTTAACTAACGACAGAGCGGGGGTTGGGCTAGCGCGGCTGTAAAACATAAGCAACGCCTAAATAGTTATAGTATATAGATATAAAGCAATGATAGACATTACAGATCACAGATGAATACATTGGATATACTAGGAATCCGCAATCCGTACGAGCCTGCAACGAAAAGCGGATTACACGGTCACGGTGAATTGCCAATACCCTACCCAAGACCCCTACGTGTGCGGCAAACTACCCGCCAAGTACCCGAAGCGAAGCAACCTCCCTCAACACCGTGAGTAGACCACTCGGCACTTCGAGATACCCGGTAGTTTGTGCACCCCCTCCGTGGGTCTATCCTAGGAGCAAAAACATTAAAAAGAATTATACAATGACGGCTACAACCCCGACCCGGTTGTGCGGCCATATAAATAATAATACATCAATTTACATATTACAATGAATGAAAGAAAAAGAAACACTCATCTCACATCCACCTCGGCTATTCACCCGCGACAATCCAACGCATTCATATACACATACCATCATCAAACACAGATCACAGATATGTATAACCCCCACTAATCGACGTATAGCGATTAGCAGACGTTAAATACATATAAACATCACAGATATAACCCATTAGTCAAAGTGTAGTGAAGTTCGATAAAAAAAATACGGATTTATAGGTCCCCAAAAACAAATTTCTTTTCTAGAAAACCTGGGCACAAATAAACCATCTTAAAAATCCCAAAACCATGTCAGAAGAACACTGCACCAAACTCGATCCAGAACCGAGTCAACTCGGCCGCGGTTCAGCGGCAATAGCATGCTATTGCCGCGGAACCGCGGTGCTTTGAACGGTTCTCTGGATCGTTTTTGGTGAGTGTCTTAACAAAACCCTGAGTTGATTTTTGAAGTGTGATTTTTTATTTTTAGAGCAGAAAAAATTTCAACAGAAACTTAGGGTTTTGATTTTTAGGTTTTGCGATTTTTTTCGATCAAACTTCCATACACTTTACTACCTAGCTAGTTTATGTTTAGTTAGGCTCTGATACCACTGTAAGTCCACGTTGCCCACCCCGGTGCTTGCGGGGAGGCGGAAAACGGAATAAAAATCGGATTTTTACTACTCTAGGCACATGGACTAGACAAAGTCGGGATCTTTTCTAAACAAAAACTAGCTAAAAGCTAAAGAGAGTTAGCTATAGGGTAGAAAGGTTATACCTAGGGCTTTATGTCCTTCTCTCCTTGCTCCTTGTACTGAACGGAAGTGATCTCCTTGTCGTCTTCTCTCGTCGAAGAAGGATCCACCCGAGAGCCTCAACCTTTGGCTTCAACTTCAAGCTAGAAGTAACTAAAGAGCTAGAAGTGCTAAGCCTAGAACCATAGATGAGAGTAGAGATTATCAAGAAGAGGTTTTTCTCAAGCTCAAGTGTTTCTCAACACATGAGAGGGGAGAGCTTGAGAGAGAGGAAGAGGAGGAGAGAGAAAGCATATGATAGAATGAGAGAATAATGAAGCATTCTCACATATATGTGTGAATTATTGTAAATTGATAATTAGTGAGATAATTGTCATGGCTTAATCAAGACATGACCATTATCATTTCATTTTTAATGCAAATTGCAAGGATCAAAGAGCATCTTTCAAATGAAATGATGATGGTCAAAGTGTCAACCCAGGTCAACAAGTCAAGAATGTCAAATGGTCAACAACCCTAACCATGCACAATTATATTAAACTAATATCAATTAACTATAATACACACATAAGCATTAGGGTTAATAAAATGACAATGGTCATTAACCCTAATCAAAGTCCTCTCCCTCTGTCTCAATCAACTGTGCATACGCACCCGTATTCGTGATCCGAGGAACACGAACACAATGAGATAAAACCAATCCGAAATCATATACTAGGATCCGGCTTAAACCAAAGCCCGCTAGTATAAGCTGTCCGGACAGCAAACGTGCACAAGTGCGCGGATGTGAACGAACCCTGTCGCAAAACCATGCGACCTCTACTCATTTTTCCTAAAGGCGAATAGCTCTCTGTGTGGGACTATAAAGACTCGACACTACGCTGCCAGTGGGTTTAACCACAGACCGCAAGCGGCAC
Organism: Agapanthus africanus; assembly: GCA_030015575.1. NCBI lineage: Eukaryota > Viridiplantae > Streptophyta > Magnoliopsida > Asparagales > Amaryllidaceae > Agapanthus > Agapanthus africanus. Next base: position 89,180,942 of record CM057351.1, on the reverse strand, counting down.
TAGCTGTACGTAACGGTCCCCAGATAGAAGCCGATAAGAAGACTGACGAGGTGACCCCATCTGAAGTCCTACTGAGCCTGTATGTGACAGTCTCCGTACAGTCCGGTCTGTTCGTCTGATACATCGCATGGCGGGCCTAGGGGGGCGGTGAACGTCAGTCCCCTAATAGCGGTACAAGTCGTGTCAGAGTGTAGCCCAGAACACCCTGAGATAACACTGGAAACCTACCATTATATCTCGCTTGCCCTGGCCAGGGACTACTTGTGTAATGGCTCTCCTGGACACAGCGCGATGTCAACCCCCAATACCGGGAGAGAAGAATCCTGTCTAACCGTCACTGCCTCCACGTGCTTCGGGTCTGCACCCAAAAACTACCTGTTTGCACGACTCCTTTGAGCCGTGGTAGGGTAGTAATCAAAGTGCAGTGGGAACACACTCGAGGCGAAGTGACAGTGTCAAGTCAACGGACTAAGCTGTACTCATGTCACCTGGGAACTGATAACTGACGATAGGTATAATACCAACCAACGGTTCCGGACGGGTCCTGTCCAGTGTACTCGTAACCTAACGAGCACCCGCATACTATCTCAAGTACGACGTACTGACGGCTGTGGGACAGACCGTCTCCCACACTGGGATGAGAAGCGCATACGCTAGTCTACTCCGGAGTATCGATGCCCTGTCTCGATAGTCCAACGACTAGGGACCTGTATAAGGATGTGCTTATGGATTACCCAGCCCCCACGAGTGTGAGCGCCATCACAACGCTGGTAATCAAGTAAAGATCCTAAGGGCTCTACTAATATGTATATATAAGCGATATGCTAAAAGAAACACATGCACATATTGAAGTAGAGACAAACCAAGTAGCATACTACCATTTCGAGCAAGATTGTATATACAACTGTTAATATCCCAAGCCTCCATCAAGTAATATACAAACTAGTATGATACAGTAATGGCCTCTAGGGCATATACACTAACATATTGCTTATACATATTAGTAGAGCCCTTAGGATCTTTGCTTGATTACCAGCGTTGTGATGGCAGTCACACTAGTGGGGGCTGGGTAGTCTACAAGCACATCCTTATACAGGTCCCTAGTCGTAGGACTATCGAGACAGGGCATCGATACTCCGTAGTAGACTAGCGTATGCGCTTCTCATCCCAGCACGGGAGGTGGTCTGTCTCGCAGCCATCAGTACGTCGTACTGGAGATAGTAAGCGGGTGCTCGTTAGGTTACGAGTACACCGGACAATACTCGTCGGGAACTGTTTGATGGTATTATACCTATCGTCAGTTATCAGTTCCTAGGTGACATGAGTACAGCATAGTCCGTTGACTTGACACTGTCACTTCGCCTCGAGTGTGTTCCCACTGTACTTTGATTACTACCCTACCACGGCTCAAAGGAGTCGTGCAAACAGGTAGTAGTTGGGTGCAATCCCGAAGCACTTGGAGGCAGTGACGGTTTGACAGGATTCGTCTCTCCCGGTATTGGGGGTTGATATCGCGCTGTGTCTAGGAGAGCCATTACACAAAGTCCCTGGCCAGGGTAAGCGAGATAGACTGGTAGGTTTCCAGATTAAATATGTGCACTTGATGCGCAGACTTTAATCAGACGGTTGATATTACTAGCGGCTTAGGATTAAGCAAGTTTATTAAATCAGGTTTTGATTTAATAATTTACATATGTATTTATATATATATGTATTCTAGTATTATTGTTAGCTATTTATTTTCTCTCTCGGTTATTCGTATTTTGGTACGAATACGCGTATATGTATTTCGGTACATGTACCGGGAAGTATTCCGTATTTTATACGGAATAGCTTCTAGAAGATGCCACCCTTTTATTGATTTTATTTTAGAAATTCAATTAAGAAATGAGGTGGAAAAATGTGGGTCAAAGCATGGCATTAACATGGTTTTAAGGTATGGTTGCAATTGTTTATTGTTTTAATTAAAAAGGAAATGGTGATGATTTTTTTGTGGAGGAGAGAGGGAGAGGGGGCCGGCCACATATGTGTTGGATATATGTATGCCCTAGAGGCCATTATATGATAGTGGATTTATTTACATATATATATATATATATATATATATATTCAGTGTACATTCTTGCTCGACATGATAGTATGCTATCTGGTTCTTCTTTATCTGACATGTTGATTTGATCATGCTTTTATTCATTCACACATGTTGATAAAGCCCTGAGGATATAGACTTGACTACTGTGATTATGATAGAAATCATACTAGTGGGACATCTGTAGTTTATAAGCATATCCTGGAATGTCCCTAGTCGTTGGTGTATCGAGACGGGGCATCGATATACCAGAGTAGACTAGCGTATATGATACTAGACCCATATGATGGGCGATGGATGTTCCCACATTCGTCGATGTTTGACATCGAGATCGTATACGGGTGCTCAGTGGTGACTGGGTACACTGGACGGACTCACCGAGAACTCCTATATGGAATTATATCTATCGTCGGATAGCAGTTCTCAGGTGACACTGGTGCAGGTTAGTCTGTAGACCCGAGATCGTCATAGAGTCCTTTGTGTTCTCCCACTGTACTTTGATTACCACCCTACCACGGCTTTACTGAGTCGTGCAAACAGGTGGTCGTTGGGTACAGTCCCGAGACACACGAAGGATATGAGCGATAGGAGGGGTTTCGTCTCTCCCGGTATTGGGAGTTGATGCTGTGCTGTGCTCGACTGGCTATATCAGTAAGTCCCTGGCCAGGGCTGTTGAGATTTGCTGATAAGTGTTATCAGTAGTTTCTCGATCTGCTATAGACCATTCATCGGCACGACTTATTGAGTTATTGGGGTCGACGTTTGTAGGGTTCCAATGCACACTTGTGAACGTTCATATAGCATCAAACATGCCCGAATAAAATTTTACATGTGCCGAACAACCCAAAGACGGGATCTTTGCTAGATTATTAGGTTTAAGCATGCAAGATAATTTCTTTAAAGCTAAGTGTGAGGGATTTAAACCTTTATAGTCTGCTCCTTCGCTTCACAAGCTCCGAGTAGAAGTTCCTTTGCCGCGATCCACGATCTCCCGGACTCAAGAGAGGCTCCACGACTCGAACGATCCATGCTAGCTTGAAGTGTTCCGATTCTCCGATGATCTACGTCGAAGTTGCTATAACCTAAGCTTTCTCACTCTAAAGAGATGGACACCCTAATCTAATGGGCTAGATTAGATGAGGATGATGGAGTAGTATTTATGCTTTCTTTTCTATTCACTTTCTCACAAGAAATCATCACAAATGGAAATTCTAGTGAGCACTCTCTCAAAAACTAAAGAGAGAAGAAGATGAAGAATGAAGAGAATAATCCTTTTGTGATGAATAGTAGATAAATGTATATGATTGATTATGGAACCATGGTCAAGGATGAGAGGCTAAAAGTTTGTAGAGAATAAACTAGAGTTAGGGTTTGGTTAGGTTAAGGATAAGTATCAACCATAATATCTTAACCAAGACAAAATAGAATCCTTCTAGAATGAACAAGGAGCTAACCCTAATCAAACACTAATCTCATTTTATCATCCTTAAAAATGTTTCATAATATATCATTACATGTCACAATAATATATATCACATATATATTATATATTTGCAATAAAAGAAAATAATATAATTAACATATATCGCATATATATCAATATATTAATCCGGTGAGAAAATGAAATAATAAAGTGAGCCAATATTAGATAATGTAATACAATATATCATATATATCATTATACATTAAATCATCGAATCAACACTTGATCCAACGATCCGGCTATATCGAATATAACCGACTAATATATCATGTACCGATTCATCGAATCAACACTTGATCCGATGTCCCAATTCATATCTAAATATCGCGAGAATATAATACGGTATCTCATATTGCATTATCCTCAGTCCTGCACATATCATATATGTGCCTCTACTCCGTTTTGCCTGAGCTAAGAAACCTCTGTGTAGGACTCTAAAGAATCGTCAATACGCCGGTAGCAGGTGATGATCATATCAAACACCCACAAGCTGCAAGCGGTCGGCTAAACGTAACAGCCACCCAGGAATAGAGCGATAAGAAGATCAACAAGCTAGCATGTCCGTTCTCCTGTGAATCCAATCAGTAACACTCCCGTACAGTCCGGTCTGTTCGTCTGATATGTCGCATATCAAGTCTAGGGGTGGTATACGTCAGACCCCAGTAACCGATAAGTCGTGTCGATGTGAGGCTCATAACTGGTCGAGAAACTACTAGTAACACTTACCAGTATATCGCTATATCAGCCCTAGCCAGGGACTTCCAGTTATAGCCAATCGAACATAGCACAACATCAACTCCCTATATCGGGAGAGACGAATCCCGTCCTATCGCTCATTGCCTCCATGTGATTCGGGACTGTACCTAAAAGCCACCGTTTTGCACGCCCTATTGGACGTGGTAAAGTGGAAATCAAAGCATAGTGGGAATCACACAAGACTCTATAACGATATCGGGTCTACAGACTACCCTGTACCAGTGTCACCGGAGAACTGCCATCTGACGTGTGGTATATCACCATATGGGAGTTCTCGGCGAGTCCGTCCAGTGTACCCAGTCTCCACTGAGCACCCGTACACTATCCTTGATGTCAAACACTGATGGATATGGGATCATCCATCGCTCATCATATGGGTCAAGATGCGTATACGCTAGTCTACTCTGGTGTATCGATGCCCCGACTCGATATACCCTCGAATAGGAACAGTTATAGGATGTACTCATCGACTACTATGGCCCCACTAGTATGATCTCATCATAGTCCCAGTTGTCGAGTACAGATCCTAAGGGCTTTATCAACATGTGAGAGTAAGACAGTAAACCAATACAAGTCAACATGTTAAGATAAAGTGAAACCAAATAGCATACTATCATGACGAGCAAGAAAGTCCTCTCTGTATATATCCAAGCATCCATTATAATATACATCATATGTACAACAATGGCCTCTAGGGCATATACATAACTAACAATCTCCCACTTGCACTAAGGCCAGCTGCTGTAGTATCTCATACCTAGCATCCCGAATAATCTCTCAAACTGTATCTGGGGAATGGCCTTCGTGAGTGGATCCGCAGTGTTATCCTTCGTATCTACTCTCCTGACCTCGATCTTCCGGCGATCAACTATCTCCCTGATCAGGTGATACCGCCTCAGAATATGTCTGGACATCTGATGGGATCTGGGTTCCTTGGCCAAAGCCACCGCTCTATTGTTATCGCAATACAGAGGTATTGGATGTTCAATGGATGGAACCACACAAAGTTCACTAATGAACTTCTTCATCCAGACAGCCTCTTTGGCAGCATCGTTGGCAGCGATGTATTCAGCCTCCATCGTCGACTCTGCAACGGTATCCTGTTTGGAACTCTTCCAACATACCGCCCCTCCATTGAGGGTAAAGACAAATCCCGAGTGCGACTTAAAGTCGTCCTTATCCCTTTGGAAGCTTGAATCGGTAGAGGACTCCACCCGGAGTTCTCCATTACCATACACCAAGAACATGTCTCTAGTCCTTCGCAAGTACTTGAGAATGTTCTTCACAGCTGTCCAGTGACTCTCTCCAGGATCTGCTTGATACCGACTCACTACACTTAGTGAGTATGCTACATCGGGTCTGGTACATAGCATCGCATACATGATAGAGCCTATCGCCGAAGCATAGGGTATCCCTTGCATGCGAGCTCTCTCCAAATCAGTCTTGGGAGACATCTCTTTGGAGAGAGTGAGTCCAGAGATCATGGGTTGGTTCCCACGCTTGGATTCTTCCATACTAAACCTCTTTAGTATGGTGTCAATGTACCTGGATTGGGACAATCCCAGTATCCTTTAGGATTTATCTCTATAGATCCTAATCCCCAATTTTCATGAGGCATCACCTAGATATTTCATTGAGAATCTTTGTGATAAGAATAGCTTGACTGATTGCAGCATAGGAATATCATTTCTTATCAAGAGTATGTCATCCACCTATAATACGAGGAAGACAACTTTACTCTCTGCTACCTTCTTATAGATACAAGGTTCATCTATGTTTTTGATGAAGTCAAACTCTTTGACTACTACATCAAAATAGATGTTCCAACTCCGCAATGCTTGCTTTAACCCATAAATGGATTTAAGCAGTTTGCACACCTTTCCGCTGCTCCCACTATCTATGAAGCCCTCTGGCTTAGTCATGTACACGCACTCTTCTAAATCTCCATTTAGAAAGGCGGTCTTAACATCCATTTGCCAGATTTCGTAGTCATGGTATGCAGCACTGGCAAGCAAGATCCAGATGGACTTAAGCATAGCTACTGGAGAAAAGGTTTCGTCATAATCCACACCTGGTCGTTGACGAAAACCCTTTGCTACAAGTCTAGCTTTGAAAGTCTCAACTTTTCCATCTACACCAATTTTCTTTTTAAAAATCCACTTGCTCCCAATGGGTTTTACCCCTTCAGGAGCATTTTCTAAAATCCATACTTTATTGGTGTACATGGATTCCATCTCAGATCGCATTGCATCCAGCCATTTCACAGAGTCACCACTCGTGGTGGCCTGCTCGAAACTAGTCGGGTCATCATCTTCCATGATGCAATCCTCGCTTCCACCATCAATGAGAAAACCGTAGTATCTCTCAGGTTGATGAGAAACCCTGCTAGATCGGCGGAGAGGCTGGGGTTCGTCGGGTACTACTGAATCCTCTGGTTCTACCAAATCATCTGTTGTAGTTTGTTCTGCTGGAACTTCTTCCAGTTCTACCTCAATGCCACTAATCTGTTTCATAAGAAAACCTTTTTCTAAGAAAGTAGCATGTCGAGAAACAAACACCTTTTGTTCCTCGGAGTGGTAGAAGATATACCCTCGTGAATGTTTGGGATATCCAATAAACATACATAGAACAGATATTGCCTCGAGCTTGTCCGGATTTTGTGTTTTAACATAGGCCGGACAACCTCATATCTGAATAAAATTAAGACATGGTCTCTTACCATTCCATATCTCATATGGAGTGGTAGGTACTGATTTGGTTGGAACTCTATTCAATAGGTATGCAGCTTTCTCCAGTGCATATCCCCAGAAGGAAATAGGTAACTCAGCAGTGCTCGTCATAGATCGCACCATATCTAATAGAGTGCGATTTCTTCGTTCCGATACACCATTGTGCTGTGGTGTATAATGAGGAGTAAGCTGAGAGAGAATCCCATTCTCTTTTAGATAATCTAGGAACTCATTGCTTAAGTATTCACCTCCTCGATCAGATCAAAGAATCTTAAAACTTTTGCCCGTTTGATTCTCTAATTCGTGCTTATATTCTCTGAATTTCTCAAAAGCTTCAGATTTATGTTTCATCAGGAATACATATCCGAATCTTGAGAGATCGTCAGTGAATGTAATGAAGTAGGAAGGACCGTTCCTGGCATGCGTAGACATGGGACCGCATACATCACTATGTACCAGTCCTAAGAGTTCCGTAACTCTTTCTCCGTGTCCACTAAACGGAGCTTTGGTCATTTTTCCTTTGAGACATGAATGGCAAGTATCATAAGATGATAATTCGAACGGATTCAAATAACCATCCTTATGTAACTTAGCCAGTCGTGTCGCATTGATATGACCAAGTCTACAATGCCACAAGAAGGATTCGTTCATTTCTGAACTTTTCCTCTTGTGTGTGTTTTGTATATTGAGGACTGTATTCTGATTTAGAATGAATATGCCATTATGTAACGAGCCTGATGCAATCAACTTTTGATCTAGGAATATGTTCATAACATTATCCTTTACTACAAAATTATATCCTTCTTTACTTAATAATGAAACTGATATAATGTTGCACATCATGTTCGGTATATAATAGCACTCATTTAGAATCAGTGTATTACGACTTGGCAATACAAGGTGATATTCGCCAACTGCTTTGGCTGCAATACTTGCACCGTTCCCTACTTGAACGGAATGATCACCTTTTCCCAGTTCTCTACCTTTACGTAGCCCATGTAACAGTTTACATATGTGGCATTCAGATCCGGTATCTAATACCCAGGACGTAGGGTGAACTGAGAAACAATTCTCAATAACTAACACACCTGAAGAAGATGCATCAACATGCATGTTCTTTTGGGCGGCGTGTGAATCCAGATATTCTCCTGTTTCTTGTTCAGTCTTATAACTGTTATAAGAAAGAATGGGTCCAACGTTCCCCTGTTCAGTATAATAAGCGGGTTCAGTCAATACATCTATATTATTATCTTGATTATGGCCTGACATGGTCGCTACCTGGAGAGAGAGAGAAGAAAACACTTTAGCGTATGCTCTTGCAAGATTAGATTGGTTATTAGCTTATCTAATCAGGATGTCTTCCACTGTTTTTATCAAATCTACCTTCAAACCCTAAAAGGTAAGATTAGCCGGGATTAATTACACCCTACAATTTCATCAATCTTTCAGCCAGATCAGTGTCGGTACTTTGAGGGAGGTTCCCCGTGCTTTCGCACGGACCTAATTATAGTAAACCTCATTTTCCCAGAGGCGTAACCCCGTTAACACTTTTCTAGACACCTACTTGATCGACTAATTGTCCTGTGTAAAACTCTCTCAGGAGTAACTCTTACTCGCAGTGGGTATCGGGATCCAGCTATCTCATAGAAGGTATGCAATCTCATTGCAAATTTCAACACTTGAAATTCCCGATAATGCTTTTACCCCTAGCGTCCCATGACCTTGACGGAGGCCAAACTACCCACAGGGCGCTAGTCAAGTTCAACCCGTCATTTCTTGATTGGATTAAACCCACCCGTACGACCCTTGACGAAGGACAAACTACGCCGTACGAATACCCCAATCCAATCTTCATCATATGCATAAGCAGATAAATACTAGTTAGCTACCGTACACTACGCCTTGACGGAGGCCAAACTACCGCAGCACGAATACTAAGTAGTACTTATCTGAAATGACGGAGGGCTACGCAGGTTTTTCAGAAAACCATGAGCGTAATGAACTTGATATCGTCGTAGAATCATGTGAAAATTTTGAAATGGAGTGTTTTTTAGGCTTTCATTTGTTTTGCTAAAGAGGTCACTCCCGGTAAAAGGATCTCGGCTCTTTCCTCATCGAATAAGGTGCAGGACATATCATATATATCACTGTGCAAAGCGAAACTCTAAAAGCAATCAAAAGACAAACTGAGTTTTGTAGCATCTGCCAGTTTCGCTAAAGAGGTCACTCCTGGTGAAGGGATCTCGGCTCTTTCCTCATCGAATAAGGTGCAGGGTATATCATATATACCACTATGCAAAGCAAAACTGTAGCTACCCTTTTTATAAAGTTTTGATTCTACAACATCTTATAGGTTTCTTTTCTTTTTATTAATCTCATTAAAAAAAAATCCTATCAGCTTATGCTTCCTAAGCATCACAGATAAATACGACGTACACTTATGCCATCCGCATTCGCCTCGATGTCCCCTCGTGCACCGTTAGGTTAGGTAACTAACGACAGAGCAGGGCAGGGCTAGTGCGGGTGTAAAACATAAGTAACGTCTATATAATATATCATATATACTATATACTGTATCCATCACAACATATCAAATGATCACATCACAGATATCACAGCAGAAACATAGATATAATGTGGGATATACTAGGACATCCGTATTTAGTATTTAGCCAACAATAGAAAATACGGATTCCACAATCGCGATGAATAGCTAAGCCCACACCCTGGACCCCTACGAGAGCGGCAAGCGACCCAACCAATTCTGGAGTTTAGGAGACCCGGTCTCGACTCCTCGAGATGGCCTCCCACTGAACCCCAGAACCCGGTCACCTGTACTCCCCTCCTTGGGTCCATCCTAATGCGGAAAAGTAAATAATATACAACACTGGTGGCATCAACCTCAACATGGAAGTGCCCCAAATAAAAGAATATTACATTACATTTGAATTTACATGAATGAAAATATAAAACTCTCATCTCACATAAAACCCCCGGCTATTCAATCGCGACAATCCTCCACATCATATCTCAGCAACACATAATATCTCATATCATCAACGTAAGTAAGTATGCATACACCGATCGTCGTCGATGTATAGCAACAAAAACCGGCAATACAACTACATACTACACTTACGGTCATAGAAAAGAAATTGTAAAACTACAATATTTGGAATCCACAATCACTTTAGACATCGTAAATCCGAAATATCACATACTTCGCATTTCATGCCTAACACAATGAATTCCACATATTGTATCACATTCCAGATAAATAGACAGTATTAAACTTTTCGAATAGATAATCAAATACCCAAAATTTCCCAAATAGCTCAACACTTGAGCGGAGTTCAAATAATCCCAGAATATGTCACAGTACCAGTGATCCAGCCGTAGAAGGGTCAAGCCAACGCCTCACATGTGGCACGCCGTACTGCCCCAAACCCGAAGGTTCAAAAGGCAGTTCAAGACGGTCACATAATCAAGTTAAGGTTTCTTGTCTTCTAGAGGGTCCACCATGTTACTTGCACATTTTTCGAAAGATTTAAACCCGATAAAAATTCAACACTTGAAAATTTTGCCGTTCCAGGAAAAAATGAGTTAATGATATCCGTTCGAACATTTTAACAGTTTCTGAATATCCGGAAAGAACAACGAATTTAAATATTCCGATCGAATCTACGATTACAAAATAAACCCCAGAATACTCAACACTTGAGTCAGATTAAAAATACCCATAAAATTTAACATACAGAAATAGATATTATAGTTCAAATACCAGTGCATGTCTCATCTGTACGGCCGCGGAACCGCGGTCCAAGGGTTGTACGGCCGCGGTTCCGCGGTGGACTATACGGATCATGCATTCGTATTTCACTATAATTCTTCTATTTCCCTGCCGAATTTTTTAGGAATTTTTAATTCATAAAAATCCCAGTTTTTGAAAAATAACCAGAGAGGGGGTAAACTTTGTCGGTTCGGGTTCGATCGGAGTTTTAACTTCGTAAACACGTCGCCTAATGCTCTAACCAGGCTCTGATACCACTGTAGGGTTCCAATGCACACTTGTGAAGGTTCATATAGCATCAAACTGTAAGTCCACGTTGCCCACCCCGGTGCTTGCGGTGAGGCGGAAAACGGAATAAAAATCGGATTTTTACTACTTTAGGCAACATGGACTAGACAAAGGAGGATCTTTGCTAAACAAAAACTAGCTAAATCTAACTAGAAACTAGCTAAAGGGTAGAATGGTTATACCTAGGGCTTTATGTCCTTCTCTCCTTGCTCCTTGGAGTAGTAGAAAGGGATCACCTTTGTCGTCTTCTCACGTCGAAGAAGGATCCACCCGAGAGCCTCAACCTTTGGCTTCAACTTCAAGCTAGAAGTAACTAGGGTGCTAGAAGTGCTAATCCTAGAACCCTAGATGAGAGTAGAGATTACTATGGAATGGTTTTTCTCAAGCTCAAGTGTTTCTCAACACATGAGAGAAGAGAGCTTGAGGAAGAGGAAGAGCAAGAGAGAGAAAGTATATGATAGAATGAGAGAATTATGAAGCATTCTCACATATATGTTTGAATTATTGTAAATTGATAATTAGTGAGATAATTGTCATGGCTTAATCAAGACATGACCATTATCATTTCATTTTTAATGCAAATTGCAAGGATCAAAGAGCATCTTCCAAATGAAATGATGATGGTCAAAGTGTCAACCTAGGTCAACAAGTCAAGAATGTCGAATGGTCAACAACCCTAACCATGAACAATTATATTAAACTAATATCAATTAACCATAATACACACATAAGCATTAGGGTTAATAAAATGACAATGGTCATTAACCCTAATCAAAGTCCTCTCCCTCTGTCTCAATCAACTGTGCATACGCACCCGTATTCGAGATCCGAGGAACACGAACACAATGAGATAAAACCAATCCCTAATCATATACTAGGATCCGGCTTATACCAAAGCCCGCAAGTATAAGCTGTCCGGACAGCAAACGTGCACAAGTGCGTGGATGTGAACGAACCCTGTCGCAAAACCATGCGACCTCTACTCATTTTTCCTAAAGGCGAATAGCTCTCTGTGTGAGACTCTAAAGACTCGACACTACGCTGGCAGTGGGTTTAACCACAGACCGCAAGCGGCACTAGCTGTACGTAACGGTCCCCAGGTAGATGCCGATAAGAAGACTGACGAGGTGACCCCATCTGAACTCCTACTGAGCCTGTATATGACAGTCTCCGTACAGTCCGATCTGTTCGTCTAATACATCGCATGGCGGGCCTAGGGGGCGGTGAACGTCAGTCCCCTAATAGCGGTATAAGTCGTGTCGGAGGGTAGCCCAGAACACCCTGAGATAACACTGGAAACCTACCAGTATATCTCGCTTGCCCTGGCCAGGGACTACTTATGTAATGGCTCTCCTGGACACAGCGCGATGTCAACCACCAATACCGGGAGCGACGAATCCCGTCTAACCGTCACTGCCTCCAAGTGTTTCGGGACTGCACCCAAAAATTACCTGTTTGCACAACTCCTTTGAGCCGTGGTAGGGTAGTAATCAAAGTGCAGTGGGAACACACTCGAGGCGAAGTGACAGTGTCAAGTCAGCGGACTAAGTTGTACTCATGTCACCTGGGAACTGATAACTGACGATAGCTATAATACCAACCAACAGTTCCCGACGAGTCCTGTCCAGTGTACTCGTAACCTAACGAGCACCCGCATACTATCTCAAGTACGACGTACTGACGGCTGTGGGACAGACCGTCTCCCACGCTGGGATGAGAAGCGCATACGCTAGTCTACTCCGGAGTATCGATGCCCTGTCTCGATAGTCCAAAGTTTAGGTACCTGTATAAGGATGTGCTTATAGATTACCCAGCCCCCACGAGTGTGAGCGCCATCACAACGCTTGTAATCAAGCAAAGATTCTAAGGGCTCTACTAATATGTATATATAAGCGATATGCTAAAAGAAACACATGCACATATTGAAGTAGAGACAAACCAAGTAGCATACTACCATTTCGAGCAAGATTGTATATACAACTGTGAATATCCCAAGCTTCCATCAAGTAATATACAAACTAGTATGATACAGTTGTATGGCCTCTAGGGCATATACACTAACAATCTCCCACTTGCACTAAGGCCATGTACTGGCGTATCGAAGACCTATCATCTCGATCAGCCGCTCGAACTGAGTCTGGGGCAAGGCCTTGGTGAATAGATCTGCAGTGTTATCTTCTGAAGAAACCCTCCGAACCTCGATCTCCTGGCGATCCACGATCTCCCTGATCAGGTGATACCGCCTCAAGATGTGTCTGGATTTCTGATGGGACCTGGGTTCCTTCGCTAAAGCTATAGCCCCGTTGTTGTCGCAATACAGAGGTATTGGGTCAACAATGGATGGAACCACCTGAAGTTCTTTCAAGAACTTCATCATCCAGACAGCTTCTTTTGCGGCATCAGATGCAGCGATGTATTCCGCTTCCATAGTCGGGTCAGCAACGGTTTCCTGTTTGGAGCTCTTCTAACACACCGCCCCTCCATTGAGGGTAAAGACAAAACCCGACATGGACTTGGAATCATCCTTGTCACTCTGGAAGCTGGAGTCAGCAAAGGCCTCAATCTGGAGGTCTTTTCCGCCATACACCAAGAACATCTCCTTAGTCCTTCTCAGGTACTTGTGAATGTTCTTTACCGCTATCCAATGTTTCTCCCCAGGGTTTGACTGATACCTTCTTACCACACTCAGTGCATAAGCCTCATCCGGTCTGGTACACAACATCGCATACATTATAGAGCCTACCGCAGAAGCGTAGGGTATAATAGACATGCGATCCCTCTCCAAATCAGTCTTGGGAGACATCTCTTTGGAGAGGGTGATCCCGTGACAAGCCGGTAGATTACCACGCTTGGAATCTTCCGTACTGAATCTCTTCAGTATGGTGTCAATGTACCTGGACTGTGAAAGTCCTAATATCCTCTTGGATCTGTCACGGTAGATCCGGATACCCAGAATGTATGAGGCATCACCCAGGTCTTTCATGGAGAACCTGTGTGACAAGAACCCCTTGACAGATTGTAGCATAGGAATGTTATTTCCTATTAAGAGAATGTCATCCACGTATAAAACGAGGAATACTACAGTTCTCGCTTCAAATCTACAATAGATGCATGGTTCATCTGGATTTTTGATAAAGCCAAATTCCTTGACCGTCTCATTAAAACAGATGTTCCAACTCCGCGATGCCTGCTTTAGTCCATAAATGGACTTAAGCAACTTGCACACCTTTCCGCTGCTCCCACTCTGAATGAAACCCTCTGGCTGGTCCATATAGACACATTCTTCTGAATGTCCATTTAGAAAAGCTGTCTTTACGTCCATCTGCCAAATCTCATAATCGTGGAAGGCAACAATGGCAAGAAGGATCCGAATGGATTTCAGCATAGCTACTGGAGAAAAGGTTTCGTCATAGTCCAAACCAGGTCTTTGACGAAAACCCTTTGCAACCAGTCTAGCTTTATAAGTCTCAACCTGTCCATCTACACCAATCTTCCTTTTGAAGATCCACTTGCATCCTACGGGTTTTACCCTATCTGGAGCAATGTCCAACGTCCATACTTTGTTGGTGTACACGGACTCCATTTCGGTCCGCATTGCATCCAGCCATTTTACCGAGTCGACGCTCTGAATGGCTTGCTGGAAGCTAGTAGGCTCATCACAGTCTATGATGCAATCCTCTCTATCCCCGTCAATGAGAAAACCGTAGTATCTCTCAGGCGGATGAGACTACCTACTACTCCTGCGGAGTGGAGTGGGAATGTCCTGATCTTTCGAACCCTCTGGTTCTACTAAGCTTTCAGTAATAGCTTGTGGTTTTGGATTTTCTTCCAGTTCTATTGCGCTCCCACTTATTTCTTTTTCTAAGAACTGGTGTTCTAGAAAGTGGGCATTACGAGAAATAAGGACTTTTTGTTCCTCTGCGTAATAGAAAAGATACCCCCTGGAGTTCTTTGGGTATCCCACAAACTTGCACAGTACCGAGCGTGCCTCTAGTTTGTCTGTATGCTGCTTTTTGACATAAGCTGGACATCCCTAAATCTTCAGGTATTGAAGATAGGGTTTCTTCCCACTCTATAACTCATTTGGTGTGGTAGGCACTGTCTTAGTGGGAACTCGGTTCAAAAGGTATGCAGCTGTTTCTAGCGCATATCCCCAGAACGATTGCGGCAACTCAGCGTTACTCATCATGGACCGTACCATATCCAATAGGGTTCGGTTCCGTCTCTCCGATACACTGTTATGTTGCGGAGTGTATGGAGGAGTAAGCTGAGAGAGAATTCCATTCTCTTTTATGTAACCCAAGAACTCGGCACTCAAGTATTCACCACCTCGATCAGATCTTAGTGTCTTGATACTTTTGCCTGTTTGTTTTTCTACTTCATTCTTGTATTCCTGGAATTTTTCAAAAGCTTCAGATTTATGCTTCATTAAGAAGACATGTCCGAATCTTGAAAAATCATCCGTAAAAGTAATGAAGTAAGAATAACCGCTTCGTGCATGTGTAGACATTGGACCGCACACGTCGCTGTGTACGAGTCCCAAGAGCTCGCTCGCTCTTTCCCCGTGTCCAGTGAACGGAGTCTTTGTCATCTTTCCTTTGAGACAGGATTGACAAGTTGCATACGATTGATATTCGAACGGATCCAAATATCCTTCTGTATGTAACTTAGTCAACCTTCTCTCATTGATGTGACCCAGTCTACAATGCCATAAGAAAGTTTTATTGATTTCTGGAGACTTTCTTTTGTGTGTATTCTGGACATTGAAAATCTGTGGTTGGTTTAAAACGTATATACCGTTGTTTAATGTACATGACCCAATCAAAACATTATTAAGGTGAATGTTCACTACATTACTTACAAATGCAAATTCATAACCTTCTTTAGATAATAAAGATACAGAAATGATATTACAGGTTGCATTTGGTACATAATAACAACTACGCAAAACCAAAAAGTGTCCATCCGACAATCCCAGGTGATAGTCCCCCACGGCCTCAGCATCCATGCTAGCACCGTTTGCAACTCTGAGGGTCATGTCACCTGCCTTCAAAACTCTACGCTTTCTCAACGCCTGCAAAGAATTACAGATATGAGATCCTGATCCGGTATCCAATACCCAGGATGTAGAGTTTATTGATAGACAGTTTTCAATAACATACACACCTGAAGCTGAAGCCGCAACTCGCTTCAGATCCTGGGTTCTGGCCTTCCAAGCCTTGCAATCCTGTTTCCAGTGACCACTTTTGTGATAGTAGAAGCATTCTTCCTTCCCCACCAGCTTTCCCGCTATTTTAGTTGCCTTTCCCTTTCCTTTCGTATCCACTTTACTGACACCGCCTCTTGGTTTGGCGGGGGCTTTCTTCTTCTTACCCTTGGCTTTCGCCCTATATGTAGAAGAGGAAGATCCTCCTACAAACAAAGTGGATGTCTCCCTACCTTTCTGTAGGGTGCCCTCTGCACTCCTCAACATGTTCAGAAGTTCGGAAAGTTCAACCTCCTTTCCTTGCATGTTGAAGTTTAGGACAAACTGGGCGTAAGTGGAAGGAAGGGACTGGAGAATCAAATCAGTATAGAGTTCATTCTCCAACGTGGTCCCAAGGTCCGCGAGCTCCTCTATGTAGCCAATCATCTTAAACACGTGTTCCGCTACCGATGATCCGATGGCCAATCTTGCCGAAAATAGCTTCTTTGACACTTCGTATCTTGTGATACGAGACTGCTCTCCATACAGTTCTTTTGTATGGAGAAATATGGACTCTAGGTCCATATTCTCATGCCTCCTCTGATGTTCGTTGTCCATCGAGGCAAGCACGAGGCATTTGGCCTTCGCGCAATCGATCTCCCATTTCTTACGGATTTCCTTATCCGTTACGTTGGAGGTGGGACCTGGGACAGGGGGAGCTTTGGTGGTAAGGACATACCCCAACTTATCGTAAGTGATTGCCATCTTGACATTCCTGAGCCAATCTTTGTAGTTTGGCCCTGTCAGTATGTTTTTATCTAGTAATAACTTAAGTCCGGTCATGTTGAATGGTCGCTGTAATTAGGAGAGAGAAAAGAAACACTTTAGCATGATGCTCTTGCAAGTTTAGAGTGGTTTTTAGTTTGTCTAAACTGGATGGCTCCCACTGTCTCTCGAATCCCTTCTCAAACCGTAAAGAAAGGATTAGTCGGGATCAATCTCACCATACAATACTTGCTTAACCGTTCAGCCAGGCCAGTGTCGGTACTTCGAGGGAGGTTTTCCAACGCTTTCGCGAAGTTCCTTAATTAAAGAACCTCTTTTCCCTGGGGGCGTAGCCCCGCTAACACCTTTCTAGACACCTACTAGGTTTATAGCATTGATCGTTAAGTGAGAGTTTTCCCGAGGAGTAGCATATACTCACAGTATGATCGGGATCCAAATATCATCGCGTGATAAAACCGAAGGAATCCTACCAGAATCATCACACTCCAAATGGTATGCAGCGCTAGCAAGTTTTAGTACTTATGAAACTCCCGATGTGGATTTTTGCCCCATGCTCTTATGACCTTGGCGTGAGGTCAAAATGTCATAAGTCACATGTCAAGTTCTTCCCATCATTATCCCGGTTAATTTGAACCCACCCGTACCTACCCTTGACGTAGGCCAAAATGGTAGTACGACTGTCTCAAACCAACGCATTCTATCTATGCAACAGATAAATATCCGGCAGCTACCAATCACTATGCCTTGGCGTGAGGTCAAAATACATAGCTTGAATACTACCGAATATTTAACTGAAATGATGGAGGGCTACGAATGGTTTTGGCGAAACCGTGAACGTAGTGAACTTGATATAATCGATGGAACGAGATAGCTTTTAAAAGGAGTGGTTCAAGCTCCGCATTTAAAAGTTTAGTTTTGAAAAGAACCGAGTGGTTTTCAAAGTGTTCCAATCGACTTTTACTTGGTTTATTTTCTTGCATTAGTTCTTTTAATGCGTCCCATCATTTAATCCTACCATTGCAGAAAACAACCAAAATATGACGTACGCTTATGCCATTCGCATTCGCCACAGGGCCCCGTCATCACCCGTTAGGTTACTTAACTAACGACAGAGCGGGGGCTGGGCTAGCGCGGCTGTAAAACAAAAGCAACGCCTAAATAGTTATCATATATAAATATATAGCAATGATAAACATTACAGATCACAGATGAATACATTGGATATACTAGGAATCCGCAATCCGTTCGAGCCTGCAACGAAAAGCGGATTACACGGTCGCGGTGAATAGCCAATACCCCACCCAAGACCCCTACGGTGGCGGCAAACTACCCGCCAAGTATCCGAAGCGAAGCAACCTCCCTCAACACCGTGAGTAGGCCACTCGGCACTTCGAGATACCCGGTAGTTTGTGCACCCCCTCCATGGGTCTATCCTAGGAGCAAAAACAGTAAAAAGAATTATACAATGACGGCTACAACCCCGACCCGGTTGTGCGGCCAAATAAATAATATTACATCAATTTACATATTACAATGAATGAAAGAAAAAGAAACACTCATCTCACATCCACCCCGGCTATTCACACGCGACAATCCAACGCATTCATATACACATACCAACATCAAACACAGATCACAGATATGTATAACCCCCACTAATCGACATATAGCGATTAGCCGATGTTCAATACATATAAACATCACAGATACAACCGATTAATCAAAGTATAGTGAAGTTCGATCAAAAATACGGATTTATAGGCCCCCAAATACAAATTTCTTTTCTGGAAAATCTGGGCTGAAATAAACCATCTTAAAAATCCCAAAACCACAACCTAAGAACACTGCACCAAACTCGGTCATGAACCGAGTCAAAACGGCCGCGGTTCCGCGGCAATGGGTATACTTTTGCCGCCGAACCGCCGCGCTTTGAAGGGATCACTCGACCGTTTTTGGTGGGCTTCTTCACAAAACCCTGAGATGATTTTTGGAGTATGACTTTTTATTTTTAGAGCAGAAAAATTTTTAACAGAAACTTAGGGTTTTGCATGTCGTAGTTTTACGATTTTTCCGATCGAACTTCTATACACTTTACTACCTAGCTAGTTTATGTTTAGTTAGGCTCTGATACCACTGTAAGTCCACGTTGCCCACCCCGGTACTTGCGGGGAGGCGGAAAACGGAATAAAAATCGGATTTTTACTACTTTAGGCAACATGGACTAGACAAAGGAGGATCTTTGCTAAACAAAAACTAGCTAAATCTTACTAGAAACTAGCTAAAAGGTAGAATGGTTATACCTAGGGCTTTATGTCCTTCTCTCCTTGCTCCTTGGAGTAGTACAAAGGGATCACCTTTGTTGTCTTCTCACGTCGAAGAAGGATCCACCCGAGAGCCTCAACCTTTGGCTTCAACTTCAAGCTAGAAGTAACTAGGGTGCTAGTAGTGCTAATCCTAGAACCCTAGATGAGAGTAGAGATTACTATGGAATGGTTTTTCTCAAGCTCAAGTGTTTCTCAACACATGAGAGTGGAGAGCTTGAGGAAGAGGAAGAGCAAGAAAGAGAAAGTATATGATAGAATGTGAGAATTATGAAGCATTCTCACATATATGTTTGAATTATTGTAAATTGATAATTAGTGAGATAATTGTCATGGCTTAATCAAGACATGACCATTATCATTTCATTTTTAATGTAAATTGCAAGGATCAAAGAGCATCTTCCAAATGAAATGATGATGGTCAAAGTGTCAACCTAGGTAAACAAGTCAAGAATGTCAAATGGTCAACAACCCTAACCAAGCACAATTATATTAAACTAATATCAATTAACCATAATACACACATAAGCATTAGGGTTAATAAAATGACAATGGTCATTAACCCTAATCAAAGTCCTCTCCCTCTGTCTCAATCAACTGTGCATACGCTCCCGTATTCGTGATCCGAGGAACACGAACACAATGAGATAAAACCAATCCCTAATCATATACTAGGATCCGGCTTATACCAAAGCCCGCAAGTATAAGCTGTCCGGACAGCAAACGTGCACAAGTGCGCGGATGTGAACGAACCCTGTCGCAAAAACATGCGACCTCTACTCATTTTGCCTAAAGGCGAATAGCTCTCTGTGTGGGACTCTAAAGACTCGACACTATGCTGGCAGTGGGTTTAACCACAGACCGCAAGCGGCACTAGCTGTACGTAACGGTCCCCAGGTAGATACCGATAAGAAGACTGACGAGGTGACCCCATCTGAACTCCTACTGAGCCTGTATATGACAGTCTCCGTACAGTCCGGTCTGTTCGTCTGATACATCGCATGGTGGGCCTAGGGGGGCGGTGAACGTCAGTCCCCTAATAGCGGTATAAGTCGTGTCGGAGTGTTGCCCAGAACACCCTGAGATAACACTGGAAACCTATCAGTATATCTCGCTTGCCCTGGCCAGGGACTACTTATGTAATGGCTCTCCTGGACACAGCGCGATGGCAACCCCCAATACCGGGAGTGACGAATCCTGTCTAACCGTCCCTGCCTTCAAGTGCTTCGGGACTGCACCCAAAAACTACCTGTTTGCACGACTCCTTTGAGCCGTGGTTGGGTAGTAATCAAAGTGCAGTGGGAACACACTCGAGGCGAAGTGACAGTGTAAAGTCAGCGGACTAAGTTGTACTCATGTCACCTGGGAACTGATAACTGACGATAGGTATAATACCAACCAACAGTTCCCGACGAGTCCTGTCCAGTGTACTCGTAACCTAACGAGCACCCGCATACTATCTCAATTACGACGTACTGACGACTGTGGGACAGACCGTCTCCCACGCTGGGATGAGAAGAGCATACGCTACTCTACTCTGGAGTATCGATGCCCTGTCTCGATAGTCCAACGACTAGGGACCTGTATAAGGATCTGCTTATAGATTACCCAGCCCCCACGAGTGTGAGCGCCATTACAACGCTGGTAATCAAGCAAAGATCCTAAGGGCTCTACTAATATGTATATCAGCGATATGCTAAAAGAAACACATGCACATATTGAAGTAGAGACAAACCAAGTAGCATACTACCATTTCGAGCAAGATTGTATATACAACTGTGAATATCCCAAGCTTCCATCAAGTAATATACAAACTAGTATGATACAGTAATGGCCTCTAGGGCATATACACTAACACAAACATGCCCGAATAAAATTTTACATGTGCCGAACAACCCAAAGACGGGATCTTTGCTAGATTATTAGGGTTAAGCATGCAAGATAACATCTTTAAAGCTAAGTGTGAGGGATTACAACCTTTGTAGTCCGCTCCTTCGCTTCATAAACTCCGAGTAGAAGTCCCTTTGCCGCGATCAACGATCTCCCGGACTCAAGAGAGGCTCCATGACTCGAACGATCCATGCTAGCTTGAAGAGTTCCGATTCTCCGATGATCTACGTCGAAGTTGCTATAACCCAAGCTTTCTCACTCTAAAGAGATGAACACCCTAATCTAATGGGCTAGATTAGATGAGGATGATGGAGTAGTATTTATGCTTTCTTTTCTATTCACTTTCTCACAAGAAATCATCACAAATGGAAATTCTAGTGAGCTCTCTCTCAAAAACTAAAGATAGAAGAAGATGAAGAATGAAGAGAATAATCCTTTTGTGATGAATAGTAGATAAATGTATATGATTGATTATGGAACCATGGTCAAGGATGAGAGGCTAAAAGTTTGTAGAGAATAAACTAGAGTTAGGGTTTGGTTAGGTTAAGGATAAGTATCGACCATAATATCTTAACCAAGACAAAATAGAATCCTTCTAGAATGTACAAGAAGGAGCTAACCCTAATCAAACCCTAATCTCTTTTTATCATCCTTAAACATGTTTCATAATATATCATTACATGTCACAATAATATATATCACATATATATTATATATTTGCAACAAAAGAAAATAATACAATTAACATATATCGCATATATATCAATGTATTAATCCGGTGAGAAAATGAAATAATAAAGCGAGCCAATATTAGATAATGTAATAAAATATATCATATATATCATTATACATTAAATCATCGAATCAACACTTGATCCAACGATCCGGCTATATCGAATATAACCGACTAATATATCATGTACCGATTCATTGAATCAACACTTGATCCGATGTCCCGATTCATATCTAAATATCGCGAGAATATAATACGGTATCTCATATCGCATTATCCTCGGTCCTGCACATATCACATATGTGCCTCTACTCCGTTTTGCCTGAGCCAAGAAACCTCTGTGTAGGACTCTAAAGAATCGTCAATACGCCGGTAGCAGGTGATGATCATATCAAACTCCCACAAGCTGCAAGCGGTCAGCTAAACATAACAGCCACCCAGGAATTGAGCAATCAGAAGATCAACAAGCTAGCCTGTCCGTTCTCCTGTGAATCCAATCAGTAACACTCCCGTACAGTCCGGTCTGTTCGTCTGATATGTCGCATATCAAGTCTAGGGGTGGTATACGTCAGACTCCAGTAACCGATAAGTCGTGTCAATGTGAGGCTCATAACAGGTCGAGAAACTACTAGTAACACTTTCCAGTATATCTCTATATCAGCCCTGGCCAGGGAATTTCAGTTATATCCAATCGAACACAGCACAACATCAACTCCCTATACCGGGAGAGACGAATCCCCTCCTATCGCTCATTGCCTCCATGTGATTCGGGACTGTACCCAAAAGCCACCATTTTGCACGCCCTATTAGACGTGGTAAGGTGGAAATCAAAGCACAGTGGGAATCACACAAGACTCTATGACGATATCGGGTCTACAAACTACCCTGTACCAGTGTCACCGGAGAACTGCCATCTGACGTGTGGTATATCACCATCTGGGAGTTCTCGGCGAGTCCGTCCAGTGTACCCAGTCTCCACTGAGCACCCGTACACCATCCTTGATGTCAAACACCGATGGATATGGGATCATCCATCGCCCATCATATGGGTCAAGATGCGTATACGCTAGTCTACTCTGGTGTATCGATGCCCCGTCTCGATATACTCTCGATTAAGAACAGTTATAGGATGTACTCATCGACTACTATGGCCCCACTAGTATGATCTCATCATAGTCCCAGTAGTCGAGTACAGATCCTAAGGGTTTTATCAACATGTGAGAGTAAGACAGTAAACCAATACAAGTCAACATGTTAAGATAAAGTGAAACCAAATAGCATACTATCATGACGAGCAAGAAAGTCCTCTCTGTATATATCCAAGCATCAATTATAATATACATCATATGTACAACAATGGCCTCTAGGGCATATACATAACTAACAACGTTACCATCCCTAGACTTGATATGCAGCATATCTGACGAAGAGACCGGACTGTACAGTAGTGTTGCCGGTTGGCTCGACGGGAGTTTTGACAGGTTCGCTTGTTTTCTTCTGATCGCTCAATACGCGGGTGGCCGTTACGTTTAGCTGACCGCTTGCGGCTTGTAGGAATTTGATATGATCATTACCTACTGCCGGCGTATTGACGAGTCGTAGAGTCCCACAATGAAGTTTCCTAGCTCAGGCGAAAAGATGTGGTGTGCATATGAGATATGCGCGGGGACCAGATTAAATACGGATATGTGATACCGTATATTAATCGGGCATTTTCTATTAGTCGGGTCGTATGTGATATGACCGGTTTGCAAAATCAAGTGTTGATTTTACAAATGACTTTTAGATTAATTCTTTAATCAAACTCTTTTTCTATTTTTGTATGCATGCATGTATGCACATGATGATGCGCATGGATACATACATACATTGTATCATGGTTGTTGATACATGTTTGGTGGCAATGCAAGACTTATATTGTAGAATTATCTATTTATTTATCATTTAGAAAAAGAGAAAGGATAATTCACATAAGGTTTATACTTATCATCTTTGACCATGCTTCAACCACCATTTAACCATGAGTTAATTATCCTTTTGTCTTTAACCCATTTGATGAAAATCTAGATGATTCTAACCATGGTTGAAGTGAGAAAGGATTAATATAGATTATTCTTTTCTCACTTCAATAATTATTCACTCTCATAACTTTTCTTTTGTGAGAGAGCTTAGCCACCATCTTCTTCTTCCTCTCTTGAGAATTTTCTTGAGTGAGGTTGAGAAAATTAAAGAGTTTTATTATAGAATACAAACCACATCATCATACTACACACATCTAGCCCATTTGTGTAGGGTGTTTGCTCTACTTCATTCACATATCGAGTAAAGCAAGGAGCTTTGGGTAAAGGAGCTTCGGGTGGATCGTCGTGGACTTAGAAGACCTCAAGCGAACCTTTTTCCAACCCTCAAGTAGCCAAGGAGTCTAGCGTAGGGAGATACAAAGGTTGTACTCTCAAAACTCTAGCTTTTATTACTTGTGATGTTGTCTTTGTAATGAAACCTTAATTTTCTAGTGATGATTCTTTGTATGTTCACTTAGCACCTTAAAAAAATGATTTTGAGACATGTGATGCTTCCAAACCCTTCATGAGGTGCTAGGTAAACCTAACATTGGTATCAGAGCCTAGCTAGAGCTTTAGGCAATGCTTTAGCGAAGTTAAAACTCCGATCGAACCAAAAATATGGATTTTTTAACCCTCTCTGGACAATTTTTGAAACTATGTTATTTTCAGAATTAAAAATACGTAAAAAATTCAGCAGGGAAATCTAAGCAAAACACGAAGCCATAATCCGTACATTACGCCGCGGAACCGCGGCTAGACCTTGCTTGGGCCGCGGATCCACGGCCGTACAGTAACATTATAGCCTCGTTTTTGTACAGTAATGATCTAGTCTGCTTGTACATATTTTTGGGTAATTTTAATCTGATTCAAGTGTTCTATGTTGTGGGGATTGTTTTGGATTCGATGATTCGATCGGAATTTTAATTTCGTGTTGTTTTCGGATAATTTAGAAAGTATTAAAAAGTTCGAACGGATATCATTAACTCACTTTTTCCCGGCACGAAAAATTTTCAAGTGTTGATTTTTTCTCGGGTTTAAATCTTTCGGAAATACGTGCAAGTTAAGTGGTAGACCCTCTAGAAAAACACAAACCTTAACTCGATTATGTGACCGTCTGAACTGCCTCTAAACCTTAGGGTTTGGGGCAGTACGGCGTGGCACATGTGAGGCGTTGGCTTGACCCTTCTACGGCTGGACCGCTGCTACTGTGACACATTCCGGGGTTTTTGAACTCCG
This sequence comes from Agapanthus africanus, assembly GCA_030015575.1. Classification (NCBI taxonomy): domain Eukaryota; kingdom Viridiplantae; phylum Streptophyta; class Magnoliopsida; order Asparagales; family Amaryllidaceae; genus Agapanthus; species Agapanthus africanus. The sequence continues at coordinate 89,155,593 of CM057351.1, read as the reverse complement.
CTCAAGTGTTGAGCTTTAGGAAATTTTGGGTATTTGATTATTCGATTGAAAAGTTTAATACTGCCTATTTATCTGGAATGTGATACAATATGTGGAATTCATATAGTTAGGCATGAAATGCGAAGTATGTGATATTTCGGATTTACGATGTCTAAAGAGAATGTGGATTCCAAATGTTGTAGTTTTACACTTTGTTTTCTGTGACGGTAAGTGTAGTATGTCGCTTATCGCCGGTTTCGTTGCTATACATCAACGACAATCGGGGTACGCATACTTACTTACGTTGATGATATATGATATTATGTGTTGCTGAGATATGATGTGCATGATTGTCGCGATTGAATAGCCGGGGGTTTTATGTGAGATGAGAGTTTTATTTTTCATTCATGTAAAATTCAAATGTAATGTAATATTCTTTTATTTGGGGCACTTCCGGGTTGAGATTGATGTCACCAGTGTTGTATATTGTTTACTTTTTCGCATTAGGATAGACCCAAGGAGGGGAGCACAAGTGACCGGGTTCTGGGGTTCAGTGGGAGGCCATCTCGAGGAGTCGAGACCGGGTCTCCTAAACTCCAGGATTGGTAGGGTTGCTTGCCGCTCCGTAGGGGTCTAGGGGTGTGGGCTTGGCAATTCATCGCGACTGTGGAATCCGTATTTTCTATTGTTGGCTAAATACTAAATACGGACGTCCTAGTATATCCCACATTATATATGTGTTTCTGCTGCCTGTGTTCTATGATATCTGAGACGAATGATATATTATATATGAGATATATAGTAGACATTGCTTATGTTTTACATCTGCGCTAGTCCCATCCCGGTATGCCGTTAGTTAAGTAACCTAACGGTGCATAACGGAACATTGCGGCCAATGCGGATGGCATAAGCGTACGTTGTATTTTCGTTTCCTTTCTGTGATTGGCTTAAGGACTTAAATGATGGGACTACATTAATATGATTAATGTAAAGAAAATAAACCTAAAAATATGTTGTAGAATCGGATTTTGAAAATCACTCGGTTCTTTATGAAAAAGCTACATTTCAAAACTGCGGAGCTCAAGCCACTCCTTTTGAAAACTATTTGATTCTACGACGATATCAAGTTCAAAGCGTTAAAGATTTTCTTAAAAATCATCTGCAACCCTCCGTCATTTTAGGAAATAGAGTACTTAGTATTCGTTCTACGTTTGTTGACTATAGTTAAGGCATAGTGTACGGTAGCTAAGTGATGTCTTCCTATAATGCATATGATGCGGATTAATTAGGACATTCATGCGACTTTGTTGACCATAGTTAAGGGTCATATGAGTGGGTCTAATTAATCAAGAAATGACGGGTAGAACTTGACTGGTACTTATGATTTGTTGACCATAGTTAAGGTCATAGGTACTAGGGGTAAGAACCGCATCGGGAATTTCAAGTGTTGAGATTTGCAATGAGATTGCATACCTTCCATATGATGGTTGGATCCCGATCCCACTGTGGGCAATAGTTGCTCCCAGGAGAGTTTTGCAGTTTACAATTAGCTAACTCATTAGGTGTCTAGAAAGGTGTTAACGGGGCTACGCCTCTGGGAAAATGAGGTTTACTTTAATTAGGTCCGTGCGAAAGCACTGGGAACCTCCCTCAAGTACCGACACTGGCCTGGCTGAACGGTTAGCGAAATTGTAGACTGTAATTAATCCTGTCTAGTTTTCTTTTTAAGGTTTGAAAGAAAAACTTGATTAAAGCAGTGGGAGACATCGATTAGACAAGATAATAACCAATCTGATCTTTGCAAGAGCTTTCGCTGAGTGTATTCTTTTCTCTCTCTTAATGGCAGATACCAATGACTGGACCCAAGCTTCTACTAGATAAAAATAAACTGAATGGGACCAATTATAAAGACCGGCTGAGGAATCTGAAAATAGCCTTGACTTATGATAAAGTATCATATGTCCTCGCGGCTTCAGCCCCGTCCGTCCCAGGTCCAAAATCCTCAGTTGCGGACAAAGAAGTCCACAAGACATGGGACGCTGACTGTGCCACAGCCAAATGCCTCGCGCTTGCATCGATGGACAACACACATCAAAAGCAGCATGAGAATATGGACATTCAAGCCATATTCCTCCATACAAAGGAGTTGTATGGAAAGCAATCCCGCGTATTACGATACGAAGCATCAAAGAAATTGTTTCAGATGCGAATGGCCCATGGCACACCGGTAGGAGACCATGTTCTGAAGATGATAGCTCTCATAGAAGAGCTTGAGGAACTTGGATGGACGATGGACAATGAACAATATACGGATATTTTTCTGCAGTCCCTCCCCTCCACCTTTGCTCAATTCATAGTTAACTTCAACATGCACAACATGGAGAGGGAACTACCTGAACTCCTTAATATTTTAAGGAGTGCAGAGAGCACACTGAAATCAGTGAAAACTCCCATTTTGAGTGTTGGGCAATCTTCTTCTTCTCGCCCAAAGGCTAAGGCTAAGGGAAAGCTCAAGAAGAAGCCCACCAAGCCGAGGAGTGGAGTTAAAAAGATTAAGGGGAAGGACAAGTCCAAAGATGGAGAATCGGGGAAAGGGGAATGTTTTCATTGCCACAAAATAGGACATTGGAAGCGCAACTGTACGGAGTACTTAAATCTCAAGAAGAAGCATGGGGATGCTTCCGCTTCAGGTGTGTTTGTGACAGAAAACTGTTTTTCAATAAACTCTGCTTCCTGGGTATTAGATATCGGTTCAGGTTCTCACATTTACAATTCTATGCAGAGGCTGAGAAATAGAAAAGTTTTGAAGACAGGTGACCATACTCTCCGCGTTGGAAATGGTTCCAATGTACATACAGTCGCAGTGGGAGAGTATCACTTGGGGTTGCCATCTGGGTGTATATTGGTTTTGAACCCATGTTATTTTGTACCAAGTATGCTTTGTAATATAATATCTGTTTCTTTGTTGGACAATGATATAATTTTGTATTGCAGAACAATGTTATGAACATTCACCTAAATCAAATGTTGGTTGGGTATGGTACGCTTAATAACGGGATATACGTCCTAAATCAACACACAGTTTTCAGCATACAACACACTAATAAAAGAAAACTTTCAGAAATAAATGAAGCTTTTCTTTGGCACTTAGACTTGGTCATATTAACGAAACAAGACTAAACAAGTTACACAAAGATGGATATTTAAACCCTTTTGAATATAAATCTTATGCGACTTGCCAGTCTTGTATCAAGGGTAAAATGATCAAAACTCCGTTTACCGGACACGGACAAAGAGCTACCGAGCTCCTAGGACTCATACATAGTGATGTATGTGGGCCAATGTCTACATAGGCTAGAGGCGGTTTTTCCTACTTCATTACTTTCACTGATGATTTCTCAAGATTTGGTCAGGTATTTTTATTAAAGCACAAATCTGAAGCGTTCGAGAAATTCACTGAATATAAACAAGAAGTAGAAAAACAAACCGGCTTGAGCATCAAGATACTTCGATCAGATCGAGGTGGGGAGTACCTCAGTACAGAATTTGCAAACTTCCTAAAAGAGAATGGGATTCTCTCTCAGCTCACTCCTCCTTACACACTACAGCACAACGGTGTGTCTGAACGACGGAACCGGACCCTATTAGATATGGTCCGTTCCATGATGAGTGATGCTGAGTTACCTGTCTCATTTTGGGATTATGCACTGGAAACTGCAGCGTTTCTACTGAACAGGGTTCCAACCAAAACCGTGTCTACCACGCCATATGAGATATGGCATGGTAAGAGACCATCTCTTAAGAGAATTAAGATTTGGGGTTGCCCGGCCTATGTTAAAAAGCAGAATCCGGACAAACTCGAGGCACGGTTGGTCATGTGTAACTTTGTGGGATATCCAAGGAACTCTTATGGATATCTATTCTACCACAAGGAGGAACAAAAGGTGTTTGTTTCTCAGTATGCCACATTCTTAGAAAAAGAGTTTTTCACAGATAAAGATGATGGCAAGGTGGTGGATCTAGAAGAGGTTCTAGAGACACAAACTACAAATGACGACTTGGTTGAACCGGCTATTGCAATAGAAACTGAGGAACCTCGGCCACTCCGTAGGTCTGGTAGGACTTCTCGCCCACCGGAGAGGTACTACGGTTTCCTCATTGATGGTGACAGAGAAGACTGCATCATGGAGGATGATGATCCTACCAGTTTTCAGCAAGCTATCACGAGTGCAGACTCTGTGAAGTGGCTGGATGCCATGAGATCCAAAATGGAGTCTATGTACACCAACAAAGTATGGACTTTGGACGTTGTACCCCCTGGGGTAAAACCTGTGAGGTGCAAATGGATCTTTAAAAGAAAGATTGGTGTAGATGGGCAGGTAGAGACCTATAAGGCAAGACTTATGGCGAAGGGTTTTCGTCAAAGACCAGGTTTGGACTATGATGAGACTTTTTCGCCCGTAGCCATGCTTAAATCCATTCGGATCCTACTTGCTATTGCTGCTCACTACGACTATGAAATCTGGCAGATGGACGTTAAAACGGCATTTCTAAATGGGGATTTAGAAGAATGCGTTTATATGGATCAGTCAGAGGGCTTCATTGATAGTGGGAGCAGCGGGAAAGCATGTAGATTGCTTAAATTCATATATGGATTAAAGCAGGCATCACGGAGTTGGAACATCTGTTTCGATGATGTTATTAAAGAGTTTGATTTCATCAAAAATCCAGATGAACCTTGTGTTTATAAGAAAGCTGTAGGGAGAGCTGTCACATTCCTCGTATTATACGTGGATGACATTCTTCTGATAGGAAATGATATTCTTATGCTGCAGTCGGTCAAATCTTTTTTATCATTAAGGTTCTCCATGAAGGACCTGGGTGATGCCATATACATTCTGGGCATTAGGATCTATAGGGATAGATCCAAAAGGTTATTGGGATTGTCCCAAACCAGGTACATCAACACCATCCTAAAAAGGTTTAGTATGGAAGACTCCAAGCGGGGTGCCTTACCCGCTTGCCATGGGGTCACTCTCTCCAAGGACTCTTGCCCAAAGACCTATGAAGAGAGAGCTCGCATAAGCATAATACCCTATGCTTCGGCAGTAGAATCTATAATGTATGCGATGTTATGTACACGCTCAGATGTAGCTTATGCACTTAGTATTGTAAGCAGGTATCAATCCAACCTAGGGGAGAATCACTGGATAGCTGTGAAGAACATTCTTAAGTACTTACGAAGGACTAAAGAATTGTTCTTGGTGTATGGTAATGGAGATCTCCAAATGGAGGTCTTTACCGATTCAAGCTTCCAGAGCGATAAGGACGACAACAAATCTATCTCAGGGTTTGTATTTACCCTCAATAGAGGGGCGGTAAGTTGGAAGAGTTCCAAACAGGATACCGTTGCAGACTATACGATGGAGGCTGAGTACATTGCTGCTAATGATGCCGCCAAGGAAGCCGTCTGGATGAGGAAGTTCGTCTCTGAGCTAGGATAGTTCCAACCATTATTGATCCAATACCATTGTATTGTGATAATAATGGGGCTATGGCGTTAGCCAAGGAGCCCAGGTCCCATCAGCGGTTCAGACACATCCTGAGGCGCTTTCATTTGATCCGGGATTTTGTAGATCGCCGCGAGATCGAGATTAGGAGAATACACACAAAGAATAACGCCGCGGATCCACTCACCAAGGCGCTCCCTCAGCCGCAGCATGAGCGACTTTTTGAGATGTTGGGTATGAGATACGCCAATAACTGGTCTTAGTGCAAGTGGGAGATTGTTGGTAATATGTATGCCCTAGAGGCCATTATATGATAGTGGATGTATTTATACATGTATATATATATATTCAGTGTACATTCTTGCTCGACATGATAGTATGCTATCTGGTTCTTCTTTATTTGACATGTTGATTTGATCATGCTTTTATTCATTCACACATGTTGATAAAGCCCTGAGGATATAGACTTGACTACTGTGATTATGATAGAGATCATACTAGTGGGGCATCTGTAGTTTATAACCATATCCTGGAATGTCCCTAGTCATAGGTGTATCGAGACGGGGCATCGATATACCAGAGTAGACTAGCGTATATGATGCTAGACCCATATGATGGGTGATGGATGTTCCAACATTCGTCGATGTTTGACATCGAGATCGTATACGGGTGCTCAGTGGTGACTGGGTACACTGGACGGACTCACCGAGAACTCCTATATGGAATTATATCTATCGTCGGATAGCAGTTCTCAGGTGACACCGGTGCAGGTTAGTTTGCAGACCCGAGATCGTCATAGAGTCTTGTGTGTTCTCCCACTGTACTTTGATTACCACCCTACCACGGCTCTACTGAGTCGTGCTAACAGGTGGCCGTTGGGTACAGTCCCGAGACACATGAAGGCGATGAGCGATAGGAGGGGTTTCGTCTCTCCCGGTATTGGGAGTTGATGTTGTGCTGTGCTCGACTGGCTATATCAGTAAGTCCCTGGCCAGGGCTATTGAGATTTGCTGATAAGTGTTATCAGTAGTTTCTCGATCTGCTATAGACCATTCATCGGCATGACTTATTGAGTTATTGGGGTCGACGTTACCATCCCTAGACTTGATATGCAGCATATCTGACGAAGAGACCGGACTGTACGGTAGTGTTGCCGGTTGGCTCGACGGGAGTTGTGACAGGATCGCTTGTTTTCTTCTGATCGCTCAATACCCGGGTGGCCGTTACGTTTAGCTGACCGCTTGCGGCTTGTAGGTATTTGATATGATCATTACCTACTGCCGGCATATTGACGGGTCTTAGAGTCCCACAATGAAGTTTCCTGGCTCAGGCGAAAAGATATGGTGTGCATATGAGATATGCGCGGGGACCCGATTAAATACGGATATGTGATACCGTATATTAATCGGGCATTTTCTATTGGTCGGGTCATATGTTATATGACCGGTTTGCAAAATCAAGTGTTGATTTAACAAATGACTTTTAGATTAATTCTTTAATCAAACTCTTTTTCTATTTTTGTATGCATGCATGTATGCACATGATGATGTGCATGGATACATACATACATACATTGTATCATGGTTGTTGATACATGTTTGGTGGCAATGCAAGACTTATATTGTAGAATTATCTATTTATTTATCATTTAGAAAAAGAGAAAGGATAATTCACACAAGGTTTATACTTATCATCTTTGACCATGTTTCAACCTCCATTTAACCTTGAGTTAATTATCCTTTTGTCTTTAACCCATTTAATGAAAATCTAGATGATTCTAAACATGGTTGAAGTGAGAAAGGATTAATATAGATTATTCTTTTCTCACTTCAATAATTATTCACTCTCATAACTTTTCTTTTGTGAGAGAGCTTAGCCACCATCTTCTTCTTCCTCTCTTGAGAATTTCCTTGAGTGGGGTTGAGAAAAAGAAAGTGTTTTGATTATAGAATACAAACCACATCATCATACTACACACATCTAGCCCATTTGTGTAGGTTGTTTGCTCTACTTCATTCACATATCGAGTAAAGCAAGGAGCTTTGGGCAAAGGAGCTTCGGGTGGATCGTCGTGGACTTAGAAGACCTCAAGCGAACCTTTTTCCAACCCTCAAGTAGCCAAGGTGTCTAGCGTAGGGAGCTACAAACGTTGTACTCTCAAAACCCTCGCTTTTATTACTTGTGATGTTGTCTTTGTAATGAAACCCTAATTTTCTAGTGATGATTCTTTGTATGTTCACTTAGCACCTTAAAAATTTGATTTTGAGACATGTGATGCTTCCAAACCCTTCATGAGGTGCTAGGTAAACCTAACAATATGGTGGGACAGGGGTTCATTTCATTTGGGGATGATGATTAATTTACACACTTGCCTCCTCACTCTCTCATGCTCCAAAAAGAAACTTAACCATTTTTCCTTTGTTCATGCAAAAGCTTTCACCTCCTTCATTCATCTTCTATGGATGCTCTCTTGAGCTCAATGGATGAGAGAAAATGTAGTGACACTTCCATACACCCCCACTCTCCATAGCTAGCGACTTTGGAGCGTCGGTTACCTCGTTCGTCGAGGTTAGAGCTTGCGCCGTTTCCCTCGGGTGGATTATCGGAGACGAAGGAAGAACGGCAACTAAACCACATCAATGAGCCGCTTGGAGCTTGGAATGAAGACCGAAGGACTCGGATCATCTCGTTATAACGATTCTAACTCTTAGTTTTGTTTGCTAGTTTAGGGTTTAAGGTCGATCCGGGATTCGGGTAGCGGTAGCCACGGTTTCGAAATTTTTGTTCCGCCTTTTGGCCGCGTTTCGACGGCCGAGGCGCTGCCGGGACCCTACAATACGGGTGCTCAGTAGAGACTGGGTACACAGAACGGACTCGCCGAGAACTCCTAGATGGTATTATACCTCACATCAGATGGCAGTTCTCTGGTGACACTGGTACAGGTTAGTCTGTAGACCCGAGATCGTCATTGAATCTTGTGTGATTCCCACTGTGCTTTGATTTCCACCTTACCACGTTCAAGAGAACTTGCAGAACGGTGGCTTTTGGGTACAGTCCCGAATCACATGGAGGCAATGAGCGATGGGAGGGGTTTTGTCTCTCCCGGTATTGGGAGTTGATGTTGCGCTGTGCTCGATTGGTTATAACATGAAGTCCCTGGCTAGGGCTGTTTCAGAGATATACTGGTAAGTGTTATCAGTAGTTTCTCGACCCATTATGAGCCTCATATCGGCACGACTTATCGAGTTACCGGGGTCTGACGTATACCACCCCTAGACGAGATATGCGACATATCAGAAGAAGAGACCGGACTGTACGGTAGTGTTACTGATTGGATTTGCAGGAGTGTGAACAGGCTTGCTTGTTGATCTTCTGATCGCTCAAAACCCGGGTGGCCGTTACATTTAGCAGACCGCTTGCGGCTTGTGGGTGTTTGATATGATCATCACCTACTGTCGGCGTATTGACGAGTCTTTAGAGTCCTGCATAGAGGTTTTCTGGCTTAAGCGAAATGGAGTATGAGCACATATGTGATATGTGCGGGGCCGAGATTGATACGATATGAGATACCGTATTCTATTCTCGCGATTTGTGACATTGGTCGGTTATATGCGATATAGCCAGGTTATCGGATCAAGTGTTGATTTGATAAGTTGTTACATATGATATTAGTCGGTTATATATGATATAGCCGGATTATTAAATCAAGAGTTGATTTTATAATCTAATGTATAATTATAAATTTGATATATTACATTACATTAACTAGTATTAGCTCACTTATGATTTCTTTTCTCACTAGTTTGTGCATGTGTATATATGTGATATATATTAGTGTACAAAATAATGTGTCATGCTTGATGATACATGCAACAAAGGTGTGTGTGTTTGACTTACACCATGCATGGTTTAATTGCTTGGGTTTTATTTATTATGGTAATTACAAAACTAATTGATTTTGTCATGGCACATAAGCTTGTAGAAGCTTGTAGATCTTTGACTAAGTCTTTAAGTTTTGTTTTACCTAAGATATTTGTTAACCCTACTAATTAAGCTAGCCTTGGTTAAGTCTCTACAAAGGTTAAGTATATGATACTTAACTCACCCATGGTTGCTTCACTCTCTCATGAGTTCATTCTTCTTCTTCTTCCTCAAAGCTTTCTAGCTTCAATGGAGATGTGGGAGAAAATGTGAGAAAATCAATTCTAAAGTGAGCCCACTTCCTACTTCATCATACTCTACTACTTTCCATTTAGTATAGGGTGTTTGCTTCACTAATTCCACAATTAGTGAAGAGATAGCTTGGGTTAGTGTCTCCTCAACGTAGGTCATCTTCGGCCTCGAAGACTTCGATGCAAGCATGTTCATTTCTTCATGGGAGCCTCTCTAGAATCCGGGACTTTATGATCGCAGCGAAGGGACCACTACATGGAGCTATTGAAGTGAAGGACCGGCCTACAAATGTCATATTCCTTGTTCACTTTCATATGCAAAGTTGTTTGCATTACATTCCGTCGATTTTCAAGTTAACGATTCTATGTTAGGGCTAGCTAGAACGGAAAAAATTTGAATTTGGCATGGAAGATGCATCCCGAAACCTTGTTTCCATCCTAGGGAACCCTGCAGTGGTATCAGAGCCATGCTAGAAAATTAGAAAGATTTTGTTAAGATTATGAAACCGAAATACTCCGAAACTTGCAACGCCAAAAATTGGTTTCTGTCGATTTTAAAAACTCTTCAAAAATATTTTTAAACATGTGGAGAATGTTATATGGGATATATCATGAACACACAAGAAAATTTAGCCCATTTTGGGAGATTTGGACCGGCCACATTAAGGTTAAATCCGGCCAGCTCGGGTCTACCGTGGAGTTTGGGGCTGGATTTTTTGGTGTGTTCCAGAGACTGGGTTTTGGTGTTTCAGGTGTTGTTTGTTTTTGTTAATTTTGCATAAGATGTGATCTTACACTATAAGCAATTCTAAGTGTTTCGTATTCGTATTTTGAACATTGTTTTCGGGTTGTCGCATGTTGTCCAGGCAAAGTTAAAAAGTTCGATCGAATGTCAAAAACCTATTTTTCCAAGTCTAACGTATTCGGAAAAACATGCAAGTAATTCTATGAACACTCTAGAAGAATGAAACCCTAACTCCACTTTTTGGATCGTGGAACCGCGGTCATACACTACGGTTTGCCGCAGTTCTGTGGCGACATGAGTGAGGCTCGGGTCTGCCATTCTACGGCTGGTCCATAGGTTTCTGTGGCATATTCTGGGTATTATTAAACCGTGCTCAAGTGTTGAGCTCACGGGAAATTGTGGGACTTTGATGAATCGATCGAAAAGTTTAACGTCGTCCGGATATCATGTGATAGGATACAATACTTGGAATCCAAACTAATTTGAATTTTGTAAATCTAGCAATTTAGTCTCTTTAATCGATTGCCACGGGATTTTGATGAGATTAAAAGTCCGTCACAATCACGTAGCGTACGCGGATACTCTCCATGTAACCATATTAGATAGCCACGTCCCATAGCCCCGACCAAGTGACTGTAGAAGAACCCCATCGCCAAAAGCATCCATTCGGGTGCTCGCGGCAGCGGTGTTCCGCCTTAGTGCACTTCGTCGACGGCACCGGAGGGTGCGGCCGTCTACTAAAGTTTCCGACGAGCATTTGATCAGGTTATCAGGAATCTTGTTGAATTTCCTGACATGATATTAAAAAGTGTTTTCAATATCGAGACTAAAATGCGGGGTTTATAATTATTAGGCATGTGATGTCTAAGGAATTCATTTGGTTAGGCATGAAATCCAAAGTATGTGATGCATTGGGTTTATGATGTCTAAGGTGGTTGCGGATTCCAACTGTTGTAGTTTTTCACTTTCTTTTCTGCGACCGTAAGTGTAATATGTGTTGTATTGCCGGTTTCGTTGCTATATGTCAATGACAATTGGGATACACATATTTACTTACGTTGATGACATGTGATGTTATGTGTTGCTGTAATATGTTATATTGGATCGTCGTGATTGAATAGCCGAGGGTTTTATGTGAGATGAGAGTTTTTATTTTCATTCATGTAAAATTCATTGTATGTAATATTCTTTTATTGGGGCACTTCCGGGTTGAGGATGATGTCACCATTGTATATTATTTACTTTTCCGGATTAGCATAGACCCAAGGCGGGGAGCAAAAGTAACCGGGTTCTAGGGTCCAGTGGGAGACCATCTCAAGGAGTTGAGACCGGGTCTCCTAACTCTAGAATTGGTAGGGTTGCTTGCCACTCTTATAGGGGTCTAGGGATGTACGATTAGCTATTCATCACGACCGTGGAATCCGTGTTTTATACAGGCTAAATATAAAACCCGGAAATCCTAGTATATCCAATATTTCATATGTGTGTTCTGCTGCGATTTATCTGTGATGTGATCACTGTATATCTTGAGATAGATACTGGATATAGTATATGTGATATATTATTTAGACGTTGCTTATGTTTTACACCCGCGCTAGCCCAGCCCCGCTCTGCCGTTTGTTACCTAACCTAACGGTGTACGAGGGGACATCGAGGCCAATGCGGATGGCATAAGCGTACGTTGTATTTATCTGTGATGTTTAGGTAACATAAAATGATGGGACTTCATTAATGAGATTAATGAAAGAAAGTAAACCTAAAGATGTTGTGGAATTGAATTTCCAAAAACAGGTAGCTCTAGTTGTTGCTTTGCATAGCGGTATTCCTTGTAGAATATCCATCACCTTATTCGATAAGGAATGAGCCGAGATCCCTTCACCGGGAGTGACCTCTTTAGCAATAACTGGTAGATGCTACAACCCTCGGTTTTGTCTTTTGATTGCTTCTATAGTTTTTTTGCTTTGCATAGTGGTATTTGTGAAAAATCCTGCACCTTATTCGATAAGGAAAGAGCCGAGATCCCTTCACCGGGAGTGACCTCTTTAGCAAAACTAGTAAAAACCTCAAAAACACTCTATTTTAAGTCACTCGATTCTACGACGATATCACGTTCATTACGCAAAAGGTTTTCTTAAAAACCTGTCATAGCCCTCCGTCATTTCAGATAAGTAATTCTTAGTATTCGTGCTGTGTTTGTTGACCTTAGCCAAGGCATAGTGTGCGGTAGCTAATTAGTGCTTATCAGCAAAGCATATGATGCGATTGAGTTAGGGTAGTCGTGCGACTTTGTTGACCTTAGCCAAGGGTCATGCGGGTGGGTTTAATTCAATCAGGAAATGACGGGTTGAACTTGGCCAGCGCTTATGATTTGTTGACCTTAGCCAAGGTCATAAGTTGCTAGGGGCAAAATATTATCGGGAATTTCAAGTGTTGAAATTTGCAATGAGATTGCATACCTTCTATGAGATAGTTGGATCCCGATACCCACTGCGGGTAAGAGTTACTCCTGGGAGAGTTTTACACATTACAATTAGCCGATCAAGTAGGTGTCTAGAAAGGTATCAACGGGGTTACGCCCCTGGGAAAACGAGGTTTATTTTAATTAGGTCCGTGCGAAAGCACGGGGAACCTCCCTCAAAGTACCGGCACTGGCCTGGCTGAAAGATTGGTGAACTTATATGGTGTAATTAATCCCAGCTAGTCTTTCCTTTTAGGGTTTGAAGGAAGATTTGACTAAAACAGTGGGAGCCATCCTGATTAGATCTATTAATAACCATTCTAATCTTGTAAGAGCATACGCTGAGTGTTTTCTTCTCTCTCTCTCTCGAGGTAGAGACCATGCCATGCCTTAATCAAGATAATAATATGGATGTATTGACCGAAACTGTTTGTTATACTGAGCTAGGGAACGTTGGTCCCTCTCTACCTTATAATAGTTATAAGACCGAGCAGGAAATAGGGGATTACCAGGATTCCCGTGCCGCCCAAACGAATAAAATGCATGATGAGGCATCTTCTTCGGGTATGATCATTACCGAGAACCGTTGCTCAGTTACCTTTACGTCCTGGGTATGAGATACGGGATCAGGATCCCACATATGTAATCTGTTACATTGGCTGCAGATAGGTAGAGAACTGAGAATGGGTGATAAGTTTTAAGAGTTAGAAATGGTGCAATTGTTGCAGCCAACCTGTCGGCAGTTATCACCCTGTATTACCAAATACATTGATTCTGAACGAATGTTATGTAACATTTCAGAAAAATGAAATATTATTTTTGGGAATTTTTTTAATTAAATAATAAATATAATGAATATTTTAATATTTCGGTATAATTAAATACCGATAAATTAGGAAAATTGTAGAAATTACTAAAAAGAGGGTGCTTTATGTGATTTATGCAAATTATGAAATTTGATGATTTATTATACACTATTTTAGTGCTAATCGCGATCAAATATCGCTAATCGTGCATTGAACGTGTTTTGTGCACATGACATGCACATGTCATTTTTAGCACTTGTTACATTTTTCACTCATGGATTCTTCTTCTTTTCATGCATGGTTGTTGATTTTAATTGAGAAAAGAAAAGGAAAACATACAAAAATGAGGGATGGCATTAGAGAGAGAGAGAGTGAGGGTGAGGGGTCAAACCATGGTCATGGCACTTGCTCCCTTCATTGTTTCCTTCATCTCCTTCCTCTCTCTCACCCCCATGGCAGCACCCATCTCCCTCTTCATCAAAACCCTCACAAACACCATCATCCTTTCATCAAAACTTCATCTCGCTTTCATTAAAAACATGCACAAGTTCACAAGCTACACATTGGAACAAGAAAGTTTGCATTTTGGGCACTTGGGGCAACTCAAGAAAATTCTTGAGTTGCCAAATAAGGTAATCCCTTCACCAATTGTATCGTATTTCTTTCACTTAAGCATCTAAACTAGTTTAGAGTCTATATAGTGTAGTTTAGTAAACTTTGAAAATTCAAGAAAAGGATTAGGGTTTGAATTGAATCCTAGGGTTTAATTGAGGCTTAAGATTGACCTTAAACCCCTGTAAGGATTGTAAAATGGACTGAAACCAGAGAATAGAACCCTAAACCCAAACTTTGAAACCCCGACATCGGCAGATTTTATGGAAATTGTGATGTATTTTGGTATCTGCTATCACCCGGGACACCTGAAAATTATTTAGCATACACAGTGAGTCATGCAGGCACCCAGGAAGCTACCACAGAGACCCGAGCCCTAACCCCCAAAGCCTGGCCACAATGTTAATGTTCCTGGCCTCAATTTGCGGCCAGGGTAGGGTAAAATGTGTTCATTTTTTGTTCAGGGCTCCTTTGGCTGTAAAATAGACCCTTTATATATGCAACTTTGGCTAATTTGGCCAAGGGTAAAATCTGGAGCTAATTTTCAGGATTTCTGATTTCATTTCCAGCTTTTTATGAATTTAGTTTTGGTATTTGATATTGTGTTTGCATCGAGTGGCGCTTGAACGCCAACGACTAGGGTTATTGGTCGTGTTTTTCACGCGAGGCTATAGGTTTTGATCTATAGGCGAAACGTGTGCCATTTTGGTTTTCCGACTTGGTTTTAATACGCGTTTGCGATTACGTATTGGTTGTAGGTACCCCACGTGGACTTCGAGACGACGAGGATGAGCATGGTGTCATCGACTCCAGCAAGCGAAAAGCAATGTGAGTAGATATATATCTACGGGGGAAGTCGGGTGGATGGCGTATAGCACCCCAGCAGTTCGTAGTATAGTTATGATATATATATGTTTATATATGTGTTTCATGATACGTGGATGTTTATCAAGATATGATTATGAGTTCATGGTTTAGTTTAGGGTAATTAGAAGTAAACTAGCATAGCTTCTTAGTCGCAAACCCTAGAATAGGTTTACACCCACACGCACACACACACTTGCATACATTTAATTACATGTGCGTATATGGGGATATGTATATATATATACACACACACATGGGTATGGGACTATGTATATATATATATATATATATATATATACATGGATTATGAGGATAGTACTTGGGACTGGAGATGAGTCGATGAGATTGGGCTGGATGCCATGAGATCGGTGATATGACGTGGTTCGTATATTGAGATACAACACGATGTTTTAGCGGGTCCTTTAGGCGTGGTGTTTTCATACACACGCATGTGTTGGAGATAGTGCCCTCAGAGTCAATTATTGGATCACCGGCACATGATTGGAATGATTGAGGGAGGACCTATTCCGGTCGGACAGTCTTACTCAAGATGATAGTATGCTATCTGGTTTACCTTTATCACCGTGTACTGATTTAGGTGTCCTTACAGGTCACTATTGCACGTTGGTAGAGCCCCTAGGATTCTTGCTTGACTGCCAGCAGTATGAGGGCGATCATATACCTGGGAGCTGGTAGTCTATAAGCACATCCTTAAAAGGTCCCTAGTCGTGGGAGTTTCGAGACAGGGCATCGATACTCCAGAGTAGACTAGTGTATACAGTCGAGACCCCAACGAGGGGCGGTGGCCGGTCTCACAAGCCACTGGTGTCAGTTGATTCACCTAAGATGTATACAGGTGCTCATTGGGTTATGAGTACACCGGACAGGACTCGCCGGGAACATGCTACTTGGTCTTATACCTGACGTCAGATAGAAGTTCCCTGGTGACATGTGTACAGGTTAGTTCATCGACCTGAGGATCGTCATTTGTCTCGTGTGAGTTCCCACTGTACTTTGGTTACTACCCTACCACGCTCAAAGGAGACGCGCAAACAGGTTTTAGTTGGGTACAGTCCCGAGCCACATGGAGGCAGTGAGCGGATCTTCAGGGGTTCGTCTCTCCCGGTATTGGGGGTGAGGTCGCGCTGTGTCTAGAAGAGCCCTTACACGAAGTCCTTGGCCAAGGCAGGAGATTTACTGGTAGGTATTCCAGTAGTATCTCAGGGTGTTCTGGGCTACACTCCGACACGACTTGTACCGCTTTTGGGGGTCTGACTTTTACCAACCCCCGAGGCCCGCCATGCGATGCTCATAGATGAACGGAACGGGCTGTACGGATATTGTCACTGACAGGCTCAGTAGGGTGTCAGGATGAGTTCGCTCATCGACGTCCCTTTTGGTCAATAGCTGGTAGCCCGTCACGTATGGCTAATACCTCTGACGTGCTATTGGTTAAATCCACAGCCATAGTATTGACGAGTCTTTAGAGTCCCCCACAGACCAGTTACTCAAGTTTCGGGCGAAACGCTGTAGAGGCCGTATGGAGATATGGCAGGGTTCGATCAGATATGTGCGGTATTGCACGAATCAGGATCGGACGGTTAGTGCTAGAGGCCGTATGGATATATGGCAGGGTTCAATCAGATACGTGCAGTATTGTACAGATCAGGATCGGACGGATAATACTAGCAGGCTTTGGTTTAAGCCGGATGCTAGTATTGTACTGTGTAGATTTTTGTCTCATTGCATTTGTATTTCCGTCGGAATACAAATGCGGGTATGTATATACAGTAGCGGGGTTTTCTTGTAATTTATTACGGGATCAATTTTTTGGAGTTGCCAGTTTGTTTTCCATTTCAGCCATATTTCTTTGTATCTTTCATTAGCTGAAGATTGGTGGAGGAGGGCTTATTTGCATTTGTGCAAATTAGCTTTGTGGAGGGTTGTCTTTGCATTTTGTTGTGTCATGATGATTCTACCACTCTTGACTTTCCTTTGTTCATGATGGTTCATTATAGCTTGACTTTGTGATGAGATGATGAGGTTGGTGGAGTGTTGGTTTTATCTTGTGATCATTTCTTTACATCATCACTTTTCTCTCTCTTGGATTATGAGAGACTCTCATTTTCTTTTGATACATACTCACTCCCTCATTCTCTCACTCTCTTCTCTTCCTCATGATGCATGGCCGGCCAAGCCAAGGGAGGGGCTGCCCATTATTTCGGTGTGGGAATTTTTGCTCTTTTCATGCTACAAAAATTCCCAAGTTCATCCACAAAAGCTTACATCTCAATCCTCCACCAAAGGCAACTTCAAGTAACCCCAAATGAGACATAGAGCACTACACGTATTCTACAACAAACCTTGGGCACGTCGGCTCGCCAACTTCATGCTCGAGTTGCCTCGGTCCAGAGGTGGGAGCCCGTAAAAGAAGCCGGCGACGTGGTGCCTTTCCGGCGACTTGGTGGGGACCGGAGATTCCGCGGGGAGATCGGGACGGCGACGAGAAGACCGAAGGACACGGATCGCTCGGTATATCTCTCTGCCCCCTCTCTAGATAGCTAGGACTAGTTTAATGGCACGATCCGGGTTTATAGTGCACGGTGGTGCCGGTTTTAAAAGTTAAAGAAAAGCATCGCTTCCGCATTCCGGCGTCGGATTGACGGCCGGGGCGCCGCCGTGCACTTACAGTGGTATCAGAGCCTCGCCATTAACCAAATCTAGCTTTGTCTAACGTGTTTAAAGTCTCGATCGAGCAAAAATCCCAAAACCATGTTTTCATGCATATCAGTTTTTTGTCGAAATTTTTATGGCTCCAAAATTTTTTCAGTATATTGCAGATGTGCAGGGCATTCTAAGCATTCTGTGAAATTTTGGTTGCATGATCCCATTTTTCCACCGCGGAACCACGGCCAAACCCATGCTTGGGCCGCGGTTCCGCCGCAATATAGACTGTTCATGGCACCAAACTTTTACAGAGAGCTTCTGAGCTGAAAATAGGGTTTTTGGAATGTTATTTTTTGGGCCCAGATTTCTTTATGTGCTACAGTAATGCTTGGGGCCCACTTAGTAATATTTGATCGATCGAATGTTTTAAACACATTAGTTCACAGTATTTACATTATATCTGCGACCGTGAATGTCACTTGATCGGTAAATCCTGTCTAACTGCTATAGCCCGGTTAGACGGATTTGCGAACGTGACATTCACGTTGATGTTCTGTGTTATGCTGTGATGTTGCGGATTGGTCGTGGGGGATAGCCTGGATACAATGGTAGTACAGATTTTGTTGTATTATATACATTTGATATTGCGGGGCGAGCGTCCGACATGTGGACTACCGTCACTGCCTAATTGTATATTATTCTTTTGGGGCACGACCAGGTCGAGGTCGATGTACCCGTTGTATGTATATTTTACTTTCTGTACTAGGATTACCCCAAGGAGGGGTGCACGGATAGCCGGGTTCTAGAGGGAAACAAGCCCGCATCTCATGGCATTGAGACGGAGGGGGCTTCACTCTAGAATTGGCGGGATATTCGCCGCACTCGTAGGGGGTACAGGTTGACCCAGGAGGGGTGCCCAAGTTACCGGATTCCGTGAAGTGCCGGGTGGTCCATTCACGTTGCTGAAGGGGGCTGCCTCGCTTCAGGTTTTGGTGGATAACTTGCCGCGCCCGTAGGGGTCTAGAATTTCATTGCACAGGCTATCCACACGACCAGGGGAACGTCGGGTTTAAGTAGCGGCTCTGTGAAACCCGGGGATCCCAGATATCTGTTTTGTTCTGTGATGCTGTACATTTCTGTGATGTTCCATTTTATCACGCCTTGAGCGAAAATATTATATATTGATATATATACTATTAGATGTTGTATATGTTTTGCATCCGCGCTAGTCCAGTCCCCGCTCTGTCGTTAGTTAAGTAACCTAACGGGTAATGACGGGACCCAGTGGCGAATGCGGATGGCATATACGTACATCATTATTTTCATTCTTTATTGGTGTGATCAATTGATGGGACTGCGTTGATTCGGATCAATGCAAGTTAAAAACAAACCTATTCTGATGTTGTTGGAACACTTTTCAAAAAGCTGTTATTGCAAGGACGTTATCTTTTATTTAGCATCGTGGTATTCAGTTGGAATATCCTGCTCCTCAGTCGACGAGGTAAGGGCCGAGATCCCTTCACCGGGAGTGACCCCTTGGACAAAAAGTTTGCGTCAGGGCAATAACTTCACTATAGCCGATTACTTTTGCTTTTCACCGTGGTATTCAGTTGGAATATCCTGCACCTCATTCTACGGGGAAAGAGCCGAGATCCCTTCACCGGGAGTGACCTCTTTAACAAAGGTTTTCGTCACTATATTTTCATAAAAGCTATCCAGTTCCTTCAACGATATCAAGTTCATTACGTTAAAGGTTTTCGCCAGAAACCATTCGTAGCCCTCCGTCGTTTCATATGGGTGGTCAATAGTATTCAAGCTGTGTTTGTTGGCCAAAGTCAAGGCACAGTGTTTGGTAGCTGTTGGGTATTCATATGCAGCATAGATAGATGCGTTGGTTTGGGGCAGTCGTATAGCCTTGTTGGCCAAAGTCGAGGGCATGTGCGGGTGGGCTCAAATTAACCTGGAGAATGACGGGTAGAACTTGACATGTGACTTATGATTTGTTGGCCAAAGTCAAGGTCATAAGAGCATGGGGTAAAAATCCACATCGGGAGTTTCTAAAGAAACTGAAACTTGCCAGCTATGCGCATACCTTCTGGAGTGTGATGATGTTGTTAGTGTTTATGCCCTAGAAGGCCATTACTGTATCATACTAGCTTGTATATTACTTAATGGAAGCTTGGGATATTCACATGTATATAACAGTCTTGCTAAACATGGTAGTATGCAACTTGGTTTCTCTATCTTAACATATGAGTGTACGTATTGATAGAGCTCTTAGGATCTTGCTTGTCTACCAGCGTTGTGATGGCAGTCACACTAGTGGGGGCTGGGTAGTCTACAAGCACATCCTTATTCAGGTCCCTGGTCGTTGGATTATCGAGACAGAGCATCGATACTCCGGAGTAGACTGGTGTGTACGCTTCTCATCCCAGTTGGGGAGATGGTCTGTCCCACAGCCGTCAGTACGTCGTACTGGAGATAGTATACAGGTGCTCGTTAGGTTACGGGTACACCGGACAGGACTCACCGGGAACTGTTGGTTGGTTTGATACCAGTCGTCAGTAAACAGTTCCCAGGTGACATGAGTACAGCGTAGTCCGCAGACTTGACACTGCTACTTCGCCTCGAGTGTGTCCCACTGTTCTTAGATTGCTACCCTACCACGGCTCAAAGGAGTCGTGCAAACAGGTGGCAGTTGGGTGCAGTCCCGAGCACTTGGAGGCAGTGGCGGTTAGACAGGATTCGTCCCTCCCGGTATTGGGAGTAGATATCGTGCTGTGTCAGAGAGCCATTACGCAAAGTCCCTGGCCAGGGCAAGCGAGATTTGCTAGTAGGTTCCAGTAGTTTCTCAGGGTGTAATGGGCTTCCCTCCGACACGACTTATACCGCTATTAGGGGACTGACGTTTGCCGCCCCCCTAGGCCCGATATGCGATAGTCTTGGACGAACGGACCAGACTGTATGGAGATTGTCACATCAGACTCAGTAGGAGTTCGGATGGGTTTTCTCATCGGCCTTCTTATCGACAACTACCTGGGGACCGTTACGTACAGCTAGTGCCGCTTGCGGTCTGTAGTTAAACCCACTGCCAGCGTAGTAGTCGAGTCTCTAGAGTCCCACACAGAGAGTTTCCTACTCCAGGCGAAACGATATAGGGGTTGCATGGTTTTGCGACAAAGGGTTCGGACGCATACGTGCGTTTACGCACGTACGACATTCGGACAGTTTTTACCAGTCGGCTTTGGTTTAAGCCAGTTACTGGTATCCGGTTATTGGATTTTTACAGTCTAAAGTTTTTCCGTATTTTTGCGGATTGGAGGGGCGTTCTCGTAATTGTACGAGAAGCTTCTAGAAGATGTGACTAAGGAGGTTACTTTGGATGAGGTTGTGAGTCATGGTGGTGATTCATTCATTTCATTAATGCACATTTATTGCTTAATGACTCATGCTAATGAATCACCACTAGATATTTTATGAAGCATGCTTATTCATTTCTTTTATTCATTATTCTTAAATAAGAATGCTTCATAATATATTATGATACACTCTCTCTCTTCTCATTATCTTATCTCATATTCTCTCTCCTCAAGCTCTCATCTTCAAACCCTAATCCTTACACCTCATGAGTTGAGATCAAAGGATTAGTTAGACTAAACAATCCATAACCTTCACTCTACATCATCCTTTCATCTTTGATTAGCAATCAAAGTTGATTAGTTACCTCAAGTTAGAGGTTTAGCTTGGAGTTTCGCTCTCGGGTGGATCGTCTACTACCTAGAGAAGGCCGAGGAGAACAAAGGAGGACACAAAGACGAAGGACTAGTTTCGATAAGTATAATCCCTAATCACAAGTGATAAGAAAATCTTTGTGTACGGTTATTTATAGTTTAGCTTCGATTTAAGCGGTTAGTCGATGTTCGTTCTTTAAACTTGATTGTTTTTGAAAATTCCGCCTCCCCATAAGTACTGGGGTGTACTACATCGACTTACAGTGGTATCAGAGCCTCGCTAAACACTAAATAACTTAATCGCAAATTTGTACGAATTTCGAACGGAAAAACGAAACCGGAAAACCCTAAAAATTGCTAGTTTCTGTCGAATTTAAAACGATGTCAGAAAATTTTTCAGGTGTGTTCAGAAAGCTAGAAAGGAGTCCAGGAGAACACCCAAGAAATTCGAGCCCATGAATCGGCAACTCGGCCGCGGAAGCGCGGCGGATCGGTGGGATCCGCCGCCCTTCCGCGGCGCTTTGGTCGAGTCATGGACTCATCTTTCTTGTGTGGGTCCCCTGTGATATTTGGGGTTTTCTGGAATATTTAATAATTGCTCAGGTTACTGTTTAACAGAGCAGATTTTGGAGCAATATTGATGTTGTTTAATCGATCGAAATTGTACAGTATTTGCGTATTGGATTATATCTGTGATTGTTTAATGTGTTCGTAAACCTCCCCCAACTGCTAGTATGTCGGTTGGCAGGGGGTTGCACATTTCTGAAATGGTTATATCTGTTTGTGCATATAAACTGTATTGGACTGTTGTGGTGTATAGCCGGGGTTAGCAATGGGTTATTCTTTAATTCATTTGTTGTAAATGTAATTTGTTGTAATATTATTTTCGCGGGGCACTTCCAGGTTGCGGTTGTAGCCACCGTTGTATTATTTCATTTTACTGTTTTTGCTCCTAGGACTGACCCAAGGTGGGGTACACAGACTGCCGGGTGGGTAGTTTGCCGTACCCGTAGGGGTCGAGGGTGGGGTAACGGCTATTCATCACAACTGTGTAATCTGTCTTTTCTTGCAGGCTCAAAAGAAATACAGATTGCTTGCAAATCCAATATTGTTTATCTGTGTTCTGGAATGAATATCATTGCGTCAGACGAATGTAAAATATCTATATTTATGATAGCTATTTAGACGCCACTTATGTTTTACACCCGCGCTAGCCCAGCCCCCGCTCTGTCGTTAGTTAAGTAACCTAACGGGTGATGACGGGACCCAGTGGCGAATGCGGATGGCATAAGAGGACGTTGTATTTTCGTTGTTTTCTGCAATGATAGGTTAATGATGGGACGCATTATCTATAATGCAAAGTAAAACAAACCAAAGTTTAAATCGTTGGAACAATTTAAAAGAAACCACTCGGTTATTTTTAAAACAGATATTTTTAAATACGGAGCCTTAACCACTCCTTTTAAAAGCTATCAGGTTCCTTCGGTTATATCAAGTTCACTACGTTCACGGTTTCGCCAAAACCAGTCGTAGCCCTCCGTCATTTCTTATGGATGGTCAGTAGTATTCAAGCTATGCTTGTTGGCATACGTCAAGGCATAGTGTTTGGTAGCTGCTGAGGTATTCATTTGTTGCATAGATAGATGTGTTGGTTTGGGACAGTCGCATTACCTTGTTGGCATACGTCAAGGGTATATACGGGTGGGTTCAAATTAACAAGATAATGATGGGCAGAACTTGACATGTGACTTATGATTTGTTGGCATACGTCAAGGTCATAAGAGCATGGGGCAAAAACTTATATCGGGAATTTCTAAAGAAACTGAAATTTGCAAAGAGATGCATACCATTTGGAGTTTGATGAATGTTGGTAGGATTCCTTCAACATTATCATACGATGATATTTAGATCCCGATCCTACTGTGAGTATATGCTACTTATCAGGATATTCGTCACTTAACGATCAATGCTATAAACCTAGTAGGTGTCCAGAAAAGTGTCAGCGGGGTTACGCCCCCAGAGAAAAGAGGTTATTTAATTAAGGAACTTCGCGAAAGCGTTGGAAAACCTCCCTCGAAGTATCGACACCGGCCTGGCTGAACGGTTAAGCAAGTATTGTACGGTGAGAATAGTCTTGGCTAATTCTTCTTTTATGGTTTGAGGAAGGATTCGAAAAACAGTGGGAGCCATCCAGTTTAGATAAACTAAAAACCACTCTAAACTTGCAAGAGCATCATGCTAAAGAGTTTTCTTCTCTCTCTCCTAATTGCAGCGACCCTGAAAATGACTGGACTTAAGTTACTTTTAGAGAAAAATATACTGACGGGGCCAAACTATAAAGATTGGCTGCGGAATGTCAAGATGGCTTTGACCTATGACAAACTGGGGTACGTCCTCACCGCTACGGCACCTGCTGTCCCTGGTCCCAAATCCAGTAATGCGGATAAGGAAATCCGCAAAACCTGGGATTTAGATTGCGCGAGAGCCAAGTGCATCGTGCTTGCCTCGATGAACAATGAACATCAGAGGAGGCACGAGGATATGTCCCTTGATGGCATATTTCTCCATACAAAGGAACTTTATGGAGAGCAATCTCGTATAGCAAGATACGAGACCTCTAAGAAATTGTTTCGAGCGAGGTTGGCTATCGGATCATCGGTAGGTGAACATGTCCTACAGATGATTGGCTATATAGAAGAGCTCGCAGACCTTGGGACGACTTTGGATAATGAGCTCTATACAGACCTTGTTCTCCAGTCCCTTCCTCCCACCTACGCCCAGTTTATCCTCAACTTCAATCTTCAAGGAAAAGAAGTTGAACTTGCGGAACTCCTGAACATGTTAAGGAGTGCGGAGGGCACCTTGCAGATGGCAAGGGAAACACCCGCTATTTTTGTTGGCGGTTCATCTTCTTCCGGGTCCAAGGCTAGGGCCAAAGGAAGGAAGAAGAAGGCCGCACCCAGACCTAGAGGATGTGTTAGTAAGGTGGGAGGGAAGGGAAAGAAAAAGAAAGCAGCACCGGTAGTTGGCCTGGATGAGTGCTTCCATTGTCACAGGAAAGGGCACTGGAAGAAGGATTGCAAGGCGTGGAACGCCAAGAACCAGGAACCGAAGCAGGCTGTGGCTTCGACTTCAGGTGTGTTTGTAATTGAGAATTGTCTGTCGATCAACTCTACTTCCTGGGTATTGGATACCGGGTCAGGATCTCATATTTGCAATTCATTGCAGGCACTGAGAAACCGTAGAGTGCTGAAGGAAGGTGATATGATCCTCAGGGTTGCTAACGGAGCTAGCGTGGGAGCTGCGTCCGTCGGGGATTATCACCTAGGATTGACGAGTGGACATATTTTGGTTTTACATAACTGTTATTTTGTACCCAGCTTAACGTGTAATATCATATCAGTTTCCTTGTTATCAAATAAAGGTTATGATTTCACGTTTGTAAGAGATGTTGTCAACATCCACCTTAATCATGGTTTGATTGGGTCCGGTACATTAAATAACGGCATATATGTTTTAAACCAACTCTAAATTTTCAATTTCCAGAACACACTAAAAAGAAAGTCTCCAGATTTGAATAAAGCTTTCTTATGGCATTGTAGACTGGGTCACATTAATGAGAGAAGGTTGACTAAGTTGCATAGAGAAGGATATTTGGACTCGTTCGAATATCAATCTTATGACACTTGTCAATCCTGTCTCAAAGGAAAGATGACAAAGACTCCATTTACTGGACAAGGAGTAAGAGCGAGCGAGCTCTTAGGACTCATACACAGCGATGTATGCGGTCCAATGTCTACACATGCGAGAGGTGGTTATTCCTACTTCATTACTTTTACAGATGATTTCTCTAGGTATGGATATGTTTTCTTAATGAAGCATAAATCAGAGGCCTTTGAGAAATTCCTGGAATTCAAGAATGAAGCGGAAAACCAAACAGGCAAAAGTATTAAGACACTAAGATCTGATCGAGGTGGAGAATACTTAAGTGCCGAGTTCCTAGGTTACCTAAAAGAGAAAGGAATTCTCTCTCAGCTTACTCCTCCATACACTCCACAGCACAACGGTGTATCGGAGAGACGGAATCGAACCCTATTGGATATGGTACGATCCATGATGAGTAATGCTGAGTTACCGCGATCTTTCTGGGGGTATGCGCTAGAATCAGCGATACATCTTTTGAACAGAGTTCCAACCAAAACTGTGTCTACCACACCATATCAGATGTGGAGTGGGAAGAAACCCTATCTTCAGTACCTGAAGACGTGGGGATGTCCAGCTTTTGTAAAAAAGCAGCATCCGGACAAGCTCGAGGCACGCTCAGTAGAGTGTAAGTTTGTGGGATATCCAAAGAACTCTCATGGATATTGCTTCTATTACGCAGAGGAACAAAAGGTTTTTGTTTCTCGTCATGCCCGCTTCTTAGAAACTGAATTTTTGGAAAATCAGAAGAGTGGGAGCGAAATAGAACTGGAAGAAATTCCAGAACCACAAACTGCTACTGAAAGTTTGGTAGAACCAGAGGTTCAAGAAGAACAGAACATTCCCGCACCCCTCCGCAGGAGTAGTAGGCCGTCTCATCCGCCTGAGAGATACTACGGTTTTCTCATAGACGGGGATAGAGAGGATTGCATCATAGATGATGATGAACCTACTGACTTCCAGCAGGCCATCCAGAGCGGCGACTCGGTACGATGGCTAGATGCAATGCGGACCGAGATGGAGTCCATGTACACCAACAAAGTATGGACTTTGGACTTTGCTCCAGATGGGGTAAAACCCATAGGATGCAAATGGATCTTCAAGAAAAAGATTGGTGTAGATGGACAGGTGGAAACCTATAAGGCTAGACTTGTTGCAAAGGGTTTTCGTCAAAGACCTGGTTTGGACTATGACGAAACCTTTTCTCCAGTGGCTATGCTCAAATCCATTCGGGTCCTTCTTGCTATTGCTGCCTTCCATGATTATGAAATCTGGCAGATGGACGTAAAGACGGCTTTTCTGAATGGAAATTTAGAAGAGAGCGTCTATATGGATCAGCCAGAGGGTTTCAATCAGAGTGGGAGCAGCGGGAAAGTATGCAAGCTGCTTAAGTCTATTTATGGACTAAAGCAGGCATCGCGGAGTTGGAACATCTGTTTTGATGAGACAGTCAAAGAATATGACTTTATCAAAAATCCAGATGAACCGTGCATATATAGTAAAGTTGTGGCCAGAAGTGTCGTATTCCTCGTCTTGTACGTGGATGACATTCTATTGATAGGAAATGACATTCCTATGCTACAATCTGTCAAAGGATTCTTGTCACACAGGTTCTCCATGAAAGACCTGGGTGATGCCTCTTACATTCTGGGGATCCGGATCTATCGTGATAGATCCAAGAGGATGTTGGGACTTTCGCAGTCCAGGTATATCGACACTGTACTGAAAAGATTCAGTATGGAAGATTCTAAGCGCGGTAATCTACCGGCTTGTCACGGAATCACCCTCTCCAAAGAGATGTCTCCCAAGACTGATTTGGAAAGGGAACGCATGTCTATTATACCCTACGCTTCTGCGGTAGGCTCTATAATGTATGCGATGTTGTGTACCAGACCAGATGTAGCTTACGCACTGAGCGTGGTAAGCCGGTATCAGTCAGACCCAGGGGAGAAACACTGGATAGCAGTAAAGAACATTCTCAAGTACCTGAGGAGGACTAAGGAGATATTCTTGGTTTACGGCGGAAAAGGCCTCAGGTTGGAGGCCTTTGCCGATTCCGGCTTCCAGAGTGATAAGGACGATTCCAAGTCCATGTCGGGTTATGTCTTTACCCTCAATGGAGGGGCGGTGTGCTGGAAGAGCTCCAAGCAGGACACCGTTGCTGACTCGACGATGGAAGCGGAGTATATAGCTGCTTGCGATGCCGCAAAAGAAGCAGTCTGGATGAAGAAGATCCTAACAGAACTTCAGGTTGTTCCTACCATAGTTGATCCAATACCTCTGTATTGCGACAACAACGGAGCTATAGCTTTAGCAAAGGAACCAAGGTCCCATCAGAAGTCCAGACACATCTTGAGGCGGTATCACCTGATCAGGGAGATCATTGATCGTCAGGAGATCGAGGTTCGGAGAGTTGCTTCAGAAGAGAACATTGCTGATCCATTCACGAAGGCCCTTCCTCAGATTCAGTTCGAGAGGCTACTCGAGATCATTGGTCTACGATATGCCAGTACATGGCCCTAGTGCAAGTGGGAGATTGTTAGTGTTTATGCCCTAGAAGGCCATTACTGTATCATACTAGCTTGTATATTACTTAATGGAAGCTTGGGATATTCACATGTATATAACAGTCTTGCTAAACATGGTAGTATGCTACTTGGTTTCTCTATCTTAATATGTGAGTGTACGTATTGATAGAGCTCTTAGGATCTTGCTTGTCTACCAGCGTTGTGATGGCAGTCACACTAGTAGGGGCTGGGTAGTCTACAAGCACATCCTTATTCAGGTCCCTGGTCGTTGGATTATCGAGACAGAGCATCGATACTCCGGAGTAGACTGGTGTGTACGCTTCTCATCCCAGTTGGGGAGATGGTCTGTCCCACAGTCGTCAGTACGTCGTACTGGAGATAGTATACAGGTGCTCGTTAGGTTACGGGTACACCGGACAGGACTCACCGGGAACTGTTGGTTGGTTTGATACCAGTCGTCAGTAAACAGTTCCCAGGTGACATGAGTACAGCGTAGTCCGCAGACTTGACACTGCTACTTCGCCTCGAGTGTGTCCCACTGTTCTTAGATTGCTACCCTACCACGGCTCAAAGGAGTCGTGCAAACAGGTGGCAGTTGGGTGCAGTCCCGAGCACTTGGAGGCAGTGGCGGTTAGACAGGATTCGTCCCTCCCGGTATTGGGAGTAGATATCGTGCTGTGTCAGAGAGCCATTACGCAAAGTCCCTGGCCAGGGCAAGCGAGATTTGCTAGTAGGTTCCAATAGTTTCTCAGGGTGTAATGGGCTTCCCTCCGACACGACTTATACCGCTATTAGGGGACTGACGTTTGCCGCCCCCCTAGGCCCGATATGCGATAGTCTTGGACGAACGGACCGGACTGTATGGAGATTGTCACATCAGACTCAGTAGGAGTTCGGATGGGTTTTCTCATCGGCCTTCTTATCGACAACTACCTGGGGACCGTTACGTACAGCTAGTGCCGCTTGCGGTCTGTGGTTAAACCCACTGCCAGCGTAGTAGTCGAGTCTCTAGAGTCCCACACAGAGAGTTTCCTACTCCAGGCGAAACGATATAGAGGTTGCATGGTTTTGCGACAAAGGGTTCGGACGCATACGTGCGTTTACGCACGTACGACTTTCGGACAGTTTTTACCAGTCGGCTTTGGTTTAAGCCAGTTACTGGTATCCGGTTATTGGATTTTTACAGTCTAAAGTTTTTCCGTATTTTTGCGGATTGGAGGGGCGTTCTCGTAATTGTACGAGAAGCTTCTAGAAGATGTGACTAAGGAGGTTACTTTGGATGAGGTTGTGAGTCATGGTGGTGATTCATTCATTTCATTAATGCACATTTATTGCTTAATGACTCATGCTAATGAATCACCACTAGATATTTTATGAAGCATGCTTATTCATTTCTTTTATTCATTATTCTTAAATAAGAATGCTTCATAATATATTATGATACACTCTCTCTCTTCTCATTATCTTATCTCATATTCTCTCTCCTCAAGCTCTCATCTTCAAAACCTAATCCTTACACCTCATGAGTTGAGATCAAAGGATTAGTTAGACTAAACAATCCATAACCTTCACTCTACATCATCCTTTCATCTTTGATTAGCAATCAAAGTTGATTAGTTACCTCAAGTTAGAGGTTTAGCTTGGAGTTTCGCTCTCGGGTGGATCGTCTACTACCTAGAGAAGGCCGAGGAGAACAAAGGAGGACACAAAGACGAAGGACAAGTTTCGATAGGGATAATCCCTAATCACAAGTGATAAGAAAATCTTTGTGTACGGTTATTTATAGTTTAGCTTCGATTTAAACGGTTAGTCGATGTTCGTTCTTTAAACTTGATTGTTTTTGAAAATTCCGCCTCCCCATAAGTACTGGGGTGTACTACATCGACTTACAGATGTGAGCGGATTCCGTCACATTATCATGCGATGATAGTTGGATCCCGATTCCCACTGATGAGTTAGTTTACTCCTCGGATGACCCCGACTAATTCTTCTTTCAGGTTTGGAGGAGAATTTGAGGTTACAGTAGGAGGTTTCCAGATTAGATAAATTGGTAACCAATCTGATCTAGGTTAGAGTGCACGCTGAGTGTTTTTTTTCTCTCTCTCTTTGGCAGCGACCATTGACCCGACCCTAAGACTATGACTCAGTGACCAAAATTAACCGAATCTTCTTAAACACTGGCTTTTGGATTGTCAGAGTTGCAAACCTCATGGTCACTCCTACTTTTACCCTTTTCTCCAGGACACCCCGTATTACTACGAATGTCCACTTCCATTGGACAAAACGATCGTATGGTTATATACGAACTCGAAGGAATTTATTCGAGGATGGTTTCCGGTTCTGGAGAAAACGAATAGGACTATTCAGTTGTCTTTTCCTTTACCTTCTCTCAGGATGCGAGTACTCCTTGTTTAGGAGATAGTACACCTATTACACAAATTGAATACTCTTCTTCCAAACCATAGGCTGGTGCCGAATGGTGGGGAATGAAGAAAACCAATTAGCATAACGATGGTGTACAGAAGGTATTAAGTAAAGACATAACAAGAGATTAGTAACAGGGCAAAGTAAATTGCGACTGCTACTCATGACCAAACCAAGTATTTATTCGCCAATTCTAAATCACCTTTGTATTTCTCCAGAACACTCCGTATCACTACGAAGATCCACAGTTTATTGGATACTCCATCGTATGGTTATATACGAACTCGAAAGGAACTTGTTCCAGTTCGGGGATGGATTCTGGTTCAGGAGAAATAGGAATAAAGTTTATTCGGTTTTCTTTTATCTTCACCTTCTCTCGCATTGCGAGTGCTCCTAGGATTAGGACAGTACACCCATTATGCTTATTGGATAGTCTTCTTCCAAACCATAGGCTGGTGCCGAACGGTAGGGAAGGAAGAAAACCATTTAGCCTATGAGGGTGTGCAGAAGGTAATGACTAAAGACATAGAAAGGGATTTGGAAAGATGGCAAAGAATTACAAGGTTACAGTTGTGAATCTGGATAATGGAAGAGGCATTACTAGGAATACCCGGATACCCTATCGAAACATTTCAATGTTTCAGTTTCACTGTGTACTGTTAAAAGAAAACCGATTTCCCAATTAGTCCTTACTCAAGGGTATGTATTTACCAGGTATGATTCTCACATCTGTATGGTTTTACAGATGATGAGTGGGAGTAAGTTGTTGGTAATTGGGTGATCATCCTCATTATATCGGGATTCGTTGTAATCGGTGATATTTGAGGAAGTCACCTGGGCTGTTTGCCGGTCAGCAAATATTTGGTTTTGAATATCCGCTGTTATGCACCAATTTCGAATCGATATATCTGTACGTCTATTTTCATAGAGTGAGATATACCTTTTTGAAATTATGTCTATGACATTTACCTATATCAGTGGATGGTTAGGTAAGGAGCATTAAACAGCGGTGTAATTCTTCATAACCATAGTACAGTTTTCAACCTACGACACACAGGGAATGAGTTATCAAACTCAAGGGACTTATACAGAGTATTGTATGTTGTCCAGCGTCCATGAAGACAGAGGGGATGGTCCTCGTACTATATTCGGTTTACTTATGACTTCTCTAGTTTTTAGACAGGTGTTTCGTAGAAACACAGGGTCCAAGTTTTGAGAAGTTATAGGTATATGGATAAAGTAGAGAACCAGGTGTTGCAAGTATCGGGATTCTTTAAGTTGATCGAAGATGTAGATACTTGAGTATGGTATTCAGTTGATAGTAGTGATTAAGAGAACTTGCTTCTCTTTCAGGTTACTCATAATTGGAAGCATTCCTAAGTTGAGTAACGCTGATCGGCCTCCTTCCATTTAGTAGACATGCACTGGAGACAGCTGCATGATTTGAATCTGGTTCAATTAAATCAGTGCCTCTGGTTCTATATTGGATATAGAACAGTTCATATCTTAACGATGTTAAGGTACGGGGAGTTGTCTGGCTTATGCTTAAAACCAGACTCTGGATAACTCAAGGCACGTTTCTGTAATGGCTGCTTGTGGGTTGACCCGGGCTATGACGATGGTTGACTTTCTACAATCTGGAAGATCAATAGTGATATTGTTCTAGACTCGCCACAGTTTTAATAAAAATGGACTTTTTCAGAAAACAGTAGTGGGAGTATGGTAGAACTAGAAGTGATTCTAGAACCACAAAGGATTACTGAAGATTTGATAAGAACCTAAAGATTCAATCTGGTTTGACATTCCATTGGCCACTCAGCAGATTAGATGGGTAACCTCAGGCACCCGAGAGGTACTCCGGTAGCCTCAAGGACGGTGACAGGGAGGTTCTTGTTTACCCACACTTGCCATTGCTGTTGTTCCAGGCTGCGAGACCCGGCGGGAGGATGAGTATAGCGTCGTTCTAAACTGGCTTTAGAAGTGTACGTCTATATGACTCTGCCAAACGGTTGTCGTAGTCAGTGGGAGCAGCGGAAGCATTGGTGGACATGTGGCTTATGTCTGTTTGTAGACTAAAGCAGATATAGCGGAGATAGATCATCTATTTCTGATGTGACAGTCATAGATTTGACTTCATCAGAATAGGGGATGGATCTGTTGAGAAGGTAGTAGGGTGTGATGTCCTGGTATTTGGATGATATACACAGAGTAGGAAGTGATATTCCTATGCTACGATCGGTTATGCTTTGGTCGTCACACAGTGGTTTCTCCACATGGGACTTGGACATTATATCAGACATACTGGTTACTGGATCTATGATTTTAGATTTAGATTTAGGTGGTTTCCCAATTAACGGTACTTAGACAGCATTCTAAGAGTATTTAGAATGGATGACTCCTGGCATGGTGGTGTACCTGCAGGTGATGGAGTCACCCTCTCTAAAGGTGTCTTATAGACTAAAGGGGAGAGGGATGTGCATGATTGGCAGATCACTTGCTCAGGCAATTGAGTCAATCATGAGATGTCAAGTACCACACCAGATGTTGTTCTTGCACTAGATGCAATAAGTTGACATTGATCATATCCTGGAGAAACGGTCAGAAGCAGTTTTAGAACATAAGTAGATGTTCTAGGGATATGATAACGACGGCCTTTTCTAGGAGACGGTTATCATTCCAGGCTTCCAAGGTGACCTGGACGACAAGAAGGTTGTCAGAGTTATAGTTTTCCTTCTGACGAGGGGCAGTATTTTGGACAGGTGGTCCAAGGCAATACTGAGGGAGGCATGGCGCAGGATACTGATTAAGTTCAGTTGACGATACAGTCTAAGAAGTTTGGATTTGGAGTTCATTTATGAGCTAGGTCCCATCAGACATCCAGACACATTCTAAGACAGGTATTGCTCATTTCGGGAGATGGGTTTCTCCGCGAACTTGAGATATAGAGAGACATAGAAAGAAACATCAATGCGGATCCACTCACTGAGGCTATTCCTCGAACGCAATAGTTTCGCAAACAGGTTTTGTGAGACTGACTAGTAGAGGAGTTGGGTGTTCGGTATCACACGGGCTGTGAGTATGCGACATCGCAATAATTAGCCTTGAGTGCAAGTGGGAGATTGTTGGAGATAGTGCCCTCAGAGTCAATTATTGGATCACATGCACGTGATTGCAATGATTGAGGGAGGACCTATTCCGGTAGGACAGTCTTACTGAAGATGGTAGTATGCTATCTGGTTTACCTTTATCACCGTGTACTGCTTTAGGTGACCTTACAGGTCACTATTGCACGTTGGTAGAGCCCTTAGGATTCTTGCTTGACTGCCAGCAGTATGAGGGCGATCATATACGTGGGAGCTGGTATTCAATAAGCACATCCTTAAAAGGTCTCTAGTCGTGGGAGTTTCGAGACAAGGCATCGATACTCCAGAGTAGACTAGTGTATACAGTCGAGACCCCGACGAGGGGCGGTGGCCGGTCTCACAAGCCACTGGTGTCAGTTGGTTCACCTAAGATGTATACAGATGCTCATTGGATTATTAGTACACCGGACAGGACTCGCCAGGAACATGCTAGTTGGTCTTATACCTGACGTCAGATAGCAGTTCCCTGGTGACATGTGTACAGGTTAGTTCATCGACCTGGGGATCGTCATTTGTCTCGTGTAAGTTCCCACTGTGCTTTGATTACTACCCTACCACGCTCAAAGGAGACGTGCAAACAGGTTTTAGTTGGGTATAGTCCCAAGCCATATGGAGGCAGTGAGCGGATCTTCAGGGGTTTGTCTCTCCCGGTATTGGGGGTGAGGTCGCGCTGTGTCTAGGAGAGCCCTTACACGAAGTCCTTGGCCAAGGCAGGAGATTTACTGGTAGATATTCCAGTAGTATCTCAGGGTGTTCTGAGCTACACTCCGACACGACTTGTACCGCTTTTGGGGGTCTGACTTTTACCAACCCCCTAGGCCCGCCATGCGATGCTCATAGACCAACGGACCGGACTGTACGGATATTGTCACTGACAGGCTCAGTAGGGTGTCATGATGAGTTCGCTCATCGACATCCGTTTTGGTCAATAGCTGGTAGCCCGTCACGTATGGCTAATACCTCTGACGTGCTAGTGGTTAAATCCACAGCCATAGTATTGACGAGTCTTTAGAGTCCCCCACAGACCAGTTACTCAAGTTTCGGGCGAAAAGCTGTATAGGCCGTATGGAGATATGGCAGGGTTCGATCAGATACGTGCGGTATTGCATGGATCAGGATCGGACGGTTAATGCTAGAGGCGATATGGATATATGGCACGGTTCGATCAGATACGTGCGGTATTGCACGGATCAGGATCGGACGGATAATACTAGCAGGCTTTGGTTTAAGCCAGATGCTAGTATTGTACTGTGTAGATTTTTGTCTCATTGCATTTGTATTTCCGTCGGAATACAAATGCGGGTATGTATATACAGTAGCGGGGTTTTCTTGTAATTTATTACGGGATCAGTTTTTTAGAGTTGCCAGTTTGTTTTCCGTTTCAGCCATATATCTTTGTATCTTTCATTAGCTGAAGATTGGTGCAGCAGGGCTTATTTGCATTTGTGCAAATTAGCTTTGTGGAGGGTTGTCTTTGCATTTTGTTGTGTCATGATGATTCTACCACCCTTGACTTTCCTTTGTTCATGATGGTTCAAGATAGCTTGACTTTGTGATGAGATGATGAGGTTGGTGGAGTGTTGGTTTTGTCTTGTGATCATTTCTTTACATCATCACTTTTCTCTCTCTTGGATTATGAGAGACTCTCATTTTCTTTTGATACATACTCACTCCCTCATTCTCTCACTCTCTTCTCTTCCTCATGATGCATGGCCGGCCAAGCCAAGGGAGGGGCTGCCCATTATTTTGGTGTGAGAATTTTTGCTCTTTTCATGCTACAAAAATTCCTAAGTTCATCCACAAAAGCTTACATCTCAATCCTCCACCAAAGGCAACTTCAAGTAACCCCAAATGAGACATAGAGCACTACACGTATTCTACAGCAAACCTTGGGCACGTCGGCTCGCCAACTTCGTGCCTGAGTTGCCTCGGTCCAGAGATGGGAGCCCGTAAAAGAAGCCGGCGACGTGGTGCCCTTCCAGCGACTTGGTGGAGACCGGAGATTCCACGGGGAGATCGGGACGGCGACGAGAAGACCGAAGGACACGGATCGCTCGGTATATCTCTCTACCCCCCCCCCCCTCTCTAGATAGCTAGGACTAGTTTAATGGCACGATCCGGGTTTATAGTGCGCGGTGGTGCCGGTTTTAAAAGTTAAAGAAAAGCATCGCTTCCGCATTCTGGCGTCGGATTGACGGCCGGGGCGCCGCCGTGCACTTACAGCATGCGTATATTAGATGGTATCAGTATTGTACTATACTTAGATCAGTACCCCCAGATCATGATTTATGATAAAGAGGATACCATATGATTAATGAGATAAATGTGATATTTGACTCGTACCCAGATTTGGGAGGCCGTACGACGGATTTACCGTACGAGCTATAAATTGATGTTTGATCCGCACTCTTGACTCGAGGATGTCATATTATGTAGGGTATCGTATGGGATACTATTGAGGCTATATCACCGACTATTATATATATATATATATATATATATATATATATATATATATATAAATATATATATATATTGACTCAGACTTAGGTAGTTTTCCTTACCCTTTTCGATTACCCTTTTAGCTCAGTCTTGTAGTTATTCGTAGATGTTAGACTAGATTCGATTCATACCTATTTCAAAAACTAACGAATCATGAGTACTTTTAAAGACAATCCAAGAGATTCTACGGATATTTCAAAGGTCATACATTTTCTTAAAAACACCATAGCCCTATTTCCAAAACACCACGATTCGTATTTTATCAAATGGAAAAATAGTACGATACATATATATTAATGTAGATGTCTTATTGTTGCGTTTTTATTCAAGTTCCGCATATTATTGTTGCATTTACTGTTCATTTTCCATTTATTATGCTGTTCGCATTGCATTGCATGTCTATATGTATTTTCGTGACAAATGATGAAACCATGCTGTCAGGACACCAGCACCATTACCGATGATGCGTATGTGTAGCGCCTTGAAAAGTCGTTTTGTTGTTTTCCTGAAAATCGGTGAAAATTCGGTATTTTTCCGAAAACCGTCTTTCTCGTTATTTTGCAGTTTAGGACTAATTATACCTAAAATGGATAGGTAATTGCTTGTTTTTAGTAGCTAATGAGTTACTTATGAAATTCTGGTCGTTTAAAAATTTTCCCTAATTTTTCAATTTTTTAATATTATTTTAAGCCGGTAAGAAAATACATTAAATTAGCGATAAATACAAATTTTTCTGGGCTAATTTTAATCTTTAAAATTATGTTAATTAAAATCTAGTTGTAACATAAATTTTTAGTATTTTATTTTGATTTTTAACTAATTTTTATTATAGAAAACGAAATTTATTGAATTTTAAGCTAAAACTTGCAATTTTGGACTTGTAGGGGGTCTTTTTGCATAAAACTTCTTTTGTAAACCCCTCTCTCTCTTCCCTCAGCCCTAGGCCGGCCCCACCATGATCAGGTCCAGAATTTTGATTGCCTCACTTTGACTTTATCTTTTGTGAATGAATTGTTTTGGTTAGGATTAAAATATAGTAATGTAGGTATGGGTTTTGAATGCATGTAAGAGCTTTGACTTTAGTCTTTCCAACTCCAATTCCTCACTTTCCACTCCCCTCTCCCTCTCCTGGCCGAGACCTGCTCCCCCCCCCCCCCATTTCCATTATTTTCCTTCTTTTTTCTCTCATTTTCTTCAAAAATTGCATCAAAATTCAATAAAAATCAACAAATCCTTTACAATTTCAAAGCAAAACCTTATTCCCTCTCTTCTCAAACCCAAATTGGCTCAAATCTTGGAGAAAGATGGCATCTTGGGAGGTTGTAGCAACATAGGGATTGATCTTTTGAGGTATAATTTCTAATCAAATGGTTAAATTGTAGTTTAAAGTGTGCTAATTGAACTTTGAAAATTGTTTTAGTGTTAATTTTAGTGTTAATTGCATACTAGTTTTTTTTAAAGTTTGTGGTTTGAAATTAATTTAGGGTTTAGATCACCATTAAGAGATTAATTAAGCTATTTTGTTATCTAGTTATTTTGTTAGCTTAATCTAAGTGGTTAAATTGCTAATTGGGCTAAAATCTAGTGTTAATTTAGTGTTAGATTCTAATCTAGTTTTTAAAGGTTTATGGTTAGAGTTAAACTAGGGTTTTTAGGAACCATTATTTAGTTAATTAAAGCTAATTAGATATCTAGTTAATTACTAAACCAATCTTTAAGGTTATTTTGCTTAAGTGGCTTCTTATTAAGCTAATCTATGTTAAACTTGTGTGAAATTTTCATTAAGTTTGCAAATTACCAAATTCAAGAAGAGGTTTGTGTATGGAATGTGGGTTTTGTAGCATGGTACAAAAGTTAAAATTGTGTTTTTGGTGTCTAACTAGTTGTGTGGAATTGATGGTTGTGTTGGACCGTGATAACTTTGCCGCTTTTGTCGATGTTTGCACCAAATTGCTATTCTAGCTTACTAGTTTTTACTAAAGTGTTGTGATGATTTAATTGCGATGTCTTGATGACATTTTTGAGTTATCCTATGACGTTTAGGATGCGTGAGTGCGGATTTTGAGTAGTCGGGTTTTAGTTTTGCCGGGCGACCAAATCGGCGATTTTTGGCAGTTTTTGCGATTTTCGCGTGTGTTCCGCGCACTTTGTGCACGTTGTACCTAGCTAGTGAACATTAGTAGTTTCGTTTGGGTTTTGCGTCGTTCTTGATATGTAACCTTATGTTTGGTATTGATGTAAATTCCAGGTTCGGTCGCGGAGACGTCAGACGCGGCACGAAAGGGGAAAGCGGTGATTGGACGTGACTAGCTAGGGATTCCGGTGAGTAGATGTAACATCTACGGGGGACTATCGTTGGATGGCGCAAGCCGCCCGATAGTTTTAGTAACTTAAAAGATTCTTAGTAATGTTAGTAATTAGGGGTGTAATACTTGTATGATTATTTGCTACATTCATGCCCTATATTGACATACCTATACGAAACCATTTTTTGTAGGACACCTGCACCATTGCCAGGGTTTTTATATCCAGCACGAGCACTATTCATGCTTACACACACATCCTGGTAATTGCCATGCCACCACACTAGATAACCTTTAAATTGAAACCTTTTACTAATTGATGCTTAAACCTGTGCTATTGCCTTTAATTCTTTAAAATGAAATCGTAGGATTGCTATTCATGTGCATGTACCTCATCATATTATTTGTTCATGCCTAGTCTATTAATCATACATCGTAGCTTAATTATTGATACTATATGCATTCATCACCATTGACATATACACTTATGAGGATTTCTTGAGATTTTATGATATTTCTGGATTTCGGGGGAAAGCCGCAAAATTTCTAAACTTATTATATTTTTTTAAAATATGTAAATTGCGGTTTTCTAGTGATGTAAGTGTCGTCCACCATGAGTTTGCTGTGGTTTTCGAGATCCGTGTCGAGTAGTGGAGGAACCGTCACGGGTACATGGTGGGCCCGGTATGGTACCCCGGGACAAGAGGAATGTGGTGTTGACGTTGAGCCTGGCAGGGGACGGATTACCTACCGGTGACTGTTTGGGACGGCGGATATTCAGAGGATACCGACCGTGGCCGCTAGATGATGAGATATTGATATTTGAGATGGGTCAGCCGGACGGCTGAGGCCAGAGATACATTGATATGAGATTTGAGACAGTTTTGAGGTGTCGATGCTGGACACAGGTTCTTGTTGATTCTATTGGTATTGTGCTGGTATTTCAAAAGACATTCTTAAAGGGGAAAAAACATGATTTCTTATACTTACACATTCAGATCACGAGTTGATTCGCATTGCATTCATACCTGCTAGTATATCCATATTGCATACATACTTGCCATTATGTCATGCCTTACATGTATTTAGATGGTAGGATGCTTGTGTGCATGCATTCGATAGCCTGTGTAGATGTTATTTATTACTCACGAGTTGGCAACTCACCCCCGTTGTGCCATAGCCTTTTGCAGGTCCGCTCCGTCAGTACAGTAGCGGCGGGTGCGCTTGCTTCTTTTGCCTCTTTTGCCTGGACTCGAGGTTTTGCTCATAGGTGGGTTATGTTATTATTTTTGTACCACCTTGTATATTCTATGTATCTAGTGTACTCCATCTACTGTTTCTACCAGTATTATTGTATATTGACCTAGAGATGAGACTGTGAGGTTTGTGGACTTTTATGCTGTATTTTGGGGTCGAGCTCACTTGAGTCGACATGATGTTTTTCTTATACTTCATTATGATTATTTTGCATGTTTTTGCATTATATTGCGTGGGATTTGTGACCGCCTTGTGGCGAAGAGCTAGCTCCCGCTTGGGGATGCCTTATTTATTGGATTCATATATATTCTTGTTGTACCCATTTTGGGGGCCAGTATTTACAAAGGAGACTCTGCCGAAATTTTCGGAAAAATTGATATTGTTTTTAAAGAGGTTTTATATGACTTATTTGATAACTCGTTTTCAATTGATTGGGTTTTCTTCACTCTTTTGCTTATTTGGTTTTGGTTTCTGGGCTTTGGCTTACTTATTTTACGGACGTCTTGAGACATTTCGTAACCTAAGTGCCAGTCACGTTCCGTACCCTGCGGGTCGTGAAAAAGTTGGTATCAGAGCGATAGGTTTTACCTTTTTGAGTGTAGGATGACCCTTGGTAGATGGAGTAAGTGACTTAAGTAGGGTAACGTAGCGTGTGTATGTCCGCGGCATACTTGCGATACGGTACTCCGCCTAAGTGACTTTAGGATACTTGCTTGAAATTCCTTCTTCAATTCCGTGTATCCTATGATTCTTTTGCACTGTTCTTATTATCCTTTTTCTGTACCAGCCACTATGCCGCCAAAGGCTACGAGAGCGCAGAGGGCTGCCGCCCGTGATGATATCCGAGCAGGCTCGTCCGAGACGAGGACTGAGCAGGGTGGTATACCTATGCCTCAGGGACAGACTGATCCGCATTCCCCAGGTCGCATGGATAGGCTTGAGTCCGGTATGGAGGAGCTGCGAAAGATGATGGGAGGCATGCAGGAGTTACGACAGATGGTGGAATCGTTAGTAGAGGACAATCGAGCGCAGAGATCGGATATTACTCCCCCTGCGGTCGGTTCGAGACCGAGTCGGATTCGCACTGATATGTTAGCACCTAGGAGGGTTCGCAGAGGCCGTGGTGGATTCTTTAGGGGCCAGTTATATCGCCTTCACCCATACGATCAGCAGCCATGGTTAGGATGTTTTTGGTGTGGTAGCCTGCATCATCGTAACAGAGACTGTCCGGCGAGACGACAGGGAGCGGCGACAGTTCCACATGTGACCCTACCACCATCACCACCCCCTCCTCAGAGAGCCCTACTTCCTACCACCGGCGATGCTCCACGCCAGTTAGGTGCACCCAGAGGCCGTGGACGCGGCGGTCCGATTCAGAGAGGACGAGGAGGCAGAGGCCGAGGTCGAGGTCAGCCCGCTATCGGTGGAGGTCAGGCCCGAGTATTTGCTTTGATACCGCAGGATGCGCAGGCATCCAATACCGTTGTGATAGGTACCTTATCCGTTTGTTCTTTCGACGCACGGGTATTATTTGACCCAGGTTCCACACATTCGTATGTCTCTACACACTTTGCACCGATGTTGGGCCGTGAGTCGTCGTCGTTAGATCAACCGCTTGTTGTTATTACCCCGGTAGGCGAGTCGTTTGTCGCTCGTTTTGTTTTTCGATTGTGTTCCATTCGTATCGGGGAGAGGGAGTCATTGGTTGATTTGATTCTCCTCGATATGTTGGACTTTGATGTGCTTCTGGGCATGGATTGGCTAGCCACTTGTTATGCTTCGGTGGACTGCCGTGAGAAGGCAGTCAGATTTAGCTTTCCGGGAGAGCCAGTCCTTGTTATTCAGGGAGACCGCAGCGTCACCCTTCCCAGCTTGATTTCGTCTCTTCGCGCTGGTCAGCTCTTGCGGAAGGGATGTCAGGGATTCTTAGCGTATATTTGTGATACTCGATCTGCAGAGGTTCCGTTAGACCGGGTCCCGGTAGTTTGTGAGTTCCCTGATGTTTTCCCTGATGAGCTACCTGGGCTACCGCCTGAGCGCGATGTTGAGTTCTGCATTGATTTGATTCCCGGCTCGGGGCCTATTTCTATACCGCCTTATCGGATGGCCCCGGCAGAGCTTCGAGAGCTGAAGGATCAGTTGCAGGATTTGTTAGATAAGGGGCTTATTCGACCGAGTGTTTCTCCGTGGGGTGCTCCGGTCCTGTTTGTCAAGAAGAAGGATGGAAGTTTGCGCTTATGTGTCGACTACCGCCAGCTGAACAAAGTTACCGTTGGGAACAGATATCCGTTGCCGCGCATTGATGATTTGTTCGACCGGCTTCAGGGTGCGGGGTATTTTTTGAGGATCGACTTGCGATCAGGATACCATCAGCTGCGAGTTCGACAGGAGGATATACCGAGGACAGCTTTCCGCACGCGGTACGGCCACTACGAGTTTTTGGTGATGTCGTTCGGACTCACCAACGCCCCAGCAGCATTCATGGATTTGATGAACCGTACATTCAGGCCTTATCTTGACTTGTTCATCATTGTGTTTATCGACGATATCTTGGTGTACTCCCGGAGCAGAGAGGAGCACGAGCAGCACTTGCGGATTACGTTACAGAATCTGAGGGAGCACCAGCTGTTCGCAAAGTTCTCCAAGTGTGCATTCTGGCTGGACAGCGTCGGATTCTTGGGTCACATGGTTACGAGAGACGGCATTTGTGTGGACCCGAAGAAGATTGAGGCTGTTCAGCAGTGGCCCCGACCTACATCGGTTACTGAGATCCTTAGTTTTCTAGGCCTGGCAGGCTACTACAGGCGTTTTGTTCAGGACTTCTCCCGTATAGCTGCACCGTTGACCGGTTTGACCCGGAAGGGAGTTCCTTTCGTCTGGACGGAGGAGTGCGAGCGCAGTTTTCAGCAGCTACGGACTCGTTTGACTACGGCGCCGGTATTATCTTTGCCTTCGGGATCAGGCGGATTTGTGGTCTACTGTGATGCTTCGCGAGTGGGATTAGGATGCGTATTGATGCAGCATGGCCGGGTGATCGCTTATGCTTCTCGGCAGTTGAAGAAGCATGAACAGAACTACCCCACTCATGATTTGGAGATGGCTGCAGTGGTCTTTGCACTGAAGATTTGGCGACATTACTTATA
Source organism: Agapanthus africanus (assembly GCA_030015575.1). Lineage (NCBI taxonomy): Eukaryota > Viridiplantae > Streptophyta > Magnoliopsida > Asparagales > Amaryllidaceae > Agapanthus > Agapanthus africanus. The sequence continues at coordinate 89,113,044 of CM057351.1, read as the reverse complement.
CGGCGAGTCGTGTCAGATATTCACCGATCACAAGAGCTTAAAGTACATATTTCAGCAGCGAGACCTGAACCTCAGACAGCGTCGTTGGATGGAGTTGGTGAAAGACTACGACTGCGAGATCTTATATCACCCAGGCAAGGCGAATGTGGTGGCAGACACGTTGAGTAGGAGGCCCGGGGGTAGTCTATCCTTTTTGCGCGCAGTGCAGAGGCAGTCGTCAGCAGATTGGCAGATGTTATGCGACAGCCGAGTTGAGTTCGAGTTCACTCAGACAGGGGGACAGCTCGCGCATGTTCATGCACGCCCACAGTTGCTTAACCGTATATATGAGGCACAGCGCAGTGGCGACCGTTGCTCAGAGATCATGGCACAGATGGGTCAGGGCAGATTTTCCGAGTTCGTGATTGACGATCAGGGGATTTTACGATATAGATCTAGACTGTGCGTACCAGATGCTGATGGATTGCGGCGCGACATTCTTGAGGAGGCACACCGATCAGTGTATAGTGTCCACCCCGGTTCCACCAAGATGTACCATGATATGAGAGAGACCTACTGGTGGGACGGGATGAAGAGGGACATTGCGGAGTTCGTTTCGAGATGCCTGACTTGTCAGCAAGTCAAGGCCGAGCACCAGAGTCCCGCAGGAGAGCTACAGCCGTTACCCATTCCAGAGTGGAAATGGGAGCAGATTTCGATGGACTTCGTTGTGGGTCTACCCAGGACCAGTCAAGGGTACGACTCCATCTGGGTGATCGTGGATAGATTGACGAAAGCGGCTCACTTCCTACCAGTGAAGACCACTTTCAACTTCGCTCAGTATGCTCAGCTCTATATTGACGAGATCGTGCGACTACATGGCGTACCAACTTGTATCGTGTCAGATCGAGGCACTCAGTTCACCAGCCGACTTTGGCAGAGACTTCAGGAGGCTTTGGGCACTCGTTTGAGCTTCAGCACAGCGTTTCATCCGCAGACCGACGGACAGTCAGAGCGGACCATTCAGACTCTCGAGGACATGCTCAGAGCGTGCGTTTTAGACTTTGGTGGTAGCTGGGATCGTCATTTACCTCTAGTGGAGTTCTCCTACAACAACAGCTTCCAGGATACTATTCAGATGGCACCTTTCGAGGCATTGTATGGGAGGAGATGCAGATCGCCCGTCTGTTGGACAGAGCTCAGCGAGAGCAGCATGTTGGGGCCGCAGCTTGTTGAGGAGACGACAGCGAAGATACAGTTGATCCGAGACCGGATGAGAGCGGCTCAGAGCAGGCAGAAATCGTATGCGGACAGACGCCGTCGCAGATTAGAGTTCGCAGTTGGCGACCATTTTTTTCTGAGAGTCTCTCCGATGAAGGGCGTGATGCGTTTTGGGCGAAAGGGGAAGCTTAGCCCTAGATTCGTAGGTCCCTTCGAGATCCTCGAGCGTGTCGGCGTTGTTGCATATCGTTTAGCTCTTCCACCCAGCTTTCCCGATGTTCACCCCGTCTTCCATGTTTCGATGCTCCGCAAGTACCTTCACGACCCTTCGCATGCGATTCAGCACCCGACAGTCCAGCTAGAGCGCGACCTTTCTTTTGCAGAGCAGCCGGTGGCCATCCTGGATCGGCAGGTGAAGAAGTTGAGGTCGAAGATTATACCAACCGTCAAGGTCCTTTGGCGTAGCCCGAGCAGCGAGGAGGTTACCTGGGAGACCGAGGGCGAGATGAGGAAGAAATATCCCCATCTCTTCGAAGGTACGCGTAGTTATATTTTTAAATTCGGGGACCGAATTTCCTTAAGGGGGGAAGATTGTAGCGCCTTGAAAAGTCGTTTTGGTGTTTTCCTGAAAATCGGTGAAAATTCGGTATTTTTCGGAAAACCGTCTTTCTCGTTATTTTGCAGTTTAGGACTAATTATACCTAAAATGGATAGGTAATTGCTTTTTTTTAGTAGCTAATGAGTTACTTATGAAATTCTGGTCGTTTAAAAATTTTCCCTAATTTTTCAATTTTTTAATATTATTTTAAGCCGGTAAGAAAATACATTAAATTAGCGATAAATACAAATTTTTCTGGGCTAATTTTAATCTTTAAAATTATGTTAATTAAAATCTAGTTGTAACATAAATTTTTAGTATTTTATTTTGATTTTTAACTAATTTTTATTATAGAAAACGAAATTTATTGAATTTTAAGCTAAAACTTGTAATTTTGGACTTGTAGGGGGTCTTTTTGCATAAAACTTCTTTTGTAAACCCCTCTCTCTCTTCCCTCAGCCCTAGGCCGGCCCCACCATGATCAGGTCCAGAATTTTGATTGCCTCACTTTGACTTTATCTTTTGTGAATGAATTGTTTTGGTTAGGATTAAAATATAGTAATGTAGGTATGGGTTTTGAGTGCATGTGAGAGCTTTGACTTTAGTCTTTCCAACTCCAATTCCTCACTTTCCACTCCCCTCTCCCTCTCCTGGCCGAGACCTGCTCCCCCCCCCCCCCCATTTCCATTATTTTCCTTCTTTTTTCCTCTCATTTTCTTCAAAAATTGCATCAAAATTCAATAAAAATCAACAAATCCTTTACAATTTCAAAGCAAAACCTTATTCTCTCTCTTCTCAAACCCAAATTGGCTCAAATCTTGGAGAAAGATGGCATCTTGGGAGGTTGTAGCAACATAGGGATTGATCTTTTGAGGTATAATTTCTAATCAAATGGTTAAATTGTAGTTTAAAGTGTGCTAATTGAACTTTGAAAATTGTTTTAGTGTTAATTTTAGTGTTAATTGCATACTAGTTTTTTTTAAAGTTTGTGGTTTGAAATTAATTTAGGGTTTAGATCACCATTAAGAGATTAATTAAGCTATTTTGTTATCTAGTTATTTTGTTAGCTTAATCTAAGTGGTTAAATTGCTAATTGGGCTAAAATCTAGTGTTAATTTAGTGTTAGATTCTAATCTAGTTTTTAAAGGTTTATGGTTAGAGTTAAACTAGGGTTTTTAGGAACCATTATTTAGTTAATTAAATCTAATTAGATATCTAGTTAATTACTAAACCAATCTTTAAGGTTATTTTGCTTAAGTGGCTTCTTATTAAGCTAATCTATGTTAAACTTGTGTGAAATTTTCATTAAGTTTGCAAATTACCAAATTCAAGAAGAGGTTTGTGTATGGAATGTGGGTTTTGTAGCATGGTACATAAGTTAAAATTGTGTTTTTGGTGGCTAACTAGTTGTGTGGAATTGATGGTTGTGTTGGACCGTGATAACTTTGCCGCTTTTGTCGATGTTTGCACCAAATTACTATTCTAGCTTACTAGTTTTTACTAAAGTGTTGTGATGATTTAATTGCGATGTCTTGATGAAATTTTTGAGTTATCCTATGATGTTTAGGATGCGTGAGTGCGTATTTTGCGTAGTCGGGTTTTAGTTTTGCCGGGCGACCAAATCGGCGATTTTTGGCAGTTTTTGCGATTTTCGCGTGTGTTCCGCGCACTTTGTGCACGTTGTACCTAGCTAGTGAACATTAGTAGTTTCGTTTGGGTTTTGCGTCGTTCTTGATATGTAACCTTATGTTTGGTATTGATGTAAATTCCAGGTTCGGTCGCGGAGACGTCAGACTCGGCACGAAAGGGGAAAGCGGTGATTGGACGTGACTAGCTAGGGATTCCGGTGAGTAGATGTAACATCTACGGGGGACTATCGTTGGATGGCGCAAGCCGCCCGATAGTTTTAGTAACTTAAAAGATTCTTAGTAATGTTAGTAATTAGGGGTGTAATACTTGTATGATTATTTGCTACATTCATGCCCTATATTGACATACCTATACGAAACCATTTTTTGTAGGACACCTGCACCATTGCCAGGGTTTTTATATGCAGCACGAGCACTATTCAGGCTTACACACACATCCTGGTAATTGCCATGCCACCACACTAGATAACCTTTAAATTGAAACCTTTTACTAATTGATGCTTAAACCTGTGTTATTGCCTTTAATTCCTTAAAATGAAATCGTAGGATTGCTATTCATGTGCATGTACCTCATCATATTATTTGTTCATGCCTAGTCTATTAATCATACATCGTAGCTTAATTATTGATACTATATGCATTCATCACCATTGACATATATACTTATGAGGATTTCTTGAGATTTTATGATATTTCTGGATTTCGGGGGAAAGCCGCAAAATTTCTAAACTTATTATATTTTTTTAAAATATGTAAATTGCGGTTTTCTAGTGATGTAAGTGTCGTCCACCATGAGTTTGCTGTGGTTTTCGAGATCCGTGTCGAGGAGTGGAGGAACCGTCACGGGTACATGGTGGGCCCGGTAAGGTACCCCGGGACAAGAGGAATGTGGTGTTGACGTTGAGCCTGGCAGGGGACGGATTACCTACCGGTGACTGTTTGGGACGGCGGATATCCAGAGGATACCGACCGTGGCCGCTAGATGTTGAGATATTGATATTTGAGATGGGTCAGCCGGACGGCTGAGGCCAGAGATACATTGATATGAGATTTGAGACAGTTTTGAGGTGTCGATGCTGGACACAGGTTCTTGTTGATTCTATTGGTATTGTGCTGGTATTTCAAAAGACATTCTTAAAGGGAAAAAACATGATTTCTTATACTTACACATTCAGATCACGAGTTGATTCGCATTGCATTCATACCTGCTAGTATATCCATATTGCATACATACTTGCCATTATGTCCTGCCTTACCTGTATTTAGATGCTAGGATGCTTGTGTGCATGCATTCGATAGCCTTTGTAGATGTTATTTATTACTCACGAGTTGGCAACTCACCCCCGTTGTGCCATAGCCTTTTGCAGGTCCGCTCCGTCAGTACAGTAGCGGCGGGTGCGCTTACTTCTTTTGCCTCTTTTGCCTGGACTCGAGATTTTGCTCATAGGTGGGTTATGTTATTATTTTTGTACCACCTTGTATATTCTTTGTATCTAGTGTACTCCATCTACTGTTTCTACCAGTATTATTGTATATTGACCTAGAGATGAGACTGTGAGGTTTGTGGACTTTTATGCTGTATTTTGGGGTCGAGCTCACTTGAGTCGACATGATGTTTTTCTTATGCTTCATTATGATTATTTCGCATGTTGTTTCTTTATATTGCGTGGGATTTGTGACCGCCTTGTGGCGAAGAGCTAGCTCCCTCTTGGGGATGCCTTATTTGTTGGATTCATATATATTCTTGTTGTACCCATTTTGGGGGCCAGTATTTACAAAGGAGACTCTGCCGAAATTTTCGGAAAAATTGATATTGTTTTTAAAGAGGTTTTATATGACTTATTTGATAACTCGTTTTCAATTGATTGGGTTTTCTTCACTCTTTTGCTTATTTGGTTTTGGTTTCTAGGCTTTGGCTTACTTATTTTACGGACGTCTTGAGACGTTTCGTAACCTAAGTGCCAGTCACGTTCCGTACCCTGCGGGTCGTGACAGTATGTTCCACATACACTTACTTGCCGGCTCACACACATCATCATCGGTAATTTCCATGTCATGTACACTTTAGAGAATATTATTCATTGACATAGCTTGTTAGCCGATAGTTTGACATGGTATTAGCATACTTGTTTTTATATGCTAGTTTAGACATTGCATTTATTACTTGCTATTTCATGCATATTATTATTCATTGGTCATGCAGTATTTTGGGGTTTTATGCCGATATTCACTGTTTACTAACTCTTGATTCTTGGATTCGGATTTCATGAGATTTCGGGATTTGGGGGAAAACCGCAAGAATATATATAAACTTCTCTCTCTCTCTCTCTCTCTCTCTTTTTAAAATGCAAGTTGCGGTTTTCTCGTGATGTATGAGTCATCCACCATGATGTTTTCTCGGTTATGAGATGGATTCTGGGACCCGATTCGAGGAGCCGGATGAACCGTTTGCGGGTACATGGTGGACCCGGTATGGTATCCCGGGGAGAGAGTGATTTCATGGAGGATGATGAGCCTGGCAGGGGCAGACTGCCTACCGGCGATTGTTTGGCGCGGTGGATATCCGGAGGATACCGTCCGTGGTCGTGTGATTTGATGATATGGGCCGATCCGGACTGACGGAGCCCGAGGTATTGAGATATTGGGTTATATTTCGTGTCGATGCTAGACACTGACTTATATTGATTTCATTGATAAGATTTCGATTTATATTCAGATATATCACTACAGCAAGAAAACAGTTTCTTCATTTACATGTATTCTATTTTCATGCATTCATACCTCATTCATATGATATACTGCTAACTGAGGCACTGACACGAGCACATGGGATTACACTTATGCATAGATGTTTACCCTTGCCACCTTTTCATGCTTCAAACTTTATATTTTTGAGGTTATATATATATATATATATTGATCGTATTGACCTAGGATTGTGTCATACATACGATTTCTGCTCGGTGATGTTTTCTACTCACGAGTTGGCAACTCACCCCCGTTGTGCCACAGTTTCTTGTAGGTTTTGCCATACATATTTCGTTACGGCTTTGCTGGCACACTGCTTCCATTCCGGGTGATTGCTTGGTAGGTGGGTTCACTTCTATCGTGACCACCATTGTAATTTATTTTATTCATTGTATCTAGTAAATTCCATCAACCAGACATGTATATTATTTCAGACTTAGAGACCAGTTGTATTAATATTTCGACCTTAGAGTCACGCGTTGTATTATTATGGATTCCTTGTTGATTTGAGTTTCCTTTTCAGTTTTGATCCTCGCCCTTCGGCGTTGTATATTATGTTGTTTGCATGGTTGTGCCCGTCGATTGACGAAGAGCTAGCTCCGGCTTGGGGATGCCTTTTATCATTCATGTGTATATTTATCATGTTGTACCCCGTTCGGGGCCAGTATTTACAAAGGAAACTCTGCCGAAATTTTCAGAAAAGACTTGATGTTTTTAAAACGTATGATTCGGCTTATTTTAATAAAACACTTTCTTTAAAATGGTTTAGATTCTGGGGTTTTGGCTTACTTGAATTAGATGGAGCCCTATAGACTTCATATGATTCAAGTGCCAGTCACGTTCCATTTCCGGGTCGTGACAAAGTTGGTATCAGAGCGCTAGGTTAACCTTGGTTCGAGTCTAGGTTTGACTATGCGGAGCCTAGGGCGTTTGTATATATACGGAATCTAGGCTTGACCTTACGCAACTTAGACTTAGTCGAGGGGGTATTAGACCCGAACTTTCGTCGCATAGGTTGACCTTGGCTGATGAAGTAGGTGACTTAAGGAGAGTGACGTACCGTGTGTATGTTCCGCGGCATACTTACGATACGCTACTCCTCTTAATAAGCCTTAGGATGTATATTTCCTTGCACAGCATTATATTCATTCATGATCTATCCTCATCGATATCGGTTACGGTTTTGCTGCCACGATTATACGGGCAGAGAGAGCTACGGCTAGAGTTGCGGTCAGCACGAGCTCGTCACGAACGAGGACTGAGAGGGCATGATTCCAGGGACTTACGATTGCATAGAGAGGCGTCGTTTTATTGTGTTTTCGCGCCATGAGCATTTGATGGATCTCATTTATGAGATTACTCGGACGTGCAGATCAGCACCAGAGGATTGAGCCACTGATATAGGCCAGCCAGAATGTGATGACCATTGATGTATCGCTTATTCATGATGATTAAGGCACTGTTCAGCGTGCAGACGAATGAGCCAGTTGTTGCCACGAAAGACGAGATATCGCCCCAGATGTTGGAGCTATTGCATTATGAGTAATACTTAGAGATATGATAGAAGGTCGCTAGTCACCCGAGGGTGAATGACTAGGACATGTGGTTCGTTCGCTTACCCCGATGCGAGGTCATCAGATTGATTGATTCCAGCTTGAGTGGACTTCACACAGATACGTTGGGAGTCGATAGAGACGATCGAATGTCAGAAACCCATTTTCCAAGTTTAAGTTATTTGGATAAAACATGCAAGTGACTCTACGGACCCTCTAGAAGAATGAAACCCTAACTCGACATAATGACCATGAGAACGCCTTTAAACCTTAGGGTTTGCGGCATTTCAGCGGTGCCATTAATTAGGCTTGGGTTTGCCCTTCTACGGTTGGTCCATAGGTGTTGTGGCATGTACTCGATATTATTAAACTGTACTCAAGATGTTGATCTCTTGGGGGATTATGAGGTTTTGACGAGTCGATCGAATGGTTCGACTTCATTCGGATATCATGTGATGGGATGCATTGCTTGGGAGACTCCAGATACGAGTATAGCCGTTGGAGCACAGTCCATGCAGCCACGAAGAGACGAGTCCGAAGCAGTCGACATTAGAGAAAAGTGGAGTAAGAGATTCGGACGAGATCTTGATGAGATGACGTTCCACTCCGCCGACATAGAGGATGTGTTTGAGCGGGACTATTCCGCCATACTTGATTTCGGTATTTTGGGCGATCTATTCGCATGATTGAGTTTTGATGACTGAGTTTCATGATATTTGTTTTCGTGCACCATGGTGCACCTACTGGGTATTTATAATTTATGCACAGTCATTGCACTTAATATCGTTATTTTGCCTTGGCTGCACATGTTTATGATTTCATGGATTTCATACAGTTGGGTTGATTTTGTGCATATGGACGCACACGATTTAGTTTTTTTGCACTCGGTATAGTTCACATATTCTTGCAGTGCATTGATACGTATTTTGTGCACCACAGTTGCACTGGACTTCGATTTGATGCCATTTGAGATATTGATTTGGATTTCATGCCTAGGGCATGTATATGATTTGACTTATTCTTTCGGCATAGTTTTCATGCACTCATAGTATTTTGATTTGCTTTTGTGCATGTTGATGCACATGGTTCTGAGATTATACCACGGTATACCTAATTTGGATTTGGAATTGAGATGTGTTGTATACCGTCGATTTCGGTTGAGATACTCGATATTTGTTTTGCGCACCTTGTGCACCTGATAGGATTCTTGCGTGTATTTGACGCGCTTGGATTGGATTTTGCGCATGTTCGGCGCTTGATACTGGATTTCGTGATTTCGTGCAAGTTGGATGAACATGATCTAGATTTTATTCGTGTATGATTGGTGCACATGATTTAGAGTTTATTCGTGCATGATATATGCACCTGATTTGGATTTTCGATGTTGGGCGCATGATATGAAATATAATTTTGGTGCACACCGGATGCAGTAAATTGAGATTCTTTGTGCATATCAGATGCACCTGATATTGCTGTCAGGCACACCCGTTGCCCTTGAGAGATGTTTCATGCACACCCGTTGCACTTAGATTGTTCTGTGCACATGTATGGCACATTCATGGATTTTGATTTCCGTGCGCACTAGACGCACGCGGCATTCTTATGCACATTTTGGGATAGATTTTTAGAGCAGTATGTTTTATGATATTTACTATTTGTTTTAGTACTGAGTAGGACTAGACAGAGGACAGTACCTGGATATATTTTGCATGCATTGATAGTTACCAAAGGGATTTACAAAAAGGGAGCTATAGTCCCAGCATTTACCTACGTGTCTGATAAGACACGAAACGTTTAAAACAAGGAAACCCTTAAAAAAAATTGTTTTCGAAACGGCGGGACGTGTATGTTAAACAAAGGATATATATATATATATATATATATATATATATATATATATATATATATATATATATATAGTTATTTCTATTATAAATGTCCGCCACTGTGCGGTGTTAAGCGCATCGCACGGCAACTTAAAAAGGTTTGACATGCATTCCCTTCAGATGTTTACATGTATAGTTTTGATGTATATCACGCTGGTTTTCGTGTTGGATTTTGACATTGATGTCTTCACCATAACTCCGATGATTGCGGAATGCTTGACAGAGTTTTGATTTTGATTTTGATTTTTGGTTTATATACTCGATTTCATGCGCATGCATTGCGCTACGATGTGCTTTATGTATTTATGATTTCGGGACCCCGACGACTTGGTCTTTTTACTGAAATGTTTTAGTATTTGAGGGGTTTAAATTTAAATTCGGGGACCGAATTTATTTAAGGGGGGAAGACTGTAACATTTCAGAAAAATGAATTATTATTTTTGGGAATTTTTTAATTAAATAATAAATATAATGAATATTTTAATATTTCGGTATAATTAAATACCGATAAATTGGGAAAATTTTGGAAAATTGTAGAAATTACTAAAAAGAGAGAGTTTTATGTGATTTATGCAAATTATGAAATTTGATGATTTATTATACACTTTTTTAGTGCTAATCGCGATTAAATATCGCTAATCGTGCATTAAACGTGTTTTTTGCACATGACATGCACATGTCATTTTTAGCACTTGTTACATTTTTCTCTCATGGATTCTTCTTCTTTTCATGCATGGTTGTTGATTTTAATTGAAAGAAAAGAGAAGAAAAAGAAAAGAAAAACATAAAAAAAATGAGGGATGGGCAAGAGAGAGAGTGGATGAGGGGTCAAACCATGGTCATGGCACTTGCTCCCTTCATTGTTTCCTTCATCTCCTTCCTCTCTCTCACCCCCATGGCAGCACCCATCACTCTCTTCATCAAAACCCTCACAAACACCCTCATCCTCTCATCAAAACTTCATCTCACTTTCATTAAAATCATGCACAAGCACACAAGCTACACTTTGGACCAACAAAGTTTGCATTTTGGGCACTTGGGGCAACTCGAGAAAATTCTTAAGTTGCCAAATAAGGTAATCCCTTCACCAATTATATTGTATTTCTTTCACTTAAGCATCTAAACTAGTTTAGAGTCCATATAGTGTAGTTTAGTGAACTTTGAAAATTCAAGAAAAGGATTAGGGTTTGAATTGAATCCTAGGGTTTAATTGAGGCTTAAGATTGACCTTAAACCCCTGTAGGGGTTGTAAAATGGACTGAAACCAGAGAATAGAACACCAAACCCAAACTTTGAAACCCTGACATCGGCAGATTTTATGGAAATTGTAATGTATTTTGGTATCTGCTATCACCCGTGACACCTGAAAATTATTTAGCATACGCAGTGAGTCATGCAGACACCCAGGAAGCTACCACAGAGACCCGAGCCCTAACCCCCAAAGACTGGCCGCAATTTTAATGTTCCTGGCCGCAATTTGCGGCCAGGGTAGGGTAAAATGTGTTCATTTTTGGTTCAGGGCTCCTTTGGCTGTAAAATAGACCCTTTATATGTGCAACTTTGGCTAATTTGTCCTAGGGTAAAATTTGGAGCTAATTTTCAGGATTTCTGATTTCGTTTGCGTCTTTTTATGAATTCATTTTTGGTATTTGATATTGTGTTTCCGTCGGGTGGCGTTTGAACGCCAACGACTAGGGTTATTGGTCGTGTTTTGAACGCGAGGCTATAGGTTTTGATCTATAGGCGAAACGTGTGCCTTTTTGGTTTTTCGACTTGGTTTTAATACGTGTTTGCGATTACGTATTGGGTGTAGGTACCTCATGTGGAATTCGAGATGACGAGGATGAGCGTGGCGTCATCGACTCCAGCAAGCGAAGAGCAATGTGAGTAGATATATACCTACGGGGAAGTCGGGTGGATGGCGTATAGCACCCCCGCAGTTCGTAGTATAGTTATGATATATATATATATGTTTATATATGTGTTTCATGATACGTGGATGTTTATCAAGATATGATTATGAGTTCATGGTTTAGTTTAGGGTAATTTGAAGTAAACTAGCATAGCTTCTTAGTCGCGAACCCTAGAATAGGTTTACACCCACACACACACACACTTGCATACATTTAATTACATGTACGTATATAGGGATATGTATATATATATATATATATACACACACATGGGTATGGGACTATGTGTGTGTATGTATGTATACATATACATGGATTATGAGGATAGTACTTGGGACTGGAGATGAGTCCATGAGATTGGGCTGGATGCCATGAGATCGGTGATGTGATTGTAGGGTTCCTAGGCACACCCATGAGGTTCTACAAGTGATCAAACATGGCCAATTCAAAAAATTTCTATGTGCCGAGAAACCCTAAACTAGATCGTAACTAGAGGATAGGCGATAAAGATGCAAGTTAACAACTTTAACTAAAAGGGAAGTGACTACAACCTTTGTAGATCCAGTCCTCCACTTCCTTAGCTCCATGACGATGTCCCCTCACTGCGATCATCGGATCCCGGACTCTAGTGTCGGCTTCATCGGAGAAATAGGCGGGCTAGGTCGTCGACTTCGATGCCGAAGATGATCTACGTCGAGGCAACTCAAGATCAAGTTCCAACTTCACCAAGTCATGAAACTTGTGAAGAAAACACCCTATACTACATGGCAAGTAGTAGAGGATGAAGAAATAGGAAGTGGGTTCACTTTAAGTTTGGATTTCTCACTCTTTTTCTCAAGGCACCATTGAAGCTAGAATGGTTTCTTCTTCTTGAAGAAGAAGAAGAAGAAGAAAAAGAATATGATAAGATTAATGGAAAAAGAAAATAAAGTGATTCTTATCATTTTAGCAACCATGGTTTAGTGTAGAGAATAAACTATAGTTTAGTTGAATGGTTAGGCTTAGGAAAGAAACAAAATGGTCAAGCTTTCAAAGCTTCATGAAGTTTCAACAAAAGAACAAAGCAAGCCGCCATCTCATTTATCCTTCCAAAAATGAATTAAAGAAAATAAATAAAACAAATATAAAACCTAACCATTAAACTAAATATGGTTTAACATAAAGACACACCCAAGTTTGCATGTATCATCAAACATGATACAAACTAGTGCACAAAACTATATCATATACACAATGTGCACATCAAGTGAGAAAATCCATCTTAAGTGAACAAATACTAGTTAATGCAAAGTAATATATCAAATATATAATTATACATTAAATCATTAAATCAACACCTGATTTAACGATCCGGTCATATCGCATATGACCGACTAATATCCGATGTATCGACTTATCGAATCAATCCTCGATTCGATAACTAGGTTATATCGCATACAACCAATCGATACATTCATCGCGAGAATAGAATACAGTATCACATACACGCATTATTCTCGGTCCCGCACATATCTCATATGCGCTCCTATTTTGTTTCGCTTGAGCCAGGAAACCTCTGTGTAGGACTCTAAAGACTCGTCAATACGCCGGCAGTAGGTGATGATCATATCAAACACCCACAAGCCGCAAGCGGTCTGCTAAACGTAACGGCCACCCGGGTATTGAGCGATTAGAAGATCGACGAGCAAGCCCACCCACACTCCTGTGAATCCAACCAGTAACACTTACCGTACAGTTCGGTCTGTTCGTCTGATATGTCGCATATCTCGCCTAGGGGTGGTAAACGTCAGACCCCAGTAGCTCGATAAGTCATGCCGATATAAGGTCCATAACATAGCATGAAACTACTGATAACACTTACCAGTAGATCACTGCAACCCTGGCCAGGGATTTCCAGTTATGGTCAGTCGAGCATAGTGCAACATCAACCCCCAATACCGGGAGAGACGAATCCCCTCCCATCACTCATTGCCTCCATGTGAATCGGGACTGTACCCAAAAACCACCTGTTTGCACGACTCAATAGAGCCGTGGTAGGGTGGAAATCAAAGCACAGTGGGAGACACACAAGACTCTATGACGATTTCGGGTCAACAGACTAAGCTGTACCAGTGTCACCAGAGAACTGCCATCTGACGTGAGGTATAATACCATCTGGGAGTTCTCGGCGAGTCCGTTCAGTGTACCCAGTCACTACTGAGCACCCGCATACCATCTCTGATGTCAAACATCAATGGATATGGGATCATCCATCGCCCATCACATGGGTCGAGAAGATATACGTTAGTCTACACTGGAATATCGATGCCCCGTCTCGACATTCCCACGACTAGGAACATTGAAGAATGTACTCATGGACTACCCAGGCCCCACTAGTATGATCTACATCATAGTCCTGGAAGTCGAGTACATATCCTAAGGGCTTTATCAACATGTAACAAAGAGACAAAAAGTATACATGTTAAGATAAAGAGCAACCAGATAGCGTACTATCATGTCGAGCAAGAAAGTCCTACCTATATATGTCCCTGCATCCATTACAATATACATCCAATGTACAGTAATGGCCTCTAGGGCATACATATAACTAACAATCTCCTACTTGCACTAGGGCCATCTATAGCAGTAGTTGTAGTATCTAATACTCAACCATCCCCTAAAAGTCTCTCTTTGGGAAAAGGCCTTCGTGAGTGGATCCGCCGTGTTGTCCTCTGAGTCTACTCTCCTAACCTCGATCATCCTGGAGATCAACTATCTCCATGATCAGGTGATGCTGCCTCAGAATATGTCTGGTTCACTGATGGGACCAGGATTCCTGGGCCAAAGCCTCTCTTCCATTGTCACACAATGATAGGAACCTAGTTCATCTTATGAACCAATATACACCCAAACTGCCTCTTTGGTAGCATCTTTAATAGCGATGTTACCAGCCTTTATCGTCTAGTCTGCCACGGTATATAGCTTGGAACTCTTTCAACATACCGTCTCTTTACTGAGGGTAAAGACAATGCCTGCGACTGACATTCAGTCGTCCTTATCACCCTGGAACCTTTCCAGTGATTCTCCCCAGGATCGATTGATACTATCTTACTACAGCTAGTGAGAATCCTAACATCCATTTAGATCTAACTCATAGACCCGAATCCCAGGATTTAGGAGGTATCAACTTTATCCTATATGGAGAATCTATGTGATAAGAGGAGATTGACCGTGCGTAGCATAGGAAACTCTTTTCTTATCAAGAGTATGTCATCTACGTACTCTACGAGGATCATTACCATACTCCATACAACCCTTTTGTACATACAAGGTTCATCTACCATTTTGATGAAGTCAAACTCTTTGACTACCACATCAAAACAGATGTTCCAACTCCGCGATGCCTGCTTTATCCTGTAAAGCAACTTGCACATGTTTCCGCTGCTCCCACTGTTTACGAAGCCCACTGGCTGTGTACTTATAGACGTTCTCTTCTAAATCAGTATTTAGAAAAGCAGTCATGGCACCCAACCACCAGATATCGTAGTCATGGTATGTAGCAATGTTAAGTAGGATCTAGATGGACTTAAGCATAGCTACTGGAAAAGGTTTCATTATTTTCCACGCCTGGTCAATGACGAAAACCTTTAACAAGTCTAGCTTTGAAAGTCTCAACTTTTCCATCTATACCAAGTAATCTTCTCAAGATATACTTGCTCCTGAAGGCGATTTAACCCTTCAGATATAGCAACCAAAGTCCATACTTTGTTGGTGTACATTGATTCCAACTCAGATCGCTAAGCATCCAGCCATTCTTACAGAGTCCTTACTCTTGATGGCCTGATCAAAACTAGTTGGGTCATCATCTCATGATGCATTCCTCACTCCCACTGGTCATCGAGAAACCGAACTATCTCTCAGGCGAATGAGGAACCCTACTAGATCGGCGGAGAGGCTGAGGTTCGTCGGGGACTACAGAATCCTTTGGTTCTGTCAAATCAGCTGCAGTTTTGTATAGCTGGAACCTTTCCAGTTCTATAGAACTGACCTTGCCTCGATCTTGTCCGGATTTTGCATTTGACATAGGCCGGACAATCCCAAATCTTAACTTACTTAAGAGATAGACTCTTCCTACACCATATTTTATATGGAGTGGTAGGCACTGATTTGATTCGAACCCAATTCAATAGGTGTAAGTGCACGGCGGTGCCCCGGCCGTCAATCCGACGGCCAAATGCGGAAGCGGTGATAAACTTTAATTTTGCGAACTTAGCAAACCGGCACCACCGCGCACTAAACCCCGGATCGGGCCATTAAACTAGATCTAGCAAAGTACAAGAAGGGGAAGAGATATACCGAATGATCCGAGTCCTTCGGTCTTCATCTCCACTCCGATCTCCTCGCGGGATCTCCGTCCGTCTCCTCCTCGTCGGAAAGGGCACCACGAAGCCGGGTACTTATACGGGCTCCCACCTCAATACCGAGGCAACTCGGGCGCGAAGTTGGCTAGCCGACGCGCCCAAGATTTGCTGTAGAATGTAGTGTAGAGTGCATGTCTCACATTGGGGTTATGTTGCCATTGATGGAGAAGAGAATGATTTGGAGAGAGCTTGTGAACTTTGATACAAAAAAATGAGAATGAGAATAATTTCTATACAACAAAGGAAAACCTCTCTCATTTTTCCCCACCCCCAACCCAAAATGGCCGGCCCCCCCTTAAACAAAATGGTGGAGTGGAATAAACAAGGGAGGTGATGGTAGTGTAAAGGTGGAGGGTAACCACATCCTAAACATAATGATCACAAAACTCAAATCCATATCAAATCCATTCACTTCACAATAAATGCATGAAAAGCAAAGATGCTTTCATAATCAAAACAATTGCAAGAAACTCCCTCCACAATTGTTATTTGCAAACTTGCAAATAACCCCCTCCATCGGAAAAGTCTGGCCACGAAAGAACAAAGGAAAACCGGCCGGAACGGAATGCAAACTGGCAACTCCAGAAAACTGGTCCCGTAATAAATTACAGGAAAACCCCGATACTGTGCATACACACCCGCATCTGTATTCCGTCCGGATACAAATGCAATGAGACAAAACTACACTATCAAATACTAGGATCCGGCTTAAGCCAAAGCCGGCTAGTAAAAACCGTCCGATCACGATCCGTGCAATACCGCACGTATCTGATCGAACCCTGCCATATCTCCATACGGCCTCTACAGCGTTTCGCCCGAAAGCTTGAGTAACTGAAAGTGTGGTTGACTCTAAAGACTCGTCAATACTATGGCTGTGGATTTAACCACTAGCACGTCAGAGGTATAAGCCAATACGTAACGGACCACCAGCTATTGACTAAAAGGGACGTCGATGAGCAAACTCATCCTGACACCCTACTGAGCCTGTCAGTGACAATATCCGTACAGTCCGGTCCGTTTGTCTATGAGCATCGCATGTCGGGCCTAGGGGGTTGGTAAAAGTCAGACCCCCAAAAGCGGTACAAGTCGTGTCGGAGTGTAGCCCAGAACACCCTGAGATACTACTGGAATACCTACCAGTAAATCTCCTGCCTTGGCCAAGGACTTCGTGTAATGGCTCTCCTAGACACAGCGCGACCTCACCCCCAATACCGGGAGAGACGAACCCCTGAATATCCGCTCACTGCCTCCATGTGGCTCGGGACTGTACCCAACTAAAACCTGTTTGCACGACTCCTTTGAGCCGTGGTAGGGTAGTAATCAAAGCACAGTGGGAACTCACACGAGACAAATGACGATCCCCAGGTCGATGAACTAACCTGTACACATGTCACCTGGGAACTGCTATCTGACGTCAGGTATAAGACCAACTAGCATGTTCCCGGCGAGTCCTGTCCGGTGTACTCATAACCCAATGAGCACCTGTATACATCTTAGGTGAACCAACAAACACCAGTGGCTTGTGAGACCGGCCACCGCCCCTCGTCGGGGTCTCGACTGTATACACTAGTCTACTCTGGAGAATCGATGCCCTGTCTCGAAACTCCCACGACTAGGGACCTTTTAAGGATGTGCTTATAGACTCCAGCTCTCACTTATATGATCGCCCTCATACTGCTGGCAGCCAAGCAAGAATCCTAGGGGCTCTATCAACGTGCAATAGTGACCTGTCAGGTCACCTAAAGCAGTACACGATGATAAAGGTAAACCAGATAGCATACTATCATCTCGAGTAAGACTGTCCAACCGGGATAGGTCCTCCCTCAATCATTGCAATCACGTGCATGTGATCCAATAATTGACTCTGAGGGCACTATCTCCAACAATCTCCCACTTGCACTCAAGGCTAATTATTGCGATGTCGCATACTGACAGCCCTTGTGATACCGAACACCCAACTCCTCTACTAGTCAGTCTCACAAATCCCGTTTGTGAAACTATTGCGGTCGAGGAATAACCTTAGTGAGTGGATCTGCCTTGATGTTTCTTTCTATGTCTCTCTATATCTCATGTTCGCAGAGTAAGCCATCTCCCGAAATGAGCAATACCTGTCTTAGAATGTGTGGATGTCTGATGGGACCTAGCTCATGAATGAACTCCAAATCCAAACTTCTTAGACTGTATCGTCAACTGAACTTAATCAGTATCCTGCGCCATGCCACCCTCAGTATTTCCTTGGACCACCTGTCCAAAATACTGCCCCTCGTCAGAGGAAAACTATAACTCTGACGATCACCCTATCGTCCATGTCACCTTGGAAGCCTGGAATGATAATTGTCTCCCGAAAGAGGCTTTCGTTATCATATCCCTAGAACAGCCACTTATGTTCTAAAACTGCTTCCGACTGTTTCTCCAGGATTGGATTAATATCAACTTATTCCATCTACTGCAAGAACAACATCTGGTGTGGTACTTGACATCTTATGATTGACTCAATTGCCTAAGCAAGTGATCTGTCAATCATGCGTATCCCTCTCCCCTTTAGTCTGTAAGACACCTTTAGAGAGGGTGACTCCATCACCTGCAGGTACACTACCATGCCAGGAGTGGTCCATTCTAAATACTCTTAGAATGCTGTCTAAGTACCCAGATTGGGAAACCACCCAAATCTAGATCTAAAACCATAGATCTAGTAACCAGTATGTCAGATATTATGTCCAAGTCCCATGTGGAGAAACCACCGTGTGACGACCAAAGTATAACCGATCGTAGTATAGGAGTTTCTTTTCCTACTATGTGTATGTCATCCAAATACCAGGATATCACAACCTACTACCTTCTCAACAGATCCATCCCCTATTCTGATGAAGTCAAACCTATGACTGTCACGTCAGAAATAGATGATCTATCTCCGCTACATCTGCTTTAGTCTATAAGTAGACATAAGCTACCTGTCCACCAATGCTTCCGCTGCTCCCACTGACTACAACAACCCTCTGGCAGAGTCATATACACGTACACTTCTGAAGCTAGTTCAGAACGACGCTATACTCATCCTCCTGCCGGGTCTCGCAGCCTGGAACAACAGCAATGGCAAGTGTGGGTAAACAAGAACTTCCCTGTCACCGTCCTTGAGGCTGCCGGAGTACCTCTCGGGTGCCTGAAGTTACCCACCTTATCTGCGGAGTGGCCAATGGAATGTCAAATCAGATTGAATCTTTAGGTTCCTTATCAAATCTTCAGTAATCGATTGCGGTTCTGGAATCACTTCCAGTTGTACCATACTCCCACTACTGTTTTTGAAAAAAATCCATTTTTAATAAAACTGTGGCGAGTCTAGAACAATATTTCTATTGATCTGCCAGATGTTAGAAAGTCAACCCTCGTCATAGCCTGGGTCAACCCACAAACAGCCATTACAGAAACGTGCCTTGAGTTGTCCAGTGTCTGGTTTTAATCATAAGCCGGACAACTCCTCGTACCTTAACAATGTTAAGATATGAACTGTTCTATATCCAATATAGAACCAGAGGCACTAATTTAATTGAACCAGATTCAAATCATGCAGCTGTCTCTAGTGCATGTCAACTAAATGGAAGGAGGCCGATCAGCGTTACTCAACTTAGGAATGCTTCCAATTATGAGTAACCTGAAAGAGAATCAATTTCTCTTTATCATTACTATCAACTGAATACCATACACAAGTATCTACATCTTCGATCACTTTGAAGAATCCCGATACTTGCTACACCTGGTTCTCTACTTTATTCAAATACCTATAACTCCTCAAAACTTAGACCCTGTGTTTCTACGAAACACATGTCTAAGAACTAGGGAAGTCAAAAGTAAACAGAATATAGTATGAGGACCAACCCCTCTGTCCTAATGGACACTGGACAACATACAATACTCTGTATAAGTCCGCTGAGTCTAACAACTCTTTCACTGTATGTCGTAGGTTGAAAACTGTACTTATGGTTAAGAAGAATTACACCGTTGTTCAATGCTCCTTACCTAACCATCCACTGATATAGGTAAATGTCATCGACATAATATCAAAAGGTATATCTCACTCTATGAAAATAGACGTACAGATATATCAATTTGAAATTGGTGCACAACAGCGGATATTCAAAACCAAATATTTGCCGACCGGCAAACAGCCCAGATGATCTCCTCAAATATCACCGATTATAATGAATCCCGATATAATGAGGATGATTACCCTATTCCCAATAACTTACTCCCACTCATCATCTGTAAAATCATACAGATGTGAGAATCAAACCTGGTAAATACATACCCTGGAGCAAGTGTCTAATAGGGAAATCAGTTTTCTTTTAACAGTACGCAGTTGAACTGAAACATTGAAATGTTTCGATGGGGTATCCTGGTATTCCTAGTAATGCCTCTACCATTATCCAGATTCACAACTATAACCGTATAATTCTTTGCCACCTCTCCAAATCCCTTTATATGTCTTTAGTCATTACCTTCTGCACACCCCTTAGGCCAAATGGTTTTCTTCCTTCCCTACCGTTCGGCACCAGCCTATGGTTTGGAAGAAGACCATCCAATAAGCATAATGGGTGTACTGTCCTAATCCTAGGAGCACTCGCAATGCGAGAGAAGGTGAAGATAAAAGACAACCGAACAAACCTTATTCCTATTTCTCCTGGACCAGAATCCATCCCCGAACTGGAACAAGTTCCTTTCGAGTTCGTATATAACCATACGATGGAGTATCCAATAAACTGTGGATCTTCATAGTGATATGGAGTGTCCTGGAGAAATACAAAGGTGATTTAGGATTGGCGAAGAAATACTTGGTTTGATCGTGAATATCAGTCGCAATTTACTTTGCCCTCTTACTAATCCCTTGCTTTGTCTTAACTTAATACCTTCTGCACACCATCGTTAGGCTAATTGGTTTTCTTCATTCCCCACCGTTCGGCACCAGCCTAAGGTTTGGAAAAAGACTATCTAATTTGCGTAACAGGTGTACTATCTCCTAAACCAAGGAGTACTCACAACTTGAGAGAAGGTAAAAGGAAAAGACAACTGAATAATCCTATCCGTTTTCTCCAGAACCGGAAACCATCCTCGAATTCCTTCGAGTTCGTATCTAACCATACGGTTGTTTTGTCCAATGGAAGTGGACGTTCATAGTAATACGGGGTGTCCTGGAGAAAAGGGTAAAAGTAGGAGTGGCAATGAGGTCTGCAACTCTGACAATCCAAAAGCCAGTGTTAAGAAGGTTCGGTCAACTTGGTCTCTGAGTCGTAGTCATAGGGTCGGGTCAATGGTCGCTGCCAGAGAGAGAGAAAAGAAACACTCAGCGTGCACTCTAACCTAGATCAGAATGGTTATCACTTTATCTAATATGGAAACCTCCCACTGTACCTCAAATTCTCCTCCAAACCTGAAAGAAGAATTAGTCGGGGTCACCCGAGGAGTAAACCAACTCATCAGTGGGAATCGGGATCCAACTATCATCGCATGATAACGTGACGGAATCCGCTCACGGTATCACACTCCAGAAGGTATGCGCATATCTGGCAAGTTTCGGTTCTTTTGAAACTCCCGATGTGATTTCTGCCCCATGCTCTTATGACCTTGACGAAGGTCAACAAATCATAAGTCACATGTCAAGTTCCACCCGTCATTATCCAGGTTAATTTGAACCCACCCGTACAAGCCCTTGACGAAGGTCAACAAGGCTATACGACTGTCCCAAACCAACACATCTATCTATGCAGCAGAAAAGCAACAAGCAGCTACCATGCACTATGCCTTGACGAAGGTCAACAAACATAGCATGAATACTACGTGCTACCTGTCTGAAATGACGGAGGGCTACGAATGGTTTCTGGCGAAAACCTTTAACGTAATGAACTTGATATCGTTGAAGGAACGGATAGCTTTTTAGAAAATATAGTGACGAAAACCTTTACTAAAGAGGTCACTCCTGGTGAAGGGATCTCGGCTCTTTCCCCGTAGAATGGGGTGCAGGATATTCTAAATGAATACCACGGTGCAAAGCAAAAGTAATCGGCTAGAGTGAAGTTAATGCCCTGACGCAAACTTCTGTCCAAGGGGTCACTCCCGGTGAAGGGATCTCGGCCCTTGCCTCGTCGACTGAGGAGCAGGATATTCCAAATGAATACCACGCTGGAAAACAAAAATGAACGTCCTTGCAATAACAGCTTTCTGAAAAAGTGTTCCAACAACATCAGAATAGGTTTGTTTAAACTTGCATTGATCCAAATCAACGCGGTCCCATCAATTGATCACATCATAAAGAACGAAAATATACTGATGTACGTATATGCCATCCGCATTCACCACTGGGTCCCGTCATTACCCGTTAGGTTAGCTAACTAACGACAGAGCGGGGACTGGACTAGCGCGGATGTAAAACATATACAACATCTACTAATATATATACCAATATATTATATTCGCTCAAGGCGTGATAAAAATGCAACATCACAGAAATGTACAGCATCACAGAACAATACAGATATCTGGGATCCCCGGGTTTCACAGAGCCACTACTGAAACCCGACGTTCCCCTGGTCGTGTGGATAGCCTGTGCAATGAAATCCTAGACCCCTACGGGTGCGGCAAGTTACCCGCCAAAACCTGAAGCGAGGCAGCCCCTTTCAGCTCCGTGAATGGACCACCCAGCACTTCACGAATCCGGCAACTTGGGCACCCCTCCTGGGTCAACCTGTACCCCCTACGAGTGCGGCGAATAGCCCGCCAATCCTAGAGTGAAGCCCCCTCCGTCCCAATGCCATGAGATGCGGGCTTGTTGCCCTCCAGAACCCGGCTATCCGTGCACCCCACCGCGGGGCAATCCTAGTACAGAAAGTAAAATATATATACAACGGGTACATCGACCGCAACCAGGTCGTGCCCCAAAAGAATAATACAATCAGGCAGTGACGGCTGTCCACATGTCGGACGCTCGCCCCGCAATATCAAATGTACATAATACACCAACACAGTACTAGCATTGCATCCAGGCTATCCCCCACGACCGATCCGCAACATCACAGCAAAAACAGAACATCAACATGAAAGTCACGTTCGCAAATCCGTCTAACCGGGCTATAGCAGTTAGACCGGATTTACCAATCAAGTAACATTTACGGTCGCAGATATAATGTAAATACTGTGAAATAATGTGTTTAAAATATCCGATCGATCAAATAATTAACAAGTGGGCCCCCAAGCAAAACTGTAGCACTCACAGAAAATCTGGGCCCAATATCAATATTCCAAAACCCCTAAAATAAGCCCAGAAGCCCACTGGAAAAGAAAGATACAGTGACGACACCAATGTGCGGCGGAACCGCGGCCCAAGGGGGGTTTGGCCGCGGTTCCGCGCTTCATTAGTCGACTGACTGTGTCGAATTTTTCCAGTAGTCTTAGAATTTCCAGTACATTAGTTTTCTACAACCTGAAAAAATTTTCGAGCAAGAAAAAAATCAACAGAAAACTGATGTGAGGAAAAAAGTAGATTTTGGAATTTTGGTCGATCGGAAATGCAAAACACATCAAACGAAGCTAGACGAAGTTATTGGCGAGTCTCTGATACCACTGTAAGTGCACGGCGGCGCCACGGCCGTCAATCCGACGGCCAAATGCGGAAGCGGTGATAAACTTTAATTTTGCGAACTTAGCAAACCGGCACCACCGCGCACTAAACCCCGGATCGGGCCATTAAACTAGATCTAGCAAAGTACAAGAAGGGGAAGAGATATACCGAATGATCCGAGTCCTTCGGTCTTCATCTCCACTCCGATCTCCTCGCGGGATCTCCGTCCGTCTCCTCCTCGTCGGAAAGGGCACCACGAAGCCGGGTACTTATACGGGCTCCCACCTCAATACCGAGGCAACTCGGGCGCGAAGTTGGCTAGCCGACGCGCCCAAGATTTGCTGTAGAATGTAGTGTAGAGTGCATGTCTCACATTGGGGTTATGTTGCCATTGATGGAGAAGAGAATGATTTGGAGAGAGCTTGTGAACTTTGATACAAAAAAATGAGAATGAGAATAATTTCCATACAACAAAGGAAAACCTCTCTCATTTTTCCCCACCCCCAACCCAAAATGGCCGCCCCCCCTTAAACAAAATGGTGGAGTGGAATAAACAAGGGAGGTGATGGTAGTGTAAAGGTGGAGGGTAACCACATCCTAAACATAATGATCACAAAACTCAAATCCATATCAAATCCATTCACTTCACAATAAATGCATGAAAAGCAAAGATGCTTTCATAATCAAAACAATTGCAAGAATCTCCCTCCACAATTGTTATTTGCAAACTTGCAAATAACCCCCTCCATCGGAAAAGTCCGGCCAGGAAAGAACAAAGGAAAACCGGCCGGAACGGAATGCAAACTGGCAACTCCAGAAAACTGGTCCCGTAATAAATTACAGGAAAACCCCGATACTGTGCATACACACCCGCATCTGTATTCCGTCCGGATACAAATGCAATGAGACAAAACTACACTATCAAATACTAGGATCCGGCTTAAGCCAAAGCCGGCTAGTAAAAACCGTCCGATCACGATCCGTGCAATACCGCACGTATCTGATCGAACCCTGCCATATCTCCATACGGCCTCTACAGCGTTTCGCCCGAAAGCTTGAGTAACTGAAAATGTGGTGGACTCTAAAGACTCGTCAATACTATGGCTGTGGATTTAACCATTAGCACGTCAGAGGTATAAGCCAATACGTAACGGGCCACCAGCTATTGACTAAAAGGGACGTCGATGAGCAAACTCATCCTGACACCCTACTGAGCCTGTCAGTGACAATATCCGTACAGTCCGGTCCGTTTGTCTATGAGCATCGCATGTCGGGCCTAGGGGGTTGGTAAAAGTCAGACCCCCAAAAGCGGTACAAGTCGTGTCGGAGTGTAGCCCAGAACATGTTCATAGCAGAATATTGCATTTTATACCGCCCATTCTTACACTCGTGTGTTTATAGGTAGGTACTTTTAATCCGTGTTTGTTACATGTTTACAGAATACAGGTTTCCAGTACAAATATTGCAAATCAGGATAAAATCTCCACAGTTACGCTAAAAGCAGAACATCTGTCGACAGCAGATAAAAGCCGAGTTCCGGTCATCCATATCCGTCCAGTGCCGAGTACCGGTTCCCGATACAAGACATATGACAGTGGTCATTCATGTCTGGGACAAGCACAGAGCACGAGGTGGGCTGCATAAGAATCAATGGGTGCGCGGAGCTCGATGGAGATAAAGTCAAAAGTGAAGAAAAGATAATGCAATCTTGGACTTGGAATTCTGAAGATATTCTGGAAATATTATCAGAAGCTACATGTACCAAACAACAGGAAACAGAAAACCAGGGCAGGCCACAAATGTTGACAACCTGAATCCACTGTACGGCCGCGCATGCGCGGCCAAAAGGGGGTATTGGCCGCGCATGCGCGGCAATGTGGGGCCCTCTCACTGTCAGATTTTGGGGTTATTTTGGGGATTTCACATGTAGTCTGCTGGTTGCCCTAGAAATCCATTCTCCTGCCTATAAATACAGCAGATCAGGGCTGAGCCTGGGAGCATTTTTTGGAGCTTTTCTTTGTTCTCTTTTTTTGTTGTTTTGTTCTTCTTCTTCCTCTTCTTCATTCTTTCTCCATGACATTGTAGTGAGAGCTTTTGAGTGGAAGATTAATGAAGATGAGGGTTCTTTATCTTTCTTGTTAGTTTGCTCCCCCTTGAGATTTCTGCTTTCTCTTGCTCATTCAATCTCTTCATTGAGGTTGAATGGTTAAGAGTTAGTTATTGATCTCAAGGGTCGTATTTTCTCACGGACTAGCACTTCATTTCACATGCGTTCTCTACCCTTCCCTTGATCTTGCAAGTTCTTCATTGAGCTTGCAAGTTTAAGGGTTGGCTATTGAGCACATGCTTGGCTTGGGTCCTAGTTCCGTATTCTTTTTATTACTCGCTTTTTATTACTTGTCTTTTTATTACTTGCATTTTATTTCATGCATTTTATTCATGCTCTTTAATACTTGCATCTTTTCTTTTCTTTGTTCTTTTCTTTTTGTTCTCTTTTGTTTATATTGTGAATGTTGTAATTATTGTTCTTGTTAAGAATTAATACGGTTTCATAAGTTAACATTTCTTTGCCAATTCCTTTTCCCGTTATTTTCCATTTGAACTTCGTCCAAACCATACGCAAGCGCTCCGTTAGGCACCGTACCTTGACAAGGTAACGGTGATTCCTAACCGCGACCGGTTGCGTTCGGTTTGGCCGGAGGCGAAAGCAAGAGACAAGAACGGAAGGACAAGGGTAAATAAGCCGGATTCCACGAATACCGCGCTTAAATCCCCTAATCCACGTTGTTGCCGATTGCTTAGCTTCAATTGGTCAAGACTCGGCTCAAAGGTTTTTGAGTACGGATTTCTTAGCTTACAATCTCGTATTTTTCTTAACAACTTTATACTTGCAGATAAACACATAGGTTAGACCGAACAAACATACAGATTCTTTATTAACTCGTCTAAAACAAGAAGGTAAGATAACACCATCTCCCTGTGGACCGACCTGTGCTCAACCGGCTAGCTGCAAAGCGATACCGTCCTGATCGCGGTTACACTTAAATTCTTTGAACATCCGACACGCCAAAAGCATGCGATCAAATGGCGCCGTTGCCGGGGAGACGGTAGCGTATTTTCTTTCTTGTTATTCAGGTTAATATTCTTTTTGTATATAAAAAAAATATTCTTTTTGTTTTTTTTGGACAATATTTTTGTGGGCAAGTGTGCAGATTTTTGCAAGTTTGCAAACTGCAATTGTGGGAGCAAAGTGTACATTCAAAGTTAAGGTGATTACGGAGTACAGTGACAAAGATCCGGGTAGTTTGACCCGCGCAAGCGAACCTTTCAAGCTTACCGGATTTGATTCAACGGGGGTTTCCTAACCCAAAACTTAACGGTACGTACTTTACTAACACCTTCTTCTCAAATCCGACGCTTCCAATGTACTATTCTTTGCAGGATTCTTTGCAAGTTCGCTAGCAAACGCCAAAATTGACTAACCCGTATTTATTGCAGCGCCGCGCTTAAAATTTAAAAAAAAAAACGATTGTTTGATTCTTTAAAGAATTTTTGAATTGCGCATTGCATACATTAATACGGACTTAAGGGCAAGCGAACCCCACAACATACGGTAAAGGATTTCATCACCTTTTCCGTGGCCCACAAATCACGAACTTGCGCATAACGTTTACCCACACAAATTTAAAAGAAACTAGACTTTAAGCCTTAAGGACTTCGCGCTCACTAGGAGAAGTTAACTGTATTTAGAAGCTTGCTTAACGGTATATTGTTTACGGGGTGTCTAGGAAAGTGTTAACGGCGAAACCGCCAAAAGAGAAAGGGTTATTTAATTAAGGAACTTCGCGAAAGCGTTGGAAAACCTCCCCTTATCTCTGCACTTACCTGGCCTCGTGATCAGTGTATCTTGAGCCTGTTTCTCGACACAGTTTTACTTCGACAATCAAGTTCTTGAGCAGGTCTAGTTGACCTAGGTGAACCCTAGAACGATTAGGTGTGTGGTATTTTTGTGTCGTGATTATTTTTGTCCATATTTCTTTTGTGTATATTTCATTCTTTTGCTAACACCTAACAATAAAAAAAAATAATAAAAAAAATCACATTCTCTTTCCCCTCCTTTTATCTACCTTTCTTTCTTTCACTCTTCATATCATGGGTACCCCACCTCGAAAAACTCTTGCCGAACTTTGGTACCCACAACCAGACATTACCTCATACGGTTCTTGCTTTGGCCGAACTTCGAACGACCCCTCCATGCCCAAAGTTTCACTGAAAGATCATATAGCAGCGTCTAGGACAAACACTTGCACTCCTCATTCCACTTCGTATCAACCGTTTCAAACATTCACTCCCGCTTATGTTGATACCCCTTCTGCAAGTCGTCCTTTGTCCATCGCTGAACGAATTGAACAATCCTGTAGCCGATCTTTCACTCCTTTCACCACTACAAATTCTTGGGACCAACAAATCCATTCACCGTCTTATCCCAATGTTGATCCCACTCCTGTCCAGCCATTCAATTCCTACCAACCCTACCCTACTTTTGCACCTTCCCTAGACATTGCTTCAGAACCGCCATTTGGGAGTTTTCAGTATCCATACAACTGTGAATCTTTCACTGAAACCCTTTCACAACCCATGTCTAGTCTGGAACAGTCATTGGAAGACTTTAGGGTAGCATCAAGCCAACAAATGATGGATTTGAATGCGTCCATGGCCGCCCTCATGCAACCTAGTGACCCGGTAGCTAGATTTCAACTAGCTACAACTTTTTCAATGTATGATGAGGCGGCAGGACAGGCTGTGAATTTGAGTGGAGAGAGTGAGATGTACCCCTTTCCAAATCAAACCTACCCGTCTCAAATTGAATCCCACAACTCCTGTGTTGAAAGTCTATCAAATATCCCAAGTGAATTATCAGTTGAAGATAGAATGTTTAATGAGTTGTGCGACTTTGTAGTGTTTGATTTGCCCAATTGTGAAGGGTCTCTTCCAAGTGAAACCAATCCCAATCCTTTTGACCTCTACACCTCCATCTTAGAACCTGAATCGATTGAAATCCATGCTTTTGATGAGGTGTCAGAGAATTTTGATTTTCACTTGATCGAGGATATTGACGCAGGGAATATGTTGGATGATGAACCCATAGATTTGGCTGAGTTTGTCTCTTCAAATCATCATCCCGAGTCTTTAACTGTTTTTCCCGAACCCCATATGCGTCTTGATTTTGATGAAATTTGCATGGATAAGCTAAATTTTGAGGAGAATATTGAGGATAGCACTGAGGATGAAACGGTTTTAATTGATGAGTCGGATTTTCCTATTCATCCTATTCCTTCCACTAACTGTGTACACCTTCCTGAACCCTTAACCGATACCCTTCCTCAATCACTTCCCTCCATCCTTTCCATCGTTCCGACCTTGCAAGAACCCGTATCATTTTCATTTCATATGTCTGGTTTACCAAGTTCGGCGTACCCATGGTTTCTCACGAACCTTGAGGGATTTGACCCAATCTCTCGACGGGTTAATAGATTAGCACAATCACTTTTCACACATCGCTCATCACAAATTGTGCTAATCTATTTACTCCATTTGCACCCTCAAGTTCGTACTCCACTGCTTTTCCCCTTCCGCCACTCTTCTTCACATATACCGAGACCGTATTCCGCTTCTTCCTCCATACGGTCTCGCGTATTTTCCATCTCTTTTCTCTACGCCTTCTTTCACCAACCACTGCTCTACCATGATAAAATCTTTGAATGGTTGGTGTTAACTTTCGGCCTGTGTAAGGCCTTGTATAGATGGATATTGTTCTTCCCCCCTAATCCTGAATTTCAACGCTTAACAGTGGAAACACTGTTTTACTTAAGTTTGGGGGGGACACTTTTTTTTTGTATATATTTTTGGTTTTCCTTTTTTTGTTTTGTATATAATTTGTTTTTAGGAAGCACCGGCAATTTTGACCCTCTTGGTATAGCCTGACAGTGAGGGCACTGTCAAGTTTAAGTTTGGGGGTGTGCTCGGTAAGCTTTCTTCCTTCGCATTCATATGTATATTATGCATCTGCATATTAAATCCATAAAATCCATAAAAATCTGAAAATTTTCTAAAAACATAAAAACTTTTCTGTCAAGATAGCTAGTGGGAGGACTCTGATTCAACATTTCGACGGTTTTGTTTGATAAAATAAGAATAACTAGATCTTATGTTTAGATTTTGAAAACCTGAAAGATAACTCTCCTTTGAAGTTAACTATAGCTGATATACGTCTTTACATTACACTACACGTGTTGTGAGTCTTGGAAATTAGATGACAAGTCTTTTATGTTTAAAAAACTTTTAATAGATAAATGATTTTCTGAGGATCAAATAGGTTTGTTCTGAAATAAGTAATATATCAAGAATAGTTTATGAAGTAACTGAATATGAAGGAATGTTATTGATGCCATAATTGGAACTAAGTCTGAAAAATAACCCATCTGAAACTTGATTTGAATGATTACACACCGAACCCACTAAACACGTCTTTTATCCAAAAAATAATTGAACTACCGGTTATATCTCCGTTCGTATTGAATCATCATGTTTTTCACGCCAAACTGTCTTTTGTTTTTGGACCTAGGTAACTTGAGTAATTAAGTCCGCTAGGGTGTTTCTACACCTAATGCCCTAAAAACCAACTGGTTTGGGTGCATTGGCCCAAAGCTCGCTAAGAAGCCTAGAAAGACCAGATAAAAACAAAGTCAAGCAAGTGTTCTCTCCGAGTTAAAATTCCTAACGGTTCTTTGTGTGAGAATAATCTTGATAAAAGACAGGCTTTTATAAAAAAAATTTAACGGAGATATGAAGGTTTTATTCTATGATAAAGACTATTGCACGTTCACAGTGGTGTGTATGAAATGAAAACAAGAAAAAAATGGAGTGAAGAATAACACCTAGTTTCCTGTTAGGGAAGATAGAAATTCTGAAGTTGAAACTTTATTGGAAAACGAAACTTGAAAAATGCTTAACTCTTTATAAAACTTATGTGATCCTTTTAAAATTGTTATCTGGGCTTTATTGTGTGACATAATGACTTTATTCGACCTTTCGGAACTTAACGACACTATTTGCACTGCACGTAAAGACATATAAAATCTGCAGTTAAATAAGAAGCGAGGTGTGAAAAATAAAGGTTCGATAGTCTAAACTTAGGATTATAGAATTGTTATTTTCTGAAACAAAACTTTAGGGGCTTGAATCTTAGTTATTTTACAAAACTAGCTTGACCGGATTTTGTGGGTAGTATCCGCTGAAAACCCTCAGAAGACAACACTCCTCCTACTAGGGACACCTAGAGGTTTAACGGCTTGTTGCACATGCTCAGTGCAATCGCGTTCCCTGCGAAAGTGCGGTTATCATTTTATTTTTGTGAATAATTGGTTTTGCTCGGGACGAGCAAAAGTTAAGTTTGGGGGTATTTGTTCATAGCAGAATATTGCATTTTATACCGCCCATTCTTACGCTCGTGTGTTTATAGGTAGGTACTTTTAATCCGTGTTTGTTACATGTTTACAGAATACAGGTTTCCAGTACAAATATTGCAAATCAGGATAAAATCTCCACAGTTACGCTAAAAGCAGAACATCTGTCGACAGCAGATAAAAGCCGGGTTCCAGTCATCCATATCCGTCCAGTGCCGAGTACCGGTTCCCGATACAAGACATATGACAGTGGTCATTCATGTCTGGGACAAGCACAGAGCACGAGGTGGGCTGCACAAGAATAAATGGGTGTGCGGAGCTCGAGGGAGATAAAGTCAAAAGTGAAGAAAAGATAATGCAATCTTGGACTTGGAATTCTGAAGATATTCTGGAAAGATTATCAGAAGCTACATGTACCAAACAACAGGAAACAGAAAACCAGGGCAGGCCACAAAAGTTGACAACCTGAATCCACTGTACGGCCGCTCATGCGCGGCCAAAAGGGGGTATTGGCCGCGCATGCGCGGCAATGTGGGGCCCTCTCACTGTCAGCTTTTGGGGTTATTTTGGGGATTTCACATGTAGTCTGCTGGTTGCCCTAGAAATCCATTCTCCTGCCTATAAATACAGCAGATCAGGGCTGAGCCAGGGAGCATTTTTTGGAGCTTTTCTTTGTTCTCTTTTTTTGTTGTTTTGTTCTTCTTCTTCCTCTTCTTCATTCTTTCTCCATGACATTGTAGTGAGAGCTTTTGAGTGGAAGATTAATGAAGATGAGGGTTCTTTATCTTTCTTGTTAGTTTGCTCCCCCTTGAGATTTCTGCTTTCTCTTGCTCATTCAATCTCTTCATTGAGGTTGAATGGTTAAGAGTTAGTTATTGATCTCAAGGGTCGTATTTTCTCACGGACTAGCACTTCATTTCACATGCGTTCTCTACCCTTCCCTTGATCTTGCAAGTTCTTCATTGAGCTTGCAAGTTTAAGGGTTGGCTATTGAGCACATGCTTGGCTTGGATCCTAGTTCCGTATTCTTTTTATTACTCGCTTTTTATTACTTGTCTTTTTATTACTTGCATTTTATTTCATGCATTTTATTCATGCTCTTTAATACTTGTATCTTTTCTTTTCTTTGTTCTTTTCTTTTTGTTCTCTTTTGTTTATATTGTGAATGTTGTAATTATTGTTCTTGTTAAGAATTAATACGGTTTCATAAGTTAACATTTCTTTGCCAATTCTTTTTCCCGTTATTTTCCATTTGAACTTCGTCCAAACCATACGCAAGCGCTCCGTTAGGCACCGTACCCTGACAAGGTAACGGTGATTCCTAACCGCGACCGGTTGCGTTCGGTTTGGCCGGAGGCGAAAGCAAGAGACAAGAACGGAAGGACAAGGGTAAATAAGCCGGATTCCACGAATACCGCGCTTAAATCCCCTAATCCACGTTGTTGCCGATTGCTTAGCTTCAATTGGTCAAGACTCGGCTCAAAGGTTTTTGAGTACGGATTTCTTAGCTTACAATCTCGTATTTTTCTTAACAACTTTATACTTGCAGATAAACACATAGGTTAGACCGAACAAACATACAGATTCTTTATTAACTCGTCTAAAATAAGAAGGTAAGATAACACCATCTCCCTGTGGACCGACCCGTGCTCAACCGGCTAGCTGCAAAGCGACACCGTCCTGATCGCGGTTACACTTAAATTCTTTGAACATCCGACACGCCAAAAGCGTGCGATCAGAACACCCTGAGATACTACTGGAATACCTACCAGTAAATCTCCTGCCTTGGCCAAGGACTTCGTGTAATGGCTCTCCTAGACACAGCGCGACCTCACCCCCAATACCGGGAGAGACGAACCCCTGAAGATCCGCTCACTGCCTCCATGTGGCTCGGGACTGTACCCAACTAAAACCTGTTTGCACGACTCCTTTGAGCCGTGGTAGGGTAGTAATCAAAGCACAGTGGGAACTCACACGAGACAAATGACGATCCCCAGGTCGATGAACTAACCTGTACACATGTCACCTGGGAACTACTATCTGACGTCAGGTATAAGACCAACTAGCATGTTCCCGGCGAGTCCTGTCCGGTGTACTCATAACCCAATGAGCACCTGTATACATCTTAGGTGAACCAACAGACACCAGTGGCTTGTGAGACCGGCCACCGCCCCTCGTCGGGGTCTCGACTGTATACACTAGTCTACTCTGGAGAATCGATGCCCTGTCTCGAAACTCCCACGACTAGGGACCTTTTAAGGATGTGCTTATAGACTCCAGCTCTCACTTATATGATCGCCCTCATACTGCTGGCAGCCAAGCAAGAATCCTAGGGGCTCTATCAACGTGCAATAGTGACCTGTCAGGTCACCTAAAGCAGTACACGATGATAAAGGTAAACCAGATAGCATACTATCATCTCGAGTAAGACTGTCCTACCGGGATAGGTCCTCCCTCAATCATTGCAATCACGTGCCTATGATCCAATAATTGACTCTGAGGGCACTATCTCCAACAATAGGTATGCAGCTTCTCAAGTGCATAACCCCCTTAAAAGGAAACAGGTAACTCAGTGATACTCATCATAGAGCACACCATATCATATAGGGTGCTATTGCTCCGCCCTGATACACCGTTGTGCTGTAGTGTATTCAGAGGAGTAATACTGAGAGAGAATCTCATTCTCCTTTAGAATAATCCAGGAATTCTATGCACAAGTATTCTCCTTCCTGATCACATCAAAGGACATAATATTTATACCCGTATTGATTCCCTACTTCTAGCTTATATTCTGTGAATATCTCAGAAGGTTCGAACTCATGTTTCAACAGGAACATATGACTGAATCTTGAGAGATCATCAGAGAATGTAGTGAAGTACAAAGAATCGGTCCTGGCATGTGTAGACAGGGGACCTTACATACATCATCATGTATCAGTCCCAAGAGTTTGCTAACTCTTTCTCTGTTTCTAATAAACAGAGCTATGGTCATCTAATCTTTGTGACATGACTGGCAAGTTTCACAAGATGTAAATTCAAACTGATTTAAATATGCATCTAGAATGTAACTTAAGCTAGTCAGGTCACATTGATATGACCTAGTCTACAATGCCTCAAGAAGGATTCGTTCATATCTGAACTCTTCCTCTTGTATGTGTTCTGTATACGAGGAACTGTAGTTTGATTTAGAACATCAATGCTTTTAGATAACGTGCCTGAACCGATCAACTTTTGATATAGGAAATGTTCAAAACATTATCCAACAATACAAAATTTTATCATTTCCGTACTTATAAAGAGATTGATATGATTTTGTATATCAGGTTCGGTATCTAAAGCATTTGTTCAGAATCAATGTATTGGTAATACAGGGTGACAGTGACCAACAGACTTGGCTGCAACACTTGCCCCGTTTTCTGTCTCATGAAACTTATCACCCGTACTCAGTTCTCTACCTTTCTGTAGCCCTATGTAACAGATTACATATCTGGGATCCTGATCCTGTATCAAATACCCAGGACGCAGAGGATACTGAGAAACAGTTCTTTGTAATGAACACACCCGAAGAAGATGCATCTCATGCACTTTCTTCGTTTGGGCGGCATGGGAATCCTGGTATTCCCCTATTTCCTGCTCTGTCTTATAACAATTATAAGTTGGAGCAGGACCAACGTTCCCCAGCTCAGTATAACAAGCGGGTTCGGTCAATACATCTATATTATTATCTTGATTAAGGCGTGATATGGTCGCTACCTGGAGAGAGAGAGAAGAAAACACTCTGCGTGCGCTCTTGCAAGATTAGATTGGTTATTTATTTTATCTAATCAGGATGGCTCCCACTGTTTTTATCAAATCTTCCTTCAAACCCTAAAAGGAAAGACTAGCCGGGATTAATTACACTCTACAAGTTCGCCAATTTTTCAGCCAGGCCAGTGTCGGTACTTTGAGGGAGGTTCCCCGTGCTTTCGCACGGACCTAATTAAAGTAAACCTCGTTTTCCCAGAGGCGTAACCCCGTTAACACCTTTCTAGACACCTACTTGATCGGCTAATTGCAAAGTGCAAAACTCTCCCAGGAGTAACAATTACTCGCAGTGGGTATCGGGATCCAACTATCATATAGAAGGTATGCAATCTTATTGCAAATTTCAACACTTGAAACTCCCGATAAAGGTTTTTACCCATAGCACCTATGACCTTAACTATGGTCAACAAATCATAAGCACTAGTCATGTTCTACCCGTCATTTCGTGATTAATTAGACCCACCCATATGACCCTTAACTAAGGTCAACAAAGTCACGCGACTGTCCTAACTAATCGCATCATATGCGGTGTAGGAAGACATCACTTAGCTACCGTACACTGTGCCTTAACTAAGGTCAACAAACACAGCACGAATACTAAGTACTCTACTTCCTAAAATGACGGAGGGTTGTGAATGGTTTTTGTGAAAACCTTTAACGCTTTGAACTTGATCTCGTTGCGGAATCAAATGGTTTTTAAATGGATTGTTTTTTAGGCTTTTCTAGTTTTGCTAAAGGGGTCACTCCCGGTGAAGGGATCATCGGCCCTTTCCTCGTCGAATGAGGTACGGGGTATATCATATATATCACTGTGCAAAGCGAAAACTATAGAAGCAATCAAAAGACAAACCGAGGGTTGTAGCATCTGCCAGTTATTGCTAAAGGAGTCACTCCCGGTGAAAGGATCTCGGTCCTTTCATCATCGAATAAGGTGTAGGATGTTCTACAAGGAACACCGCAATGCAAAGCAAGAACTGTAGCTACCTGTTTTATTTTGAAATTCGATTCCACAACATCTTTTAGGTTTATTTTATTTCATTAATCTCATTAATGAATATCCCATCATTTAAGTCCACCTAAACATCACAAATAAATATAACGTACGCTTATGCCATCCGCATTCGCCTCGATGTCCCGTCTGCACTGTTAGGTTAGGTAACTAACGCCAGAGCGGGGCAGGGCTAGCGCGGGTGAAAAACATAAGCAACGTCTATATAATATATCATATATACTATATATAAAATTTATCTGAACATATCACATGATCACATCACAGATAACGCAGCAGAAAATATCATATGAAATATTGGATATACTAGGACGTCCGTGTTTTTAATACGAGCCAGTATAAAACACGGATTCCACGGTCGTGATGAATAGCCAATCCCACACCCCTAGACCCCTACGAGAGCGTCAAGCAACCCTACCAATTCTAGGGTTAGGAGACCCGAACTCGACTCCTCGAGATGGTCTCCCACTGGACCCTAGAACCCGGTTACTTGTGCTCCCCTCCTTGGGTCTATACTAATGCGGAAAAGTAAATAATATACATCAACGGTGACATCTTCCGCAACCTGGAAGTGCCCCAGTAATAGAATATTATATACAAGTTTTTAAATGAATGAAAATGAAAAACACTCATCTCACATAAAAAAAACCCGGCTATTCGAACACGACGATCCAATATAACATATCCAGCAACACATAACATCACATGTCATCAACGTAAGTAAATATGCACATCCCAATTGTCGTTGACATATAGCAACGAAACCGGCGATATCACATATTACACTTACGGTCACAGAAAAGAAAGTGTAAAACTACAATAGTTGGAATCCGCAACCTGCATAGACATCGCATGCCTAATCAATTGAATTCCTTAGACATCGCATGCCTAACAATTATAAACCCCGCATTTTAGTCTCATTATCGAAAACACTTTTCAATATAAAGTCGGGCAATTCAACAAGATTCCCGACATTCTAATCGAATGCTCGTCGCAAACTTTAGTAGACGGTCGCACCCCCGATGCCGTCGACGAAGTGCACCAAGGAGGAACACCGCTGCCGCGAGCACCCGAACGGATGCTTTCGGCGACGGGGTTCTCCTACAGTCACTTGGTCGGGGCTATGGGGTGTAGCTGTCTATTAAGTTTACCCGGCGAGTATCCGCGTACGCTACGTGATTGCGACGGAATTTTGATCGCATCAAAATCCCGTAGCAACCGATCAAGTGAGACTAAACTGCTATGTTTATAACATTCATTCAGTTATCTCATATCTACTTGTGAATTCCAAATGTTGTATCACATTCCAGATAAATAGAAAATGTTAAACTTTCCGATCGAACAGTCAAACACCCAAGTTTTCCCGAAACAGCTCAACACATGAAATAAGTTTAAAAAACATCCACTTCATGCCATAGTAGCAACGGTCCAGCCGTAGAAGGGTCAAGCTAACGCCTCACATGTGGCACGCCGTACTGCCCCAAACCCTAAGGTTCAAAGGGCAGTTCAAGACGGTCACATAATCGAGTTAAGGTTTGTTGTCTTCTAGAGGGTCCATCGCGTTACTTGCACTACTTAGAACGTCATTAAACTACGGAAAAATCCAACATTTGGAAATTTCCCGGCAGGGGAAAAAGTGGGTATTTATATCCGGTCGAACTTTTTAACATATTCTAAAATTACCCGGAAAAACAAATAGACAAAGTTTGATAATCCGATCGAATCTACGAACTCCCAATACAACCCAGAAAACTCAACTCTTGAGTAAACATTAAATATCCCAGAAAATACAACACTAAAATATAGGAATTACTGTGCAAATTTTATTGGAAGAACCGACCGTACGGCCGCGGAACCGCCGCATAAGGCAGGCTCCTACCGCGGTTCCGCGGCGGTTTAATCGAGTAAGGTTCTCTTTTTTCATAGTATTTCTTAGAAAAGCCTGCTGATTTTTCTGCATATTTTTAATTTGGAAAAATGCACAGTTTTAAAAAATGTACAGAGAAGGGGTCGGATTAGGGTTTCGTGTCTCGATCGGACTTCTAACATCGTCTACGCATCGCCTAAGGCTCTAGCTAGGCTCTGATACCACTGTAGGGTTCCTAGGCACACCCATGAGGTTCTATAAGTGATCAAACATGGCCAATTCAAAAATTTTCTATGTGCCGAGAAACCCTAAACTAGATCGTAACTAGAGGATAGGCGATAAAGATGCAAGTTAACAACTTTAACTAAAAGGGAAGTGACTACAACCTTTGTAGATCCGGTCCTCCACTTCCTTAGCTCCATGATGATGTCCCCTCGCTGCGATCATCGGATCCCGGACTCTAATGTCGGCTTCATCGGAGAAATGGGCAGGCTAGGTCGTCGACTTCGATGCCGAAGATGATCTACGTCGAGACAACTCAAGATCAAGCTCCAACTTCACCAAGTCATGAAACTTATGAAGAAAACACCCTATACTACATGGCAAGTGGTAGAGGATGAAGAAATAGGAAGTGGGTTCACTTTAGAATTGGATTTCTCACTCTTTTTCTCAAGGCACCATTGAAGCTAGAATGGTTTCTTCTTCTTGAAGAAGAAAAAGAATATGATAAGATTAATGGAAAAAGAAAATAAAGTGATTCTTATCATTTTAGCAACCATGGTTTAGTGTAGAGAATAAACTATAGTTTAGTTGAATGGTTAGGTTTAGGAAAGAAACAAAATGTTCAAGCTTTCAAAGCTTCATGAAGTTTCAACAAAAGAACAAAGCAAGCCACCATCTCATTTATCCTTCCAAAATTGAATTAAAGAAAATAAATAAAACAAATATAAAACCTAACCATTAATCTAAATATGGTTTAACATAAACACACACCCAAGTTTGCATGTATCATCAAACATGATACAAACTGGTGCACAAAACTATGTCATATACACAATGTGCACATCAAGTGAGAAAATCCATCTTAAGTGAACAAATACTAGTTAATGCAAAGTAATATATCAAATATATAATTATACATTAAATCATTAAATCAAAACTTGATTTAACGATCCGGTCATATCGCATATGACCGACTAATATCTGATGTATCGACTTATCGAATCAAT
Source organism: Agapanthus africanus (assembly GCA_030015575.1). Classification (NCBI taxonomy): domain Eukaryota; kingdom Viridiplantae; phylum Streptophyta; class Magnoliopsida; order Asparagales; family Amaryllidaceae; genus Agapanthus; species Agapanthus africanus. Next base: position 89,074,116 of record CM057351.1, on the reverse strand, counting down.
CCTCGATTCGATAACTAGGTTATATCGCATACAACCAATCGATACATTCATCGCGAGAATAGAATACGGTATCACATACACGCATTATTCTCGGTCCCGCACATATCTCATATGCGATCCTATTTCATTTCGCTTGAGCCAGGAAACCTCTGTGTAGGACTCTAAAGACTCGTCAATACGCCGGCAGTAGGTGATGATCATATCAAACACCCACAAGCCGCAAGCGGTCTGCTAAACGTAACGGCCACCCGGGTATTGATCGATCAGAAGATCGACGAGCAAGCCCGCTCACACTCCTGTGAATCCAACCAGTAACACTTACCGTACAGTCCGGTCTGTTCGTCTGATATGTCGCATATCTCGCCTAGGGGTGGTAAACGTCAGACCCCAGTAGCTCGATAAGTCATACCGATATAAGGTCCATAACATAGCATGAAACTACTGATAACACTTACCAGTAGATTACTGCAACCCTGGCCAGGGATTTCCAGTTATGGCCAGTCGAGCATAGTGCAACATCAACCCCCAATAGCGGGAGAGACGAATCCCCTCCTATCGCTCATTGCCTCCATGTGAATCGGGACTGTACCCAAAAACCACCTGTTTGCACGACTCAGTAGTGCCGTTGTAGGGTGGAAATCAAAGCACAGTGGGAGACATACAAGACTCTATGACGATTTCGGGTCAACAGACTAAGCTGTACCAGTGTCACCAGAGAACTGCCATCTGACGTGAGATATAATACCATCTGGGAGTTCTCGGCGAGTCCGTTCAGTGTACCCAGTCACCACTGAGCACCGGCATACCATCTCTGATGTCAAACACCAATGGATATGGGATCATCCATCGCCCATCACATGGGTCGAGAAGATATACGCTAGTCTACACTGGAATATCGATGCCCCGTCTCGACATTCCCACGACTAGGAACATTGAAGGATGTACTCATGGACTACCCAGGCCCCACTAGTATGATCTACATCATAGTCCTGGAAGTCGAGTACACATCCTAAGGGCTTTATCAACATGTAACAGAGAGACAGAAAGTATACATGTTAAGATAAAGAGCAACCAGATAGCGTACTATCATGTCGAGAAAGAAAGTCCTACCTATATATGTCCCAGCATCCATTACAATATACATCCAACGTACAGTAATGGCCTCTAGGGCATACATAAAACTAACAGTGATGTGGTTCGTATTTTGAGATACGACACGATGTTTTAGCGGGTTCTTTAGGCATGGTGTTTTCATACACACGCATGCATATATTGTCACGACCCGAAGGTACGGAACGTAACCGGCACATAAATTACAAAGCGTCTAGAGGCGCAACGTAATCTAAGTAAGCCGAAGCCCAGAAATCTAAACCTTTTAAAAGAAGAAGTAAAGGAAAACATGTTTAAAAGCAACATCAAATTTCTCAAAATCTCCTTTTTAAAACTGGCCCCAAACGGGTACAAACAAGAATATATACATAAGCAACAATAAAACGGTATCCCTAAGCGGGAGCAAGCTCTTCGCTAATTGGCGGTCACAACCACGCAAACAATATAATATACAACGCCGAAGGGCGAGGAACAAAACTCAAAGAAAACCATCAAAACCACCAGAAAACCATAATAGTACAAACGTGACTCTAAGGTCGCAAGAATAAACTGCTGGTCTTCTAAATTCTATCAAGTAATACAAGTCAGGTTGATGGAGCTTACTAGATACAAATGAAATAATAAAAGTACAACGACGGTCCTGATACAAGTAAACCAACCTACCAAGCAAATCACCCTGAATGAAATGATGTGCCAGCAAGCTGCCAAGGAAACCTGTAAGAAAATTTTGCCACAATAGGGGTGAGTTGCCAACTCGTGAGTAGAAGACATCTGCGGTTAGAAATCGCATGCACGACGCTCTCCTAAGTCATAATAATATACTTAATATAACACTAGTCATGTAGTAGTGGCAGGGGAATAACCTATGTGTAAGAGAAATGCTCAGTGCCCGTGTTAGTGCCTCAAGTAGTAAGATGTCATGTGTATGAGTATGCATGCACCATGAATGTAAAACAATAAACCATGAAATATGGATATATCTGTATAAGAAATCTTTAACTTTTATCATAGTAAAATTGTATGGTAATCTGAAACATCATCAATGAAATCCATAGAAATCCGTGTCAAGCATCGACACAAAACAGGTAAATCTCAAAATCTCAATACCTCATAGTCTCAATATCTCATAGTCCCAATATCTTGGGCTCCGTCAGTCCGGATCGCCCCATATCATCAAATCTCACGACAACGATCGGGATCCTCCGGATATCCGCCGCGCCAGACATCACCGGTAGGTAGTCTTCCCATGCCAGGCTCATCATCTACAACTCGAGCTTCTTGCCCCGGGGTACCATACCGGGCCCACCATGTACCCGATGTTGGAGATAGTGCCCTCATAGTCAATTATTGGATCGCGGGTATGTGATTGCAATGATTGCGGAGGACCTATACCGGTAGGACAGTCTTACTCGAGATGATAGTATGCTATCTGGTTTGCCTTTATCAGTCGTGTACATGTTCAGGTGACTGATTGCATGTTACACTTTGATAGAGCCCTTAGGATCTTGCTTTACTACCAACAGTATGATGGCGATCATATACGTGAGAGTTGGGTAGTTTATACGCATATCCTTAATTGTGGTCCCTAGTCGTGGGAGTTTCGAGACAGGGCATCGATACTCCGGAGTAGACTAGTGTGTACAGTCGAGACCCCGACGAGGGGCGGTGGCCGGTCTCACAAGCCACTGGTGTCAGTTGGATCACCTAAGATGTATACAGGTGCTCATTGGGTTATGAGTACACCGGACAGGACTCGCCGGGAATCTGCTAGTTAGTATTATATCTACCGTCAGATAGCAGTTCCCTGGTGACATGTGTACAGGTTAGTTCATCGACCTGAGGTCGTCATTTGTCTCGTGTGAGTTCCCACTGTGCTTTGATTTCTACCCTACCACGGCTCAAAGGAGTCTTGCAAACAGGTAGTTTTTGGGTACAGTCCCGAGCCATATGGAGGCACGTGAGCGGATCGGCAGGGGATTCGTCTCTCCCGGTATTGGGGGCGAGATCGTGCTGTGTCTAGGAGAGCCATTACACAAAGTCCATGGCCATGGCAGGAGATTTACTGGTAGGTACTCCAGTAGTATCTCAGGGTGTTATTGGGCTTCACTTTGACACGACTTATACTGCTATTGGGGGTCTGACGTTACTAGCCCCTAGGCAGATATGCGATACTCATTGACGAACGGACCGGACTGTATATACATTGTCACTGTTAGGCTCAGTAGGGTTTCTGGATGAGTTCGCTCATCGGCCTCCCTTGAGTTCACTCATCAGCCTCCCTTGAGTTCAGTCCATGGGCAGCCGTTACGCATAGCTAGTACCGCTGACGGTTTGTGGTTAAACCCACTGCCAGGGTACTGACGAGTCATTAGAGTCCCCCACAGACAGTTTCCCAAGTTCGGACGAAACGTTGTAGAGGCCGTATGGTTTTATGGCAGGGTTCGGAAAATGCACGTGCGTTTACGCACGTGTTATTTTTCGGGCAGATGATACTGGTCGGCTTTGGTTTAAGCCGGATCCGAGTATTATATTGAGTAGGTATAATATCTTTGTCTCAGTTGCATTTTTATTCGGTCGTAATACAAATGCGGGTATATTTATACAGTTTCGGGTTTGTCCTGAAATTCGTTTCAGGATCACTTTTGGAAGTTGCCAGTTTCCAGTTTTCTATCAGCCGTCTTTTAACATTCGGTTAAAGACGGATTTATCTTTTCTTGCATGAGGTGAGTCAGTGTTCTGGAAGTTTCTAGAAGCCACTAGAAGAGGTGACTAGGTTCATGAACCTTTAATTGCATTTATGACTTGATGACTATGTTTATATGAGTCATGGTTTACATAAAGGCTTTTGTTTTGGTTTAGATCTTTTGTCATGATAAGCTTCATCTTAGGGTCACCACTTGCTCCTACGGTCACCTCCCTCCTTCTATAAAGTGGCCGGCCCTCTCTCTCCTCCTCACTTCACTTGTTGATTTCATTTTGTAGAAAAAGATATGATAGTATTTGGGGTGCATGGAATTTTACAGTTCACTTCATTCCATCACCCAATTCACTCGGCAACTTCATTAACCGATCGTCCACGGATTTGGACGAAGTGAGACAAAGTCATCTACTCATTCTCTACATCATTCTTGGTCGTCTCTTTTAGCAAACTTGGCGATCGAGTTGCCTCAAGTCAGAGGTGGGAGCCCGTTTAAAGAATCGATCAAGTGGTGCCACCTCGACGAAGGAATCGGAGATCGACGAGATCGGAGCAGCCGCAACGGAGCGTGGGATGATGGTTGAAGAACGAAGGACTCGGATCGTTCGGTATAACCTTTCTACACTCTTTACAGTTTGTTAGTTTAGCAATAATGGCAGATCCGGGTTAAAGTATACGATAGCGCCAGTTTAAAAGTTTTTGTTCCGCATTTGGCGTCTGTAGACGGCCGGGGCGCTAGCGTAGACTTACAGTGGTATCAGAGCCTCACCATTTTGCTATACTAATTTGTGCTAACGCGTTTAAAACATCGATCGAACCTGAAATCAAAAATCACATTTTTCCAAGCCAACAGTTTTTGTCGATTTTAAATGGTCTCAAAAATTAATTCTACATATCTTAAAAATCTGTGCAGGCTTTTCTAAGAACCACGACAAAATTTGGGCACGTGTCTCCACTAAAGCGCCGCGGAAACGCGGCCAAACCCATGGTTTGGCCGCGCATCCGCGGCCATGTGGTGAGCTCGTGCTCCCAAATTTTGTCAGTGGGTTCTCTGTTGGATTTTGTGGCTTTTGGTATATATCATTTGCGCCCAGGTTTTGTTACTGTTCACCAGTAAGTCGTGGGGCCCACTTTTTGATATTTGGTCGATCGAAATTTAAACACGTTAGTTTACAGTGCTTACATTATATCTCCGACCGGGAATGTCATTTGATCGGTAAACCGCGTTTAATTGCTATAGTTCTTTCAGACGGGTTTGCGAACGTGACATTCGCGTTGATGTTCTGTGTTGTGCTGTAATGTTGCGGATTTGTCGTGGTGGATAGCAGTGTGCAATGGTAGTACAGGTTGAGTTTATTTGTACATTTGATATTGCGGTGCGAGCGTCCAACATGTGGACTGCCGTCACTGCCTGTTGTATAATATTCTTTTGGGGCACGACCAGGTTGCGGTCGATGTACCTATTGTACTATTTTTCATTACTGTACTAGGTTTTGCCCCGAGACGGAGTGCACGGATAGCCGGGTTCTGAGAAGCAACGGGTCCGCATCTCATGGCTTTGAGAGGCAGAGGGGTCCCACTCTAGAATTGGCAGACTATTCGCCGCACTCGTAGGGGGTACAGGTTGACCCAAGGAGGGGTGCCCAAGATTACCGGATTCCGTGAAGTGCCGGGTGGTCCATTCACTATGCTGTAGGGGGCTGCCTCACTTCAGGTTTTGGCGGGTAACTTGCCGTACCCGTAGGGGTCTAGGTTTCATTGCACAGGCTATCCACACGACAGGGGAACGTCGAGTTTCAGCAGCGGCTCTATGAAACTCGGGGATCCCAGATTATCTGTATTGTTCTGTGATGCTTATTACTTTTCTGTAATGTTGCATATTATCACGCCTGGAGCGATTATTGTATATTGGTTTATATACTATTAGATGTTGTATATGTTTTACACCCGCGCTAGTCCAGTCCCCGCTCTGTCGTTAGTTAAGTAACCTAACAGGTGATGACGGGACCCAGCGACGAATGCGAATGGCATATACGTACATTTTATTTTCGTTCTTTTCTGGTGTGATCGAATGATGGGACTGCGTTGATTCTGATCAACGCAAAGTAAAACAAACCTGTTTACAGTTGTTGGAACAAATTTAAAAAGTGTTGTTACAAAGACGTTTCCTTTTGTTATGCATAGCGGTATTCAGTGGAATATCTTGCACCTCATTCGACGGGGCAAGGGTTGATATCCCTTCACCGGGACTGACCCCTTGGGCAGAAGTTTTCGTCAGGATAATAACTTCACTATAGTCGATTACATTTTATTTTGCATAGCGGTATTCAGTGGAATATCCTGCACCTCATTCCACGAGGAAAGAGCCGAGATCCCTTTACCGGGAGTGACCTCTTTAGCAAAAGGTTTTCGCCACTATATTTTAAAAAGCTATCAGGTTCCTTCAGCGATATCAAGTTCACTACGCTAAAGGTTTTTCGCCAAAAACCAGCCGTAGCCCTCCGTCACTTCTTTTGGGTATTCAGTAGTATTCAAGCTATGTATTTTGACCTAACGCCAAGGCATAGTGTTTGGTAGCTGCTGGGTATTCAATTGTTGCATAGATAGATGAGTTAGTTTGGGACAGCCGTTCTGCCATTTTGACCTAACGCCAAGGGCATGTGCGGGTGGGTTCAAATTAACAAGATAGTGATGGGTAGAACTTGGCATGTGACTTATGACATTTTGACCTAACGCCAAGGTTATAAGAGCATGGGGCAAAAACTATATCGGGAGTTTCTAAAGAAACTGAAACTTGCCAAGTATGTGCATACCTTCTGGAGTATGAGTAACGTGGATGCATTCCATCACGTTATCATGCGATGAGAGTTGGATCCCGATTCCCACTGATGAGTTGGTTTACTCTTCGGGTGATTCCGATTGATTCTTCTTTAGGTTTGGAGGAGAATTTGACAGGACAGTGGGAGGTTTCCGGATTAGATAAAATGATGACCATTCTGATCTAGGTTAGAGTGCACGCAGAGTGTTTCTTTTCTCTCTCTCTTTGGCAGCGACCTTTGACCGACCCTAGACTATGACTCAGTGACCAGGTTGACCGAACCTTCTTAAAATACTGGCTTTTGGATTGTCTGAGTTGCATAAGTCATTGCCACTCCTTCTTTTACCCTTTGAATTTCTCAGAACACCCGTATTACTACGGATATCCACTTCCATTGGATAGAGCCATCGTATGGTTATATACGAACTCGAAGGGACTTCTTCGAGGATGGATCCAGGTTCAGGAGAAATAGAATTGGTTTATTCAGTTGTCTTTTATTATCACCTTCTCTCCGGTTGCGAGAGCTCCTTGGTTTAGGAGAGTACACCTATTACGCCTATTGGATAGTCTTATTCCAAACCATAGGCTGGTGCCGAAAGGTAGGGAATGAAGAAAACCAATTAGCCTAAGTAGGGTGTGCAGAAGGTAATATGTAAAGACAAAATAAAGGGATTAGAAAGAGGGCAATGTAAATTGCGACTGATATCATTCACGACCAAAACCGCGTACTTCATCGCCACTCCTATTTCACCTTTAAAAAGGAATAAGGTATTATTCAGTTGTCTTTTATCGTCACCTTTGTTAGTGTATATGCCCTAGAGGCCATTACTTTATCATACTAGTTTGTATATTACTTAATGGAAGCTTGGGATATTCACAGTTGTATATACAATCTTGCTCGAAATGGTAGTATGCTACTTGGTTTTTCTCTGCTTTAATATGTGCATGTGTTTCTTTTAGCATATTGCTGGTATACATATTAGTAGAGCCCTTAGGATCTTTGCTTGATTACCAGTGTTGTGATGGCGCTCGCACTCGTAGGAGCTGGGTAATCTATAAGCACATCCTTATACAGGTCGCTGGACTTTGGACTATCGAGACAGGGCATCGATACTCCGGAGTAGACTAGCGTATGCGCTTCTCATCCCAGTGTGGGAGACGGTCTGTCCCACAGCCGTTAGTACGTCGTACTTAGGATAGTATGCGGGTGCTCGTTAGGTTACGAGTACACTGGACAGGACTCGTCGGGAACTGTTGGTTGGTAATATACCTATCGTCAGTTATCAGTTCCCAGGTGACATGAGTACAGCTTAGTCCGCTGACTTGACACTGTCACTTCGCCTCGAGTGTGTTCCCACTGCACTTTGATTACTACCCTACCACGGCTCAGAGGAGTCGTGCAAACAGGTAGTTTTTGGGTGCAGTCCCGAAGCACTTGGAGGCAGTGACGGTTAGACAGGATTCGTCTCTCCCGGTATTGGGGGTTGACATCGCGCTGTGTCCAGGAGAGCCATTACACGAGTAGTCCCTGGCCAGGGCAAGCGAGATATACTGGTAGGCTTCCAGTGTTATCTCAGGGTGTTCTGGGCTTCACTCCGACACGACTTGTACCGCTATTAGGGGACTGACGTTCACCGCCCCCCTAGGCCCGCCATGCGATGTATCAGACGAACAGACCGGACTGTACGGAGACTGTCATATACAGGCTCAGTAGGAGTGCAGATGGGGTTCACCTCGTCAGTCTTCTTATCGACATCTACCTGGGGACCGTTATGTACAGCTAGTGCCGCTTGCGGTCTGTGGTTAAACCCACTGCCAGCGTAGTGTCGAGTCTTTAGAGTCCCACACAGAGAGCTATTCGCCTTTAGGCAAAACGAGTAGAGGTCGCATGGTTTTGCGACAGGGTTCGTTCGCATCCGCGCACTTGTGCACGTTTGCTGTCCGGACAGTTTATACTAGCGGGCTTTGGTTTAAGCCGGATCCTAGTATATGATTTGAGATTGGTTTTTCTCAGAGTATTCGTGTTCCTCGGATCACGAATGCGGGTGCGTATGCACAGTTGCTTGAGATTGAGGAGGAGGACCTTGTTTAGGGTTAATGACTATTGTCATTTTATTAACCCTATTGCTTTTGTGTGTATTATTGTTAATTAATAATTAGCTTAATTATTGTGCATGGTTGTTCTTGTTGACCTTTTGACTTCATTGACTTGTTGACCAAGTTGACAATTTGACCATGATCATTTCATTTGGAAGATGCTCTTTGATCCTTGCAATTTGCATTAAAAGTGAAATGATAATGGTCACCTCTTGATTAAACCATGACAATTTTCTTGCTAATTAATTAATTAAAATAACACACACATATTAGTGAGAATGGCTCACTAATAATTCATTCTCTCATATCTTTTCTCTCTCTTGCTCATCCTCTCCCTCAAGCTCTCTCCCTCTCATGTGTTGAGAAACAAAAAAGCTTGAGAAAAACCTTCACTTGATCTTCTCTACTCACTTCTAGGGTTCAAGTCTTAGCATTTCTTGCACTCTAGTTACTCCTAGCTTGGAGTTGAAGCTAAAGGTCGAGGCTTTCGGGTGGATCGTTCTTTGACGGGAGAAGACAAGCAAGGTGACATCTTTCTACCATTCCGGCGAGCAAGGAGAGAAGGAGTTCGAGCTCAAGGTATAACCTTTCTACAACTTAACTAGTTGTAAGTTTGTTTTAGCTAGTTTTCGTCTAGTAAAGATCCTCACAAGCGAGGTCCATGTTGCCTAAGTCATTAAAAATCCAATTTTTATTATGTTTTCCGCCTCCCCGTAAGGACCGGGGTGGGCAACGTGGACTTACAGTGGTATCAGAGCCTAACTAAACTCAAACTAGCTAGGTAGTGAAGTGTAACGAAGTTTCGAAACCGAAAATCCAAAAACCGAACTTTTGAAAAACCCTATTTTCTGTTGAAATTTTTTCTGCTCAAAATGGAAAACTTTATACTTGTAAATTCATCTCAGGGTTTTTTATGAACACCCACGAAATGTGGTACAGTGATTCGTTCAAACCGCCGCCCTTCCGCGGCACGAGGTAGGCATGTGCCGCGGAAGCGCCGCGGTTTGTCGTCTTCTCTGCATCGTTTTTCGTGCAGTGTCTGTCTGTATTGATTTTGGGATTTTTAGGATATATTATATGTGCCCAGATTTTCCAGAACTAAAATTTACTTTTGGGGGCCAATAAATCCGTATTTTTTCGGAACTTCACTACACTTTAACTACATTGGTTATATCTGTAATGCTTGCATGTATTGAACGTCGGCTAATCGCTATAAGACGATTAGTCGGGGTTATACATAATCTGTGATTGTTATTGGTTTGTGGATATGAATGGATTGGATTGTCGCGGGTGAATGGCAGGGGTGGATGTGAGATGAGCGTTGTTTTTCTTTCATTCATTTGTAACATGTAAATTGATGTAATAATATTCTTTGTATGGCCGCACAACCGGGTCGGGGTTGTAGCCGTCATTGTATAATTCTTTTTACTGTTTTTGCTCCTAGGATAGACCCATGGAGGGGTGCACAAACTACCGGGTATCTCGAAGTGCCGAGTGGCCTACTCACGGTGGTGAGGGAGGTTGCTTCGCTTCGGGTGCTTGGCGGGTAGTTTGCCGCACCCGTAGGGGTCTTGGGTGGGGTATTGGCTATTCACCGCGACCGTGTAATCCGCTTTGCGTTGCAGGCTCGAACGCATTGCGGATTCCTAGTATATCCAATGTATTCATCTGTGATCTGTAATGTCTATCATTGCTATATATTTATATATAATAACTATTTAGGCGTTGCTTATGTTTTACAGCCGCGCTAGCCCAGCCCCCGCTCTGTCGTTAGTTAAGTAACCTAACGGGTGATGACGGGGCCCCGTGGCGAATGCGAATGGCATAAGCGTACGTCATATTTTGGTTGTTTTCTGCAATGGTAGGATTAAATGATGGGACGCATTAAAAGAACTAATGCAAGAAATAAACCAAGTAAAAGTCGATTGGAACACTTTGAAAACCACTCGGTTCTTTTCAAAACTAAACTTTTAAACGCGGAGCTTGAACCACTCCTTTTAAAAGCTATCTCGTTCCATCGATTATATCAAGTTCACTACGTTCACGGTTTCGCCAAAACCATTCGTAGCCCTCCGTCATTCCACATGAATGGTCAAAAGTATTCAAGCTGTGTATTTTGGCCAAAGTCAAGGCATAGTGATTGGTAGCGTTTGGGCATTCATGTGCAGCATAGATAGATGCGTTGATTTGGGACAGTCGTGCTGCCATTTTAGCCAAAGTCAAGGGTAGGTACGGGTGGGTCCAAATTAACCAGGAGAATGACGGGTAGAACTTGACATGTGACTTATGATATTTTGGCCAAAGTCAAGGTCATAAGAGCATGGGGCAAAAATCCACATCGGGAGTTTCATAAGTACTGAAACTTGCTAGATTTGCATACCATTTGGAGTGTGATGATTCTGGTAGGATTCCTTCGGTTTTATCACGCGATGATATTTGGATCCCGATCCTACTGTGAGTATATGCTACTCTTCGGGAAAACTCTCACTTAACGATCAATGCTATAAACCTAGTAGGTGCCTAGAAAGGTGTTAGCGGGGCTACGCCCACAGGGAAAAGAGGTTATTTAATTAAGGAACTTCGCGAAAGCGTTGGAAAACCTCCCTCGAAGTACCGACACTGGCCTGGCTGAACGGTTAAGCAAGTATTGTACGGTGAGAATGATCCCGGCTAATCCTTTTCTTTATGGTTTGAGAAGGGATTCGAGAAACAGTGGGAGCCATCCAGTTTAGACAAACTAAAAACCACTCTAAACTTGCAAGAGCATCATGCTAAAGTGTTTCTTTTCTCTCTCCTAATTGCAGCGACCATTCAACATGACCGGACTTAAGTTACTGTTAGATAAAAATATATTGACAGGGCCAAACTACAAAGATTGGCTCAGGAATGTCAAGATGGCGATCACTTATGACAAGCTGGGGTATATACTTACCACCAAAGCTCCCCCTGTCCCAGGTCCCACCTCCAGCGTCGCGGATGTAGAAATCCGTAAGACATGGGAGATAGATTGCGCTAGGGCCAGATGCCTCGTACTAGCCTCGATGGACAACGAACATCAGAGGAGGCACGAGAATATGGACCTAGAGTCCATATTTCTCCATACAAAAGAACTGTATGGAGAGCAGTCTCGTATCGCTAGATACGAAGTGTCGAAGAAGCTTTTTTCGGCAAAGTTGGCCGTCGGATCATCGGTAGCGGACCACGTGCTTAAGATGATCGGCTACATAGAGGAGCTCGCGGACCTTGGGACCACGTTGGAGAATGAACTCTATACCGATTTGATTCTCCAGTCCCTTCCTTCCACTTACGCCCAGTTCGTTCTTAACTTCAACATGCAAGGAAAGGAGGTTGAACTTGCCGAACTTCTGAACATGTTGAGGACTGCTGAGGGCACCCTACAGAAGGGTAGGGAGACATCCACTTTGTTTGTAGGAGGATCTTCCTCTTCTAGGTCCAGGGCGAAAGCCAAGGGCAAGAAGAAGAAAGCCCCCGCCAAACCAAGAGGCGGTGTCGGTAAAGTGGATACGAAGGGAAAGGGTAAAGCAACAAAAGTAGCGGGGAAGATGGTGGGGAAGGAAGAATGCTTCTATTGTCACAAAAGTGGTCACTGGAAACAAGATTGCAAGGCTTGGAAAGCCAGAACACAGGATTTGAAGCGAGTTGCAGCTTCAGCTTCAGGTGTGTATGTTATTGAAAACTGTCTATCAATAAACTCTACATCCTGGGTATTGGATACCGGATCAGGATCTCATATCTGTAATTCTTTGCAGGCGTTGAGAAAGCGTAGAGTTTTGAAGGCAGGTGACATGACCCTCAGAGTTGCGAACGGTGCTAGCATGGATGCAGAGGCCGTGGCGGACTATCACCTGGGATTATCAGATGGACACTTTTTGGTTTTGCGTAGTTGTTATTATGTACCAAATGCAACCTGTAATATCATTTCTGTATCTTTATTATCTAAAGAAGGTTATGAATTTGCATTTGTAAGTAATGTAGTGAACATTCACCTTAATCAAGTTTTGATTGGGTCAGGTACATTAAACAACGGTATTTACGTTTTAAACCAACCACAGGTTTTCAATATCCAGAATACACACAAAAGAAAGTCTCCAGAAATTAATAAAACTTTCTTATGGCATTGTAGACTGGGTCACATCAATGAGAGAAGATTGACTAAGTTACATACTGAAGGATATTTGGATCCGTTCGAATATCAATCGTATGCAACTTGTCAATCCTGTCTCAAAGGAAAGATGACAAAGGCTCCGTTTTCTGGACACGGAGAAAGAGCGAGCAAGCTCTTGGGACTCGTACACAGCGACGTATGCGGTCCAATGTCTACACATGCGCGAAGCGGTTTTTCTTACTTCATTACCTTTACGGATGATTTTTCAAGGTACGGTTATGTTTTCTTAATGAAACATAAATCCGAGGCTTTTGAAAAATTCCAGGAATATAAGAATGAAGTAGAAAAACAAACCGGCAAAAGTATCAAGATCCTAAGATCGGATCGAGGAGGAGAATACTTAAGTGCCGAATTCCTGAACTACTTAAAAGAGAATGGAATTCTCTCTCAGCTTACTCCTCCATACACTCCGCAACATAATGGTGTATCGGAAAGACGGAACCGGACCCTATTGGATATGGTACGGTCCATGATGAGTAACGCTGAGTTACCGCGATCGTTCTGGGGATATGCGCTAGAATCAGCAGCATACCTTTTGAACCGAGTTCCAACTAAGACTGTGCCTACTACACCATATGAAATGTGGTGTGGGAAGAGACCCCATCTTAATCACATTAAGACATGGGGATGTCCAGCTTTTGTAAAAAAGCAGCATGCGGACAAGCTCGAGGCACGCTCAGTACAGTGCAAGTTTGTGGGATATCCGAAGAACTCCAAGGGATATTACTTCTATTGCGAAGAGGAACAAAAAGTCCTTGTTTCTCGCCATGCCCACTTTCTAGAACATCAGTTCATAGAAAAAGAATTAAGTGGGAGCGCGATAGAACTGGAAGAAGTTCCAGAACCGCAAGCTATTACTGAAAGCTTAGTAGAGCCAGAGGGTTCGAAAGATCAAGACATTCCCGTGCCACTCCGCAGGAGTAGTAGGCAGTCTCATCCGCCCGAGAGGTACTACGGTTTTCTCATTGACGGGGATAGAGAGGACTGCATCCTAGATTGTGATGAGCCTACTAGCTTCCAGCAAGCCATTCAGAGCGTCGACTCGGTAAAATGGCTGGATGCAATGCGGACCGAGATGGAGTCCATGTACACCAACAAAGTATGGACGTTGGACATTGCTCCAGACGGGGTAAAACCCGTAGGATGCAAGTGGATCTTCAAAAGGAAGATTGGTGTGGATGGACAGGTTGAGACCTATAAAGCTAGACTGGTAGCAAAGGGCTTTCGTCAGCGACCTGGTTTGGACTATGACGAAACCTTTTCTCCAGTAGCTATGCTGAAATCCATTCGGATCCTTCTTGCCATCGCTGCTTTCCACGATTATGAGATTTGGCAGATGGACGTAAAGACAGCTTTTCTAAATGGTCATTTAGAGGAGTGTGTCTATATGGACCAGCCAGAGGGTTTCATTCAGGGTGGGAGCAGCGGAAAGGTGTGCAAGTTGCTCAAGTCCATTTATGGACTCAAGCAGGCATCGCGGAGTTGGAACATCTGCTTTGATGAGACGGTCAAAGAATTTGGCTTTATCAAAAATCCAGATGAACCATGCATCTATTGTAGATTTGTAGCGAGAACTGTAGTATTCCTCGTTTTATACGTGGATGACATTCTCTTAATAGGAAATGACATTCCTATGCTACAATCTGTCAAGGGGTTCTTGTCACACAGGTTCTCCATGAAAGACCTGGGTGATGCCTCATACATTCTGGGTATCCGGATCTACCGTGACAGATCCAAGAGGATATTAGGACTCTCACAGTCCAGGTACATCGACACCATACTGAAGAGATTCAGTATGGAAGATTCCAAGCGCGGTAATCTACCGGCTTGTCACGGGATCACCCTCTCCAAAGAGATGTCTCCCAAGACTGATTTGGAGAGGGATCGCATGTCTATTATACCTTACGCTTCTGCGGTAGGCTCTATAATGTATGCGATGTTGTGTACCAGACCGGATGTGGCTTATGCACTGAGTGTGGTAAGCAGGTATCAGTCAAACCCTGGGGAGAAACATTGGATAGCAGTAAAGAACATTCTCAAGTACCTGAGAAGGACTAAGGAGATGTTCTTGGTGTATGGCGGAAAAGACCTGCAGATTGAGGCCTTTGCTGACTCCAGCTTCCAGAGTGACAAGGATGATTCCAAGTCCATGTCGGGTTTTGTCTTTACCCTCAATGGAGGGGCGGTGTGTTGGAAGAGCTCCAAACAGGAAACCGTTGCTGACTCGACTATGGAAGCGGAATACATCGCTGCATCTAATGCCGCAAAAGAAGCTGTCTGGATGAGGAAGTTCTTGAAAGAACTTCAGGTGGTTCCGTCCATTGTTGACCCAATACCTCTGTATTGCGACAACAACGGGGCTATAGCTTTAGCGAAGGAACCCAGGTCCCATCAGAAATCCAGACACATCTTAAGGCGGTATCACCTGATCAGGGAGATTGTGGATCGCCAGGAGATCGAGGTCCGGAGAGTTGCATCAGAGGATAACACAGCAGATCCATTCACCAAGGCCTTGCCCCAGACTCAGTTCGAGCGGCTGATCGAGATGATAGGTCTTCGATACGCCAGTACATGGCCTTAGTGCAAGTGGGAGATTGTTAGTGTATATGCCCTAGAGGCCATTACTGTATCATACTAGTTTGTATATTACTTAATGGAAGCTTGGGATATTCACAGTTGTATATACAATCTTGCTCGAAATGGTAGTATGCTACTTGGTTTTTCTCTGCTTTAATATGTGCATGTGTTTCTTTTAGCATATTGCTGGTATACATATTAGTAGAGCCCTTAGGATCTTTGCTTGATTACCAGCGTTGTGATGGCGCTCGCACTCGTGGGAGCTGGATAATCTATAAGCACATCCTTATACAGGTCGCTGGTCGTTGGACTATCGAGACAGGGCATCGATACTCCGGAGTAGACTAGCGTATGCGCTTCTCATCCCAGTGTGGGAGACGGTCTGTCCCACAGCCGTTAGTACGTCGTACTTGGGATAGTATGCGGGTGCTCGTTAGGTTACGAGTACACTGGACAGGACTCGTCGGGAACTGTTGGTTGGTAATATACCTATCGTCAGTTATCAGTTCCCAGGTGACATGAGTACAGCTTAGTCCGCTGACTTGACACTGTCACTTCGCCTCGAGTGTGTTCCCACTGCACTTTGATTACTACCCTACCACGGCTCAGAGGAGTCGTGCAAACAGGTAGTTTTTGGGTGCAGTCCCGAAGCACTTGGAGGCAGTGACGGTTAGACAGGATTCGTCTCTCCCGGTATTGGGGGTTGACATCGCGCTGTGTCCAGGAGAGCCATTACACGAGTAGTCCCTGGCCAGGGCAAGCGAGATATACTGGTAGGCTTCCAGTGTTATCTCAGGGTGTTCTGGGCTTCACTCCGACACGACTTGTACCGCTATTAGGGGACTGACGTTCACCGCCCCCCTAGGCCCGCCATGCGATGTATCAGACGAACAGACCGGACTGTACGGAGACTGTCACATACAGGCTCAGTAGGAGTGCAGATGGGGTTCACCTCGTCAGTCTTCTTATCGACATCTACCTGGGGACCGTTACGTACAGCTAGTGCCGCTTGCGGTCTGTGGTTAAACCCACTGCCAGCGTAGTGTCGAGTCTTTAGAGTCCCACACAGAGAGCTATTCGCCTTTAGGCAAAACGAGTAGAGGTCGCATGGTTTTGCGACAGGGTTCGTTCGCATCCGCGCACTTGTGCACGTTTGCTGTCCGGACAGTTTATACTAGCGGGCTTTGGTTTAAGCCGGATCCTAGTATATGATTTGAGATTGGTTTTTCTCAGAGTATTCGTGTTCCTCGGATCACGAATGCGGGTGCGTATGCACAGTTGCTTGAGATTGAGGAGGAGGACCTTGTTTAGGGTTAATGACTATTGTCATTTTATTAACCCTATTGCTTTTGTGTGTATTATTGTTAATTAATAATTAGCTTAATTATTGTGCATGGTTGTTCTTGTTGACCTTTTGACTTCATTGACTTGTTGACCAAGTTGACAATTTGACCATGATCATTTCATTTGGAAGATGCTCTTTGATCCTTGCAATTTGCATTAAAAGTGAAATGATAATGGTCACCTCTTGATTAAACCATGACAATTTTCTTGCTAATTAATTAATTAAAATAACACACACATATTAGTGAGAATGGCTCACTAATAATTCATTCTCTCATATCTTTTCTCTCTCTTGCTCATCCTCTCCCTCAAGCTCTCTCCCTCTCATGTGTTGAGAAACAAAAAAGCTTGAGAAAAACCTTCACTTGATCTTCTCTACTCACTTCTAGGGTTCAAGTCTTAGCATTTCTTGCACTCTAGTTACTCCTAGCTTGGAGTTGAAGCTAAAGGTCGAGGCTTTCGGGTGGATCGTTCTTTGACGGGAGAAGACAAGCAAGGTGACATCTTTCTTCCATTCCGGCGAGCAAGGAGAGAAGGAGTTCGAGCTCAAGGTATAACCTTTCTACAACTTAACTAGTTGTAAGTTTGTTTTAGCTAGTTTTCGTCTAGTAAAGATCCTCACAAGCGAGGTCCATGTTGCCTAAGTCATTAAAAATCCAATTTTTATTATGTTTTCCGCCTCCCCGTAAGGACCGGGGTGGGCAACGTGGACTTACAACCTTCTCTCAGTTGCGAGTACTCCTTGGTTTAGGAGGGTACACCTATTATGCTTACTGGATAGTCTTCTTCCAAACCATAGGCTGGTGCCGAACGGTAGGGAAGGAAGAAAACCATTTTGCCTAACGATGGTGTACAGAAGGTAACGACTAAAGACAAATAAAGGGATTTGGAGAGATGGCAATAAAATATACGGTTGAAGTCATGAATTGGATTATGAAAGAGGCATTGCTATGAATACCAGGATACCCCTACGAAACATTTTCATGTTTCAGTGCATTGTTAAAGAAAAACTGTTTTCCCGATTAGACACTTACTCCAAGGGTATGTATTTACCAGGTTTCATTCTCATATCTGTATGGTTTTACAGATGATGATTGGGAGTAAGATATTGGGAATCAGGTGATCATCCTCATTATATCGGAATTCGTTGTAATTGGTGATATTTGAGGAAATCGCCAGGGTACAGTTTTCAACCTACGACGCACAGGTTTTGAGTTGTTTAACTCAGCTGACTTATACATAGTATTGTATGTTGTCCAGTGTCCATCAGGACAAAGGGGTAGGTCCTCGTACTATGTTCTGTTTACTTATAAATTCTCTAGTATTTAGACGAGTGTTTCGTAGAAATACAAGGTCTAAGTTTTGAGAAGTTGTGGGTATAAGAATAAAGTAGAGAACCAGGTATCACAAGTATCGGGATTCTTCAAAGAGATCGAAGATGTAGATTCTTGTGATTGGTATTCAGATGATAGTGATGGTTTTGAGAAACGTGTTTCTCTTTCAGGTTACTCATAATTGGATGGATTCCTAAGTTATGTAATGCTGATTAGCCTCTTTCCATTAAGTTGATATGCACTGGAGACAACTGCATGATTTGAATATGGTTCCAATTAAATAAGTGCCAAAGTTTCTATATTGGATATAGAATAGTTCGTACCTTAAAAGATATTAAGGTACGGGGAGTTGTCCAGCTTATGCTTAAAACCAGACTCTGGATAACTCAGGGCACGTTTCTGTAATGGCTGTTTTGTGGGTTGACCCTGGCTATGACGAGGGTTGATATTCTACCATTTGGAAGATCAATAGTGATATTGTTCTTGACTCGCCACAGTTTTAGTAAAATGGATCTTTTTCAGAAAACAGTAGTGGGAGTATGGTAGAACTGGAAGTGATTCCAGAACCGCGAATGATTACGGAAAATTTAATAGGACCTATATATTCAATCAGGTTTGACATTCCAATAGCCACTCCGCAGGTATGGTAGGTAACCTCAGATGCCCGAGAGGTACTTCGGTAGCCTCAGAGACGGTGACAGGGAAGTTCTTATCTACCAAGACTTGACACTACTGTTGTTCCAGGCTATGAGACCCGGTAGGAGGGTTTTCGTAGTCAGTGGGAACAGCGGAAGCATAGTGGGCAAGATGCTTATATCTATTTATAGACTTGAGCAGTTATAGCGGAGATAGATCATCCAATTTTGATATGACAGTCATGGGTTTGACTTCAATCAGAATAGGGGATGGATCAGTTAAGAAGGTAGTAGGGTGTGATGTCATGGTATCTGGATGACATACACAGAGTAGGAAGTAAAATTCCTATACTACGTGTTGCACCACGGCAGCGCCCCGGCCTCGTACTTGAGGCCAAAATGCGGAATTAAAAAATTTTCCTTACTCGGAAACCGGCGCTACCGCGGTCAAAGAAAACCCGGATCGTAACCATTAACCTAATTCTAGCAATCAAGAGATAGGGTGAGAAGTATACCGAGTGATCCGAGTCCTCCGGTCTTCTTGTCATCGTCCCGATCTCCCGCGGAAAGTGTAGTCTCCATATCGTCGCCTCCTCACCGGAAAGGGCACCACATCGCCTGCGTTTTTTACGGCCTCCCGCCTCAATACCGAGGCAACTCGGGCATGAAGCCGGCAACTCGACATGCCCAAGAAATGCTGTAGAATGTAGTGTAGATGATGCTTGTCTCATTTGGGGTTTGTAGTTGCCTTGATGGAAGAATGGGGTTAGGAAAAATGGTGCTTTCATTTTTCCATAACAAGAAGAAGAAGGAGATGAAGAATTCCTCACAAAACCAAGATGAACTCTCTCATTCTTTTCTTTCTCTCAAGTGTTCTACCATTTTCATCAAGTGATAAGAAGAAGGTGGAGGAAAGATTATGAAGCAAGAAAGGAGGTGATGGTAGGAGCATAAGGGTGACCACATCCTAAACCTCATCATCACAACCTCACATCAACTCTAATCTTTCACATCAACTTTCAACTCACTTCTAATCTTCATAAAGCATGAAAAGAAGAATGAAAAGAATGGTATCTAAATAAGTTATCATAATAAATACTTTTGCAAGAAAAACCTCCACAATGTGTTATTTGCAATACTGCAAATAACCCCCTCCATCAGAAAAGTCCGGCCGGGAAAGAACAAAGGGAAACCGGCCGGAACGGAATGCAAACTGGCAACTCCAGAAAACTGGTCCCGTAATAAATTACAGGAAAACCCCGATACTGTGCATACACACCCGCATCTGTATTCCGACCGGATACAAATGCAATGAGACAAAATCTACACTGTACTAAACTAGGACCGGCTTAAGCCAAAGCCGGCTAGTAATATCTGTCCGATCCTGATCCGTGCAATACCGCACGTATCAGATCGAACCCTGCCATATAACTATACGGCTACTAGTACAAAACTGTCCGATCCTGATCCGTGCAATACCGCACATATCTGATCGGACCCTGCCATATCTCCATACGGCCTCTACAGCGTTTCGCCCGAAAGCTTGAGTAACTGAAAGTGTGGTGGACTCTAAAGAATCGTCAATACTATGGCTGTGGATTTAACCACTAGCACGTCAGAGGTATAAGCCAATACGTGACGGGCCACCATCTATTGACCAAAAGGGATGTCGATGAGGAAGCTCACCCCGACACCCAACTGAGCCTGTCAGTGACAATATCCGTACAGTCCGGTCCATTCGTCTATGAGCATCGCATGGCGGGCCTAGGGGGTTGGTAAAAGTCAGACCCCCAAAAGCGGTACAAGTCGTGTCGGAGTGTAGCCCAGAACGCCCTGAGATACTACTGGAATACCTACCAGTAAATCTCCTGCCTCGGCCGAGGGCTTTGCGTAATGGCTCTCCTAGACACAGCGCGACCTCACCCCCAATACCGGGAGAGACGAACCCCTGCAGATCCGCTCACTGCCTCCATGTGGCTCGGGACTGTACCCAACTAAAACCTGTTTGCACGACTCTTTTGAGCCGTGGTAGGGTAGTAATCAAAGCACAGTGGGAACTCACACGAGACAAATGACGATCTCAGGTCGATGAACTAACCTGTACACATGTCACCAGGGAACTGCTATCTGACGTCTGGTATAAGACCAACTAGCAGGTTCCCGGCGAGTCCTGTCCGGTGTACTCATAACCCAATGAGCACCTGTATACATCTTAGGTGAACCAACTGACACCAGTGGCTTGTGAGACCGGCCACCGCCCCTCGTCGGGGTCTCGACTGTATACACTAGTCTACTAATGGAGTATCGATGCCCTGTCTCGAAACTCCTACGACTAGGGACCTTTTAAGGATGTGCTTATAGACTACCAGCTCCCACGTATATGATCGCCATCATACTGCTGGCAGTCAAGCAAGAATCCTAGGGGCTCTATCAACGTGTAATAGCGACATGTCAGGTCACATAAAGCAGTACACGATGATAAAGGTAAACCAGATAGCATACTATCATCTCGAGTAAGACTGTCCTGCCGGGATAGGTCCTCCCTCAATCATTGCAATCACGTGCCTGTGATCCAATAATTGACTCTGAGGGCACTATCTCCAACAATCTCCCACTTGCACTCAAGGCTAATTATTGCGATGACGCATACTCACAGCCCGTGTGATACCGAACACCCAACTCCTCTACTAGTCGGTCTCACAAAACTCGTTTGCGAAACTATTGCGTTCGAGGAATAGCCTCAGTGAATGGATCCGCTGTGATGTTTCTTTCTATGTCTCTCTATATCTCAAGTTCGCGGAGAAAGCCATCTCCCGAAATGTGCAATACCTGTCTTAGAATGTCTGGATGTCTGATGGGACCTAGCTCATAAATGAACTCCAAATCCAAACTTCTTAGACTGTATCGTCAACTGAACTTAATCAGTATCCTGCGCCATGCCACCCTCGGTATTGCCTTGGACCATCTGTCCAAAATACTGCCCCTCGTCAGAGGGAAAAACTATAACTCTGACAACCTCCTTGTCGTCCATGTCACCTTGGAAGCCTGGAATGATAACCGTCTCCTAAAGGAGGCAGTTGTTATCATATCCCTAGAACATTCACTTATGATCTAAAAATGCTTCCGACTGTTTCTCCAGGATTGGATCAATGTCAACTTATTGCATCTAGTGCAAGAACAACATCTGGTGTGGTACTTGACATCTCATGATTGACTCAATTGCCTAAGCAAGTGATCTGCCAATCATGCACATCCCTCTCCCCTTTAGTCTGTAAGACACCTTTAGAGAGGATGACTCCATTACCTGCAGGTGCACTACCATGCCAGGAGTCATTCATTCTAAATACTCTTAGAATGCTGTCTAAGTACCCAGATTGGGAAACCACCCAAATCTAGATCTAAAACCATAGATCTAGTAACCAGTATGTCTGACATAATGTCCAAATCCCATACGGAGAAAACACTGTGTGACGACCAAAGTATAACCGATCGTAGTATAGGAGTATCACTTCCTACTACCTTCTCAACAGATCCATCCCCTATTCTGATGACGTCAAACCTATGACTGTCACATCAGAAATAGATGATCTATCTCCGCTACATCTGCTTTAGTCTATAAATAGACATAAGCCTGATGTCCACCAATGCTTCCGCTGCTCCCACTGACTACGACAACCCTCTGGCAGAGTCATATAGACGTACACTTCTGAAGCTAGTTCAGAACGACGCTATACTCATCCTCCTGCCGGGTCTCGCAGCCTGGAACAACAGCAATGGCAAGTGTGGGTAAACAAGAACTTCCCTGTCACCGTCCTTGAGGCTACCGGAGTACCTCTCGGGTGCCTGAAGTTACCTACCTTATCTGCGGAGTGGCCAATGGAATGTCAAATCGGATTGAATCTTTAGGTTCCTTATCAAATCTTCAGTAATCGTTTGCGGTTCTGGAATCACTTCCAGTTCTACCATACTCCCACTACTGTTTTTGAAAAATCCATTTCCCTCTTCTTTTTTTTTAAATGTGGCGAGTCAAGAACAATATCTCTATTGATCTTCCAGATGGTAGAAAATCAACCCTCGTCATAGCCTGGGTCAACCCGCAAACAGCCATTACAGAAACGTGCCTTGAGTTGTCCAGCGTCTGGTTTTAATCATAAGCCGGACAACTTCCCGTACCTTAACAACGTTAAGATATGAACTGTTCTATATCCAATATAGAACAAGAGGCACTGATTTAATTGAACCAGATTCAAATCATGCAGCTGTCACCAGTGCATGTCAACTAAATGGAAGGAGGCCGATCAGCGTTACTCAACTTAGGAATGCTTCCAATTATGAGTAACCTGAAAGAGAAGCTAGTTCTCTTTATCATTACTATCAACTGAATACCATACACAAGTATCTACATCTTCGATCACTTTGAAGAATCCCGATACTTGCTATACCTGGTTCTCTACTCTATTCAAATACCTATAACTCCTCAAAACTTAGACCCTGTGTTTCCACGAAACACATGTCTAAGAACTAGAGAAGTTAAAAGTAAACAGAATATAGTATGAGGACCAACCCCTCTGTCATAATAGACACTGGACAACATACAATACTCTGTATAAGTCCGCTGAGTCTAACAACTCTTTCACTGTGTGTCGTAGGTTGAAAACTGTACTTATGGTTAAGAAGAATTACACCGCTGTTTAATGCCCCTTACCTAACCATCCACCGATATAGGTAAATGTCATCGACATAATATCAAAAGGTATATCTCACTCTATGAAAATAGACGTACAGATATATCAATTTGAAATTGGTGCACAACAGCGGATATTCAAAACCAAATATTTGCCGACCGGCAAACAGCCCAGATGATCTCCTCAAATATCACCGATTACAACGAATCCCGATATAATGAGGATGATCACCCTATTCCCAACAACTTACTCCCACTCAGCATCTGTAAAACCATACAGATGTGAGAATCAATCCTGGTAAATACATACCCTGGAGCTAGTGTCTAATCGGGAAATCAGTTTTCTATTAACAATATACAGTGAAACTGAAACATTGAAATGTTTCGTTGGGGTATCCTGGTATTCTTAGTAATGCCTCTTCCATTATCCAGATTCACAACTGTAACCGTATAATTCTTTGCCACTTCTCCAAATCCCTTTATATGTCTTTAGTCATTACCTTCTGTACACCCCATTAGGCCAAATGGTTTTCTTCCTTCCCTACCGTTCGGCACCAGCCTATGGTTTGGAAGAAGACTATCCAAAAAGCATAAAGGGTGTACTGTCCTAGTCCTAGGAGCACTCGCAAAGCGAGAGAAGGTGAAGATAAAAGACACCTGAATGTACTTTATTCCTATTTCTCCTGAACCAGAATCCATCCCCGAACTGGAACAAGTTCCTTTCGAGTTCGTATATAACCATACGATGGAGTATCCAATAAACTGTGGATCTTCGTAGTGACACGGAGTGTCCTGGAGAAATACAAAGGTGATTTAGGATTGGCGAAGAAATACTTGGTTTGGTCGTGAATATCAGTCGCAATTTACTTTGCCCTCCTACTAATCCCTTGCTTTGTCTAAACTTAATACCTTCTGCACACCATCGTTATGCTAATTGGTTTTCTTCATTCCCCACCGTTCGGCACCAGCCTAAGGTTTAGAAGAAGACTATCCAATTTGCGTAATAGGTGTACTATCTCCTAAACCAAGGAGTACTAGCAACCTGAGAGAAGGTGAAAAGAAAAGACAACTGAATAGTCCTATTCGTTTTCTCCAGAACCGGAAACCATCCTCGAAGTCCTTCGAGTTCGTATATAACCATACGATGGTTTTGTCCAATGGAAGTGGACGTTCGCAGTAATACGGGGTGTCCTGGAGAAAAGGGTAAAAGTAGGGGTGGCAATGAGGTCTGCAACTCTGACAATCCAAAAGCCTGTGTTAAGAAGGTTCGGTCAACTTGGTCACTGAGTCATAGTTCAGGGTCGGGTCAATGGTCGCTGCCAAAGAGAGAGAGAAAAGAAACACTCAGCGTGCACTCTAACCTAGATCAGAATGGTTATTACTTTTTCTAATCTGGAAACCTCCCACTGTACCTCAAATTCTCTTCCAAACCTGAAAGAAGAATTATTCGGGGTCACCCGAGGAGTAAACCAACTCATCAGTGGGAATCGGGATCCAACTATCATCGCATGATAACTTGACGGAATCCACTCAAGTCACCATACTCCAGAAGGTATGCGCATGCCTGGCAAGTTTCAGTTCTTTTGAAACTCCCGATGTGATTTTTACCCCAAGCGGTTTATGACCTTGACTAGGTCAACAAACCATAAACCGCCAGTCAAGTTCAACCCGTCATTATTCTGGATTGCATTAAACCCACCCATACGTGCCCTTGACTAGGTCAACAAGGCCGCACGACTGTCTTAACCAATCCCACTTATGCAACAAACAAGTACCACTCAGCTACCGAACACTACGTCTTGACTAGGTCAACAAACGCAGCACGAATACTAAATAATACCTGTAGGAAATGACGGAGGGCTACGGCTGGTTTTTGGCAAAAAACCTTTAGCGTAATGAACTTGATATCGTTGAAGGAACTGCATAGCCTTTTATAAAAATATAGTGACGAAAACCTTTGCTAAAGAGGTCACTCCCGGTGAAGGGATCTCGGCTCTTTCCCCGTAGAATGAGGTGCAGGATATTCCAACTGAATACCACGATGCAAAGCAAAAGTAATCGGCTATAGTGAAGTTAATGCCCTGACGCAAACTTCTGTCCAAGGGGTCACTCCCGGTGAAGGGATCTCGGCCCTTGCCTCGTCGACTAAGGAGCAGGATATTCCAAATGAATACCAGGATGCAAAACAAAAGTGAACGTCCTTGCAATAACAGCTTTTTTTTTTGAAAAATGTTCCAACAACATCAGAATAGGTTTGTTTAGCTTGCATTGATCGGAATCAACGCAGTCCCATCAATTAATCACACCACAAAGAACGAAAATATACTGACGTACGTATATGTCATCCGCATTCGCCACTGGGTCCCGTCATCACCCGTTAGGTTAGCTAACTAACGGCAGAGCGGGGACTGGACTAGCGCGGATGTAAAACATATACAACATCTACTAATATATATACCAATATATTATATTTCGCTCAAGGCGTGATAAAATGCAACATCACAGAAATGTACAGCATCACAGAACAATACAGATATCTAGGATCCCCGGGTTTCACAGAGCCGCTGCTGAAACCCGACGTTCCCCTGGTCGTGTGGATAGCCTGTGCAATGAAATCCTAGACCCCTACGGGCGCGGCAAGTCACCCGCCAAAACCTGAAGCGAGGCAGCCCCCTTCAGCACCGTGAATGGACCACCCAGCACTTCACGGAATCCGGTAACTTGGGCACCCCTCCTGGGTCAACCTGTACCCCCTACGAGTGCGGCGAATAGCCCGCCAATCCTAGAGTGAAGCCCCCTCCGTCTCAATGCCATGAGATGCGGGCCCGTTGCCCTCTAGAACCCGGCTATCCGTGCACCCCTCCGCGGGGTAATCCTAGTACAGAAAGTAAAATATACATACACCGGGTACATCGACCGCAACCAGGTCGTGGCCCAAAAAAATAATACAAACAGGCAGTGACGGCAGTCCACATGTCGGACGCTCGCCCCGCAATATCAAATGTACATAATACAACAAAAACTGTACTAGCATTGCAACCAGGCTATCCCCCACGACCGATCCGCAACAACACAGCATAAACATAGAACATCAACGTGAAAGTCACGTTCGCAAATCCGTCTAACCGGGCTATTGCAGTTAGACGGGATTTACCGATCAAGTGACATTCACGGTCGCAGATATAATGTAAATACTGTGAAATAATGTGTTTAAAAATATCCGATCGATCAAACTATTAACAAGTGGGCCCCCAACCAATACTGTAGCAGTCACAGAAAACCTGGGCCCAAATTTAATATTCCAAAACCCACAAAAATAATCCAGAAGTCCACTGTAAAATTTTGACAAGGTGAGCACAGTAGAGTGCGGCGGAACCGCGGCATAAAGGGGGGTTTGGCCGCGGTTCCGCGCTCCACCGTACGACTGACACTGTCGAATTTTTACAGTTGTCTTAGAATTTCCTGCACATTATTTTTCTGCAACCTGAAAAATTTTTACACACCAAAAAATTCCAACAGAAAACTGATGCAAAGGAAAATGTGTTTTTTGGGATTTTGGTCGATCGGAAATGCAAAACACATCAGAACAAGCTAGGTAAGGTTAATGGCGTGGCTCTGATACCATGTTGCGCCACGGCAGCGCCCCGGCCTCGTACTTGAGACCAAAATGCGGAATTAAAAAATTTTCCTTACTCGGAAACCGGCGCTACCGCGGACAAAGAAAACCCGGATCGTAACCATTAACCTAATGCTAGCAATCAAGAGATAGGGTGAGAAGTATACCGAGTGATCCGAGTCCTCCGGTCTTCTTGTCATCGTCCCGATCTCCCGCGGAAAGTGTAGTCTCCATATCGTCGCCTCCTCACCGGAAAGGGCACCACATCGCCTGCGTTTTTTACGGGCTCCCGCCTCAATACCGAGGCAACTCGGGCATGAAGCCGGGAACTCGACATGCCCAAGAAATGCTGTAGAATGTAGTGTAGATGATGCTTGTCTCATTTGGGGTTTGTAGTTGCCTTGATGGAAGAATGGGGTTAGGAAAAATGGTGCTTTCATTTTTCCAAAACAAGAAGAAGAAGGAGATGAAGAATTCCTCACAAAACCAAGATGAACTCTCTCATTCTTTTCTTTCTCTCAAGTGTTCTACCATTTTCATCAAGTGATAAGAATAAGGTGGAGGAAAGATTATGAAGCAAGAAAGGAGGTGATGGTAGGAGCATAAGGGTGACCACATCCTAAACCTCATCATCACAACCTCACATCAACTCTAATCTTTCACATCAACTTTCAACTCACTTCTAATCTTCATAAAGCATGAAAAGAAGAATGAAAAGAATGGTATCTAAATAAGTTATCATAATAAATACTTTTGCAAGAAAAACCTCCACAATGTGTTATTTGCAATACTGCAAATAACCCCCTCCATCAGAAAAGTCCGGCCGGGAAAGAACAAAGGAAAACCGGCTGGAACGGAATGCAAACTGGCAACTCCAGAAAACTGGTCCCGTAATAAATTACAGGAAAACCCCGATACTGTGCATACACACCCGCATCTGTATTCCGACCGGATACAAATGCAATGAGACAAAATCTACACTGTACTAAACTAGGACCGGCTTAAGCCAAAGCCGGCTAGTAATATCTGTCCGATCCTGATCCGTGCAATACCGCACGTATCAGATCGAACCCTGCCATATAACTATACGGCTACTAGTACAAAACTGTCCGATCCTGATCCGTGCAATACCGCACATATCTGATCGGACCCTGCCATATCTCCATACGGCCTCTACAGCGTTTCGCCCGAAAGCTTGAGTAACTGAAAGTGTGGTGGACTCTAAAGAATCGTCAATACTATGGCTGTGGATTTAACCACTAGCACGTCAGAGGTATAAGCCAATACGTGACGGGCCACCATCTATTGACCAAAAGGGATGTCGATGAGGAAGCTCACCCCGACACCCAACTGAGCCTGTCAGTGACAATATCCGTACAGTCCGGTCCGTTCGTCTATGAGCATCGCATGGCGGGCCTAGGGGGTTGGTAAAAGTCAGACCCCCAAAAGCGGTACAAGTCGTGTCGGAGTGTAGCCCAGAACGCCCTGAGATACTACTGGAATACCTACCAGTAAATCTCCTGCCTCGGCCGAGGGCTTTGCGTAATGGCTCTCCTAGACACAGCGCGACCTCACCCCCAATACCGGGAGAGACGAGCCCCTGCAGATCCGCTCACTGCCTCCATGTGGCTCGGGACTGTACCCAACTAAAACCTGTTTGCACGACTCCTTTGAGCCGTGGTAGGGTAGTAATCAAAGCACAGTGGGAACTCACACGAGACAAATGACGATCTCAGGTCGATGAACTAACCTGTACACATGTCACCAGGGAACTGCTATCTGACGTCTGGTATAAGACCAACTAGCAGGTTCCCGGCGAGTCCTGTCCGGTGTACTCATAACCCAATGAGCACCTGTATACATCTTAGGTGAACCAACTGACACCAGTGGCTTGTGAGACCGGCCACCGCCCCTCGTCGGGGTCTCGACTGTATACACTAGTCTACTAATGGAGTATCGATGCCCTGTCTCAAAACTCCTACGACTAGGGACCTTTTAAGGTTGTGCTTATAGACTACCAGCTCCCACGTATATGATCGCCATCATACTGCTGGCAGTCAAGCAAGAATCCTAGGGGCTCTATCAACGTGTAATAGCGACATGTCAGGTCACCTAAAGCAGTACACGATGATAAAGGTAAACCAGATAGCATTCTATCATCTCGAGTAAGACTGTCCTGCCGGGATAGGTCCTCCCTCAATCATTGCAATCACGTGCCTGTGATCCAATAATTGACTCTGAGGGCACTATCTCCAACACTACGATCGGTTGTACTATGGTCGTCACACAGTTGTTTCTCCAGACAGGATATGGATATAATATTAGACATTCTGGTTTCTAGATCTATGGTTTTAGATCTGGATTTGGGTAGTTTCCCAATGTGGGTACTTTGACAGTATTCTAATGGTTTTTTAGAATAGGTGACTCCTAGCATGGTGGTGTACCTGCAGGTGATGGAGTCACCCTCTCTAAAGGTGTCGTATAGACTAAAGGGGAGAGGGATGTGCATGATTGGCAGATCACTTGCTTAGGCAATTGAGTCAATCATGAGATGTCAAGTATCACACCAGATGTTGTTTTTGCACTAGATGCAATAAGTTTGTATTAATCCAATCCTGGAGAAACATAAGGAAGCGGTTTTAGAACATAAGTGCATGTTCTACGGATTTGATGACGACAGCCTCTTTCGGGAGACGGTTATCATTCCAGGCTTCAAAGGTGACATGGTTGACAGAGTGATTGTCAGAGCTATAGTTTTTCCCTCTGACGAAGAGGGACAGTATTATGGACAGGTAGTCCAAGAGAATACTGTGGGTGGCATGGTGCCGGATACTGATTAGGTTCAGTGATCGATACAGTCTAAGAAGTTTGGATTTGGAGTTCATTTATGAACAAGGCCCCATCAGATATCCAGACATATTCTAAGACAGGTATTACTCGATTCGGGAGATGGCTTTCTCCGCGAACTTGAGATTAAGAGAGATATAGGAAGAAACATCTAGGCGGATCCACTCACTGAGGCTATTTCTCGAACACAATAGTTTTACAAACGGGCTTTGTGAAACTGATTAGTAGAGGAGTTGGATGTTCGGTTTCACACGGGCTGTGAGTAGTCGACATCGCAATATTAGCCTTGAGTGCAAGTGGGAGATTGTTGGAGATAGTGCCCTCATAGTCAATTATTGGATCGCGGGTACGTGATTGCAATGATTGCGGAGGACCTATACCGGTAGGACAGTCTTACTCGAGATGATAGTATGCTATCTGGTTTGCCTTTATCAGTCGTGTACATGTTCAGGTGACTGATTGCATGTTACACTTTGATAGAGCCCTTAGGATCTTGCTTTACTACCAACAGTATGATGGCGATCATATACGTGAGAGTTGGGTAGTTTATACGCATATCCTTAATTGTGGTCCCTAGTCGTGGGAGTTTCGAGACAGGGCATCGATACTCCGGAGTAGACTAGTGTGTACAGTCGAGACCCCGAGGAGGGGCGGTGGCCGGTCTCACAAGCCACTGGTGTCAGTTGGATCACCTAAGATGTATACAGGTGCTCATTGGGTTATGAGTACACCGGACAGGACTTGCCGGGAATCTGCTAGTTAGTATTATATCTACCGTCAGATAGCAGTTCCCTGGTGACATGTATACAGGTTAGTTCATCGACCTGAGGTCGTCATTTGTCTCGTGTGAGTTCCCACTGTGCTTTGATTTCTACCCTACCACGGCTCAAAGGAGTCGTGCAAACAGGTAGTTTTTGGGTACAGTCCCGAGCCATATGGAGGCACGTGAGCGGATCGGCAGGGGATTCGTCTCTCCCGGTATTGGGGGCGAGATCGTGCTGTGTCTAGGAGAGCCATTACACAAAGTCCATGGCCATGGCAGGAGATTTACTGGTAGGTACTCCAGTAGTATCTCAGGGTGTTATTGGGCTTCACTCCGACACGACTTATACTGCTATTAGGGGTCTGACGTTACTAGCCCCCTAGGCAGATATGCGATACTCATTGACGAACGGACCGGACTGTATATACATTGTCACTGTTAGGCTCAGTAGGGTTTCTGGATGAGTTCGCTCATCGGCCTCCCTTGAGTTCGCTCATCAGCCTCCCTTGAGGTCAGTCCATAGGCAGCCGTTACGCATAACTAGTGCCGCTGACGGTTTGTGGTTAAACCCACTGCCAGGGTACTGACGAGTCATTAGAGTCCCCCACAGACAGTTTCCCAAGTTCGGGCGAAACGTTGTAGAGGCCGTATGGTTTTATGGCAGGGTTCGGAAAATGCACGTGCGTTTACGCACGTGTTATTTTTCGGGCAGATGATACTGGTCGGCTTTGGTTTAAGCCGGATCCGAGTATTATATTGAGTAGGTATAATATCTTTGTCTCAGTTGCATTTGTATTCGGTCGTAATACAAATGCGGGTATATTTATACAGTTTCATGGTTGTCCTGAAATTCGTTTCAGGATCACTTTTGGAAGTTGCCAGTTTCCAGTTTTCTATCAGCCGTCTTTTAACATTCGGTTAAAGACGGATTTATCTTTTCTTGCATGAGGTGAGTCAGTGTTCTGGAAGTTTCTAGAAGCCACTAGAAGAGGTGACTAGGTTCATGAACCTTTAATTGCATTTATGACTTGATGACTATGTTTATATGAGTCATGGTTTACATAAAGGCTTTTTGTTTTGGTTTAGATCTTTTGTCATGATAAGCTTCATCTTAGGGTCACCACTTGCTCCTACGGTCACCTCCCTCCTTCTATAAAGTGGCCGGCCCTCTCTCTCCTCCTCACTTCACTTGTTGATTTCATTTTGTAGAAAAATATATGATAGTATTTGGGGTGCATGGAATTTTACAGTTCACTTCATTCCATCACCCAATTCACTCGGCAACTTCATTAACCGATCGTCCACGGATTTGTACGAAGTGAGACAAAGTCATCTACTCATTCTTTACATCATTCTTGGTCGTCTCTTTTAGCAAACTTGGCGATCGAGTTGCCTCAAGTCAGAGGCGGGAGCCCGTTTAAAGAATCGATCAAGTGGTGCCACCTCGACGAAGGAATCGGAGATCGACGAGATCGGAGCAGCCGCAACGGAGCGTGGGATGATGGTTGAAGAACGAAGGACTCGGATCGTTCGGTATAACCTTTCTACACTCTTTACAGTTTGTTAGTTTAGCAATAATGGCAGATCCGGGTTAAAGTATACGATAGCGCCAGTTTAAAAGTTTTTGTTCCGCATTTGGCGTCTGTAGACGGCCAGGGCGCTAGCGTAGACTTACACCCGAGACGGTTCATCCACTTCTCGAATCGGGTCTTGAAATCCAACAGAAAACATGAAATCTTATGGTGGACGACACATACATCATGAGAAAACCGCAACATGCATTTTTTAAAATTGATGATACTATGCTTTTATTAAATTCTTGCGGTTTTCCCCCAAAATCCAGAAATCTCATAGAAATCCAATACCCCAAAATCATGAGTAAGTAAATAATGAGCATCGTCATAAGCCTCAGAATACTGCATGATAATATGAATATGTGAATGCATAAAGTGTCTAAGTAATAAATGCAATGCCTAAACTAGCACAAGAGGGTAATCACACAATATTATATTGGACTAGCATTTAGCTGATTATATCAATAAAATATAATATGTTCTAAAGTGTGCGTGACATGAAAATCACCGATGATGATGTGTGTGAGCCGGCAAATAAGTGTACGTGGAACATGCGCATCATCGTTAATAGTGCTGGTGTCCTAACATGCAGAGTTACATATTAGCTAAAGAAACATATGTATGAATATGCAATGGGATGAATACAACATGAATATAACGGTGAATGTGTAGTAAACGCACAACTAGATAATACATACTAATTACGAGTCATACAATTTGTTGTTTGAAAAAGCACGATTCATTAGTTTGAAAATAAGTATGACTCGAGCCTAAACTAAGATCTACTTAATCAACTAAGGAACTAACTGAAGACACTAGTCGAAAGGTAATTAGAATCCTCCTAAAGTCTTAATCGATATCTCAAGTAGTCGGCGATCCAGCCTCAATAGCGTCACGTACGTAGTACGACTTCCTCGAGTCACGAGTGCGGATCAATCATCACATCTATGTCTCGTACGGTAAAATCCATCGTACGACATCCCAAAATCGGGGTATGGGTCAACTATCATATATATACATCATCGTTCGTATAGTATCATCATCAACAATATCATGATCAGGGGTACTGTACTATAATCGCATACATCCCAATATCATAAAACATATATCATCGTCTGTGTAAATATACGTCGTCAAATGATCCACTAAAATATCATGGCATATGTCTTATCGTGATAAAGTCATATATTACAACCCGAGTTCTGTTCTAGAGTCTCGTATATTTCAATGTCATCATCACCTGTTATCGTTTATATATAAATATACTTTTTCTCATTTCCCAACGATCCGCTAATATCATAATACATCTCAAGTCATAACTTGATCATATATCCAATAGATCACGGCATCAAGCCTAGTCACATCGACTCATCCCCAGGTATCATATAACATCCTCTTATCACGTGTATATGTTATACACACACACACACACACACACACATAGAAACCTACACACATTCATACACACACACACTCACTCACTCACACACACACACACACACACACACACATACACCAGGTCAAATGTGTGTGTGTGTGTGTGTATACATGAAACCTATGAATTCCCTCCAAGGTAATCATCCTCTGGTTAAGTATTTCTAAATCAGTCTAATCCAACTTAAAGTCTTCAATAGTACCCTACTCGTCAAGAATCTAAGGTCGCGTCCGACTTCCTAAGAATAGTACATAATATCCTTATTCTACGTTTGCGGGGGTGCTATACGCCATCCACCCGACTTCCCCCGTAGATATACATCTACTCACCTGATCCTTGTCTGCCGAAATCGATGCCGCCATCCTCTTCTTCATCGTCCGAAGTCCACGTGAGGGGTACCTATACGCAAACATATATAATATCGTAAACCGAAATCGCGGATAAAACCCAAAATGGCGCATGAAACGCGCATAGGCTAAAACTTATGACCCGCTCATGCAAAAGAACCAAATATCCCTCGATATCGGCGTACAAACGCCGATTGATCGAGATGAAACACAAACGTACAAATCGTTGTTCCAAAAGTCACTAATTATAATATAAATAGGGTTTAAATTATCAAAACCTTAAAAGTAATCAAATCGTTTTATTTCGCAAAATCCTAGAAAGCACTTAATTACCGTTTTAATTCGAAACTTAATGTTTAAACAAAACCAATGGCCATAATATACTCTAAATATCATAACTAAGTCATACAAACCATTTCTATAATTTAATCTCATCAATTTGTATTAAACCAAAATTTCTAGTTTGCAATTTTATCAAATTTTAACAATTTAAAGGTAACACTTAACAAATTAACAACTAACTAGATTTTGCATATTTTAAATTGTTAAACCACTCATAGAAACCTTAATGATGTGCTAAAACCCTAACTAGATTGTTTATCCCACATTTTAATTTAATTTCTAAAACCTAGTTTGCAAAATAGCATATTTATCACATTTTTTTAACTAACAATTAGCAACTAGTAACCAAATTAGGTTTTATATTCAATTAACATGTTAATCTCCTCATTAACAGCATAATCTAATGATAGAAACCCTCATCATAATTTTATCTCACCGATATATATGATTTCTAAAAATCTAGTTTACAAAATTGTACCATTAATACAATTTAATGGTTACACTTAGCAAATTTAACAACTAGTTTGCAAAATTTAACAACTAGCCTAAATTTTACATGCCCTAATATGTAAAACTACATGTTGTGACCCTAATGATGTGGTAAAAACGCTAAGCTTAATTTCAATCTTTCTCTTGAAAATTGTAACGTATTGAAATTAAAACCATAATTAAATACCTAATTAGATTAGATTGAAGTAATTTAGCAAAAATTTAATCATAGGTTAGGATTATACCTCCAATTCATGAGATCAACAAACAACTTGACCTCCAACATTTTTCATACACCAAGATCCATTCATGAATAGGCTAAGGAAAAATTGGAGAAGAATTGTCTTTGAAATTGTGAGTTTTTAATTGGAATTTGTGATGAATTGAGATGAAGAATGAGTGGGGAATTTAGGGGTTTCTCACAGCAGTGAGGCTCGGCCAAAAATGAGGGAATTGGGTTGGTGTGAGAGTTTGTGGAATTTTCTAAAGCAAGCAACTCATTAAGTCCAATTAATTCATTCACACCCATTTTTTCATTAAACACACTTTAAAGTTTTTTTTCTTTCTAATCAAATGAGGAAATTGGGGACATGGCAGCTCAAGGCTCAGCCAGGGTGTGTGTGTGGATATGTAGAAAATTTTATTTTTATTTTTGTGAAGAAACCCTCCCCATTATTACATATATTAAGTCTTTTCATTTATTATTTTGGTTTTATTTATTTTCTTAACTAAACCTAGAATTCTCTAGAAATTTGAAGAAAAATCAAGAAGAGAAAAACATGCTACAAACTTAATTCTATTATGTCATTGCTCACTTTTGTAAAATTAACCCATTGCAATTTGTAATTTGCACCAATTTAATGTATAATTAAAAGCTTATATTAATATTTGAATTTAATTAATTACGGAAAATATTTTAGTAAACTAATAATTTATAAGTCAGTAAATAAACACCATTTACTAGTAATTATATAGTTAAAATAGGCATATTTAAATCTATTTTGGAAAATAATTATAGTTGAGTTTTACGGAAAATACGGTTTATTTTACCGATTATCAGAAAATTCACCTAAAGGGTTTTTATTTATTTAATTTTAAAACGTTATAATCTTCCCCCCCCCCCCTTTAAAGAAATTCGGTCCCCGAATTAAAATTAAAACTCCTCCCCCAATTACCAAGACATTTCAGTAAAGCACTCAAATCGTCGGGGCTCCGAAATCATCAATACTTAAAACACATCTTAGCACAATGCATGCGCACAAAAAGTAAGTACATAACTCAAAATCAAAACTCCGTCAAGCATCACGCAATAATCGGAGTTATGGTGAAAACACAATGTCAAAGTCCAATACGAAAACCAACATGCTATACATCAAAACTATAACTTGTATAAAATCATTCAATCCTCGGAAAAGAAATGCATGCAAAAACACCTAGGTACTGGTCTCAGAACAGTCCTGCTCGATTATTAAACCAAATAGTAAATATCATAAAAACGTACTGCTCAAAATGAAATCAATCTCAAATACAGTATACAAGGTACCCTGTGCGTCCAGTTCGCACGGAAATCTAAATCAAATACAGATGCCACGAATACGCACGGAAACAAAACTAAGTGCAACGGGTGTGCACCAAAAACATCTGTCAAGTGCAACGGGTGTGCACGACAACACTATCAGGTGCATCTAATCTGAACAAATCCCGATTTATTGCATCTGGTGTGCACAAAATCGCATCAAGTGCGCCAAGTGTGCGCAAGAATCTCAATCAAGTGCACATGGTGCACGGAAACATATACTGAATATCAAAATCGAAATCACAGTATGAAAAGTGCATGAAAACTATGCCGAAGAATACGTCAAAATCATGTGCAACCCATATGCACGAAATCAAATCAATATCTCAAAATGTATAAAAGCAAAATCAAGTGCAATGGGTATGCACAAAACGACATCAATACATCCGATACATGGAACACGAATCGACTGAAAAGAATGAGTACATAGGCAGACAAATCATAAAACGAAATCCTCAAGATACCAGAATCCAAACAGCGGAAATGTGATATTCGAATCACTAATCGTAATTCGTAACACCGACGTCGATGTGCTCCTCTTCCCTCGCGTGTCGACTGATTCGAACTCGTCTCTTCGTAGCTGTATAAACTGTGCTACAAACGGATATACTCATATCTAGAGTCTCCCGAGTAATGTATCCCATCACATGATATCCGGACTACGTTAAACTTTTCGATCGATTTATCAAAGTCCCATAATTCCCCGAGAGCTCAACACTCAAGTACAGTTTAAAAATATTCAGTACATGCCCCAGCATCTGCGGACCAGCCGTAGAAGGGCAAACCAAAGCCTCTCTAATGGCATCGCGGAACTGCCGTAAACTCTAAGGTTCAAAGGCGTTCTCATGGTCATTATGTCGAGTTAGGGTTTCATTCTTCTAGAGGGTCCATAGAAATACCTGCATGTTCTTCCGAATACCTTAAACTTGGGAAAGTGGGTTTCTGACATTCGTTCGAACCTTTTAAATTCGTATGGACGACATGTGAATACGCTTCGTCCGCACATTAAGTGTAACGCTTTGAAAATCGTTTCGGTGAAATTTCGAAAAATCGGTAAGATAAGGGGGTTTTCTGTAAAAAAGTCAAAATGCAAATATCTTATTATAAAAATTAAATATACATATTCTAGCTATGTAATTGCTATTATTTGGTGTTTATTGAGCCGCTGGTGAAATTTCAAATTTTCTGAAAAAATATTATTTTATTATTATTTTAAGCCGTCACTAATACATTTAATTAGGGAAAATTACAAATTGGAATGAGTTGAAACAAATTTTGTGCATCATAAAACATTAAATAAAATTTTATCATGTAGTTTTTGGAACGAAATCATTTGCCAAAACGGTTTAAAAATTATTGAAGAAAAAAGGCTTTTTTTTAGCGTAAATGGATGTTTGGGGTATTGTATTTATCATTTTTCATCACCCCACACCCGTACCCACACCCACACACCCCCATTCACTTATCCCCTTGAAGAATTCAGCAGCCCCCTCTTTTTTCCCCACTTGGATTTCAAGGAAAAGAAATGAAAGAAAAGAAAAGAAAATGGATAAATGAGTTGGACTTTTGACTTTGTGTTGACTTGGACTTCCTTACTTGTTATTTTCTCCACCTCACTCTCTCCCAACCCCCCCCCCCCCCCACACACACACAACCTGGCCGAAATCAGCAACCCCCCCAACAGCCCCATTTTCCTCTTCTCCTCTCTTTGTTCCATCAAAGAAAAATCCACAAAAAATCAAGCAAAAATCCTAATCAAAATCCGACTCCTACCCATTTTAGCTTAGCCCGTATAGCATGGATTTTGGTGGCAAGGAAGCATTTTGGAGGGCTATGTGTTCTTGTGGATCTTCATATGTTTTTGGTATAATTCTAAACATTTTTGTTGCTTAATTTGTTACTAATTTCTTAAGCTAATTTAATTAAGTGTTAATTTGGATATGTGAGTTTAATTGCAAGTTTTGGAATTCAAGTTATGAATTTGAATGCAAGTTAGGGTTTTGTAGAATTGGTGTATGGTTGTGTGTTATATTTAGGCTTTTTTGTCATGTTAATACAAGATTAGTAGCTAGTGCTAATGGTTAGTTTAAAAATTGTGTTAATTTGCTAATTTGCCTACTAGATTTTTGAATTTGGTTAAATACTTGGGATTAAAAATGTGTTTAGGGTTTTCATGACTTCATTAACTGTATTAAGTGTGGTTTAATGATTTAGATCATGCAAATCTAAGCTAGATTGTAGTTTGTGCATTTTTGCTTTGAAATTGTTAAAAAGGGTATTTTTGTAAACTAGAAAATTAGGGTTTTTGGAATTTAATGAGATTAAATTCCGGAAATTGTTTCTATGACTTATTTAAGATATTTAATAAGTATATTGGCCGCTACATTCATTTAAACATCATGTTTTGTACGAAAACGGCGAATTGTGCTTGCTAGATTTTCGGAAAAATGACTTTTTAAGTGAAATTGGGGTTTTTGTGAGTTTTAACTTAGTTTATATTAAAATTAGTGTTCGTGAATGTGCAAATGAGTGTGATTGGATTTTTCTCGATGGTTTGACGTTTGTACATCGACATCGAGGGTTGGTTTGACTATTCTTGCATGCGTAGGCGATAGGTTTGGACCTATGCGTGACACGCGTGCCGATTTGATTTTCGTATGCCGTTTCGATTTCGAATTTAGTTTTAATGCGACACGGTGCGTTATGATATGTAGGTACCCCATGCGGACTTCGAGACGACAAGCAAGCGCGTGGCGACGTCGGCACCGGCGAGCGAGGACCAGGTGAGTAGATTTATATCTACGGGGAGAAGTCGGGTGGATGGCGTATAGCACCCCCGCAGTCTGTGGTGGTGTATACGGATGCGTATACACACCAACATTTATTATATGTTATTTGGGATTAATAACGATGCTTAGGATGGATATTGGTGTGTTGGATTACTTTAGTGTTGCGAACCCTAGGGTAGCGTTGCACTACACATACACACATACATACTTGCATACATTCCTATTGATATGTGCTCATGGGATTCTTTATAGTTATGGGTTCACATGGGTATGGGACTATGTGTTCACATACGGATTTGAGGATGATACTTGGGATTGAGCTGAGTCGATGAGATTTGATTTGAGGCCGTGAGATCGGCGATATAGCAGGGTTCGTATTTGAGATACGACATGACGTTTTAGCGGGTCCTTGACGTAGTGTTTCACACACGTCCATGCATACGTAGGCGGTATCAGTATGGTACTAGAAGTAGATCAGTACCCCGACCATGATAATTGATAAAGAGGATACCAGGTGAATAGTATGATGAATGTGATATTGACCCGTTCCCCAGATTTGGGATGCCGTACGACGGATTTACGTACGAGCTATATTTTGATGATTGATCCGCACTCTTGACTTGGGATGTCTGATTATAGATATGGTATCGGATATGATATTATTGAGGCGGGATCACCGACTATACATATACAGGTAGGTATATGTATCGACTCAGATGATAGGCGGTTTCCTTACCTGTAGTTCAGCTTGTTAGTTCAGCCGTATAGTTTAGTGTAGTTGTTAGATTAGATTAGACTCCTACCTATTTCAAAAACAAACGAATCGTGGGCATTCTTAAAGACAGTCCAATGGATCCTACAGATATTTCAAAAGACGTATCTTTTCATAAAAAAACACCGTAGCCCCTATTTTCAAAACCCATGATTCGTGTTATTTCAAAAGGCACCATTTGTAGGACTTATATTAGATTATTACAGATTAGTTATCGTTATGTCTAGTATTCAGCTCCCGCACATTATTGCTGTTCGCTCTGCCTCGCATACTTATTTTGCTGCATATTCCATTATTGATAGCATGCTGTTAGGACACCAGCACCATTACCGATGATGCGTATGTACCACGTACACCTACTTGCCGGCTCACACACATCTTCATCGGTAATTCCCATGTCACGTACACTTTAGAGAATATATTTGCTTGGCTTAGCTTGTTAGTTAGTAGGTTGATATGATATTAGTGTACCTGGGTTATATGCCAGTTTAGACATGGTAGTTATTACTTGTCACTTCATGCATACTGTTATTCCATTGTTCATGCCTAGTTATTAATCATACATTGCAACTTGGTTATTGATACCATATACATTCATTAGCATTGACATATGCACTTGTGATGACTTCTTGAGATTTATGATATTTCTGGATTTCGGGGGAAAGCCGTAAAATTTCTAAACTTATTAACCTTTTAAAATATGTAAATTGCGGTTTTCTAGTGATGTAAGTGTCGTCCACCATGAGTTTGCTGTGGTTTTCGAGATCCGTGTCGAGGAGTGGAGGAACCGTCACTGGTACATGGTGGGCCCGGTATGGTACCCCGGGGCAAGATGAATGTGGTGTTGACGTTGAGTCTGGCAGGGGACAGATTACCTACCGGTGATATTACCCGACGCGTCGGATATCCGGAGGATACCGTCGTGGTCTTGAGATGGATGGTAGGGGCCGGTCTGGACTGACGGCGCCCTAGATATTGAGATTGAGACATTGATATTTCGAGACAGTGAGATTTATGTTTTGTGTCGATGCTAGACACTGTTGATGCTGATTTCATTTATGATACCTCAGTTTAAAAATACGAAGGAAATCTCACTAAATTATGAAAACAGTTTCTTCATTTACATGTATTCTGTTTCATGCATGCATACCTCACTCATATGATATATTGCTACCTGAGGCACAGACACGGCCACATGAGATTACACTCGGGTTAGATATTTACCCTAGCCTTGTTATAGGCTGCATGTTACATACATTTTTGAGGATATATTATGATCCTTGACCTAGGTTGCATTATTTATGCGATTTCTGTGCGTAGATGTTTTTCTATTCACGAGTTGGCAACTCACCCCCGTTGTGCCCCAGTTTCTTGCAGGTTTGCCATACAGGTTTCATTACGGTTTTGCGGGCTCAGTTTCATTCGGGTGACTTGCTAGTAGGTGGGTTTTTCTTGTATCGTACCCATCATATTACTTGTATAATATTATTCCGTTGTATCTAGTAAATTCCATCAACCAAACATGTATTTTTGAGATAGAGACCAGTGTTGTTTATTCTTTCGACCTTAGAGTCGCTCGTTATATTTCTGGTGGTTTTGAGTTTCCTTTTGAGTTTTGATTCTCGCCGTTGGCGTTGTATATTATATTGCTTGTGTCGTTGTGACCGTCGATTGACGAAGAGCTAGCTCCCGCTTGGGGATGCCTTTTTAGTGATTTCGTATACTATTCATATTGTATCCCGTTTGGGAGCCAGTATTTACAAAGGAGACTCTGCCGAAATTTTCAGTAAATTTTTGATGTTTTAAAAAACCGCATAATTCGGCTTATGCTATTGAAATTACTTGCTTTAAGTTGGTTTTTCCTGCACTCTACTACTTTTCTTGGTTTGGATTTCTGGGTTTTCGGTTTACTTAGATTACGTACGCCTCGAGACGTTCGTAGTTTAAGTGCCGGTCATGTTCCGTACTTTCGGGTCGTGACACTAAGCAATGCTTCAACCCTCCAGAATAGACAATACCCTAACGGTCATCGCATTCTAGCCGCAGCTCTCTCTACCCGTGCGACCGTGGTAACAGAAACCACCATCGGATATTGACGAAGATAGATCAAAGGAACGAATAGAATACGGTGCAAAGAAATGTACATCATAAGGCTCCTTAAGCAGAGTAGCGTATCGTAAGTATGCCGCGGATCATAGCCACGGTACGTCACTCTACCTAAGTCACTTACTCCATCAACCATGTTCAACTTAGACTTAGACAAGGTTTAAACCTAGCGCTCTGATACCAATTTTGTCATGACCCGAAAGTACGAAACGTGACCGGCACTTAAATTACGAAGCGTCTAGAGGAGCAACGTAATCTAAGTAAGCCAAATCCCAGAAATCTGAACCATTTAAAAGAAGAAGTAAAGGAAAACATGTTTAAAAGCAACATCAAATTTCTCAAAAATTTCGGCAGAGTCTCCTTTGTAAAAATGGCCCCAAAAGGGTACAAACAGGAATATATACATAAGCAACAATAAAAAGGCATCCCCAAGCGGGAGCTAGCTCTTCGCCAATTGGCGGTCACAACCACGCAAGAAATATAATATACAACGCCGAAGGGGGAGGAATAAAACTTAAAGAAAACCATCAAAACCACCAGAAAACCATAATAGTACAAGCGCGACTCTAAGGTCGAAAGAATAAACAGCTGGTCTTCTAAATTCTATCATGTAATACAAGTCTGGTTGATGGAGCTTATTAGATACAAATGAAATAAAAAAAGTACAACGGCGGTCCTGATACAAGTGAACCAACCGACCAAGCAAATCACCCTGAATGAAATGATGTGCCAGCAAGCTGCCAAGGAAACCTGTACATCGAAACCTGTAAGAAAAATTTGCCACAACGGGGGTGAGTTGCCAACTCGTGAGTAGAAGACATCTGCGGTTAGAAATCGCATGCACGACGCTCATCTAGGTTATAATAATATACTTAATATAACACTAGTCATCTAGTAGTGGCAGGGTAATAATCTATGCGTAAGTGAAATGCTCAGTGCTCGTGTTTGTGCCTCAAGTAGTAACATATCATGTGTATGAGTATGCATGCACCATGAATGTAAAACAATCAACCATGAAATCTGGATATATCTGTATAAGAAATCTTTAACTTTTATCATAGTAAAATTGTATGGTAATCTGAAACATCATCAATGAAATCCATAGAAATCCGTGTCAAGCATCGACACAAAATAGGTAAATCTCAAAATCTCAATACCTCATAGTCTCAATATCTCATAGTCCCAATATCTCGGGCTCCGTCAGTCCGGATCGCCCCATATCATCAAATCTCACGACAACGGTCGGTATCCTCCGGATATCCGCCGCGCCAGACATCACCGGTAGGTAGTCTTCCCCTTCCAGGCTCATCGTCTACAACTCGAGCTTCTTGCCCCAGGGTACCATACCGGGCCCACCATGTACCCGAGACGGTTCTTCCCCTCCACGAATCGGGTCTTGAAATCCAATAGAAAACATGAAATCTCATGGTGGACGACACATACATCACGAGAAAACAGCAACTTGCATTTTTTAAAAACGATGATACTAAGCTTTTATTAAATTCTTGCGGTTTTCCCCCAAAATCAAGAAATCTCAGAGAAATCCAATATCCCAAAATCATGAGTAAGTAAATAATGAGCATCGGCATAAGCCCCAGAATACTGCATGATAATATGAATATGTGAATGCATGAAGTGTCTAAGTAATAAATGCAAAGCCTAAACTAGCACAAGAGGGTAATCACACAATATTATACTGGGCTAGCATTTAGCCGATTATATCAATAAAAGATAATATGTTCTAAAGTGTGCGTGACATGACAATCACCGATGATGATGTGTGTGAGCTAGCAAATAAGTGTACGTGGAACTTGCGCATCATCGGTAATGGTGCTGGTGTCCTAACAGGCAGAGTTTCATATTAGCTAAAGAAACATATGTATGAATATGCAATGCGATGAATACAACATGAATATAACAGTGAATGTATAGTAAACGCACAACTAGAGAATACATACTAATTACGAGTCATACAGCTTGTTGTTTGAAAAAGCACGATGCATTAGTTTTGAAAATAAGTATGACTCGAGCCTAAACTAAGATCTACCTAATCAAC
Source organism: Agapanthus africanus (assembly GCA_030015575.1). NCBI lineage: Eukaryota > Viridiplantae > Streptophyta > Magnoliopsida > Asparagales > Amaryllidaceae > Agapanthus > Agapanthus africanus. The sequence continues at coordinate 89,029,921 of CM057351.1, read as the reverse complement.
TAAGGAACTAACTGAAGACACTAGTCGAAAGGTAATAAGAATCCTCCTAAAGTCTTAATCGATATCTCAAGTAGTCGGCGATCCAGCCTCAATAGCGTCACGCACGTAGTACGACTTCCTCGAGTCACAAGTGCGGATCAATCATCACATCTATGTCTCGTACGGTAAAATCCATCGTACGGCATCCCAAAATCGGGGTACGGGTCAACTATCACATATATACATCATCGTTCGTATAGTATCGTCATCAACAATATCATGATCAGGGGTACTGTACTATAATCGCATATATCCCAATATCATAAAACATATATCATCGTCTGTGTAAATATACGTTGTGAAATGATCCACTAAAATATCATGTCATATGTCTTATCGTGATTAAGTCACATATACAATCCGGGTTCTATTCTAGAGTCTCGTACATTTCAATGTCATCATCACCTGTTATCGTTTATATATAAATATACTTTTTCTCATTTCCCAACGATCCGCTAATATCATAATACATCTCATGTCATAACTTGATCATATATCCAATAGATCACGGCATCAAGCCTAGTCACATCGACTCATCCCCAGGTATCATATAACATCCTCATATCACGTGTATATGTTATATATATATATATATATATATATATATATATATATAAACCCACACACATTCATATATATATATATATATATATTCAAATGTATGTGCGTGTGCGTATGTGTGTGTCTACATGAAACCTACGAATTCCCTCCAAGGCAATCATCCTCTGGTTAAGTCTTTCTAAATCAGTCTAATCCAACTTAAAGTCTTCAATAATACCCTACTCGTCAAGAATCAAAGGTCACGTCCGACTTCCTAATAATAGTACATAATATCCTTATTCTACGTTTGCGGGGGTGCTATACGCCATCCACCTGACTTCCCCCGTAGATATACATCTACTCACCTGATCCTTGTCTGCCGAAATCGATGCCGCCATGCTCTTCTTCGTCGTCCGAAGTCCACGTGAGGGGTACCTATACGCAAACATATATAATATCGTAAACCGAAATCGCGGATAAAACCCAAAACGGCGCATGAAACGCGCATAGGTTAAAACCTATGACCCGCTCATGCAAAAGAACCAAATATCTCTCGATATCGGCGTACAAACGCCGATTGATCGAGATAAAATACAAACGTACAAATCGTTGTTCCAAAACTCACTAATTATAATATAAATAGGGTTTAAATCATCAAAACCTTAAAAGTAATCAAATCGTTTTATTTCGCAAAATCCTAGAAAGCACTTAATTATCGTTTTAATTCGAAACTTAATGTTTTAACAAAAACAATGGCCATAATATACTCTAAATATCATAACTAAGTCATACAAACCATTTCTATAATTTAATCTCATCAATTTGTATTAAACCAAAATTTCTAGTTTGCAATTTTATCAAATTTTAACAATTTGAAGGTAACAATTAACAAATTAACAACTAACTAGATTTTGCATATTTTAAATTGTTAAACCACTCATGGAAACCTTAATGATGTGCTAAAACCCTAACTAGATTTTTAATCTCACATTTTAATTTAATTTAATTTCTAAAGCCTAGTTTGCAAAATAGCATATTTATCACATTTTTTTAACTAACAATTAGCAACTAGTAACCAAATTAGGTTTTACATTCAATTAACATGTTAATCTCCTCATTAACACCATAATCTAATGATAGAAACCCTCATCATAATTTTATCTCACAAATATATATGATTTATAAAAATCCAGTTTACAAAATTGTACCATTAATACAATTTAAAGGTAACACTTTGCAAATTTAACAACTAGATTGCAAAATTTAACAACTAGCCTAAATTTTACATGCCCTAATATGTCAAACTACATGTTGTGACCCTAATGATGTGGTAAAAATCCTAACCTTAATTTCAATCCTTCTCTTGAAAATTGTAACGTATTGAAATTAAAACCAAAATTAAATACCTAATTAGATTGGATTGAAGTAATTTAACAAAAATTTAAACATAGGTTAGGATTATACCTCAAATTCATGAGATCAACATACAACTTGACCTCCAACATATTTCATACACCAAGATCCATTCATGAATAAGCTAAGGAAAAATTGGAAAAGAATTGGCTTTGAAATTGTGAGTTTTTAATTGGAATTTGTAATGAATTGAGATGAAGAATGAGTGGGGATTTTAGGGGTTTCTCACAGCAGTGAGGCTCGGCCAAAAATGAGGGAATTGGGTTGGTGTGAGTGTGTGTGGAATTTTCTAGAGCAAGCAACTCATTAAGTCCAATTAATGCGTTCACACCGATTTTTTCATTAAACCCCCATTAAATTTTTTTTTTCTAATCAAGTGAGGAAATTGGGGACATGGCAGCTCAAGGCTCGACCAGGGTGTGTGTGCGGATATGTAGAAAAAATTTATTTTTATTTTTGTGAAGAAACCTTCCCCATTATTACATATATTAAGTCTTTTCATTTATTATTTTGGTTTTATTTATTTTCTTAACTAAACCTAGAATTCTCTAGAAATTTGAAGAAAAATCAAGAAGAGAAAAACATGCTACAAACTCAATTCTAATATGTCATGGCTCACTTTTGTAAAATTAACCTATTGCAATTTGTAATTTGTAATTTGCACCAATTTAATGTATAATTAAAAGCTTATATTAATATTTGAATTTAATTAATTACGGAAAATATTTTAGTAAACTGATAATTTATAAGTCACTAAATAAACATCATTTACTAGTAATTACATAGTTAAAAAGGGCGTATTTAAATCTATTTTGAAAAATAATTATAGTTGAGTTTTACGGAAAATACGGTTTATTTTACCGATTATCAGAAAATTCAATTAAAAGGTTTTTATTTATTTATTTAATTTTAAAACGTTACATATATGTAGTTAGTATCAGTATTGTACTAGACTTAGATCAGTACCCCCGGATCATGATTTATGATAAAGAGGATACCAGATGATTAATGAGATAAATGTGATATTTGACCCATACCCAGATTTGGGAGGTCGTACGATGGATTTACCGTATGAGCTATATATTTCTGTTTGATCCGCACTGTTGACTCGAGGATGTCATATTATGTAGGGTATTGTATTGGATACTATTGAGGTAGGATCACCGACTATTATATATATATGTGTGTGTGTGTTTGTGTGTGTGTGTGTGTTGACTCAGACTTAGGTGGTTTTCCTTGCCCTTTTCGATTTGCCTTTTAGCTCAGTCCTGTAGTTATTCGTAGATGTTAGACTAGATTCGATTCATACCTATTTCAAAAACTAACGAATCGTGAGTATTTTTAAAGACATGCCAAGGGATTCTACAGATATTTCAAAGGACATATATTTTCTTAAAAACACCGTAGGCCTATTTCCAAAACACCACGATTCGTATTATTTCAAATGGCAAAACAGTACGATACATATATAGTAATGTAGATTTCTTATTGTTGCGTTTTTATTCATGGTACGCATATTATTGCTGCATTTATTGTTCATTTGCCATTTATTATGCTGTTCGCATTGCATTGGTTGTTTATATGTATTTTCGTGAGAAATGATGAAACCATGCTGTCAGGGCACCAGCACCATAACCGATGATGCGTATGTTCCACATAAACTTACTTGCAGGCTCACACACATCATCATCGGGTAATTGCCATTTCACGTACACTTTAGAGAATATTATTCATTGACATAGCTTGTTAGCTGTTAGTTTGACATGATATTAGCATGCTTGTTTTTATATGCTAGTTTAGACATTGCATTTATTACTTCTTATTTCATGCATATTATTATTCATTGGTCATGCAGTATTTTGGGGTTTTATGCCGATATTCACTGTTTACTTACTCTTGATTCTTGGATTCGGATTTCATGAGATTTCGGGATTTGGGGGAAAACCGCAAGAATATATATAAACTTCTCTCTCTCTCTCTCTCTTTTTAAAATGCAAGTTGCGGTTTTCTCGTGATGTATGATTCGTCCACCATGATGTTTTCTCGGTTATGAGATGGATTTCGAGACCCGATTCGAGGAGCTGGATGAACCGTTTGCGGGTACATGGTGGACCCGGTATGGTACCCCGTGGCGAGAGTGATTTCATGGAGGATGATGAGCCTGGCAGGGGCAGACTGCCTACCGGTGATTGTTTGGCGCAGCGGATATCCGGAAGATACCGTCCGTGGTCGTGTGATTTGATGATATGGGCCGATCCGGACTGACGGAGCCTGAGGTATTGAGATACTGAGATATTTGAGATATTGGGTTATATTTCGTGTCGATGCTAGACACTGACTTATATTGATTTCATTGATGAGATTTCGATTTATATTCAGATATCTCACTACAGCAAGAAAACAGTTTCTTCATTTACATGTATTCTATTTTCGTGCATTCATACCTCATTCATATGATACACTGCTACCTGAGGCACTGACACGAGCACATGGGATTACACTTATGCATAGATGTTTACCCTTGCAACCTTTTCATGCTTCAGACTTTATCTTTTTGAGGTTATATATATATATTGATCGTATTGACCAAGGATTGTGTCATACATACGATTTCGGCTCGGTGATTTTTTCTACTCACGAGTTGGCAACTCACCCTCGTTGTGCCACGGTTTCTTACAGGTTTTGCCGTACAGATTTTGTTACGGCTTTGCTGGCACACTGCTTCCATTCCGGGTGATTGCTTGGTAGGTGGGTTCACTTGTATCGTGACCACCATAGTACTTTATTTTATTCATTGTATCTAGTAAACTCCATCAACCAGACTTGTATATTATTTCAGACTTAGAGACCGGTTGTATTATTATTTCAACCTTAGAGTCGCGCGTTGTATTATTATGGATTCCTTGTTGATTTCAGTTTCCTTTTCAGTTTTGATCCTCGCCCTTCGGTGTTGTATATTATGTTGTTTGCGTGGTTGTGCCCGTCGATTGACGAAGAGCTAGCTCCCACTTGGGGATGCCTTTTATCATTCAAGTATATATTTATCATGTTGTACCCCGTTCAGGGCCAGTATTTACAAAGGAAACTCTGCCGAAATTTTCAGAAAAGACTTGATGTTTTTAAAATGTATGATTCGACTTATTTTAATAAAACACTTTCTTTAAAATGGTTTAGATTTCTGGAGTTTTGGCTTACTTGAATTAGATGGAGCCCTATAGACTTCATATGATTCAAGTGCAAGTCACGTGCCATTTCCGGGTCGTGACATGTTATTAGATACCGAACCTGATATACAATATCATATCAGTCTCTTTATTAAGTAAAGAAGGATATAATTTTGTATTGTTGGATAATGTTTTGATCATTTCCTATATCAAGAGTTGATTGGTTCAGGCACGTTATCTAAAAGCATATATGTTCTAAATCAAACCACAGTTCTTAACGTACAGAACACCCACAAGAGGAAGAGTTTAGAAATGAACGAATCCTTCTTGAGACATTGTAGACTAGGTCATATCAATGCGACCCGACTAGCTAAGTTACATAAAGATGCATATTTAAATCAGTTTGAATTTACATCTTGTGAAACTTGCCAGTCATATCACAAAGATAAGATGACCATAGATCCGTTTATTGGAAACAGAGAAAGAGTTAGTGAACTCTTAGGATTGATATATGATGATGTATGTAGGCCCCCTGTCTACACATGCCAGAACTGGTTCTTTGTACTTCATTACATTCACTGATGATCTCTCAAGATTTGGGCATATGTTCCTGTTGAAACACAAGTCTGAACCTTTTGAAATTCAAAGAATATAAGTCAGAAGTATAGAACCAAACGGGTATAAGTATTATGTCCTTTGATGTGATCAGGGAGGAGAATACTTGAGCACGGAATTCCTGGACTATTCTAAAGGAGAATGAGATTCTCTCTCAGCATTACTCCTCCGTATACACCACAGTACGTCGGTGTATCAGGGCGGAACAATCGCACCCTATGTGATATGGTGTGCTCTATGATGAGTACTACTGAGTTGCCTATTTCCTTTTGGGGGTTATGCACTTGAGAAGCTGCATACCTATTGAATAGGGTTCCAAGCAAATCAGGTGCCTACCACTCCATATGAGATATGGTATGGGAAGAGCCCATCTCTTAAGTAAGTTAAGATTTGGGGTTGTCCGGCCTATGTCAAAAGCAAAATCCGGACAAGCTCGAGGCAAGGTCAGTTCTGTGGAAGTTTGTTGGATATCCTAAGCATTCGCAAGGGAATATCTTCTACCACACTAAGGAACAAAAAGTGTTTTGTTTCTCAGCATGCCACCTTTGGGAAAGGAATTTCTTCTGAAGAAATTAGTGGTAATGAGGTAGAACTGGAAAGAGTTCTAGCTATACAAACTACAGCCGATGATTTGGTAGAACCGAAGGATTCAATAGTTCCCGACGAACATCAGCCTCTCCGCCGATCTGGTAAGGTTCCTCATCCGCCTGAGAGATACTTCGGTTTTCTCTATGACAGTGGGAGCGAAGATTGCATCATGAGATGATGACACAACTAGTTTCGAGCAGGCCATCAAGAGTGGGGACTCTGTAAGAATGGCTAGATGCTAAGCGATCTGAGATGGAATCCATATACACCAACAAAGTATGGACTTTGGTGTCTATATCCGAAGGGTTAAATCCCCATCAGGAGCAAGTATATCTTGAGAAGATTACTTGGTGTAGATGGAAAAGTTGAGACTTTCAAAGCTAGACTTATTGCAAAAGTTTCTCGTCATCGACCAGGTGTGGATAATGATGAAACCTTTTCTAGTGCCTATGCTTAAGTCCATCCGGATCCTACTTGCCATTGCTACATACCATGACTACGATATCTGGCGGTTGGGTGTCATGACTGCTTTTCTAAATAGTGATTTAGAAGAGAGCGTCTATAAGTACATAACAAGAGGGCTTCGTAGACAGTAGGAGCAGCGGAAACATGTGCAAGTTGCTTTATGGGATAAAGCAGGCATCGCGGAGTTGGAACATCTTTTTTGATGTGGTAGTCAAAGCCTTTGACTTCATCAAAATGGTAGATGAACCTTGTATATACAAAAAGGTAGTAGGGAGTATGGTGGTAATCCTCGTATTGTACGTGGATGACATACTCTTGATAGGAAAAGAGTTTCATATGCTACACTCGGTCAATCTCCTCTTATCACAAGGATTCTCCATATAGGATCAAGGTGATACCTCCAAAATCCTGGTTTTTGGATCTATGAGTGTCACGACCCAAAATTTAGGCCCGTAACCGGCACTTAAACTACGTAACGTCAACAGGCGTACGCAACTTAAGTAAGCCGAAACCCAGAAATCTAAACCACCCAAAACTGGATAAGAGGAGAAAAACATAGTTTAAAACATTCGGAAAATCTCAAGTAAAATCTTTAACTTTAGTTTTCTCTCTTGAAAATTTCGACAGCACCTCCTTTGTAAAAACTAGCCCCGAAAACAGGTACAACATAGAATATAAAGAAAGCATCCCAAACGGGAGAAAATCACGCCCAACGGCGGAGACAACCACCACAAGCATAAATACGACGCCGTAGCGAAGAAATATATAAATGTAAACAACATAAGGAGGTAAAACTATATAACAAGGCCGGCTCCCACGAGCACGGCACCCAAAGTCACCAAAATATATATAACACCGAATCCTCACAACTCGTCTCTAAGTCAAATACATGAAGTGGTAGATGGAGAGTACTAGATCCAACAAAAAGATATACAATGAACAAAACGGATAACCGCGAACCCACCTAAAAGCAAAGGCCTCACAGCCAACCGTAGCGGTATCCGCAAAAGTAGAGATAAAAAGGCGCCCTGCCGCGACTACTCTGAGGGTAAGTCTTGCAAAACACTGTGGCACAACGGGGGTGAGTTGCCAACTCGTGAATAGTAAATAACATCATACTGGAATCGCAAGTATGCAGGAACAACGATAAATCTATCACATGTAATCTGATAGCATAAGTATGATAATATGAATATGCAACAATCATGTAAAGGTACATCATCAGGGTACTACAACTACATGAAGCAATGCATATCAAAATAATTCTGAGTGTGAGATGATATAATAAAACCTCATGAAAAATCATCAGCATGGAAAAATCCCTGTGTCCCTCACTGACACATTAAATCCCAAAATCCTCAGGCACCGCATCCTTAGATCGGCCCTCATATCATGTATGTCTCATGTAACCTGAGTGTCAAACATCGACACTCGAAACATCATGAAAACATATACCTTTATGTGTGTGTGTATGTGTGTGTGTGTGTCTATATATATATATACATATATATATATATATATATATATATATATGTATGTATGTATGTATAAGGATATCAACCACGTATGTCCATCGACGATACGTAAAAATCATGGAAACCTGAGTGTCTAACACCGACACTCGCAACATCATGAAACCCGTGTCCAGCATCGACACGTAAATCCTCATAACTCAGGCACTGTCACCATGACTGGCTCTTATGTCATGTCCGTACATCACACTGGTCGGTATCCCCACGATAACCGCCGAGTCCAAATACTATCACCGGTAGGTACTAGCCCAACCTTACAGGCTAATCGCCATCATCTGCGATCTTCTTGCTGAGGGGAACCATACCGGGCCCCACCATGTACCCGCACACGGCCTACTCCACTCCTCGCATTGGGTATATAACACAAGTCTCAGAACCGAGAAAACTCATGGTGGACGCACTGAAATATCATATTAAAAGAAACCGGGTTTTCAAACAATATATAGTTTCTTAAAACACCCCCACGGTTCTCAAATCCATAAATCACATGAAAATCCATATCTAAATGCGTAATCCATGAAAACTGATATATGCAACATAAAACAGCAATATGAGCATATTAAGGGAAAACCGCTCATTTAAATAAATCCAGCTTTTAAAATATATCATGCGGTTCCCAAATCCTCCGAAATCAAGCGCAGCATCATATGAGGTGTACATGTAACTGTATTAAGATATAATTATCTACATGTAAGCAAGTATGTATGATGCATTCATAAGCGCAATAGTACAATAATCAACATGTCAATAAAATACCACTTAGGGGTATATGCAACTATAGCAAGATATGTGGGTGTACACGTCAATATGTATGCATGATATACATGTAGCTGTAACAAGGTATGTGTGTGTATATGTCAGTATGTATGCATGATGTACATGTAGCTATAGCAAGGTATACGTGAAATGGTAAGAGTCACTACCTCAATCATCCCTATGCAATACAATATCATGTATGTACATGTGTCAGCTGTATCTCATATGCACAATGGAATAAGAGTCACTATCTCTATTATCCCTATCCATTACAATATCACGTATGTATATGGGTTGTGCATGTCATGGCAATTACCGACGGTGTGTGTGTAGTATACAAATTTGTTCTCGTACAACATGAACCATCAGTAATGGTGTTGTGTCCAAAAGGTACAAGTCAAGGTACAACAGGTAATAATATGCAATTACGCTCTTGCGCAATCAACTCATACGCGAATAACATACTGCTATCATAACATATCCAGCCCAGACGCATAACACCATACGGGCGATTTCCCCGTAGATGTTAAATCTACTCACTGATGATCTCGAGCTACGAAAATCCGATCACCTGCTTCACTTTCTTCGCAGCATCCGAAGTCCCCGCTTGCAATCCTAAAATTTCACAAATACATCACAAAAGGATAAATATCCTACGCCGACACAAAGACAACGAAACCCAAGGATAACGCCCAGAAAATTACACTGCGCACCTAGTGCACAAAACGTGCACGACATCGGCACAACCCTAGCTAAGATCGCTAAACTACGCAACCACCAAATCTAGACCCCGATCGTACCGATCATGCATTCACAACACAATATATCGCGTGGAAGATAATATACATAAAATCGCAACGCCCATTAGAATCTATGACCAACTTTTTCCGAAACCTAGTAAGCAACTTTATCACAAATTTAGCACAAGTCTAAAGCTAGCACAATTCCAACGATTACAAACATCGCAAAGTAGCTAAACTAAGTTATCCAAACCATTACCACAATTTTAATCTCACCCATATATGTTTTAGTAAAACCTAGTTTGCTAATAAACTCAATTAGACAAATTAGGAATTAACAACAACTTTCATCCACTAGGTTAAGTTTTTCATGTCTTCAATTTAACCATTAACCATCTTAACCAACACAAACCCTAACTTAAACTTCACAAATTTATCATGAATCAACTAAACATGAATTTAAATCTATATTAAACAATTAAATAGCTAGATTAATGATTTTTAAACAACAATTAAAGATTAGGGTTAGAAATTATATCTCCTCAAGAACACAATCTAGCAACTAGACTCATCATTTTTGCCTCCAAAATGACGTTTTTCTTGAAGATCAAAGCAAGTTTAGTGAAGAAGAATGATGGGTTATGATTTTTTTATGAGTTTTGTGGGATTATTTAAGGATTTTTTGAAAATTTATTGAGCTTGAATATGAAGAAAATGGGCAAAGAAAATGAAGGGGCAGAACAAGGAGGGGGCTCGGCCAAGAGGAAGAAGTGGGGGGTTTTGTGAAAAGTGTGTAGAGTTTTCTAGATAAAATGACAATAAATGCTCATAAATGCAATATTATCTCCAAGCCACCTCATTCTTTTCTTTTAAAAATAAATTCCTTTAACCACAAAATATCTAGATATTTGGATGGATGGATTTAACTTAAACTTGTGATTAGATTAGCATAGATTCACATTAGTAGTAATTAACCCAAACCAAAAATGTAATTACCACTAATTAAGTGCATAATTAACCACTTAAAATAATATTTTAATTAGGGAAAAAATCTATGTGAACCAAAATTTTCAATTGACCCCCAAAGCCGGCAAACTGGCACCATTCTAGCTAAACTAGGTGCAGTCAAGTCTGTACTGAAATTTGATCACATCCGGGTTAAAACGGGAAACACCAACTATTTTACCATAAAACTGAAAAATTTCGCATAACGATTTCTAAAAGGTTACAATCTCTCCCCTTAAAGAAATTCGGTCCCCGAATTAAAATTTTAACTACGCGTACCTTCGAAAAGATGAGGGAATTTCTTCCGCTTCTCACTCTCGGTCTCCCAAGTGATCTCCTCACTTGTAGGGCCACACCAAAGAACCTTCACAGATAGCAAGATCTTTGACTGAAGTTTCTTCACCTGCCGATCCAATATAACTACTGGCTGCTCGATGAACGAAAGATCGCGCTCAAGCTGAACGGTCTGGTGTTGAATCATGTGAGAAGGATCATGAAGGTATCTACGAAGCATCGACACATGGAAAACGGGGTGAACATCCGGAAAACTAGGCGGGAGCGCCAAACGATAAGCAACAGAACCCACTCGATCAAGGATCTCGAAAAGGCCTACAAATCTGGGACTGAGCTTCCCCCTCATCCCAAATCTCAAAACACCCTTCATCGGAGAAATCCTCAGGAATACATGATCCCCCACTGCGAACTCGAGTCTGTGATGACGACGGTCGGCATAAGACTTCTGCCTGCGCTGGGCTGCTCTCATCCTATCCTGAATCAGCTGGATCTTCTCCGTAGTCTCCTGAACTAGCTGGGGTCCCAAAACCCTACTCTCACTGAGTTCGGTCCAACAGACTGGCGATCGACACTTCCTACCATACAAAGCCTCAAAAGGCGCCATCTAAATCGTCTCCTGATAACTGTTATTGTAGGAGAATTCAATCAACGGCAAGTGACGATCCTAACTGCCACCAAAATCAAGCACACACGCATGGAGCATATCCTCCGGAGTCTGTATAGTTCTCTCTGACTAACCATCGGTCTGTGGACGAAAAGCGGTGCTAAAACTCAACCGGGTACCCAAAGGTTCCTGCAGCTTTTGCCAAAGACGGCTAGTAAACTGGGTGCCTCTGTCGGATATGATGCATGTGGGAACGCCGTGCAAATGCATAATCTCATCTATGTACAACTGAGCATACTGAGCATAACCGAAAGTGGTCTTCACTGGAAGGAAGTGAGCCGCTTTCATCAACCGGTCAACAATCACCCAAATGGAGTCATACCCTCGACTGATCCTGGGTAGACCCACAACAAAGTCCATGGAAATCTGCTCCCATTTCCACTCCGGAACGGGTAAAGTCTACAACTCACCTGTCGGCCTCTGATGCTCAGCCTTGACTTGCTAACAAATCAGGCACCTCGAAACGAAGTCCGAAATATCGCGCTACATCCCTTCCCACCAGTAAAAGTCTCTCAAGTCACGGTACATCTTGGTGAAACCTGGATGAATGCTAAAGGCTGACTGATGTGCCTGCTCTAGGATCTCGCGTCTCAACCCATCAGCATCTGGTATACACAAGCGAGTCCCGCATCGTAGCACACCCTGGTCATCAATCATGAACTCTGAAACTGTACCATGCCGAACAAACTCAAGAATCTCAGAAAAACGGGCATCACTGGGCTGTGCCTCACGGATACGATCAAAAAGTAGTGGATGGGCGCGGACATGAGCAAGTTGTCCCCCAATGGAAGTGAACTCAAATTACACTCTACCATCGCACAAGATCTGCCAATCTGCAGAAGACAGTCGCTGAACTGCGCTCAACTGGGACAAGCTACCTCCGGGCCTACGACTCAAACCATCAGCTACGACATTCGCCTTGCATGGGTGATAAAGGATCTCACAATCATAATCCTTCATAAGCTCTATCCAATGGCGCTGTCTCAGATTCAGATCCTGCTACTGGAAGATGTACTTCAAGCTCTTATGATCCATGAAGATCCGACATGACTCCCCGTACAAGTAGTGTCTCCAAATCTTCAACGCAAATACCACCGTGGCCATCTCAGGATCATGAGTAGAGTAATTGTGCTCGTGCTTCTTCTGCTACCTAGAAGAATAAGCAATTACTCTATCGTGCTGTATCAATACACAACCGAGCCCCACTTGAGAAGCATCACAGAAAACAACATAGCCGCCCGATCCATAAGGCAAAGATAGAACTGGTGTTGTCGTCAACCGAGTCTTCAACAGCTGAAAACTTTGCTTGCACACATCAGTCCAAAGAAAAGGAACCCCCTTCCGGGCCAGTCCAGTCAGCAGTGCAGTGATATTCGAAAAATCCTGCACGAAACGGCGATAATAACCAGCTAAATCCAAAAAGTTGTGGACCTCAGTCACTGATACAGGTCTGGGCCAAAGCTGCACAGCCTCGATCTTACTCGGGTCCACAAGAATACCATATTCAGTCACCACATGACCCAGGAAATCAACTCTATCAAACCAAAACACGCACTTTGAGAATTTAGCATACAGCTAGTACTCTCTCAATGTCTAAGTGTTGCTCATGCTCCTCACGACTCCTAGAGTAGACCAGAATGTCATCAATAAACACAATAATGAACTGGTCGAGGAACGTCCTGAAAATCCGGTACATCAGATCCATCAACGTTGCTGGCGCATTGGTGAGTCCGAACGAAATCACCAAAAACTCATAATGACCATAGCGCGTACGAAAAGCAGTCTTCGGAATGTCATCATTCCGAACCCGCAACTAATGATAACCTGAACGCAGATCAATATTAGAAAAATGTTTCTCACCCTGGAACTGATCAAATAAATCATCAATGCGAGGTAAAGGATACATATTCCAATCCGTAACTCGGTTCAATTGATGATAATCTACACACAACCTCAAATTGTCGTCCTTCTTCTTGACGAACAGAACAGGAGCTCCCCAGGGCGAAACACTCGGACTCACAAGTCCCCTATCAAGCTACTCTTGCAATTGATCTTTAAGCTCTCTAAGCTCCGCCAGGGCCATCCGATAAGGCGGTATAGAAATAGGCCCCTGTTAGATATATGTATGCCTTAGAGGCCATTATATGTATAGTGGATGCTTGGACATGTATATATGGATTGAGATGACTTTCTCGCTCAACATGATAGTATGTTATCTGGTTTACTTTATCTTGACATGTTGATTTGATCATGCTTTTATTCATTTGCACATGTTGATAAAGCCCTGAGGATATTTGCTTGACTACTGTGACTATGATGCGGATCATACTAGTGGGGCATGTGTAGTTTATAAGCATATCCTTGAACTGTTCCTAGTCATGGGTGTATCGAGACGGGGCATCGATATTCCAGAGTAGACTAGCGTATACTATTCTTGTCCCATATGATGGGCGATGGATGATCTCATATCCATCTGGTGAGACGACACCAAAGATTGTATTTGGGTGCTCAGTGGAGACTGGGTACACTGAATGGACTCACAGAGAACTCCTATGTGGTATTATATCTATCGTCGGATAGCAGTTCTCAGGTGACACTGGTACAGGTTAGTCTTTAGACCCAAGATCGTCATAGAGTCTTGTGTGTCCTCCCACTGTACTTTGATATCCACCCTACCACGGCTCTACTGAGTCGTGCAAACAGGTGGACCTTGGTTACAGTCCCGAGGCACATGGAGGTGATGAGCGATAGGAGGGGTTTCGTCTCTCCCGGTATTGGGAGTTGATGTTGTGCTATGCTCGATTGGCTATAACAGGAAGTCCCTGGCCAGGGCTACTGAGATTTACTGATAAGCGTTATCAGTAGTTTCTCGATCTGTTATGAGCCATACACCAGCATGACTTATTGAGTTATTGGGTTCGACGATTCTATCCCTAGACTCGATATGCAACATATCTGACGAAGAGACCGGACTGTACGGTAACTGTTGCCAGTTGGCTCGACGGGAGTTTTGACAGCTTCGCTAGTTTTCTTCTGATCGCTCAATACCCGGGTGGCCGTTACGTTTAGCTGACCACTTGCGGCTTATTGGTGTTTGATATGATCATCACCTACTGCCGGCGTATTGACGAGTCTTAGAGTCCCACAATGAAGTTTCCTGGCTCAGGCGAAAAGATGTGGTGTGCATATGAGATATGCACGGGGACCCGATTAAATGCGAAAATGTGATACCGTATATTAATCGGGCATTTTCTATTGGTCGGGTCGTATGTGATGTGACCGGTTTGCAAAATCAAGTGTTGATTTAACAAATGACTTTTAAATTAATTCTTTAATTAAACCCTTTTTCTATTTTTGTATGCATGCATGTATGCACATGATGATGTGCATGGACACATACATACATACATTGTATCATGGTTGTTGATACATATTTGGTGGCAATGCAAGACTCATATTGTAGTAATTATATATATATATATATATATATATATATATCATTTTGAGTTAATTGAAAGGATAATTCACTCATGGTTAATGTTTATCATCTTTGACTAAACCTTACTTAACTTTTAACCATGAGTTAATTCTGCTTTGGAAGTTAACTCAATAAGTAAATATCTAAATAATTACTAACCATGGTTGAAGTGAGAAGGATTAATATTGATTATTCTTTCTCATCTCAATTATTCATTCATATCATTATCTTTTGAGCTCAAGCTTAGCTACCATCTTCTTCTTCCTCTCTTGAAATTTTCTTTGAGTGAAGTTGATAAAAAGAAAGAGTTTTGATTATAGAATACAAACCACATCATCATACTACACACATCTAGCCCATTTGTGTAGGGTGTTTTCTCTACATCATTCACATATCAAGTAAAGCAAGGAACTTTGGGCAAAAGGACTTCGGGTGGATCTTTGTGGACTAGGAAGGCTTCCATCGATCCGTTCCAAACTCTCATAGTGCCAAAGAGTCACCAAGGGAGGTCCACAAAGGTAGTAATCTCTACCCTTAGTGATAGTTTTTCATTTGCATGTGATGCTTAGTTAAAAGAAACCCTAAATTTCTAGTTATGATTCTTGTCAAGTTCACCTAGCACCATCAAAATTTGATTTTGGCATATGTGATACTTCTAAACCCTTCATGAGGTGCTAGGTAAACCCAACAATGGTATCAGAGCCAACTAGAGCTTTAGGCGATGTTTAGGCAAAGTTAAAACTCCGATCGAACCAAGAAACACCAATTTAGACCCTTCTCTAGACAATTTTTAAAACTGTGATTTTTTCTGTATTAAAAATACTTAAAAAATTAAGCAGGGAAATATAAGCATTACTGTAAAAAACGAGTCCATAATCCATACAAACCGCCGCGGAACCGCGGCCATACCTTGCCTTGGCCGCGGATCCGCGGCCGTACAGAAGTATTATTGCATCGTTTTTGCACAGTAATTTCCGTAGCTGCTTGTACATATTTTTGGGTATTTTTAATCTGACTCATGTGTTGAGTATTCTAGGGATTATTTTGAATTCGTTGATTCGATCGGAAAGTTTAATTTCGTTCTGTTTTCCAGATATTTAGAAACTGTTAAAATGTTTGAACGAATATCATCAACTCACTTTTTCCCGGCACGAAAAACTTTCAAGAGTTGAATTTTTCTCGAGTTTAAATCTTTCGGAAAAACGTGCAAGTAACATGGTGGACCCTCTTGAAGAACACAAACCTTAACTCGATTATGTGACCGTCTGAACCGCCTCTAAACCTTAGGATTTGGGGCAGTACGGCGTGCCACATGTGAGGCGTTGGCTTGACCCTTCTACGGCTGGACCACTGCTACTTGTAGGGTTCCTAGGCACTCTTGTGAAGGTTTATAAGGCATCAAAAATGCCTGGATAAAAATTTAGACGTGTCGAATAACCCAAAGCCGGGATCTTTGCTAGATTATTAGGGTTTAACATGCAAGATAACATCTTTAAAACTAAGTGTGAGGGATTACAACCTTTGTAGTCCGCTCCTTCGCTTCATAAGCTCCGAGTAGAAGTCCCTTCGCCGCGATCCACGATCTCCCGAACTCAAAAGAGGCTCCACGACTCGAACGATCCATGCTAGCTTGTAGTATTCCTTTTCTCCGATGATCTACGTCGAAGTTGCAAAAGCTCAAGCTCTCTCACTCTCAATAGGTGAACACCCTAATCTAATGGGCTAGATTAGATGAGGATGATGGAGTAGTATTTATGCTATCTTTTTATATCATAATCTCACATGAAAACATCACAAAAGGAATTTCTAGTAAGCTTTCTCAAAGCTAAAAAGAGAGGAAGAAGATGAATAATAAGATAATTCCTTTTGTCATGAATAATGAAATGTATATATGAATTAATAATGTAACCATAGTTTAGTATGACAAGGATAACCCTTGTAAAGAATAAACTAGAGCTAGGATTTGGTTAGGTTAGAAATGAGTCATGGAAAAAATATCAACCATAATATCTTAACCAAGACAAAACAAATTCCTTCTTGAATGTGCAAGAAGGAGCTAACCCTAATCAAACCCTAACCTTGTTTAATCTTCACTAAACATGTTCCATTATTAATCATATCATGTTACTTTAATATATATCACATATATATTATATATTTGTAACAAAAGAAAATAATACAATTAATATATATCGCATATATATCAATGTATTATCCGGTGAGAAAATGAAATAATAAAGCGAGCCAATATTAGATAATGTAATACAATATATCATATATATTATTATACATTAAATCATCGAATCAACACTTGATCCGACAATCCGGCTATATCGAATATAACCTACTAATATATCCTGTACTGATTCATCGAATCAACACTTGATCCGATGAGCCGGTTGATATATAAATATCGCGAGAATATAATACGGTATCTCATATCGCATTATCCTCAGTCCTGCACATAGCACATATGTGCCTCTACTCCATTTTGCCTGAGCCAAGAAACCTCTGTGTAGGACTCTAAAGAATCGTCAATACGCCGGTAGCAGGTGATGATCATATCAAACACCCACAAGCTGCAAGCGGTCAGCTAAACGTAACAGCCACCCAGGAATTGAGCGATCAGAAGATCAACAAGCTAGCCTGTCCGTTCTCCTGTAAATCCAATCAGTAACAATCCCGTACAGTCCGGTCTCTTCGTCTGATATGTCGCATATCAAGTCTAGGGGTGGTATACGTCAGACCCCAGTAACCGATAAGTCGTGTCGATGTGTGGCTCATAACGGGTCAAGAAACTACTGGTAACACTTACCAGTAAATCTCAATATCATCCCTGGCCAGGGACTTCCAGTTATGGCCAATCGAACACAGCACAACATCAACTCCCTATACCGGGAGAGACGAATCCCCTCCTATCGCTCATTGCCTCCATGTGATTCGGGACTGTACCCAAAAGCCAACGTTTTGCACGCCCTCTTGGACGTGGTAAGGTGGAAATAAAAGCACAGTGGGAATCACACAAGAATCTATGACGATCTCGGGTCTACAGACTACCCTGTACCAGTGTCACCGGAGAACTGCCATCTGACGTGTGGTATATCACCATCTGGGAGTTCTCGGCGAGTCCGTCCAGTGTACCCAGTCTCCACTGAGCACCCGTACACCATCTCTGATGTCAAACTCCGATGGATATGGGATCATCCATCGCCCATCATATGGGTCAAGATGCGTATACGCTAGTATACTCTGGTGTATCGATGCCCTGTCTCGATATATCCTCGACTAGGAACAGTAATAGGATGTACTCATCGACTACCATGGCCCCACTAGTATGATCTCATCATAGTCCCAGTAGTCGAGTACAGATCCTAAGGGCTTTATCAACATGTGAGAGAAAAATAGTAAACCAATACAAGTCAACATGTTAAGATAAAGTGAAACCAAATAGCATACTATCATGACGAGCAAGAAAGTCCTCTCTATATATATCCAAGCATCCATTATAATATACATCATATGTACAACAATGGCCTCTAGGGCATATACATAACTAACAATCTCCCACTTGCACTAAGGCCAGCTGCTGTAGTATCTCATACCTAGCATCCCGAATAATCTTTCAAATTGTATCTGGGGAATGTCCTTCGTGAATGGATCCGCAGTGTTTTCCTTCGTATCTACTCTCCTGACCTCGATCTCCCGGCGATCAACTATCTCCCTGATCAGGTGATACCGCCTAAGAATATGTCTGGACTTTTGATGGGACCAGGGTTCCTTGGCCAAAGCCACAGCTCCATTGTTATCGCAATAAAGAGGTATTGGATGCTCAATGGATGGAACCACACCAAGTTCACTTATGAACTTCTTTATCCAGACAGCCTCTTTGGCAGCATCGTTGGCAGCGAAGTATTCAGCTTCCATCGTCGAGTCTGCAACGGTATCCTGTTTGGAACTCTTCCAACATACCGCCCCTCCATTGAGGGTAAAGACAAATCCCGAGTGCGACTTAGAGTCGATCTTATCACTTTGGAAGCTGGAATCGGTAAAGGACTCCACCTGGAGTTTTCTGTTACCATACACCAAGAACATCTCCTTAGTCCTTCGCAAGTACTTGAGAATGTTCTTCACAGCTGTCCAGTGACTCTCTCCTGGATCTGCTTGATACCGACTCACTACACTTAGTGAGTATGCTACATCGGGTCTGGTACATAGCATCACATACATGATAGAGCCTACTGCCGAAGCATAGGGTATCCCTTGCATGCGAGCTCTCTCCAAATCAATCTTGGGAGACATCTCTTTGGAGAGAGTGAGTCCAGAGATCATGGGTTGGTTCCCACGTTTGGATTCTTCCATACTAAAACTCTTTAGTATGGTGTCAATGTACCTGGATTGGGACAATCCCAGTATCCGTTTAGATCTATCTCTATAGATCATGATTCCCAATATGCAGGAGGCATCACCTAGATCTTTCATTGAGAATCTTTGTGATAAGAAGAGCTTGACTGATTGCAGCATAGGAATATCATTTCCTATCAAGAGTATGTCATCCACGTACAATACGAGGAAGACAACCTTACCCTCTACTACCTTATTATAGATACAAGGTTCATCTATATTTTTGATGAAGTCAAACTCTTTGACTACAACATCAAAATAGATGTTCCAACTCCGCGATTCTTGCTTCAACCCATAAATGGATTTAAGCAGCTTGCATACCTTTCCGCTGCTCCCACTGTCTACGAAGCCCTCTGGCTGAGTCATGTACACGCACTCTTCTAAATCACCGTTTAGAAAGACGGTCTTAATATCCATTTGCCAGATTTCATAGTCATGGTATGCAGCAATGGCAAGTAAGATCCGGATGGACTTAAGCATAGCCACTGGAGAAAAGGTTTCGTCATAATCCACACCTGGTCGTTGACGAAAACCCTTTGCTACAAGTCTAGCTTTGAAAGTCTCAACTTTTCCATCTACACCAAATTTCCTTTTATAGATCCACTTGCTCCCAATGGGTTTTACCCCTTCAGGAGCATTTTCCAAAGTCCAAACTTTGTTGATGTACATGGATTCCATCTCAGATCGCATTGCATCCAGCCATTTCACAGAGTCACCACTCGTGATGGCCTGTTCGAAACTAGTCGGGTCATCATCTTCCATGATGCAATAATCGCTTCCACCATCAATGAGAAAACCGTAGTATCTCTCAGGTGGACGAGAAACCCCACTAGATCGGCGGAGAGGCTGGGGTTCGTCGGGTACTACTGAATCCTCTGGTTCCACTAAATCATCTATTGTAGTTTGTTCTGCTGGAACTTCTTCCAGTTCTACTTCATCGCCACTAATTTCTTTTGCAAGAAATTCCTTTTCTAAAAAGGTGGCATGTTGAGCAACAAACACTTTTTGTTGTTCACTGTGGTAGAAAATATACCCTCGTGAATGCTTGGGATATCCAATAAACTTACATAAAATAGATCTTGCCTCGAGTTTGTCCGGTTTTTGTCTTTTGACATAGGCCGGGCAACCCCATATCTTAACAAAATTAAGATATCGTCTTTTCCCTTCCCATATCTCATATGGGGTGGTAGGCACAGATTTGGTAGGAACTTTATTTAGTATGTATGTTGTTGTCTCAAGCGCATACCCCCAGAAGGAAATAGGTAACTCAGCAGTGCTCATCATCGAGCGCAACATATCTAATAGGGTGCGATTCCTCCGTTCCGATACACCGTTGTGCTGTGGTGTATAAGGAGGAGTAAGCTGAGAGAGAATCCCATTCTCTTTTAGATAATCCAGAAAATCATTGCTCAAGTATTCTCCTCCTCGATCAGATCGAAGGATCTTAATACTTTTGCCCGTTTGGTTCTCTACTTCGTGCTTATATTCTCTGAATTTCTCAAAAGCTTAAGACTTGTGTTTTATTAGGAACACATGTCCGTATCTAGAGAGATCGTCAGTGAATGTAATGAAGTAGGAAGAACCGTTCCTGGCATGCGTAGACATGGGACCGCATACATCACTATGTACCAGTCCTAAGAGTTCCGTAACTCTTTCTCCGTGTCCACTAAACGGAGCTTTGGTCATTTTTCCATTGAGACATGAATGGCAAGTATCATAAGATGATAATTCGAACGGATTCAAATATCCATCCTTATGTATCTTAGCCAGTCGTGTCGCATTGATATGACCAAGTCTACAATGCCACAAGTAGGATTCGTTCATTTCTGAACTTTTCCTCTTGTGTGTGTTTTGTATATTGAGGACTGTATTTTGATTGAGAATGAATATGCCATTATGTAACGAGCCTGATGAAATCAACTTTTGATTTAGGAAGATGTTCATAACATTATCCTGTACTCCAAAATTATATTCTTCTTTACTTAATAAAGAAACTGATATAATGTTGCACATCATGTTCGGTATATAAGAGCACTCATTCAGAATCAGTGTATTACGACTTGGTAATACTAGGTGATATTCGCCAACTGCTTTGGCTGCAACATTTGCACCGTTCCCTACTTGAACGGAATGATCACCTTTTCCCAGTTCTCTGCCTTTCCGTAGCCCATGTAACAATTTACATATGTGGGATCCTGATCCGGTATCTAATATCCAGGACATAGGGTGAACTGAGAAACAGATCACAATAACTAACACACCAGAAGAAGACGCATCATCATGCATGTTCTTTTGGGCTGCTTGAGAATCCAGATATTCTCCTGTTTCCTGTTCAGTCTTATAACTCTTATAAGAAAGAACGGGTCCAACGTTCCCCTGCTCAGTATAATTAGCGGGTTCAGTCAATACATCCATATTATTATCTTGATTATGGCCTGACATGGTCGCTACCTGGAGAGAGAGAGAAGAAAACACTTTAGCGTATACTCTAGCAAGATTAGATTGGTTATTATCTTATCTAATCAGGATGTCTCCCACTGTTTTTATCAAATCTTCCTTCAAACCCTAAAAGGTAAGATTAGCCGGGATTAATTACACCCGACAATTTCGTCAATCTTTCAGCCAGATCAGTGTCGGTACTTGAGGGAGGTTCCCCGTGCTTTCGCACGGACCTAATTAAAGTAAACCTCATTTTCCCAGAGGCGTAACCTCGTTAACACTTTTCTAGACACCTACTTGATCGGCTAATTGTCCTGTGTAAAACTCTCCCAGGAGTAACTCTTACTCGCAGTGGGTATCGGGATCCAACTATCATAGGAGGTATGCAATCTCATTGCAAATTTCAACATTTGAAATTCCCGATAATATTTTTCCCCTAGCGTCCTATGACCTTGACGGAGGTCAACAAACCATAGGCTACTAGTCAAGTC
The DNA here is from genome assembly GCA_030015575.1 of Agapanthus africanus. Taxonomy (NCBI): domain Eukaryota; kingdom Viridiplantae; phylum Streptophyta; class Magnoliopsida; order Asparagales; family Amaryllidaceae; genus Agapanthus; species Agapanthus africanus. Next base: position 89,007,297 of record CM057351.1, on the reverse strand, counting down.
CAACACGTCATTTCCTGATTGAATTAAACCCACCCGCACGACCCTTGACGGAGGTCAACAAGGCCGTACGACTACCCTAATCCAATCTGCATCATATGCATAAGCAGATAAATACTAATCAGCTACCGTACACTACGCCTTGACGGAGGTCAACAAACGTAGCACGAATACTAAGTAGGACTTATCTGAAATGACGGAGGGCTGCGTCAGGTTTTTCTAAAAACCTATTGCATAATGAACTTTATATCGTCGTAGAATCGAGTGTTTTTGAAAAGGAGTGTTTTTGAGGCTTCTAGTTTCGCTAAAGAGGTCACTCCCGGTGAAGGGATCTCGGCTCTTTCCCCATCGAATAAGGTGCAGGATATATCATATATACCGATGTGCAAAGGAAGAACTATATAAGCTGTCAAAAACTAAACCGCGAGTTTGTAGCATCTGCTAGTTTCGCTAAAGAGGTCACTCCCGGTGAAGGGATCTCGGCTCTTTCCTCATCGAATAAGGTGCAGGGCATATCATATATACCGCTATGCAAAGCAAGACTGTAGCTACCCTTTTTATAAAGTTTTGATTCTACAACATCTTTTAGGTTTCTTTTTCCTTTTATTAATCTTATTAATATAAATCCCATCAGCTTATGCTTTCTAAGCATCACAGAAGAAACGAAAGCGGTAATATTTATATATCAGCATATATATATATATATATATATATATAGTATTCGTCTCAGGCAGTAATATGATCTCATCACATAACGTTGCAGCAGAAGAACATATATGAAATATTGGATATACTAGGATGTCCGTGTTTTCAATACGAGCCGGTATAAAACACGGATTCCACGGTCGCGACGAATAGCCAAACCCACATCCCAAGACCCCTACGAGAGCGGCAAGTAACACTGCCAATTCTAGGGTTAGGAGACCCGGTCTCGACTCCTCGAGATGGCCTCCCACTGGACCCTAGAACCCAGTTACTTGTGCTCCCCTCCTTGGGTCTACCTAATGCGGAAAAGTAAATAATATACAAGGGTGACATCAACCTCATCTCGGAAGTGCCCCAATAAAAGAATATTACATACAAATGAATTTTACATGAATGAAAATAAAACCCTCATCTCACATAAAAACCCCGGCTATTCAGAATACGACGATCCAATATAACATATCATAGCAACACATAATATCTCATATCATCAACGTAAGTAAGTATGCGTATACCGATTGTCGTTGATGTACAGCAACGAAGCCGGCGATACACCACATACTACGCTTACGGTCACAGAAAAGAAAGTGTAAAACTACAACATTTGGAATCCACAATCACTTTAGACATCGTAAATCCGAAATATCACATACTTCGCATTTCATGCCTAACTCTATGAATTCCACATATTGTATCACATTCCAGATAAATAGACAGTATTAAACTTTCCGAAGAGATAATCAAATACCCAAAATTTCCTAAATTGCTCAACACTTGAGGGGAGTTCAAATAATCCCAGAATATGTCACAGTATCGGTGATCCAGCCGTAGAAGGGTCAAGCCAACGCCTCACATGTGGCACGCTGTACTGCCTCAAACCCTAAGGTTTAGAGGTAGTTCAAGACGGTCACATAATCGAGTTAAGGTTTGAATTCTTCTAGAGGGACCGCCGCGTTACTTGTTCGTTTTTTCGAAATGCTTAAACCCGATAAAAATTCAACACTTGAAAGTTTTACGTGCCAGGAAAAAGTAAGTTAATGATATCCGTTCGAACTTTTTAACAGTTTCTAAATATCCGGAAAACAACACAAAATTAAAATTTCCGATCAAATCAACGATTACAAAATAAACCCCAGAACACTAAACACTTGAGTCAGTTTAAAAATACCCAGAAGCAGCAACAAGTACCTATGGATATTACCCTGAAGCCACGTGTCCCAATACCCAAGATCGGCCGCGGAACCGCCGCGGGAAGCAGGTTCCCACTGCGGTTCCGCGGCGACTTCATCGAATTGGGAGCTCGTATTTCATGATAATTCTTAGAATTCCCTGCTGATTTTTTTGAGTATTTTTAATACAGAAAAAATCGCATTTTTAAAATTTGTCCAGAGAAGGGTTCATTTCGTAGTTTCGGGGTTCGTTTGGAGTTTTAACTTCGTATACACGTCGCCTAATGCTCTAGCTAGGCTCTGATACCACTGTAGGGTTCCTAGGCACTCTTGTGAAAGTTCATAAGGCATCAAACATGCCCGGATAAAAATTTAGACGTGCCGAATAACCCAAAGCCGGGATCTTTGCTAGATTATTAAGGTTTAACATGCAAGATAACATCTTTAAAACTAAGTGTGAGGGATTACAACCTTTGTAGTCCGCTCCTTCACTTCATAAGCTCCGAGTAGAAGTCCCTTCTCCACGATCCACGATCACCCGGAATCAAGAGAGGCTCCACGACTCGAACGATCCATGCTAGCTTGTAGTATTCCTTTTCTCCGATGATCTACGTCGAAGTTGCAAAAGCTCAAGCTCTCTCACTCTCAAGAGGTGAACACCCTAATCTAATGGGCTAGATTAGATGAGGATGATGGAGTAGTATTTATGCTATCTTTTTATATCATAATCTCACATGAAAACATCACAAAAGGAATTTCTAGTAAGCTTTCTCAAAGCTAAAGAGAGAGAGGAAGAAGATGAATAATGAGATAATTCCTTTTGTCATGAATAATGAAATGTATATATGAATTAATAATGTAACCATAGTTTAGTATGACAAGGATAACCCTTGTAGAGAATAAACTAGAGCTATGGTTTGGTTAGGTTAGAAATGAGTCAAGGAAAAAATATCAACCATAATATCTTAACCAAGACAAAACAAATTCCTTCTAGAATGTGCAAGAAGGAGCTAACCCTAATCAAACCCTAACCTTGTTTAATCTTCACTAAACATGTTCCATTATTAATCATATCATGTTACTTTAATATATATTACATATATATTATATATTTGTAACAAAAGAAAATAATACAATTAATATATATCGCATATATATCAATGTATTATCCGGTGAGAAAATGAAATAATAAAGCGATCCAATATTAGATAATGTAATACAATATATCATATATATTATTATACATTAAATCATCGAATCAACACTTGATCCGACAATCCGGCTATATCGAATATAACCGACTAATATATCCTGTACCGATTCATCGAATCAACACTTGATCCGATGAGCCGGTTCATATATAAATATCACGAGAATATAATACGGTATCTCATATCGTATTATCCTCAGTCCTGCACATATCACATATGTGCCTCTACTCCGTTTTTCCTGAGCCAAGAAACCTCTGTGTAGGACTCTAAAGAATCGTCAATACGCCGGTAGCAGGTGATGATCATATCAAACACCCACAAGCTGCAAGCGGTCAGCTAAACGTAACAGCCACCCAGGTATTGAGCGATCAGAAGATCAACAAGCTAGCCTGTCCGTTCTCCTGTGAATCCAATCAGTAACACTCCCGTACAGTCCGGTCTCATCGTCTGATATGTCGCATATCAAGTCTAGGGGTGGTATACGTCAGACCCCAGTAACCGATAAGTCGTGTCGATGTGTGGCTCATAATGGGTCGAGAAACTACTGGTAACACTTACCAGTAAATCTCTATATCATCCCTGGCCAGGGACTTCCAGTTATAGCCAATTGAACACAGCACAATATCAACTCCCTATACCGGGAGAGACGAGTCCCCTCCTATCGCTCATTGCCTTCATGTGATTCGGGACTGTACCCAAAAGCCACCGTTTTGCATGCCCTCTTTGACGTGGTAAGGTGGAAATCAAAGCACAGTGGGAATCACACAAGACTCTATGACGATCTCGGGTCTACAGACTACCCTGTACCAGTGTCACCGGAGAACCGCCATCTGACGTGTGGTATATCACCATCTGGGAGTTCTCGGCGAGTCCGTCCAGTGTACCCAGTCTCCACTGAGCACCCGTACACCATCTCTGATGTCAAACACCGATGGATATGGGATCATCCATCGCCCATCATATGGGTCAAGATGCGTATACACTAGTCTACTCTGGTGTATCGATGCCCTGTCTCGATATACCCTCGACTAGGAACAGTAATAGGATGTACTCATCGACTACCATGGCCCCACTAGTATGATCTCATCATAGTCCCAGTAGTCGAGTACATATCCTAAGGGCTTTATCAACATGTGAGAGAAAAACAGTAAACCAATACAAGTCAACATGTTAAGATAAAGTGAAACCAAATAGTATACTATCATGACGAGCAAGAAAGTCCTCTCTATATATATCCAAGCATCCATTATAATATACATCATATGTACAACAATGGCCTCTAGGGCATATACATAACTAACACTACTGTGACATGTTCTGGGATTTTTGAACTCCGCTCAAGTGTTGAGCTATTTAGGAAATCTTAGGTATTTGATTATTCAATCGGAAAGTTTTATACTGTCTATTTATCTGGAATGTGATACAATATGTGGAATTCATATAGTTAGGCATGAAATGCGAAGTATGCGATATTTCGGATTTACGATGTCTAAAGTTATTGTGGATTCCAAATGTTGTAGTTTTTCACTTTATTTTCTGTGACCGTAAGCGTAGTATGTGGGGTATCTCCGGCTTCGTTGCTATACATCAACGACAATCGGGATACGCATACTTGCTTACGTTGATGATATGAGATATTATGTGTTGCTGAGATATGATGTGCAGGATTGTCGCGATTGAATAGCCGGGGGTTTTATGTGAGATGAGAGTTTTATTTTCATTCATGTATAAATCAATTGTATGTAATATTCTTTTATTTGGGGTGCTTCCGGGATGAGGAAGATGTTTCCATCATTGTATATTATTTATTTTTTCGCATTAGGATAGACCCAAGGAGGGTAGCACAAGTGACCGGGTTCTAGGGTTCAATGGGAGGCCATCTCGAGGAGTCGAGACCGGGTCTCCTAAACTCTAGAATTGGCAGGATCACTTGCCTCTCTCGTAGGGGTCTAGGGGTGTTGGCTTGGCTATTCATCGCGACCGTGGAATCCGTATTTTCTATTGTTGACTAAATACAAAATACGGACATCCTAGATATCCTTTTATTTTCATATGTGCTTCTGCTGTTGATATTCTGTAATAGTATCTCAGACGAATGGATTATTATTATATATATGATATATAATAAACGTTGCTTATGTTTTACACCCGCACTAGTCCCTCCCCGCTATGCCGTTAGTTAAATAACCTAACGGTGCATAACGGGACACTGTGGCGAATGCGGATGGCATAAGTGTACGTTCTATTTTCGTTTCTTTTCTGTGATGGCTTAGGAACTTAAATGATGGGATTACATTAATGAGATTAATGTAAAGTAAAAGAAACCTAAAAGATGTTGTAGAATTAGATTTGAAACCCACTCGGCCTTTTTATGAAAAATGCAAGTTTCAAAAGATGCGGAGCTTAAGCCACTCCTTTTCTAAAACTGTTTTGATTCTACAACGAGATCAAGTTCAAATCATTAAAGGTTTTCATAAAAACCATCTGCAACCCTCCGTCATTTTAGGAAGCAGAGTACTTAGTATTTGTGCTGCGTATTTTGATTATAGTCAAGGCGTAGTGTACGGTAGCTAAGTGATATCTTCCTACAAAGCATATGATGCGATCAGTTAGGACATTCATGTGATTATGTTGATCATAGTCAAGGGTCATATGGGTGGGTCTCGTTGATCTCGAAATGACGCGTAGAACTTGACTAGTACTTATGATATTTTGACCATAGCCAAGGTCATAAGTAACTAGGGGTAAAAACCATATCGGATGTTTCAAGAGTTGAAATTTGCAATGAGATTATATATTATCTATATGATAGTTGGATCCCGATCCCACTGTGAGTAAGTGTTACTTCCAGGAGAATTTTGCACTTTACAATTAGCCGATCCAGTAGGTGTCTAGAAAGGTGTTAACGGGGTTTGACCTATGGGAAAAAGAGGTTTACTTTAATTAGGTCTGTGCGAAAGCAAGGGGAACCTTCCTCAAAGTACCGACACTGGTCTGGCTGGCCGGTTAGTGAAACTGTAGAATGTAATTAATCCTGGCTAGTTTTCTTTTCAGGTTTTGAAAGAAAATTTTATTAAAGCAGTGGGAGACATCGATTAGATAAGATAATAACCAATCTAATTCTTTGCAAGAGCATTTCGCTGAGTGTATTCTTTTCTCTCTCCTAATGGCAGATACCAATGACGGGACTTAAGCTTCTACTAGAGAAAAATAAACTGACGGGACCGAACTATAAAGAATGGTTGAGGAACTTGAACATCGCACTTGCATATGATAAAGTATCATATGTCCTCACAACCAAAGCCCCACTCGTCCCAGGACCTGAATCATCTGTCTCGGATAGGGAGATCCGAAAAACTTGGGATTCTGATTGTAACACGGCTAAATGCATCGCGCTTGCTTCTATGGACAATATCCATCAGAAGCAACACGAGAATATGGATGTACAATCCATCTTTCTTCACACAAAGGACTTGTATGAAGAGCAATCTCGTACTTTGATATACGAGGCATCTCGAAAGCTGTTTCAGATGCGAATGGCCCCTGGTACATCAGTAGGAGACCATGTTTTAAAGATGATTGGTCTTATAGAAGAACTTGAGGAACTGGGATGGACCATGGACAATGAGCAATATACGGATATTGTTCTACAGTCTCTCCCCCCTGCCTTTGCTCCGTTCATAGTGAATTACAATATGAATGATTTGGAGAAATCATTGCCTGAACTTCTCAATATGTTGAGAAGTGCAGAGAGCACATTAAAAACAATGAGGACTCCCGCTCTGCTTGCTGGTCCATCTTCCTCTTCAGTCCCAAAAGCCGAGGCCAAGGGAAAGAAAAAGAAGAAGTCCATCAAACAGAAAGGTGGAGTTAAAAAGGCAAAGGGGAAAGACAAATCCGGGGCTGCGGGAAGCGGGAAAGGAGAATGTTTTTACTGCCACAAGTCAGGACATTGGAAACACAACTGTGCTGTGTATCTTGCTGATCTCAAGAAGAAGAAGCATGTTGATGCTTCCACTTCAGGTGTGTTTGTAACTGAAAACTGTTTTTCTTTAAACTCTGCGTCTTGGGTATTAGATACCGGTTCTGGTTCTCACATCTGCAATTTTATGCAGGGATTAAGAAATAGTAGAGTTTTGAAGACAGGTGACCATACTCTGCGGGTTGGAAATGATTCCAATGTACATGCTGTATCCGTAGGAGAGTATCATCTTGGGTTGCCTTCGGGTTATATTTTGGTTTTGAACCCGTGTTATTTTGTACCTAGTATGCTATGTAATATAATATCTGTTTCTTTGTTGGACAATGAAGGATATCATTTTGTTTTGCAAAATAATGTTATGAACATTAACTTGAATCAAGAGTTGATTGGGTATGGTACACTAAATAACGGTATTTACGTCCTGAACCAACACACAGTTTTCAATATACAACATACTAATAAAAGAATGTTTTCAGATATAAATAAAGCTTTTCTTTGGCATTGTAGACTTGGTCATCTTAATGAAACAAGACTAAACAAACTACCTAAAGATGGATATTTAAATCCTTTTGAATATAAATCTTATGCGACTTGTCAGACTTGTATCAAAGGTAAAATGACCAAAACTCCGTTTACTGGACACGGAGAAAGAGCTGTGGAACTCTTAAGCCTCATACATAGTGATGTATGTGGACCAATGTCTACACATGCTAGAGGTGGTTTTTCATACTTCGTTACTTTTACTGATGATTTCTCAAGATTCGGACACGTGTTTCTGATAAAGCACAAAACCGAAGCTTTCGAGAAATTCAAGGAGTATAAACTTGAAGTAGAAAAACAAACAGGCTTGAGCATCAAGAAACTTCGATCAGATCGAGGTGGAGAATATTTAAGTACAGAGTTTTTAGACTTCTTAAAAGAGAATGGGATTCTCTCTCAGCTCACTCCTCCTTACACACCACAGCACAATGGTGTGTCAGAACGGAGGAATCGTACCCTATTAGATATGGTACGATCCATGATGTGTGATGCTGAGTTACCGCTTTCCTTTTGGGGGCATGCATTAGAGACATCGATGTATCTATTAAACATGGTTCCAACCAAGACCGTGTCTACCACTCCATAAGAGATATGGAGTGGAAAGAGACCATCTCTTAAAAGAGTTAGGATTTGGGGTTGTCCGGCTTTTGTTAAAAAGTAGAATCCAGACAAAATCGAGACACGATCGGTCATGTGTAAATTTGTGGGGTATCCAAAACATTCGTATGGATATCTATTCTACCACAAGGAGGAACAAAAGGTGTTTGTTGCTCAGCATGCCACATTTTTGGAAAATGAAATCTTTACAGACAATACTGATGGCAATGCGGTAGAACTAGAAGAGGTTCTAGAGACACAAATTACTCAGGACGAATTGGTTGAAACTGATATTGCAGTAGAACTTCAAGAACCTCAGCCGCTCCGGAGATCTAGTAGAACTTCTCGCCCACCAGAGAGATACTATGGGTTTCTCATTGATGGTGATAGAGAAGATTGCATCATGGATGATGATGACCCTACTGGTTTTCAGCAAGCTATCACGAGTGGTGACTCAGTGAAGTGGCTGGAAGCCATGAGATCCGAAATGGGGTCCATGTATACCAACAAAGTATGGACTTTAGACGTTGCGCCTCCTGGGATAAAACCCGTTGGGTGCAAATGGATCTTTAAAAGAAAGATTGGTATAGATGGACAGGTAGAGACCTTTAAAGCAAGGCTAGTAGCGAAAGGTTTTCGTCAAAGACCAGGATTGGACTATGATGAAACTTTCTATCCAGTAGCAATGCTTAAATCCATTAGGATCCTACTTGCTATTGTTGCTCACTATGATTATGAAATCTGGCATATGGACGTTAAAACTGCATTTCTAAATGGTGATTTAGAAGAATGCGTTTTTATGGATCAGCTAGAAGGCTTCATTGACAATGGGAGCAGCGGGAAAGCATGTAGATTGCTTAAATCCATTTATGGATTAAAACAGGCCTCACGGATCTGGAACATCTGCTTTGATGATACAATCAAATAGTTTGATTTTATCAAAAATATAGATGAACCATGCATTTATAAGAAGATTGTAGGGAGTACTGTCACATTTCTCGTATTGTACGTAGATGACATTCTCCTGATAGGAAATGATATTCCTATGCCACAATCGGTCAAACTATTCTTATCACAAAGGTTCTCCATGAAGGACCTGTAGGGTTACTAGGCACACTCAAGAGGTTCCACAAGGCATCAACCATGCCAAATTCAAATTTTCCGGTGCCGAGAAACCCTAATATAGATCGTTAAGTAGAGGATAGGCGAAAGAACATGCATGTTAACAACTTAACTACAAGTGAAAGGGATTACAACCTTTGTAGATCCGGTCCTCCACTTCTTTAGCTCCGTGTTGACATCCCTCCGCTGCGATCATCGGGATCCCGGACTCTAGCGATGGTTTCGTCGGAGAAATGAGCGGGCTAGGTCGTTGACTTCGAGGCCGAAGATGATCTACGTCGGGGAGACTCAAACTCAAGCTATTCCTTCACTTGGTCAAAAACATTGTGAAGAGAACACCCTATACTACATGGCAAGTAGTAGAGGATGAAGAAATAGGAAGTGGGTTCACTTTAGACTTGGATTTCTCACACTTTTTCCCATGGCACCATTGGAGCTAGCAAGCTTTTGTGGAGCTTGATGAAGAAGAAGAAGAAGAAGAAGAAGAAGAAGAAAAAGAATCATATGAATAATAAAAATGAATCCAAATGAAACTTATCCTTTCAATTATGGCACCATGGTTGAGTTAAGCCCTCATGCTTAACTCATGTAGAGAATTAACCAAAGCATTAGGTTAAAGGTTGGGTTAACTAATATCTTTAAACAAATGACAAAAGAGTTGACTTTGTCAATGTTTATCAAGCTTCATGAAGCTTGATAACTTTGACCAAAGTCTCACTCTTTTGTTATTTGTTAGGAAAATAGTAAACCCTAATCTAACCTTGATTTGGTTCAAGTCTCATACACACAACTTGTTTGTATCATCAAGCATGATACAAACATGTACACTTGCATATATCACATATAAACAATGTGCACATTCAAGTGAGAAAATCAATCTTAAGTGAACCAATACTAGTTAATGTAAAGTAATATATCAAATATATAATTATACATTAAATCATTAAATCAACACTTCATTTAACGATCCGGTCATATTGCATATAACCGACTAACATCAATAGTAACAACTTATCGAATCAACACTTGATCCGATAACCCGGCTATATTGCATACAACCGATCAATGTCATAAATCGCGAGAATAGGATTCAGTATCATATACTGGTATTATTCTCGGTCCCGTACATATCTCATATGCGCTCCTATTTCGTTTCGCTTGAGCCAGGAAACCCCTATGTAGGACTCTAAAGACTCGTCAATACGTCGGCAGTAGGTGATGATCATATCAAACACCCACAAGCCGCAAGTGGTCTGCTAAACGTAACGGCCACCCGGGTATTGAGCGATCAGAAGATCAACGAGCAAGCCCACTCACACTCCTGTGAATCCAACCAGTAACACTACCGTACAGTCCGGTCTGTTTGTCTGATATGTCGCATATCTTGTCTAGGGGTGGTAAACGTCAGACCCCAATAACTCGATAAGTCGTGTCGATATGAGGATCATAACGGGTCGAGAAACTACTGGTAACACTTACCAGTAAATCCCTAAAACAGCCTTGGCCAAGGACTTCTTGTTATAGCCAATCGAGCACTGCGCAACATCAACTCCCTATACCGGGAGAGACGAAACCCCTCCTATCGCTCATTGCCTCCATGTAATTCGGGACTGTACCCAAAAGCCACCATTTTGCACGCCCTCTTGGACGTGGTAAGGTGGAAATCAAAGCACAGTGGGAATCACACAAGACTCTATGACGATCTCGGGTCTACAGACTAACCTGTACCAGTGTCACCTGAGAACTGCCCTCTGACGTACGGTATAATACCATCTGGGAGTTCTTGGCGAGTCCGTCCAGTGTACCCAGTCTCCACTGAGCACCCGTATATCATCTCTGATGTCAAACACCAATGGATATGGAATCGTCCATCGCCCATCTATATGGGCCGAGAAGCTACACGCTAGTCTACTCTAGTATATCGATGCCCCGTCTCGATACACCCACGACTAGGGACTTTGAATGATGTACTTATGGACTACCATGTCCCCACTAGTATGATCCACATCATAGTCCAGGTAGTCAAGTACACATCCTAAGGGCTTTACCAACATGTAACAGAGAGACAATCAGTGTACACGTTAAGGTAAAGAGTAACCAGATAGCATACTATCATATCGAGCAAGAAAGTCATCCCTATATATGTCCAAGCATCCACTCAATATACATCCTATGTATAGTAATGGCCTCTAGGGCATACATATAACTAACAATCTCCCACTAGCACTAGGGTCATCTGATAGCAGTGGTTGTAGTATCTCATACTCAACCATCCCATGAAAGTCTCTCTCTAGGAAAATGCATTTGTGAGTGGATCCGCCGTGTTGTCCTCTGAGTCCGCTCTCCTAACCTCGATCCCCTGGAGATCAACCATCTCCACGATCTGGTGACACTGCCTTAGAATATGTCTGGATCACTGATGGGACGGGTGTTCCTTGGCATAAGCCACAACTCCATTGTCACACAATGGGAGGAACGAAATTCATCTCATGAACTTATATACACCCAGACTGCCTCTTTGGTAGCATCTTTGGTAGCGTTGTATCCAGCCTTTATCGTTTAGTATGCCACGGTATCTAGCTTGGAACTCTTCCAACATACCGTCCCTTTACTGAGGGTAAAGACAATGCCTGCGACTGACATTCAGTCATCCTTATCACCCTGGAACCTTTCCAGCGATTCTCCCCAGGATCTATTGATACCTTCTCACTACAGCTAGCGAGGATCCTAAGTTCCACTTAGATCTATCTCATAGATCCAAACTAAGGATTTAAGAGGTATCACTTTGATCCTATATGGAGAATCCTTGTGATAAGCGGAGATTGACCGAGCGTAGCATAGGAAACTTCTTTCCTATCATGAGTATGTCATCCACGTACTCTACGGGGATCACCACCATACTCCCTACTTCCTTTTTGTATTCACAAGGTTCATCTACCATTTTGATGAAGTCAAACTCTTTGACTACCTCATCAAAACAGATGTTCCAACTCCGCGATGCCTGCTTTATCACATAAAACATCTTGATCACGTTCCCGTTGCTCCCACTGTCTACGAAGCTCTCTTGCCATGTACTTATAGACGCTCTCTTCTAATACATCATTTAGAAAAGCAGTCATGACACCCAACCACCAGATATCGTAGTCATGGTATGTAGCAGTGGCAAGTAAGATCTGGATGGACTTAAGCATAGCTACTTAGAAAAGGTTTCATTATAATCCATACCTGGTCAATGATGCAAACCTTTAACAAGTCTAGCTTTGAAAGTCTCAACTTTTCCATGTACACCAAGTAATCTTCTCAAGATATACTTGCTCCTGATGGGGATTTAACCCTTCAGATAAAGAAACCAAAGTCCATACTTTGTTGGTGTAAAAGGATTCCATCTTAGATCGATAAACATCCAGCCATTCTTACAGAGTCCCACTCCTGATGGCCAGCTCGATACTAGTTAGGTCATCATCCCATGATGCAATCCTCGCTCCCACTATCATAGAGAAACCGAAGTATCTCTCAGGTGGGTGAGGAACCCTACTAGATCGGCGGAGAGGCTGAGGTTCGTTGGTTGCTATTGAATCCTTTGGTTCTACCAAATCAGCAGCTGCAGTTTGTATAGCTTGAACTCTTTCCAGTTCTACCTCATGTCCACTTATTTCTTCACAAGAAATTCCCTTTCATAAAGGTGGTATGCTGAGAAACAAAACATTTTTTTTCCTCGGTTAGGTAGAAGATATTCCCTTGAGAATGCTTGGGATATCCAACAAACTTCCACAGAACTGACTTTGCCTCGAGCTTGTCCGGATTATGCTTTTTAGACATAGGCCGGACAACCCCAAATCTTAACAAGCTTAAGATATGGGCTCTTCCCTTTCCATATCTCATATGAAGTGGTAGGCATCTGATTTGATCGTAACCCTATTCAATAGGTATGCAACTTCATAAGTGCATAACTCCCTAAAAGGAAATAGGAAACTCAGTAGTACTCATCATAAAGCGCACCATATCATATAGGGTGTGATTGCTCCGCCCCTATACACCGACGTGCTGTGGTGTATATGGAGGAGTAATGCTGAGAGAGAATCTCATTCTCCTTTAGAATAATCCAGGAATTCCGTGCTCAAGTATTCTCCTCCTTGATCACATCAAAGCACATAATACTTTTACCCGTATTTTGGTTCTCTACTTCTAACTTATATTCTGTGAATATCTCAGAAATTTCGGACTTGTGTTTCAATAGGAACATATGTCTGAATCTTGAGAGATTATCAGAGAATGTAATGAAGTACAAAGAATCGGTCTTGGCATTTGTAGACAGGAGACCTTCATACATCAACATGTATCATCCCAAGAGTTTACAAACTCTTTCTCTGTTTCCAATAAACAGAGCTATGGTCATCTAATCTTTGTGACATGACTGGCAAGTTTCACAAGATGTAAATTCAAACTAATTTAAATATGCATCTATATGTAACTTCAGCTAGTCGGGTCGCATTGATATGACCTAGTCTACAAAACCTCAAGAAGGATTCGTTCATTTCTGAACTCTTCCTCTTGTGTGTGTTCTGTATACTAAGAACTGTAGTTTGATTTAGAACGTCAATGCTTTTAGATAACGTGCATGAACCGATCAACTCTTGATATAGGAAATGTTCAAAACATTATCCAACAATACAAAATTATATCCTTTCTTTACTAATAAAGAGACTGATATGATGTTGTATATCAGGTTCGGTATCTAATGACATTTGTTCAGAATCAATGTATTCAGGTAATACAGGGTGACAGTGACCAACAGACTTGGGCGCAACACTTGCACCGTTTTCTGTCTCATGAAACTTATCACCCGTTCTCAGTTCTCTACCTTTCTGTAGCCCATGTAATATATTACATATGCGGGATCCTGATCTGGTATCACATACCCAGGATGTAAAGGATACTGAGAAACAGTTCTTTGTAATGAACACACCCGAAGATGATGCATCAACATGCACATTTTTCGTTTGGGCGGCACGGGAATTCTGGTAATCCCCTAATTCCTGCTCTGTCTTATAACAATTATAAGTTGGAGCGGGACCAACGTTCCCCAGCTCAGTATAACAAGCGGGTTCGGTCAATATATCCGTTTTATTATCTTGATTAAGGCGTGATATGGTCACTACCTGGAGAGAGAGAGAGAAGAAAACACTCTGCGTGCGCTCTTGCAAGATCAGATTGGTTATTATTTTATCTAATCAGGATGGCTCCAACTGTTTTTATCAAATCTTCCTTCAAACCCTAAAAGGAAAGACTAGCCGGGATTAATTACACGCTACAAGTTCGCCAATCTTTCAGCCAGGCCAGTGTCGGTACCTTGAGGGAGGTTCCCCGTGCTTTCGCACGGACCTAATTTAAGTAAACCTCATTTTCCCAGAGGCGTAACCCCGTTGACACCTTTCTAGACACCTACTTGATCGGCTAATTGTAATGTGTAAAACTCTCCCGGGAGTAACGATTACTCGCAGTGGGTATCGGGATCCAACTATCTCATAGAAGGTATGCAATCTCATTGCAAATTTCAACACTCGAAATTCCCAATAATTTTTCCCCTAACCTCCTATGACCTTGACAAAGGCCAACAAACCATAGGATGCTAGTCAAGTTCAACCCGTCATTTCCTGATTGAATTAAACCCACCCGCACGACCCTTGGCAAAGGCCAACAAGGTCGCCTGACTACCCTAACCCAATCTGCATCATATGCATAAGCAGATAAGCACCAGTTAGCTACCGCACACTACGCCTTGACAAAGGCCAACAAACGCAGCACGAATACTAACAACTACTTATCTGAAATGACGGAGGGCTACGACAGGTTTTTCTGAAAACCTATTATGTAATGAACTTGATATCGTTGTAGAATCAAATAATTTTAAAATGGAGTGTTTTTGAGGCTTTTCTAGTTTTGCTAAAGGGGTCACTCCCGGTGAAGGGATCGTCGGCCCTTTCTTCATCGAATAAGGTGCTGGATATATCATATATACCGCTGTGCAAAGCAAGAACTATAGGAGCAATCAAAAGACAAACCGAGGGTTGTAGCATCTGCCAGTTATTGCTAAAGGGGTCACTCCCGGTGAAGGGATCTCGGCCCTTACCTTATCGAATAAGGTGCAGGATGTTCTACAAGGAACACCGCGATGCAAAGCAAGAACTGTAGATACCTGCTTTTGAAAATTCGATTCCACAACATCTTTTAGGTTTCTTTTATTTCATTAATCATATTAATGAAGTCCCGTCATTTAAATCACCTAAACATCACAGATAAATACGACGTACACTTATGCCATCCGCATTCGCCACGATGTCCCCTCGTGCACCGTTAGGTTAGGTAACTAACGGCAGAGCGGGGAAGGGCTAGCGCGGGTGTAAAACATAAGTAACGTCTATATAATATATCGTATATACTATATACAATATCTATCACAACATATCAAATTATCACATCATAGATATCGCAGCAGAAGAAACATATGAAATATTGGACATACTAGGACGTCCGTGTTTTCAATACGAGCCTGTATAAAACACGGATTCCACGGTCGCGATGAATAGCCAAACCCACACCCCTAGACCCCTACGAGAGCGGCAAGCAACCCTACCAATTCTAGAGTTAGGAGACCCGAACTCGACTCCTCGAGTTGGTCTCCCACTGGACTCTAGAACCCGGTTACATGTGCTCTCTTCCTTGGGTCTATCCTAGTACGGAAAAGTAAATAATATATAAATGGTGACATCAAACTCAACCCGGAAGTTCCCCAATAAAAGAATATTACATACAATAAATTTTACATGAATAAAATGAAAAACACTCATCTCACATAAAAAAAACCCCGGCTATTTAAAACGCGACGATCCAATATAACATATCCAGCAACACATAACATCACATGTCATCAACGTAAGTAAATGTGCGCATCCCAATTGGCGTTGAAATATAGCAACGAAACCGGCGATATCACATATTACACTTACGGTCACAGAAAAGAAAGTGTAAAACTACAACAGTTGGAATCCGCAACCCCTTTAGACATCGCATGCCTAACCAAATGAATTCCTTAGATATCGCATGCCTAACAATTATAAACCCCGCATTTTAGTCTCATTATCGAAAACACTTTTCAATATCAAGTCGGGCAATTCAGTAAGATTCCCGACATCCTGATCGAATGCTCGTCGCAAACTTTAGTAGACGGCCGCACCCTCGGTTGCCGTCGACGAAGTGCACCAAGGCGGAACACCGCTGCCGCGAGCACCCGAACGGATGCTTTCGGCGACGGGGTTCTCCTACAGTCACTTGGTCGGGGCTATGGGGCGTGGCTGTCTATTAAGTTTACCCGGCGAGTATCCGCGTACGCAACGTGATTGCGACGGACTTTTGATCACATCAAAATTCCGGGGCAACCGATCAAGTGAGACTAAAGTGCTAGATTTATAACATTCATTCAGTTATCTCATAACTACTTGTGGATTCCAAATATCGTATCACATTCCAGATAAATAGACAGGGTTACGAGGCACACTCAAGAGGTTCCACAAGGCATCAACCATGCCAAATTCAAATTTTCCGGTGCCGAGAAACCATAATATAGATCGTTAACTAGAGGATGGGCGAAAGAACATGCAAGTTAACAACTTAACTACAAGTGAAAGGGATTACAACCTTTGTAGATCCGGTCCTCCACTTCTTTAGCTCCATGTTGACGTCCCTCCGCTGCGATCATCGTGGTCCCGGACTCTAGCGATGGTTTCGTCGGAGAAATGAGCGGGCTAGGTCGTTGACTTCGAGGCCGAAGATGATCTACGTCGGGGAGACTCAAACTCAAGCTATTCCTTCACTTGGTCAAAAACATTGTGAAGAGAACACCCTATACTACATGGTAAGTAGTAGAGGATGAAGAAATAGGAAGTGGGTTAACTTTAGAATTGGATTTCTCACTCTTTTTCCCATGGCACCATTGGAGCTAGCAAGTTTTTGTGGAGCTTGATAAAGAAGAAAAAGAAAAAAAGAATCATATGAATAATAAAAAATGAATCCAAATGAAACTTATCCTTTCAATTATGGCACCATGGTTGAGTTAAGCTCTCATGCTTAACTCATGTAGAGAATTAACCAAAGCATTAGGTTAAAGGTTGGATTAACTAATATCTTTAAACAAATGACAAAAGAGTTGACTTTGTCAATGTTTATCAAGCTTCATGAAGCTTGATAACTTTGACCAAAGTCTCACTCTTTTGTTATTTGTTAGGAAAATAGTAAACCCTAATCTAACCTTGATTTGGTTCAAGTCTCATACACACAACTTGTTTGTATCATCAAGCATGATACAAACATGTACACTTGCATATATCACATATAAACAATGTGCACATTCAAGTGAGAAAATCAATCTTAAGTGAACCAATACTAGTTAATGTAAAGTAATATATCAAATATATAATTATACATTAAATCATTAAATCAACACTTGATTTAACGATCCGGTCATATTGCATAAAACCGACTAATATCAATAGTAACAACTTATCGAATCAACACTTGATCCGATAACCCGGCTATATCGCATACAACCGATCAATGTCACAAATCGCGAGAATAGGATTCAGTATCACATACTGGTATTATTCTCGGTCCCGCACATATCTCATATGCGCTCCTATTTCGTTTCGCTTGAGCCAGGAAACCCTTGTGTAGGACTCTAAAGACTCGTCAATACGCCGGCAGTAGGTGATGATCATATCAAACACCCACAAGACGCAAGCGGTCTGCTAAACGTAACGGCCACCCGGGTATTGAGCGATCAGAAGATCAACGAGCAAGCCCGCTCACACTCCTGTGAATCCAACCAGTAACACTACCGTACAGTCCGGTCTGTTCGTCTGATATGTCGCATATCTTGTCTAGGGGTGGTAAACGTCAGACCCCAATAACTCGATAAGTCGTGTCGATATAAGGCTCATACGGGTCGAGAAACTACTGGTAACACTTACCAGTAAATCCCTAAAACAGCCTTGGCCAAGGACTTCCTGTTATAGCCAATCGAGCACTGCGCAACATCAACTCCCTATACCGGGAGAGACGAAACCCCTCCTATCGCTCATTGCCTCCATGTGATTCGGGACTGTACCCAAAAGCCACCATTTTGCACGCCCTCTTGGACGTGGTAAGGTGGAAATCAAAGCACAGTGGGAATCACACAAGACTCTATGACGATCTCGGGTCTACAGACTAACCTGTACCAGTGTCACCTGAGAACTGCCATCGGACATAAGGTATAATACCATCTGGGAGTTCTCGGCGAGTCTGTCCAGTGTACCCAGTCTACACTGAGCACCCGTATATCATCTCTGGTGTCAAACACCAATGGATATGGGATCCTCCATCGCCCATCTATATGGGTCGAGAAGCTACACGCTAGTCTACTCTGGTATATCAATGCCCCGTCTCGATACACCCACGACTAGGGACTTTGAAGGATGTACTTATGGACTACCATGTCCCCACTAGTATGATCCGCATCATAGTCCAGGTAGTTAAGTACACATCCTAAGGGCTTTACCAACATGTAACAGAGAGACAATCAGTGTACATGTTAAGGTAAAGAGTAACCAGATAGCATACTATCATATCGAGCAAGAAAGTCATCCCTATATATGTCCAAGCATCCACTACAATATACATCCTATGTATAGTAATGGCCTCTAGGGCATACATATAACTAACAGGACCTGGGTGATGCCTCATGCATTTTGGGCATAAGGATCTATAGAGATAGATCCAAGAGGTTATTGGGATTGTCCTAATCAAAGTACATAGACACCATCCTAAAAAGGTTTAGTATGGAAGATTCCAAGCGTGGTGCCTTTCCTGCTTGTCATGGAATCACTCTCTCCAAGGACTTCTGTCCGAAGACTGATGAAGAGAGAGCTCGCATGAGCGTTATACCCTACGCTTCAACCGTAGGATCTATAATGTATGCGATGTTATGTACTCGCCCTGATGTAGCTTATGCACTAGCTGTAGTAAGCAGGTATCAATCCAACCCAGGGGAGAAATATTGGATAGCAGTGAAGAACATTCTTAAATACTTGCGAAGGACTAAAGAATTGTTCTTGGTGTATGGTAATGGGGATCTCCAGATGGAGGCCTTTACCGATTTCAGCTTTCAAAGTGATAAGGATGACAGCAAATCTATCTCAGGGTTTGTATTTCCCTTCAATGGAGGGACGGTTAGTTGGAAGAGGTCCAAATAGGATACCGTTGCAGACTCTACGATGGAAGCTGAGTATATTGCTGCAAATGATGCTGCCAAGGAAGCCGTCTGGATGAGGAAGTTCATCGCGGAACTAGGAGTAGTTCCAACCATTGTTGATCCAATACCATTGTATTGTGATAATAATGGAGCTATGGCATTAGCCAAAGAACCATGGTCCCATCAGAAATCCAGACACATCCTGAGGCGATATCATTTGATCCGGGAGATAGTAGATCGCCAAGAGATCGAGATTCGGGAGAGTAGATACAAAGGATAACACAGTGGATCCACTCACCAAGGCCCATCCACAGCCGCAGTATGAGCGAATTTTTGAGATGTTGGGTATGAGATACGCCAATAACTGGCCTTAGTGCAAGTGGGAGATTGTTAGATATATGTATGCCCTAGAGGCCATTATATGTATAGTGGATGCTTGGACATGTATATATGGATTGAGATGACTTTCTCGCTCAACATGATAGTATGCTATCTGGTTTACTTTATCTAGACATGTTGATTTGATCAAGCTTTTATTCATTTGCACATGTTGATAAAGCCCTGAGGATATTTGCTTGACTACTGTGATTATGATGCAGATCATACTAGTGGGGCATGTGTAGTTTATAAGCATATCCTTGAACTGTTCCTAATCGTAGGTGTATCGAGACGGGGCATCGATATTCCAGACTAGACTAGCATATACTATTCTTTTCCCATATGATGGGCGATGGATGATCCCATATCCATCTGGTGAGGCGACACCAAAGATTGTATGCGGGTGCTCAGTGGAGACTGGGTACACTGAACGGACTCACAGAGAACTCCTATGAGGTATTATATCTATCGTCGGATAGCAGTTCTCAGGTGACACTGGTACAGGTTATTCTGTAGACCCAAGATCGTCATAGAGCCTTGTGTGTCCTCCCACTGTACTTTGATATCCACCCTTCCACGGCTCTACTGAGTCGTGAAAACAGGTGGACTTTGGGTACAGTCCCGAGGCACATGGAGGCGATGAGCGATAGGAGGGGTTTCGTCTTTCCTGGTATTGGGAGTTGATGTTGTGCTATGCTTGATTGGCTATAACAGGAAGTCTCTGAACAGGGCGACTGAGATTTACTGATAAGCGTTATTAGTAGTTTCTCGATCTGTTATGAGCCATACACCAGCATGACTTATTGAGTTATTGGGGTCGACGATTCCATCCCTAGACTCGATATGCAACATATCTGACGAAGAGACCGGACTGTACGGTAACTGTTGCCAGTTGGCTCGACGGGAGTTTTGACAGCTTCGCTGGATTTCTTCTGATCGCTCAATACCCGGGTGGCCATTACGTTTAGCTGACCTCTTGCGGCTTGTGGGTGTTTGATATGATCATCACCTACTGCCGGAGTATTGACGAGTCTTAGAGTCCCACAATGAAGTTTCCTGGCTCAGGAGAAAAGATGTGGTGTGCATATAAGATATGCGCGGGACCCGATTAGATGCAGATATGTGATACCGTATATTAATCGGGCATTTTCTATTGGTCGGGTCGTATGTGATATGACTGGTTTGCAAAATCAAGTGTTGATTTAACAAATGACTTTTAGATTAATTCTTTAACTAAACCCTTTTTCTATTTTTGTATGCATGCATGTATGCACATGATGATGTGCATGGACACATACATACATACATTGTATCATGGTTGTTGATACATATTTGGTAGCAATGCAAGACTCATATTGTAGTAATTATATATATATTTATCATTTTGAGTTAATTGAAAGGATAATTCACTCATGGTTAATGTTTATCATCTTTGACTAAACCTTACCTAACTTTTAACCATGAGTTAATTCTCCTTTGGAAGTTAACTCAAAAAGTAAATATCTAAATAATTACTAACCATGGTTGAAGTGAGAAGGATTAATATTGCTTATTCTTTCTCATCTCAATTATTCATTCATACCATTATCTTTTGAGCTCAAGCTTAGCTACCATCTTCTTCTTCCTCTCTTGAAATTTTATTTGAGTGAAGTTAATAAAAAGAAAGGGTTTTGATTATAGAATACAAACCACATCATCATACTACACACATATAGCCCATTTGTGTAGGGTCTTTGCTCTACTTCATTCACATATCAATTAAAGCAAGGAGCTTTGGGCAAAGAGACTTCGGGTGGATCTTCGTGGACTAGGAAGGCTTCCATCGATCCGTTCCAACCTCTCATAGTGCCAAGGAGTCACCAAGGGAGGTCTACAAAGGTTGTAATCTCTACCCTTAGTGATAGTTTTTCATTTGCATGTGATGCTTAGTTAAAAGAAACCCTAAATTTCTAGTTATGATTCTTGTCAAGTTCACTTAGCACCTTCAAAATTTGATTTTGGCATATGTGATGCTTCTAAACCCTTCATGAGGTTCTAGGTAAACCCAACAGCCCCGCGCCGAGAATCAGATCAATGCAAAACTCAATATCGCGCTCTGGCGGCAACCCAGGTAAATCATCTGGAAAAACGTCGGGAAACTCTCGCACGGTAAGAAGCTGTTCCAACGACTCCACTATGGCTCCAGTATCATGAATGAAAGCCAAGAATCCCCGACATCCTCACCTCAAAAGTCGACTAGTGCACATGACAGAAATCAAACTGTGAGGGGCGTCACCATGGTCCCCCTACACAACAAACACTGACTCGCCGGGAAAACAGAACCTAACTGTCTTCTTGCGGCAGTCCACGGACGCGTAGCAAGTAGCTGACTAGTCCATGTCCAGGAGAACGTCGAAGTCCAACATCTCAAGAAGGATCAAGTCGACGGACAAATCTCGATCTCCTGAACGAACAGCACACGACCGAAACACGTGTCGTGCAATAAACGACTTGCCCACAGGAGTAGCCACGACAAGCGGCTGATCTAGAAAACACGACTCTCGGCCTAACCTCGGCACGAAGTACGTAGAAACATACGAATGCGTAGATAAGGATCAAATAAAACATGTGCATCAAAAGAACATACAGAAAGGGTACCTGAAACCACTGCATTGGACGCCTGTGCGTCCTGATGAGTCAAGGCAAACACCCGAGACTGCCCTTTACCGGCAACTAGCCGTCCTCTGCCTCCGCCACCTCATCCTCTCGGTACAAAACCACCACGACCACGACTTCTCTGAGCAGGAGTCTGACACGACGCAACAACAGGCATAAGAGGAAACGCCCTCTGAGGCGGAGAGGTGGAAAGGTAACCTGGGGTACGGCTGCCCTTCTCTGGCGTATCACGGAACAATCCCTAATGAGGTGCTGTAAACTGCCATACCCAAAACACCCACGCGTCGACTACTGACCCTCCTGGGAAAAAGTGCTGAACAACTATCCACGTCCCACATCTCTGCTACTCCCCATGCCTGAACGAACTCTGTCTCAGGGTCTAAACCTCTGCCTCCAGACTGCTATACCAGTACGAGCCCTCTTCGGTTCCGGAACAACCGACGACTCAGAAAGACGCTCCTCTACCAATAGGGCCGCGTCCACCGCTGCTGCATACGTGTCGCAATGCTAAAAGCTGATAGCGAGGAACAACTGGGTAAGCAGGTCTCGAACGAACCTCTTCACCTGCATCTCCTAAGTAGCTACCAAATACGGCGCATACACAGACAGCTCGGTAAACAGTACATCGTACTCAGCCACCGTCATCCCCGGAATCTGGCGTAATGACTCGAATCTGTTCCTCAAGCATCCCTGACGCTCGGTGGAAGAAAACAGGAGAGAAACACCATCACGAACTCAGCCCAGGTCATAGGAGCAAGACCTGCGGTTCTGCCCCTCTCCAAGGACTCACACCACTTCTGGGCCAGACCCTCCAGATGAAAGCTCGTGAACTCTACCCATCTCGCGTCGGAGCATCGAAGCGAACGACAAATCCTGGCCATCCGGTTAATAAACGACTGCGGATCATCAGCTGCATCGGTGCAAGTGAAAACCGGAGACCTCAGCCTCATGAACTCTGACAGTGACAAGGTGATAACTTCCGTAGCTATAGCTGCGACTGCCGGAATAGTAGGCACCATCGTGGTCCCCGCAACAGGTGGAAAGACCTCCTGCCTCTACGCTCGAATGGCCTCAACTAACGAACCCATGATCCGGCGCAAGTCCTGCATACCATCCCCAAGCATAGCAATCTACTCTGGTACAACAGGCGTATCGCCCTGGTCAGTCCTCGTCAAAGACGAGTCAACTCTGACCTCGGCCCTCACGGCCGCTCTCTGTGCCCTCGAAGTCTTCGGCACCATAAAGGCTGGAAATTGAAACAAGATTCGATAAGGACACAGAAATCGAATCACAAGGATGTATATAATCACGGAAGGAATTTCAATCAATAAGTCCTAAGGTCACTTAGGCGGAGTACCGTGTCGTAAGTATGTCGCGGAGCATACACACGCTACGTTACTCTGCTTAAGCTACCTACTCCATCATACCAAGGTCATCCTACACTCCAAAAGGTAAAACCTAGCGCTCTGATACCAACTTGGTCACGACCCAAAATTTATGCCCGTAACCGGCACTTAAACTAGGTAACGTCAACAGGCGTACACAACTTAAGTAAGCCGAAACCCAGAAATCTAAACCACCAAAAACTGGATAAGCGGAGAAAAACATAGTTTAAAACATTCGGAAAATCTCAAGTAAAATCTTTAACTTTAGTTTTCTTTCTTGAAAATTTCGACAGCACCTCCTTTGTAAAAACTAGCCCCGAAAACAGGTACAACATAGAATATAAAGAAAGCATCCCAAACGGGAGAGAATCACGCCCAACGGTGGAGACAACCACCACAAGCATAAATACGACGCCGTAGTAAAGAAATATATAAATGTAAACAACATAAGGAGGTAAAACTATATAACAAGGCCGGCTCCCACGAGCACGGTACCCAAAGTCACCAAAATATATATAACACCGAATCCTCACAACTCGTCTCTAAGTCAAATACATGAAGTGGTAGATGGAGAGTACTAGATCCAACAAAAAGATATACAATGAATAAAACGGATAACCGCGAACCCACCTAAAAGCAAAGGCCTTACAGCCAACCGTAGCGGTATCCGCAAAAGTAGAAATAAAAATGCGCCCTGCCGCGACTACTCTGAGAGTAAGTCCTGCAAAACACTGTGGCACAACGGGGGTGAATTGCCAACTCGTGAATAGTAAATAACATCATACTGGAATCACAAGTATGCACGAACAACAATAAATCTATCACATGTAATCTGATAGCATAAGTATGGCAATATGAATATGCAACAATCATGTAAAGGTACATCATCAGGGTACTACAACTACATGAAGCAATGCATATCAAAATAATCCTGAGTGTGGGATGATATAACAAAACCTCATGAAAAATCATCAGCATGGAAAAATCCCAGTGTCCCTTACTGACACATTAAATCCCAAAATCCTCAGGCACCGCATCCTCAGATCGGCCCTCATATCCTGTAAGTCTCATGTAACCTGAGTGTCAAACATCGACACCCGAAACATCATGAAAACATATACCTGTATGTGTGTGTGTGTGTGTATAAGGATATCAACCACGGTATGTCCATCGACGATACGTAAAAATCATGGAAACCTGAGTATCTAACACCGACACTCGCAACATCATGAAACCCGTGTCCAGCATCGACACATAAATCCTCATAACTCAGGCGCCGTCACCATGACTGGCCCTGATGTCTTGTCCGTACATCACTCCGGTCGGTATCCCTATGATAACCGCCGAGTCCAAATACTATCACCGGTAGGTACTTGCCCAGCCTTCCAGGCTCATCGCCATCATCTGCGATCTTCTTGCCGAGGGGAACCATACCGGGCCCCACCATGTACCCGCACATGGCCCACTCCACTCCTCGCATCATTTATATAACACAAGTCTCAGAACCGAGAAAACATATGGTGGACGCACTGAAATATCATATCAATAGGAACCGGGTTTTCAAACAATATATAGATTCTTGAAACACCCCCACGGTTCTCAAATCCATAAATCACATGGAAATCCATATCTAAATGCGTAATCCATGAAAAATGATATATGCAACATAAAACAGCAATATGACCATATTAAGGGAAAACCGCTCTTTTAAATAAATCCAGCTTTTAAAATATATCATAAGGTTCCCAAATCCTCCGAAATCAAGTGCAGCATCATATGAGGTGTACATGTAACTGTAGAAAGATATAATTATCAACATGTAAGCAAGTATGTATGATGCATTCATAAGCGCAATAGTACAATAATCAATGTCTCAATATCACATGTCAATACAATACCACTTAGGGGTATATGCAGCAATAGCAAGATATTGTGGGTGTACACGTCAGTATGTATGCATGATGTACATGTAGCTGTAACAAGGTATGTGGGTGTACATGTCAGTATGTATGCATGATGTACATGTAGCTATAGCAAGGTATACGTGAAATGGAATAAGAGTCACTACCTCAATCATCCCTATGCAATACAATATCACGTATGTACATATGTCAGCTGTATCTCATATGCACAATGGAATAAGAGTCACTATCTTAATTATCCCTATCCATTACAATATCACGTATGTTTATGGGTTGTGCGTGTCATGGCAATTACCGACGGTGTGTGTAGTATACAAATTTGTGCTCGTGCAACATGAACCGTCAGTAATGGTGTTGTGTCCAAAAGGTACAAGTCAAGGTACAACAGGTAATAATATGCAATAACGCTCATGTGCAATCAACTCATATATGAATAACATAAAGCTATCATATCATATCCAGCCCTGACGCATAACGCCATACGGGCGATTTCCCCGTAGATGTTAAATCTACTCACCGATGATCTCGAGCTACGAAAATCCGATCACCTGCTTCCCTTTATTCGCAGCGTCCGAAGTCCCTGCTTGCGATCCTAAAATTTCACAAACACATCACATAAGGCTAAATATCTTACACCGACACAAAGATAACGAAACGCAAGGATAACACCCAGAAAATTATATTGCGCACCCAGTGCACAAAACGCGCACGACATCGGCATAACCCTAGCTAAGATCGCTAAACTACGCAACCACCATGTCTAGACCCCGATCGTACCTATCGTGCATTCAAAACACAAAATATGACGTGGAAGATAATATACATAAAATCGCAACGCCCATTAGAACCTACGACCAACTTTTTCCGAAACCTATTAAGCAACTTTATCACAAATTTAGCACAAGTCTAAAGCTAGCACAATTCTAGCGATTACAAACATCGTAAAGTAGCTAAACTAAGTTATCCAAACTATTACCACAATTTTAATCTCCCCCAAATATGTTTTAGTAAATCCTAGTTTGCTAATAAACTCAATTAGACAAATTAGGAATTAACAACAATTTTCATCCACTAGGTTAAGTTTTCCAGGTCTTCAATTTAACCATTAACCATCTTAACCAACACAAACCCTAACTTAAACTTAACAAATTTGTCATGAATCAACTAAACATGAATTTAAAGATATATTAAACAATTAAATAGCTAGCTTAATGATTTTAATACAAAAATTAAAGATTAGGGTTAGAAATTATACCTCCTCAAGAACACAATCTAGCAACTAGACTCATAATTTTTGCCTCCAAAATGACGTTTTTCTTGAAGATCAAAGCAAGTTTAGTGAAGAATAATGATGGGTTATGATTTTTTTATGAGTTTTGTGGGATTATTTTAGGATTTTTTGAAGATTTATTGAGCTTGAAGATGAAGAAAATGGGCAAAGAAAATGAAGGGGCAGAACAAGGAGGGGGCTCGGCCAAGAGGAAGAAGTGGGGGGTTTTGTGAAAAGTGTGTGGAGTTTTCAAGCTAAAATGACAATAAATGCTCATAAATGTAATATTATCTCCAAGCCACCTCATTATTTTCTTTTAAAAATAAATTCCTTTAACCACAAAATATCTAGATATTTGGATGGATGGATTTAACTTAAACGTGTGATTAGATTAGCATAGATTCACATTAGTGGTAATTAACCCAAGCCAAAAATGTAATTACCTCTAATTAATTGCATAATTAACCACTTAAAATAATATTTTAATTAGGGAAAAAATCTATGTGAACCAAAATTTTCAATTGACCCCCAAAGCCCGCAAACTAGCACCGTTCTAGCTAAACTAGGTGCAGTCAAATCTGTACTGAAATTTGATCACATCCGGGTTAAAACAGAAAACACCAAATATTTTACCCTAAAACGGAAAAATTTTGCATATCGTTTTCTAAAACATTACAATGAGATAGATCTAAGGTGGATGTTAGGATTCTCACTAGGTGTAGTGAGATGGTATCAATCGATCTTGGGGAGTGAAAGGTCTATGATACCCACCCCGGTTCTTTCGAGGAGACGGAATAGGTAAAAAACAAAATTTTCTCACAAGGAAATATAGATCAACCATGAAGGATCTTTGCTAAACAAAAACTAACAAACGAACTACAAGTTCTAGCTACTAGGTTAGATGGTTATACTTAGTTCTTGAACTCCTTCTCTTCTTGTTGTGGTCCTCCTTCTTGCTTGCTCCTTGGAGTGGTGTAGACGGCTCTTCCTCTTCGTCTTCTCTTTGCCGAAGAAAGATCCACCCGAAGGCCTCTACCTTAAGCTCCTACCTCAACCAAGAGGTAACTAGAGTGCTTGGCTTGCTAGACTATGAACCCTAAAATGAGTAGAGAGTTGTCTTGATGGTTTTATCTCACAAAGCTCATGTTTTTCAACACATGAAAGAAGAGAGCTTTGAGAGAGGAAGAGGGAGAGCTTTTCATGGGAGAGAAAGAGCAAGAGAGAAAATGAGCAAGAATCACAACCATGCTTTCATATAAGAATGATAATAATAATAACTAAAGAAAATTGTGATGGTTAGTTGAAATGACCATTATCATTTCACATTTAATGCAATTTGCAAGAATCAAGAAGCAGCTTGCAAAGAAATGATCATGGTCAAATGGTCAACAAAAGTCAAATGGTCAACCAAAGTCAAATGGTCAACCAAAGTCAAATGGTCAACCAATGTCAAAAGGTCAACCTAACCATGGCACAATTAGCCTTAATTAATATTATTAATCATATTTCTCATTCTCATTAGGGTTTAGAAAAAGTCAACTGTCAAAAACCCTAATGAGATTCCTCTGCCTCTGTCAACTGTGCATACACACCCGCATCCGTATTCCGAGGAACACGAATAAAATGAGACAAAACCAATCCCAAAACAAATACTAGGATCTGGCTTAAACCAAAGCTCGCTAGTAAAAACTACCCGGACACCAAACGTGCACAAGTGCGCAGATGTGAAGGAACCCTGTCGCAAAAACCATGCGACCTATACTCTGTCTTGCCCAAAGGCGAACAACCCTCTGTGTGGGACTTTAAAGACTCAACACTACGCTGGTAGTGGGTTTAACCACAGGCCGCAAGCGGTACTAGCTGTACGTAACGGTCCCCAGGTAGATGCTGATAAGAAGACCGATGAGGTGAACACATCCGAACTCCTACTGAGCCTGAATGTGACAATCTCCATACAGTACGGTCTGTTCGTCTAAGAGTATCGCATGTCTGGCCTAGGGGGGTGGTAAACGTCAAACCCCTAAAAGCGGTACAAGTCGTGTCGGAGTGTAGCCCAGAACACCCTGAGAAACTACTGGAAACACTACCAGTAAATCTCGCTTGCCCTGGCCAGGGACGACTATGTGTAATGTCTCTCCTAGACACAACGCGATATCAACTCCCAATACCGGGAGAGACGAATCCTGTCTAACCGTCACTGCCTCCAAGTACTTCGGGACTGCACCCAACTACTACCTGTTTGCACGACTCAATAGAGCCGTGGTAGGGTAGTAATCTAAGAACAGTGTGAACACACTCGAGGCGAAGTGACGGTGTCAAGTCAACGGACTAAGCTGTACTCTTGTCACCTGGGAACTGTTAACTGACGATAGGTATAATACCAACCAACAGTTCCCGACGAGTCATGTCCAGTGTACTCGTAACCTAACGAGCACCTGCATACTATCTCCAGTACGACGTACTGATGGCTGTGGGACAGACCATCTCCCGTGCTGGGATAAGAAGCGTATGCACCAGTCTACTCTGGAATATCGATGCCCTGTCTCGATAATCCTACGACTAGGGACCAAAATAAGGATGTGCTTATAGACTACCCAGCCCCCACTAGTGTGATCGCCATCACAACGCCGGTAATCAAGAAAAGATCCTAAGGTCTCCATCAATATGTATTAGCGATATGTTAAAAGAAACATATACACATATTAAGATAGAAACAAACCAAGTAGCATACTACTATATCGAGCAAGACTTTCGTAAATCCGTGTATATATCCCAAGCTTCCAAAATGTATTATACAAACTAGTACAATACAATAATGGCATCTAGGGCATACATATCCAACAATCTCCCACTTGCACTAAAGGCCAGTAATTGGTGTACCGTATACCCAACGTCTGCACTAAGTCCAGTTGCTGGCGTACCGCATACCCAATAGCTCAAAAAGTCGCTCGAACTGTGTTTGAGGGAGGGCCTTTGTGAATGGATCTGCCGTGTTGTCTTTAGTGTCCACTTTCTGTACCTCGATCTCCTGGCGATCAATGATCTCCCTGATCAGGTGATACCGCCTTAAGATGTGTCTGGACTTCTGATGGGACCTTGGTTCCTTCGCTAAAGCTATAGCCCCATTGTTATCGCAATACAAAGGTATTGGGTCAACAATGGACGGAACCACCTGAAGTTCACTAATGAACTTCTTCATCTAGACCGCCTCTTTTGCGGCATCGCTTGCAGCAATGTATTCAGCCTCCATCGTCAAGTCTGCAACGGTATCCTGTTTGGAACTCCTCCAACACACCGCCCCTCCGTTGAGGGTAAACACAATACCCGAGACAGACTTATTTTCATCCTTGTCACTCTGGAAGCTTGAATCGGTATAGGACTCGACCCTGAGGTCTCCATTACCGTAAACCAGGAACATCTCCTTAGTCCTTCTCAGGTACTTGAGAATGTTCTTCACTGCCGTCCAGTGGTTCTCACCTGGGTCTGACTGATACCGGCTCACCACGCTTAGTGCGTAAGCTACATCTGGCCTTGTATATAGCATCGCATACATTATAGATCCTACCGCCGAAGCGTAGGGTATAATGCTCATGTGAACCCTCTCCTCGTCAGTTTTAGGAGACATCTTCTTTGAGAGGGTGATTCCGTGCAATGCTGGTATATTACCGCGTTTGGAATCTTCCATACTAAATCTCTTTAGTATGGTCTCTATCTACCTGGACTGCGAAAGTCCCAGTAATCTCTTGGATCTATCTCTGTAGATCCTGATCCCCAGTATGCATGTGGCATCACCCAGGTCCGTCATGGAGAACCGTTGTGACAAGAATAGCTTGACCGATTGTAGCATATGAATTTCATTTCCTATCAAAAGAATGTCGTCCACATACAAGACTAGGAATACGACAGTTCGTCCTACAATCTTCTTATAGGTATAAGGTTCATCTTCGTTCCTGATGAAATCAAATTCCTTGATTGCCTCATCAAAATAGATGTTCCAGCTCCGCGATGCCTGCTTTAATCCATAAATGGATTTAAGCAACTTGCACACCTTTCCGCTGCTCCCACTGTCTACAAAACCTTCTGGCTGATCCATATAAACGCATTCTTCCAAACTGCCGTTTAGAAAAGCCGTTTTTACGTACATCTGCCAGATTTTATAGGCAGGAAGGCAGCAATGGCAAGTAGGTTCCGGATGGATTTGAGCATAGCCACTGGAGAAAAAGTTTCGTCATAGTCCACACCAGGTCTTTGACGAAAACCTTTTGCAACGAGTCTAGCCTTATAGGTTTCCACCTGCCCATCTACACCAAGTTTTCTTTTGTAGATCCATTTGCATCCAACGGGTTTTACCCCAGGTGGAGCAATATCCAAGGTCCACACTTTATTGGTGTACATGGACTCTATTTCGGATCGCATAGCATCCGGCCACTTATCAGAGTCCCTACTGATAATGGCCTGCCTGAAACTGGTAGGATCTTTTTCTTCCAAGATGCAATCCTCTCGATCCCCGTCTATGAGAAAACCGTAGTATCTTTCGGGCGGATGAGAAATCCTACGAAATCTGCGGAGTGGCTGAGGTTCGTCTGGGGTTATTGAATCTAGAGGTTCCTCCAAATCTTCAGTTACATTTTGTGCTTCATGGATTTCTCCCAGTTCTACCGATCTCCCACTAGTTTCTTTTGCAAGAAACTCCCTTTCTAAAAAGGTAGCATGGTGAGATACAAACACCTTCTGTTCCTTAGTGTGGTAGAACAGATATCCTAGTGAATCTTTAGGATACCCCACAAATTTATATAGAACTGATCATGCCTCTAGCTTGTCCGGTTTCTGTGTTTTAACATAGGCCGGACAACCCCATATCATAAATCGCTTAAGATATGGATTTCGTCCAGTCCATACTTCATATGGATTCTTAGGCACAGATTTGGATGGAACGCAGTTCAGTAGGTATGCCTCTGTCTGAAGCGCATGTCCCCAGAATGAAAGAGGCAACTCAGCACTACTCATCATGGAGTGAACCATATCCAATAGGGTACGATTCCTCCGCTCTGATACAATGTTGTGCTGTGGTGTATATGGAGGAGTAAGCTGAGAGAGAATTCCATTCTCTTTTAAGTAATCTAGGAATTCCTTGCTTAAGTACTCCCCTCTCCTATCCGATCGGAGGATCTTAATACTTTTTCCAGTCTGGTTCTCTACTTCGTTTCTGAATTCCTTGAATTTCTCAAAAGCTTCAGATTTTTGTTTTATAAGATACACATATCTGAATCTAGAGAGATCGTCAGTGAATGTGATGAAGTACGAGAACCCACCCCTTGCATGTATAGACATCGGACCGCACACATCACTGTGTATGAGTCCCAAGAGCTCTGCTGCCCTTTCTCCATGTCCGGTGAACGGAGATTTGGTCATCTTTCCTTTGAGACAAGACTGACAAGTTTCATAAGATGAAAATTCGAACGTATTCAAGAGTCCATCTTTATGCAACTTACTTAGTCTTTTCTCTTCGATATGACCAAGTCTACAATGCTACAAGTAGGATTCGTTCGTATCTGAACTCTTCCTCTTGCATGTGTTTTGTACATTGAGAACTGTATTATGATTTAGAACATTGATACCATTACACGGTGTACCTTCTGCAACCAGTACCATATCAAGGTAAATGTTCATGATATTTCTATCAAGAACAAAGTTATATCCATCTTTATCAAGTAAAGACACCGATATTATGTTGCAAACCATAGAAGGTACAGAGTAGCAATTGTTCAAAATGATAGTATTGCCATTTGGCAACACTAGGTGATATTCACCGACGGCAGTAGCATTAACTAGTGCTCCGTTCCTTACCCTGAGGGACATATCACCAGGTGCAACTTTCCTACTTTTTCTCAGTCCCTGCAAAAAATTACAGATATGAGATCCTAATCCGGTATCAAGTACCCAGGAGGTAGGGCTGACCGAAAAGCAGTACTCAATTACAAGAACACCTGAAGTAGATGCAATACTATGCTTCTTCTTCAACCGGGTATCCTTGGAATCCATACATTCCGCTTTCCCTTGCTCATACTTATGACTATTGTCGTAAGTTATAGCCGAACCGACGTTCCCCATGTAAGTCGATGTACAACACCCCATGACTTATGGGGAGGCAGAATAATGAAAAACGATCTTGTTTTTGGCGTAAACATCGACTAACCGAGAATCTTTGCATAAACAATAACTAACAAGAAACCATAGAATAGTTAACTACTATGATAAGTGATTATACCTAAAAAACCGAGTCCTTCGTCTTGTCGTTCTCCACGTCCTCTACGGCCTTCTCTATGTAGTAGAAGATCCACCCGAGAGATTTACTACAAGCTTCACCTCTAACTTGAGGTAACTAGGTTTCTTAAATCGCTAATCTAAGTAACCTAGGTGATATAGAGAATGGTTAAGGATTAAGTAGTCTACTCTAATCCTTGGTCTCAACACATGAGAGGGGAGGATTAGGGTTTGAAGAGAGAGAGAGCTTGAGGAGAGAGAAAGTGAGCAAGAGAGTAAGATGAGATAATGATCTATCATAATATATATCAAGCATTATCATTTATCCAATAAATGAAAATAAAGGATTAATCATCATGCTTAATAAATACAAGAGAGTCATTCATCTCCATGAGTCATTAAGCATTTATGATGTATTAATGACATGGATGAATCACTCAAATGACTCACTAATCTCATTTAATGCATATGTCACCTTAACCCCCAAGTCACCATCTTCTAGAAGCTTCTCGCGCAATTACGAGAACGCCCCTCCTATCCGTGAAAATACGGAAAAACTTTTGACTGTATAAATCCAATAACCGGATACTAGAAACTGGCTTAAACCAAAGCCGGCTAGTAAAAACTGTCCGGATGTCGTACGTGCGTAAACACACGTATGCGTCCGAACCCTTGTCGTAAAACCTTACGACCTCTATATCATTTCGCCTGGAGTAGGGAAACTCTCTGTATGGGACTCTAGAGACTCGACTACTACGCTGGCAGTGGGTTTAACCACAGACCGCAAGCGGCACTAGCTGTACGTAACGGTCCCCAGGTAGATGTCGATAAGAAGGCCGATGAGGAAACCCATCCGAACCCCTACCAAGTCTGATGTGACAATCTCCGTACAGTCCGGTCTGTTCGTCTAAGATTATCGCATATCGGGCCTAGTGGGGTGGCAAGCGTCAGTCGCCTAATAGTAGTATAAGTCGTGTCGGAGTGAAGCCCATTACACCCTGAAAAACTACTGGAACCTACCAGCAAATCTCGCTTGCCCTGGCCAGGGACTTTGCGTAATGGCTCTCTGACACAGCGCGATATCAACCCCCAATACCGGGAGAGACGAATCTTGTCTAACCGCCACTGACTCCAAGTGCTCGGGACTGCACCCAACTGCTACATGTTTGCACGACTCCTTTGAGCCGTGGTAGGGTAGCAATCTAAGAACAGTAGGGCACACTCGAGGCGAAGTAGCAGTGTCAAGTCTGTGGACTATGCTGTACTCATGTCACCTGGGAACTGTTCACTGACGAGTGGTATAAAACCAACCAACAGTTTCCTGTGAATCCTGTCCGGTGTACCCATAACCTAACGAGCACCTGCATACTATCTCCAGTATGACGTACTGACGGCTGTGGGACAGACTATCTCCCCAACTGGGATGAGAAGCGTACACACTAGTCTACTCCGGAGTATCGATGCCCTGTCTCGATAATCCTACGACTAGGGACCTGAATAAGGATGTGATTGTAGACTACCGAGCCCCCACTAGTGTAACTGCCATCACAACGCTGATAGTCAAGAAAAATCCTAAGAGCTCTATCAATACATATACTCACATATTAAGATAGAAAAACCAAGTAGCATACTACCATATTTAGCAAGACTGTTATATACATGTGAATATCCCAAGCTCCCATTAAGTAATATACAAACTGGTATGATACAATAATGGCCCCTAGGGCATATACACTAACAATCTGCCACTTGCACAAAGGCCATGTACTGGTATATCGAAGACCGATGATCTCGAGTAGCCTCTCGAACTGAATCTTAGGTAGGGCCTTTGTGAATGGATCAGCAATGTTCTCTTTAGTAGCAACTCTCCGAACCTCGATCTCCCGACGATTAATGATCTCCCTGATCAGGTGATACCGCCTTAAGATGTGTCTGGACTTCTGATGGGACCTTGGTTCCTTCGCTAAAGCTATAGCTCCGTTGTTGTTGCAATACAGAGGTATTGGATCAACAATGGTAGGAACCACCTGAAGTTCTGTTAGGAACTTCTTCATCCAGACCGCTTCTTTTGCGGCATCGCAAGCAGCTATATACTCCGCTTCCATCGTCGAGTCAGCAATGGTGTCCTGCTTGGAACTCTTCCAGCACACTGCCCCTCCATTGGGGGTAAATACATAACCTGACATGGACTTGGAATCGTCCTTATCACTCTGGAAGCCGGAATCAGCATAGGCCTCCATCCTGAGGTCTTTTCCGCCGTAAACTAAGAACATCTCCTTAGTCCTCCTCAGGTACTTGAGAATGTTCTTTACTGCTATCGAGTGTTTCTCCCCTGGGTCTGACTGATACCGGCTTACCACGCTCAGTGCGTAAGCTACATCTGGTCTGTTGCACAACATCGCATACATTATAGAGCCTAACGCAGAAGCATAGGGTATAATAGACATGCGTTCCCTTTCCAAGTCAGTCTTGGGAGACATCTCTTTGGATAGGGTGATTCCGTGACAAGCCGGTAGATTACCGCGCTTAGAATCTTCCATACTGAATCTTTTCAGTACAGTGTCGATATACCTGGACTGCGAAAGTCCTACAATCCTCTTGGATCTATCACGATAGATCCGGATCCCCAGAATGTAAGAGGCATCACCCGGGTCTTTCATGGAGAACCTGTGTGACAAGAACCCTTTGACAGATTGTAGCATAGGAATGTCATTTCCTATTAATAGAATGCCATCCACGTACAAGACGAGGAATACGACAGTTCGTGCTACAACTTTACTGTATATGCACGGTTCATCTTGATTTTTGATAAAGTCGTATTCTTTGACTGTTTCATCAAAACAGATGTTCCAACTTCGTGATGCCTGCTTCAGTCCATAAATGGACTAAAGCAACTTGCATACTTTCCCGCTGCTCCCACTCTGATTGAAACCCTCTAGCTGATCCATATAGACGCACTCTTCTAATTTCCATTCAGAAAAGCCGTCTTTAGGTCCATCTGCCAGATTTCATAATCATGGAAGGCAACAATAGCAAGAAGGACCTGAATAGATTTGAGCATAGCCACTGGAGAAAAAGTTTCGTCATAGTCCAAACCAGGTCTTTGACGAAAACCCTTTGCAACAAGTCTAGCCTTATAGGTTTCCACCTGTCCATCTACACCAATCTTTTTCTTGAAGATCCATTTGCACCCTATGGATTTTACCCCATCTGGAGCAAATTCCAAAGTCCATACTTTGTTGGTGTACATGGACTCCATTTCGGTCCGCATTGCATCTAGCCATCGTACCGAGTCGCCGCTCTGGATGGCCTGCTGGAACCCAGTAGGTTCATCATCATCTATGATGCAATCCTCTCTATCCCCATCTATGAGAAAACCGTAGTATCTCTCAGGCGGATGAGACGGCCTACTACTCCTGCGGAGGGGTGCGGGAATGTCATGTTCTTCTTGAACTACTTGTTCTACCAAACTTTCAGTATTAGTTTGTGGTTCTGGAATTTCTTCCAGTTCTATTTCGCTCCCACTTATTTCCTTTTCTAAAAACTGCTGTTCTAGAAAATGGGCATTACGAGAAACAAAAACCTTTTGTTCCTCTACGTAATAGAAATAATATCCCTTGGAGTTCTTTGGATATCCCATAAATTTACACTTTACTGATCGTGCCTTGAGCTTTTCCACATGCTGCTTTTTAACAAAAGCTGGACATCCCCAAACCTTCATATGCTGAAGATGGGGTTTCTTCCCACTCCACATCTGATATGGGTAGTAGGCACAGTCTTGGTAGGAGCCCTGTTCAGAAGATATGGCGCTGAATCTAGCGCATAACCCCAAAAAGACCGCGGTAACTCAGCATTACTCATCATGGAACGTACCATATCCAATAGGGTTCGATTCCGTCTCTCCGATACACCGTTATGCTGTGGAGTGTATGGAGGAGTAAGCTGGGTGAGAATTCCTTTCTCTTTTAGGTAACCTAGGAACTCGGCACTCAAGTATTCACCATCTCGATCAGATCTTAGTGTCTTGATACTTTTGCCGGTTTGGTTTTCTATTTCATTCTTATACTCTTGGAATTTCTCAAAATCCTCGGATTTATGTTTCATCAGATAAATGAGTCCGTACCTTGAGTAATCATCCGTGAAAGTAATGAAATAGGAAAAACCATCTCTTGCATGTGTAGACATTGGACCACATACATCGCTGTGTATGAGTCCTAAGAGCTCGCTCGCTCTTACTCCATATCCAGTAAATGGAGTCTTTGTCATCTTTCCATTGAGACAAGATTGACAAGTGTCATAAGTTTGATATTCGAACGAGTCCAAATATCCTTCTCTATGTAACTTAGTCAATCTTCTCCCATTGATGTGACACAGTCTACAATGCCATAAGAAAGCTTTATTTAAATCTGGAGACTTTCTTTTTAGTGTGTTCTGGACATTGAAAATTTAGAGTTGGTTTAACACATATATACCGTTTTCCAGTGTACCTGACCCAATCAAACTATGATTAAGGTGGATGTTAACAACACCATATCCAAACGTGAAATCATAACCTTTATTTGATAACAAGGAAACATATATGATATTACACGTTAAGCTGGGTACACAAAAACAGTTATGTAAAACCAAAATGTGTCCACTCGTCAATCCCAGATGATAATCCCCTACGGACACAGCTCCCACGCTAGCTCCGTTAGCAACCATCAGGGTCATATCACCTTCTTTCAGGACTCTACAGTTTCTCAGTGCCTGCAATGAATTGCAAATATGAGATCCTGATCCGGTATCCAATATCCAGGAAGTAGAGTTGATTGAAAGACAATTCTCAATTACAAACACACCTAAAGTCGAAGACACAGCTGTAGGGTTCCTAGGCACACTCAAGAGGTTCCACAAGGCATCAACCATACCAAACAAAAATTTTCCGGTGCCGACAAACCCTAAACTGGATCGTTAACTAGAAGTAAAGGCGAAACTACATGCAAGCAAACAACTTTGCTAATAAGTGAAAGGAAATACAACCTTTGTAGATCCGCTCCACCATTTCTTTAGCTCCGTGTTGACGTCCCTCCGCTGCGATCATCGGATCCCGGACTCTAGCGATGGTTTCGTCGGAGAAATGATCGGGCTAGGTCATTGTCTTCGAGGCCGAAGATGATCTACGTCGAGGCGACTCAAAATCAAGCTCCATCTTCACTAGGTCAAGAAACTTGTGAAGAAAACACCCTCTACTACATGGCAAGTGATAGAGGATGAAGAAATAGGAAGTGGGTTCACTTTAGAATTGGATTTCTCACTCTTTTACTCATAGCACCATTGTTGGTAGCAAGGTTCTTTTTTCTTGAAGAAGAAGAAGAAGAAGAAAAAGAATATGATGATCATCATAAAAATCAATTGATTAATAATAATAAATCAAGTGATCTTATCATAATGCAACCTTGGGTTAGTTTAACAAGTGTAGAGAATAAACTAGGGTCTTGGTAAATGGTTAGGGTTAAGGCAAAAGACAAAATGGTAGACTTATTCAAAACTTCATGAAGCTTCAACAACAAAACAAAGAAAGCCACCATATTTGTTTCTTGCCAAAAGAAATAAATAAATAAATAAATGAGTAAATCAAACCCTAACCATTAACCTAATCATAGTTTAAAGCATACACTAACCCAAGTTTGCATGTATCATCAAACATGCTACAAACTAGTGCACAAAACTATATCATATATACAATGTGCACATCAAGTGAGAAAATCCATCTTAAGTGAACAAATACTAGTTAATGTAAAGTAATATATCAAATATATAATTATACATTAAATCATTAAATCAACACTTGATTTAATGATCCGGTCATATAACATATGACCGACTAATATCCAATGTATCGACTTATCGAATCAATCCTCGATTCGATAACTTGGTTATATCGCATACAACCAATCGATACATTCATCGCGAGAATAGAATACGGTATCACATACACGCATTATTCTCGGTCCCGCACATATCTCATATGCGCTCCTATTTCGTTTCGCTTGAGCCAGGAAACCTCTGTGTAGGACTCTAAAGACTCGTCAATACGCCGGCAGTAGGTGATGATCATATCAAACACCCACAAGCCGCAAGCGGTCTGCTAAACGTAACGGCCACCCGGGTATTGAGCGATCAGAAGATCAACGAGCAAGCCCGCTCACACTCCTGTGAATCCAATCAGTAACACTACCGCACATTCCGGTCTGTTCGTCTGATATGTCGCATATCTCGCCTAGGGGTGGTAAACGTCAGACCCTAATAACTCGATAAGTCGTGTCAATATGAGGGTCATAACGGGTCAAGAAACTACTGGTAACACTTACCAGTAAATCCCAAAAACAGCCTTGGCCAAGGACTTCCTGTTATAGCCTATCGAGCACTGCGCAACATCAACTCCCTATACCGGGAGAGACGAAACCCCTCCTATCGCTCATTGCCTCCATGTGACTCGGGACTGTACCTAAAAACCACAGTTTTGCACGCCCTCTTCGACGTGGTAAGGTGGAAATCAAAGCACAGTGGGAATCACACAAGACTCTATGACGATCTCGGGTATACAGACTAACCTGTACCAGTGTCACCAGAGAACTGCCATCTGACGTAAGGTATATGTTGGAGATAGTGCCCTCAGAGTCAATTATTAGGTCACAGGTACGTGATTGCAATGATTGATGGATGACTTATCCCGGTAGGACAGTCTTACTCGAGATGATAGTATGCTATCTGGTTTACCTTTATCATCGTGTATTGTTTTAGGTGACCTGACAAGTTGCTATTACACGTTGGTAGAGCCCCTAGGATTCTTGCTTGACCACCAGCAGTATGAGGGCGATCAGATAAGTGGGAGCTGGGGTCTATAAGCATATCCTTAAATGGTCCCTAGTCGTGTGAGTTTCGAGACAGGGCATCGATACTCCAGAGTAGACTAGTGTATACAGTCGAGACCCCGACAAGGGGCGGTGGCCAGTCTCACAAGCCACTGGTGTCAGTTGGATCACCTAAGATGTATACAGGTGCTCATTGGGTTATGAGTACACCGGACAGGACTCGCCGGGAACATGCCAGTTGGTCATATACCAGACGTCAGATGGCAGTTCCCAGGTGACATGTGTGCAGGTTAGTTCATCGACCTGGGGATCGTCATTTGTCTCGTGTGAGTTCCCACTGTACTTTGATTACTACCCTACCACGGCTCAAAGGAGTCGTGCAAACAGGTTTTAGTTGGGTACAGTCCCGAGCCACATGGAGGCAGTGAGCGTATCTTCAGGGGTTCGTCTCTCCCGGTATTGGGGGTGAGGTCGTGCTGTGTCTAGGAGAGCCATTACACGAAGTCCTTGGCCAAGGCAAGGAGATTTACTGGTAGGTATTCCAGTAGTATCTCAGGGTGTTCTGGGCTACACTCCGACACGACTTGTACCGCTTTTGGGGGTCTGACTTTTACCAACCCCCTAGGCCCGCCATGCGATGCTCATAGACGAACGGACCGGACTGTACGGATATTGTCACTGACAGGCTCAGTAGGGTTGTCAGGCTGAGTTCGCTCACAGACGTCCCTTTTAGTCAATACCTGGTAGCCCGTTACGTATTGGCTTATACCTCTGATGTGCTAGTGGTTAAATCCACAACCAAGGTGTTGACGAGTCTTTAGAGTCCCCCACATTCAGTTACTAAGCTTTCGGGCGAAAGGTTGTAGAGGCCGTATGGAGATATGGCAAGGTCCGATCAGATACGTTCGGTATTGCACGGATCAGGATAGGACAGTTTGTACTACAGGCCGTATGGGTATATGGCAGGGTTCGATCAGATAAGTGCGGTATTGCTCGGATCAGGATCGAACGGATAATACTAGCCGGCTTTGGTTTAAGCCGGATCCTAGTATAGTACAGTGTAGATTTTGTCTCATTGCATTTGTATTTCGGTCGGAATACAAATGCGGGTGTGTATGCACAGTATCGGGGTTTTTCCTGTAATTTATAACGGGACCAGTTTTCTGGAGTTGCCGGTTTGCTTTTCGTTTCGGCCGATTTCCTTTGTATCGTTCATTGGCCGAAGTTTGGTGGAGGAGGGCTTATTTGCATTGTTGCAAATGAGTGTTTGTGGAGGGGGTTCTTTGCTTATATTTGTATCATGATGGTTTCATGATGGAGCCGATCCTTTGACTCTTTCTTTTCCATCATGACTTGACTTTTGGCTCATCATGGTTGTTGATGATGAGGTTGGTGGTAGGTGGTTGAGTGTGGGTTTTGATTTGGTGATCATTGCTTTTCATGATAACCATTCCTCTCTCTCTCTCTTGCTTGATATGAGAAAGGCTCCCATTATTTTTGAGACTCTCCCTCATTCTCACTCTCCTTCTCCTCTAGTGGAGGCCCGCCATTTTTTGGGCAAGGGCTGTCCAAGTTTTTGAGGGTGGAAATCTTGTTCATTTCATGCTCCAAAAAACCCCCTAGTTCCTCCACATAATTCTTGTATCATCCCTCCACCAAAATGGCATCTCCATGAACCCCAAAGTGAGACTTGAGTCCTACACAATATTCTACAGCGAATCTTGGGCATGTCGACTAGCCTGCTTCGTGCCCGAGTTGCCTCGGCATTGAGGTGGGAGCCCGTAAAAGAAGTAGGCAATGTGGTGCACTTCCGGCGACAAGGAGGAGACGGGACATTCCGCAGGAGATCGAGACGACGACGAGAAGACCGGAGGACTCGGATCTGTCGGTAAATCTCTCCTCCCTTTCTTTTAGATAGCTAGGACTAGTTAGTGGTTCGATCCGGGTATTAGTGCGCGGCGGTTTGCCAGTTCAAGAAAATTAAAGTTTATCACCGCTTCCGCATTTGGCCGTCGGATTGACGGCCGGGGCGCCGCCGTGCACTTACAGTGGTATCAGAGCCTCGCCATTAACTTAGTCTAGCTTTGTGTAATGTGTTTGCATTTCCGATCGATAAAAAAGTTTCAAAACCGTGTTTTTCAAAGTGACAGTTTTCTGTTGAAATTTTTTAGTCTCCAAAATTTTTTTCAGGTTATATAAAATTGATGTACTGGAGATTACAAGGATACTGTAGAAATTCGACAGGGTCAGTCGACAGTGGAGGTGCAGAACCGCGGCCAAAACCCCCTTTGGGCCGCGGTTCCGCCGCGCACTGTGCAGATCCCTGCACCAAATTTCTACAGTGTCTTTGTGGGCTTAAAATATGGGTTTTGGAATATTAAATTTGGGCCCAGATTTTCTTGATGTGCTACAGTAGTACTTGGGGGCCCACTTGTTAAAGTTTGATCGATCGGATATTTTAAACACATTATTTCACAGTATTTACATTATATCTGCGACCGTGAATGTCACTTGAGCGGTAAATCCGGTCTAACTGCTATAGCCCAGTTAGACGGATTTGCGAACGTGACTTTCATGTTGATGTTCTGTTTTTGCTGTGATGTTGCGGTTCGGTCGTGGGGGATAGCCTGGATGCAATGCTAGTACAGTTGTGGTTGTATTATGTACATTTGATATTGCGGGGCGAGCGTCCGACATGTGGACTGCCATCACTGCCTGATTTTATTATTATTTTGGGGCACGACCTGGTTGCGGTCGATGTACCCGTTGTATGTATATTTTACTTTCTGTACTAGGATTACCCCGCGGAGGGGTGCACGGATAGACGGGTTCTAGAGGGCAACAAGCCCGCACCTCATGGCATTGAGACGGAGGGGGCTTCACTCTAGGATTGGCGGGCTATTCGCCGCACTCGTAGGGGGTACAGGTTGACCCAGGAGGGGTGCCTAAGTTACCGGATTCCGTGAAGTGCTGGGTGGTCCATTCACGGTGCTGAAGGGGGCTGCCTCGCTTCAGGTTTTGGCGGGTGACTTGCCGTGTCCGTAGGGGTCTAGGATTTCATTGCACAGGCTATCCACACGACCAGGGGAACGTCGGGTTTCAGTGGCTCTGTGAAACCCGGGGATCCCAGATATCTGTAATGTTTCTGTGATGCTGTTCATTCTCTGTGATGTTGCATTTTATCACGCCTTGAGCGAATATAATATATTGGTATATATATTAGTAGATGTTGTATATGTTTTACATCCGCGCTAGTCCAGTCCCCGCTCTGTCGTTAGTTAGCTAACCTAACGGGTAATGACGGGACCCAGTGGCGAATGCGGATGGCATATACGTACATCAGTATATTTTCGTTCTTTTTGGTGTGATCAATTGATGGGACTGCATTGATTCGGATCAATGCAAGTTAAAACAAACCTAATCTGATGTTGTTGGAACACTTTTCAAAAGCTGTTATTGCAAGGACGTTCACTTTTGTTTTGCATCGTGATATTCAGTTAGAATATCCTGCTCCTCAGTCGACGAGGCAAGGGCCGAGATCCCTTCACCGGGAGTGACCCCTTGGACAAAAGTTTGCGTCAGGGCATTAACTTCACTATAGCCGATTACTTTTGCTTTGCATCGCGGTATTCATTTGGAATATCCTGCACCCCATTTTACGGGGAAAGAGCCGAGATCCCTTCTCCGGGAGTGACCTCTTTAGCAACGGTTTTCGTCACTATATTTTTAAAAGCTATCCGTTCCTTCAACGATATCAAGTTCTTTACGTTAAAGGTTTTTGCCAGAAACCATTCGTAGCCCTCCGTCGTTTTATATGGGTAGTCAATAGTATTCAAGCTGTGTTTGTTGGCCAAAGTCAAGACACAGTGTTTGGTAGCTGTTGGTTATTCATATGCAGCATAGATAGATGCGTTGGTTTGGAACAGTCGTATAACCTTGTTGGCCAAAGTCAAGGGCTTGTGCGGGTGGATTCGAATCAACCTGGAGAATGACGGGTAGAACTTGACATGTGACTTATGATTTGTTGGCCAAAGTCAAGGTCATAAGAGCATGGGGCAGAAATCACATCGGG
This sequence comes from Agapanthus africanus, assembly GCA_030015575.1. Taxonomy (NCBI): domain Eukaryota; kingdom Viridiplantae; phylum Streptophyta; class Magnoliopsida; order Asparagales; family Amaryllidaceae; genus Agapanthus; species Agapanthus africanus. Next base: position 88,962,886 of record CM057351.1, on the reverse strand, counting down.
AGTTTCAAAAGAACTGAAACTTTCCAGATATGCGCATACCTTCTGGAGTGTGATGACGTGAGCGGATTCCGTCACGTTGTCATGCGATGAGAGTTGGATCCCGATTCCCACTGATGAGTTAGTTTGCTCCTCGGGTGACCCCGACTAATTCTTCTTTCAGGTTTGGAGGAGAATTTGAGGTACAGTGGGAGGTTTCCAGATTAGATAAATTAGTAACCATTCTGATCTAGGTTAGAGTGCACGCTGAGTGTTTCTTTTCTCTCTCTCTTTGGCAGCGACCATTGACCCGACCCTAAGACTATGACTCAGTGACCAAGTTGACCGAACCTTCTTAACACTGGCTTTTGGATTGTCAGAGTTGCAAACCTCATTGCCACTCCTACTTTTACCCTTTTCTCCAGGACACCCCGTTTTACTATGAACATCCACTTCCTTTGGACAAAACCATCGTATGGTTAGATACGAACTCGAAAGAATTTATTCGAGGATGGTTTCAGGTTCTGGAGAAAACGGATAGGATTATTCAGTTGTCTTTTCCTTTTACCCTCTCTCAGGTTACGAGTACTCCTTGGTTTAGGGGTAGTACACCTATTACGCAAATTGGATTGTCTTCTTCTAAACCTTAGGCTGGTGCCGACCGGTAGGGAATGAAGAAAACCAATTAGCATAACGATGGTGTGCAGAAGGTATTAAGTTAAGACAAAGCTAGGGATTAGTAAGAGGGCAACGTAAATTGCGACTGATATTCACGATCAAACCAAGTATTCCTTCGCCAATCCTAAATCACCTTTGTATTTCTCCAGGACACTCCGTATCACTACGAAGATCCACAGTTTATTGGATACTCCATCGTATGGTTATATACGAACTCGAAAGGAACTTGTTCCAGTTCGGGGATGGATTCTGGTCCAGGAGAAATAGGAATAAGGTTTATTCGGTTGTATTTTATCTTCACCCTCTCTCTCATTGCGAGTGTTCCTAGGATTGGGACAGTACACCCATTATGCTTATTGGATAGTCTTCTTCCAAACCATAGGCTGGTGTCGAACGGTAGGGAAGGAAGAAAACCATTTGGCCTAAAGGGGTGTACAGAAGGTAAAGACTAAAGGCATATGAAGGGATTTGGAGAGGTGGCAAAGAACTATACGGTTACAGTCGTGAATCTGGAAGAGGCATTACTAGGAATACCGGGATACCCCATTGAAACATTTCAATGTTTCAATTTCACTGTGTAATGTTAAAAGAAAACTGATTTCCCGATTAGATACTTGCTCCAGGGTATGTATTTACCATGTATGATTCTCACATCTGTATGGTTTTACAGATGATGAGTGGGAGTAAGTTATTGGGAATTGGGTGGTCATACTCATTGTATCGGGATTCGTTGTAATCAGTGATATTTGAGGAAATCACCTGGGCTGTTTGCCGATCGGAAAATATTTGGTTTTGAATATCCGCTTTTATGCACCAATTTCAAATTGATATATCTGTACGTCTATTTTCATAGAGTGAGATATACCTTTCTGAAATTATGTCTATGACATTTACCTATATCAGTGGATGGTTAGGTAAGGAGCATTAAACAGCGGTGTAATTCTTCTTAACCATAAGTACAGTTTTCAACCTACGACACACAGTGAATGAGTTATCAGACTCAAGGGACTTATACAGAGTATTGTATGTTGTCCAGGGTCCATCAGGACAGAGGGGTTGGTCCTCGTACTATATTCGGTTTACTTATGACTTCTCTAGTTTTTAGACAGGTGTTTCGTGGAAACACAGGGTCCAAATTTTGAGAAGTTATAGGTATTTGAATAGAGTAGAGAACCAGGTGTAGCAAGTATCGGGATTCTTCAAAGCAATCGAAGATGTAGACACTTGTGCATGGTATTCAGTTGATAGTAATGATAAAGAGATCTTGCTTCTCTTTCAGGTTACTCATAATTGGAAGCATTCCTAAGTTGAGTAACGCTGATCGGCCTCCTTCCATTTTTAGTTGACATGCACTGGAGACAGCTGCATGATTTGAATCTGGTTCAATTAAATCAGTGCCTCTGGTCCTATATGGGATATAGAACAGTTCGTATCTTAACGATGTTATGGTACGGGGAGTTGCCTGGCTTATGATTAAAACCAGACATTGGACAACTCAAGGCATGTTTCTGTAATGGATGTTTGTGGGTTGACCCAGGCTATGACGAGGGTTGATTTTCTACCATCTGGATGAACAATAGCAATACTGTTCTAGACTCGCCACAGTTTTATTAAAAATGGATTTTTTCAGAAAACAGTAGTGGGAGTATGGTAGAACTGGAAGTGATTCCAGAACCACAAACGATTACTGAAGATTTGATAAGGAACCTAAAGATTCAATCTGGATTGACATTCCATTGGCCACTCCGCAGATAAGGTGGGTAAATTCAGGCACCCGAGAGGTACTACGGTAGCCTCAAGGACGGTGACAGGGAAGTTCTTGTTTACCCGCAATTACCATTGCTGTTGTTCCAGGCTGCGAGACCCGGCGGGAGGATGAGTATAGCGTCGTTCTAAACTGGTTTTAGAAGTGTACGTCTATATGACTCTGCCAGAGGGTTGTCGTAGTCAGTGGGAGCAGCGGAAGCATTGGTGGACAGGTTGCTTATGTCTATTTATAGACCAAAGCAGATGTAGCGGAGATAGATCATCTTTTTCTGACGTGACAGTCATGGGTTTGACTTCATCAGAATAGGGGATGGATCTGTTGAGAAGGTAGTAGGGTGTGATGTCATGGTATTTGGATGACATACACAGAGTAGGAAAAGAAACTCCTATACTACGATCGGTTATACTTTGGTCGTCACACAGTGGTTTCTCCACAATAGGACTTGGACATTATATCAGACATACTGGTTACTAGATCTATGGTTTTAGATCTAGATTTGGGTGGTTTCCCAATCAGGGTACTTAGACAGCATTCTAAGAGTATTTAGAATGGACGACTCCTGGCATGGTGGTGTACCTGCAGGTGACGGAGTCACCCTCTCTAAAGGTGTCTTACAGACTAATGTAGAGAGGGATGTGCATGATTGGCAGATCACTTGCTCAGGGAATTGAGTCAATCATGAGATGTCAAGTACCACACCAGATGTTGTTCTTGCACTAGATGCAATAAGTTGATATTGATCCAATCCTGGAGGAACAGTCGGAAGCAGTTTTAGAACATAAGTGGATGTTCTAGGGATATGATAACGACAGCCTCATTCGGGAAATAGTTATCATTCCAGGCTTCCAAGGTGACATGGACGACAAGGAGGTTGTCAGAGTTATAGTTTTTCCTTCTGATGAGGGGCAGTATTTTGGACAGGTGATCCAAGGCAATACTGAGGGAGGCATGGCGCAGGATACTGATTAAGTTCAGTTGACGATACAGTCTAAGAAGTTTGGATTTGGAGTTCATTTATGAGCTATGTCCCATCAGACATCCAGACACATTCTAAGACAGGTATTGCTCATTTCGGGAGATGGGTTTCTCCGCGAACTTGAGATATAGAGAGACATGGAAGGAGACAACAAAGCGGATCCACTCACTAAGGCTATTCCTCGAATGCAATAGTTTCTCAAACGGGCTTTGTGAGACTGACTAGTAGAGGAGTTGGGTGTTCGGTATCACACGGGCTGTGAGTATGCGACATCGCAATAATTAGCCTTGAGTGCAAGTGGGAGATTGTTGGAGATAGTGCCCTCAGAGTCAATTATTAGGTCACAGGTACGTGATTGCAATGATTGATGGAGGACCTATCCCGGTAGGACAGTCTTACTCGAGATGATAGTATGCTATCTGGTTTACCTTTATCATCGTGTACTGTTTTAGGTGACCTGACAAGTTGCTATTACACGTTGGTAGAGCCCCTAGGATTCTTGCTTGACCACCAGCAGTATGAGGGCGATCATATAAGTGGGAGCTGGGGTCTATAAGCATATCCTTAAATGGTCCCTAGTCGTGTGAGTTTCGAGACAGGGCATCGATACTCCAGAGTAGACTAGTGTATACAGTCGAGACCCCGAAGAGGGGCGGTGGCCGGTCTCACAAGCCACTGGTGTCAGTTGGATCACCTAAGATGTATACAGGTGCTCATTGGGTTATGAGTACACCGGACAGGACTCGCCGGGAACATGCCAGTTGGTCATATACCAGACGTCAGATGGCAGTTCCCAGGTGACATGTGTGTAGGTTAGTTCATCGACCCGGGGATCTTCATTTGTCTCGTGTGAGTTCCCATTGTACTTTGATTACTACCCTACCACGGCTCAAAGGAGTCGTGTAAACAGGTTTTAGTTGGGTACAGTCCCGAGCCACATGGAGGCAGTGAGCGTATCTTCAGGGGTTCGTCTCTCCCGGTATTGGGGGTGAGGTCGTGCTGTGTCTAGGAGAGCCATTACACGAAGTCCTTGGCCAAGGCAAGGAGATTTACTGGTAGGTATTCCAGTAGTATCTCAGGGTGTTCTGGGCTACACTCCGACACGACTTGTACCGCTTTTGGGGGTCTGACTTTTACCAACCCCCTAGGCCCGCCATGCGATGCTCATAGACGAACGGACCGGACTGTACGGATAATGTCACTGACAGGCTCAGTAGGATTGTCAGGCTGAGTTCGCTTACAGACGTCCCTTTTAGTCAATACCTGGTAGCCCGTTACGTATTGGCTTATACCTCTGACGTGCTAGTGGTTAAATCCACAACCAAGATGTTGACGAGTCTTTAGAGTCCCCCACATTCAGTTACTCAGCTTTCAGGCGAAAGGTTGTAGAGGCCGTATGGAGATATGGCAAGGTCCGATCAGATACGTGCGGTATTGCACGGATCAGGATAGGACAGTTTGTACTACAGGCCGTATGGGTATATGGCAGGGTTCGATCAGATAAGTGCGGTATTGCACGGATCAGGATCGAACGGATAATACTAGCCGGCTTTGGTTTAAGCCGGATCCTAGTATAGTACAATGTAGATTTTGTCTCATTGCATTTGTATTTCGGTCGGAATACAAATGCGGGTGTGTATGCACAGTATCAGGGTTTTTCCTGTAATTTATTATGGGACCAGTTTTCTGGAGTTGCCAGTTTGCTTTTCGTTTCGGCCGATTTCCTTTGTATCGTTCATTGGCCGAAGTTTGGTGGAGGAGGGCTTATTTGCATTGTTGCAAATAAGTGTTTGTGGAGGGGGTTCTTTGCTTATATTTGTATCATGATGGTTTCATGATGGAGCCCATCCTTTGACTCTTTCTTTTCCATCATGACTTGACTTTTGGCTCATCATGGTTGTTGATGATGAGGTTCGTGGTAGGTGGTTGAGTGTGGGTTTTGATTTGGTGATCATTGCTTTTCATGATAACCATTCCTCTCTCTCTCTCTTGCTTGATATGAGAAAGGCTCCCATTATTTTTGAGACTCTCCCTCATTCTCACTCTCCCTCTCCTCTAGTGGAGGCCGGCCATTTTTTGGGCAAGGGCTGTCCAAGTTTTTGAGGGTGGAAATCTTGTTCATTTCATGCTCCAAAAAACCCCCTAGTTCCTCCACATAATTCTTGTATCATCCCTCCACCAAAATGGCATCTCCATGAACCCCAAAGTGAGACTTGAGTCCTACACAATATTCTACAGCGAATCTTGGGCACGTCGACTAGCCAGCTTCGTGCCCGAGTTGCCTCGGCATTGAGGTGGGAGCCCGTAAAAGAAGTAGGCGATGTGGTACACTTCCGGCGACAAGGAGGAGACGGGACATTCCGCAGGAGATCGGGACGACGACGAGAAGACCGGAGGATTCGGATCTGTCGGTATATCTCTCCTCCCTTTCTTTTAGATAGCTAGGACTAGTTAGTGGTTCGATCCGGGTATTAGTGCGCGGCGGTTTGCCAGTTCAAGAAAAATTAAAGTTTATCACCGCTTCCGCATTTGGCCGTCGGATTGACGGCCGGGGCGCCGCCGTGCACTTACAGTATAATACCATCTGGGAGTTCTCGGCGAGTCCGTCCAGTGTACCCAGTCTCCACTGAGCACCCGTATATCATCTCTGATGTCAAACACCAATGGATATGGGATCATCCATCGCCCATCTATATGGGCCGAGAAGCTACACGCTAGTCTACTCTGGTATATCGATGCCCCGTCTCTATACACCCACGACTAGGGACTTTGAAGGATGTACTTATGGACTACCACGTCCCCACTAGTATGATCCGCATCATAGTCCAGGTAGTCAAGTACACATCCTAAGGGCTTTACCAACATGTAACAGAGAGACAATCAGTGTACACGTTAAAGTAAAGAGTAACCAGATAGCATACTATCATATCGAGCAAAAAAATCATCCCTATATATGTCCAAGCATCCACTACAATATACCTCCTATGTATAGTAATGGCCTCTAGGGCATACATATAACTAACAATCTCCCACTTGCACTAGGGCTATCTGATAGCAGTGGTTGAAGTATCTCATACTCAATCATCCCATAAAAGTATCTCTCTGGGGAAAGGCCTTTCGTGAGTGGATCCGCCGTGTTGTCCTCTGAGTCTACTCTCCTAACCTCGATCCCCTGGAGATCAACCATCTCCACGATCAGGTGATACTGCCTAAGAATATGTCTGGATCACTGATGGGACGGTCGTTCCTAGGCGTAAGCCACAACTCCATTGTCACACAATGGGAGGAACGAAGTTCATCTCATGAACTAATATACACCTAGACTGCCTCTTTGGTAGCATCTTTGGTAACGATGTATCTTGCCTTTAATCGTCTAGTATGCCACGGTATCTAGCTTGGAACTCTTCCAGCATACCGTCCCTTTACTGAGGGTAAAGACAATGCCTGTGACTGACTTTCAGTCGTCCTTATCACACTGGAACCTTTCCAGCGATTCTCCCCAGGATCTATTGATACCTTCTCACTACAACTAGTGAGTATCCTAACATCCAATTTGATATATCTCATAGATCCATAAATAAGGATTTAGGAGGTATCACTTTGATCCTATATGGAGAATCCTTGTGATAAGCGGAGATTGACCGAGCGTAGCATAGGAAACTCCTTCCCTATCAAGAGTATGTCATCCACGTACTCTACGAGGGTCACCAGCATACTCCCTACTACCTTTTTGTATATACAAGGTTCATCTACCATTTTGATGATGTCAAACTCTTTGACTAATCTCATCAAAACAGATGTTCCAACTCCGCGATGCCTGCTTTATCACATAAAACATCTTGCACACGTTTCTGCTGCTCCCACTGTCTGTGAAGCCCTCTGACTGTGTACTTATAGACTATCTCTTCTAAATCTTTATTTAGAAAAGCAGTCATGACACCCAACCGCCAGATATCGTAGCCATGGTATGTAGCTGTGGCAAGTAGGATCTGGATGGACTTAAGCATAGTTACTTAGAAAAGGTTTCATTATAAACCATATCTGGTCAATGATGCAAACCTTTAACAAGTCTAGCTTCGAAAGTCTCAACTTTTCCATGTACACCAAGTAATCTTCTCAAGATATACTTGCTCCTGATGGGGATTTAACCCTTCAGATAAAGCAACCAAAGTCCACACTTTGTTGGTGTATAAGGATTCCATCTCAGATCGATAAGCATCCAGCCATTCTTACAGAGTCCCACTCCTGATGGCCAGCTCAAAACTAGTTGGGTCATCATCTCATGATGCAATTCTCGCTCCCACTGTCATTGAGAAACCGGAGTATCTCTCAGGTGGGTGAGGAAACCTACTAGATCGGCGGAGAGGCTGAGGTTCGTTGGTTGCTATCGAATCCATTGGTTCTACCAAATCAACAGCTGCAGTTTGTATAGCTGGAACTGTTTCCAGTTCTACCTCATAACCAATAATTTCTTCACAAGAAATTCCCTTTCACAAAGGTGGCATGCTGAGAAACAGAACATTTTTGTTCCTCGGTTAGGTAGAAGATATTCCCTTGCGTATGCTTGGGATATCCAACAAACTTCCACAGATCTGACTTTTCCTCGAGCTTGTCCGGATTTTGCTCTTTAGACATAGGCCGGACAACCCCAAATCTTAACTGACTTAAGAGATGGGCTCTGCCCTTTTCATATCTCATATGAAGTGGTAGGAAAATGATTTGGTCGGAACCCTATTCAATAGGTATGCAACTTCATAAGTGCATAACTCCCTAAAAGGAAAAAGGAAACTCAGTAATACTCATCATAAAGCGCACCATATCATATAGGGTGTGATTGCTCTGCCCCGATACACCGACGTGCTGTGGTGTATACGGAGGAGTAATGCTGAGAGAGAATCTCATTCTTAGAATAGTCCTCGAATCCCGTGCTCAAGTATTCTCCTCCTCGATCACATCAAAGGACATAATACTTTTACCCGTTTTTGGTTCTCTACTTCTAAATTATATTCTGTGAATATCTTAAAAGGTTCGGACTTGTGTTTCAACAGGAACATAGGTCTGAATCTCGAGAGATCATCAGAGAACTTAATGAAGTACAAAGAACCGGTCTTGGCATTTGTGGACATGGGACCTTTCATACATCAGCATGTATCAATCCTAAGAGTTCAATAACTCTTTCTCTGTTTCCAATAAACAGAACTATGGTCATCTTATCTCTGTGACATGACTGGCAAGTTTCACAAGATGTAAATTCAAACTAATTTAAATATGCATCTATATGTAACTTAGCTAGTCGGGTCGCATTGACATGACCTAGTCTACAATACCTCAAGTAGGATTTGTTCATTTCTGAACTCTTCCTCTTGTGTGTGTTCTGTATAGTAAGAACTGTGGTTTGATTTAGAACGTCAATGCTTTTAGATAACCTGCCTGAACCGATCAACTCTTGATATAGGAAATGTTCAAAACATTATCTAACAATACAAAATTTTATCTTTCTTTACTAATAAAGAGACTGATATGATTTTGTATATCAGGTTCGGTATCTAATAACATTTGTTCAGAATCAATGTATTCAGGTAATACATAGTGACAGTGACCAACAGACCTGGCTGCAACACTTGCACCGTTTTCTGCCTCATGAAACTTATCACCCATACTCGGTTCTTTACCTTTCTATAGCCCATGTAACAAATTACATATGCGGGATCCTGATCTGGTATCACATACCCAGGATGTAAAGGATACTGAGAAACAGTTCTTTGTAATGAACACACCGGAAGATGATGCATCAACATGCACTTTTTTCGTTTGGGCGGCACGGGAATTCTGGTAATCCCCTAATTCCTGCTCTGTCTTATAACAATTATAAGTTGGAGCGGGACCAACGTTCCCCAGCTCAGTATAACAAGCGGGTTCGGTCAATATATCCGTTTTATTATCTTGATTAAGGCATGATATGGTCGCTACCTGGAGAGAGAGAAGAAAACACTCTGCGTGAGCTCTTGCAAGATCAGATTGGTTATTATTTTATCTAATCAGGATGGCTCCCACTGTTTTTATCAAATCTTCCTTCAAACCCTAAAAGGAAAGACTAGCCGGGATTAATTACACGCTACAAGTTCGCCAATCTTTCAGCCAGGCCAGTGTCGGTACTTTGAGGGAGGTTCCCCGTGCTTTCGCACGGACCTAATTAAAGTAAACCTCGTTTTCCCAGAGACGTAACCCCGTTGACACCTTTCTAGACACCTACTTGATCGGCTAATTGTAATGTGTAAAACTCTCCCAGGAGTAACAATTACTCGCAGTGGGTATCGGGATCCAACTATCTCATAGAAGGTATGCAATCTCATTGCAAATTTCAACACTTGAAATTCCCGATAATTTTTCCCCTAACCTCCTATGACCATGACAAAGGCCAACAAACCATAGGATGCTAGTCAAGTTCAACCCGTCATTTCCTGATTGAATTAAACCCACCCGCATGACCCTTGACAAAGGCCAACAAGGTCGCACGACTACCCTAACCCAATCTGCATCATATGCATAAGCAGATAAGCACTAGTCAGCTACCGCACACTACACCTTGACAAAGGCCAACAAACGCAGCACGAATACTAACTACTACTTATCTGAAATGACGGAGGGCTACGACAGGTTTTTCTGAAAACCTATTGCGTAATGAACTTGATATCGTTGTAGAATCAAATAATTTTAAATTGGAGTGTTTTTTAGGCTTTTCTAGTTTTGCTAAAGAGGTCACTCCCGGTGAAGGGATCGTCGGCCATTTCCTCATCGAATAAGGTGCAGGATATATCATATATACCACTGTGCTAAGCAAGAACTATAGGAGCAATCAAAAGACAAACCGAGGGTTGTAGCATCTGCCAGTTATTGCTAAAGGAGTCACTCCCGGTGAAGGGATCTCGGTCCTTGCCTTATCGAATAAGGTGCGGGATGTTCTACAAGGAACACCGCGATGCAAAGCAAGAACTGTAGCTACCTGTTTTGGAAAATTTCATTCCACAACATCTTTTAGGTTTCTTTTCTTTCATTAATCATATTAATGAAGTCCCATCATTTATGTCACCTAAACATTACAGATAAATACGACGTACACTTATGCCATCCGCATTCGCCTCGATGTCCCCTCGTGCACCGTTAGGTTAGGTAACTAACGGCAGAGCGGGGCAGGGCTAGCGCGGGTGTAAAACATAAGTAACGCCAATATAATATATCATATATACTATATACAGTATTTATCATAGAACATCAAATGATCGCATCACAGATATCGCAACAGAAGAAACATATGAAACATTGGATATACTAGGACGTCCGTGTTTTTAATACGAGCCAGTATAAAACACGGATTCCACGGTCGCGATGAATAGCCAAACCCACACCCCTAGACCCCTACGAGAGCGGCAAGAAACCCTAGCAATTCTAGAGTTAGGAGACACGGACTCGACTCCTCGAGTTGGTCTCCCACTGGATTCCAGAACCCGGTTACTTGTGCCCTCCTCCTTGGGTCTATCCTAGTGCGGAAAAGTAAATAATATACAATGGGCTTCCGCAACCTGGAAGTGCCCCAATAAAAGAATATTACATACAAGTTTTTACATGAATGAAAATGAAAAACACTCATCTCACATAAAAAAACCCCGGCTATTCAAACACGACGATCCAATATAACATATCCAGCAACACATAACATCACATGTCATCAACGTAAGTAAACATGCGTATCCCAATTGTCGTTGATATATAGCAACGAAACCGGCGATATCACATATTACACTTACGGTCGCAGAAAAGAAAGTGTAAAACTACAATAGTTGGAATCCGCAAACTCTTTAGACATCGCATGCCTAACCAAATGAATTCCTTAGACATCGCATGCCTTACAATTATAAACCCCGCATTTTAGTCTCATTATCGAAAACACTTTTCAATATCAAGTCGGGCAATTCAACAGGATTCCTGACATTCTGATCGAATGCTCGTCGCAAACTTTAGTAGACGGCCGCAACCCCGATACCGTCGACGAAGTGCACCAAGGCGGAACACCGCTACCGCGAGCACCCGAACGGATGCTTTCGGCGACGGGGTTCTCCTACAGTCACTTGGTCAGGGCTAAAGGGTGTAGCTGTCTATTAAGTTTATCCAGCGAGTATCCGCGTACGCTACGTGATTGCAACGGACTTTTAATCTCATCAAGATTCCGTGGCAACCGATCATTTGAGACTAACGTGCTATGTTTATAACATTCATATTAGTTAACTCATAACTACTTGTGAATTCCAAATATTGTATCACATTCCGGATAAATAGAAAATGTTAAACTTTCCGATCGAACAATCGAACACCCAAGTTTTCCCGAAACAGCTCAACACATGAAATAAGTTTAAAAACATTCACTTCATGCCTCAGTACCAACGGTCCAGCCGTAGAAGGGTCAAGCCAACGCCTCACATGTGGCACGCCGTACTGCCCCAAACCCTAAGGTTCAAAGGGCAGTTCAAGACGGTCACATAATCGAGCTAAGGTTTGTTGTCTTCTAGAGGGACCATCGCGTTACTTGCACTACTTAGAACATTATTAAACCACGGAAAGTTCCAACACTTGGAAATTTCCCGGCAGGGGAAAAAGTGGGTATTTATATCCGGTCGAACTTTTTAGCATGTTCTAAAGATACCCGGAAAAACACAGTAAACAAAGTTAAATAATCCGATCGAATCATCGAGTCCCCAATACAACCCCAGAACACTCAACTCTTGAGTCATAATAAAAATACCCATAAAATATAAATCACATAAATAAGAATTATGGTGCAAAAATGATGACCCATCTCCTCTGTACGGCTGCGGAATCGCGGCCCAAGCAGGGTATTCCCGCGGTTCCGCGGTGGAATGTACGGATTAGGCTGTCGTTTTTCACCACAATTCTTATATTTCCCAGCTGAATTTTTCAGGTATTTTTAATTCAGAAATATCCACATTTTCAGAAAAAGTTCAGAGAGGGTTGAAAATTAGGGTTTCGAGTTCGATCGGATTTTTAACATCATCTACACTTCGCCTAAAGCTCTAGCTAGGCTCTGATACCACTGTAGGGTTCCTAGGCACACTTAAGAGGTTCCACAAGGCATCAACCATGTCAAACAAAAATTTTCCGGTGCCGAGAAACCCTAAACTGGATCGTTAACTAGAAGTAAAGGCGAAACTACATGCAAGCAAACAACTTTACTAATAAGTGAAAGGAAATACAACCTTTGTAGATCCGCTCCACCATTTCTTTAGCTCCGTGTTGACGTCCCTCCTCTACGATCATCGGATCCCGGACTCTAGCGATGGTTTCGTCGGAGAAATGATCGGGCTAGCTCATTGACTTCGAGGCCGAAGATGATCTACGTCGAGGCGACTCAAAATCAAGCTCCATCTTCACTAGGTCAAGAAACTTGTGAAGAAAACTCCCTCTACTACATGGCAAGTGATAGAGGATGAAGAAATAGGATGTGGGTTCACTTTATAATTGGATTTCTCACTCTTTTACTCATGGCACCATTGTTGGTAGCAAGGTTCTTTTTTCTTGAAGAAGAAGAAGAAGAAGAAAAAGAATATGATGATCATCATAAAAATCAATTGATTAATAATAATAAATCAAGTGATCTTATCATAATGCAACCTTGGGTTAGTTTAACAAGTGTAGAGAATAAACTAGGGTCTTGGTAAATGGTTAGGGTTAAGGCAAAAGACAAAATGGTAGACTTATTCAAAACTTCATGAAGCTTCAACAACAAAACAAAGAAAGCCACCATATTTGTTTCTTGCCAAAAGAAATAAATAAATAAATAAATGAGTAAATCAAACCCTAACCATTAACCTAATCATAGTTTAAAGCATACACTAACCCAAGTTTGCATGTATCATCAAACATGATACAAACTAGTGCACAAAACTATATCATATATACAATGTGCACATCAAGTGAGAAAATCCATCTTAAGTGAACAAATACTAGTTAATGTAAAGTAATATATCAAATATATAATTATACATTAAATCATTAAATCAACACTTGATTTAATGATCCGGTCATATAACATATGACCGACTAATATCCAATGTATCGACTTATCGAATCAATCCTCGATTCGATAACTTGGTTATATCGCATACAACCAATCGATACATTCATCGCGAGAATAGAATACGGTATCACATACACGCATTATTCTCGGTCCCGCACATATCTCATATGCGCTCCTATTTCGTTTCGCTTGAGCCAGGAAACCTCTGTGTAGGACTCTAAAGACTCGTCAATACGCCGGCAGTAGGTGATGATCATATCAAACACCCACAAGCCGCAAGCGGTCTGCTAAACGTAACGGCCACCCGGATATTGAGCGATCAGAAGATCAACGAGCAAGCCCGCTCACACTTCTGTGAATCCAATCAGTAACAATACCGCACAGTCCGGTCTGTTCGTCTGATATGTCGCATATCTCGCCTAGGGGTGGTAAACGTCAGACCCCAATAACTCGATAAGTCGTGTCGATATGAGGCTCATAACGGGTCGAGAAACTACTAGTAACACTTACCAGTAAATCCCTAAAACAGCCTTGGCCAAGGACTTCCTGCTATAGCCAATCGAGCACTGCGCAACATCAATTCCCTATACCGGGAGAGATGAAACCCCTCCTATCGCTCATTGCCTCCATATGACTCGGGACTGTACCCAAAAACCACCGTTTTGCACGCCCTCTTGGACGTGGTAAGGTGGAAATCAAAGCACAGTGGGAATCACACAAGACTCTATGACGATCTCGGGTAAACAGAATAACCTGTACCAGTGTCACCAGAGAACTGCCATCTGACGTAAGGTATAATACCATCTGGGAGTTCTCGGCGAGTCCGTCCAGTGTACCCAGTCTCCACTGAGCACCCGTATATCATCTCTGATGTCAAACACCAATGGATATGGTATCATCCATCGCCCATCTATATGGGCCGAGAAGCTACACGCTAGTCTACTCTGGTATATCGATGCCCCGTCTCGATACACCCACGACTAGGGACTTTGAAGGATGTACTTATGGACTACCACGTCCCCACTAGTATGATCTGCATCATAGTCCAGGTAGTCAAGTACACATCCTAAGGGCTTTACCAACATGTAACAGAGAGACAATCAGTGTACACGTTAAAGTAAAGAGTAACCAGATGGCATACTATCATATCGAGCAAGAAATTCATCCCTATATATGTCCAAGCATCCACTACAATATACATCCTATGTATAGTAATGGCCTCTAGGGCATACATATAACTAACAACGGCTTGCTTCGGTTCCTGGTTCTTGGCGTTCCACGCCTTGCAATCATTTTTCCATTGCCCTTTTCTATGACAATGGAAGCACTCATCCAGGCCCACTATCGGTACTGCAAACTTTTTCTTTCCCTTCCCTCCCACCTTACTTACACCTCCTCTAGGTTTGGTGGCGGCCTTCTTTTTCCTTCCTTTCGCCCTAGCCTTGGACCCGGAAGAAGAAGCACCGCTAACAAACATAGCGGGTGTTTCTCTTGCCTTCTGCAAGGTGCCCTCTGCACTCCTCAACATGTTAAGGAGTTCCGGAAGTTCAACTTCTTTTTTTGAATGTTGAAGTTCATAATAAACTGGGCGTATGTGGAAGGAAGGGACTAGATAATAAGGTCTGTATAGAGCTCATTATCCACAGTCGTCCCAAGGTCTGCGAGCTCTTCTATATAGCCGATCATCTTTAGGACATGTTCTCCCACCGATGATCCGACAGCCAACCTCGCTCGAAACAAGTTCTTAGAGGTCTCGTATCTTGCTATACGAGATTGCTCTCCATAAAGTTCCTTTGTATGGAGAAATATGGCATCTAGTTCCATATCCCCGTGCCTCCTCTGATGTTCATTGTTCATCGAGGCAAGCACGATGCACTTGGCTTTCGCGCAATCGAAATCCCAGGTTTTGCGGATTTCCTTATCTGCATTACTGGATTTGGGACCAAGGACAGCAGGTACCTTAGCGGTGAGGACGTACCCCAATTTGTCATAGGTCAAAGCCATTTTGACATTCCGCAGCCAATCTTTATAGTTTGGCCCTGTCAGTATATTTTTCTCTAAAAGTAACTTAAGTCCAGTCATTTTCAGGGTCGCTGCAATTAGGAGAGAGAGAAGAAAACTCTTTAGCATGATGCTCTTGCAAGTTTAGAGTGGTTTTTAATTTATCTAAACTGGATGGCTCCCACCGTTTCTCGAATCCTTCCTCAAACCATAAAAGAAGAATTAGCCAGGACTATTCTCACTGTACAATACTTGCTTAACCGTTCAACCAGGCTGGTGTCGGTACTTCGAGGGAGGTTTTCCAACGCTTTCGCGAAGTTTCTTAATTAAATAACCTCTTTTCTCTGGGGGTGTAACCCCGCTGCCATCTTTCTTGACACCTACTTGGTTTATAGCATTGATCATTAAGTGACGAATATCCTGATGAGTAGCATATACTCACAGTAGGATCGGAATCCAAATATCATCGTATGATAATGTTGAAGGAATCCTACCAATATTCATCAAACTCCAAATGGTATGCAACTTTTTGCAAATTTCAGTTTCTTTAGAAATTCTCGATATAAGTTTTTGCCCTATGCTCTTATGACCTTGGCTTTGGTCAAAATGCCATAAGTCACATGTCAAGTTCTACCCGTCATTATCTTGTCAATTTGAACCCATCCGTACATACCCCTGACTTTGGTCAAATGATAATACGACTGTCCCAAACTAACTCATCTATCTATGCAACAAATGAATACCCAGCAGCTACCAAACACTATGCCTTGACTTTGGCCAAAATTCATAGCTTAAATACTACTGAATACCCAAATGGAATGATGGGGGCCTACGAATGGTTTTGGAGAAACCGTGAACGTAGTGAACTTGATATGACCGAAGGAACCTGATAGCCATTTTAAAAGGAGTGGTTAAAGCTCCGCAATTAAAAATATCATCTGTTTTAAAATAACCGATTGGTTTCTTTTAAATTGTTCCAACGATTCAACTTTTTGGTTTATTTTCTTTGCATTATAAATAATGCGTCCCATCATTAACCAATCATTGCAGAAAACAACGAAAATACAACGTCCTCTTATTCCATCCGCATTCGCCACGGGGTCCCGTCATCACCCGTTAGGTTACTTAACTAACGGCAGAGCGGGGGCTGGGCTAGCGCGGGTGTAAAACATAAGTGACGTCTAAATAGCTATCATATATAGATATTGTACATTCGTTAGACGCAATAATAGGAATTCCAGATATCATATGAACTTTATTGGATTCGCAAGCAATCTTTGTTTGTTTAGAGCCTGCAACAAAAGACGGATTACACAGTTGTGATGAATAGCCATTACCCCACCCTAGACCCCTACGGGTACGACAAACTACCCGCCAAATACCCGAAGTGAAGCGGTCTCCCTCAACAAAGTGTGTAGGCCACTAAACCCTTCAAAGTACCCGGTAGTTTGTGCACCCCACCTTGGGTCTATCCTAGGAGCAAAAAACAGTAAAATGAAATAATACAACGGTGGATACAACCGAAACCTGGATGCGCCCCGCAAAATAATATTACAACATATTACAATTACATTGAATGAATGAATATAACAACCCATCTCAAACCCCGGCTAAACATCACAACAGTCCAATACAGTTCACAACCACAAACAGTAAAAACCATTACAGAAATGTGCAACCCCCTGCCAACCGACATACTAGCAGTTAGGGGAGGTTTACGAACACATTATACAATCATAGATATAATCTTATTAGCAAACTTCGTATAATTTCGATCGAGCAAACATATCAGATTCTACTCCCAAAACTTCTTTGGGCACCTGAGACTTTGAGCAGAAAATAAATATTCCAGAAAACACAACAATATCACAAAAGAATAACAGGAGCAAACTGGGTCGAATCGGCCCCAACTCGGCCGCGGATCCGCGGCGGATCGGTGGGATCGGCCGCGGTTTCGCGGCTGTATGGCCGATTCACTAACCCATTTTTCTCCAGTGTTCTTATCTTTCTATACTTATTACTCTGCAGCAACCTGAAAATTTTTTAGAGCCTGTTTAAAATTCGACAGAAACTTGTGATATCGATGTCGTTTTTTGGTTCGTTTTGCATTCGAAATTCATACGACTTTGCTAATGAGTTAATTATTGTTTAGCGAGGCTCTGATACCACTGTAAGTCGATGTACAACACCCCACGACTTGTGGGGAGGCGGAATAATGAAAAACGATCTTGTTTTAGGCGTAAACATCGACTAACCGAGAATTTTTGCATAAACAATAACTAACAAGAAACCATAGAAGAGTTAACTACTATGATAAGTGATTATACCTAAAGAACCGAGTCCTTCATCTTGTCGTTCTCTACGTCCTCTACGGCCTTCTCTATGTAGTAGAAGATCCACCCGAGAGCTTTACTACAAGCTTCACCTCTAACTTGAGGTAACTAGGTTTCTTAAATCGCTAATCTAAGTAAACTAGGTGATATAGAGAATGGTTAAGGATTAAGTAGTCTACTCTAATCCTTGGTCTCAACACATGAGAGGGGAGGATTAGGGTTTGAAGAGAGAGAGCTTGAGGAGAGAGAAAGTGAGCAAAAGAGTGAGATGAGATAATAATCTATCATAATATATATCAAGCATTATCATTTATCCAATAAAAGAAAATAAAGGATTAATCATCATGCTTAATAAATACAAGAGAGTGATTCATCTCCATGAGTCATTAAGCATTTATGATGGATTAATGAGATGGATGAATCACTCAAATGACTCACTAATCTCATTTAATGCATATGCCACCTTAACCCCCAAGTCACCATCTTCTAGAAGCTTCTCGCGCAATTACGAGAATGCCCCTCCTATCCGTGAAAATATGGAAAAACTTAAGACTGTATAAATCCAATAACCGGATACTAGAAACTGGCTTAAACCAAAGCCGGCTAGTAAAAATTGTCCGGATGTCGTACGTGCGAAAACACACGTATGCGTCTGAACCCTTGTCGTAAAACCATACGACCTCTATATCGTTTCGCTTGGAGTAGGGAAACTCTCTGTGTGGGACTCTAGAGACTCGACTACTACGCTGGCAGTGGGTTTAACCACAGACCGCAAGCGGCACTAGCTGTACGTAACGGTCCCCAGGTAGATCTCGATAAGAAGGCCGACGAGGAAACCCATCCGAACTCCTACTGAGTCTGATGTGACAATCTCCGTACAGTCCGATCTGTTCGTCTAAGACTATCGCATATCGGGCCTAGGGGGCGGCAAGCGTCATTCCCTTAATAGCGGTATAAGTCGTGTCGGAGCAAAGCCCATTACACCCTGAGAAACTACTGGAACCTACCAGCAAATCTCGCTTGCCCTGGCCAGGGACTTTGCGTAATGGCTCTCTGACACAGCGCGATATCATCCCCCAATACCGGGAGAGACGAATCCTGTCTAACCGCCACAGCCTCCAAGTACTCGGGACTGCACCCAACTGCTACCTGTTTGCACGACTCCTTTGAGCCGTGGTAGGGTAGCAATCTAAGAACAGTGGGACACACTCGAGACGAAGTAGCACTGTCAAGTCTGCGGACTGTGCTGTACTCATGTCACCTGGGAACTGTTCACTGACGACTGGTATAAAACCAACCAACAGTTCCCTGTGAGTCATGTCCGGTGTACCCGTAACCTAACGAACACCTGCATACTATCTCCAGTACGACATACCGACGGCTGTGGGATAGACCATCTCCCCAACTGAGATGAGAAGCGTACACACTAGTCTACTCCGGAGTATCGATGCCCTGTCTCGATAATCCTACGACTAGGGACTTGAATAAGGATGTGCTTGTAGACTACCCAGCCCCCACTAGTGTGACTGTTGTTAGTTATATGTATGCCCTAGAGGCCATTACTATACAAAGGATGTATATTGTAGTGGATTCTTGGACATATATAGGGAGGACTTTCTTGCTCGATATGATAGTATGCTATCTGGTTACCCTTTACCTTAACGTGTACACTGATTGTCTCTCTGTTACATGTTGGTAAAGCCCATAGGATGTGTACTTGACTACCTGGACTATGATGCAGATCATACTAGTGGGGACATGGTAGTCCATAAGTACATCCTTCAAGGTCCCTAGTCGTGGGTGTGTCGAGACGGGGCATCAATACACCAGAGTAGACTAGCGTATACCTTCTCGACCCATACAGATGGGCGAAGGATGATCCTATATCCATTGGTGTTTGACATCAGAGATGATATACGGGAGCTCAGTGGAGACTGGGTACACTTGACGGACTCGCCGAGAACTCACAGATGGTATTATACCTTACGTCAGATGGCAGTTCTCTGGTGACACTGGTACAGATTAGTCTGTAGACCCGAGATCGTCATAGAGTCTTGTGTGATTCCCACTGTGCTTTGATTTCCACCTTACCACGTCCAAGAGGGCGTGCAAAACGGTGGTTTTTGGGTACAGTCCCGAGTCACATGGAGGCAATGAGCGATAGGAGGGGTTTCGTCTCTCCCGGTATTGGGGGTTGATGTTGCGCTATGCTCGATTGGCCATAACAGGGAAGTCCCTGGCCAGGGCTGGTTTAGAGATTTACTGGTAAGTGTTACCAGTAGTTTCTCGACCCGTTATGAGCCTCTCATCGGCATGACTTATCGGTTATTGGGGTCTGACGTTTACCACCCCTAGACTTGATATGCCACATATCAGACGAGGAGACCGGACTGTACGGTATTGTCACAGTCAGGCTTTTTGCAGGAGTTGGAGCGGGCTTGCTTGCTGATCTTCTGATCGCTCAATACCCGGGTAGCCGTTACGTCCATCTAGTACTGCTGACGGCTTGTGGGTGCTTGATATGATCATCACCTACTGCCGGCATATTGACGAGTCTTTAGAGTCCTACATAGAGGTTTTACTAGCTCAGGCAAAACGAAATAGGAGCGCATATGTGATATGTGCGGGACCGAGAATGATGCAAGTATATGATACCGCATTCAATTCTCACGATGCTTGTGTCGATCGGTTATATGCGATATAACCAAGTTATCGAATCAAGGGTTGATTCGATAAGTCGATACATTGAATGTTAATCGGTTATATGCAGTATAACCGGATTATTAAGTCAAGAGTTGATTTAATAATTTAGTGTATAATTGTATATTGGATATACTAATTTACATTGACTAACATTGGCTCACTAAAGCATTTATTTTTCTCACTTGTACACAACTTAATATATATGTGATATATATTTATTTGTTTTCACTTTTTAGTATCATGGTTGTTGATACACACTACATGGGTGTATGGGACATACGCCATTATAATTATAATGGTTAGGTTTTTATATTTAAGTAATTCTAAAACAAATGGATAATGAGCTCACATACATGAAGCTTCATGAAGCTTTTGGATGCTTTGACTTATTCCACTTGTTTTGTTTTACTTTATATATTAACTAACCTAACCACTATAATTAACAATGGTAAAGTCTCTACATGAGTTAAGTATATGATACTAACTCACCATGGTAAGCTCATTCTCTCTCTTAATCATTATCCATTCTCATTTTGAGCTCATTTTCTTCCTCCTTCACTTTGATTCTAGGGTTTGAAAAAGAGAGAGATTCAAAGTGAGAAAAGAAATTCTAAAGTGTACCAATTTCCTATCTCACATCCTCTACTAGACTAGCACTTTAATTTAGGGTGTTTGCTTCACTAATTCTATGTTTGGTGAAGTAGAAGCTTGAGTTCGTATTCCCTCGACGTAGATCATCTTCGGCATCGAAGACTTCAAGGGATCCCGTTGCAATTTTCTCATAGAGCCGTCCGAGAGTCCGGGAGTTGGATGATCGCAGCGAAGGGACTACATCAAGGAGCATATGAAGTGAAGGACCGATCTACAAAGGTTGTATTTCGTATTCACTTAGGGTTAAAGAGTTTAGCTTGCATAGTTTTCGCCTAATCTCTAGTTAACGATCTTGCTTGGGGTTATTCGGCACGGATAAAATTTTAATCGGCATGGTTGATGCCTTGTAGAGCTTCATTAGAGTGCCTAGTAACCCTACAGTGGTATCAGAGCCTAGCTAGAGGATTAGGCGATTAGTTTACGAAGTTAAAACCCCGAACGAACCAAAACACGTCGAAATCAACCCCTCTCTGGACAATTTTTAAAATCTGGGATTTTTCCAAATTAAAAATGCCTAAAAAAATAAGCAGGAAATTCTAAGAAACACTGTGCAAAACGACAAAGTTTGGAGCGTAAAGCGCCCCGGAACCGCGGCAGGAGCATGGCTCGTGCGGCGGTTCCGCGGCCATAAGGTGACTTCACCTCTGTCCTTTTTCACAGTAATGTTTCTATTTAATTTCTTGATCTTTTCTGGATATTTTTATCTGACTCAATTGTTGAGTATTTTGGGGTTTATTTTTTAGTCGTTGTTTCGATCGGAATTTTTAATTTCATTGGTTTTTCCGGATATTTAGAAACTGTTAAAAAGTTCGATCCGACATCAATAACTCACTTTTTCCCCGACCCGGAAAATTTCCAAGTGTTGGATTTTTCCGTTTGTTGGAGAACGTCTACATCGTGCAAGTTACGCAATGAACCCTCTGGAAGACAACAAATCTTAACTCGATTATGTGACCGTCTTGAACTGCCCTTTGAACCTTAGGGTTTGGGGCAGTACGGCGTGCCACATGTGAGGCGTTGGGTTGACCCTTCTACTGCTGGACCGTTGGTACTGTGGCAAGTAATGGATGTTTTTAAACCCCCCTCAAGTGTTGAGAACCATTCGGGAAAACTTGGGTGTTTGATAATTCGATCGGAAAGTTTAACGTTGTCTATTTATCTGGAATGTGATACAATAATTGGAATCCACAAGTAGTTATGAGATAACTGATTTGGATGTTATAAACATAGCAGTTTAGTCTCGATTGATCGGTTGCCACGGAATTTTGATGCGATCAAAAGTCCGTCGCAATCACGTAGCATACGCGGATACTCGCCGGGTAAACTTAATTGACAGCCATGCCCCATTGCCCCAACCAAGTGACTGTAGGAGAACCCCATCGCCAAGAGCATCCGTCAGGGTACTCGCGGTAGCGGTGTTCCGCCTTAGTGCACTTCGTCGACGACATCCGGGGGTGCGGCCGTCTACTAAAGTTTGCGACGAGCATTTGATCAGTATATCGGGAATCTTGTTGAATTGCCCGAATTAATATTGAAAAGTGTTTTCGATACAGAGACTAAAATGCGGGGTTTATAACTGTTAGGCATGCGAAGTCTAAGGAGGTTGCGGATTCCAACTGTTGTAATTTTATACTTTCTTTTCTGCTACCGTAAGTGTAATATGTGATATCGCCGGTTTCATTGCTATATGTCAACGACAATTGGGATGCGCATATTTACTTACGTTGATGGCATGTGATGTTATGTGTTGCTGGATATGTTATATTGGATCGTCGCGTTTTGAATAGCCGGGGGTTTTTATGTGAGATGAGAGTTTTTATTTTCATTCATGTAAATTTAAATGTATGTAATATTCTTTTATTGGGGCACTTCCGGGTTGAGGTTGCTGTCACCATTTGTATATTATTTACTTTTCCGCACTAGGATAGACCCAAGGAAGAGGGCACAAGTAACCGGGTTCGAGAGTCCAGTGGGAGACCAACTCGAGGAGTCGAGTCCGGGTCTCCTAACTCTAGAATTAGTAGGGTTGCTTGCCGCTCTCGTAGGGGTCTAGGGGTGTGGGTTTGGCTATTCATCGCGACCGTGGAATCCGTGTTTTATACTGGCTCGTATTAAAAACACGGACGTCCTAGTATATCCAATGTTTCATATGTTTCTTCTGCTGCGATATCTGTGATGTGATTATTTGATGTTCTGTGATAAATACTGTATATAGTATATATGATATATTATATAGACGTTACTTATGTTTTACACCCGTGCTAGCCCTGCCCCGCTCTGCCGTTAGTTACCTAACCTAACGGTGCACGAGGGGACATCGAGGCGAATGCGGATGGCATAAGTATACGTCGTATTTATCTGTGATGTTTAGGTGAATTAAATGATGGGACTTCATTAATGTGATTAATGAAAGAAAAGAAACCTAAAAGATGTTGTGGAATCGAATTTTCAAAAACTGGTAGCTACAGTTCTTGCTTTACATCGCGGTGTTCCTTGTAGAACATCCTGCACCTTATTCGATAAGGAAAGGGCCGAGATCCCTTCACCGGGAGTGACCCCTTTAGCAATGACTGGAAGATGCTACAACCCTCGGTTTTGTCTTTTGATTGCTTTTCTAGTTCTTGCTTTGCATTGTGATATATATGATATGTCCTGTACCTCATTCGACGAGAAAAGAGCCGACGATCTCTTCACCGGGAGTGACCTCTTTAGCGAAACTAGCAAAAGCCTCAAAAACACTCCATTTTAAAATCATTTGATTCTACAACGATATCAAGTTCATTAAGTAATAGGTTTTCAGAAAAACCTGTCGTAGCCCTCCGTCATTTCAGATAAGTCTCACTTAGTATTCGTGCTACGTTTGTTGACCTCCGTCAAGGCATAGTGTGCGGTAGCTAACTAGTATTTATCTGCTTATGTATATGATGCAGATTGGGTTAGGGTAGTCATACGACCTTGTTGACCTCCGTCAAGGGTCATGCGGGTGGGTTTGATTCAATCAAGAAATGACAGGTTGAACTTGATTAGTAGACTAGCGTATACCTTCTCGACCCATACAGATGGGCGATGGATGATCTCATATCCATTGGTGTTTGACATCAGAGATGATATACGGGTGCTCAGTGGAGACTGGGTACACTGGACGAACTCGCCGAGAACTCCCAGATGGTATTATACCTTACGTCAGATGGCAGTTCTCTGGTGACACTGGTACAGGTTAGTCTGTAGACCCGAGATCGTCATAGAGTCTTGTGTGATTCCCACTTTGCTTTGATTTCCACCTTACCACATCCAAGAGGGCGTGCAAAACGGTGGTTTTTGGGTACAGTCCCGAGTCACATGGAGGCAATGAGCGATAGGAGGGGTTTCGTCTCTCCCGGTATTGGGGGTTGATGTTGCGCTATGCTCGATTGGCCATAATAGGGAAGTCCCTGGCCAGGGCTGGTTTAGAGATTTACTGGAAAGTGTTACCAGTAGTTTCTCTGTAGGGTTCCTAGGCACACCCATGAGGTTCCACAACTGATCAAACATGGCCAATTCAAATTTTTCTTGTGCCGAGAAACCCTAATGCTAGATCGTAACTAGAGGTATAGGCGAAACAACAAGTTAACAACTTAACTAGATAGTGAAAGGGGCTACAACCTTTGTAGATCCGGTCCTCCACTTCCTTAGCTCCATGATGATGTCCCTCCGCTGCGATCATCGGATCCCGGACTCTAGCGATGGTTTCGTCGAAGAAATGATCGGGCTAGGTCGTCGACTTCGATGCCGAAGATGATCTACATCGAGGCAACTCAAGATCAAGCTCCAACTTCACCAAGTCATGAAACTTGTGAAGAAAACACCCTATACTACATGGAAAGTGGTAGAGGATGAAGAAATAGGAAGTGGGTTCACTTTGGATTTTGATTTCTCACTTGGAATCATCACTTGATCATTTTCAAGCAAAGGTTTTCTTTTTCTCTTGAAGAAGAAGAAGAAGAAGAATGAAAAAGAATTCATTCAAAAAGAAAATCCAAGTGATTCTTATCATTTAGCAACCATGGGTGAGTTAACAAGTGTAGAGAATAAACTAGGGTTAAAGTAAATGGTTAGGGTTAAGGAAAGAAACAAAATGGTCAAAGCTTTTCAAAGCTTCATGAAGCTTCAAGTAAAAACAAAAGAATCCACCATTTTATTTCTTGCCTAAAAATAAATGACAAGAATAAATAAATCAGTAAATCAAAACCCAAACCATTAACCTAATCTTGGTTTAATCATACACACCCAAGTTTGCTTGTATCATCAAACATGATACAATCTAGTGCACAAATATATATCATATATACAATGTGCACAATCAAGTGAGAAAAACATCTTAAGTGAACCAATACTAGTTAATGTAAAGTGATATATCAAATATATAATTATACATTAAATCATTAAATCAATACTTGATTTAATGATCCGGTCATATCGGATATAACCGACTAATATCTAGTGTATCAATGTATCGAATCAACACTTGATCCGGTATCGCGGCTATATCACATATAACCGCCCCATGATACATATCGCGAGAATAGAATTCAGTATCACATACTGGTATTATTCTCGGTCCCGCACATATCTCATATGCGCTCCTATTTCGTTTCTCTTGAGCCAGGAAACCTCTGTGTAGGACTCTAAAGACTCATCAATACGCCGGCAGCAGGTGATGATCATATCAAACACCAACAAGCCGCAAGCGGTCTGCTAAACGTAACGGCCACCCGGGTATTGAGCTATCAGAAGATCAACGAGCAAGCTCGCTCACACTCCTGTGAATCCAACCAGTAACACTTACCGTACAGTCCGGCCTGTTCGTCTGATATGTCGCATATCTTGCCTAGGGGTGGTAAACGTCAGACCCCAGTAGCTCGATAAGTCGTGTCGATATGAGGTCTATAACAGTTCGAGAAACTACTGGTAACACTTACCAGTAAATTTGTGCAACCCTGGCCAGGGATTTCCGGTTATAGCCAATCGAACACAGCGCAACATCAACTCCCTATACCGGGAGAGACGAATCCCCTCCTATCGCTCATTTCCTCCATGTGATTCGGGACTGTACCCAAAAACCACCGTTTTGCACGCCCTCTTGGACGTGGTAAGGTGGAAATCAAATCACAGTGGGAATCACACAAGACTCTATGATGATCTCGGGTCGACAGACTACTCTGTACCAGTGTCACCAGAGAACTGTCATCTGACGTCAGGTATAATACCATCTGAGAGTTCTCGGCGAGTCCGTCCAGTGTACCCAGTCTCCACTGAGCACCCTTATATCATCTCTGATGTCAAACACCAATGGATATGGGATCATCCATCGCCCATCTATATGGGTCGAGAAGGTACACGCTAGTCTACTCAGGTATATCGATGCCCCGTCTCGATCCACCCACGACTTGGGACTTTGAAGGATGTACTTTTGGACTACCATGTCCCCACTAGTATGATCTGCATCATAGTCCAGGTAGTCAAGTACACATCCTAAAGGCTTTACCTACATGTAACAGAGAGACAATCAGTGTGCACGTTAAGGTAAAGAGTAACCAGATAGCATACTATCATATCGAGCAAGAAAGTCATCCTTATATATGTCCAAGCATCCACTACAATATACATCCTATGTATAGTAATGGCATCTAGGGCATACATATAACTAACAATCTCCCACTTGCACTAGGGCCATCTGTATAGCAGTGGTTGTAGTACTCATACTCAACCATCCCATAAAAGTCTCTCTCTGGGAAAAAGCCTTTGTGAGTCGATCCGTCGTGTTGTCCTCTGAGTCTACTCTCCTTACCTCGATCACCCTGGAGATCAACTATCTCCATGATCAGGTGATGCAGCCTCAGAATACGTCTGGGTCACTGATGGGACCGGGGTTCCTGGGCCAAAGCCACACTTCCATTGTCACACAATGGTAGGAACCTAGTTCATCTCATGAACCACTATACACCCAGGCAGCCTCTTTGGTAGCATCTTAAGTAGCGATGTATCCAGCCTTTATCGTCTAGTATGCCACGGTATCTAGCTTGGAACTCTTCCAACATACCATCCATTTACTAAGGGTAAAGACAATGCCTGTGACTGACATTCAGTCGTCCTTATCACCCTGGAATCTTTCTAGTGATTTTCCCCAGGATCGATTGATACCATCTCACTACAACTAGTGAGTATCCTAACATCCAATTAGATCTATCTCATAGATCCAAAACCCAGGATTTAGTAGGTATCACTTTGATCCTATATTGAGAATCCTTGTGATAAGCGGAGATTAACCGAGCGTACCATAGGAAACTCCTTCCCTATCAAGAGTATGTCATCCACGTACTCTACGAGGATCACCACCATACTCCCTACTATCTTTTTGTATATACAAGGTTCATCTACCATTTTGATGATGTCAAACTCTTTGACTACCACATCAAAACAGATGTTCCAACTCCGCGATGCCTGCTTTATCACATAAAACATCTTGCACACGTTTCCGCTGCTCCCACTGTCTACGAAGCCCTCCGACTGTGTACTTATAGACTCTGTCTTCTAAATCATTATTTAGAAAAGTAGTCATGACACCCAACCGCCAGATATCGTAGTTATGGTATGTAGCCGTGGCAAGTAGGATCTGGATGGACTTAAGCATAGGCCCCAGAAAAGGTTTCATCATTAGCCACAATTGGTCTATGATGCAAACCTTTAACGAGTCTAGCTTTGAAAGTCTCAACTTTTCCATGTACACCAAGTAATCTTCTCAAGATATACTTTCTCCTGATGGGGATTTAACCCTTTAGATAAAGCAACTAAAGCCCATACTTTGTTGTTGTATAAGGATTCCATCTCAGATCGCTAAGCATCCAGCCATTCTTACAGAGTCCTACTCCTGATGGCCAGCCCGAAACTAGTTGGGTCATCATCTCATGATTCAATCCTTGCTCCCACTGTTATAGAGAAACCGAAGTATCTCTCAGGTGGGTGAGGAACCCTACTAGATCGGCGGAGAGGCTGAGGTTCGTTGGTTTCTATTGAATCCTTTGGTTCTACCAAATCATCAGCTGCAATTTGTATAGCTGGAACTGTTTCTAGTTCTACCTCATGACCAATAATTTCTTCATAAGAAATTCTCTTTCACAAAGGTGGCATGCTGAGAAACAAAACATTTTTGTTCCTCGGTTAGGTAGAAGTTATTCCCTTGCGAATGCTTGGGATATCCAACAAACTTCTATTATACTGACTTTGCCTCGAGCTTGTCCGGATTTTTCTTTTAGACATAGGCCGGACAACCCCAAATCTTAAGTGACTTAAGAGATGGGCTCTTCCCATTCCATATCATATATGAAGTGGTAGGCAACTGATTTGATCGGAACCCTATTCAATAGGTATGCAACTTCATAAGTGCATAACTCCCTAAAAGGAAATAGGAAACTCAGTAGTACTCATCATAGAGCACACCATATCACATAGGGTGTTATTGCTCCGCCCCGATATACCATCGTGCTATGGTGTATACGGAGGAGTAATGCTGAGAGAGAATCTCATTCTCCTTTAGAATAGTCCAAGAATTCCGCGCTAAAGTATTCTTCTCCTTGATCACATCAAAGGATATAATACTTATACCCGTTTTGGTTCTCTATTTCTAACTTATATTCTGTGAATATCTCAAAAGGTTCGGACTTGTGTTTCAACATGAACATATGTCTGAATCTAAAGAGATCATCAGAGAATGTAATGAAGTACAAAGAACCGGTCTTGGCATGTGTAGACAGGGGACCTTCATACACCAACATGTATCATCCCAAGAGTATACTAACTCTTTCTCTGCTTCCAATAAATAGAGCTGTGGTCATCTTATCTTTGTGACATGACCGGCAAGTTTTCACAAGATGTAAATTCAAATAGATTTAAATATGCATCTTTGTCCAACTTAGCTAGTCGGGTCGCATTGATATGACCTAGTCTATAATACCTCAAGAAGGATTCGTTCATTTCTCAACTCTTCCGCTTGTGTGTGTTCCGTATACTAAGAACTGTAGTTTGATTTAGAACATCAATGCTTTTAGATAACGTGCCTGAACCGATCAACTTTTGATATAGGAAATGTTCAAAACATTATCCAACAATACAAAATTTTATCATTTCTTTACTAATAAAGAGACTGATATGATTTTGTATATCAGGTTCGGTATCTAATAGCATTTGTTCAAAATCAACGTATTGGTAATACAGGGTGACAGTGACCAACAGACTTGGCTGCAACACTTGCCCCGTTTTCTGTCTCATGAAACTTATCACCCGTTCTCAGTTCTCTACCTTTCTGTAGCCCATGTAACAGATTACATTTGCGGGATCCTGATCCGGTATCTAATACCTAGGACATAGAGGATACTGAGAAACAGTTCTTTATAATGAACACATCTGAAGGAGATGCATCTCATCCACTTTCTTCGTTTGGGCGGCATGGGAATCCTGGTATTCCCCTAATTCCTGCTCGGTCTTATAACAATTATAAGTTGGAGCGGGACCAACGTTCCCCAGCTCAGTATAACAAGCTGGTTCGGTCAATACATCCATATTATTATCTTGATTAAGGCGTGACATGGTCGCTACCTGGAGAGAGAAAGAAGAAAACACTCTGCGTGCGCTCTTGTAAGATAAGATTGGTTATTATTTTATCTAATCAGGATGGCTCCCACTGTTTTTATCAAATCTTCCTTCAAACCCTAAAAGGAAAGACTAGCCGGGATTAATTACATACTACAAGTTCGCCAATCTTTCAGCCAGGCCAGTGTTGGTATTTTGAGGGAGGTCCCCCGTGCTTTCGCACGAACCTAATTAATGTAAACCTCGTTTTCCCAGAGGCTTGACCCCGTTGACACCTTTCTAGACACCTACTTGATCGGCTAATTGTAATGTGTAAAACTTTCCCAGGG
Source organism: Agapanthus africanus (assembly GCA_030015575.1). NCBI lineage: Eukaryota > Viridiplantae > Streptophyta > Magnoliopsida > Asparagales > Amaryllidaceae > Agapanthus > Agapanthus africanus. The sequence goes on along the minus strand of CM057351.1, from coordinate 88,932,756 downwards.
GTAACTCTTACTCGCAGCGGGTATCGGGATCCAACTATCTCATAGAAGGTATGCAACCTCATTGCAAATTTCAACACTTGAAATTCCCGATAATATTTTGCCCCTAGCATCTTATGATCTTGACGGAGGTCAACAAACCATAGGCTACTAGTCAAGTTCAACCCGTCATTTCTTGATTGAATCAAACCCACCCGCACGACCCTTGACGGAGGTTAACAAGGTCGTACGACTACTCTAATCCAATCTGCATCATATGCATAAGCAGATCAATACTAGTTAGCTACCGCACACTACACCTTGACGGAGGTCAACAAACGTAGCACGAATACTAAGTAGGACTTATCTGAAATGACGGAGGGCTACGACAGGTTTTTCTGAAAACCTATTGCGTAATGAACTTGATATCGTTGCAGAATCAAATGATTTTGAAATGGAGTGTTTTTTAAGCTTCTCTAGTTTCGCTAAAGGGGTCACTACCGGTGAAGGGATCGTCGGCCCTTTCCTCATAGAATAAGGTGCAGGATATATCATATATACCGCTGTGCAAAGCAAAAACTATAGAAGCAATCAAAAGACAAACCGAGGGGTGTAGCATCTGCAAGTTATTGCTAAAGGGGTCACTCCCGGTGAAGGGATCTCGGCCCTTTCCTTATCGAATAAGGTACAGGATGTTCTACAAGGAACACCACGATGCAAAGAAAGAACTGTAGCTACCTGTTTTTGAAAATTCGATTCCACAACATCTTTTAGGTTTCTTTTCTTTCATTAATCATATTAATGAAGTCCCATCATTTAAGTACCTAAACATCACAGATAAATACGACGTACACTTATGCCATCCGCATTCGCCTCGATGTCCCCTCGTACACCGTTAGGTTAGGTAACTAACGGCAGAGCGGGGCAGGGCTAGCGCGGGTGTAAAACATAAGTAACGCCTATATAATATATCATATATACTATATACAGTATTTATCACAGAACATTAAATGATCACATCACAGATATCGCAGCAGAAGAAACATATGAAACATTGGATATACTAGGACGTCCGTGTTTTTAATACGAGCCAGTATAAAACACGGATTCCACGGTCGTGAAGAATAGCCAAACCCATACCCCTAGACCCCTACGAGAGCGGCAAGCAACCCTACTAATTCTAGAGTTAGGAGACACGAACTCTACTCCTCGAGTTGGTCTCCCACTGGACTCCAGAACCCAGTTACTTATGCCCTCCTACTTGGGTCTATCCATGTGCGGAAAAGTAAATAATATACAATGGGTGACATCTTCCACAACCTGGAAGTGCCCCAATAAAAGAATATTACATACAAGTTTTTACATGAATGAAAATGAAAAGCACTCATCTCACATAAAAAAAACCCCGGCTATTCAAACATGACGATCCAATATAACATATCCAGCAACACATAATATCACATGTCATCAACGTAAGTAAACATGCGTATCCCAATTGTCGTTGACATATAGCAACGAAACCGGTGATATCACATATTACACTTACGGTCGCAGAAAAGAAAATGTAAAACTACAACAGTTGGAATCCTCAAACTCTTTAGACATCGCATGCCTAACCAAATGAATTCCTTAGACATCGCATGCCTAACAATTATAAACGCCGCATTTTAGTCTCATTATCGAAAACACTTTTCAATATCAAGTCGGGCAATTCAACAGGATTCCCGACACTCTGATCGAATGCTCGTCGCAAACTTTAGTAGACGGCCGCACCCCCGATACCGCCAACGAAGTGCACCAAGGCGGAACACCGCTGCTGCGAGCACCCGAACGGATGCTTTTGGCGACGGGGTTCTCCTAAAGTCACTTGGTCGGGGTTATTGGGTGTAGCTGTCTATTAAGTTTACCCGGCGAGTATCCGCGTACGCTACGTGATTGAGACGGACTTTTGATCACATCAAAATTCCGTGGCAACCGATCAAGTGAGACTAAACCGCTAGATTTATAACATTCATTCAGTTATCTCATAACAACTTGTGGATTCCAAATATTGTATCACATTCCAGATAAATAGAAAATGTCAAACTTTCCGATCGAACAGTCAAACACCCATGTTTTCCCGAAACAGCTCAACACATGAAATAAGTTTAAAAACATCCAGTTCATGCCTCAGTACCAACGGTCCAGCCGTAGAAGGGTCAAGCCAACGCCTCACATGCGGCACGCCGTACTGCCCCAAACCCAAGGTTCAAAGGGCAGTTCAAGACGGTCACATAATCGAGCTAAGGTTTGTTGTCTTCTAGAGGGACCATCGCGTTACTTGCACTACTTAGAACATTATTAAACCACGGAAAGATCCAACACTTGGAAATTTCCCGGCAGGGGAAAAAGTGGGTATTTTTATCCGGTCGAACTTTTTAACATATTCTAAATTATCCGGAAAAACACATAGACGCAGTGAAAGTTTTCGATCAAATCATCGAATCCCCAATACACCCCAGATAACACAACAGTGGAATATAAATTAAAAATATCCAGAAGAATCAGGAATCAGAGAGGGGAATTACTGTGCAAACTGAAGGGAATAAAGATCCCGTACGGCCGCGGAACCGCCGCATGAGCCATGCTCATGCCGCGGTTCCGCCGCGCTTTGATGGAGTTGTAAGTGCATGGCGGCGCCCCGGCCGTCAATCCGACGCCGGAATACGGAAGCGGAGATTTACTTTAACTTTTCAAACCGGCACCACCGCGCACTATAAACCCGAATCGTGCCATTAAACTAGTCCTAGCTAACTACAAGATGGGGAAAAGAGATATACCGAGCGATCCGTGTCCTCCGGTCTTCTCGCCGTCGTCCTGATCTACCGTGGAATGTCCGGTCTCCACCTCCTCGCCGGAAGGGCACCTCGTCGCCTGCTTCTTTTACGGGCTCCTACCTATATACCGAGGAAACTCGGGCACGAAGTTGGCGAGCCGACGTGCCCAAGGTTTGTTGTAGAATGTGTGTAGAACTCATGTCTCACTTGGGGTTATGGAGTTGCCTTTGGTGGAGGAAAGGAACAAAGACTTTTTGGAGATGAAACTTTTTGGGATTTTTGTGAAGCCAAAAGACTAAAGATCCCACATCACAAAAATGGGCAGCCCCCTCAATGAGCTTGGCCGGCCATGGTCATGGGAGAGTGAGAATGAGAGAGAGAGAGAGTATGAAAAATAGCCACAAGAATAATGCAAGTGAGAGGAATGGTCATCATGCAAGAATCATCAACACTAGCAAAGTCCAACACTCAAACAACAATCATCACTTCCAAAAGTCATGCCATCATGAAGATAGAAGTCAAGCAATGATGGATTAATCAAGTCAATGGATGGTGCACCCATCATGATACAAAAATATGCAATCACCACCCTCCACAAATGCTTATTTGCACAATTGCAAATAAGCCCTCCTCCACCAATCTTCGGCCAATGAAAGATACAAAGAAATATGGCCGAAACGGAAAGCAAACTGGCAACTCCAGAAAACTGGTCCCGTAATAAATTACAGGAACACCCCGATACTGTGTATATATACCCGCATTTGTATTCCGTCCGAAATACAAATCCAATGAGACAAAATCTATACTGTACTATACTAGGATCCGGCTTAAACCAAAGCCGGCTAGTATTATCCGTCCGATCCTGATCCGTGCAATACCGCACGTATCTGATCGAACCCTACCATATATCCATATGGCCTCTAGTACTAACCGTCCGATCCTGATCCGTGCAATACCGCACGTATCCGATCGAACCCTGCCATATCTCCATACGGCCTCTACAGAGTTTCGCCCGAAACTTGAGTAACTGAATGTGGAGGACTCTAAAGACTCGTCAATTATGGCTGTGGATTTAACCACTAGCACGTCAGAGGTATTAGCCATACGTGACGAGCTACCAGCTATTGACTAAAAGGGACGTCGATGAGCGAACTCATCCTGACACCCTACTGAGCCTGTCAGTGACAATATCCGTACAGTCCGGTCCGTTCGTCTATGAGCATCGCATGGCGGGCCTAGGGGGTTGGTAAAAGTCAGACCCCCAAAAGAGGTACAAGTCGTGTCGGAGTGTAGCCCAGAACACCCTGAGATACTACTGGAATACCTACCAGTAAATATCTTGCCTTGGCCAAGGGCTTCGTGTAATGGCTCTCCTAGACACAGCGCGACCTCACCCCCAATACCAGGAGAGACGAACCCCTGAAGATCCGCTCACTGCCTCCATGTGGCTCGGGACTGTACCCAACTAAAACCTGTTTGCACGTCTCTTTTGAGCGTGGTAGGGTAGTAATCAAAGTACAGTGGGAACTCACACGAGACAAATGACGATCTCCAGGTCGATGAACTAACCTGTACACATGTCACCAGGGAACTGCTATCTGACGTCAGGTATAAGACCAACTAGCATGTTCCCGGCGAGTCCTGTCCGGTGTACTCATAACCCAATGAGCACCTGTATACATCTTAGGTGAACCAACTGACACCAGTGGCTTGTGAGACCATCCACCGCCCCTCGTCGGGGTCTCGACTGTATACACTAGTCTACTCTGGAGTATCGATGCCCTGTCTCGAAACTCCCATGACTAGGGACCTTTTAAGGATGTGCTTATAGACCCCAGCTCCCACGTATATGATCGCCCTCATACTGCTGGTGGTCAAGCAAGAATCCTAGGGGCTCTATCAACGTGCAATAGTGACATGTCAGGTCACCTAAAGCAGTACACGATGATAAAGATAAACCAGATAGCATACTATCATCTCGAGTAAGACTGTCCTACCGGGATAGGTCCTCCCTCAATCATTGCAATCACGTGCCTGTGATCCAATAATTGACCCTGAGGGCACTATCTCCAACAATCTCCCACTTGCACTCAAGGCTAATTATTGCGATGTCGCATACTCACAGCCCGTGTGATACCGAACACCCAACTCCTCTACTAGTCAGTCTCACAAAGCTCGTTTGCGAAACTATTGCGTTCGAAGAATAGCCTCAGTGAGTGGATCCGCTTTGCTGTTTCTTTCTATGTCTCTCTATATCTCATGTTCGCGGAGAAAGCCATCTCCCGAAATGAGCAATACCTGACTTAGAATGTGTCTGGATGTCTGATGGGACCTAGCTCATAAATGAACTCCAAATCCAAACTTCTTAGACTGTATCGTCAACTGAACTTAATCAGTGTCCTGCGTCATGCCTCCCTCAGTATTGCCTTGGACCACCTGCCAAAATACTGCCCCTCGTCAGAAGGAAAAACTATAACTCCGACAACCTCTTTTTCGACCAGGTCACCTTGGAAGCCTGGAATGATAACTGTTTCCCGAATGAGGCTGTCGTTATCATATCCCTAGAACATCCACTTATGTTCTAAAACTGCTTCCGACTGTTTCTCCAGGATTGGATCAATGTTAACTTTTCGCATCTAGTGCAAGAACAACATCTGATGTGGTACTTGACATCTCATGATTGACTCAATTGCCTGAGCAAGTGATCTGCCAATCATGCACATCCCTCTCCCCTTTAGTCTGTAAGACACCTTTAGAGAGGGTGACTCCATCACCTGCAGGTACACTACCATGCCAGGAGTCGTCCATTCTAAATACTCTTAGAATGCTGTCTAAGTACCCTTAATTGGGAAACCACCCAAATCTAGATCTAAAACCATAGATCTAGTAACCAGTATGTCTAATATAATGTCCAAGTCCCATGTGGAGAAACTACTGTGTGACGACCAAAGTGTAACAGATCGTAGTATAGGAGTTTCTTTTCCTACTCTGTGTATGTCATCCAAATACCATGACATCACACCCTACTGTCTTCTCAACAGATCCATCCCATATTCTGACGAAGTCAAACCTATGATTGTCACGTCAGAAATAGATGATCTTTCTCCGCTGTATCTGCTTTAGTCTATAAATAGACATAAGCCACATGTCCACCAATGCTTCCGCTGCTCCCACTGTCTACGGCAACCCTCTGGCAGAGTCATATAGACGTACACTTCTAAAGCCAGTTTAGAACGACGCTATACTCATCCTCCTGCCGGGTCTCGCAGCCTGGAACAACAGCAATGGCAAGTGTGGGTAAACAAGAACTTCCCTGTCACCGTCCTTGAGGCTACCGGAGTACCTCTCGGGTGCCTGAGGTTACCCACCTTATCTGCGGAGTGGCCAATGGAATGTCAATCCAGATTGAATCTTTAGGTTCCTTATCAAATCTTCAGTAATCGTTTGTGGTTCTGGAATCACTTCCAGTTCTACCATACTCCCACTACTGTTTTCTGAAAAAATCCATTTTTAATAAAACTGTGGCGAGTCTAGAACAATATCGCTATTGATCTTCCAGATGGTAGAAAGTCAACCCTCGTCATAGCCTGGGTCAACCCACAAACAGCCATTACAGAAACGTGCTTTGAGTTGTCCAGTGTCAGGTTTTAATCATAAGCCGGACAATTCCCCGTACCTTAACATCGTTAAGATATAAACTGTTCTATATCCAATATAGAACCAGAGGCACTGATTTAATTGAACCAGATTCAAATCATGCAGCTGTCTCCAGTGCATGTCTACTAAATGGAAAGAGGCCGATCAGCGTTACTCAACTTAGGAATGCTACCAATTATGAGTAACCTGAAAAGAGAAGCTAGTTCTCTTAATCATTACTATCAACTGAATACCATACTCAAGTATCTACATCTCCGATCACTTTGAAGAATCCCGATACTTGCAACACCTGGTTCTCTACTTTATCCAAATACCTATAACTTCTCAAAATTCGGACCCTGTGTTTCCACGAAACACCTGTCTAAAAACTAGAGAAGTCATAAGTAAACCGAATATAGTACGAGGACCAACCCCTCTGTCCTAATGGACGCTGGACAACATACAATACTCTGTATAAGTCCCTTGAGTCTGATAACTCATTCACTGTGTGTCGTAAGTTGAAAACTGTACTATGGTTATGAAGAATTACACCGCTGTTTAATGCTCCTTACCTAACCATCCATTGATATAGGTAAATGTCACAGACATAATTTCAAAAAGATATATCTCACTCTATAAAAATAGACGTACAGATATATCAATTTGAAATTGGTGCATAACAGCGGATATTCAAAACCAAATATTTGCCGACCGGCAAACAACCCAGGAGACTTCCTCAAATATCACCGATTACAACGAATCCCGATATAATGAGGATGATCACCTAATTCCCAATAACTTACTCCCACTCATCATCTGTAAAACCATACAGATGTGAGAATCATACCTGGTAAATACATACCCTGGAGAAAGTGTCTAATTGGGAAATCAGTTTTCCTTTAACAGTACACAGTGAAACTGAAACATTGAAATGTTTCGATGGGGTATCCCGGTATTCCTAGTAATGTCTCTTCCATTATCCAGATTCACAACTGTAACCGTGTAATTCTTTGCTACCTCTCCAAATCCCTTTATATGTTTTTAGTCATTACCTTCTGTACACCCCTTTAGGCCAATTGGTTTTCTTCCTTCCCTACCGTTCGGCACCAGCCTATGGTTTGGAAGAAGACTATCCAATAAGCATAATGGGTGTACTGTCCTAATCCTAGGAACACTCGCAAAGCGAGAGAAGGTGAAGATAAAAGACAACCGAAGAAACCTTATTCCTATTTCTCCTGAACCAGAATCCATCCCCGAACTGGAACAAGTTCCTTTCGAGTTCGTATATAACCATACGATGGAGTATCCAATAAACTGTGGATCTTCGTAGTGATACGGAGTGTTCTGGAGAAATACAAAGGTGATTTTAGGATTGGCGAAGAAATACTTGGTTTGGTCGTGAATAGCCGTCGCAGTTTACTTTGCCCTCTTACTAATCCCTTGCTTTGTCTTAACTTAATACCTTCTGTACACCATCGTTATGCTAATTGGTTTTCTTCATTCCCCACCGTTCGGCACCAGCCTAAGGTTTGGAAGAAGACTATCCAATTTGCGTAATAGGTGTACTATCTCCTAAACCAAGGAGTACTCGCAACCTGAGAGAAGGTAAAAGGAAAAGACAACTGAATAGTCCTATCCGTTTTCTCCAGAACCGGAAACCATCCTCGAATAAATTCCTTCGAGTTCCTATATAACCATACGATGGTTTTGTGCAATGGAAGTGGACGTTCGTAGTAATATGGGGTGTCCTGGAGAAAAGGGTAAAAGTAGGAGTGGCAATGAGGTTTGCAACTCTGACAATCCAAAAGCCAGTGTTTAAGAAGGTTCGGTTAATTTGGTCACTGAGTCATAGTCTTAGGGTCGGGTCAATGGTCGCTGCCAAAGAGAGAGAGAAAAGAAACACTCAGCGTGCACTCTAACCTAGATCAGAATGGTTACCAATTTATCTAATCTGGAAACTTCCCACTATAACCTCAAACTCTCCTCCAAACCTGAAAGAAGAATTAGTCGGGGTCACCCGAGGAGTAAACTAACTCATCAGTGGGAATCGGGATCCAACTATCATCGCATGATAACGTGACGGAATCCGCTCACGTCATCACACTCTAGAAAGTATGCGCATATCTGGCAAGTTTCAGTTTCTTTAGAAACTCCCGATGTGATTTTTGCCCCATGCACTTATGACCTTGACGAAGGCCAACATATCATAAGTCACATGTCAAGTTCTACCCGTCATTGTCCAGGTTAATTTGAACCCACCCGTACATACCCTTGACGAAGGCCAAAATAGTAGTACGACTGTCCCAAACCAACGCATCTATCTATGCAGCAGAAAGGTAACAAGCAGCTACCATACACTATGCCTTGACAAAGGCCAACATACATAGCATGAATACTACGTGCTACCCATCTGAAACGACGGAGGGCTACGAATGGTTTCTGGCGAAAACCTTTAACGTAATGAACTTGATATCGTTGAAGGAACCGGATAGCTTTTAAAAAATATAGTGACGAAAACCTTTGCTAAAGAGGTCACTCCCGGTGAAGGGATCTCGGCACTTTCCCCGTAGAATGAGGTGCAGGATATTCCAACTGAATACCGCGATTCAAAGCAAAAGTAATCGGCTATAGTGAAGTTATTGCCCTGACGCAAACTTTTTGTCCAAGGGGTCACTCCCGGTGAAGGGATCTCGGCCCTTGCCTCGTCGACTGAGGAGCAGGATATTCCAACTGAATACCACGATGCTAAACAAAAGAGAACGTCCTTGCAATAACATCTTTTTGAAAAGTGTTCCAACAACATCAGATTAGGTTTGTTTTTAACTTGCATTGATCCGAATCAACGCAGTCCCATCAATTGATCACACCACAAAGAACGAAAATATATTGATGTACGTATATGCCATCCGCATTCGCCACTGGGTCCCGTCATTACCCGTTAGGTTAGCTAACTAACGACAGAGCGGGGACTGGACTAGCGCGGATGCAAAACATATACAACATCTACTAGTATATATCAATATATAATTTTCGCTCAAGGCGTGATAAAAATGCAACATCACAGAAATGTAAAGCATCACAGAACAATACAGATATCTGGGATCCCCGGGTTTCACAGAGCCACTACTGAAACCCGACGATCCCCTGGCCGTGTGGATAGCCTGTGCAATGAAATCCTAGACCCCTACGGGCGCGGCAAGTTACCCGCCAAAACCTAAAGCGAGGCAGCCCCCTTCAACAACGTGAATGGACCACCCGTCACTTCACGGAATCCGGTAACTTGGGCACCCCTCCTGGGTCAACCTGTACCCCCTACGAGTGCGGCGAATAGCTTGCCAATTCTAGAGTGAAGCCCCCTCCGTCTCAATGCCATGAGATGCGGGCCCGTTGCCCTCTAGAACCCGGCTATCCGTGCACCCCTCCGCGGGGTAATCCTAGTACAGAAAGTAAAATATACATACAACGGGTACATCGACCGCAACCTGGTCGTGCCCCAAAATAATAATACAATCAGGCAGTAACGGCAGTCCACATGTTGTTAGTGTATATGCCCTAGAGGCCATTACTGTATCATACTAGTATGTATATTACTTAATGGAAGCTTGGGATATTCACCTTGTATATACAATCTTGCTCAAAATAGTAGTATGCTACTTGGTTTATTTCTACTTCAATGTGTACATGTGTTTATCTTTGTATATTGCTTATACACATTAGTGGAGCCCTTAGGATCTTTGCTTGATTACCAGCGATGTGATGGCCGTCACACTAGTGGGGCTGGGTAATCTAGAAGCACATCCTTATGCAGGTCCCTGGTCGCAGGACTATCGAGACAGGGCATCGATACTCCGGAGTAGACCAGCGCATGCGCTTCTCATCCCAGTGTGGGAGACGGTCTGTCCCACAGCCGTCAGTACGTCGTACTTGAGATAGTATGCGGGTGCCCGTTAGGTTACGGGTACACTGGACAGGACTCGTCGGGAACTGACCAGTTGGTATTATACCTATCGTCAGTTATCAGTTCCCAGGTGACATGAGTACAGCTTAGTCCGCTGACTTGACACTGTCACTTCGCCTCGGGTGTGTTCCCACTGTACTTTGATCACTACCCTACCACGGCTAAAAGGAGTCGTGCAAACAGGTGGTGGTTGGGTGCAGTCCCGAAGCACTTGGAGGCAGTGACGGTTAGACAGGATTCGTCTCTCCCGGTATTGGGGGTTGACATCGCGCTGTGTCTAGGAGAGCCATTACACGAGTAGTCCCTGGCCAGGGCAAACGAGATATACTGGTAGGTTTCCAGTGTTATCTCAGGGTGTTTTGGGCTTCGCTCCGGCACGACTTGTACCGCTATTGGGGGACTGACGTTTACCGCCCCCTAGGCCCGCCATGCGTTGTATCAGACGAACAGACCGGACTGTACGGAGAATGTCACACTCAGGCTCAGTAGGAGTTCAGATGGGTTTCGCCTCGTCGGTCTTCTTGTCGGCATTACCTGGGGACCGTTACGCACAGCTAGTGCCGCTTGCGGTCTGTGGTTAAACCCACTGCCAGCGTAGTGTCGAGTCTTTAGAGTCCCACACAGAAAGCTTTTCGCCTTTAGGCAAAAGAGTAGAGGTCGCATGGTATTGCGACAGGTCGCATGGTTTTGCGACAGGGTTCGGTCACATCCGTGCACTTGTGCACGTACAGTGTCCGGACAGTTTACACTAGCGGGCTTTGGTTTAAGACAGATCCTAGTGTACCTTATGGGATTGGATTTATCCAGTTTGCATTCGTGTTCCTCGGAACGCGGATGCGGGTGTGTATGCACAGTTGACAGGGAGGCACAGACAGCGGATTCTCATTAGGGTTGTTGAAAGTTGACCGTTGACTTTTTGACTTTTTGCCCAACCCTAATGAGAATATGATATGTGATTAACTATTGTATTAATTAAGTATTATGGTGACTTGGTTGTTGACTTTGTTGACTTGTTGACTTTTGTTGACTTGTTGACTTTGTTGACCGGTTGACTAGGCTTGACTAGTTGACCATCATGATAACCATGGCTATCATTTCATGCCAAAGACTTTTACTTGCTTGTTCATTTAAGTAAAATGAGTGCATGACATGATAAGCTTATGGTTGCTTCTACCATCACATAAGACTTTTGTTAATATGATGAGTTATGATTACTTTGGATTATGAGAGGGTGAGAGACAAAAGAGTTGCTCATTCTTTCTTGCTCATTCTCTCTCTTGTTCTTGAGCTCTCCTCTTGCTCTCACCCTCAACCTCTTGCTCCCTCTCTTGATCTATGGTTCTCTTGTCTCATGAGTTGAGAATCAAGAACCATAGATAAAATCCCATTCTAAATCATCTCTACTCATTCTAGTTCACTAGGTTTAGCAAACCAAGTGAACTAGTTTCTTCAAAGAACGAAGAAGGAGCTAAAGGTTGGAGCTTTCAAGTGGATCTATCTTCGGCGTACGGAGACAATGAGAAGGAACCATCGAACCACCATCGGAGCTTGAAGAGAAGGAGTTCAAGTTTAGGTATAACCATCTTCATCCGAGTAGCTAAATATCTTTAGCTTAGTATGCTAGTTTTAGTTTAGGTAAAGATCCCGACCTAGCTTAGTCCATGTTGCCTCTTGCGTTAAAATTTTGATTTTATACCGTTTCCGCCTCCCCGTAAGAACCGGGGGTCGCAACGTGGACTTACAGTGGTATCAGAGCCTAACTAAACTTAAACTAGCTTGGTAGTGAAGTGTAACGAAGTTCGGAACCGGAAAAATCCAAAAACCAAACTTTTACAAAAACTGAGTTTCTGTTGAAATTTTTTCTGGTCAAAATGAAAAACTTTATACTCCTAAATTCGGCTCAGGGTTTTGTTAGAACACCCATGAAAAACGGTTCACCAATTTGTTCAAACCGCCGCGCTTCCGCCGCACGAGGTAGGCATGTGCCGCGGAAGCGCCGCGGTTTGTCGTCTTCAGTGCATCGTTTTTCGTGCAGTGTGTGTCTGTGTTGGTTTTGGGATTTTTGAGATATATTATATGTGCCCAGATTTTCCAGAAAAGAAATTTCCTTTTGGGGTCCTATAATTCCGTATTTTTCCGAACTTCACTGCACTTTGACTATGATGGTTATATCTGTGTTGTTTGCATGTATTGAACGTCGGCTAATCGCTATAAGTCGATTAGTCGGAGTTATACATGATCTGTAATGTGCTGGAATGTGTATATAAATATGTTGGATTGTCGCGGGTGAATAGCCGGGGGTTGTGAGACGAGAGTTTTCTTTTCTTGCAATTCATGTAAATTTGTAAATTGATGTAATAATTATTTGTATGGCCGCACAACCGGGTCGGGGTTGTAGCCGTCATTGTATAATTTCTTTTTACTGTTTTTGCTCCTAGGATAGACCCATGGAGGGGTGCACAAACTACCGGGTATGCCGAAGTGTCGAGTGGCCTACTCATGGTGATGAGGGAGGTTGCTACGCTTCGGGTACTTGGCGGGTAGTTTGCCGCACCCGTAGGGGTCTTGGGTGGGGTATTGGCTATTCACCGTGACCGTGTAATCTGTTTTTGTTACAGGCTCGTACAAATTACAGATTCCTAGTATATCCAATGTATTTATCTGTGATCTGAAATGTCTATCATTGCTTTCTATTTAGGCGTTGCTTATGTTTTACAGACGCGCTAGCCCAGCCCCCGCTCTGTCGTTAGTTAAGTAACCTAACGGGTAATGACGGGGCCCAGTGGCGAATGCGAATGGCATAAGCGTACGTCATATTTTGGTTGTTTTCTGCAATGGTAGGATTAAATGATGGGACGCATTAAAAGAACTAATGCAAGAATATCACGCATTAAAAGAACTAATGCAAGATAATAAACCAAGTTAAAGTCGTTGGAACACTTTCGAAAAACCACTCGGTTCTTTTCAAAACAAACTTTTAAAATACGGAGTTTGAGCCACTCCATTTAAAAGCTATCTCGTTCCATCGACTAAATCAAGTTCACTACGTTCACGGTTTTGCCAAAACCATTCGTAGCCCTCCGTCGTTTCGCATGAATAGTCAATAGTATTCAAGCTGTGTATGTTGGCCAAAGTCAAGGCACAGTGATTGGTAGCTATTGGGTGTTCATGTGTAGCATAGATAGATGCGTTGGTTTGGGACAGTCGTACTGCCATTTTGGCCAAAGTCAAGGGTAGGTACGGATGGATCCAAATTAACCTGGATAATGACGGGTAGAACTTGACATGTGACTTATGATATTTTGGCCAAAGTCAAGGTCATAAGAGCATGGGGCAAAAATCCACATCGGGAGTTTCATAAGTACTGAAACTTGCTAGATTTGCATACCATTTGGAGTGTGATGATTCTGGTAGGATTCCTTCAGTTTCGTCACGCAATGATATTTGGATCCCGATCCTACTGTGAGTATATGCTACTCCTCGGGAAATTTCTCACTTAACGATCAATGCTATAAACCTAGTAGGTGCCTAGAAAGGTGTTAGCGGGGCTATGCCCCCAGGGAAAAGAGGTTCTTTAATTAAGGAACTTCGCGAAAGCGTTGGAAAACCTCCCTCGAAGTACCGACACCAGCCTGGCCGAACGGTTAAGCAAGTATTGTACGGTGGGATTGATCCTGACTAATTCTTCCTTTATGGTTTGAGGAGGGATTCGAGAAACAGTGGGAGCCATCCTGTTTTGACAAACTAAAAACCATTCTAAACTTGCAAGAGCATCATGCTGAGTGTTTTCCTCTTCTCTCCAAATTGCAGCGACCATTCAACATGACTGGACTTAAGTTACTCCTAGATAAAAACAAACTGACAGGGCCAAACTACAAAGATTGGCTCAGGAATGTCAAGATAGCAATCACTTATGACAAGCTGGGGTATCTTCTTACCACCAAAGCTCCCCCTGTCCCTGGTCCAACTTCCAGTGTCGCGGATAAGGAAATCCGCAAGACTTGGGAGATTGATAGCGCAAAGGCCAAGTGCCTCCTGCTTGCCTCGATGGACAACGAACATCAGAGGAGGCATGAGAATATGGACATGGAATCCATATTGCTCCATACAAAAGAACTATATGGAGAGCAATCTCGTATCGCAAGATACGAAGCGTCGAAAAAGTTATTTTCGACAAGAATGACCGTCGGATCATCAGTAGCCGAGCACGTGCTAAAGATGATCGGCTTCATTGAGGAGCTCGCTGACCTAGGGATCACATTGGAGAGTGAGCTATATACGGATATAGTTCTCCAGTCCCTTCCTTCCACTTACGCCCAGTTTATACTGAACTTCAACCTACAAGAAAAAGAGGTTGAACTATCAGAGCTCCTCAACATGCTGAGGAGCGCAGAGGGCACCCTACAGAAAGGTAGGGATACATCCACTTTGTTTGTAGGAGGATCATCTTCTTCTAGGTCCAAGGCGAAAGCCAAGGGAAAGAAGAAGAAGGCCCCCGCCAAACCAAGGGGCGGTGTAAGTAAAGTGGATACGAAGGGAAAAGGTAAAGCAACAAAAATAGCGGGGAAGCTTGTGGATAAGGAAGAATGCTTCTATTGTCATAAGAAAGGACACTGGAAGAATGATTGCAGGGCCTGGAAGGCCAGAACACAGGAATTGAAGCAGGTTGCAGCTTCAGCTTCAGGTGTGTATGTTATTGAAAACTGTCTTTCAATAAACTCTACTTCCTGGGTATTGGATACCGGATCAGGATCTCATATCTGTAATTCTTTGCAGGCGTTGAGAAACCGTAGGGTTTTGAAGGCAGGTGACATGACCCTCAGAGTTGCGAACGGAGCTAGCATGGATGCTAAAGCCGTGGGGGACTATCACCTGGGAATGTCAGATGGACATGTTTTGGTTTTGCGTAATTGCTTTTTTGTACCCAACGCAACTTGTAATATCATTTCTGTATCTTTAGTTTCTAAAGAAGGTTATGAATTTGCGTTTGTAAGTAATGTTGTGAACATTCACCTTAATCAAGCTTTGATTGGGTCAGGTACTTTGAGTAATGGTATATACGTGTTAAACCAACCACAGATTTTTAATGTTCAGAATACACACAAAAGAAAGTCTCCAGAAATAAATCAGACTTTCTTATGGCATTGTAGATTGGGTCACATCAATGAGAGAAGGTTGACGAAGTTACATACAGAAGGGTATTTGAATGCGTTCGAATATCAGTCGTATGCCACTTGTCAATCCTGTCTCAAAGGAAAGATGACAAAGACTCCGTTTACTGGACATGGAGTAAGAGCGAGCGAGCTCTTGGGACTCGTACACAGTGACGTGTGCGGTCCAATGTCTACACATGCCCGAAGCGGACATTCTTACTTCATTACTTTTACGGATGACTTCTCAAGGTACGGTTATGTCTTCTTAATGAAACATAAGTCCGAGGCCTTTGGAAAATTCCAGGAGTATAAGAATGAAGTAGAGAAACAGACCGGCAAAAGTATTAAGATTCTAAGATCGGATCGAGGTGGAGAATACTTAAGTGCCGAATTCCTGAATTACTTAAAAGAGAACGGAATTCTCTCTCAGCTTACTCCTCCATACACCCCGCAACATAACGGTGTATCGGAGAGACGGAACCGAACCCTATTGGATATGGTTCGGTCCATGATGAGTAACGCTGAGTTGCCGCGATCATTCTGGGGATATGCGCTAGAATCAGCCGCATACCTTTTGAACCGAGTTCCCACTAAGACTGTGCCTACTACGCCATTTGAGATGTGGTGTGGGAAGAGACCCCATCTTAATCATATTAAGATATGGGGAAGTCCAGCTTTTGTCAAAAAGCAGCATGCGGACAAGCTCGAGGCACGCTCAGTACTGTGCAAGTTTGTGGGATATCCAAAGAATTCCAAGGGATATTTCTTCTACTGCGAAGAGGAACAAAAAGTTCTTGTTTCTCGACATGCCCACTTTCTAGAACACCAGTTCATAGAAAAGGAAATAAGTGGGAGCGCAGTAGAACTGGAAGAAATTCCAGAACCACGGACTATTACTGAAAGTTTAGTGGAACCAGAAGGTTCGGAAGAACAGGACATTCCTACGCCGCTCCGCAGAAGTAGTAGGCAGTCTCATCCGCCCGAGAGATACTACGGTTTTCTCATAGACGGGGATAGAGAGGATTGCATCATAGATTATGATGAGCCTACTAGCTTCCAGCAGGCCGTTCAGAGCGTTGACTCAGTGAAATGGCTGGATGCAATGCGGACCGAAATGGAGTCCATGTACACCAACAAGGTATGGACGTTGGACATTGCTCCAGACGGGGTAAAACCCGTAGGATGCAAGTGGATCTTCAAAAGGAAGATTGGTGTAGATGGAAAGGTTGAGACCTATAAAGCTAGGCTGGTAGCAAAAGGTTTTCGTCAAAGACCTGGCTTGGACTATGACGAAACCTTCTCTCCAGTAGCCATGCTGAAATCCATTCGGATCCTTCTTGCCATTGCTGCCTTCCACGATTATGAGATTTGGCAAATGGACGTAAAGACAGCTTTTCTAAATGGAAATTTAGAGGAGTGTGTCTATATGGACCAGCCAGAGGGTTTCATTCAGAGTGGGAGCAGCGGAAAGGTGTGCAAGTTGCTTAAGTCTATCTATGGACTAAAGCAGGCATCGCAGAGTTGGAACATCTGCTTTGATGAGACGGTCAAAGAATTTGGCTTTATCAAAAATCCAGATGAACCATGCATCTATAGTAGATTTGTAGCGAGAACTGCAGTATTCCTCGTTTTATACGTGGATGACATTCTCTTAATAGGAAATGACATTCCTATGCTACAATCTGTCAAGGGGTTCTTGTCACACAAGTTCTCCATGAAAGACCTGGGTGATGCCTCATACATTCTGGGTATCCGGATCTACCGTGACAGATCCAAGAGGATATTAGGACTTTCACAGTCCAGGTACATCGACACCATACTGAAGAGATTCAGTATGGAAGATTCCAAGCGCGGTAACCTACCGGCTTGTCACGGGATCACCCTCACTAAAGAGATGTCTCCCAAGACTGATTTAGAGAGGGATCGCATGTCTATTATACCCTACGCTTCTGCGGTAGGCTCTATAATGTATGCGATGTTGTGTACCAGACCGGACGTAGCTTATGCACTGAGTGTGGTAAGCCGGTATCAGTCAAACCCTGGGGAGAAACATTGGATAGCGGTAAAGAACATTCTCAAGTACCTGAGAAGGACTAAGGAGATGTTCTTGGTGTATGGCGGAAAGGACCTCCAGATCGAGGCCTTTGCTGACTCCAGCTTCCAGAGTGACAAGGATGATTCCAAGTCCATGTCGGGTTTTGTCTTTACCCTCAATGGAGGGGCGGTGTGTTGGAAGAGTTCCAAACAGGAAACCGTTGCAGACTCGACGATGGAAGCGGAATACATCGCTGCATCTGATGCCGCAAAAGAAGCTGTCTGGATAAGGAAGTTCTTGAAAGAACTTCAGGTGGTTCCGTCCATTGTTGATCCAATACCTCTATATTGCGACAACAACGGGGCTATAGCTTTAGCGAAGGAACCCAGGTCCCATCAGAGATCCAGGCACATCTTGAGGCGGTATCACCTGATCAGGGAGATCGTGGATCGCCAGGAGATCGAGGTTCGGAGAGTCGCTTCAGAAGACAACACAGCAGATCCATTCACCAAGGCCCTACCCCAGACTCAGTTCGAGCGGCTGATCGAGATGATAGGTCTTCGATACGCCAGTACATGGCCTTAGTGCAAGTGGGAGATTGTTAGTGTATATGCCCTAGAGGCCATTACTGTATCATACTAGTATGTATATTACTTAATGGAAGCTTGGGATATTCACCTTGTATATACAATCTTGCTCAAAATAGTAGTATGCTACTTGGTTTATTTCTACTTCAATGTGTACATGTGTTTATCTTTGTATATTGCTTATACACATTAGTGGAGCCTTTAGGATCTTTGCTTGATTACCAGCGATGTGATGGCCGTCACACTAGTGGGGCTGGGTAATCTAGAAGCACATCCTTATGCAGGTCCCTGGTCGCAGGACTATCGAGACAGGGCATCGATACTCCGGAGTAGACCAGCGCATGCGCTTCTCATCCCAGTGTGGGAGACGGTCTGTCCCACAGCCGTCAGTACGTCGTACTTGAGATAGTATGCGGGTGCCCGTTAGGTTACGGGTACACTGGACAGGACTCGTCGGGAACTGACCAGTTGGTATTATACCTATCGTCAGTTATCAGTTCCCAGGTGACATGAGTACAGCTTAGTCCGCTGACTTGACACTGTCACTTCGCCTCGGGTGTGTTCCCACTGTACTTTGATCATTACCCTACCACGGCTAAAAGGAGTCGTGCAAACAGGTGGTGGTTGGGTGCAGTCCCGAAGCACTTGGAGGCAGTGATGGTTAGACAGGATTCGTCTCTCCCGGTATTGGGGGTTGACATCGCGCTGTGTCTAGGAGAGCCATTACACGAGTAGTCCCTGGCCAGGGCAAACGAGATATACTGGTAGGTTTCCAGTGTTATCTCAGGGTGTTTTGGGCTTCGCTCCGGCACGACTTGTACCGCTATTGGGGGACTGACGTTTACCGCCCCCTAGGCCCGCCATGCGATGTATCAGACGAACAGACCGGACTGTACGGAGAATGTCACACTCAGGCTCAGTAGGAGTTCAGATGGGTTTCGCCTCGTCGGTCTTCTTGTCGGCATTACCTGGGGACCGTTACGCACAGCTAGTGCCGCTTGCGGTCTGTGGTTAAACCCACTGCCAGCGTAGTGTCGAGTCTTTAGAGTCCCACACAGAAAGCTTTTCGCCTTTAGGCAAAAGAGTAGAGGTCGCATGGTATTGCGACAGGTCGCATGGTTTTGCGACAGGGTTCGGTCACATCCGTGCACTTGTGCACGTACAGTGTCCGGACAGTTTACACTAGCGGGCTTTGGTTTAAGCCAGATCCTAGTGTACCTTATGGGATTGGATTTATCCAGTTTGCATTCGTGTTCCTCGGAACGCGGATGCGGGTGTGTATGCACAGTTGACAGGGAGGCACAGACAGCGGATTCTCATTAGGGTTGTTGACAGTTGACCGTTGACTTTTTGACTTTTTGCTCAACCCTAATGAGAATATGATATGTGATTAACTATTGTATTAATTAAGTATTATGGTGACTTGGTTGTTGACTTTGTTGACTTGTTGACTTTTGTTGACTTGTTGACTTTGTTGACCGGTTGACTAGGCTTGACTAGTTGACCATCATGATAACCATGGCTATCATTTCATGCCAAAGACTTTTACTTGCTTGTTCATTTAAGTAAAATGAGTGCATGATATGATAAGCTTATGGTTGCTTCTACCATCACATAAGACTTTTGTTAATATGATGAGTTATGATTACTTTGGATTATGAGAGGGTGAGAGACAAAAGAGTTGCTCATTCTTTCTTGCTCATTCTCTCTCTTGTTCTTGAGCTCTCCTCTTGCTCTCACCCTCAACCTCTTGCTCCCTCTCTTGATCTATGGTTCTCTTGTCTCATGAGTTGAGAATCAAGAACCATAGATAAAATCCCATTCTAAATCATCTCTACTCATTCTAGTTCACTAGGTTTAGCAAACCAAGTGAACTAGTTTCTTCAAAGAACGAAGAAGGAGCTAAAGGTTGGAGCTTTCAAGTGGATCTATCTTCGGCGTACGGAGAAAACGAGAAGGAGCCATCGAACCACCATCGGAGCTTGAAGAGAAGGAGTTCAAGTTTAGGTATAACCATCTTCATCCGAGTAGCTAAATATCTTTAGCTTAGTATGCTAGTTTTAGTTTAGGTAAAGATCCCGACCTAGCTTAGTCCATGTTGCCTCTTGCGTTAAAATTTTGATTTTATACCGTTTCCGCCTCCCCGTAAGAACCGGGGGTCGCAACGTGGACTTACAGATGTCGGACGCTCGCCCCGTAATATCAAATGTACATAATACAACCACAACTGTACTAGCATTGCATCCAGGCTATCCCCTACGACCGATCCGCAACATCACAGCAATACACAGAACATCAACGTGAAATTCACGTTCGCAAATCCGTCTAACCGGGCTATAGCAGTTAGACAGGATTTACCGATCAAGTGACATTCACGGTCGCAGATATAATGTAAATACTGTGAACTAATGTGTTTAAAATATCCGATCGATCAAAATTTACCAAGTGGGCCCCAAGCATTACTGTAGCACATCAAGAAATTCTGTGCCCAAAATTAATATTCCAAAACCCTATTTTCATCACAGGAGCTCTCTGTAAAAATTTGGCGGCGGAACCGCGGACCAAGCATGGGTTTGGCCGCGGTTCCGCGGTGGTATAGTGGGTTCGTGCAACCAAATTTTCATAGAATGCTAATATGTCCCTGCACAGTATTCTGAAACACCCTGAAAAATTTCTGGAGACAAAAACATTTCGACAGAAACTGATTGTACATGAAAACGCGGTTTTGGAATTTTGTTCGATCGGAAATGTAAAACACATTAGACAAAGCTAGACTATGTTAATGGCGAGGCTCTAATACCACTGTAAGTGCACGGCGGCGCCCCGGCCTTCAATCCGACGCCGGAATGCGGAAGCGGTGATTTACTTTAACTTTTTCAAACCGGCACCACCGCGCACTATAAACCCGGATTGTGCCATTAAACTAGTCCTAGCTAACTACAAGATGGGGAAGAGAGATATACCGAGCGATCCGTGTCCTCCGGTCTTCTCGCCGTCTTCCCGATCTCCCGCGGAATGTCCGGTCTCCACCTCCTTGCCGGAAGGGCACCACGTCGCCTGCTTATTTTACGGGCTCCCACCACTATACCGAGGCAACTCGGGCACGAAGTTGGCGAGCCGACGTGCCCAAGGTTTGCTGTAGAATGTGTGTAGAACTCATGTCTCACTTGGGGTTATGGAGTTGCCTTTGGTGGAGGAAAGGAACTAAGACTTTTTGGAGATGAAACTTTATGGGATTTTTGTGAAGCCAAAAGACTAAAGATCCTACACCACAAAAATGGGCAGCCCCCTCAATGAGCTTGGCCGGCCATGGTCATGGGAGAGTGAGAATGAGAGAGAGAGTATGAAAAAATAGCCACAAGAATAATGCAAGTGAGAGGAATGGTCATCATGCAAAAATCATCATCACTAGCAAAGTCCAACACTCAAACAACAATCATCACTTCCAAAAGTCATGCCATCATGAAGATAGAAGTCCAGCAATGATGGATTAATCGAGTCAATGGATGGTGCACCCATCATGATACAAAAGTATGCAATCACCACCCTCCACAAATGCTTATTTGCACAATTGCAAATAAGCCCTCCTCCACCAATCTTCGGCCAATGAAAGATACAAAGAAATATGGCTGAAACGGAAAGCAAACTGGCAACTCCAGAAAACTGGTCCCGTAATAAATTACAGGAAAACCCCGATACTGTGTATATATACCCGCATTTGTATTCCGTCCGAAATACAAATGCAATGAGATAAAATCTACACTGTACTATACTAGGATCCGGCTTAAACCAAAGCCGGCTAGTATTATCCGTCCGATCCTGATCCGTGCAATACCGCACGTATCTGATCGAACCCTGCCATATATCCATACGGCCTCTAGTACTAACCGTCCGATCCTGATCCGTGCAATACCGCACGTATCTGATCGCCATATCTCCATACGGCCTCTACAGCGTTTCGCCCAAAACTTGAGTAACTGAATGTGGGGGACTCTAAAGACTCGTCAATACTATGGCTGTGGATTTAACCACTAGCACGTCAGAGGTATTAGCCATACGTGACGGGCTACCAGCTATTGACTAAAAGGGACGTCGATGAGCGAACTCATCCTGACACATTACTGAGCCTGTCAGTGACAATATCCGTACAGTCCGGTCCGTTCATCTATGAGCATCGCATGGCGGGCCTAGGGGGTTTGTAAAATTCAAACCCCCAAAAGCGGTACAAGTCGTGTCGGAGTGTAGCCTAGAACACCCTGAGATACTACTGGAATACCTACCAGTAAATCTCCTGCCTTGGCCAAGGGCTTCGTGTAATGGCTCTCCTAGACACAGCGCGACCTCACCCCCAATACCAGGAGAGACGAACCCCTGAAGATCCGCTCACTGCCTCCATGTGGCTCGGGACTGTACCCAACTAAAACCTGTTTGCACGTCTCCTTTGAGCGTGGTAGGGTAGTAATCAAAGTACAGTGGGAACTCACACGAGACAAATGACGATCTCCAGGTCGATGAACAAACCTGTATACATGTCACCAGGGAACTGCTATCTGACGTCAGGTATAAGACCAACTAGCATGTTCCCGGCGAGTCCTGTCCGGTGTAGTCATAACCCAATGAGCACCTGTATACATCTTAGCTGAACCAACTGACACCAGTGGCTTGTGAGACCGGCCACCGCCCCTCGTCGGGGTCTCGACTGCATACACTACTATACTCTGGAGTATCGATGCCCTGTCTCGAAACTCCCATGACTAGGGACCTTTTAAGGATGTGCTTATAGACCCCAGCTCCCACGTATATGTTCGCCCTCATACTGCTGGTGGTCAAGAAAGAATCCTAGGGGCTCTATCAACGTGAAATAGTGACATGTCAGGTCACCTAAAGCAGTATATGATAATAAAGATAAACCAGATAGCATACTATCATCTCGAGTAAGACTGTCCTACCGGGATAGGTCCTCCCTCAATCATTGCAATCACGTGCCTGTGATCCAATAATTGACTCTGAGGGCACTATCTCCAACAGGACTTAAACGCACGTGCTACACAGTAATTCCTAAAACACCCTGCTGTTTTTTGGCTATTTTTAATTAGGAAAAATCCACAGATTCAGAAAATGTACAGAGAGTGGTTTGAGTTAGGGTTTCGGGGTTCGTTCGGATTTCTAACATCGTCTACACTTTGCCTAAGGCTCTATCTAGGCTCTGATACCACTGTAGGGTTCCTAGGCACACCCATGAGGTTCCACAACTGATCAAACATGGCCAATTCAAATTTTTCTTGTGCCGAGAAACCCTAATGCTAGATCGTAACTAGAGGTATAGGCGAAACAACAAGTTAACAACTTAACTAGATAGTGAAAAGAGCTACAACCTTTGTAGATCCGGTCCTCCACTTCCTTAGCTCCATGATGATGTCCTTCCGCTGCGATCATCGGATCCCGGACTCTAGCGATGGTTTCGTCGAAGAAATGATCGGGCTAGGTCGTCGACTTCGATGCCGAAGATGATCTACGTCGAGGCAAATCAAGATCAAGCTCCAACTTCACCAAGTCATGAAACTTGTGAAGAAAATACCCTATACTATATGGCAAGTGGTAGAGGATGAAGAAATAGGAAGTGGGTTCACTTTGGATTTTGATTTCTCACTTGGAATCATCACTTGATCATTTTCAAGCAAAGGTTTTCTTTTTCTCTTGAAGAAAAAGAAGAAGAAGAATGAAAAATAATTCATTAAAAAAGAAAATCCAAGTGATTCTTATCATTTAGAAACCATGGGTGAGTTAACAAGTGTAGAGAATAAACTAGGGTTAAAGTAAATGGTTAGGGTTAAGGAAAGAAACAAAATGGTCAAAGCTTTTCAAAGCTTCATGAAGCTTCAAGTAAAAACAAAAGAATCCACCATTTTATTTCTTGCCTAAAAATAAATGAAAAGAATAAATAAATAAGTAAATCAAAACCCTAACCATTAACCTAATCTTGGTTTAATCATATACACCCAAGTTTGCTTGTATCATCAAACATGATACAATCTAGTGCACAAATATATATCATATATACAATGTGCACAATCAAGTGAGAAAAACATCTTAAGTGAACCAATACTAGTTAATGTAAAGTGATATATCAAATATATAATTATACATTAAATCATTAAATCAATACTTGATTTAATGATCCGGTCATATCGCATATAACCGACTAATATCTAGTGTATCAATGTATCGAATCAACACTTGATCCGGTATCGCGGCTATATCACATATAACCGTCCCATGATACATATCGCGAGAATAGAATTCAGTATCACATACTGGTATTATTCTCGGTCCCGTACATATCTCATATGCGCTCCTATTTCGTTTCGCTTGAGCCAGGAAACCTCTGTGTAGGACTCTAAAGACTTGTCAATACGCCGGCTGCAGGTGATGATCTTATCAAACACCCACAAGCCGCAAGCGGTCTGCTAAACGTAACGGCCACCCGGGTATTGAGCGATCAGAAGATCAACGAGCAAGCCTGCTCACACTCCTGTGAATCCAACCAGTAACACTTACCGTACAGTCCGGTCTATTCGTCTGATATGTCGCATATCTCGCCCAGGGGTGGTAAACGTCAGACCCCAGTAGCTCGATAAGTCGTGTCGATATGAGGTCTATAACAGTTCGAGAAACTACTGGTAACACTTACCAGTAAATCTCAGCAACTGTGGCCAGGGATTTCCGGTTATAGCCAATCGAACACAGCGCAACATCAACTCCCTATACCGGGAGAGACGAATCCCCTCTTATCGCTCATTGCCTCCATGTGATTCGGGACTGTACCCAAAAACCACCGTTTTGCACGCCCTCTTGGACGTGGTAAGGTGGAAATCAAAGCAAAGTGGGAATCACACAAGTCTCTATGACGATCTCGGGTGGACAGACTACTCTGTACCAGTGTCACCAGAGAACTGCCATCTGACGTCAGGTATAATACCATCTGGGTGTTCTCGACGAGTCCGTCCAGTGTACCCAGTCTCCACTGAGCACCCGTATATCATCTCTGATGTCAAACACCAATGGATATGGGATCATCCATCGCCCATCTATATGGGTCGATAAGGTACACGCTAGTCTACTCTGGTATATCGATGCCCCGTCTCGATACACCCACGACTAGGGACTTTGAAGGATGTACTTATGGACTACCTTGTCCCCACTAGTATGATCTGCATCATAGTCCAGGTAGTCAAGTACACATCCTAAGGGCATTACCAACATGTAACAGAGAGACAATCAGTGTGCACGTTAAGGTAAAGAGTAACCAGATAGCATACTATCATATCGAGCAAGAAAGTCATCCCTATATATATCCAAGCATCCACTATAATATACATCCTATGTATAGTAATGGCCTCTAGGGCATGCATATAACTAACATTCTCGACCCGTTATGAGCCTCTCATCGGCATGACTTATCGGTTATTGGGGTCTGACGTTTACCACCCCTAGACTTGATATGCCACACATCCGACGAGGAGACCGGACTGTACGGTAGTGTCACAGTCAGGCTTTTTGCAGGAGTTGGAGCGGGCTTGCTTGCTGATCTTCTGATCGCTCAATACCCGGATAGCCGTTACGTCCAGCTAGTACCGCTGACGGCTTGTGGGTGCTTGATATGATCATCACCTACTGCCGGCGTATTGACGAGTCTTTAGAGTCCTACGTAGAGGTTTTACTGGCTCAGGCAAAACGAAATAGGAGCGCATATGTGATATGTGCGGGACCGAGAATGATGCGAGTATGTGATACCGCATTCAATTCTCGCGATGCTTGTGTCGATCGGTTATATGCGATATAACTAAGTTATTTAATCAAGGGTTGATTCGATAAGTCGATACATTGAATGTTAGTCGGTTGTATGCAGTATAACCGGATTTTTAAGTCAAGAGTTGATTTAATAATTTAGTGTATAATTGTATATTGGATATACTAATTTACATTGACTAACATTGGTTCACTAAAGCATTTATTTTTCTCACTTGTGCACAACTTAATATATATGTGATATATATTTATTTGTGTTCACTTTTTAGTATCATGGTTGTTGATACACACTACATGGGTGTATGGGACATACACCATTATAATTATAATGGTTAGGTTTTTATATTTAAGTAATTCTAAAACAAATGGATAATGAGCTCACATACATGAAGCTTCATGAAGCTTTTGGATGCTTTGACTTATTCCACTTGTTTTGTTTTACTTAATATATTAACTAACCTAACCACTATAACTAACAATGGTAAAGTCTCTACATGAGTTAAGTATATGATACTAACTCACCATGGTAAGCTCATTCTCTCTCTTGATCATTATCCATTCTCATTTTGAGCTCATCTTCTTCCTCATTCACTTTGATTCTAGGGTTTGAAAAAGAGAGAGATTCAAAGTGAGAAAAGAAATTCTAAAGTTTACCTATTTCCTATCTCACCATCCTCTACTAGACTAGCACTTTAGTTTAGGGTGTTTGCTTCACTAATTCTATGTTTGGTGAAGTAGAAGCTTGAGTCCGTATTCCCTCGACGTAGATCATCTTCGGCATCGAAGACTTCAAGCGATCCCGTTGCAATTTTCTCATGGAGCCGTCCGGGAGTTGGATGATCGCAGCGAAGGGACTACATCAAGGAGCATATGAAGTGAAGGACCGATCTACAAAGGTTGTATTTCGTATTCACTTAGGGTTAAAGAGTTTAGCTTGCATAGTTTTCGCCTAATCTCTAGTTAACGATCTTGCTTGTGGTTATTCGGCACGGATAAAATTTTAATCCGGCATGGTTGATGCCTTGTAGAGCTTCATTAGAGTGTCCAGTAACCCTACAACTGCCATCACAACGCTGGTAGTCAAGCAAGATCCTAAGAGCTCTATCAATACGTATACTCACATATTAAGATAGAAAAACCAAGTAGCATACTACCATGTTTAGCAAGACTGTTATATACATGTGAATATCCCAAGCTTCCATTAAGTAATGTACAAACTAGTATGATACAATAATGGCCCCTAGGGCATATACACTAACACCCCAGCCCCGAATAAGAATTCGGATCGGTCAAGCGATACATTTTATTATCTTGATTAGGGCGTGAAATGGTTGCTACCTGGAGAGAGAGAGAAAAAATAAACACTTGGCGTGCGCCCTTGCAAGATTAGATTGGTTATTAATTTGTCTAACCAGGATGGCTCCCACTGTTTCCTCAAATTCTTCTTCAAACCCAAAAAGAAGAACTAGTCAGGATTAATCGCACATCACAATACTTGCTTAACCTTTCATCCAGGCTAGTGTTGGTACTTCGAGGGAGGTTTTCCAACGCTTTCGCGAAGTTCCTTAATTACATAACCTCTTTTCACTGGAGGCGTAGCCCCGCTAACACCGTTCTAGACACCTACTTGGTTTATAGCATTGATTGTTAAGTGAAATATCTCCCTAGAGTAATCCAACTCATCAGTGGGATCGGGATCCAACTATCATTGTGTGATGACTTAGATGTAATCCACTCTAGTCACCACACTCCAGAAGGTATGCTAAATCTACAAGTTTCCTGTATATTTGAAACTCCCGATGTGGTTTTTGCCCTTAGGACCCTAGTGACCTTGACGGAGTTAACAAATCAAAGAGTCCTAGTGAAGTTCAACCCGTCATTATCTGGATTGCATTAAACCCACCCGCATAATCCTTGACAGAGTCAACAAGGTTATATGACTGTCCTAACCAATCCCATATAGTGCTACAAACAAGCACCACTCACCTAACGTACATTACGCCTTGACGGAGTCAACAAACGCAGCACGAATACCAAGTGTTACTTGTAAGAAATGACGGAGGGCTACGGCTGGGTTATTAGAGAAAACCCCGTTAACGTAATGAACTTGATATCGTTGAAGGAACCTGAGTGGTTTTACAAATATATAGTGGCGAAAACTTTTGCTAAAGAGGTCACTCCCGGTGAAGGGATCTCGGCTCTTTCCTCGTAGAATGAGGTGCAGGATATTCCAACTGAATACCGCGATGCAAAACAAAAAGTAATCGACTATAGTGAAGTAATTACCCTGACGCAAAACTTCTGTCCAAGGGGTCACTCCCGATGAAGGGATCTCGGCCCTTGCCTCGTCGAATGAGGTGCTGGATATTCATAACCGAATACCTCTGTACAAAACAAAAGAGAACGTCCTTGCAATAACAGCTTTTTGAAAATTGTTCCAACAACATCTTTTAGGTTTGTTTTTCTTTGCATTAATTTAATGTGTCCCATCAGTTAATCCTACAATTACAGAAAACAACGAAAATATAACGTACGCTTGTGCCATCCGCATTCGCCACTGGGCCCCGTCATCACCCGTTAGGTTACTTAACTAACGACAGAGCGGGGGCTGGACTAGCGCGGATGCAAAACATAAGCAACGCCTACTAGATATCATATATATATATATATATACACATTCGTCATATGCAATGATAGCCATTCCAGATCATAGATGAACAAATTGGATATGCTAGGAATCCGCGTTTCGTTCGAGCCTGCAAAGAAAAACGGATTACACGGTCGCGATGAACAGCCAAACCCCACCCTAGACCCCTATGGGTGCGGCAAACTACCCGCCAAGTACCCAAAGTGAAGCAACCTCCCTCAACAACGTGAGTAGGCCACTCGGCACTTCAAAGTACCCGGTAGTTTGTACACCCCTCCTTGGGTCTATCCTATGAGCAAAAACAGTAAAAGAAATAATATACAATGGAGGCTACAACCTCAACCCATATGTGCGGCCATAAAAATAATATTACATCAATTTACAATTTATATCAAATGAAAGATAAATAAACTCTCATCTCACAAACCCCGGCTATTCATCCGTGACAATCCAACAAGTTCATATACACAATCCAACATCACAGATCACAGATATGTACAACCCCCACTAATCGATGTATAGCAATTAGTCGACGTTCAGTACATATATCACATTACAAATATAATCAATCAGCTAATGTTTAAAGAACTTCGATCAAAATTTCAATTTGAAACTACCCCAAACACAACACTATTCTCAGAAGAATCTGGGCAGAAACAAAGCATCTTAAAAATCACAAAACCAACACAGAGAACCCCAGAAGAAATTTGGTGCGCAACCGAGTTGACTCGGCCGTGGATCCACGGCGGATCGCTTGGATCGGCGGCGGATCCACGTGTTAGTTATATGTATGCCCTAGAGACAATTACTGTACATACGATTTATATTGTAGTGGATGCCTGGACATATATAGGGAGGACTTTCTTACTCGACATGATAGTACGCTATCTGGTAGTACTTTATCTTAACATGTACTCTGATTGTCTCTATGTTACATGTTGATAAAGCCCTTAGGATAAGTACTCGACTACTGGGACTATGATGAGATCATACTGGTGGAGCCACGGTAGTCGACAAGTACATCCTATAACTGTTCCTAGTCGAGGGTGTATCGAGACAGGGCATCGATACACCAGAGTAGACTAGCGTATACGCATCCTGACCCATATGATGGGCGATGGATGATCCCATATCCATTGGTGTTTGACATCAAGGATGGTGTACGGGTGCTCAGTGGAGACTGGGTACACAGGACGGACTCGCCGAGAACTCCCAGATTGTATTATACCTAACGTTAGATGGCAGTTCTCCGATGACACTGGTACAGAGTAGTCTGTTGACCCGAGATCGTCATAGAGTCTTGTGTGATTCCCACTGTGCTTTGATTTCCATCATACCACGTCCAAGAGGGCGTGCAAAAAGGTGGCTTTTGGGTACAGTCCCGAATCACATGGGGGCAATGAGCGATAGGAGGGGATTCGTCTCTCCGGGTATAGGGAGTTGATGTTGCGCTGTGTTTGATTGGCTATAACTGGAAATCACTGGCCAGGGTTGCTGAGATTTACCGGTAAGTGTTATCAGTAGTTTCTCGAACTGTTATAGACCTCATATCGACACGACTTATCAAGCTACTGGGGTCTGACGTTTACCACCCCTAGGCGAGATATGCGACATATCAGACGACGAGACCGGACTGTACGGGAGTGTTACTTATTGGATTCACTGGAGAATGTACAGGCTTGCTTGTTGATCATCTGAGCGCTCAATACCTGGGTGGCTGTTACGTTTAGCTGACCGCTTGCAGCTTGTGGGTGTTTGATATGATCATCAGCTACTGCCGGCGTATTGACGATTCTTTAGAGTCCTACACAGAGGTTTCTTGGCTCAGGCAAAACGGAGTAGGAGCACATATGTGATATGTACAAGACCGAGGATAATGCGATATGTGATACCATATTCTATTCTCGCGATATATGATATCAGCCGGGTTATCGGAACAAGTGTTGATTCGATGAATCGGTAAATGAGATATTAGTCGGTTATATGCGATATAGCCGGATTGTCGGATCAAGTGTTGATTCGATAATTTAATGTATAATAATATATATGATATATTAAATTATATTAACTAATATTAGCTCACTAAAAGATTCTTTTTCTCACTCGGGTAATACATTGATATATATGCGATATATGTTAATTGTATTATTTTATTTTGTTACAATAAATATTATATATGTGATATATAATATTGTAACATGATGTGGTTATTAATGCAACATGTTTAGTGGAGATTAAACATGGTTAGGGTTTGATTTGGGTTAAGCTTTTCTAGAAGTTTCTAGAAGCTTTCTTTTTTGTTTTGGAAAAGATATTTGTGTTGATATTTTAAGTGACTCATCTTTAACTCAACACAAACCCTAGCCCTAGTTAAATCTCTTCAAACGTTACCTTGACCATGGTTGCATTTCCAACCTTATCATAAATTTCATTATTCATCACAAAAGGATTACTATTATTCTTCTTCTTCTTCTTCCTTGATGAAAAGCTTTCTTGCTTTGCTTTTTGTGATGAAAGTGAGTGAGAATAAGAAAACAAATGAGAGCAAAAATCCTACTTCATCATCCTCATCTACCCTTGCCATTTAGATGAGGGTGTTCACTTCATTTTGTGAGTGAGAGCTTGTGTTAATGAAACTTCAAGGTAGATCATCTTTGTTATCGAAGATCGGAAGCAAGCTTGCATCTTTCTCTTCGTGGAGCCTCTCGAGAGTCCGGAACACGATGATCGTAGCGAAGGGACCAAAACACGGAGCTTATAAAGTGAAGGACCGGATCTACAAAGGTTGTAATCCCTCTC
The DNA here is from genome assembly GCA_030015575.1 of Agapanthus africanus. NCBI lineage: Eukaryota > Viridiplantae > Streptophyta > Magnoliopsida > Asparagales > Amaryllidaceae > Agapanthus > Agapanthus africanus. Next base: position 88,901,340 of record CM057351.1, on the reverse strand, counting down.
ACTTAGTGTTAAAATTTTTAACATGCTTTTTTTCGCCTAATCTCTAGTATAAGATCTTGGTTTAGGGTTGTTCGGCACGGCTAAATTTTAAATCGGGCATGGTTGATGCCTCGTAGACCCTTGTGCGTGTGCCTATTAACCCTATAGTGGTATCATAGCCGAGCTAGAGATTTAGACGAAGATTAAAGTCCGATCGAACTCCGAAACACCCGTTTATACCCTTCTCAGGATATTTTTTTAAAATGTTGATTTTTCTGTATTAAAAATACTCAGAAAATTGAGCAGGGAAATCTAAGGATAACTGTAGAAAACGAATGCCCAATTCCACTGTAACGCCGCGGAACCGCGGCAATACCCTGCTTTTAGCGGCGGTTCCGCGGCCGTATATGGAGATTAGGGACTCATTTTACTACAGTAACGTCCGTAGGTGTTTCCTGAGTCTTCTGGGAATTTTTAATTCTTACTCAAGTGTTGAGTTTTCTGGGTTGTTTTGGGGACTCGTTGATTCGATCGGATAATTTAACTTCGTTTATGTTTTTCCGGATAATTTTAGAAACTGTTAAAAGGTTCGAACGGATATCAATAACTCACTTTTTCCCCTGTTGGAAAATTTTTCAAAAGTCGGATTTTTTTTCTCGAGTTTGAAACTTCCTGAAAATCATGCAAATAACGTGGTGGACCCTCTAGAAGAACACAAAACTTAACTCGATTATGTGACCGTCTTGAACTGCCTCTGAATCTTAGGGTTTGGGGAAGTACGGCGTTGCCACATGTGAGGCGTTGGCTTGACCCTTCTACAGCTGGACCATTGGTACTGTGGCATGTGATGGATATTTTTTTGAACTCAGCTCAAGTGTTGAGCTATTTAGGAAATCTTTGGTGTTTGATTATTCGATCGGAAAGTTTAACATTATCTATTTATCTGAAATGTGATATAATATTTGGAATCCACTAGTAGTTATGAGATAACTAATTTGAATGTTATAAATCTAGCAGTTTGGTCTCAGATGATCGGTTGCCACGGGATTTTGATGCGATCAAAAGTCCGTCGCAATCACGTAGTGTACGCGGATACACGCCGGGAAACTTAATAGACAGCCATGCCCCATAACCCAGACCAAGTGACTGTAGGAGAACCCCGTCGCCAAAAGCATCCGTTCGGGTGCTCGCGGCAACGGTGTTCCGCCTTTATGCACTTCGTTGATGGCATCGGGGGTGCGGCCGTCTAATAAAGTTTGCGACGAGAATTCAATCAGGATGTCGGGAATCTTGTTGAATCGCCTGACTTGATATTGAAAAGAGTTTTCGATAATGAGACCAAAATGCGGGGTTTATAATTGTTAGGCATACGATGTCTAAGGAATTCATTTGGATAGGTATGCGAAGTCTAAGGAGGTTGCGGATTCCAACTGTTGTAGTTTTACACTTTCTTTTCTGTGACCGTAAGCGTAGTGTGTGGTGTATCGCCGGCTTCGTTGTTATACATCAACGACAATCGGGATACACATACTTGCTTACGTTGATGATATGAGATATTATGTGTTGCTGTGATATATCATATTGGATCGTCGCGTTTTGAATAGCCGGGGTTTTTATGTGAGATGAGATTTTTTCTTTTTCATTCATGTAAAATTCATTTGTATGTAATATTCTTTAATTGGGGCACTTCCGGACTGAGGATGAGGTCACCACTGTATATTATTTACTTTTCCGCATTAGGTAGACCCAAGGCGGGGACCACAAGTAACCGGGTTCTAGGGTCCAGTAGAAGACCATCTCAAGGAGTCGAGACTGGGTCTCCAAACCCTAGAATTGGCAGAGTTGCTTGCCGCTCTCGTAGGGGTCTAAGGATGCGGGTTTGGCTATTCATCGCGACCGTGGAATCCGTGTTTTATACAGGCTCGTATTGAAAACACGGACCTCCTAGTATATCCAATATTTCATATATGTTCTTCTGCTGCAATGTTCTGTGATGAGATCATATTACTGCCTGAGATGAATATTTATATTATATATATGAGATATATGTTATATTGCAGATTTCATTTCAAATGTGATGCTTGTGAAGAATAATAAAATGGGACTTCATTAATGAGATTAATGAAACTAAAAGAAACCTAAAGATGTTGTAGAAACTTGTTTAAAAATTAGTAGCTCTAGTTCTTGCTTTGCATAGCGGTGTTCCTTGTAGAACATCCAGCACCTTATTCGATAAGGAAAGAGCCGAGATCCCTTCACCGGGAGTGACCTCTTTAGTGAAACTAACAGATGCTACAAACTCGGTTTGTCTTTTGATTGTTTCTGTAGTTTTTGTTTTGCATAGTGATATTTATGAAATATCCTGCACCTTATTCGATGAGGAAAGAGCCGATGATCCCTTCACCGAAAGTGACCTCTTTAGCAAAACTAGAAAAGGCCTCAAAAATATTCCATTTAAAATCACTCGATTCTACAACGATATCAAGTTCATTAAGCAAAGGGTTTTCTTAAAAACCTTCCGTAACCCTCCGTCATTTTAGGAAATAGAGTACTTAGTATTCGTGCTGCGTTTGTTGACCATAGTTAAGGCGCAGTGTACGTTAGCTAAGTGATGTTTTTCCTATATAACATATTATGTGATTAATTAGGATAGTCATATGACTTTGTTGACCTTAGTTAAGGGTCATGTGGGTGGGTCTAATCAATCGGGAAATGACGGGTTGAACTTGACTAGTGCTTATGATTTGTTGACCATAGTTAAGGTCATAAGTCACTAGGGATAAAATATTATTGGGAATTTCAAGAGTTGAATTTTGCAATGAGATTGCATACCTTCTATGAGATAGTTGGATACTGATACCCGCTGCGAGTAAGAGTTACTCCTAGGAGAGTTTTACACATTACAATTAGCCGATCAAGTAGGTGTCTAGAAAGGTATCAACAGGGTTACGCCCCTGGGAAAATGAGGTTTATTTTAATTTGGTCCGTGCGAAAGCACGGTGAACCTCCCTCAAAGTACCGGCACTGGCCTGGCTGAAATATTGGCGAACTTGTAGAGTGTAATTAATCCATGCACAACGGAGTAGGAGCACATATGCGATATGTACAAGACCAAGGATAATGCGATATGAGATACCGTATTCTATTCTCGCGATATATGATATCAGCCGGGTCATCGGATCAAGTGTTGATTCGATGAATCGGTAAATTAGATATGAGTCGGTTATATGCGTTATTGTAGCGTCTTGAAAAGTCGTTTTGGTGTTTTCCTGAAATTCGGTGAAAATTCGGTATTTTTCCGAAAACCGTCTTTCTCGTTATTTTGCAGTTTAGGGCTAATTATACTTAAAATGGATAGGTAATTGCTTGTTTTTAGTAGCTAATGAGTTAATTATGAAATTCTGGTCGTTTAAAAATTTTCCCTAATTTTTCATTTTTTTAATATTATTTTAAGCCTGTAAGAAAATACATTAATTTAGCGATAAATACAAATTTTTCCGGGCTAATTTTAATCTTTAAAATTATGATAATTAAAATCTAGTTGAAACATAAATTTTTAGTATTTTATTTTGATTTTTAACAAATTTTTATGATAGGAAACGAATTTATTGAATTTTTAGCTAAAACTTGCAAATTTTGACTTGTAAGGGGCCTTTTTGCATAAAATTTCTTTTGTAAAACCCCTCTCTCTTTTCCCTCAGCCCTAGGACAGCCCCACCTTGGCCAAGTCCAGAAATTTCTGGCCTCATTTCTTTGTTTTCTTTCTTGAGTTGAATTAGTGGTTTATTGATTTATTTTAAATATAGTTGATAAGGTATGGTGCATTGACTTTTGGAGACTTGACCCTTGACCTTTCCCACTCACCCACACCCCTCCCCCTTACCTCCTCTGGCCGAAACCTGCACACCCCTCCTCTTCATCTCTTTTCTTCTCATTTCTTCAAAATTCTTCAAGTTTAATTCATCAAAATTGCAAATTAAAGCTTACAAATTAAACCCATCCTTCATCCTTCTTTTCCTTCACCTCCCTAGCTTGGATCTTGATGCTTGAGGCCATCATTTGGAGCAAATTTATTCTTGCTTGATCCATAGATCTTGAGGTATAATTTCCATCAAGTTAATCTCTTTTGGCTAAATTCCTTTAATTATATGGTATTAGTGTTAAAAGTTAGCTAATTTCTAATCTTGTTTTTTTAAAAGAATAGTTTGTATTAAACTAGGGTTTTTGAAGCCATGATAGTTAATTAAATTGTTTTGTAGTTAGTCTAGTTGTTAATTAACTAATCTATATGGTTACCTTGTTTATGTGGTCTTCAATTATGCTAATTTAGTTAATTTTAAAAGTTTGATTTTGGTTGTAAATTTGTTGTTTTATGAAAATCTAGAAAGGGGCTAGTGTATGGAAATGGGTTGTGAAGCATGATAAATGAGTTAAATTAGGGTTTAGAAACCATTATCTAGTTGATTAAATCTAATTGGTTATCTAGTTGTTTTGCTAACCTAATCTAGAAGGTTAACTTGCTAATTGAGTTATAAATTAGTGTAATTTAAGGTTTTCATTTAAAGTTTGAATTAAGAATTGCTAGGTTATATAATTCAAGTAATGGTTGTTATGGAAAATAGGTTTTGAATCTTTGCTAATGTGTTGTAATTATAGTGTTTGTAGATTGCTTGTTGTGTGGTTGGATATTGTGTTGGATTGTGATAACCGTATCGCTAATTTTCGATTTTTTTGCACCAAATTTGCTAGTTTGTGCTTACTAGGTCTTTACTAAAATTATTTGGTGAATTATTTGTGATACCTTGGGGGTATTTTTAGCATCTCCTATGACGTTTAGGATGCGTGAGCGCGGAATTTTGAGTAGTCGGGTTCTAGTTTTGCCGGGCGACCAAATCGGCGTTTTTTGGCAGTTTTTGCGATTTTCGCGTGTGTTCCGCGCACTTTGTGCATGTTGTACCTAGCTAGCGAACATTAGTAGTTTCGTTGGGGTTTTGCGTCGTTCTTGATAAGTAACCTTATGTTTGGTATTGATGTAAATTCCAGGTTCGATCGCGGAGACGTCAGACGCGGCGCGAAAGGGGAAAGCGGTGATTGGACACAGCTAGCCAGGGATTCCGGTGAGTAGATGTAACATCTACGGGGGACTATCGTTGGATGGCGCAAGCCGCCCGATAGTTTTAGTAACTTACAAGATTCTTAGTGATGTTAGTAATTAGGGGTGAAATACTTATTTGACTATTTGCTGCATCCATGCATTATTTTGACATACCTATACGAAACCATTTTATAAGACACCTGCACCATTGCCAGGGTTTTTATATGCAGCACGAGCACTATTCATGCTTACACACACACCCTGGTAATTGCCATGCCACCACACTAGATAACCTCTAAATTTAAACCTTTTACTAATTGATACTTAAACTGGTGCTATTGCCTTTAATTCCTTAAAATGAAATCGTAGGATTGCTATTCATGTGCATGTACTTCATCATATTAATTGTTCATGCTTAATCCATTAATCACACATCGCAACTTGATTATTGATACCATATGCATTCATTATCACTGATATATGCACTTATGAGGATTTCTTGAGAGTTTATGATATTGCTGGATTTCGGGGGAAAGCCGCAAAATTTCTAAACTTATTATATTTTTAAAATATGTAAATTGCGGTTTTCTAGTGATGTAAGTGTCGTCCACCATGAGTTTGCTGTGGTTTTGGAAATCCGTGTCGAGGAGTGGAGGAACCGGCACGGGTACATGGTGGGCCCGGTAAGGTACCCCGGGGCAAGAGGAATGTGGTGTTGACGTTGAGCCTAGCAGGGGACGGATTACCTACCGGTGACTGTTTGGGACGGCGGATATCCAGAGGATACCGACCGTGGCCGCTAGATGATGAGATATTGATATTTGAGATGGGTCAGCCGGACGGCTGAGGCCAGAGATACATTTATGAGATTTGAGACAGCTTTTGGGTGTCGTTGATGGACACCGGTTCTCGTCGATTCTTTGAGTATTATGCTGGCATTCTAAAAGAGTTTCAAAAACAAAAAGAGATAAATGTTTCTTATATATACCTATTGAGACCTCAGATATTCATGTTGCATACATATTTGTACACTGATGTTGTATATACACCTGCTAGTGCACCCATTCATACCTATATTTTAGATGCTAGGATGCTTGTGTGCATGCTACGATAGCCTTTGTAGGTGTTATTTATTACTCACGAGTTGGCAACTCACCCCCGTTGTGCCACAGTCTTTTGCAGGTCCGCTCCGTCAGTTCAGTAGCGGCGGGCGCACTTGTTCTTTTGCCTCTTTTGCCTGAGCTCGAGATTTTGCTCATAGGTGGGTTATGTTATTATTTTTGTACCACCTTGTATATCCTTTGTATCTAGTGTACTCCATCTACTGTTTCTACCAGTATTATTGTATATTGACCTAGAGATGAGACTGTGAGGTTTGTGGACTTTTATGCTGTATTTTGGGGTCGAGCTCACATGAGTCGACATGCTGTTTTCTTATGCTTCATTATGATTATTTTGCTTGTTGTCATTTTATATTGCGTGGGATTTATGACCGCCTTATGGAGAAGAGCTAGCTCCCGCTTGGGGATGCCCTATTTTGTTGGATTCATATATATTTTGTTGTACCCATTTTGGGGGCCAGTATTTACAAAGGAGACTCTGCCGAAATTTTCGGAAAAATTGGTATTGTTTTTAAAAAGGGTTTTACATGACTTATTTGATAAACTCGTTTTCAACTGATTGGGTTTTCTTCACTCTTTTGCTTAATTGGTTTTGTTTTCTGGGCTTTGGCTTACTTACTTTACGGACGTCTTTAGACGTTTCGTAAACTTAAGTGCCAGTCACGTTCCGTACCCTGCGGGTCGTGACAAAGTTGGTATCAGAGCGATAGGTTTTACCTTTTGAGTGTAGGATGACCCTTGGTAGATGGTGTAAGTGACTTAAGCAGGGTAACGTAGCATGCGTATGTCCGCGGCATACTTGCGATACGGTACTCCGCCTAAGTAACTTTAGGATATACTTGCATGAAAATTCCTTCTTCAATTCCGTGTATCCTATGATCCTATTGCACTGTCCTTACTATCCGTTTTCCTGTAACAGCCACTATGCCGCCGAAGGTTACGAGGGCACAGAGGGCTGCCGCCAGAGACGAGATTCGAGCTGGCTCGTCCGAGACTAGGACTGAGCAGGGTGGTATGCCTACGCCGCAGGGACAGACCGATCCACCTTCCCTGGGCCGTATGGATAGGCTCGAGACTGGTATGGAGGAGTTGCGACAGATGATGGGAGGCATGCAGGAGCTACGTCAGATGGTAGGATCCCTAGTTGCAGCCAGTCGTACACCGAGGCCGGATGACGTACCTACTACATCACAGACGACCATGATACCTGCTCCTACTACTACCACCGTGGCCATTCCGGTTTCGCTACAGGATTTCATGAGGCTGAGACCTCCAGTATTCACCGGCACCGAGGCAGCGGAGGACCCACAGACGTTCCTTGACAGTTTAGCCAGGATCTGCCGTTCGCTGAGATGTTCGGATGATCGATGGGTAGAGCTTGCGAGTTTCCGACTAGAGGGTCTCGCGCAGACATGGTGGGAGTCAGTCTTGAGAGGTCGAGCTGCAGGTCTGCCGCCTATGACTTGGGTCGAGTTTACAGCGGTCTTTCTAGCCCGTTTCCTTCCAGAGAGCGTTCGTGACGCCAGAGCTCGCAGTTTCGAGGCCTTAGTCAAGACACCTGGGATGACGGTGTCTGAGTATGACATCCAGTTTACACAGTTATCACGATATGCTCAGTATTTGGTGGATACCGAAGAGAAGATGGTGAAGAGGTTCGTACAGGGACTTGATGCCCAACTATATCTTGCCATTGGCGCCCAGCACTACGACACTTATTCAGCTGCTATGGATACGGCATTGCGGATGGAGGCATGCATATCACGGACTTCGGCCGTTTCTGGGCCGAAGAGGATTCGCACCGAGGTACCGTCTCAGAGGCAGCGCGCCAGATTCTTTCCGAGAGATAGGCCTGGCAGAGGATTTGGGCGGGGACAGTTATATGGTTCTTATCCCCAGGGGCAGCAGCCGTCGCCAGGGTGTTTTGGGTGCGGGAGTTTGCACCATCTTGTCAGGGACTGTCCGGTGAGACGACAGGGAGCAGCGACAGTTCCGCATGTGACCCTGCCACCATCACCACCCCCTCCTCAGAGAGCCCTACTTCCTACCCCAGGCGATGCTCCACGCCAGTTAGGTGCACCGAGAGGCCGTGGACGCGGCGGTCCTGTTCAGAGAGGACGAGGAGGCAGAGGCAGAGGTCGAGGTCAGCCCGCTATTGGTGGAGGACAGGCCCGAGTTTTTGCTTTGACACCGCAGGATGCGCAGGCATCCAATGCCGTTGTGACAGGTACATTGCCAGTTTGTTCTTTCGACGCACGGGTATTATTCGACCCAGGTTCCACACATTCGTACGTCTCTACACACTTTGCACCGATGTTGGGCCGTGAGTCGTCGTCGTTAGATCAGCCGCTTGTTGCTGTTACTCCGGTAGGCGAGTCGTTTGTCGCTCGTTTTGTTTTTCGTTTGTGTTCCGTTCGTATCGGGGAGAGGGATTCATCAGTTGATTTGATACTCCTCGATATGTTGGACTTTGATGTGCTTCTGGGCATGGATTGGCTAGCCACTTGTTATGCTTCGGTGGACTGCCGTGAGAAGGCTGTCAGATTTAGCTTTCCGGGAGAGCCAGTCCTTGTTATTCAGGGAGACCGCAGTGTCACCCTTCCCAGCTTAATTTCGTCTCTTCGCGCTGGTCAGCTCTTGCGGAAGGGATGTCAGGGATTCTTAGCGTGTATTTGTGATACTCGAGCTGCAGAGGTTCCGTTGGACCGGGTTCCGGTAGTTTGTGAGTTCCCTGATGTTTTCCCTGATGAGCTACCGGGGCTACCGCCTGAGCGCGATGTTGAGTTCTGCATTGATTTGATTCCCGGTTGGGGGCCTATCTCTATACCGCCTTATCGGATGGCCCCGGCAGAGCTTCGAGAGCTGAAGGATCAGTTGCAGGATTTGTTAGATAAGGGGCTTATTCGACCGAGTGTTTCTCCGTGGGGTGCTCCGGTCCTGTTTGTCAAGAAGAAGGATGGAAGTTTGCGCTTATGTATCGACTACCGCCAGCTGAACAAAGTTACCGTTCGGAACAGATATCCGTTGCCGCGCATTGATGATTTGTTCGACCAGCTTCAGGGTGCGGGGTATTTTTCGAGGATCGACTTGCGATCAGGATACCATCAGCTGCGAGTTCGACAGGAGGATATACCGAGGACAGCTTTCCGCACGCGCTACGGCCATTACGAGTTTTTGGTGATGTCGTTCGGACTCACCAACGCCCCAGCAGCATTTATGGATTTGATGAACCGTACATTCAGGCCGTATCTTGACTTGTTCATCATCGTGTTTATCGACGATATCTTGGTGTACTCCCGGAGCAGAGAGGAGCATGAGCAGCACTTGCGGATTACGTTACAGACTCTGAGGGAGCACCAGCTGTTCGCGAAGTTCTCCAAGTGTGCATTCTGGCTGGACAGCGTCGGATTCTTGGGTCACGTGGTTACGAAAGACGGCATTTGTGTGGACCCGAAGAAGATTGAAGCTGTTCAGCAGTGGCCCCGACCTACATCGGTTACTGAGATCCGTAGTTTTCTAGGCCTGGCGGGCTACTACAGGCGTTTTGTTCAGGACTTCTCCCGTATAGCTGCACCTTTGACCGGTTTGACCCGGAAGGGAGTTCCTTTCGTCTAGACAGAGGAGTGCGAGCGCAGTTTTCAGCAGCTACGGACTTGTTTGACTACGGCGCCGGTATTATCTTTGCCTTTAGGATCAGGCGGATTTGTTGTCTACTGTGATGCTTCGCGAGTGGGATTAGGATGCGTATTGATGCAGCATGGCCGGGTGATCGCTTATGCTCCTCGGCAGTTGAAGAAGCATGAACAGAACTACCCCACTCATGATTTGGAGATGGCTGCAGTGGTCTTTGCACTGAAGATTTGACGACATTACCTGTACGGCGAGTCGTGTCAGATATTCACCGATCACAAGAGCTTAAAGTACATATTTCAGCAGCGAGACCTGAACCTCAGACAGCGTCGTTGGATGGAGTTGGTGAAAGACTACGACTGCGAGATCTTATATCACCCCGGCAAGGCAAATGTGGTGGCTGATGCGTTGAGTAGGAGGCCCGGGGGTAGTCTATCCTTTTTGCGCGCAGTGCAGAGGCAGTCGTCAGCAGATTGGCAGATGTTATGCGACAGCCGAGTTGAGTTCGAGTTCACTCAGACAGGGGGACAGCTCGCGCATGTTCGTGCACGCCCACAGTTGCTTGACCGTATATATGAGGCACAGCGCAGTGACGACCGTTGCTCAAGATCATGGCACAGATGGGACAGGGCAGATTTTCCGAGTTCGTGGTTGACGATCAGGGGATTTTACGATATGGATCTAGACTGTGCGTACCAGATGCTGATGGATTGCGACGCGACATTCTTGAGGAGGCACACCGATCAGTGTATAGTGTCCACCCCGGTTCCACCAAGATGTACCATGATATGAGAGAGACTTACTGGTGGGACGGGATGAAGAGGGACATTGCGGAGTTTGTATCGAGATGCCTGACTTGTCAGCAAGTCAAGGCCGAGCACCAGAGGCCCGCAGGAGAGCTACAGCCGTTACCCATTCCAGAGTGGAAATGGGAGCAGATTTCGATGGATTTCGTTGTGGGTCTACCCAGGACCGGTCGAGGGTACGACTCCATCTGGGTGATCGTGGATAGATTGACGAAAGCGGCTCACTTCCTTCCAGTGAAGACGACTTTCAGCTTCGCTCAGTATGATCAGCTCTATATTGACGAGATCGTGCGACTACATGGCGTACCGACTTGTATCGTGTCAGATCGAGGCACTCAGTTCACCGGCCGACTTTGGCAGAGACTTCAGGAAGCTTTGGGCACTCGTTTGAGCTTCAGCACAGCATTTCATCCGCACACCGACGGACAGTCAGAGCGGACCATTCAGACTCTCGAGGACATGCTCAGAGCGTGCGTTTTAGACTTTGGTGGTAGCTGGGATCGTCATTTACCTCTAGTGGAGTTCTCCTACAACAACAGCTTCCAGGATACTATTCAGATGGCACCTTTCGAGGCATTGTATGGGAGGAGATGCAGATCGCCCGTCTGTTGGACAGAGCTCAGCGAGAGCAGCATTTTGGGGCCGCAGCTTGTTGAGGAGACGACAGCGAAGGTACAGTTGATCCGAGACCGGATGAGAGCGGCTCAGAGCAGGCAGAAATCCTATGCAGACAGGCGCCGTCGCAGATTAAAGTTCGCAGTTGGCGACTATGTTTTTCTGAAAGTCTCTCCGATGAAGGGCGCGATGCGTTTTGGGCGAAAGGGGAATCTTAGCCCTAGATTCGTAGGTCCCTTCGAGATCCTTGAGCATGTTGGCGCTGTTGCTTATCGTTTGGCTCTTCCTCCCAGCTTTCCCGATGTTCACCCCGTCTTCCATGTTTCGATGCTCCGCAAGTACCTTCACGACCCTTCGCATGCGATTCAGCACCCGACAGTCCAGCTAGAGCGCGACCTTTCTTTTGCAGAGCAGCCGGTGGCCATCCTGGATCGGCAGGTGAAGAAGTTGAGGTCGAAGATTATACCAACCGTCAAGGTCCTTTGGCATAGCCCGAGCAGCGAGGAGGTTACCTGGGAGACCGAGGGCGAGATGAGGAAGAAATATCCCCATCTCTTTGAAGGTACGCGTAGCTATATTTTTAAATTCGGGGACCGAATTTCTTTAAGGGGGGAAGATTGTAGCGTCTTGAAAAGTCGTTTTGGTGTTTTCCTGAAATTCGGTGAAAATTCGGTATTTTTCCGAAAACCGTTTTTCTCGTTATTTTGCAGTTTAGGGCTAATTATACTTAAAATGGATAGGTAATTGCTTGTTTTTAGTAGCTAATTAGTTAATTATGAAATTCTGGTCGTTTAAAAATTTTCCCTAATTTTTCATTTTTTTAATATTATTTTAAGCCGGTAAGAAAATACATTAATTTAGCGATAAATACAAATTTTTCCGGGCTAATTTTAATCTTTAAAATTATGATAATTAAAATCTAGTTGAAACATAAATTTTTAGTATTTTATTTTGATTTTTAACAAATTTTTATGATAGGAAACGAATTTATTGAATTTTTAGCTAAAACTTGCAAATTTTGACTTGTACGGGGCCTTTTTGCATAAAATTTCTTTTGTAAAACCCCTCTCTCTTTTCCCTCATCCCTAGGACAGCCCCACCTTGGCCATGTCCAGAAACTTCTGGCCTCATTTCTTTGTTTTCTTTCTTGAGTTGAATTAGTGGTTTATTGATTTATTTTAAATATAGTTGATAAGGTATGGTGCATTGACTTTTGGAGACTTGACCCTTGACCTTTCCCACTCACCCACACCCCTCCCCCTTACCTCCTCTGGCCGAAACCTGCACACCCCTCCTCTTCATCTCTTTTCTTCAAAATTCTTCAAGTTTAATTCATCAAAATTGCAAATTAAAGCTTACAAATTAAACCCATCCTTCATCCTTCTTTTCCTTCACCTCCCTAGCTTGGATCTTGATGCTTGAGGCCATCATTTGGAGCAAATTTATTCTTGCTTGATCCATAGATCTTGAGGTATAATTTCCATCAAGTTAATCTCTTTTGGCTAAATTCCTTTAATTATATGGTATTAGTGTTAAAAGTTAGCTAATTTCTAATCTTGTTTTTTTAAAAGAATAGTTTGTATTAAACTAGGGTTTTTGAAGCCATGATAGTTAATTAAATTGTTTTGTAGTTAGTCTAGTTGTTAATTAACTAATCTATATGGTTACCTTGTTTATGTGGTCTTCAATTATGCTAATTTAGTTAATTTTAAAAGTTTGATTTTGGTTGTAAATTTGTTGTTTTATGAAAATCTAGAAAGAGGCTAGTGTATGGAAATGGGTTGTGAAGCATGATAAATGAGTTAAATTAGGGTTTAGAAACCATTATCTAGTTGATTAAATCTAATTTGTTATCTAGTTGTTTTGCTAACCTAATCTAGAAGGTTAACTTGCTAATTGAGTTATAAATTAGTGTAATTTAAGGTTTTCATTTAAAGTTTGGATTAAGAATTGCTAGGTTATATAATTCAATTAATGGTTGTTATGGAAAATAGGTTTTGAATCTTTGCTAATGTGTTGTAATTATAGTGTTTGTAGATTGCTTGTTGTGTGGTTGGATATTGTGTTGGATTGTGATAACCGTATCGCTAATTTTCGATTTTTTTGCACCAAATTTGCTAGTTTGTGCTTACTAGGTCTTTACTAAAATTATTTGGTGAATTATTTGTGATACCTTGGGGATATTTTTAGCATCTCCTATGACGTTTAGGATGCGTGAGCGCGGAATTTTGAGTAGTCGGGTTTTAGTTTTGCCGGGCGACCAAATCGGCGTTTTTTGGCAGTTTTTGCGATTTTCGCGTGTGTTCCGCGCACTTTGTGCACGTTGTACCTAGCTAGCGAGCATTAGTAGTTTCGTTGGGGTTTTGCTTCGTTCTTGAAAAGTAACCTTATGTTTGGTATTGATGTAAATTCTAGGTTCGGTCGCGGAGACGTCAGACGCGGCGCGAAAGGGGAAAGCGGTGATTGGACACAGCTAGCCAGGGATTCCGGTGAGTAGATGTAACATCTACGGGGGACTATCGTTGGATGGCGTAAGCCGCCCGATAGTTTTAGTAATTTACAAGATTCTTAGTTATGTTAGTAATTAGGGGTGAAATACTTATTTGACTATTTGCTGCATCCATGCATTATTTTGACATACCTATACGAAACCATTTTATAGGACACCTGCACCATTGCCAGGGTTTTTATATGCAGCACGAGCACTATTCTTGCTTACACACACACCCTGGTAATTGCCATGCCACCACACTAGATAACCTTTAAATTTAAACCTTTTACTAATTGATACTTAAACTGGTGCTATTGCCTTTAATTCCTTAAAATGAAACCGTAGGATTGCTATTCATGTGCATGTACTTCATCATATTAATTGTTCATGCTTAATCCTTTAATCACACATCGCAACTTGATTATTGATACCATATGCATTCATTATCACTGATATATGCACTTATGAGGATTTCTTGAGAGTTTATGATATTGCTGGATTTCGGGGGAAAGCCGCAAATTTCTAAACTTATTATATTTTTAAAATATGTAAATTGCGGTTTTCTAGTGATGTAAGTGTCGTGCACCATGAGTTTGCTGTGGTTTTGGAAATCCGTGTCGAGGAGTGGAGGAACCGGCACGGGTACATGGTGGGCCCGGTAAGGTACCCCGGGGCAAGAGGAATGTGGTGTTGACGTTGAGCCTGGCAGGGGACGGATTACCTACCGGTGACTGTTTGGGACGGCGGATATCCAGAGGATACCGACCGTGGCCGCTAGATGATGAGATATTGATATTTGAGATGGGTCAGCCGGACGGCTGAGGCCAGAGATACATTTATGAGATTTGAGACAGCTTTTGGGTGTCGTTGCTGGACACCGGTTCTCGTCGATTCTTTGAGTATTATGCTGGCATTCTAAAAGAGTTTTAAAAACAAAAAGAGATAAATGTTTCTTATATATACCTATTGAGACCTCAGATATTCATGTTGCATACATATTCGTACACTGATATTGTATATACACCTGCTAGTGCACCCATTCATACCTATATTTTAGATGCTAGGATGCTTGTGTGCATGCTACGATAGCCTTTGTAGGTGTTATTTATTACTCACGAGTTGGCAACTCACCCCCGTTGTGCCACAGTCTTTTGCAGGTCCGCTCCGTCAGTTCAGTAGCGGCGGGCGCACTTGTTCTTTTGCCTCTTTTGCCTGAGCTCGAGATTTTGCTCATAGATGGGTTATGTTATTATTTTTGTACCACCTTGTATATCCTTTGTATCTAGTGTACTCCATCTACTGTTCCTACCAGTATTATTGTATATTGACCTAGAGATGAGACTGTGAGGTTTGTGGACTTTTATGCTGTATTTTGGGGTCGAGCTCACATGAGTCGACATGCTGTTTTCTTATGCTTCATTATGATTATTTTGCTTGTTGTCATTTTATATTGCGTGGGATTTGTGACCGCCTTGTGGCGAAGAGCTAGCTCCCGCTTGGGGATGCCCTATTTTGTTGGATTCATATATATTTTGTTGTACCCATTTTGGGGGCCAGTATTTACAAAGGAGACTCTGCCGAAATTTTCGGAAAAATTGGTATTGTTTTTAAAAAGGGTTTTACATGACTTATTTGATAAACTCGTTTTCAACTGATTGGGTTTTCTTCACTCTTTTGCTTAATTGGTTTTGTTTTCTGGGCTTTGGCTTACTTATTTTACGGACGTCTTTAGACGTTTCGTAAACTTAAGTGCCAGTCACGTTCCGTACCCTGCGGGTCATGACAGTTATAGCCGGATTGTCGGATCAAGTGTTGATTCGATAATTTAATGTATAATAATATATATGATATATTAAATTACATTAACTAATATTAGCTCACTAAAAGATTCTTTTTCTCACTCGGGTAATACATTGATATATATGCGATATATGTTAATTGTATTATTTTATTTTGTTACAATAAATATTATATATGTGATATATAATATTGTAACATGATGTGGTTATTAATGCAACATGTTTAGTGGAGATTAAACATGGTTAGGGTTTGATTTGGGTTAAGCTTTTCTAGAAGTTTCTAGAAGCTTTCTTTTTTGTTTTGGAAATGATATTTGTGTTGATATTTTAAGTGACTCATCTTTAACTCTGTTAGTTGTATGTATGCCCTAGAGGCCAGTATTGTACAGATGATGTATATAATATTGGATGCTTGGACATATATAGAGAGGACTTTCTTGCTCGATATGATAGTATGTTATCTGGTTGCTCTTTGCTTTAACATGTATACATGTCTCTTTATACTGTCTTATAGTTACATGTTGGTAAAGCCCTTAGGATGTGCACTTGACTACCTGGACTATGATACGGATCATACCAGTGGGGACATGGTAGTCTATAAGTACATCCTTCAAGGTCCCTAGTCGTGGGTGTATCGAGATGGGGCATCGATATACCAGATTAGACTAGCGTATACGCTTCTCGACCCATGAGATGGGCGATGGATGATCCCATATCCATTGGTGTTTGACATCAGAGATGGTATACGGGTGCTCAGTGGAGACTGGGTACACTGGATGCACTCGCCGAGAACTCCCAGATGGTATTATACCTCACGTCAGATGGCAGTTCTCTGGTGACACTTGTGCAGGTTAGTCTGTAGACCCGAGATCGTCATTGAGTATCGTGTGATTCCCACTGTGCTTTGATTTCCACCTTACCACGTCCATGAGGGTGTGCAAAACGGTGGTTTTTAGGTACAGTCCCGAGTCACATGGAGGCAATGAGCGATAGGAGGGGTTTCGTCTCTCCCGGTATTGGGGGTTGATGTTGCGCTGTGCTCGATTGGCCGTAACAGGGAAGTCCTTGGCCAGGGCTGATTCAGAGATTTACTGGTAAGTGTTACCAGTAGTTTTTCGACCCATTATGAGCCTCACATCGGCATGACTTATCGGTTATTAGGGTCTGACGTTTACCACCCCTAGACTTGATATGCGACATATCAGACGAGGAGACCGGACTGTACGGGAAGTGTTACCGGCATGCTTTTACAGGAGTTGGAGCAGGCTTGCTTGCTGATCTTCCGAACGCTCAATACCCGGGTAGCCATTACATCCAGCTAGTACCGCTGACGGCTTGTGGGTGCTTGATGTGATCATCACCTACAGCCGGCGTATTGACGAGTCTTTAGAGTCCTACATAGAGGTTTTACTGGCTCAGGCAAAACGAAATAGGAGCACGTATGTGATATGTGAGAGACCGAGAATAAATGTGTGTATGTGATACCATATTCTATTCTCGCGATTTTTTGTATCGGTCGGTTATATATGATATAGTCGGGTTATCGAATCAAGTGTTGATTCGATAAGTCGATACAATGAATGTTAGCCGGTTATATGAGATATGACCGGATTATTAAGTCAAGTGTTGATTTAATAATTAAGTGTATAATTGTATATTAGATATACTAATTTACATTTACTAACACTTGTTCACTTTAAGGTTTTTCTCACTTTCACACATCTTTACTATATATATATGATATATATATTAAAATGTGTTATATATTTGTATCATGGTTGTTGATACACTAGACATGGATGTGTAAGACTTACACCATTCTATTTTTAAATGGTGGTTTATATTTATCTAAAGTAATTACAAATTTGTGGAATTTTTTCATAAGCATAAAGCTTGTAGAAGCTTGTGGATGCTTTGAAAAAGTCCACAAGTTTTGTTTTACTTTAGATTTTTATTTACCTAACCATTTACACTTAGCCATGGTTATGTCTCACCATGAGTTAGTATATGATACTCACTCACCATGGTTAGCCTTCTCACTTAATCATTATCCTCTTCACTTTCTTTTGTTCATCATCTTCTTCATTGAACAAAAAGAAAAGGCAAGCTAGGGTTTGATCCAAAGTGAGAATCTTTGTGAGAAACAAAATTCTAAAGAGAACCCACTTCCTATTTCTCCATCCTCTACTAGACTAGCCCTTTAGTATAGGGTGTTTGCTTCACTAATTCTCAAGTTAGTGAAGTAGGAGCTTGAGTTGGAATTCCCTCGACGTAGATCATCTTCGGCCTCGGAGACTTCAAGCAAGGTCGCAGCCTTCGCGTCGTGAAGCCATGCAAGAGCCCGGGAAACCTTGATCGCAGCGAAGGGACTTCAACAAGGAGCAAATGAAGTGGAGAACCAATCTAAAAAGGTTGTATATCGCGTTCCCTTTAGTGTAAAGTTGTTTACTTGGCATTAGTTTCGCCTAAACTCTAGTTAACGATCTTTCTTAGGGTTGTGCGGCACATAAAATTTTTATTTTGGCATGGTCGATGCCTTGTAGAGTCTTGTTAATGTGCCTAGTAACCCTACAGTGGTATCAGAGCCTAGCTAGAGCATTAGGCGATGTGTTAACGAAGTTAAAACTCCGAACGAACCCGACAACGTTGAAATCAACCCCTCTCTGTACATTTTTTAAAATCTGGTATTTTTCCAAATTAAAAATGCTTAAAAAAATCAGCAGGAAAATATAAGGAAAACTGTGCAAAACGACAAAGATTGGCGCCCAAAGCGTCGCGGAACCGCGGCACGAGCATGGATCCTACGGCGGTTCCGCGGCCATATGGTGACGTCACCCTTGTCGTTTTGCGCAGTAAAGTTCCTATTTGTTTACTGATTTTTTCTGGGTATATAATATCTGACTCAAGTGTTGAGTAATTTTGGGGTTTATTTTGAAATCGTCGATTCGATTGGAGAATTTAATTTTGTTCTGTTATTCCAGATAATTTAGAAAGTATTAAAATGTTCGAACGGATATCATTAACTCAATTTTTTCCCGGCACGAAAAACATTCAAGTGTTGAATTTTTATCGGGTTTTAAATCTTTCGGAAAAACGTGCATGTGATGTGACGGACCCTCTAGAAGACAACAAACCTTAACTCGATTATGTGACCGTCTTGAACTGCCCTTTGAACCTTAGGGTTTGGGGAAGTACGGCGTGCCACATGTGAGGCGTTGGCTTAACCCTTCTACGGCTGGACCGTTGCTACTGTGACGTATTCTGGAATCTTTAAACTCCGCTCAAGTGTTGAGCTATTATGGAAATCTTGAGTATTTGATTATTCGATCGGAAAGTTTAATACTGTCTATTTATCTGGAATGTGATACAATATGTGGAATTCATACAAGTTAGGCATGAAATGCGAAATATGTGATATTTCGAATTTACGGTGTCTAAAGAGATTGTGGATTCCAAATGTTGTAGTTTTACACTTTCTTTTCTGCGACCGTAAGTGTAATATGTGATCGCCGGTTTTGTTGCTATATGTCAAAGACAATTGGGATTCGCATATTTACTTACGTTGATGACATGTGATGTTATGTGTTGCTGGATATGTTATATTGGATCGTCGCGTTTTGAATAGCCGGGGGTTTTATGTGAGATGAGAGTTTTTATTTTCATTCATGTAAATTTAAATGTATGTAATATTCTTTTATTGGGGCACTTCCGGGATGAGGTTGATGTCACCTTTTGTATATTATTTATTTTTCCGCACTAGGATAGACTCAAGGAAGAGAGCACAAGTAACCGGGTTCTGGAGTTCAGTGGGAGACCAACTCGAGGAGTCGAGTCCGGGTCTCCTAACTCCAGAATTGGTAGGGTTGCTTGCCGCTCTCGTAGGGGTCTAGGGGTGTGGGTTTGGCTATTCGTCGTGACCGTGGAATCCGTGTTTTATAGAGGCTCAAAATAAAACACGGACGTCCTAATATATCCAATGTTTCATATGTTTCTTCTGCTGCGATATCTGTGATGCGATCATGTAATGTTCTGTGATAAATAATGTATATAGTATATATGATATATTATATAGGCGTTACTTATGTTTTACACCCGCGCTAGCCCTGCCCTGCTCTGCCGTTAGTTACCTAACCTTACGGTGCACGAGGGGACATCGAGGCGAATGCGGATGGCATAAGTGTACGTCGTATTTATCTGTGATGTTTAGGTGACTTAAATGATGGGAATTCATTAATGTGATTAATGAAAGAAAAGAAACCTAAAAGATGTTGTAGAATCAAATTTTCAAATAAAAGGGTAGCTACAGTTTTGCTTTGCATAGCGGTATATATGATA
Organism: Agapanthus africanus; assembly: GCA_030015575.1. Lineage (NCBI taxonomy): Eukaryota > Viridiplantae > Streptophyta > Magnoliopsida > Asparagales > Amaryllidaceae > Agapanthus > Agapanthus africanus. Next base: position 88,881,472 of record CM057351.1, on the reverse strand, counting down.
TAACCTGCACCTTATTCGATGAGGAAAGAGCCGAGATCCCTTCACCGGGAGTGACCTCTTTAGCAAAACTGTCAGATGCTACAACACTCGGTTTGCTTTTGACTGCTTTTGGAGTTTTTCTTTGCATAGTGATGTATATGATATATCCTGCACCTTATTCCATAAGGAAAGAGCCGACATCCCTTCACCGGGAGTGATGATTGAAAGAATTAAAGTTAACCGCAATCAAGATGGTGTCGCTATGCAGCTAGCCGGTTGAGCACGGGTCGATCCACAGGGAGATGGTTGTATGTTCGTTCTTGTTTTAGACGAGTCAATAAAGAATTTGTATGTGTTTGTTCGATTCTAACCTATGTGTTATATGCAAGTATAAAGTTGTTAAGAAAAAGATACGAAATTGTAAGCTAAAGAAATCCGTACTCAAAACCTTTGAGCCGAGTCTTGACCAATTGAAGCTCGAGCAATCGGCAACAACGTGGATTAGGGGATTTAAGCGCGGTATTCGTGGAATACCCGTTCTTGTCTCTTGCTTTCGCCTCTGGCCAAACCGAACGCAACCGATCGCGGTTAGGAATCACCGTTACCTTGTCAGGGTAGGGTGCCTAACGGAGCGCTTGCGTATGGTTTGGGCGGAGTTCAATGGAAAATAACGGGAAAAGGAAATGAGAAAAGAAAGTCTTAACTTACAATACCGTATTTATTCTTAACAACGATAATTACAACATTCACAAAATGAACAACAAAGAGCAAAAGAAAAGAACAAAGAAAAGAAAAGATTACAAGTAATTAAGTGCATGAATTAAATTGCAAGAAAGTAAAGCAAGATAATAATAAGCAAGTAATAAAAAGCGATAAAAAAAACAAGAAACTAGAACTCAAGACAAGTATGGGATCAATAGCCAACCCTTAAACTTGCAAGCTCAATCAAGAGGTTGCAAGATCAAGAGAAGGGTAGAGACCACATGTGAAGTGAAGTGCTAATTCCATAAGAAAATACGACTCTTGAGATCAATAACTAACCCTTAACCATTCAAGCTCAATGAAGAGGTTGAATGATCAAGAGAAAGCAAGAATCTCAAGGGGAAGAAGAAACAAAAGAGAATGATACAAAACCCTCATCATCATTAATATCCACTCAATGCTCTCACTACATTTCCATGGAGAAAGAATGAAGAAGAAGAAGAAGAACTACACAAAAAACTACAAAAGAGGAACAAAGAATGAACACAAGTTTGGACCCTTGGCTTAGCTCAATTCTGGAGTATTTATAGGCAGAGGGTTGAAGACCTAGGGCAAGAATCTGCCACTATATGAAGTCCCCAAACTACCCCCAAAAAACGACACATCAAGGAGTCAGTACGGCCGCGGATCCGCGGCCAATACCTCCTATTGGCCTCGGATCCGCGGCCATGTGGAGGAATTATGGGGTCGGGTTTCTTTGGTGGTCCTGTGTTGCTGTTTTCTTCTGTTAAACATGTAAAGATTTTCAATATTCTTCTATTATTGCTTCAGGTTCCAATAGTCAACAATGATGGTTTCATTTTTCAACACATTTGACTTTATCTCCCTCGAGCTCCGCGCACCCATTGATTCTTGTGCAGCCTCCCTCGTGCTCTGTGCTTGTCCCAGACACGAATGACCACTGTCATATGTCTTGTCTCAGGAACTGGTACTCGGCACTGGACGGATATGGATGATCGGAACCCGGCTTTTATCTGCTGTCAACAGATGTTCTGTATTTGGCGTAACTGTGGAGATTTTGTCTTGATTTGCAATATTTGTACTGGAAACCTGTAATCTGTAAATATGTAACAAACACGAATTAAAAGCACCTACCTATAAACACACGAGCATAAGAATGGGCGGTATAAAATGCAGTATTCTATTATGAACAAATACCCCCAAACTTAACTTTTGCTCGTCCCGAGCAAAACCAATTATTCACTAAAATAAAAGCCTAACCGCACTTTCGCAGGGAACGCGATTGCACTGAGCATGTGCAACAAGCCGTTAAACCTCTAGGTGTCCCTAGTAGGAGGAGTGTCGTCTCCTGAGGGTTTTCAGCGGATTACACCCACAAAATCCCGTCAAGCTAGTGTCATAAGTTAACAATGATTCTACTCCTACAGTTTAGTATTTACGTTAGAAATTCTATCATCCTAAGTTAGAAATATCCAACCCTTATTTTTCACACCTCCTATCTATTTAACCTTAGGTCCTATACGTTCCAAAAAAAGTTTTAGAAAGATGTTGGTTCTCCTGAGTTTTCCTTCTAAAGTGCGGCCTCAAATCAGGGATTTTTATCAACTTTACAGAAAACACAAGTCTTATTCTTTATTTCTATCTTTTATTCAAACATCGATTGTATACCCCTACGTGTGTGTATATTTGCACCCCTACACTCAAGAATTCAATTCAAGCTATAATACCCTTGCCCTAATACCTAATACTACTTCTTTTCATTAAGGATGGACGGATTTGCTCACACACCTTTCATGCGACTATTAATGCTTCTTGAGGCACTAACGGCCGATTACTGAATGTGTGAACATTAAAGCGTAAATAGCAGTTTCCAGGTCTTGACTTTATTCTATTTTTTTCTTTTTCTTTTTCTTTTTTCTTTTTTTTCAAGACCGGATATATTTTTCAATATGCTCTTTTGGTGTTTAGCTTTAAATACCGTTTTTTCTTTCATACTAGGCTTTCAGGAAAGAGTATTTCTAGGTATCCTCTACTATCCCAAGTTTCAAGATGCGTGTATGTGCAGTTTGTAGGGTATAAACTTTCTAAATTTGAACTCAAGAAAAGAAACTATTTTTCAGACTTATCCTTCAGTAAAGCATCAATACTTTCCCTTCATCTTGACTTTAACTAAAGAACTGAACTCAAGATTACCTATTTCTCAAAAAAACTGTAAGGACGTATACTTACCAAGTTTAAACAGAATGAGGGTTATTTTTAGGGTTTTCAATTCCTAAGCCTAGAATTTAGTTATTTCTATCATATCAACTAATCTTTCGAAATAAAGATCTAAGTTACCCTATTAGCTAACTTGACGACAAAGTTTTTATATTTTTGGAAAATTTTCGATTTTTGTGGGTTTTTAATAAGGTATGCAAATGCAAAATATACAAATGAATGCGAAGGAAGAAAGCTTACCGAGCACACCCCCAAACTTAAACTTGATAGTGCCCTCACTGTCAGGCTATACCAAGAGGGTCAAAATTGTCGGCGCTTCCCCTAAAAACAAATTATATACAAAAAGGAAAACCAAAAATATATACAAAAAAGGTGTCCCCCCCAAACTTAAGTAAAACAGTGTTTCCACTGTTAAGCGTTGAAATTCAGGATTAGGGGGGAAAGAGAACAGTATCAAGCTATACAAGGCCTTACACAGACCAAAAGTTAGTACCAACCATTCAAAGATCTTATCGTGATAAAGCAGTGGCTGGTGAAAGAAGGTGAAGAGGAAAGAAATGGAGAATACGCGAGACCGTATGCGGAGAGAAGCGGGATACGGTCTCGGTATATCAGAAGAAAAAGAATGGCGGAAGGGAAAAAGAAGTGGAATACGAACTTGAGGGTGTAAATGGAGTAAATAGATTAGCACAACTTGTGATGACCGATGTGTGAAAAGCGATTGTGCTAATATATTTACCCGTCGAGAAATGGGGTCAAATCCCTCAAGATTCGTAAGAAACCATGGGTACACCGAACTCGGTAAACCAGACATACGAAATGAAAGTGAGACGGTTTCTTGCAAGGTCGGAACGATGGAAAGAATGGAGGGAAGTGATCGAGGAGGGGTATCGGTTAAAGGTTCAGGAGGGTGTACACAGTCAGTGGAAGGAACATGATGAATTGGAAAATTCGACTCATCAAGAAAAACTGGTTCATCCTCAAAACTATCCTCAATATTCTCCTCAAAATTTAGCACATCCATGCTCTTCTCTTCAAAGTCCAGACGCATATGGGGTTCGGGAAAAACATTTAATGACTCGGGATGATAATTTGAAGAGACAAACTCAGCCAAATCTACGGGTTCATCATCTAAAATATCCCCAGCGTCAATATCCTCAATCAAGTGAAAATCAAAATTCTCTCACACCTCATCAAAAGCATGGATATTAATCGATTCTGGTTCTAAGATGGAGGTGTAGTGGTCAAAAGGATTAGGTATGGTTTCACTTGGAAGGGACCCTTCACAATCGGCCAAATCAAACACTACGAAGTCGCACAACTCATTCATCATGCTATCTTCAATTGATAAATCATGTGGGATACTCGATAGACTTTCAAAACAGGAGTTGTGGGATTCAATTTGGGACGGGTAGGTTTGATTTGGAAGGGGGTACATCTCACTCTCTCCACTCAAATTCACAGCCTGTCCTGCCGCCTCATCATACATTGAAAAAGTTGGAGCTAGTTGAAAACTAGCTACCGGGTCACTAGGTTGCATGAGGGCGGCCATGGACGCATTCAAATCCATCATCTGTTGGCTTGACGCTACCCTAAAGTCTTCCAACGACTGTTCTAGACTAGACATTGGTTGTGAAGGGGTTTCAGTAAAAGATTCAAAGTTGTTTGGATACTGAAAACTCCCAAATGGCGGTTCTGATGCAATGTCTAGGGAAGGTGCAAAAGTAGGGTAGGATTGGTAGGAATTGAATGGCTGGACAGGAGCAGGATCAACATTCGGATAAGAAGGTGAATGGAATTGTTGATCCCAAGAATCTGTAGCGGTGAAAGGCGTGAAAGATCGGCTACGAGATTGTTCAATACGTTCAGCAATAGACATTGGTCTTGTGGCTACAACTGGACTTTCAAAAGGGGTATCAACGCAAGAAGGAGTGAATGCTTGAAACGGTTGATACGAAGTAGATTGCGGGGTCCAGTTGTTCGTCCTAGACGCGTCTATCCGATCTTTCAAAGAAATTTTTGGCATGGAGGGGTCGTTCGATGTTCGGCCAAAGCAAGAACCATAGGAGGTGATGTCTGGTTGTGGGTACCAAAGTTCGGCAAGAGTTTTTCGAGGTAGGGTACCCATGATATGAAGAGAGAGAAATGTAGAGAAAAGGAGGGGAAAAAGAATGTGATATTTTTTTTATAGCTTATATATTACAGAAGAATGAAATATACACACAAAAAGAATATGGACAAAAACAATCACGACACAAAAATACCACACACCTAATCGTTCTAGGGTTCACCTAGGTCAACTAGACCTGCTCCAGAACTTGATTGTCGAAGTAAAACTGTGTCGAGAAACAGGCTCAAGATACACCGATCACGAGGCCAGTTAAGTGCAGAGATAAGGGGAGGTTTTCCAACGCTTTCGCGAAGTTCCTTAATTAAATAACCCTTTCTCTTTTGGCGGTTTCGCTGTTAACACTTTCCTAGACACCCCGTAAACAATATACCGTTAAGCAAGGTTCTAAATACAGTTAACTTCTCCTAGTGAGCGCGAAGTCCTTAAGGCTTAAAGTCTAGTTTCTTTTAAATTTTGTGCGGGTAAACGTTATGCTCAAGTTCGTGATTTGTGGGCCACGGAAAAGGTGATGAAATCCTTTACCGTATATTGTGGGGTTCGCTTGCCCTTAAGTCCGTATTAATGTATGCAATGCGCAATTCAATAAAAATTCTATAAAGAATCAAACAATCGTTTTTTATTTTAAGCGCGGCACTGCAACAAATACGGGTTAGTCAATTTTTAGCGTTTGCTAGCGAACTTGCAAAGAATCCTGCAAAGAATAGTATACTGGATGCGTCGGATTTGAGAAGAAGGTGTTAGGAAAGTACGTACCGTTAAGTTTTTGGGTTAGGAAACCCCCGTTGAATCAAATCCGGTAAGCTTGAAAGGTTCGCTTGCGCGGGTCAAACTACCCGGATCTTTGGCACTGTACTTCGTAATCACCTTTGCCTTGAATGCACACTTTGCTCCCCCACAATCGCAGTTTGCAAATACGCAAAAATCTGCACACTTGCCCACAAAAATTATCAAAAAAAAATGATTTTTATTTTTTTATTTTTTATTTATAAATATATACAAAAAGAATATTAACCCGAATAACAAGAAAAAAGAAAATACGCTACCGTTTCCCCGGCAACGGCGCCATTTGATTGAAAGAATTAAAGTTAACCGCAATCAAGACGGTGTCGCTATGCAGCTAGCCGGTTGAACACGGGTCGATCCACAGGGAGATGGTTGTATTTTCGTTCTTGTTTTAGACGAGTCAATAAAGAATTTGTATGTGTTTGTTCGATTCTAACCTATGTGTTATATGCAAGTATAAAGTTGTTAAGAAAAAGATACGAAATTGTAAGCTAAAGAAATCCGTACTCAAAACCTTTGAGCCGAGTCTTGACCAATTGAAGCTCGAGCAATCGGCAACAACGTGGATTAGGGGATTTAAGCGCGGTATTCGTGGAATACGGCTTATTTACCCTTGTCCTTCCGTTCTTGTCTCTTGCTTTCGCCTCCGGCCAAACCGAACGCAACCGGTCGCGGTTAGGAATCACCACTACCTTGTCAGGGTAGGGTGCCTAACGGAGCGCTTGCGTATGGTTTGGGCGGAGTTCAATGGAAAATAACGGGAAAAGGAAATGAGAAAAGAAAGTCTTAACTTACAATACCGTATTTATTCTTAACAACGATAATTACAACATTCACAAAATGAACAACAAAGAGCAAAAGAAAAGAACAAAGAAAAGAAAAGATTACAAGTAATTAAGTGCATGAATTAAATTGCAAGAAAGTAAAGCAAGATAATAATAAGTAAGTAATAAAAAGCGATAAAAAGAACAAGAAACTAGAACTCAAGACAAGCATGGGATCAATAGCCAACCCTTAAACTTGCAAGCTCAATCAAGAGGTTGCAAGATCAAGAGAAGGGTAGAGACCGCATGTGAAGTGAAGTGCTAATTCCATAAGAAAATACGACCCTTGAGATCAATAACTAACCCTTAACCATTCAAGCTCAATGAAGAGGTTAAATGATCAAGAGAAAACAAGAATCTCAAGGGGAAGAAGAAACAAAAGAGAATGATACAAAACCCTCATCTTCATTAATATCCACTCAATGCTCTCACTACATTTCCATGGAGAAAGAATGAAGAAGAAGAAGAAGAACTACACAAAAAACTACAAAAGAGGAACAAAGAATGAACACAAGTTTGGACCCTTGGCTTAGCTCAATTCTGGAGTATTTATAGGCAGAGGGTTGAAGACCTAGGGCAAGAATCTTCCACTATATGAAGTCCCCAAACTACCCCCCAAAAACGACACATCAAGGAGTCAGTACGGCCGCGGATCCGCGGCCAATACCCCCTATTCGCCGCGGATCCACGGCCATGTGGAGGAATTATGGGGTCGGGTTTCTTTGGTGGTCCTGTGTTGCTGTTTTCTTCTGTTAAACATGTACAGATTTTCAATATTCTTCTATTATTGCTTCAGGTTCCAATAGTCAACAATGATGGCTTCATTTTTCAACACATTTGACTTTATCTCCCTCGAGCTCCGCGCACCCATTGATTCTTGTGCAGCCTCCCTCGTGCTCTGTGCTTGTCCCAGACACGAATGACCACTGTCATATGTCTTGTCTCAGGAACTGGTACTCGGCACTGGACGGATACGGATGATCGGAACCCGGCTTTTATCTGCTGTCATCAGATGTTCTGTATTTGGCGTAACTGTGGAGATTTTGTCTTGATTTGCAATATTTGTACTGGAAACCTGTAATCTGTAAATATGTAACAAACACGAATTAAAAGCACCTACCTATAAACACACGAGCATAAGAATGGGCGGTATAAAATGCAGTATTCTGTTATGAACAAGTGACCTCTTTAGCAAAACTAATAAAAGCCTCAAAATCACTCCATTTCAAAATTCACTCGATTCTACAATGATATCAAGTTCATTACGCAATAGGTTTTCAGAAAAACCTGTCGTAGCCCTCCGTCATTTCAGATAAGTCCTACTTAGTATTCGTGCTACGTTTGTTGACCTCCGTCAAGGCGTAGTGTGCGGTTGCTAACTAGTATTTATCTGCTTATGCATATGATGCAGATTCGATTAGGGTAGTCGTACGACCTTGTTGACCTCCGTCAAGGGTCGTGCGGGTGGGTTTGATTCAATCAAGAAATGACGGGTTGAACTTGACTTGCACCCTATGGTTTGTTGACCTCCGTCAAGGTCATGGGATGCTTGGGGCAAAATATTATCGGGAATTTCAAGTGTTGAGATTTGCAATGAGATTGCATGCCTTCTATGAGATAGTTGGATCCCGATACCCACTGCGAGTAATTGTTACTCCTGGGAGAGTTTTACACAGGACAATTAGCCGATCAAGTAGGTGTCTAGAAAGGTGTCAACGGGGTTACGCCTCTGGGAAAACGAGATTTACTTTAATTAGGTTCGTGCGAAAGCACGGGGAACCTCCTTCAAAGTACCGACACTGGCCTGGCTGAAAGATTGGCGAAGTTGTAGGGTGTAATTAATCCCGGCTATTATTTCCTTTTAGGATTTGAAGGAAGATTTGATAAAAACAGTGGGAGCATCCTGATTAGATAAAATAATAACCAATCTGATCTTGCAAGAGCATACGCTAAAATGTTTTCTTCTGTCTCTCTCCACGTAGCGACCATATCATGCCTTAATCAAGATAATAATATGGATGTATTGACCGAACCCGCATGTTATACTGTGCTGGGGAATGTTGGTTCCGTTCTTTCTTATAAGAGTTATAAGACTGATCAGGATATAGGGGAATACCAGGATTCCCATGCCACCCGAATGAAGAAAGTACATGTTGATGCATTTTCTTCGGGTGTGTTCGTTATAGAGAAATGTTTCTCCATTTGCTCTACGTCCTGGGTATTGGATACTGGGTCAGGATCCCATATATGTAATCAGTTACATGGGCTTAGGAAAGGTAGAGAACTTGGAGAAGGTGATAAAGACATAAGGGTTGGAAATGGTGCAATTGTTGCAGCTAAAACCGTCGGGGAATATCACCTTGTATTGCCAAATGGTAATACATTGATTCTGAACGAATGTTATTTCATGCCGAACCTGATATGCAACATTATATCGGTTTCTTTGTTGAGTAAAGAGGGATATAATTTTGTATTACAGGATAATGTTATGAACATTTTTCTTAACCAAAAGTTGGTTGGATCAGGCACGTTGTGCAATGGCATTTATGTTCTAAATCAATCAACGGCTCTGAGCATAACAAACACACACAAGAGTAAGAGTTCAGAAATGAACGAATCCTTCTTGTGGCATTGTAGACTGGGTCATATCAATGCGACACGACTAGCTAAGTTGCATAAGGATGGATATTTAAATCTGTTTGAATTTTCATCTTATGACACTTGCCAGTCATGTCTTAAAGGCAAGATGACCAAAACTCCATTTACGGGACACGGAGAGAGAGTTACTGAACTCTTGGGACTGATACATAGTGATGTATGCGGTCCCATGTCTACACATGCCAGGGATGGTTCTTCGTACTTTATTACATTCACTGACGATCTCTCTAGATTCGGATATGTGTTCCTGATGAAACACAAATCAGAAGCTTTTGAGAAATTTAGAGAATATAAACAAGAAGTCGAGAACCAAACCGGGAAAAGTATTAAAATCCTTCGATCTGATCGAGGAGGTGAATACTTGAGCAATGAATTCCTGGACTTCCTAAAAGAGAATGGGATTCTCTATCAGCTAACTCCTCCATATACACCACAGCACAACGGTGTATCAGAACGGAGAAACCCACCCTATTAGATATGGTGCGTATAGCTGAGTATAGCTGAGTTATCTATTTCCTTCTGGGGATATGCACTAGAGACAGCAGCATACCTACTGAATACGGTTCCTACCAAATCTGTGCCTACCGCCTCATATGAGATATAAGAGGGGAAGATACCATATCTTAATTTTATAAAGATATGGGGTTGCCCGGCCTATGTCATAAGACAAAAACCGGACAAACTCGAGGCAAGGTCTGTTTTGTGTAAGTTTGTTGGATATCCCAAGCATTCGCGAGGGTATATCTTCTACCACAGTGAGGAACAAAGGGTGTTTGTTGCTCAACACGGCACGTTTTTAGAAAAGGAATTTCTTGCAAAAGAGATTAGTGGCTCTGATGTAGAACTGGAAGAGGTTCCAGCTGTATAAACCACAACAGAAGATTTGGTAGAACCAGAAGATTCGGTAGTTCCCGATGAACCTCAGCCACTCCGGCGATCTAGTAGGGTTCCTCACCCACCTGAGAGATACTACGGTTTTCTCATGGATGGTGGGAGCGAGGATTGCATCATGGTTGATGATGACCCAACTAGCTTCGAGCAGGCCATCATGAGTGGGGACTCAGTGAAATGGCTGGATGCAATGCGGTCCGAGATGGAATCCATGTACACCAACAAAGTATGGACTTTGGAAATTTCTCCTGAAGGGGTAAAACCCATTAGGAGCAAGTGGATCTTCAAGAAAAACTTGGTGTAGATGGGAAAGTAGAGACTTTCAAAGCTAGACTTGTTGCAAAAGGTTTTCGTCTAAGACCAGGTGTGGACTATGACGAAACCTTTTCTCCAGTGGCTATGCTTAAATCCATCCGGATCATGCTTGCCATCGCTGCGTATCATGACTACGAAATATGGCAAATGGATGTTAAGACCGCCTTTCTAAACGGTGATTTAGAAGAGTGCGTGTACATGACTCAGCCAGAGGGCTTCGTAGATAGTGGGAGCAGCGGGAAGGTGTGCAAGCTGCTTAAATCCATTTGTGGATTAAAGCTAGCATCGCGGAGTTGGAACATCTGCTTTGACGTCGTTATCAAAGAGTTTGATTTCGTCAAAAACGTAGATGAACCTTGTATCTACAAGAAGGTGGCAGAGAGTAACGTTGTCTTCCTCGTATTGTACGTGGACGACATACTCTTGATAGCAAATGACATTCCTATGCTGCAATCGGTCAAGCTCTTCTTATCACAAAGATTCTCAATGAAAGATCTTGGTGATGCCTCCTGCATATTGGGAATTATGATCTATAGAGATAGATCTAAACGGATATTGGGATTGTCCCAATCCAGGTACATTGACACCATACTAAAGAGGTTTAGTATGGAAGAGTCCAAACGTAGGTTTTTACCCACAATCTCAGGGCTCACTCTCTCCAAAGAGATGTCTCCCAAGACTGATTTGGAGAGAGCTCGCATGCAAGGGATACCCTATGCTTCGGCAGTAGGCTCTATCATGTACGCGATGCTATGTACCTAACCCGATGTAGCATACTCACTAAGTATAGTGAGTAGGTATCAAGCTGATCCTGGAGAGAGTCACTGGACATCTGTGAAGAGCATTCCAAGTGGAGTCCTTTACCGATTCAAGCTTCCAGAGTGATAAGGACGACTCTAAGTCGCAGTCGGGATTTGTCTTTACCCTTTACGGAGGGGCGGTTAGCTGGAAGAGTTCCAAGCAGGAAACCGTGGCAGACTCGACGATGGAGGCTGAATACATCGCTGCCAACGATGCTGCCAAAGCGGCTGTCTGGATCAAGAAGTTCATTACTGAACTTGGAGTGGTTCCATCCATTGAGCATCCAATACCTATGTATTGTGATAACAATGGAGCGGTGGCTTTGGCCAAGGAACCCAGGTCCCATCAGCGATCCAGGCATATTCTGAGGCGGTATCACCTGATCCGGGAGATAGTTGATCGCCGGGAGATCGAGGTCAGGAGGGTTGACACGAAGAACAACACTACGGATCCACTCACGAAGGCCATTCCCCAGATACAGTTTGAGAGACACTTCGGGATGCTCGGTATGCGATACTATAGCACCTGGCCCTAGTGCAAGTGGGAGATTGTTAGTTGTATGTATGCCCTAGAGGCCAGTATTGTACAGATGATGTATATAATATTGGATGCTTGGACATATATAGAGAGGACTTTCTTGCTCGATATGATAGTATGCTATCTGGTTGCTCTTTGCTTTAACATGTATACATGTCTCTTTATACTGTCTTATAGTTACATGTTGGTAAAGCCCTTAGGATGTGCACTTGACTACCTGGACTATGATGCGGATCATACTAGTGGGGACATGGTAGTCCATAAGTACATCCTTCAAGGTCCCTAGTCATGGGTGTATCGAGACGGGGCATCGATATACCAGATTAGACTAGCGTATACGCTTCTCGACCCATAAGATGGGCGATGGATGATCCCATATCCAATGGTGTTTGACATCAGAGATGGTATATAGGTGTTCAGTGGAGACTGGGTATATTGGACGGACTCGCCGAGAACTCCCAGATGGTATTATACCTCACGTCAGATGGCAGTTCTTTGGTGACACTTGTGCAGGTTAGTCTGTAGACCCGAGATCGTCATAGAGACTCGTGTGATTCCCACTGTGCTTTGATTTCCACCTTACCACGTCCATGAGGGCGTGCAAAACGGTGGTTTTTGGGTACAGTCCCAAGTCACATGGATGCAATGAGCAATAGGAGGGGTTTCGTCTCTCCCGGTATTGGGGGTTGATGTTGCGCTGTACTCGATTGGCCGTAACAGGGAAGTCCCTGGCCAAGGCTGATTCAGAGATTTACTGGTAAGTGTTACCAGTAGTTTCTCGACCCGTTATGAGCCTCACATCGGCATGACTTATCGGTTATTGGGGTCTGACGTTTACCACCCCTAGACTTGATATGCGACATATCAAACGAGGAGACCGGACTGTACGGGAAGTGTTACCGGCAGGATTTTACAAGAGTTGGAGCGGGCTTGCTTGCTGATCTTCTGATCGCTCAATACCCGGGTAGCCTTTACGTCCAGCTAGTACCGCTGACGGCTTGTGGGTGCTTGATGTGATCATCACCTACTGCCGGCGTATTGACGAGTCTTTAGAGTCCTACATAGAGGTTTTACTGGCTCAGGCAAAATGAAATAGGAGCACGTATGCGATATGTGCGAGACCGAGAATAAATGCGTGTATGTGATACCGTATTCTATTCTCACGATTTTTTGTATCGGTCGGTTATATATGATATATCCGGGTTATCGAATCAAGTGTTGATTCGATAAGTCGATACAATGAATGTTAGCCGGTTATATGAGATATAACCGGATTATTAAGTCAAGTGTTGATTTAATAATTAAGTGTATAATTGTATATTAGATATACTAATTTACATTTACTAACACTTGTTCACTTTAGGGTTTATCTCACTTTCACACATCTTTACTATATATATATGATATATATATTAAAATGTGTTATATATTTGTATCATGGTTGTTGATACACTAGACATGGATGTGTAAGACTTACACTATTCTATTTTTAAATGGTGGTTTATATTTATCTAAAGTAATTACAAATTATTGGAATTTTTTCATAAGCATAAAGCTTGTAGAAGCTTGTGGATGCTTTGAAAAAGTCCCAAGTTTTGTTTTACTTTAGATTTTTATTGACCTAACCATTTACACTTAGCCATGGTTATGTCTCACCATGAGTTAGTATATGATACTCACTCACCATGGTTAGCCTTCTCACTTAATCATTATCCTCTTCACTTTCTTTTGTTCATCATCTTCTTCATTGAACAAAAAGAAAAAGCATGCTAGGGTTTGATCCAAAGTGAGAATCCTTGTGAGAAACAAAATTCTAAAAAGAACCCACTTCTTATTTCTCCATCCTCTACTAGACTAGCCCTTTAGTATAGGGTGTTTTCTTCACTAATTCTCAAGGTAGTGAAGTAGGAGCTTGAGTCGGAATTCCCTCGACGTAGGTCATCTTCGGCCTCGGAGACTTCAAGCAAGGTCGCATCCTTCGCGTCGTGAAGCCATGCAAGAGCCCGGGAGAACCTTGATCGCAGCGAAGGGACTTCAACAAGGAGCAAATGAAGTGGAGGACCGATCTACAAAGGTTGTATATCGCGTTCCCTTTAGTGTAAAGTTGTTTACTTGCCATTAGTTTCGCCTAAACTCTAGTTAACGATGTTGCTTAGGGTTGTGCGGCATATAAAATTTTAATTTTGGCATGGTCGATGCCTTGTAGAGCCTTGTTAGTGTGCCTAGTAACCCTATAAACTCAACCCAAACCCTAGCCCTAGTTAAATCTCTACAAAGGTTACCTTGACCATGGTTGCATTTCTAACCTTATCATAACTTTCATTATTCATCACCAAAAGATTACAATTATTCTTCTTCTTCTTCTTCCTTGATGAAAAGCTTTCTTGCTTTGCTTTTTGTGATGAAAGTGAGTGAGAATAAGAAAACAAATGAGAGCAATGTTAGTTATATGTATGCCCTAGAGGCCATTGCTATACATACGATGTATATTGTAGTGGATGCTAGGACATATATAGGGAGGACTTTCTTGCTCGACATGATAGTACGCTATCTGGTTGTACTTTATCTTAACATGTACTCTGATTGTCTCTATGTTACATGTTGGTAAAGCCCTTAGGCTATGTACTCGACTACTGGGACTATGATGAGATCATACTAGTGGGGCCACGGGAGTCGATGAGTACATCCTATAACTGTTCCTAGTCGAGGGTGTATCGAGACAGGGCATCGATACACCAGAGTAGACTAGCATATACGCATCTTGACCCATATGATGAGCGATGGATGATCCCATATCCATCGGTGTTTGACATCAAGGATGGTGTACGGGTGCTCAGTAGAGACTGGGTACACTGGACGGACTCACCGAGAACTCCCAGATGGTATTATACCTTACGTCAGATGGCAGTTCTCCGGTGACACTGGTACAAAGTAGTCTGTTGACCCGAGATCGTCATAGAGTCTTGTGTGATTCCCACTGTGCTTTGATTTTCATGATACCACGTCCAAGAGGGCGTGCAAAAAGGTGGCTTTTGGGTACAGTCCCGAATCACATGGAGGCAATGAGCGATAGGAGGGGATTCGTCTCTCCCGGTATAGGGAGTTGATGTTGTGCTGTGTTCGATTGGCTATAACCGGAAATCCCTGGCCAGGATTGCTGAGATTTACTGGTAAGTGTTATCAGTAGTTTCTCGAACTGTTATAGACCTCATATCGACACGACTTATCGAGCTACTGGGGTCTGACGTTTACCACCCCTAGGCGAAATATGCGACATATCAGACGACGAGACCGGACTGTACGGGAGTGTTACTGATTGGATTCATAGGAGAATGTACAGGCTTGCTTGTTGATCTTCTGAGCGCTCAATACCTGGGTGGCTATTACATTTAGCTGACCGCTTGCTGCTTATGGGTGTTTGATATGATCATTACCTATTGCCGGCGTATTGACGATTCTTTAGAGTCCTACACAGAGGTTTCTTGGCTCATGAAAAATGGAGTAGGAGCACATATGTGATATGTGTGGGACCGAGGATAATGCGGTATGTGATACCGTATTGGATTCTCGCGATATGAGATATCGGCCTGGTATATGTGATATAGCCGGGTCATCGTATTTGTCGGATATATGCGATATAGCAGGATTGTCGGATCAAGTGTTGATTCGATAATTTAATGTATAATAATATATATGATATATTAAATTACATTAACTAATATTAGCTCACTAAAAGATTCATTTTCTCACGGGATAATACATTGATATATATGCGATATATGTTAATTGTATTATTTTCTATTGTTACAAAATATATTGTATATGTGATATTTAATATTGTAACATGTTAGGGTTGCAAATTTAACAATACTTTAGGGTTTAAACTTGGTTAGGGTTTGGATTAGGGTTAGCTTTTACATGAAGCTTCCATGAAGCTTCATGAAGCTTTGACTTTGTGTTTTGCTTGATATTTTGTGAAGATATTATGTTAACCCAATCCAAACCATTAACTCTAGTTAATTCTCTACAAGGGTTAACTCCTTCATGCTTAACCCTTGGTTAGATTTGTAACCACTATCACAATTCATTGTTCATCACAAAAGGATTCATTCATTCTTCTTCTTCCTTGAGTTCTTTCTTGAAAAAACTTTCTAGTTTTACTTTTGTGATGAAAGTGAGTGAGAAAAAGATTATAAATGAGAGCAAAAATCCTACTTCATCATCCTCATCTATCCTTGCCATTTAGATGAGAGTGTTCACTTCATATTATGAGTGTTAGCTTGTGTTAACGAAACTTCAAGGTAGATCATCTTTGTATCGAAGATCGGAAGCAAGACTGCATCTTTCTCTTCGTGGAACCTCTCGAGAGTCCGGAACACGATGATCGCAGCGAAGGGACTTCAACACGGAGCTTTAGAAGTGAAGGACCGGATCTACAAAGGTTGTAATCCCTCTCACTTAGTGTTAAAGTGTTTAACATGTTAGTTTTCGCATAAACTCTAGTATAAAGATCCTGCTTTGGGTTGTTCGGCACAGTTAAATTTTTAATCGGGTATGGTTGATGCCTCGTAGACCCTTGTGCGTGTGCCTAGCAACCTTACAGTGGTATCAGAGCTACTAGGCATTGGATGTCGACCTATGGGGGGTTCTCACTGTGTGACTGTGTGGCGAAGCATAGGCTCTTACCCCCAGGGTGTCCCGAGACCGGAAGGTGTTCCGGCGGGTTGTAGTCCTCGCGAGGGGGCATGCGTAAAAAGTAGCGGCTGAGGGACCCGTTGGTGCTACGGCGACCCCATTGGATGGGGTGGCTGCCTGACCAACATGGTATTAGAGCCAAGCTAGAGCTTTAGGCGATGTTTAAAGTCCGATCGAACTCCGAATACACGATATAACCTAGTTTCTGTAAATTTTTCAAAACTGTGATTTTTTGTGAATTAAAAATGCTCAGAAAAACAAGCAGGAAAAACTAAGAATTACTGTGAAGTACGGTCCACTAAGTCGCTCACGTGACCGCGGAACCGCGGACAAACCAAGGGTCTGGCGGCGATTCCGCGGCCAAAATTTGGACTTAGTCCCTCATATTTCATATATTTATTCTTAGGTCCTTTCTTGTCATTTTTTTCTGGGAATTTTTTAATTCCACTCAAGTGTTGAGTTTTCTAGGGTTGTATTGGGGACTCGTTGATTCGATCGGATATTTTAACTTTGTTTTGTTCGTCCGGGTAATTTTTAGAACGTGTTAAAAAGTTCGAACGGATATCAATAACTCACTTTTTCCCAACCCGGAAAATTTTCAAAAGTTGGATTTTTCCGTAGTTTAAGAACGTTCTAAGTCGTGCAAGTAACGCGGTGGACCCTCTAGAAGACAACAAACCTTAACTCGATTATGTGACCGTCTTGAACTGCCTCTAAACCTTAGGGTTTGTGACAGTACGACATGCCACATGTGAGGCGTTGGCTTCTACGGCTGGACCATTGGTACTGTGACATGTGATGGATGTTTTTAAACCAATTTCAAGTGTTGAGAACTATTTAGGAAGACTTTGGTGTTTGATCATTCGATCGGAAAGTTTAACATTGTCTATTTATCTGGAATGTGATACAATATTTGGAATCCACAAGTAGTTATGAGATAACTGATTTGAATATTATAAACATATAAGTTTAGTCTTAGATGATCGGTTGCCATAGAATTTTGATGTGATCAAAATTCCGTCGCAATCACGTAGCGTACGCGAATACTCGCCGGGTAAACTTAACAGACAGCCATGCCCCATAGCCCCGACCAAGTGACTGTAGGAGAACCCCGTCGCCAAAAGCATCCCTTCGGGTGCTCGCGGCAGCGGTGTTCCGCCTTAGTGAACTTCGTCGACGGCATTGGGGGTGCGGCCGTTTACTAAAGTTTGCGACGAGCATTCGATCAGGTTGTCGGGAATCTTGTTGAATTGCCCGACTTAATATTGAAAAGTGTTTTCGATAAAGAGACTAAAATGCTGGGTTTATAATGGTTAGGCATGCGATGTCTAAGGAGGTTGCGGATTCCAACTGTTGTAGTTTTACACTTTCTTTTCTGTGACCGTAAGCGTAGTATGTGGTGTATCGCCGGCTTCGTTGCTATACATCAACGACAATCGGAATACGCATACTTTCTTACGTTGATGATATGAGATATTATGTGTTGCTGTGATATGTTATATTGGATCGTCGCGTTCTGGATAGCCGGGGGTTTTATGTAAGATGAGAGTTTTTCTTTTTCATTCATGTAAAATTCATTTGTATGTAATATTCTTTTATTGGGGCACTTCCGGGCTGAGGATGATGTCACCATTGTATATTATTTACTTTTCCGCATTAGGTAGACCCAAGGCGGGGAGCACAAGTAACCGGGTTCTAGGGTCCAGTGGGAAACCATCTCGAGGAGTCGAGACCGGGTCTCTTAACCCTAGAATTGCAAGAGTTGCTTGCCACTCTCGTAGGGGTCTAGGGATGTGGGTTTGGCTACTCATCGCGACCGTGGAATCCGTGTTTTATACAGGCTCGTATTGAAAACACGGACGTCCTAGTATTTCCAATATTTCATATATGTTCTTTTGCTGCAATGTTCTGTGATGAGATCATATTACTGCTTGAGACGAATGTTTATATTATATATATGAGATATATGTTATATTGCAGATTTCATTTCAAAAGTGATGCTTGCGAAGCATAATAAAATGGGACTTCATTAATAAGATTAATGAAACTAAAAGAAACCTAAGATGTTGTAGAAACTTGTTTAAAAACTGGTAGCTCTAGTTCTTGTTTTGCATAGCGGTGTTCCTTGCAGAACATCCAGCACCTTATTCGATAAGGAAAGAGCCGAGATCCCTTCACCGGGAGTGACCTCTTTAGTGAAACTAGCAGATACTACAAACTCGGTTTGTCTTTTGATTGCTTCTATAGTTTTTTGCTTTGCATAGCGGTATATATGATATATCCTGCACCTTATTCGATGAGGAAAGGGCCGACGATTCCTTCACCGGGAGTGACCCCTTTAGCAAAACTAGAAAAGCCTCGAAAACACTCCATTTAAAATCACTCGATTCTACAACGATATAAAGTTCATTGCGCAAAAGGTTTTCATAAAAACCTGTCGTAGCCCTCCGTCATTTCAGATAAGTAGTATTTAGTATTCGTGTTGTGTTTGTTGACTCAGTCAAGGCGTAGTGTGCGGTAGCTGATTAGTGCTTATCTGCAAAGCATATGATGCGATTGGATTAGGGTAGTCGTGCGGCCTTGTTGACTCAGTCAAGGGTCGTGCGGGTGGGTTTAATTCAATCGGGAAATGACAGGTTGAACTTTACTTGCGGTCTATGGTTTGTTGACTCAGTCAAGGTCATAGATCGCTTGGGGCAAAATATTATTAGGAATTTCAAGTGTTGAAATTTGCAATGAGATTGCATACCTTCTATGAGATAGTTGGATCCCGATACCCGCTGCGAGTAAGAGTTACTCCTGGGAGAGTTTTATACATTACAATTAGCCGATCAAGTAGGTGTCTAGAAAGGTGTCAACGGGGTTACGCCCTTGGGAAAACGAGGTTTACTTTAATTAGGTTCGTGCGAAAGCACGGTGGACCTCCCTCAAAGGACCGGCACTGGCCTGGCTGAAAAATTGGCGAACTTGTAGCGTGTAATTAATTTCGGTTAGTCTTTCCTTTTAGGGTTTGAAGGAAGATTTGATTAAAACAGTGGGAGACATCCTAATTAGATATATTAGATAACCAATCTAATCTTGCAAGAGCATACGCTGAGTGTTTTCTTCTCTCTCTCTCCAGGTAGCGACCATATCACGCCTTAATCAAGATAATAAAATGGATGAATTGACCGAACCCGCTTGTTATACTGAGCTGGGGAACGTTGGTCCCGCTCCAACTTATAATTTTTATAAGACAGAGCAGGAAATTGGGGATTACCAGAATTCACATGCCACCCAAACGAAGAAAGTGCATGTTGATGCATCATCTTCGGGTGTGTTCATTACATAGAACTGTTTCTCGGTATCCTTTACGTCCTGGGTATGAGATACCGGATCAGGATCCCGCATATGTAATCTGTTACATGGGCTACAGAAATGTAGAGAACTGAGAACGGGTGATAAGTTTAATGAGATAGAAAACGGTGCAAGTGTTTTATCCAAGTCTGTTGGTCACTATCACCCTGTATTACCAGAATACATTGATTCATAACGAATGTTATTAGATGCCGAACCTGATGTACAACATCATATCAGTCTCTTTATTAGTAAAGAAAGGATATAATTTTGTATTGTTGGATAATGTTTTAAACATTTCCTATATCAAGAGTTGATCGGTTCAGGTACGTTATCTAAAAGCATAGACGTTCTAAATCAAACTACAGTTCTTAGTATACAGAACACACACGAGAGGAAGAGTACAGAAATGAACGAATCCTTCTTGAGGCATTGTAGACTAGGTCATATCAATGCGACCCGACTAGCTGAAGTTACATTAAGATGCATATTTAAATTTGTTTGAATTTACATCTTGTGTAACTTGCCAGTCATGTCACAAAGATAAGATGACCACAGCTCTGTTTATTGGAAACAGAGAAAGAGTTAGTGAACTTTTGGGATTGATACATGTTGATGTATGAAAGTCCCATGTCTACATATGCCAGGACCGGTTCTTTGTACTTCATTACATTCTCTGATAATCTCTCAAGATTCAGACATGTGATCCTGTTGAAACATAAGTCCGAAGCTTTTGAGATATTCACAGAATATAAGTTAGAAGTAGAGAACAAAAATACGGGTATAAGTATTATGTCCATTGATGAGATCAAGGAGGAGAATACTTAAGCCCGGTGATTCATGGACTATTCTAAAGGAGAATGAGATTCTCTCTCAGCATTACTCCTCCGTATACACTGTTAGTGTATATGCCCTAGAGGCCATTACTGTATCATACCAGTATGTATATTACTT
Source organism: Agapanthus africanus (assembly GCA_030015575.1). Taxonomy (NCBI): domain Eukaryota; kingdom Viridiplantae; phylum Streptophyta; class Magnoliopsida; order Asparagales; family Amaryllidaceae; genus Agapanthus; species Agapanthus africanus. The sequence goes on along the minus strand of CM057351.1, from coordinate 88,860,628 downwards.
GATGTAAGCTTGGGATATTCACAGTTGTATATACAATCTTGCTCGAAATGGTAGTATGCTGCTTGGTTTGTCTCTACTTCAATATGTGCATGTGTTTCTTTTAGCATATCGCTTATATACATATTAGTAGAGCTCGTAGGATCTTTGCTTGATTACCAGCGTTGTGATGGCGCTCACACTCGTGGGGGCTGGGTAATCCATAAGCACATCCTTATACAGGTCCCTAGTCGTTGGACTATCGAGACAGGGCATCGATACTCCGGAGTAGACTAGCGTATGCGCTTCTCATCCCAGCGTAGGAGACGGTCTGTCCCACAGCCGTCAGTACGTCGTACTTGAGATAGTATGCGGGTGCTCGTTAGGTTACGAGAACACTGGACAGGACTCGTCGGGAACTGTTGGTTGGTATTATACCTATCGTCAGTTATCAGTTCCCAGGTGACATGAGTACAGCTTAGTCCGCTGACTTGACACTGTCACTTCGCCTCGAGTGTGTTCCCACTGTACTATGATTACTACCCTACCACGGCTCAAAGGAGTCGTGCAAACAGGTAGTAGTTGGGTGCAGTCCCGAAGCACTTGGAGGCAGTGACGGTTAGACAGGATTCGTCTTTCTGGTATTGGGGGTTGACATCGTGTTGTGTCCAGGAGAGCCATTACACAAGTAGTCCCTGGCCAGGGCAAGCGAGATATACTGGTAGGTTTCCAGTGTTATCTCAGGGTGTTCTGGGCTACACTCCGACACGACTTGTACCGCTATTAGGGGACTGACGTTTACCGCCCCCTAGGCCCGCCATGCGATGTATCAGACGAACAGACTGGACTATACGGAGACTGTCACATACAGGCTCAGTAGGAGTTCAGATGGGGTCACCTCGTCAGTCTTCTTATCGGCATCTACCTGGGGACCGTTACGTACAGCTAGTGCCGCTTGCGGTCTGTGGTTAAACCCACTGCCAGTGTAGTGTCGAGTCTTTAGAGTCCCCCACAGAGAGCTATTCGCTTTTAGGCAAAATGAGTAGAGGTCGCATGGTTTTGCGACAGGGTTCGTTCACATCCGTGCACTTGTGCACGTTTGCTGTCCGGACAGCTTATACTAGCGGGCTTTGGTTTAAGCCAGATCCTAGTATATGATTTGGGATTGGTTTTATCTCTTTGTATTCGTGTTCCTCAGATCACGAATACGGGTGCGTATGCATAGTTGATTGAGACAGAGGGATAGGACTTTGATTAGGGTTAATGACCATTGTCATTTTATTAACCCTAATGCTTATGTGTGTATTATGATTAATTGATATTAGTTATATATAATTGTGCATGGTTAGGGTTGTTGACATTTTGACCATACTTGACTTGTTGACCTGGGTTGACAAGTTGACCATCATCATTCCATATGAAAGATGCTCTTTGATCCTTGCAATTTTCATTTAATGTGAAATGATAATGGTCAAGTCTTGATTAAACCATGACAATTATCTTGCTAATTATCTTTTTACATAATTCACACATATATGTGAGGATGGTTCTATTATTCTCTCATTCTATCATATTGATTCTCTCTCCTCCTCTTCTTCTCTCTCAACCTCTCCCCTCTCATGTGTTGAGAAACACTTGAGCTTGAGTTAAACCTCTCCAAAGTAATCTCTACTCTCATCTAAGGTTCTAGGATTAGCACTTCTATCACCTTAGTTACTTCTAGCTTGAAGTTGAAGCCAAAGGTTGAGGCTCTCGGGTGGATCCTTCTTCGACTAGAGAAGGCGACAAGGTGATCTCTTTCTTCCACTCTAAGGAGCAAGGAGAGAAGGACATAAACCCCAAGGTATAACCTTTCTTCCATATAGCTAAATCTAGTTAGTTTTTGTTTAGAAAAGATCCTCCTTAAGCTAGTCCATGTTGCTTAGTTCGATAAAAATCTGATTTTTATTCCGTTTTCCACCTCCCCGCAAGCATCGGGGTGGGCAACGTGGACTTACAGTGGTATCAGAGCCTAACTAAACATAAACTATCTAGTTAGTAAAGTGTATGGAAGTTCGATCGGAAAAATCGCAAAACTAAAACATCAAAACCCTAACTTTCTGTTCTTGTTTTTTTCTGCTCTAAAAATAAAAAATCATACTTCAAAAATCGGCTCAGGGTTTTGTCAAGAAGCACACCAAAAACGGTCCAGTGAACAGTTCAAAGAGCGGCGGTTCCGCGGCAAAAGCATGCCTATTGCCGCGGAACCGCGGCCGTTTTGACTCCGTTCTGAACCGAGTTTGGTGCAGTATTCCTCTGTTAAGGTTTTGGGATTTTTAAGATGGTTTATTTCTGCCCAGATTTTCCAGAAAAGAGATTTGTCTTTGGGGTGCCTACAAATCCGTATTTTTGATCGAACTTCACTATACTTTAACTATTGGGTTATATCTGTGATGTTTATATGTATTTAACGTCTACTAATCGCTATACGTCGATTAGTGGGGGTTATACATATCTGTGATCTGTGTTTGTTGATGGTATGTGTATATGAATGCGTTGGATTGTCGCGGGTGATTAGCCGGGGGGTTTTGTGAGACGAGAGTTTTCTTTTCTTTCATTCATGTAACATGTAAATTGATGTATTATTATTTGTTTGGCCGCACAACCGGGTCGGGGTTGTAGCCGTCATTGTATAATTCTTTTTACTGTTTTTGCTCCTAGGATAGACCCATGGAGGGGGTGCACAAACTACCGGGTATCTCGAAGTGACGAGTGGCCTACTCACGGTGTTGAGGGAGGTTGCTTCGCTTCGGGTACTTGGCGGGTAGTTTGCCGCACCCGTAGGGGTCTTGGGTGGGGTATTGGCTATTCACCGCGACCGTGTAATCCGCTTTTCGTTGCAGGCTCGAACGGATTGCGGATTCCTAGTATATCCAATGTATTCATCTGTGATCTGTAATGTCTATCATTACTATATATTTATATATGATAACTATTTAGGTGTTGCTTATGTTTTGCATCCGCGCTAGTCCAGCCCCCGCTCTGTCGTTAGTTAAGTAACCTAACGGGTGATGACGGGGCCCCGTGGTGAATGCGGATGGCATAAGCGTACACTATATTTTGGTTGTTTTCTGCAATGGTAGGATTAAATGATGGGACGCATTAAAAGAACTAATGCAAGAAAATAAACCAAGTAAAAGTCGATTGGAACACTTTGAAAACCACTCGGTTCATTTCAAAACTAAACTTTTAAACGCGGAGCTTGAAACACTCCTTTTAAAAGCTATCTCGTTCCATCGATTATATCAAGTTCACTACGTTCACGGTTTCGCCAAAACCATTCGTATCCCTCCATCATTTCAGTTAAATATTCGGTAGTATTCAAGCTATGTATTTTGACCTCACGCCAAGGCATAGTGATTGGTAGCTGCCGGATATTTATCTGTTGCATAGATAGAATGCGTTGGTTTGAGACAGTCGTACTGCCATTTTGGCCTACGTCAAGGGTAGGTACGGGTGGGTTCAAATTAACCGGGATAATGATGGAAAGAACTTGACATGTGACTTATGACATTTTGACCTCACGCCAAGGTCATAAGAGCATGGGGCAAAAATCCACAACGGGAGTTTCATAAGTACTGAAACTTGCTAGCGCTGCATACCATTTGGAGTGTGATGATTCTGGTAGGATTCCTTCGGTTTTATCATGCGATGATATTTGGATCCCGATCCTACTGTAAGTATATGCTACTCCTCGGGAAAACTCTCACTTAACGATCAATGCTATAAACCTAGTAGGTGTCTAGAAAGGTGTTAGCGGGGCTACGCCCACAGGGAAAAGAGGTTACTTAATTAGGGAACTTCACGAAAGCGTTGGAAAACCTCCCTCAAAGTACCGACACTGGCCTGGATGAACGGTTAAGCAACTATTGTATGGTGAGATTGATCCCCACTAATTCTTTCTTTATGGTTTGAGAAGGGATTCGAGAGACAGTGGGAGCCATCCTGTTTAGACAAACTAAAAACCACTCTAAACTTGCAAGAGCATCATGCTAAAGTGTTTCTTTTCTCTCTCCAAATTGCAGCGACCATTGAACATGACCGGACTTAAGTTATTACAAGATAAAAACATACTGACAGGGACAAAATACAAAGATTGGCTCAGGAATGTCAAGATGGCAATCACTTACGACAAGTTGGGGTATGTCCTTACCACCAAAGCTCCCCCTGTCCCAGGTCCCACCTCCAGCGTCGCGGATAAAGAAATCGATTGCGCGAATGCCAAATGCCTCGTGCTTGCCTCGATGGAAAACGAACTGTTAGTTATATGTATGCCCTAGAGGCCATTACTGTACATAGGATGTATATTGTAGTGGATGCTGGGACATATATAGGTAGGACTTTCTTGCTCGACATGATAGTACGCTATCTGGTTGCACTTTATCTTAACATGTATACTTTCTGTCTCTCTGATTACATGTTGATAAAGCCCTTAGGATGTGTACTTGACTTCCAGGACTATGATGAAGATCGTACTAGTGGGGCCTGGGTAGTCAATGAGTACATCCTTCATAGTTCCTAGTCATGGGAATATCGAGACGGGGCATCGATATTCCAGAGTAGACTAGCGTATATCTTCTCGACCCATGTGATGGGCGATGGATGATCCCATATCCATTGGTGTTTGACATCAGAGATGGTATGCGGGTGCTCAGTGGAGACAGGGTACACTGAACGGACTCGCCGAGAACTCCCAGATGGTATTATACCTCACGTCAGATGGCAGTTCTCTGATGACACTGGTATAGCTTAGTCTGTTGACCCGAGATCGTCATAGAGTCTTGTGTGTCTCCCACTATGCTTTGATTTCCACCCTACCACGGCTCTACTGAGTTGTGCAAACAGGTGGTTTTTGGGTACAGTCCCGATTAACATGGAGGCAATGAGCGATAGGAGGGGATTCGTCTCTCCCGGTATTGGGGGTTGATGTTGTGCTATGCTCGACTGGCTATAACAGGAAATCCCTGGCCAGGGTTGCAGTGATATACTGGTAAGAGTTATCAGTAGTTTCACGAATGTTATGGACCTTACGTCGGCATGACTTATCAAGCTACTGGGGTCTGACGTTTACCACCCCTAGGCGAGATATGCGACATATCAGACGAACAGACCGGACTATACGGTAAGTGTTACTGGTTGGATTCACAGGAGTGTGAGCGGGCTTGCTCGTCGATCTTCTGATCGCTCAATACCCGGGTGGCCGTTACGTTTAGCAGACCGCTTGCGGCTTGTGGGTGTTTGATATGATCATCATCTGCTGCCGACGTATTGACGAGTCTTTAGAGTCCTACACAGAGGTTTCCTGGCTCAAGCGAAACGAAATAGGAGCGCATATGAGATATATGCGGGACCGAGAATAATGCGTGTATGTGATACCGTATTCTATTCTCGCGATGAATGTATCGAATGGTTGTATGTGATATAACCTAGTTATCGAATCGTTGATTCGATAAGCCGATACATTGGATACTAGTCGGTTATATGAGATATGACCGGATCGTTAAATCAAGTATTGATTTAATGATTTAATGCATAATTATATATTTGATATATTACTTTGCATTAACTATTATTGGCTCACTTAAATTGGATTTTCTCACTTGATGTACACAAGTTGTATATGTGATATACTTTTGTGCACAAAATTGTATCATGTTTGATGATACATGAATGTTAGTGTGTATGTTTAGATTAAACCATGGTTATGTGATGGTTAGGGTTTTCTTTTTCTTATCTATTTATTTATTTATTTTGGCAAAAGATTAAAGAGAAAATGGTGGCTTTCTTTGTTTGTTATTGAAGCTTCTTGAAGTTTTGACCAAGTGACCATTTTGTCTTCATGCTTAACCCTAACCCTTCCAACTAACCATGGTCTATTATCTACACCTAATCATGGTTGCCATATGATAAGTGTTGATTTTATTTTCTATTTGATAATAACTTATCATATTCTTTTCATCATCTTCTTCTTCTTCAAACATGAAGAAAGCTTGCTCCATCAATGGCAACTTGTGAAAATGAGTGAGAAATCCAAATCCAAAGTGAACCCACTTCTATTTCTTCATCCTCTACCTCTTGCCAAGTAGTATAGGGTGTTTTCTTCACAAGTTTCATGACTTGGTGATGTGTGAGCTTGATCTTGTGATGCCTCGACGTAGATCATCTTCGGCATCGACGTCGATGACCTAGCCCGCCTATTTCTCCGATGAAGCCGATGCTAGAGTCATGGATTCGATTTGGACAGCGAGGAGACATCATCACGGAGCCTAGGAGGTGGAGGACCGGATCTACAAAGGTTGTAGCCTCTTTCCTTTAGCTATAATTCGATTACTTGCATCGTATCGCCTATATATCTAGTTAACGATCCGTATTAGGGTTTGTAGGCACTTGTAAAATTATAATTGGGCATGTTTGATCACTTGTGAGACTTCATTAGTGTGCCTAGGAACCCTACAGTGGTATCAGAGCCTAGCTAGAGACTTAGGCGATGCGTAGACGGAATTAGAAGTCCGATCGAGCCGAAAACCTAATTCAAAACATGCTCTCTGTACATTTTTGAAATTTGTGGATTTTTTAGAATTAAAAATATGCAGAAAGATCAGCAGGAATATCTAAGAGTTACTGTAAAATTCGATTCCCTAATTCAATCAAACAGCCGCGGTTCCGCGGCATGAGCATGGCTCATGCGGCGGTTCCGCGGCCTTTTTGTCTTATCTTGCATCGAATTTTGCACATTAATTCATATTTGGCAGTACTGGTTTTCCTGGGAATTTTTAATCTGAACTCAAGAGTTGAGTTTTCTGGGTTGTATTGGGGACTCGGTGTTTCGATCGGATTGTCTAATTTTGTCAGTATGTTTTTCCGGGTAATTTTAGAATATGTTAAAAAGTTCGACCGGATATAAATACCCACTTTTTCCCCTGCCGGGAAATTTCTAATTGATGGATTTTTCCGTAGTTTAACGACGTTCTAAGTTGTGCAAGTAACGCGATGGTCCCTCTAGAAGACAACAAACCTTAACTCGATTATGTGACCGTCTTGAACTGCCCTTTGAACCTTCGGGTTTGGGGCAGTACGGCGTGCCACATGTGAGGCGTTGGCTTGACCCTTCTACGGCTGGACCGTTGGTACTGAGGCATGAACTGAATGTTTTTAGACTTATTTCATGTGTTGAGCTGTATCAGGAAACCTTGGGTGTTCGATTGTTCGATCGGAAAGTTTAACATTTTTCTATTTATCCGGAATGTGATACAATAATTGGAATTCGCAAATAGTTATGAGATAACTGAATGAAGTTATAAACATAGCAGTTTAGTCTCACTTGATCGGTTGCCACGGAATTTTGATGCGATCAAAAGTCCGTCGCAATCACGTAGCGTACGCGGATACTCGCCGGGTAAACTTAATAGACAGCCTCACCCCATAGCCCCGACCAAGTGACTGTAGGAGAACCCCGTCGCCGAAAGCATCCGTTCGGGTGCTCGCGGTAGCGGTGTTCCGCCTTGGTGCACTTCGTCGACTGTATCGGGGGTGCGGCCGCCTACTAAAGTTTGCGACAAGCATTCGATCAGTTTTTCGGGAATCCTGTTGAATTGCCCGACATGATATTGAAAAGTGTTTTCGATAATGAGACTAAAATGCGGGGTTTATAATTGTTAGGCATGCGATGTCTAAGGAATTCATTTGATTAGGCATGCGATGTCTAAAGAGATTGCGGATTCCAACTGTTGTAGTTTTACACTTTCTTTTCTGTGACCGTTAGTGTAATATGTGATATCGCCGGTTTCGTTGCTATATGTCAACGACAATTGGGATGCGCATATTTACTTACGTTGATGACATGTGATGTTATGTGTTGCTGGATATGTTATATTGGATCATCGTGTTCGAATAGCCGGGGTTTTTTTTTGTGAGACGAGTGTTTTTCATTTTCATTCATGTAAAAACTTGTATGTAATATTCTTTTATTGGGGCACTTCCAGGTTGCGGAAGTTGTCACCGTTGATGTATATTATTTACTTTGCCGCACTAGGATAGACCCAAGGAGGAGGGCACAAGTAACCGGGTTCTGGAGTCCAGTGGGAGACCAACTCGAGGAGTCGAGTCCGGGTCTCCTAACTCTAGAATTGGTAGGGTTGCTTGCCGCTCTCGTAGGGGTCTAGGGGTGTGGGTTTGGCTATTCATCGTGACCGTGGAATCCGTGTTTTATACTGGCTCGTATTGAAAACACGGACGTCCTAGTATATCCAATATTTCATATGTTTCTTCTGCTGCGATATCTGTGATGTGATCATGTGATGTTCTGTGATAGATATAGTATATAGTATATATGATATATTATATAGACGTTGCTTATGTTTTACACCCGCGCTAGCCCTGCCCCGCTCTGCCGTTAGGTACCTAACCAAACGGTGCACGAGGGGACATCGAGGCGAATGCGGATGGCATAAGTGTACGTCATATTTATCTGTGATGTTTAGGTAATTTATTTGATGGGATATTCATTAATGAGATTAATGAAAGAAAATAAACCTAATTGATGTTGTGGAATCGAATTTCAAAATAAAAAAAGGTAGCTACAGTTCTTGCTTTGCATCGCGGTGTTCATTGTAGAACATCCTGCACCTTATTCGATAAGGAAAGGACCGAGATCCCTTCACCGGGAGTGACTCCTTTAGCAATAACTGGCAGATGCTACAACTCTCGGTTTGTCTTTCGATTGCTTCTATAGTTTCTTCTTTGCACAGTGATATATATGATATATCCCGCACCTCATTCGACGAGGAAAGGGCCAACGATCCCTTCACCGGGAGTGACCCCCTTAGCAAAACTAGAAAAGCTTCAAAAACATTCCATTTAAAAACCATTTGATTCCGCAACGAGATCAAGTTCAAAGCGTTAAAGGTTTTCATAAAAACCATTCGCAACCCTCCATCATTTTAGGAAGTAGAGTACTTAGTATTCGTGCTGTGTTTGTTGACTTTAGTTAAGGCACAGTGTACGGTAGCTAAGTGATGTCTTCCTACACCGCATATGATGCGATTAGTTAGGACAGTCGCGAGACTTTGTTGACCTTAGTTAAGGGTCATGTGGGTGGGTCTAATTAATCACGAAATGACGGGTAGAACTTGACTAGTACTTAAGATTTGTTGACCTTAGTTAAGGTCATAGGTGCTAGGGGTAAAAACCATTATCGGGAGTTTCAAGTGTTGAAATTTGCAATGAGATCGCATACCTTCTATATGATAGTTGGATCCCGATACCCACTGCGAGTAATTGTTACTCCTGGGAGAGTTTTGCACTTTGCAATTAGCCGATCAAGTAGGTGTCTAGAAAGGTGTCAACGGGGTTACGCCTCTGGGAAAACGAGGTTTACAGTAATTAGGTCCGTGCGAAAGCACGGGGAACCTCCCTCAAAGTACCGACACTGGCCTGGCTGAAAGATTGGCGAACTTGTAGAGTGTAATTAATCCCGGCTAGTCTTTCCTTTTAGGGTTTGAAGGAAGATTTGATAAAAATAGTGGGAGCCATCTTGATTAGATAAAATAAATAACCAATCTGATCTTGCAAGAGCGCACGCAGAGTGTTTTCTTTTCTCTCTCTCCAGGTAGCGACCATATCACGCCTTAATCAAGATAATAATATGGATGTATTGACCGAACCCACTTGTTATACTGAGCTGGGGAACGTGTTGGAGATAATGCCCTCAGAGTCAATTATTGGATCACAGGTACGTGATTGCAATGATTGATGGAGGACCTATCCCGGTAGGACAGTCTTACTCGAGATGATAGTATGCTATCTGGTTTACCTTTATCATCGTGTACTGTTTTAGGTGACCTGACACGTCGCTATTACACGTTGATAGAGCCCCTAGGATTCTATGCTTGACCACCAGCAGTATGAGGGCGATCATATACGTGGGAGCTGGTAGTCTATAAGCATATCCTTAAATGGTCCCTAGTCGTGTGAGTTTCGAGACAGGGCATCGATACTCCATAGTAGACTAGTGTATACAGTCGAGACCCCGACGAGGGGCGGTGGCCGGTCTCACAAGCCACTGGTGTCAGTTGGATCACCTAAGATGTATACAGGTGCTCATTGGGTTATGAGTACACCGGACAGGACTCGCCGGGAACATGCTAGTTGGTCATATACCAGACGTCAGATGGCAGTTCCCTGGTGACATGTGTGCAGGTTAGTTCATCGACCTGGGGATCGTCATTTGTCTCGTGTGAGTTCCCACTGTACTTTGATTACTACCCTACCACGGCTCAAAGGAGTCGTGCAAACAGGTTTTAGTTGGGTACAGTCCCGAGCCACATGGAGGCAGTGAGCGTATCTTCAGGGGTTCGTCTCTCCCGGTATTGGGGGTGAGGTCGTGCTGTGTCTAGGAGAGCCATTACACGAAGCCCTCGGCCGAGGCAAGGAGATTTACTGGTAGGTATTCCAGTAGTATCTCAGGGTGTTCTGGGCTACACTCCGACACGACTTGTACCGCTTTTGGGGGTCTGACTTTTACCAACCCCCTAGGCCCGCCATGCGATGCTCATAGACGAACGGACCGGACTGTACGGATATTGTCACTGACAGGCTCAGTAGGGTGTCAGGATGAGTTCGCTCATCGACGTCCCTTTTAGTCAGTACCTGGTAGCCCGTTACGTATTGGCTTATACCTCTGACGTGCTAGTGGTTAAATCCACAACCAAGGTGTTGACGAGTCTTTAGAGTCCCCCACATTCTGTTACTCAGCTTTCGGGCGAAAGGTTGTAGAGGCCGTATGGAGATATGGCAAGGTCCGATCAGATACGTGCGGTATTGCACGGATCAGGATCGGACAGTTTGTACTATTGGCCGTATGGTTATATGGCAGGGTTCGATCAGATACGTGCGGTATTGCACAAATCAGGATCGAACAGATATTACTGGCCGGCTTTGGTTTAAGCCGGATCCTAATATAGTACAGTGTAGATTTTGTCTCATTGCATTTGTATTTCGGTCGAAATACAGATGCGGGTGTGTATGCACAGTATCGGGGTTTTCCTGTAATTTATTACAGGACCAGTTTTCTGGAGTTGCCAGTTTGCTTTTAGTTTCGGCCGATTTCCTTTGTATCGTTCATTGGCCGAAGATTGGTGGAGGAGGGCTTATTTGCATTGTTGCAAATAAGTATTTGTGGAGGGGTTTCCTTGCATATTCTTGTGTCATGATAGCCATTCCTTGACCTTGACTTCTTGACTTCTCCATCATGGCTTGACTTTCATATGACATGGTTTTCATGATGGTTGTGGTGGAGTGAGGTTCTCTTTTGGTGATCATTTCTTTGCATGATTTGGTTGTTGAGTGTTGGTGTTTCTATGGTGATCATTATTCCATATGATAACCATTCCTCTCTCTCTCTCTTGGTAGAGATGAGAATGGCTCCCATTTCCTTGAGTTTCTTGCACCATCTCATTTCTCTCCTCCACATTAGTCTTGTATCATCCCTCCACCAAAATGGCATCTCCATGAACCCCAAAGTGAGACTTGAGTCCTACACAATATTCTACAGCGAATCTTGGGCACGTCGAGTAGCCGGCTTCGTGCCCGAGTTGCCTCGGCATTGAGGTGGGAGCCCGTAAAAGAAGTAGGCGATGTGGTGCACTTCCGGCGATGAGGAGGAGACGGCACATTCCGCAGGAGATCGGGACGGCGACGAGAAGACCGGAGGACTCGGATCTGTCGGTATACTTCACTTCCCTATCTTGTAGTTAGCTTAGACTAGTTAATGGTTACGATCCGGATGATTAGTGCGCGGTGGTGCCGGTTTGCTAAGTCCGCAAAATTAAAGTTTTTCACCGCTTCCGCATTCCGGCGTCGGATTGACGGCCGGGGAGCCGCCGTGCACTTACAGTGGTATCAGAGCCTCGCCATTAACTTAGTCTTGCTTTGTGTAATGTGTTTGCATTTCCGATCGATCAAAAAGTTCCAAAACCCGTATTTTGTTAGCATCAGTTTTCTGTTGGAAATTTTTAGTGTCGAAAAATTTTTCAGGTTGTAAAATATTGATGTGCTGGAAAATCTAATATCTCTGTAAAAATTCGATGAAGTGACTCCACAGTTGGAGCGCGGAACCGCCGCGAAAACCCCCTTTCCGCCGCTGTTCCGCCGCGCACTGTGGAGATCACTGCACCAATTTTTTGCAGAGGCTTTCTGGAGTGAAAAGTGGGGTTTTGGAATAATAACATTGGGCCCAGAATTTCTTGATCTGCTACAGTTTTGATTGGGGGCCCACTTGTTAAAATTTGATTGATCGAAAATTTTAAACACATTTTTCATAGTATTTACATTATATCTGCGACCGTGAATGTCACTTGATCGGTAAATCCGGTCTAACTGCTATAGCCCGGTTAGACGGATTTGCGAACGTGACTTTCACGTTGATGTTCTGTTTTTGCTGTGATGTTGCGGATCGGTCGTGGGGGATAGCCTGGATGCAATGCTAGTACAGTTGTGGTTGTATTATGTACATTTGATATTGCGGGGCGAGCGTCCGACATGTGGACTGCCGTCACTGCTTGATTGTATTATTCTTTTGGGGCACGGCCAGGTTGCGGTCGTTGTACCCGGTGTATGTATATTTTACTTTCTGTACTAGGATTACCCCGCAGGAGGGGTGCACGGATAGCCGGATTCCAGAGGGCAACAAGCCCGCATCTCATGGCATTGAGACGGAGGGGGCTTCACTCTAGAATTGGCGGGCTATTCGCCGCACTCGTAGGGGGTACAGGTTGACCCAAGAGGGGTGCCCAAGTTGCCGGATTCCGTGAAGTGCTGGGTGGTCCATTCACGGTGCTGAAGGGGGCTGCCTCGCTTCAGGTTTTGGCGGGTGACTTGCCGCGCCCGTAGGGGTCTAGGATTTCATTGCGCAGGCTATCCACACGACCAGGGGAACGTCGGGTTTCAGCGGCTCTGTGAAACCCGGGGATCCCAGATATCTGTATTGTTTCTGTGATGCTGTACATTTTCTGTGATGTTGCATTTCTCTTCACGCCTTGAGCGAAATATAATATATTGGTATATATATTAGTAGATGTTGTATATGTTTTACATCCGCGCTAGTCCAGTCCCCGCTCTGTCGTTAGTTATCTAACCTAACGGGTAATGACGGGACCCAGTGGCGAATGCGGACGGCATATACGTACATCAGTATATTTTCGTTCTTTTTGGTGTGATCAATTGATGGGACTGCGTTGATTCGGATCAATGCAAGTTAAAAACAAACCTAATCTGATGTTGTTGGAACACTTTTCAAAAAGCTGTTATTGCAAGGACGTTCACTTTTGTTATGCATCGTGGTATTCAGTTGGAATATCCTGCTCCTCAGTCGACGAGGCAAGGGCCGAGATCCCTTCACCGGGAGTGACCCCTTGGACAAAATTTTGCGTCGGGCATTAACTTCACTATAGCCGATCACTTTTGCTTTGCATCGCGGTATTCATTTGGAATATCCTACACCCCATTCTACGGGGAAAGAGCCGAGATCCCTTCACCGGGAGTGACCTCTTTAGCGAAGGTTTTCGTCACTATATTTTTAAAAGCTATCCGTTCCTTCGACGATATCAAGTTCTTTACGTTAAAGGTTTTCGCCAGAAACCATTCGTAGCCCTCCATCATTTCAGTTAAATATTCGGTAGTATTCAAGCTATGTATTTTGACCTCACGCCAAGGCATAGTGATTGGTAGCTGCCGGGTATTTATCTGTTGCATAGATAGATGCGTTGGTTTGGGACAGTCGTACTACTATTTTGGCCTACGTCAAGGGTATGTACGGGTGGATTCAAATTAACCTGGATAATGATGGGCAGAACTTGACATGTGACTTATGATATTTTGACCTCACGCCAAGGTCATAAGAGCATGGGGCAGAAATCTCATCGGGGTTTTCAAAAGAACTGAAACTTGCCAGATATGCGCATACCTTCTGGAGTGTGATACCGTGAGCGGATTCCGTCACGTTATCATGCGATGATAGTTGGATCCCGATTCCCACTGATGAGTTAGTTTACTCCTCGGGTGACCCCGACTAATTCTTCTTTCAGGTTTGGAGGAGAATTTGACGGTACAGTGGGAGGATTCCAGATTAGATAAATTGGTAACCATTCTGATCTAGGTTAGAGTGCACGCTGAGTGTTTCTTTTCTCTCTCTCTTTGGCAGCGACCATTGACCCGACCCTAAGACTTTGACTCAGAGACCAAGTTGACCGAACCTTCTTAAACACTGGCTTTTGGATTGTCAGAGTTGCAAACCTCATTGCCACTCCTACTTTTACCCTTTTCTCCAGGACACCCCGTATTGCTACGAACGTCCACTTTCATTGGACAAAACCATCGTATGGTTAGATACGAACTCGAAAGAATTTATTCGAGGATGGTTTCAGGTTCTGGAGAAAACGGATAGGATTATTCAGTTGTCTTTTCCTTTTACCCTCTCTCAGGTTACGAGTACTCCTTGGTTTAGGGGTAGTACACCTATTACGCAAATTGGATTGTCTTCTTCCAAACCTTAGGCTGGTGCCGACCGGTAGGGAATGAAGAAAACCAATTAGCATAACGATGGTGTGCAGAAGGTGTTAAGTTAAGACAAAACAAGGGATTAGTAAGAGGGCAAAGTAAATTGCAACAGATATTCACGACCAAACCAAGTATTCCTTCGCCAATCCTAAATCACCTTTGTATTTCTCCAGGACACTCCGTATCACTACGAAGATCCACAGTTTATTTGGATACTCCATCGTATGGTTATATACGAACTCGAAAGGAACTTGTTCCAGTTCGGGGATGGATTCTGGTTCAGGAGAAATAGGAATAAGATTTATTCAGGTGTCTTTTATCTTCACCTTCTCTCGCATTGCGAGTGTTCCTAGGATTGGGACAGTACACCCATTATGCTTATTGGATAGTCTTCTTCCAAATCATAGGCTGGTGCCGAACGGTAGGGAAGGAAGAAAACCATTTGGCCTAAAGGGGTGTGCAGAAGGTAATGACTAAAGACATATGAAGGGATTTGGAAAGGTGGCAAAGAATTATACGGTTACAGTCGTGAATCTGGAAGAGGCATCACTAGGAATACCAGGATACCCCTACGAAACTTTTCAATGTTTCAGTCTCACTGTCTACTGTTAAAGGAAAGCTGATTTCCCGACTAGATACTTACTCCAGGGTATGTATTTACCAGGTATGATTCTCACATCTGTATGGTTTTACAGATGATGAGTGGGAGTAGGTTATTGGGAATTGGGTGATTATCCTCATTATATCGGGATTCGTTGTAATCGGTGATATTTGAGGAAATCACCTGGGCTGTTTGCCGGTCGGCAAATATTTGGTTTTGAATATCCGCTGTTATGCACCAATTTCAAATCGATATATCTGTACGTCTATTTTCATAGAGTGAGATATACTTTTTTGAAATTATGTCGATGACATTTACCTATATCAGTGGATGGTTAGGTAAGGAGCATTAAACAGCGGTGTAATTCTTCTTAACCATAAGTACAGTTTTCAACCTACGACACACAGTGAAAGAGTTGTTAGACTCAGCGGACTTATACAGAGTATTGTATGTTGTCCAGTGTCCATTAGGACAGAGGGGTTGGTCCTCATACTATATTCGGTTTACTTATGACTTCTCTAGTTTTTAGACAGGTGTTTCGCGGAAACACAGGGTCTGAATTTTGAGAAGTTATAGGTATTTGAATAGAGTAGAGAACCAGGTGTAGCAAGTATCGGGATTCTTCAAAGAGATCGAAGATGTAGATACTTGTGTATGGTATTCAGTTGATAGTAATGATAAAGAGAACTTGCTTCTCTTTCAGGTTACTCATAATTGGAAGCATTCCTAAGTTGAGTAACGCTGATCGGCCTCCTTCCATTTAGTTGACATGCACTGGAGACAGCTGCATGATTTGAATCTGGTTCAATTAAATCAGTGCCTCTGGTTCTATATTGGATATAGTACAGTTCATATCTTAACATTGTTAAGGTACGGGGAGTTGTCCGGTTTATGCTTAAAACCAGACATTGGACAACTCAAGGCACGTTTCTGTAATGGCTGTTTGTGGGTTGACCCAGGCTATGACGAGGGTTGACTTTCTACCATTTGGATGAACAATAGCGATATTGTTCTAGACTCGCCACAGTTTTATTAAAAATGGATTTTTTCAGAAAACAGTAGTGGGAGTATGGTAGAACTGGAAGTGATTCCAGAACCACAAACGATTACTGAAGATTTGATAAGGAACCTAAAGATTCAATCTGGATTGACATTCCATTGGCCACTCCGCAGATAAGGTGGGTAACTTCAGGCACCCGAGAGGTACTACGGTAGCCTCAAGGACGGTGACAGGGAAGTTCTTGTTTACCCACAATTACCATTGCTGCTGTTCCAGGGTGCGAGACCCGGCGGGAGGATGAATATAGCGTCGTTCTAAACTAGTTTTAGAAGTGTACGTCTATATGACTCTGCCAGAGGGTTGTCGTAGTCAGTAGGAGCAGCGGAAGCATTGGTGGACAGGTAGCTTATGTCTATTTATAGACTAAAGCAGATGTAGCGGAGATAGATCATCTATTTCTGATGTGACAGTCATGGGTTTGACTTCATCAGAATAGGGGATGGATCTGTTGAGAAGGTAGTAGGGTGTGATATCCTGGTATTTGGATGACATACACAGAGTAGGAAAAGAAACTCCTATACTACAGTCGGTTATACTTTGGTCGTCACACAGTAGTTTCTCCACTAAGGAAATGGATTTTATATCAGACATACTGGTTACTAGATCTATGGTTTTAGATCTAGATTTGGGTGGTTTCCCAATCAGGGTACTTGACAGCATTCTAAGAGTATTTAGAATGGACGACTCCTGGCATGGTAGTGTACCTACAGGTGATGGAGTCACCCTCTCTAAAGGTGTCTTACAGACTAAAGTAGAGAGGGATGTGCATGATTGACAGATCACTTTACTTAGGCAATTGAGTCAATCATGAGATGTCAAGTACCACACCAGATGTTGTTCTTGCACTAGATGCAATAAGTTGACATTTAATCCAACCCTGGAGAAACAGGAGGAAGCAGTTTTAGAACATAAGTGGATGTTCTAGGGATATGATAACGACAGCCTCATTCGGGGGACAGTTATCATTCCAGGCTTCCAAGGTGACCTGGACGACAAGGAGGTTGTCAGAGTTATAGTTTTCCCTCTGACGAGGGGCAGTATTTTGGACAGGTAGTCCAAGGCAATACTGAGGGAGGCATGGCGCAGGATACTGATTAAGTTCAGTTGACGATACAGTCTAAGAAGTTTGGATTTGGAGTTCATTTATGAGCTATGTCCCATCAGACATTCAGACACATTCTAAGACAGGTATTGCTCATTTCGGGAGATGGGTTTCTCCGCGAACTTGAGATATAGAGAGACATAGAAAGAGACATCTAGGAGGATCCACTCACTGAGGCTATTCCTCGAACGCAATAGTTTCGCAAACGAGCTTTGTGAGACTGACTAGTAGAGGAGTTGGGTGTTCGGTATCACACGGGCTGTGAGTATGCGACATCGCAATAATTAGCCTTGAGTGCAAGTGGGAGATTGTTGGAGATAATGCCCTCAGAGTCAATTATTGGATCACAGGTACGTGATTGCAATGATTGATGGAGGACCTATCCCGGTAGGACAGTCTTACTCGAGATGATAGTATGCTATCTGGTTTACCTTTATCATCGTGTACTGTTTTAGGTGACCTGACACGTCGCTATTACACGTTGATAGAGCCCCTAGGATTCTATGCTTGACCACCAGCAGTATGAGGGCGATCATATACGTGGGAGCTGGTAGTCTATAAGCATATCCTTAAATGGTCCCTAGTCGTGTGAGTTTCGAGACAGGGCATCGATACTCCATAGTAGACTAGTGTATACAGTCGAGACCCCGACGAGGGGCGGTGGCCGGTCTCACAAGCCACTGGTGTCAGTTGGATCACCTAAGATGTATACAGGTGCTCATTGGGTTATGAGTACACCGGACAGGACTCGCCGGGAACATGCTAGTTGGTCATATACCAGACGTCAGATGGCAGTTCCCTGGTGACATGTGTGCAGGTTAGTTCATCGACCTGGGGATCGTCATTTGTCTCGTGTGAGTTCCCACTGTACTTTGATTACTACCCTACCACGGCTCAAAGGAGTCGTGCAAACAGGTTTTAGTTGGGTACAGTCCCGAGCCACATGGAGGCAGTGAGCGTATCTTCAGGGGTTCGTCTCTCCCGGTATTGGGGGTGAGGTCGTGCTGTGTCTAGGAGAGCCATTACACGAAGCCCTCGGCCGAGGCAAGGAGATTTACTGGTAGGTATTCCAGTAGTATCTCAGGGTGTTCTGGGCTACACTCCGACACGACTTGTACCGCTTTTGGGGGTCTGACTTTTACCAACCCCCTAGGCCCGCCATGCGATGCTCATAGACGAACGGACCGGACTGTACGGATATTGTCACTGACAGGCTCAGTAGGGTGTCAGGATGAGTTCGCTCATCGACGTCCCTTTTAGTCAGTACCTGGTAGCCCGTTACGTATTGGCTTATACCTCTGACGTGCTAGTGGTTAAATCCACAACCAAGGTGTTGACGAGTCTTTAGAGTCCCCCACATTCTGTTACTCAGCTTTCGGGCGAAAGGTTGTAGAGGCCGTATGGAGATATGGCAAGGTCCGATCAGATACGTGCGGTATTGCACGGATCAGGATCGGACAGTTTGTACTATTGGCCGTATGGTTATATGGCAGGGTTCGATCAGATACGTGCGGTATTGCACAAATCAGGATCGAACAGATATTACTGGCCGGCTTTGGTTTAAGCCGGATCCTAATATAGTACAGTGTAGATTTTGTCTCATTGCATTTGTATTTCGGTCGAAATACAGATGCGGGTGTGTATGCACAGTATCGGGGTTTTCCTGTAATTTATTACAGGACCAGTTTTCTGGAGTTGCCAGTTTGCTTTTAGTTTCGGCCGATTTCCTTTGTATCGTTCATTGGCCGAAGATTGGTGGAGGAGGGCTTATTTGCATTGTTGCAAATAAGTATTTGTGGAGGGGTTTCCTTGCATATTCTTGTGTCATGATAGCCATTCCTTGACCTTGACTTCTTGACTTCTCCATCATGGCTTGACTTTCATATGACATGGTTTTCATGATGGTTGTGGTGGAGTGAGGTTCTCTTTTGGTGATCATTTCTTTGCATGATTTGGTTGTTGAGTGTTGGTGTTTCTATGGTGATCATTATTCCATATGATAACCATTCCTCTCTCTCTCTCTTGGTAGAGATGAGAATGGCTCCCATTTCCTTGAGTTTCTTGCACCATCTCATTTCTCTCCTCCACATTAGTCTTGTATCATCCCTCCACCAAAATGGCATCTCCATGAACCCCAAAGTGAGACTTGAGTCCTACATAATATTCTACAGCGAATCTTGGGCACGTCGAGTAGCCGGCTTCGTGCCCGAGTTGCCTCGGCATTGAGGTGGGAGCCCGTAAAAGAAGTAGGCGATGTGGTGCACTTCCGGCGACGAGGAGGAGACGGCACATTCCGCAGGAGATCGGGACGGCGACGAGAAGACCGGAGGACTCGGATCTGTCGGTATACTTCTCTTCCCTATCTTGTAGTTAGCTTAGACTAGTTAATGGTTACGATCCGGATGATTAGTGCGCGGTGGTGCCGGTTTGCTAAGTCCGCAAAATTAAAGTTTTTCACCGCTTCCGCATTCCGGCGTCGGATTGACGGCCGGGGCGCCGCCGTGCACTTACAGAACGTTGGTCCCGCTCCAACTTATAATTGTTATAAGACAGAGCAGGAAATAGGGGAATACCAGAATTCCTATGCCGCCCAAACGAAGAAAGTGCATATGATGCATCTCCTTCGGGCGTGTTCATTACAAAGAACTGTTTCTCAGTATCCTCTGCATCCTGGGTATTTGATACCGGATCAGGATCCCAGATATGTAATCTGTTACATAGGGCTATCGAAAGGTAGAAAGACTGAGAACGGGTGATAAGTTTCATGAGACAGAAAATGGGGCAAGTGTTGCAGCCAAGTCTGTTGGTCACTGTCACCCTGTATTACCAATACATTGATTCTGAATAAATTCTATTAGATACCGAACCTGATATACAAAATCATATCAATCTCTTTATTTGTTAAAGAAATGATAGAATTTTGTATTGCTGGATAATGTTTTGAACATTTCCTATATCAAAAGTTGATCGGTTCAGGCACGTTATCTAAAAGCATTGACGTTCTAAATGAAACTACAGTTCCTAGTATACATAACACACACAAGAGGAAGAGTTCAGAAATGAACGAATCCTTCTTGAGGCATTGTAGACTAGGTCACATCAATGCGACCCGACTGGCTGAAGTTACATTTTAGATGCATATTTAAATCAGTTTTAATTTACATCTTGTGAAACTTGCCAGTCATGTCACAAAGATTAGATGACCATAGCTCTGTTTATTAGAAACAGAGAAAGAGTTAATGAACTCTTGGGACTAATACATGATGATGTATATAAGGTCTCCTGTCTACACATGCCAGGACTGGTTCTTTATACTTCATTATATTCTCTGATAATCTCTCAAGATTCAGTCAAATGTTCCTGTTGAAACACAAGTCCGAACCTTTTGAGATATTCACAGAATATAAGCTAGAAGTAGGGAATCAATACGGGTATAAGTATTATGTCCTATGATGAGATCAGGGAGGAGAATACTTGTGCATGGCATTCCTGGACCATTCTAAAGGGGAATGAGATTCTCTCTCCGTATTACTCCTCTGAATACATCACAGCAC
Organism: Agapanthus africanus; assembly: GCA_030015575.1. Classification (NCBI taxonomy): domain Eukaryota; kingdom Viridiplantae; phylum Streptophyta; class Magnoliopsida; order Asparagales; family Amaryllidaceae; genus Agapanthus; species Agapanthus africanus. Next base: position 88,839,743 of record CM057351.1, on the reverse strand, counting down.
AACGGTGTATCAGGGCGGAGCAATCGCACAATATTAGATATGGTGTGCTCTATGATGAGTATTACTGAGTTACCTATTTCCTTTTGGGAGTTATGCGCTTGAGAAGCTGCATACCTATTGAATTAGGTTCGAATCAGATCACTGCCTACCATTCCATATGAGATATGGTATGGGAAGAGCCTATCTCTTAAGTAAGTTAAGATTTGGGGTTGTCCGGCTTATGTCTAAAGCAAAATCCGGACAAGATCGAGGCAAGATCAGTTCTGTAGAACTGGAAAGGTTCCAGCTATACAAAACTGCAGTTGATGATTTGACAGAACCAAAGGATTCTATAGTCCCCACGAACCTCTGCCTCTCCGCCGATCTAGTAGGGTTCCTCACCTGCCGGAGAGATACCTCAGTTTCTCGATGACAGTGGGAGCAAGGAATGCATCATGAGATGATGACCCAACTAGTTTCGAGCAGGCCATCGAGAGTAAGGACTCTATAAGAATGGCTGGATGCTTAGCGATCTGAGATGGAATCCATATACACCAACAAAGTATGGACTTTGGTTGCGATATCTGAAGGGTTAAATCCCCATCAGGAGCAAGTATATCTTGAGAAGATTACTTGGTGTAGATGGAAAAGTTAAGACTTTCAAAGCTAGACTCGCTAAAGGTTTTCATCATCGACCAGGCATGGATAATGATGAAACCTTTTCCAAGGGACTATGCTTAAGTCCATCCAGATCCTACTTACCATTGCTACATACCATGACTACGATATCTGCTGGTTGGGTGCCCTGACTGCTTTTCTAAATACTGATTTAGAAGAGAACGTCTATAAGAACACAGCCAGAGGGCTTCGTAAACAGTGGGAGCAGCGGAAACGTGTGCAAGTTGCTTTACAGGATAAAGCAGGCATCGCGGAGTTAGAACATCTATTTTGATGTGGTAGTCAAAGAGTTTGACTTCATCAAAATGGTAGATGAACCTTGTATGTACAAAAGGGTAGTATGGAGTATGGTAATGATCCTCGTAGAGAACGTGGATGACATACTCTTGATAGGAAAGGAATTTCCTATGCTACGATCGGTCGATCTCCTCTTATCACATAGATTCTCTATATAGGATCAAAGTGATACCTCCTAAATCCTGGGATTTGGATCTATGAGATAGATCCAAATCTAAATGGATGTTAGGATTCTCACTAACTATAGTGAGATAGTATCAGTTGATCCTGGGGAGAATCACTGGAAGTTTTCCAGGGTGATAACGATGACTGAATGTCAGTCGCAGGCATTGTCTTTACCCTCAGTAAAGGGACGGTATGTTGGAAGAGTTCCAAACTAGATACCGTGGCAAACTAGACGATAAAGGCTGCTAACATCGCTATTATAGATACTACCAAAGAGGCAGTTTGGGTGTATATTGGTTCATAAGATGAACTAGGTTCCCACCATTGTGTGACAATGGAAGTGTGGCTTTGACCAAGGAACCATGATCCCATCAGTGACCCAGACATATTCTGAGGCAGCATCACCTGATCATGGAGATAGTTGATCTCCAGGGTGATCAAGGTAAGGAGAGTAGACTCAGAGGACAACACGGCGGATCCACTCACGAAGGCCTTTTCCCAGAGAGAGACTCATATGGGATGGTTGAGTATGTGATACTGCAACCACTGCTACAGATGGCCCTAGTGCAAGTGGGAGATTGTTAGTTATATGTATGCCCTAGAGTCCATTACTGTACATAGGATGTATATTGTAGTGGATGCTGGGACATATATAGGTAGGACTTTCTTGCTCGACATGATAGTACGCTATCTGGTTGCTCTTTATCTTAACATGTATACTTTCTGTCTCTGTGATTACATGTTGATAAAGCCCTTAGGATGTGTACTTGACTTCCAGGACTATGATGAAGATCATACTAGTGAGGCCTGGGTAGTCAATAAGTACATCCTTCATAGTTCCTAGTCGTGGGAATATCGAGACGGGGCATCGATATTCCATAGTAGACTAGCGTATATCTTCTCGACCCATGTGATGGGCGATGGATGATCCCATATCCATTGGTGTTTGACATCAGAGATGGTATGCGGGTGCTCAGTGGAGACTGGGTACACTGAACGGACTCGCCGAGAACTCCCAGATGGTATTATACCTCACGTCAGATGGCAGTTCTCTGGTGACACTGGTATAGCTTAGTCTGTTGACCCGAGATCGTCATAGAGTCTTGTGTGTCTCCCACTGTGCTTTGATTTCCACCCTACCACGGCTCTACTGAGTTGTGCAAACAGGTGGTTTTTGGGTACAGTCCCGATTCACATGGAGGAAATGAGCGATAGGAGGGGATTCGTCTCTCCCGGTTGGGGGTTGATGTTGTGCTATGCTCGACTGGCCATAACAGGAAATCCCTGGCCAGGGTTGCAGTGATATACTGGTAAGAGTTATCAGTAGTTTCACGAATGTTATGGACCTTACGTTGCATGACTTATCAAGCTACTGGGGTCTGACATTTACCACACCTAGGCGAGATATGCGACATATCAGACGAACAGACCGGACTATACAGTAAGTGTTACTGGTTGGATTCACAGGAGTGTGAGCGGGCTTGCTCGTCGATCTTCTGATCGCTCAATACCCGGGTGGCCGTTACGTTTAGCAGACCGCTTGCGGCTTGTGGGTGTTTGATATGATCATCATCTGTTGCCGGCGTATTGACGAGTCTTTAGAGTCCTACACAGAGGTTTCCTGGCTCAAGCGAAACGAAATAGGAGCGCATATGAGATATGTGTAGGACCGAGAATAATGCGTGTATGTGATACCGTATTCTATTCTCGCGATGAATGTATCGAATGGTTGTATGCGATATAACCTAGTTATCGAATCGTTGATTCGATAAGCCGATACATTGGATACTAGTCGGTTATATGAGATATGACCGGATCGTTAAATAAAGTATTGATTTAATGATTTAATGCATAATTATATATTTGATATATTACTTTGCATTAACTAGTATTGGTTCACTTAAATTGGATTTTCTCACTTGATGTACACAAGTTGTATATGTGATATACTTTTGTGCACAAGATTGTATCATGTTTGATGATACATGAATGTTAGTGTGTATGTTTAGATTAAACCATGGTTATGTGATGGTGAGGGTTTTCTTTTTCTTATCTATCTATTTATTTATTTATTTTGGCAAAAGATTAAAGAGAAAATGGTGGCTTTCTTTGTTTGTTATTGAAGCTTCTTGAAGCTTTGACTAAGTGACCATTTTGTCTTCATGCTTAACCCTAACCCTTCCAACTAACCATGGTCTATTCTCTACACCTAATCATGGTTGCCATATGATAAGTGTTGATTTTATTTTCTATTTGATAATAACTTATCATATTCTTTTCATCATCTTCTTCTTCTTCAAACATGAAGAAAGCTTGCTCCATCAATGGCAACTTGTGAAAATGAGTGAGAAATCCAAATCCAAAGTGAACCCACTTCCTATTTCTTCATCCTCTACCTCTTGCCATGTAGTATAGGGTGTTTTCTTCACAAGTTTCATGACTTGGTGAAGTGTGAGCTTGATCTTGTGATGCCTCGACGTAGATCATCTTCGGCATCGACGTCGACGACCTAGCCCGCCTATTTCTCCGATGAAACCGATGCTAGAGTCATGGATTCGATTTGGACAGCGAGGAGACATCATCACAGAGCCTAGGAGGTGGAGGACCAGATCTACAAAGGTTGTAGCCTCGTTCCTTTAGCTATAATTCGATTACTTGCATCGTATCGCCTATATATCTAGTTAACGATCCGTATTAGGGTTTGTAGGCACTTGTAAAATTATAATTGGGCATGTTTGATCACTTGTGAGACTTCATTAGTGTGCCTAGGAACCCTACACGAACATCAGAGGAGGCACGAGAATATGGACCAGGAGTCCATATTTCTCCATACAAAAGAACTGTATGGAGAGCAGTCTCGTATCGCAAGATACGAAGTGTCGAAGAAGCTATTTTCGGCAAGATTGGCCGTCGGATCATCGGTAGCGGAACACGTTCTTAAGATGATTGGCTACATAGAGGAGCTCGCGGACCTTGGAACCACGTTGGAGAATGAACTCTACACTGATTTGATTCTCCAGTCCCTTCCTTCCACTTACGCCCAGTTTGTCCTAAACTTCAACATGCAAGGAAAGGAGGTTGAACTTTCCGAACTTCTGAACATGTTGAGGAGTGCTGAGGGCACCCTACAGAAAGGTAGGGAGACATCCACTTTGTTTGTAGGAGGATCTTCCTCTTCTAGGTCCAGGGCGAAAGCCAAGGGAAAGAAGAAGGAAACCCCCGCCAAACCAAGGGGCGGTGTTAGTAAAGTGGATACGAAGGGAAAGGGAAAGGCAACAAAGGTAGCGGGAAAGCTGGTGGGGAAGGAAGAATGCTTCTACTGTCACAAAAGTGGACACTGGAAACAGGATTGCAAGGCTTGGAAGGCCAGAACCCAGGATCTGAAGCGAGTTGCGGCTTCAGCTTCAGGTGTGTATATTATTGAAAACTGTCTATCAATAAACTCTACATCCTGGGTATTGGATACCGGATCAGGATCTCATATCTGTAATTCTTTGCAGGCGTTGAGAAAGCGTAGAGTTTTGAAGGCAGGTGATATGACCCTCAGAGTTGCAAATGGAGCTAGCATGGATGCTGAGGCCGTGGGGGACTATCACCTGGGATTGTCAGATGGACACTTTTTGGTTTTGCGTAGTTGTTATTTTGTACCAAATGCAACCTGTAATATCATTTCTGTATCTTTATTGTCTAAAGAAGGTTATGAATTTGCATTTGTAAGTAATGTAGTGAACATTCACCTTAATCAAGTTTTGATTGGGTCAGGTACATTGAACAATGGTATATACGTATTAAACCAACCACAGATTTTCAATGTCCAGAATACACACAAAAGAAAGTCTCCTGAAATCAATCAGGCTTTCTTATGGCATTGTAGACTCGGTCACATTAATGAGAGAAGGTTGACGAAGTTACACACAGAAGGATATTTGGATCCGTTCGAATATCAATCGTATGCAACTTGTCAATCCTGTCTCAAAGGAAAGATGACAAAGACTCCGTTCACTGGACACGGAGTAAGAGCGAACGAGCTCTTGGGACTCGTACACAGCGACGTGTGCGGTCCAATGTCTACACATGCACGAAGCGGTTATTCTTACTTCATTACGTTTACGGATGATTTTTCAAGGTTCGGACATGTCTTCTTAATGAAGCATAAATCTGAAGCTTTTGAAAAATTCCAGGAATACAAGAATGAAGTAGAAAAACAAAAAGGCAAAAGTATCAAGACACTAAGATCTGATCGAGGTGGTGAATACTTGAGTGCCGAGTTCCTGGGTTACTTAAAAGAGAATGGAATTCTCTCTCAGCTTACTCCTCCATACACTCCGCAACATAACGGTGTATCGGAGAGACGGAACCGAACCCTATTGGATATGGTACGGTCTATGATGAGTAACGCTGAGTTACCGCGATCGTTCTGGGGATATGCGCTAGAATCAGCTGCATACCTTTTGAACCGAGTTCCAACTAAGACTGTGCCTACCACACCATATGAGTTATGGAGTGGGAAGAAACCCTATCTTCAATACCTGAAGATTTGGGGATGTCCAGCTTATGTCAAAAAGCAGCATGCGGACAAACTAGAGGCACGCTCAGTACTGTGCAAGTTTGTGGGATACCCAAAGAACTCCAGGGGGTATCTTTTCTATTACGCAGAGGAACAAAAAGTCCTTGTTTCTCGTAATGCCCATTTTCTGGAACATCGGTTCTTAGAAAAGGAAATAAGTGGGAACGCTATAGAACTGGAAGAAATTCCAGAACCACAAGCTATTACTGAAAGCTTAGTAGAACCAGAGGGTTCGAAAGATCAGGACATTCCCACGCCACTCCGCAGGAGTAGTAGGCAGTCTCATCCGCCCGAGAGATACTACGGTTTTCTCATTGACGGGGATAGAGAGGATTGCATCATAGATTGTGATGAGCCTACTAGCTTCCAGCAAGCCATACAGAGCGTTGACTCGGTAAAATGGCTGGATGTAATGCGGACCGAAATGGAGTCTATGTACACCAACAAAGTATGGACGTTGGACGTTGCTCCAGATGGGGTAAAACCCGTAGGATGCAAGTGGATCTTCAAAAGGAAGATTGGTGCAGATGGACAGGTTGAGACCTATAAAGCTAGACTGGTTGCAAAGGGTTTTCGTCAGCGACCCAGTTTGGACTATGACGAAACCTTTTCTCCAGTAGCTATGCTGAAATCCATTCGGATCCTTCTTGCCATTGCTGCCTTCCACGATTATGAGATTTGGCAGATGGACGTAAAGACCGCTTTTCTAAATGGAAATTTAGAGGAGTGTGTCTATTTGGACCAGCCAGAGGGTTTCATTCAGAGTGGGAGCAGCGGAAAGGTGTGCAAGTTGCTTAAGTCCATTTATGGACTAAAGCAGGCATCGCGGAGTTGGAACATCTGTTTTGATGAGACGGTCAATGAATTTGGCTTTATCAAAAATCCAGATGAACCATGCATCTATTGTAGATTTGTAGCGAGAACTGTAGTATTCCTCGTTTTATACGTGGATGACATTCTCTTAATAGGAAATGACATTCCTATGCTACAATCTGTCAAGGGTTCTTGTCACACAGGTTCTCCATGAAAGACCTCGGTGATGCCTCATACATTCTGGGGATCCGGATCTACCGTGACAGATCCAAGAGGATTTTAGGACTCTCACAGTCCAGGTATATCGACACCATACTGAAAAGATTCAGTATGGAAGATTCCAAGCGCGGTAATCTACCGACTTGTCACGGGATCACCCTCTCCAAAGTGTTGTCTCCCAAGACTGATTTGGAAAGGGATCGCATGTCTATTATACCCTACGCTTCTGCGGTAGGCTCTATAATGTATGCGATGTTGTGTACCAGACCAGATATGGCTTATGCACTGAGTGTGGTAAGCAGGTATCAGTCAAACCCTGGAGAGAAACATTGGATAGCGGTAAAGAACATTCTCAAGTACCTGAGAAGGACTAAGGAGATGTTCTTGGTGTATGGCAGAAAAGACCTCCAGATTGAGGCCTTTGCTGACTCCAGCTTCCAGAGTGACAAGGATGATTCCAAGTCCATGTCGGGTTTTGTCTTTACCCTCAATGGAGGGGCGGTGTGTTGGAAGGGCTCCAAACAGGAAACCGTTGCTGACTCGACCATAGAAGCGGAATACATCGCTGCATCTGATGCCGCAAAAGAAGCTGTCTGGATGAGGAAGTTCTTGAAAGAACTTCAGGTGGTTCCGTCCATTGTTGATCCAATACCTCTGTATTGCGACAACAGCGGGGCTATAGCTTTAGCGAAGGAACCCAGGACCCATAAGAAATCCAGACACATCTTGAGGCGGTATCACCTGATCAGGGAGATCGTGGATCGCCAGGAGATCGAGGTTCGGAGGGTTGCTTCAGAAGATAACAGTGCAGATCCATTCAGCAAGGCCTTACCCTAGACTCAGTTCGAGCGGATGATCGAGATGATAGGTCTTCGATACGCCAGTACATGGCCTTAGTGCAAGTGGGAGATTGTTAGTGTATATGCCCTAGATGCCATTACTGTATCATACTAGTATGTATATTACTTGATGGAAGCTTGGGATATTCACAGTTGTATATACAATCTTGCTCGAAATGGTAGTATGCTACTTGGTTTGTCTCTACTTCAATATGTGCATGTGTTTCTTTTAGCATATCACTTTATATACATATTAGTAGAGCCCGTAGGATCTTTGCTTGATTACCAGCGTTGTGATGGTGCTCACACTCGTGGGGGCTGGGTAATCCATAAGCACATCCTTATACAGGTCCCTAGTCGTTGGACTATCGAGACAGGGCATCGATACTCCGGAGTAGACTAGCATATGCGCTTCTCATCCCAGCGTAGGAGACGGTCTGTCCTACAGCCGTCAGTACGTCGTACTTGAGATAGTATGCTGGTGCTCGTTAGGTTACGAGTACACTGGACAGGACTCGTCGGGAACTGTTGGTTGGTATTATACCTATCGTTAGTTATCAGTTCCCAGGTGACATGAGTACAGCTTAGTCCGCTGACTTGACACTGTCACTTCGCATCGAGTGTGTTCCCACTGTACTTTGATTACTACCCTACCACGGCTCAAAGGAGTCGTGCAAACAGGTAGTAGTTGGGTGCAGTCCCGAAGCACTTGGTGGCAGTGACGGTTAGACAGGATTCGTCTCTCCCGGTATTGGGGGTTGACATCACGCTGTGTCCAGGAGAGCCATTACACAAGTAGTCCCTGACCAGGGCAAGCGAGATATACTGGTAGGTTTCCAGTGTTATCTCAGGGTGTTCTGGGCTACACTCCGACACGACTTGTACCGCTATTAGGGGAGTGACGTTTACCGCCCCGTTAGGCCCTCCATGCGATGTATCAGACGAACAGACCGGACTGTACGGAGACTGTCACATACAGGCTCAGTAGGAGTTCAGATGGGGTCACCTCGTCAGTCTTCTTATCGACATCTACCTGGGGACCGTTACGTACAGCTAGTGTCGCTTGTGGTCTGTGGTTAAACCCACTGCCAGCATAGTGTCGAGTCTTTAGAGTCCCACACAGAGAGCTATTCACCTTTAGGGAAAATGAGTAGAGGTCGCATGGTTTTGCGACAGGGTTCGTTCACATCCGCGCACTTGTGCACGTTTGCTGTCCGGACAGCTTATACTAGCGGGTTTTGGTTTAAGTCAGATCCTAGTATATGATTTGGGATTGGTTTTATCTCTTTGTATTCGTGTTCCTCGGATCACGAATACGGGTGCGTATGCACAGTTGATTGAGACAGAGGGAGAGGACTTTGATTAGGGTTAATGACCATTGTCATTTTATTAACCCTAATGCTTATGCGTGTATTATGATTAATTGATATTAGTTATATATAACTGTGCATGGTTAGGGTTGTTGACATTTTGACCATACTTGACTTGTTGACCTTGGTTGACATGTTGACCATCATCATTCCATATGAAAGATGCTCTTTGATCCTTGCAATTTTCATTTAATGTGAAATGATAATGGTCAAGTCTTGATTAAACCATGACAATTATCTTGCTAATTATCTTTTTACATAATTCACACATATATGTGAGAATGGTTCTATTATTCTCTCATTCTATCATATTGATTCTCTCTCCTCCTCTTCCTCTCTCTCAAGCTCTCCCCTCTCATTTGTTGAGAAACACTTGAGCTTGAGTTAAACCTCTCCAAAGTAATCTCTACTCTCATCTAAGGTTCTAGGATTAGCGCTTCTAGCACCTTAGTTACTTCTAGCTTAAAGTTGAAGCCAAAGGTTGAGGCTCTCGGGTGGATCCTTCTTCGACTAGAGAAGGCGACAAGGTGATCTCTTTCTTCCACTCCAAGGAGCAAGGAGAGAAGGACATAAAGCCCAAGTTATAACCTTTCTTCCATATAGCTAAATCTAGTTAGCTTTTAGTTAGTTTTTGTTTAGCAAAGATCCTCCTTAAGCTAGTCCATGTTGCCTAGTTCGATAAAAATCCGATTTTTATTCCGTTTTCCGCCTCCCCGCAAGCACCGGGGTGGGCAACGTGGACTTACATACACCATAGCACGATGATATATCGGGGTGGAGCAATAGCACCCTATGTGATATGGTGTGCTCTATGATGAGTACTACTGAGTTTCCTATTTCCTTTTGGGAGTTATGCACTTGAGAAGCTGCATACCTATTGAATAGGGTTCAAATCAAATCAGTTGCCTACCACTTCATATGTCATATGGAAAGGGAAGAACCCATATCTTAAGTTTGTTAAGATTTGGGGTTGTCTGGCCTATGTCTAAAAGAAAATTCCGGACAAGCTCGAGGCAAGGTCAGCTTTGTAAAACTGGAAGTAGTTCCAGCAATACAAACTACAGCAGATGATTTTCTAGAACCAAAGGATTCAATAGTTTCCAACGAACCTCAGCCTCTCCGCCGATCTAGTAGGGTTCCTCACCCACCTGAGATATACTTCGGTTTATTTATGACAGTGGGAGCGAGGATTACATCATAAGATGATGATCCAACTAGTTTCGAGCTGGCCATCAGGAGTGGGACTCTGTAAGAATGGCTGGATGCTTAACGATCTGAGATGGAATCCTTATACACCAACAAAGTATGGACTTTGGTTGCTTTATCTGAAGGGGTTAAATCCCCATCAGGAGCAAGTATATCTTGAGAAGATTACTTGGTTTACATGGAAAAGTTGAGACTTTGAAAGCTATGCTTAAGTCCATCCAGATTCTACTTGCCACGGCTACATACCATGACTACGATATCTGGCGGTTGGGTGTCATGACTGCTTTTCTAAATGATGATTTGGAAAAGAGCGTCTATAAGTACACAGCCAGAGGGCTTCGTAGACAGTGGGAGCAGTGGAAACGTGTACAAGATGCTTTATAGGATAAAGCAGGCATCGCGGAGTTGGAACATCTGTTTTGATGTGGTAGTCAAATAGTTTGACTTCATCAAAATGGTAGATGAACCTTGTATATACAAAAAGGTAGTAGGGAGTATGGTGGGGATCCTCGTAGAGTACGTGGATGACATACTCTTGATAGGGAAGGAGTTTCCTATGCTACGCTCGGCCAATCTCCGCTTATCACAAGGATTCTCCATATAGGATCAAAATGATACCTCCTAAATCCTGGGTTTTGGATCTATGAGATAGATCTAATTGGATGTTAGGATACTCACTAGTTGTAGTCAGATGGTATCAATCGATCCTGGGGAGAATCACTGGAAAGGTTCCAAGGTGATAAGGACGACTGAATGTCAGTCGCAGGCATTGTCTATACCCTCAGTGGAGGGACGGTATGTTGGAAGAGTTCCAAGCTAGATACCGTGACTTACTAGACGATTAAAGGCAAGATACATCGTTACCAAGGATGCTACAAAAGAGGCAGTCTGGATATATATAAGTTCATGAGATGAACTTCGTTCCTACCATTGTGTGACAATGGAGTTATGGCTTTTGCCAAGGAACCCCCCGTCCCATCAGAAATCCAGATATAATTCTTAGGCAGTATCGCCTGATCATGGAGATGGTTAATCTCCAGGGAAATCGAGGTTAGGAGAGTAGACACAGAGGACAACAGCGCGGATCCACTCACAAAGGCATTTTTCCCAGTAGAGACTTTTATGGGATGGTTGAGTATGAGATACTTCGACCACAGCTAATTGTTGGGTATGTGATACCACAACAGATGGCCCTAGTACAAGTGGGAGATTGTTAGTTATATGTATGCCCTAGAGGCCATTACTGTACATACGATGTATATTGTAGTGGATGCTAGGACATATATAGGGAGGACTTTCTTGCTCGACATGATAGTACGCTATCTGGTTGTACTTTATCTTAACATGTACTCTGATTGTCTCTATGTTACATGTTGATAAAGCCCTTAGGCCATGTACTCGACTACTGGGACTATGATGAGATCATACTAGTGGGGCCACGGTAGTCGACGAGTACATCCTATAATTGTTCCTAATCGAGGGTGTATCGAGACAGGGCATCGATACACCAGAGTAGACTAGCGTATACGCATCTTGACACAAATAATGGGTGATGGATGATCCCATATCCAACGGTGTTTGACATCAAGGATGGTGTACGGGTGCTCAGTAGAGACTGGGTACACTGGACGGACTCGCCGAGAACTCCCAGATGGTATTATATCTTACGTAAGATAGCAGTTCTTCGGTGACACTGGTATAGAGTAGTCTGCTGACCCGAGATCGTCATAGAGTCTTGTGTGATTCCCACTGTGCTTTGATTTCCATCATACCACGTCCAAGAGGGCGTGCAAAAAGGTGGCTTTTGGGTACAGTCCCGAATCACATGGAGGCAATGAGCGATAGGAGGGGATTCGTCTCTCCCGGTATAGGGAGTTGATGTTGTGCTGTGTTCGATTGGCTATAACCAGAAATCCCTGTCCAGGGTTGCTGAGATTTACCGGTAAGTGTTATCAGTAGTTTCTCGAACTGTTATAGACCTCATATCGACATGACTTATCGAGCTACTGGGGTCTGACGTTTACCACCCCTAGGCGAGATATGCGACATATCAGACGATGAGACCGGACTGTACGGGAGTGTTACTGATTGGATTCACAGGCGAATGTGCAGGCTTCCTTGTTGATCTTCTGAGCACTCAATACCTGGGTGGCTGTTACGTTTAGCTGACTGCTTGCAGCTTGTGGGTGTTTGATATGATCATCACCTACTGCCGGCGTATTGACGATTCTTTAGAGTCCTACACAGAGGTTTCTTGGCTCAGGCAAAATGGAGTAGGAGCACATATGTGATATGTGCGGGACCGAGGATAATGCGGTATGTGATACCGTATTGGATTCTCGCGATATGAGATATCGGCCGGGTATATGTGATATAGCCGGGTCATCGTATTAGTCGGTTATATGCGATATAGCCGGATTGTCGGATCAAGTGTTGATTCGATAATTTAATGTATAATAATATATATGATATATTAAATTACATTAACTAATATTAGCTCACTAAAAGATTCATTTTCTCACGGGATAATACATTGATATATATGCGATATATGTTAATTGTATTATTTTCTATTGTTACAAAATATATTGTATATGTGATATATAATATTGTAATATGTTAGGGTTACAAATTTAACAATAGTTTAGGGTTTAAACTTGGTTAGGGTTTGGATTAGGGTTAGCTTTTACATGAAGCTTCATGAAGCTTTGACTTTGTGTTTTGCTTGATATTTTGTGAAGATGTTATGTTAACCCAATCCAAACCATTAACTCTAGTTAATTCTCTACAAGGGTTAACTCCTTCATGCTTAACCCTTGGTTAAATTTGTAACCACTGTCACAATTCATTGTTCATCACAAAAGGATTCATTCATTCTTCTTCTTCCTTGAGTTCTTTCTTGAAAAAGCTTTCTAGTTTTGCTTTTGTGATGAAAGTGAGTGAGAAAAAAATTATAAATGAGAGCAAAAATCCTACTTCATTATCCTCATCTATCCTTACCATTTAGATGAGGGTGTTCACTTTATATTATGAGTGTTAGCTTGTGTTAACAAAACTTCACGGTAGATCATCTTTGTATCGAAGATTGGAAGCAAGACTGCATCTTTCTCTTCGTGGAACCTCTCGAGAGTCCGGAACACGATGATCGCAGCGAAGGGACTTCAACACGGAGCTTTAGAAGTGAAGGACCGGATCTACAAAGGTTGTAATCCCTCTCACTTAGTGTTAAAGTGTTTAACATGTTATTTTTCGCATAAACTCTAGCATAAAGATCCGGCTTTGGGTTGTTCGGCACGGCTAAATTTTTAATCGGGCATGGTTGATGCCTCGTAGACCCTTGTGCGTGTGCCTAGCAACCCTACAAGCAAAAATCCTACTTCATCATCCTCATCTACCCTTGCCATTTAGATGAGGGCGTTCACTTTATTTTGTGAGTGAGAGCTTATGTTAATGAAACTTCAAGTTAGATCATCTTTGTTATCGAAGATCGGAAGCAAGCTTGCATCTTTCTCTTCGTGGAGCCTCTCGATAGTCCGGAACACGATGATCGCAGTGAAGGGACCACAACATGGAACTTATGAAGTGTAGGATCGGATCTACAAAAGTTGTAATCTCTCTCACTTAGTGTTAAAATGTTTAACATGCTTGTTTTCACTTAATCTCTAGTATAAGATCTTGGTTTAGGGTTGTTCGACACGGCTAAATTTTAAATCGGGCATGGTTGATGCCTCGTAGACCCTTGTGCGTCTGCCTAGTAACCCTACACCGCGGTCTTCTGAGCGACTCAGGCGCCCAAATTTCTACCGTTTTCTCTAAAAAGCCTGCTTGTATTTTTCAGGTCTCTGGAAATATTTTTAGACCTGTTTTTAAAAACGGCAGAAAACACTGAAATTTGATGTACTTTGCGATTTTTTCCGGATCGAAGTTCTAAACACTTTGCCAACATGTTAGTTGTTGATTAGCTAGGCTATGATACCATTGAAAGGTCTATGTTACCCACCCCGGTTCTTTCGGGGAGGCGGAATAGGTAAAAATACAAATTTTTCTCAAAAGGAAATATAAACCAACCATGAAGGATCTTTGCTAAACAAAAACTAACAAACGAACTACAAGTTCTAGCTACTATGTTAGATGGTTATACCTAGTTCTTGAACTCCTTCCCTTCTTGTTGTGGTCCTACTTCTTGCTTGCACCTTGGAGTGGTGTAGACGGCTCTTCCTCTTCTTCTCTTTGCCGAAGAAAGATCCACCCGAAGGCCTCTACCTTGAGCTCTTACCTCAACCAAGAGGTAACTAGAGTGCTTGGCTTGCCAGACTAAGAACCCTAGAATGAGTAGAGAGTTTTCTTGATGGTTTTATCTCACAAAGCTCATGTTTTTCAACACATGAAAGAAGAGAGCTTTGAGAGAGGAAGAGGGAGAGCTTTTCATTAGAGAGAAAAAGCAAGAATCACAACCATGCTCTCATATGAGAATAATATAATAATAACTAAAGAAAATTGTGATGGTTAGTTGAAATGACGATTATCATTTCACATTTAATGCAATTTGCAAGAATCAAGAAGCATCTTGCAAAAGTAATGATCATGGTCAAATGGTCAACAAAAGTCAAATGGTCAACCAAAGTCAAATAGTCAACCAAAGTCAAAAGGTCAACCTAACCATGGCACAATTATCCTTAATTAATATTATTAATCATAATTCTCATTCTCATTACGGTTTAGAAAAAGTCAACTGTCAAAAACCCTAATGAGATTCCTCTGCCTCTGTCAACTGTGCATACACACCCGGATCCGTGTTCCGAGGAACACGAATACAATGAGACAAAACCAATCCCAAAAAAAATACTAGGATCTGGCTTAAACCAAAGCCCGCTAGTAAAAACTGCCCGGACACCAAACGTGCACAAGTGCGAAGATGTAAACGAACCCTGTCGCAAAAACCATGCGACCTCTACTCTGTTTTGCCCAAAGGCGAACAACCCACTGTGTGGGACTCTAAAGACTCGACACTACGATGGTAGTGGGTTTAACCACAGGACGCAAGCGGTACTAGCTGTACGTAACGGTCCCCAGGTAGATTCCGATGAGGTGAACCCATCCGAACTCCTACTGAGCCTGAATGTGACAATCTCCGTACAGTCCGGTCAGCTCGTCTAAGAGTATCGCATGTCGGGCCTAGGGGGTGGTAAACGTCAGACCCCTAAAAGTAGTACAAGTCGTGTCGGAGTGTAGCCCAGAACACCCTGAGAAACTACTGGAAACACTACCAGTAAATCTCGCATGCCCTGACCAGGGGCGACTATGTGTAATGGCTCTCCTAGACACAGCGCGATATCAACTCCCACTACCGAGAGAGAAGAATCCTATCTAACCATCACTGCCACCAAGTGCTTCGGGACTGCACCTAACTACTACCTATTTGCACGACTCAATAGAGCCGTGGTAGGGTAGCAATCTAAGATCAGTGGGAACACACTCGAGGCGAAGTGACAGTGTCAAGTCAACGGACTAAGCTGTACTCATGTCACCTGGGAACTGTTAACTGACGATAGGTATAATACCAACCAACAGTTCCCAACGAGTCATGTCCAGTGTACTCGTAACCTAACGAGCACCTGCATACTATCTCCAGTACGACGTACTGATGGTTGTGGGACAGACCATCTCCCCTGCTGGGATAAGAAGCGTATGCACCAGTCTACTCTGGAGTATCGATGCCCTATCTCGATAATCCTACGACTAGGGACCAAAATAAGGATGTGCTTATAGACTACCCAGCCCCCACTAGTGTGATCGCCATCACAACGCCGGTAATCAAGCAAAGATCGTAAGGGCTCCATCAATATGTATTAACGATATGTTAAAAGAAACATATACACATATTAAGATAGAAACAAACCAAGTAGCATACTACTATATCGAGCAAGATTGTCGTAAATCCGTGTATATATCCCAAGATTCCAAAATGTATTATACAAACTAGTACTATGCAATAATGGCCTCTAGGGCATACATATCCAACAGGGAGAATCACTGTATAACTTCCAGGGTGGTAAGGTCGACTGAATGTCAGTCACAGACATTGTCTTTACCCTCAGTAGAGGGACGGTATGTTGGATGAGTTCCAAGCTAGATACTGTGA
Organism: Agapanthus africanus; assembly: GCA_030015575.1. Lineage (NCBI taxonomy): Eukaryota > Viridiplantae > Streptophyta > Magnoliopsida > Asparagales > Amaryllidaceae > Agapanthus > Agapanthus africanus. The sequence continues at coordinate 88,823,468 of CM057351.1, read as the reverse complement.
CAAACTAGACGATAAAGGCTGGATACATTGCTACTAAGGATGCTACCAAAGAGGCAGTCTGGATAAATATAAGTTCATGAGATGAACTTCATTCCTACCATTGTGTGACAATGGAGTTGTGGTTTATGCCTAGGAACCCCCGTCCCATCAGTGATCCAGACATATTCGAAGGCAGCATCACTTGATCATGGAGATGGTTGATCTTCAGGGAGATCGAGGTCAGGAAAGTAGACACAGAGGAGAACAGGGCGGATCCACTCACAAAGGCCTATTCCCATGAGAGACTTTTATGGGACGGTTGAGTATGAGATACTTCAACCACTGCTGATTGTTGGGTATGGGATACTACAACAGATGTCCCTAGTGTAAGTGGGAGATTGTTAGTAATATGTATGCCCTAGAGGCCATTACTGTACATATGATGTTTATTGTAGTGGATGCTTCGACATATATAGGGAGGACTTTCTTGCTCGACATGATAGTATGCTATCTGGTTTCTCTTTATCTTAACATGTACACTGATTGTCTCTATGTTACATGTTGATAAAGCCCTTAGGATGAGTACTTGACTACCAAGATTATGATGCAGATCATACTAGTGGGGACAGTGTAGTCGCTAAGTACATCCTTTAAATGTTCCTAGTCGTAGGTGTATCGAGACAGGGCATCGATATACCAGAGTACACTAGCGTATAGCTTCTCGACCCATGTAGATGGGCGATGGATGATCCCATATCCATTAGTGTTTGACATCAGAGATAGTATACGGGTGCTCAGTGGAGACTGGGTACACTGAACGGACTCGCCGAGAACTCCCAGATGGTATTATACCTCACGTCAGATGGCAATTCTCTGGTGACACTGGTACAGGTTAGTCTGTATACCCGAAATCGTCATAGAGTCTTGTGTGATTCCCACTGTGCTTTGATTTCCACCTTACCACGTTCAAGAGAACGTGCAAAACGGTGGCTTTTGGGTACAGTACCGAATCACATGGAGACAATGAGCGATAGGAGGGGTTTCGTCTCTCCCGGTATTAGGAGTTGATGTTGCGCTGTGCTCGATTTTCTATAACAGGAAGTCCCTGGCCAGGGCTTCTTCAGAGATATGCTGGTAAGTGTTATCAATGGTTTTTCGACCCTTTATGAGCCTCATATCGGTACGACGTATCGAGTTACTGTGGTCTGACGTATACCACCCCTAGACGAGATATGCGACATATCAGACGAAGAGACCGGACTGTACGGTAGTGTTACTGATTGGATTCGCAGGAGTGTGAACAGGCTTGCTTGTTGATCTTCTGATCGCTCAATACCCGGGTGGCCATTATGTTTAGCAGACCGCTTGCGGCTTGTGAGTGTTTGATATGATCATCACCTACTGCTGGCATATTGACAAGTGTTTAGAGTCCTACACAGAGGTTTCCTGGCTCAAGAGAAACGGAGTAGGAGCACATATGTGATATGTGCGGGACCGAGATTGATACGATATGAGATACTGTATTCTATTCTCGCGATTTGTGACATTGGTCGGTTATATGCGATATAGCCAGGTTATCGGATCAAGTGTTGATTCGATAAGTTGTTACATATGATATTATTCGGTTATATGTGATATAACCGGATTATTAAATCAAGAGTTGATTTGATAATCTAATGTATAATTATATATTTGATATATTACTTTACATTAACTAGTATTTGTAGGGTTCTTTGGCACAACCACAAGGTTTCACAAAGCATCAAGCATGCTAATTTCATAATTTTCTAGTGTGCCAAACAACTTAACCTAGGATCTAACTAGAGTTTTAGGAGCTAAACTAGAATGTAAACAATTTTACATAGAAAGTGAACAAGGAATACAACTTTTGTAGACATGTCCTTCACTTCTAAATCTCCGTGTAGTAGTCCCTTCGCTCCAAGTAGTGGTCTCCCGAACTCAAGTATGGATTCCCTTGGAGAAATGAACAATCTTGCTCGAAGTCCTCGAGGCCGAAGATGATCTACGTCGAGGAGACACAAACCCAAGCTACATCTTCACTAGATGATGAACTTTGTGAAGAGAATACCCTAAACTAAATGGCAAGTAGTAGAGGATGATGAAGTAGGAAGTAGGCTCACTTTGGATTTATTTTTCTCATAATATTTCTTCATGTTTCATGGAGCTAGAAAGCTTGAAGAAGGAGGTGAAGAAAGCAACCATGAAAAATGAAGCTAAAAATGAAGAAGGAATAATTGAGTAACCATGGTTGAGTTAGTATCATATACTAACCATTGTGGAGACATAACCATAGTTTAAGATAGTGGTTTGGTTAATAAATATCTTATGTGAGACAAAATTAGTGGACAAAGTCAAACAATCTACAAGCTTCCACTCATGACAATTATTCAACTAATTTTGAATTTCATAAAATAAATAATAACCTAAACACCATCTTAAGTATAGTGTAAGTCTCATACGCCCATGACTCATGTATCATCTAGCATGATACAAAATCATGTGCACAAATATATATCACATATATATATTTATTGCACACTTAAGTGAGAAAAAGATATCTTAAGTGAGCTAATACTAGTTAATGTAAATTAATATATCAAATATATAATTATACATTAGATTATTAAATAAACACTTGATTTAATAATCCGGCTATATATAACCGACTAATATCATGTGTATCAATTTATCGAATCAACACTTGATTCGATAACCCGGCTATATCGCATATATCAGACCGATGACACAAATCGCGAGAATAGAATACGGTATCACATGCGCGTATTAATCTCGGTCCCGCACATATCACATATGTGCCCCTAGTTCGTTTCGCTTGAGCCAGGAAACCTCTGTGTAGGACTCTAAAGACTCGTCAATACGCCGGCAGTAGGTGATGATGATATCAAACACCCACAAGCCGCAAGAGGCGCGCTAAATGTAACGGCTACCCAGGTATTGAGCGATCAGAAGATCAACAAGCAAGCCTGCTCACACTCATGCGAATCCAATCAGTAACACTTCCGTACAGTCCGGTCTCTTCGTCTGATATGTCGCATATCTCGCCTAGGGGTGGTAAACGTCAGACCCTAATAGCTTGATAAGTCATGCCGATATAAGGTCCATAACGGGCATGAAACTATTGATAACACTTACCAGTAAATCATATCTACCCTGGCCAGGGATTTCCAGTTATGGCCAATCGAACATAGCGCAACATCAACCCCCAATACCGGGAGAGACGAATCCCCTCCTATCGCTCATTGCCTCCATGTGACTCGGGACTCTACTACTTGCCATTTAGTATAGGGTGTTTGCTTCACTAATTCCACAATTAGTGAAGAGATAGGTTGGGTTAGTGTCTCCTCGACGTAGATCATCTTCGGCCTCGAAAACTTCGATGCAAGCACGTTCATTTCTTCATGGGAGCCTCTCTAGAGTTCGGGACTTTATGATCGCAGCGAAGGGACCACTACACGGAGCTATTGAAGTGAAGGACCGGTATACAAAGGTTGTATTCCTTGTTCACTTTCATATGCGAAGTTTTTTGTATTACATTTCGTCGATTTTCTAGTTAACGATTCTATGTTAGGGTTAGCTAGAACGCCAAAAATTTGAATTTGGCATGGACGATGCGGCCCGAAACCTTTTTGTCGTCCTAGGGAACCCTGCAAGGATTGCATCATGGAGATGATGATCCAACTAGTTTCGAGCAGGCCATCACAAGTGGAAACTATGTGAAATGGCTGAATGCTATGCGATCTAAGATGGAATCCATGTACACCAACAAAGTGTTGACTTTGGATGTTGCTCCTGAATAGGTAAAACCCATCGCGTGTTAGTGTATATGCTTTAGGGGCCATTATTGTATCATACTAGGTTGTATATTACTTAATGGAAGCTTGGGATATTCACAGTTGTATATAACAGTCTTGCTAAAAATGGTAGTATGCTACTTGGTTTGTGTCTACTTTAATATGTGCATATGTTTCTTGTAACGTATCACTTATACATATTAGTAGAGCCCATAGGATCTTTGCTTGATTACCAGCGTTGTGATGGCGGTCACACTAGTGGGGGCTGGGTAGTCTATAAGCAACATCCTATACTTGTCCCTAGTCATAGGATTATCGAGACAGGGCATCGATATTCCGGAGTAGACTAAGTGTGTATGCTTCTCATCCCAGTTTGGGAGATGGTCTGTCCCACAGCCATCAGTACGTCGTACTGGAGATAGTTTACAGGTGCTCATTAGGTTACGGGTACATCGGACATGACTCACAGTGGAACTGATTGGTTGGTATTATACCCATCGCCAGTTAACAGTTCCCAGGTGAAATGAGTACAGCATAGTCCGCAGAATTGACACTGCTACTTCGCCTCGAGTGTGTCCCACTGTTCTTAGATTGCTACCCTACCACGGCTCAAAGGAGTCGTGCAAACTGGTAGCAGTTGGGTGCAATCCCGAGCACTTGGAGGCAGTGGCGGTTAGACAGGATTCGTCTCTCCCGGTATTGGGAGTTGATATCGCGCTGTGTCAGAGAGACATTACGCAAAGTCCCTGGCCAGGACAAGCGAGATTTACTGGTAGGTTCCAGTAGTTTCTCAAGGTGTAATGGGCTACGCTCCGACACAACTTATACAGCTATTAGGGGACTGACGCTTTCCGCCCCCTAGGATCGATATGCGATAGTCTTAGACGAACAGACCGGACTGTACGGAGATTGTCACATCAGGCTCAGTAGGAGTTCGGATGGTTTTCCTCATCGGCCTTCTTATCGACATCTACCTGGGGACCGTTACGTACAGCTAGTGCCGCTTGCGGTCTGTGGTTAAACCCACTGCCAGCGTAGTGTCGAGTCTTTAAAGTCCCACACAGAAAGTTTCCCTGCTCCAGGCGAAACGATATATAGGTCGTATGGTTTTACGACAAGGGTTCGGACGCATACGTGTTTAAACGCACGTACGGCGTTCGGACAGTTTTTACTAGCCAGTTTTGGTTTAAGCCAGATTCTAGTATCAGGTTATTGGATTTATACAGTCTAAAGTTTTTCCGTGTTTTCACGGATTGGAGGGGCGTTCTCGTAATTTTCCGGGAAGCTTCTAGAAGCATGGTGACTTGGGGGTTAAGGTGGCATAAGCATTTATTGCTTAATGACTCATTTGTATGATTCATCCATGGAGTTAATGCTTCATTTATGAAGCTAATGACTCATGAGATGAATCACACAAGGTGAATGCATAAACCATGATGATTAATCATATATATTATTTATTTGATAAATTGTTAGTTGATATATTCTAATGAGTTCATTTTTCAATATCATTCTTATAATCACCTTTTCTCTCCTCAAGCTCTCTCATTCTTGAAATCCTAACCTTAACCTCTCATGTGTTGAGATCAAGGGTTAGCTAGACTAATACATCCATAACCACACTCTATATCCCCTAGGTAGCTTAGATTAGCACTTTGAGCAACCTAGTTATCTCAAGTTAGAGATAAAGCTTGGCGTAGGAGCTCTCTGGTGGATCATCTTTGATTCGAGGAGGCCGTTTAGGTGCCGATGTTCCAAGGAGCCTACGAGGAGTGGAGTACCGCGATGAAGACCCGAAGGACAAGTAACGTGAGGTATAAGTTCGAATCCGAGTAGTTAAACCTTTCGTAGTTTGCTAGTAACGGTTTAGATACGATTCAAGAGCTCAAATCCGTGTTACGAAGCATTGATAATCGTTTTTCATATATTCCGCCTCCCTGCAAGTTCATGGGGTGCGTGACATGGACTTACAGTGGTATCAGAGACAACTAAACCATTACTGGCTTGTTAGCAAATGATTAGAACTTCGATCGTCAGAAAACGCGAAAACGAAACCCCGGAAATCTTAAGTTTCTGTTAATTTTAAACATGTCTAAAAAACTATTTGATATGCCTTAAAATTCATAGCAGGGAAATATAATAATACTGGGAAAATACGAAGTTCCAACTCGGTTTTTTGGCCGCGGATCCGCGGCAATAGAGTGCTTGTGCCGTGGATCCGCCACCGAGTCAACTCCGAGTTGACTCGGATTTGCTCTGTTATTCATGGTTTCTGGTGTTTTGCTTTCCTGTTTGTTCTGTTTCTACCCAGGTTACTTCTGTGCTGGCTTGCTATTGGGGTAGACATGGAAAATGGTTGTCGATCGATATTCTAAGATATTTGCTAATTGGGTTTTTATCTGTAATGTTTTATGTGTTCATAAACCTCCCCTAACTGCTAGTATGTCGGTTGGCAGGGGGTTCCACATTTCTGTAATGTTTACTATTTGTGTATATGAACTGTGTTGGACTGTTGTGATGATTAGCCGGGGTTTGAGATGGGTTTAATATTCATTCATTCGATGTAAATGTAATATGATGTAATATTCTTTTACGGGGCACATCCAGGTTGCGGTTGTAGCCACAGTTGTATTATTTCTTTTTATTGTTTTTGCTCCTAGGATAGACCCAAGGCGGGGTACACAAACTACCGGGTACGTTGAAGTGTTTAGTGGCCTACTCACGTTGTTGAGGGAGACCGCTTCACTTCAGGTACTTGGCGGGTAGTTTGTCGTACCCGTAGGGGTCTAGGGTGGGGTAATGGCTATTCATCACAACTGTGTAATCCATCTTTTATTGCAGGCTTAAAACAAATGTGGATTGCTAGTATATCCAATAAAGTTCATCTGTGATCTGGAATGCTTATTATTGCGTCTGACGAATGTACAATATCTATATATGATAGCTATTAGACGTCGCTTATGTTTTACACCCGCGCTAGCCCAGCCCCCGCTCTATCGTTAGTTAAGTAACCTAACGGGTGATGACGGGACCCCGTGGCGAATGCGGATGACATAAGAGGACGTGGTATTTTCGTTGTTTTCTACAATGATAGGATAAAGATGGGACACATTATTATAATGCAAAGAAAATAAACCATAGTTTAATCGTTGGAACAAATTTAAAACAAACCACTCGGTTATTTTAAAAAGGATCAGAATTTTTAAATTACGGAGCTTTAACCACTCCTTTTAAAAAGTATCAGGTTCCTTCGATTATATCAAGTTCACTACGTTCACGGTTTTGCCAAAACCATTCGTAGTCCTCCGTCATTTCATTTGGGTATTCAGTAGTATTCAAGCTATGTATTTTTACCTAACGCCAAGGCATAGTGTTTGGTAGCTGCTGGGTATTCATATGTTGCATAGATAGATGTGTTAGTTTGGGACAGTCGTATTATCATTTTGGCCTAACGTCAAGGATATGTACGGATGGGTTCAAATTAACAAGGACAATGATGGGTAGAACTTGACATGTGACTTATGACATTTTGACCTAACGAAAAGGTCATAAGAGCATGGGGCAAAAATTTATATCGGGAATTTCTAAAGAAACTGAAATTTGTAGAGAGAGCATACCATTTTGGAGTTTGATGAATGTTGGTAGGATTCCTTCAACATTATAATACGATGATATTTTGGATCTCGATCCTACTGTGAGTATATACTACTTATCAGGAGATTCGTCACTTAACGATCAATGCTATAAACCAAGTAGGTGCCTAGAAAGGTGTCAGCGGGGTTACGCCCCCAGAGAAAAGAGGTTATTTAATTAAGGAACTTTGCGAAAGCGTTGGAAAACCTCCCTCGATGTATCGAAACTGGCCTGGCTGAACGGTTAAGCAAGAATTGTACGGTGAGAATAGTCCTGGCTAATTATTCTTTTATGGTTTGAGGAGGGATTCGAGAAACAGTGGGAGCCATCCTGATTAGATAAATTAAAAACCATTCTAAACTTGCAAGAGCATCATTCTAAAATGTTTTCTTCTCTCTCTCTTAATTGCAGCGACCTTGTGACCACGACTAGGTTACATCTAGATAATAAATTGACTGAATCTTACTTATATGAGTGGCAAAAGTCTGTCCAGATGTCCATTGCCTATGACAAGCTGGACCACCCTATTACTACTCAAGATCTCCCAGGTCCAGTTTCCACTGTCGCGGATATGGATATCCGTCAGACAAGGGAAAAAGATAAAGCGAAAGCTAAGTGCCTCGTGTTAGCTTCAGTGGATGGTGTATACCTGAAGCAGCACGAGAAGATGGACTTAGTTTCCATCTTTCTCCATTACAAAGATTTATATGGAGAGCAATCTCATATCCCAAGATATGAGACCTCGAACGAATTAATTCAAGCGAGGTTGGCTGACGGGTCATCTGTAGGGGACAACCTCCTTACAATGACCAGTTGTATTGATGAGCTCCAGGACCTGGAGACCGCGTTGGGAAACGAGTCAGATACTGACTTGATTCTACAGTCTATACCTCCTACCCTGAAGGATACCAGGGAAGTAGAAGGAAAGAGAAGGGCAAAAGTTTTGGGACTGGATATAGTAAAAGAAGGGCGTTCCTATTGTTACAGGAATGAACATTGGCAGAATGATTGCAGGGCTAGCAAAGCCAGTAGCCAGGATACGAAGCATGTTGTGGCTTCAGCCTCAAGTGTATTTGTAATTGAGAATTGTTTGTCAATTAACTCTACTTCCTGGGTACTAGATACCGGAGCAGGATCTCATATCTGTAATTCATTACATGCTTTGAGAAACCGTAGAGTTATAAAGGTAGGTGATTTGTCTCTCAGAGTTGCAAACGAAATGAGCGTGGACGCTGAATCCGTGGGAGAATATCGCCTAGGTTTGACAAGTGGGCATATATTGATTCTACGTAACTGTTTGTATGTACCTAGTATGACATGTAATATCATATCGGTGTCCTCACTTTCAAGAGAGGGATGTGATTTTACATTCGTAAGCGATGTAGTTAACATCCACCTAAATCGAGTTTTGATTGGGTCCGGTACTTTGGATAACGGCATATACGTATTGAGTCAAGCTCAGGTTTTCAATGTCCAGAACACACTTAAAAGAAAGTCTCCGGAATTAAATCAGGCTTTCTTATGGCATTGTAGACTAGGTCACATCAATGAGAGAAGGTTGACTAAGTTACATAAAGAAGGATATTTGAATCCGTTCGAATATCAATCTTATGCTACTTGTGAATCTTGTCTCATAGGAAAGATGACAATGACTCCGTTTACTGGACACGGAGTAAGAGCAAGCGAGCTCTTGGGACTCGTACACAGTGACGTGTGCGGTCCAATGTCTACACATGCGAGAGGTGGTTATTCCTACTTCATTATTTTACGGATGATTTCTCTAGGTATGGATATGTCTTCTTAATGAAGCATAAATCCGAGGCCTTTGAGAAATTCCAAGAATATAAGAATGAAGTGGAAAAACAAACCGGCTAAAGTATCAAGACACTGAGATCTGATCGAGGTGGTGAATACTTGAGTGTCGAGTTCCTGGGTTACTTAAAAGAGAATGGAATTCTCTCTCAGCTTACTCCTCCATACACACCACAGCATAACGGTGTATCGGAGAGACGGAATCGAACCTTATTAGATATGGTACATTCCATGATGAGTAAGGCTAAGTTACCACAATCATTCTGGGGATATGCACTAGAATCAGCTGCATATCATTTGAACATAGTTCCTACCTAGATTGTGCCTACCACACCATATCAGATGTGGAGTGGGAAGAAACCCTATCTTCAGTATCTGAAGATTTGGGGATGTCCAGCTTTTGTTAAAAAGTAGCATGCGGACAAGCTCGAGGCATGATCGGTACAGTGTAAGTTTGTGGGATATCCAAAGAACTCCAGGGGGTATCTATTCTATTACGCAGAGGAACAAAAAGTCTTTGTTTCTCGTAATGCCCATTTTCTAGAACATCAGTTTTTAGAAAAAGGAATAAATGGGAGCGAAATAGAACTGGAAGAAATTCTAGAACCACAAACTGTTACTAAAAGTATGGTAGAACCAGAAGTTCAAGAAGAACAGTACATCCCAACACCACTTCGCAGGAGTAGTAGGCAGTCTCATCCGCCCGAGAGATACTACGGTTTTCTCAGAGACGGGGATAGAGAGGATTGAACTATTGACTATGATGAGCCTACTAGCTTCCAGCAAGCCATTCAGAGCGGTGACTCAGTAAAATGGCTGGATGCAATGCGGAACGAAATGGAGTCCATGTACACTAACAAAGTATGGATTTTGGACATTTCTCCAGATGGGGTAAAACCCGTAGGATGCAAATGGATCTTCAAAAAGAAGATTGGTGTAGATAGACAGGTTGAAGCCTATAAGGCTAGACTTGTTGCAAAGGGTTTCCGTCAAAGACCCGGTTTGGACTATGACGAAATATTTTCTCCAGTGGCTATGCTTAAATCTATTCGGGTCCTTCTTGCTATTGCTGCCTTCCACGATTATGAAATCTGGCAGATGGACGTAAAGACGGCCTTTCTAAATGGTAATTTGGAAGAGAGCGTCTATATGGATCAACCATGGGGATTCATTCAGAGTGGGAGCAGCGATAAAGTATGCAAGTTGCTTAAGTCCATTTATGGACTGAAGCAAGCATCGCGGAGTTGGAACATCTGTTTTGATGATGCTGTCAAAGAATTTGACTTTATCAAAAATCCAGATGAACCTTGCATATACAGTAAGATTGTAGGGAGAGCTGTAGTATTCCTCGTCTTGTACGTGGATGGCATTCTCCTAATAGGAAATGATATTCCTATGTTACAGTCAGTCAAAAGATTCTTGTCACAGAAATTCTCCATGAAAGACCTAGGTGATGCCACCTACATTCTAGGGATCCGGATCTATCGTGATAGATCAAAAAGGATGTTGGGACTTTCGTTGTCCAGGTACATAGACACCATAGTGAAGAGATTCAAAATGGATGATTCTAAACGCGGTAACCTACCGGCTTGTCACGGAATCACCCTCTCCAAAGAGATGTCTCCCAAGACTGATTTGGAAAGGGATCGCATGTCGATTATACCCTACGCTTCTGCGGTAGGCTCTATAATGTATGCGATGTTATGTACCAGACCAGATGTAGCATACGCATTGAGCGTTGTAAGCCGGTATCAGGCAAACCCAGGGGAGAATCACTGGATAGCAGTAAAGAACATTCTCAAGTACCTAAGGAGGACTAAAGATATGTTCTTGGTATATGGCGGAAAAGACCTCCAGATTGAGGCCTTTGCCGACTCCAGCTTCCAGAGTGAAAAAGATGACTCCAAATCCATGTCGGGTTATGTCTTTACCCTCAATGGAGGGACGGTCTGTTGGAAGAGTTCCAAACAGGAGACCGTTGCTGACTCAACGATGGAAGCAGAGTACATAGCTGCTTGCGATGCCGCAAAAGAAGCTGTCTGGATGAAGAAGTTCCTCACAGAACTTCAGGTGGTTCCTACCAGTGTTGATCCAATACCTCTGTATTGTGACAACAACGGCGCTATAGCTTTAGCGAAGGAACCCAGGTCCCATCAGAAGTCCAGACACATCTTAAGGCGGTACCACCTGATCAGGGAGATCGTAGATCGCCGGGAGATCGAGGTGAAGAGAGTAGAGGCGGAGAATAACATTGATGATCCATTCACAAAGGCCATTCCTCAGACGCAGTTCGAGAGGCTATTTGAGATGATAGGTCTACGATATGCCAGCTCATGGCCCTAGTGCAAGTGGGAGATTGTTAGTGTATATGCCCTAGGAGCCATTATTGTATCATACTAGGTTGTATATTACTTAATGGAAGCTTGGGATATTCACAGTTGTATATAAAAGTCTTGCTAAAAATGGTAGTATGCTACTTGGTTTGTGTCTACTTTAATATGTGCATATGTTTCCTGTAACGTATCACTTATACATATTAGTAGAGCCCATAGGATCTTTGCTTGATTACCAGCGTTGTGAAGGCAGTCACACTAGTGGGGGCTGGGTAGTCTATAAGCAACATCCTATACTTATCCCAAATTGTAGGATTATCGAGACAGGGCATCGATATTCCGGAGTAGACTAAGTGTGTACGCTTCTCATCCCAGTTTGGGAGATGGTCTGTCCCACAGCCATCAGTACGTCGTACTGGAGATAGTTTACAAGTGCTCGTTAGGTTACGGGTACACCGGACAGGACTTGCAGGGGAACTGATTGTTTGGTATTATACCCATCGCCAGTTAACAGTTCCCAGGTGATATGAGTACAGCATAGTCCGCAGACTTGACACTGCTACTTCGCCTCGAGTATGTCCCACTGTTCTTAGATTGCTACCCTACCACGGCTCAAAGGAGTCGTGCAAACAGGTAGCAGTTGGGTGCAGTCCCGAGCAATTGGAGGCAGTGGCAGTTAGACAGGATTCGTCTCTCCCGGTATTGGAAGTTGATATCGCGCTGTGTCAGAGAGCCATTACGCAAAGTCCCTGGCCAGGGCAAGCGAGATTTACTGGTAGGTTCCAGTAGTTTCTCAGGGTGTAATGGGCTACGCTCCGACACGACTTATACAGCTATTAGGGGACTGACGCTTGCCGCCCCCTAGGCTCGATATGCGATAGTCTTAGACGAACAGACCGGACTGTACGGGGATTGTCACATCAGGCTCAGTAGGAGTTCGGATGGTTTTCCTCATCGGCCTTCTTATCGACATCTACCTGAGGACCGTTACGTACAGCTAATGCCGCTTGCGGTCTGTGGTTAAACCCACTGCCAGTGTAGTGTCGAGTCTTTAGAGTCCCACACAGAGAGTTTCCCTGCTCCAGGAGAAACGATATAGAGGTCGTATGGTTTTACGAGGACGCATACGTGTTTAAACGCACGTACGGCGTTCGGACAGTTTTTACTAGCCGGCTTTGGTTTAAGCCAGATTCTAGTATCAGGTTATTGGATTTATACAGTCTAAAGTTTTTCCGTGTTTTCACGGATTGGAAGGGCGTTCTTGTAATTTTTCGGGAAGCTTCTAGAAGCATGGTAACTTGGGGGTTAAGGTGGCATAAGCATTTATTGCTTAATGACTCATTTGTATGGTTCATCCATGGAGTTAATGCTTCATTTATGAAGCTAATGACTCATGAGATGAATCATACAAGGTGAATTCATCAACTATGATGATTAATCATATATATTATTTATTTGATTAATTGTTATGGTTGATATATTCTAATGAGTTCATTTTTCAATATCATTCTTATAATCACCTTCTCTCTCCTCAAGCTCTCTCATTCTTGAAACCCTAACCCTAACCTCTCATGTGTTGAGATCAAGGGTTAGCTAGACTAATACATCCATAACCTCACTCTATATCCCCTAGGTAGCTTAGATTAGCACTTTGAGCAACCTAGTTATCTCAAGTTAGAGATAAAGCATGGCGTAGGAGCTCTCGGGTGGATCATCTTTGATTCGAGGAGGCCGTTGAGGTGCCGATGTTCCAAGGAGCCTACGAGGAGTGGAGGACCGCGATGAAGACCCGAAGGACAAGTAACGTGAGGTATAACTTCAAATCCGAGTAGTTAAACCTTTCGTAGTTTGCTAGTAACGGTTTAGATACGATTCATGCGCTCAAGTCCGTGTTACGAAGCTTTGATAATCATTTTTCATATATTCCGCCTCCCCGCAAGTTCGTGGGGTGCGTGACATGGACTTACATCGGGAATAGGAGGATCTTTGAGAAAGATAATTTGGTGTAGATGTAAAAGTTGAGACTTTCAAAGCTAGACTTGTCGCTAAGCTTAAGTCCATCAGGATCCTACTTTCCATTGCTGCATACCATGACTATGATATCTGGCAGACTGCACGTCAAAACCGCTTTTCTAAATAGTGATTTTGAAGAGAGCGTGTATATGACACTGCCAGAGGGCTTCGTAGACAGTGGGAGAAGCGGAAGCATGTGCAAGCTGCTTAAATCCATCTATGGGCTAAAGCAGGCATCGCGAAAATGGAACATCTGTTTTAATGAAGCTGTCAAAGAGTTTGACTTCATCAAAATGGGTAGATGAACCATGTATAAATAAGAAGATTGTAGAGAGTATGGTTGTCTTCTTCATATTGTACACGGATGAGATACACTTGATAGGAAAGGTGTTCCTATGCTACACTCGGTCAAGCACCTCTTATCACACAGGTTCTCCATGAAAGATCTAACCGATTTCTCCTACATTCTGAGGATATAGATCTATAGAGATAGATCTAAACGGATTTGGGATTGTCCCGATCTAGGTACATAGACTGTTAGTGTAATATGCCCTAGAGGCCATTATTGTATAGTACTAGTTTGTATATTACATTTTGGATGATTGGGATATATACACGGATTTATGACAGTTTTGCTCGATATAGTAGTATGCTACTTGATTTGTATCTATCTTAATATGTGTATATGTTTCTTTTAACGTATCGCTAATACATATTGATAGAACCCTTAAGATCTTTGCTTGACTACCAGCGTTGTGATGGCAGTCACACTAGTGGGGGCTGGGTAGTCTACAAGCACATCCTTACACAGGTCTCTAGTCGCAGGATTATCGAGACAGGGCATCGATACTCCAGAGTAGACTAGTGTATAGGCTTCTTATCCCAAGAGGGGAGATGGTCTGTCCCACAGCCATCAGTACGTCGTACTGGAGATAGTATGCAGGTGCTCATTGGGTTATGAGTTACACTGGACAGACTCGTAGGGAACTGCTGGTAGGTAATATACCTATCATCAGGTAGCAGTTCCCAGGTGACATGAGTACAGCTTAGTCCGTCTACTTGACACTACTACTTCGCCTCAAGTGTGTTCCTACTATTCTTAGATTACTACCCTACCGCGGCTCTGTTGAGTCATGCAAACAGGTAGTAGTTGGGTGCAGTCCCGAAGCACTTGGAGGCCGTGGCGGTTAGATAGCATTCGTCTCTCCCAGTATTGGGGGATGATGTCGCGCTGTGTTCGGAAAGCCATTACACAAAGTCCCTGGCCAGGGCAAGCGAGATTTGCTGGTAGGGATTCCAGTGGTTTCTTAGGGTGTTTTTGGATGCACTCCGACATGACTTATTTCACTATTAGGGGTCTGACGCTTGCCGCCCCCTAGGACCGATATGCGACACTCTTAGACGAACAGACCGGACTGTACGGAGATTGCCACAGACAGGCTTAGTATTGGTATGTATGAGTTTGCTCGTCGACCTTCTTGTCGACAGATACCTGGGTAGCCGTTACGTGCAGCTAGTACCGCTGACGCGCTTGTGATTAAACCCACTGCGAGCGTACTGTCGAGTCTTTAGAGTCCCACACAGAGGGTTTCCCAGCTTCGGGCGAAAAGTGTAGAGGTCGTATGGTTTTACGACAGGGTTCGATCACATACGTGTACTTGTGCGCATATGATGTTTGGGCGGACAATACTAGTGGGCTTTGGTTTAAGTCGGATCCTAATATTTGATTATTGGATTAGTTTCGTCTTATAGTATTCATGTTTCTCGGAATACGGATGCGGGTATGTATATACGGATGAGAGGGACATTCTTGTAATGTTATCAAGATTGTTTTTGGAGAATGACACTCAATTAGGGTTTTTCTTTTTTTGATTAATTCTTTTTTGAGGTGGACGAAATGAGAGAGGAAACTTTGTGGTATTTTAGTGAAATGGGATTAGGGTTTCATATTGACTTTTTTGGACTCATTTGAGATTTGTTGACTTAGATATTTTGAGATATTTGTGTGAGATATTTTCTTATGGTTTAAAGTCTAAAACACTAGCCATTTTCACTTAATCTTTTTCACTTGAGAAAAACTACAAATACTTTTCTCTCTCTCTTTTCCTCAAGCTTTCTCCATCTCTTTTCAAACCCTAACCATCTCATGAGTTGAGAATCCTAGGGTTTGTGAGATTACTAGACTCCTAATCACTCTCTACACATCATAGGCTACTTAGTTTAGCACACCAAGTGACCTAGTTACCTCAAGTTAGAGGTTAAGCTCAAAGTCGAAACTCTCGGGTGGATCTTCTACGATTTGGAGAAGCCGACGAGGAAGCATGATCCGTTCTAACATCGAGGAGCTCACGAGGTGGAGAAGGACAGCGAGGAGGTGAAGGACAGCAAGAACTTGAGGTATAACTTTCTCACATAGTAGTTAAACCTTTAAGCTAGACGGTTAGTTAGGGTTTAGTATCGATCCTGGAGTTTAGTCGATGTTACGAAGCTTATAAAAAAAATTTGCAAACTTTGCCTCCCCGCGAACACGTGGGGTGTGTGGCATCGACTTAAAGTGGTATCAGAGCCGACTAAACTATAACTAACAGATTAAATGACAACTTAAACTACGAAACCGAAATAACCCCAAAACATCGAAACGTAGATCCTAGTTTCTGTTGATTTTTTCCGAGGCTCTAAAAATTATTTTAGCAACTGCAGAGTACTCCTTCACCTGTAAAATGAACACTCACAAAAAACGAGACAATTTCCTCGGATAATGGCCGTCCACAATAGGAAAAAATCCGGCCTCACCCATTTTTCTGAGAGGGATTGCTTCGTGTTTTGGTCGGTGGTTTTGTTACTTGGATGTTTCAGGAGTTGTTTGTTTTTACCAATTTTGAATATGCTGTCAATTCTTCACTGTGGAAATACGTGGTGTTTCGAAGTCGCAGTTTTATGTAGTTTAATGTTTCAAGTTGTAATATATGTGTTCGTAAACTTCCGCTAATTGCTATATGTCGGTTAGTTGTGGGTTGCACATTTCTGTGATGTTTGGTTTGTGTATACGGACTTATTGGATCGTCGTGAATGAATAGATGGCGACGTGAGACGAGAGTTTCTTTCATTCAAATGAAAATTGTAATTTGTTGTAATTTTTTTTTTCCGAGGCACATCCGGGTTGAGGTTGTAGCCACCGTTATATTATTTCATTTACTGTTTATTGCTCCTAGGATAGACCCAAGGTGGGGTGCACAAACTACCGGGTACTTTGAAGTGCCGAGTGGCCTACTCATGTTGATGAAGGAGGTTGCTTCACTTTGGGTATTTGGCGGGTAGTTTGCCGCACCTGTAGGGGTCTGGTGTGGGGTTTGGCTATTCATCACGACCGTGGAATCTGTCTTTCGTTACAGGATTAAATGAAACCCGGAATTCCTAGTATATCCAATGTGTTCATCTGTGATCTGGAATGCCTATTATTGCGTCTGACGAATGGATATTATTATATATATATGTTGGGTTTTGCCGGCGCCCCGGCCATCTTTCCGTGGCCAAATGCGGAACAAAAACTTTAAAAACTATAGCGCGAACAAAACCCACACAAGATCGAACCAAATACCCTATACTAGCAAACATGCAAATAGGAGTTTAGAGATGGTTATACCGATAGATCCATGTCCTTCGGTCTTTAACCATCATCCCAAGCTTGTCGCGGCTGCCCCGGATGAGTTCGCTCTCCACTCTCCTTCGTCGAAGAGGCTCCGCGTCGAGGATTCTTTATACGGGCTCCCGCTTCTAAACCCAAGCAACACGAGCAACTAGTTTGCTAGCCTAGGTGCCCAAGATGAAGTAGAGATAGTGTGTGAATACTTTGTCTCATGACACCCATGGATTCTCAACTCATGAAAGGGATAGGTGGAGGTTGAAGAAGATGCCCATGCTGAAAGATGTGAGCTCAAGAAAATATCAAGTGAGCAAGCCTAGCAAAAGAAAAATAGATGGCTCAAAAAAATGTGGTGGATGCCCTCTCATTTTCAAGTGAGTGTTTTAATATATTGTGGTGAGAAAATGAGACACACACATACACACAAAATATCTTTACACCCACACACTTACCACAAATATCTAAGCTCGCTCACAAATATCTTAGCCATGACAAAAGACATGTCATGCCAAGAATGAGTCACAATTTCCACCATTAAATATTTAAACCAAAATGTTTAATCTAAAAAGAACTGGCATCAACTAAAGTTATCTTGTAATGAATTACAAGAATACCCCTCATCTGTATATACATACCCGCATCCGTATTCCGACTGAATATGAATACTGCAAGATGAAAGTAATCCAACAATCTAATAGTAGGGTCCGGCTTAAACCAAAGCCCACTAGTATGTTCCGTCCGATCATGATCCGTGCACAAGTGCCCGTATATGATCGAACCCTGCCATAAAACCATACGGCCTCTACAACGTTTCGCCCGAACTAGGGAAACTCTCTGTGTGGGACTCTAAAGACTCGTCAATGCACTGGCAGTGGGTTTAACCACAAGCACGTCAGTGGCACTAGCTGTACGTAACGGCTGCCCAGGTATTGAGCGAAAGGGAGACCGACGAGCGAACTCATCCTGAAACCCTACTGAGCCTGACAGTGACAATATCCGTACAGTTCGGTCCGTTCGTCTATGAGTATCGCATATCGAGCCTAGGGGGATGGTAAACGTCAGACCCCTAATAACGGTATAAGTCGTGTCGGAGTGTAGCCCAGAACACCCTGAGAAACTACTGGAATACCTACCAGTAAATCTCACTTGCCTTGGTCAAGGACTTTGTGTAATGGCTTCCAAACACAGCGCGATTTCAACCCCCAATATCAGAAGATATGAAACCCCTAACGATCCGCTCACTGCCTCCATATGGCTCGGGACTGTACCCAACTAAAACATGTTTGCATGACTCCTTTGAGCCGTGGTAGGGTTGTAATCAAAGCACAGTGGGAACTCATACGAGACAAATGACGATCTTAGGTCGATAGACTAACTTGTACATATGTCACCAGGGAACTGCTATCTGACGATAGGTATAATACCAACTAGTATGTTCCCGGCGAGTCCATCCGGTGTACTCATAATCCAATGAGCACCTGTATACTATCTTAGGTGAACCAACTGACACCAATGGCTTGTGAGACCGGCCATCGCCCCTCGTCGGGGTCTCGATCTGTATACACTAGTCTACTCTTGGAGTATCGATGCCCTGTCTCGAAACTCCCATGACTAGGGACACTTTAAGGTTGTGCTTATAAACTACCCAACTCTCACGTATATGATCGCCATCATACTGCTGGTAGTTAAGCAAGAATCCTATGGGCTCTATCAGCATGTAATAGTGATCTGTAATGTCACCTGAAGCATGTACATGATGATAAAGACAAACCAGATACCATACTATCATCTCGAGTAAGACTGTTCTACCGGTATAGGTCCTCCCTCAATCATTGCAATCACATGCCTGCGATCCAATAATTGACTTGTGGGCACTATAGCCAACAATTTCCCACTTGCACTTAAGGCTAATTATTGCGGTGTCACATACTCACAGCCCGTGTGATACCGAACACCCAACTTCTCTACTAATCAGCTTTACAAAGCTCGTTTGTAAAACTATTGCTTTCTAGAAATAGCCTCAGTGAGTGGATCCGCTCTGATGTTTCTTTCTATGTCTCTCTTTATCTCAAGTCGCGGAGAAAGCCATCACCCGAAATGAGCAATACCTGTCTTAGAATATATCTGGATATCTGATGGGTCCTAGTTCACAAATGAACTCCAAATCCAGTAAACTTCTTAGACTGTATCGTCAACTGAATTTAATCAGTATCCTGTGCCACGCCTCCCTCAGTATCCGCTTGGACCACCTGTCCAAACTACTGGCCCTCATAAGAGGGAAAACTATAACTCCGACAGTCACTCTATCATCCAGGTCACCTTGGAAGCCCGGAATTATAACCGTCTCCCGAAGGAGGCTGCCGTTACCAAATCCCTAGAACATCCACTTATGTTCTAAAACTGCTTCCGAACGTTTCTCCAGGATTGGATTAATATCAACTTATTGCAGCTAGTGCAAAAACAACATCTAGTGTGGTACTTGACATCTCATGATTGACTCAATTTCCTAAGCAAGTGATATGCTAATCATGCACTTCCCTCTCCCCTTTTAGTCTATTAGACACCTTTAGAGAGGGTGACTCCATCACCTGCAGGTTCACTACCATGCCAGGAGTCGTCTATTCTAAAACACCTTTAAAATACTGTCTAAGTACCCGAATTGGGAAACTACCCAAATATAGATCTAAAACCATAGATCTAGTAACCAGAATACCTGATATAATGTCCATATCCTATATGGATAAACCACTATGTGACAACCAAAGTATAACCGATCGTAGTATAGGAATTTCACTTCCTACAATGTGTATGTCATCCAAATACCAGGACATCACACCCAACTACCTTATCAACAGATCCATCTCCTATTCTGATGAAGTTAAAGTCTATGAATATCACATCAAAAATAGATGATCTATCTCCGCTATATTTGCTTTAGTCTATAAATAGACACAAGCTACTTGTCCACTACGCTTCCGCTGCCTTCACTGACTACGAAAACCCTCTGGCAGAGTCATATACACATGCACTTCTAAAGCTAGTTTAGAACGACGATATACTCATCCTCCTGCCGGGTCTCATAGTCTAGAACAGCAGTAGTGGAAAGTCTGGGTAAACAAGAACTTCCCTGTCACAGTCCTTGAGGATACCAGAGTACCTTCGGATGCCTGGGGTTACCCACCATATCTGCGGAGTGGCTAATGGAATGTCAAACCCGATTGAATCTTTAGGTCCTATTAAATTTTTAGTAATCGTTTGCGGTTCTGGAATCACTTCCAGTTCTACCATACTCCCACTACTGTTTTCTGAAAAAGTCCATTGTACTAAAACTGTGGTGAGTCAAGAATAATATCACTATTGATCTTCCAGATGGTAGAAAGTTAACCCTCGTCATAGCCCGGGTTAACCCACAAACTTCCATTACAGAAACGTGCCTTGAGTTATCCAGAGTCTGGTTTTAAGCATAAGCCGGAAAACTCCATATACCTTAACATCGTTAAGATATGAACCATTCTATATTAAATTTAGAAACAGAGGCACTGATTTATTGGAACCAGATTCAAATCATGCAGCTGTCTCCAGTGCATGTCAACTAAATGGAGAGAGGCCGGTCAGCATTACTCAACTTAGGAGTGCATCTAGATATGAGTAAACAGAAAGAGAAACAAGTTCTCAAAACCTTTACTATCAACTGAATGCCAAATACAAGTATCTCTATCTTCGATTACCTTGAAGATTCTGATACTTTCAACACATGGTTCTCTACTTTATTCTTGTACCTATAACTTCTCAAAACATAGGCCTTGTATTTCTACGAAACACTTGTCTAAAACTGAAGAAGTCACAAGTAAACAGAATATAGTATGAGGACCAACCCCTCTGTCCTAATGGACACTGGACAACATACAATACTTTGTATAAGTCCCCTGAGTTGAATAACTCAAATCCTGTGCGTCGTAGGTTGAAAATTGTACTATGGTTATAAAGAATTACACCGTTGTTTAATGCTCCTTACCTAACCATCAACTGATATAGGTAAATGTCATGGACATAATTTCAAAAGGTTATATCTCACTTTATGAAATAAACGTACAGATATATCAGTTTGAAATTGGTGCATAACAAGGGATATTCAAAACCAAATATTTGCCGTCCGGCAAAAACCCAGGTGATTTCCTCAAATATCACCAATTACAACGAATCCCGATATAATGAGGATGATCACCTAATTCCCAATAACGTACTCCCACTCATCATCTGTAAAAACCATACAGATGTGAGAATCGGACCTGGTAAATACATACCATGGAGTAAGGATATAATTGGGAAATCAGTTTTTCAATTAACAGCGCATAGTGAAACTGAAACATGAATATGTTTCGAAGGGGTATCCGGTATTCCTAGTAATACCTTTTCCATTATCCAAATTCATGACTATAACCGTATATTTCTTTGTCATCTCTCTAAATCCCTTTATTTGTATTTACTTATTACCTTATGTACACCACCTTTAGGCTAAATGGTTTTCTTCCTTCCCTACCGTTCGACACCAGCCTATGGTTTGGAAGAAGACTATCCAATAAGCGTAACAGGTGTACTCTCCTAATCCTAGGAGCCCTCGCAACCTGAGAGAAGGTAAAGATAAAAGACAACTGAATAAACCTTATTCAATTTCTCCTGAACCAGAATCCATCCTCGAACTGGAACGAGTTCCTTCGAGTTCGTATATAACCATACGATGGATTATCCAATAACGGTGGATCTTCGTAGTGATACGGGGTATTCTGGAGAAATTCAAAGGTGAAGTAGGAGTGGCGATAAAATACGTGGTTTGGACGTGAATGATAGAAGTCGCAATTTACTTTGCCCTCTTTCTAATCTCTTTATTTGTCTTTACTTATTGCCTTCTGTACACCACACTTGGGCTAATTGATTTTCTTCCTTCCCTACCTTTCGGCACCTACCTATGGTTTGGAAGAAGACTATCCAATAAGCACAATAGGTGTACTCTCTCCTAATCCTAGGAGCCCTCACATCCTGAGAGAAGGTAAAAGTAAAAGGCAACTGAATAAACCTAATCAATTTCTCCAGAACCGGAAACCATTCTCGAATCTGAAACAAGTTTCTTCAAGTACGTATGTAACTATACGATGGTCATATCCAATAACAGTGGATCTTCGTAGTGATACGGAATGTTCCGGAGAAAAGCAAAGGGTAACAGTAGGAGTGGCAATGAGGTATGCAACTCAGAAAATCCAAAAGCCAGTGTTTTAAGAAAGTTCGGTTAACTTGGTCACTGAGTTATAATGTAGGGTTGGGCCATGGTCGCTGCCAAAGAGCGAGAGAGAAAAAACACTCTGCGTGCACTCTAACCTAGATCAGAATGGTTAATCAATTTATTTAATCAGGATGTCTCCCACTGTATCCTCAAATTCTCCTCCAAACCTGAAAAATGAATTAGTCGGGATCATCTAAAATCACCCGAGGAGTAAACCAACTCATCAGTGGGTATCGGGATCCAACTATCATCGCATGATAACCTGATGGAATCCATTCACGTTATCATACTCCAGAAGGTATGCGCATGCCTGGAATGTTTCCTGTATGTTTGAAACTCCCGATGTGATTTTTACCCCATGCTCTTATGACCTTGATGAAGGTCAACAAATCATAAGTCACATGTCAAGTTCTACCCGTCATTGTTCAGGTTAATTTGAACCCATCCGTACTCGCCCTTGACGAAGGTCAACAAGGCTGTACGACTGTCCCAAACCAACGCATCTATCTATGCAACAGAAAAGTAACAAAAAGCTACCATACACTATGCCTTGACAAAGATCAAAAAACATAGCATGAATACTAAGTGCTACCCGTCTGAAATGACGGAGGGCTACGAATGGTTTTTGGCGAAAAACCTTTAACGTAATGAACTTGATATCGTTGAAGGAACCGGATAGCTTTTTACAAATGTATAGTGGCGAAAACCTTTGCTAAAGAGGTCACTCCTGGTGAAGGGATCTCGGCTCTTTCCTCGTAGAATGAGGTGCAGGATATTCCAAACTGAATACCGCGATGCAAAGCAAAAAGTAATCGACTATAGTGAAGTTATTACCCTGACGCAAACTTCTGCCCAAGGGGTCACTCCCGATGAAGGTATCTCGGCCCTTGCCTCGTCGAATGAGGTGCTGGAAATTCATAACCGAATACCACTGTGCAGAAAAGAAGAAAACGTCTTTGCGATAACAGATTTTTGAAAATTGTTCAAACAACATCGAATATGTATGTTTTCCTTGCATTGATCTGAATCAACGCAGTCCTATCAATAAATCACACCACAAAAGAACGAAAATATGATGTACGAATATGCCATCCGCATTCGCCACTGGGTCCCGTCATCACCCCTTAGGTTATTTAACTAATGGCAGAGCGGGGACTGGACTTGCGCGGGTGTAAAACATATACAACATCTACTAGTATATATATAACAATATATAATAATCGCTCCAGGCAAGATAAATGCAACACCACAGAAAAGAAATAAGCATCACAGAACAATACAGATAATCTGGGAGCCCCGGTTTCCTTTGAGCCTCAAGTGAAACCCGACGTTCCCCTGATCGTGTAGATAGCCTGTGCAATGAAAACCTAGACCTCTACGAGTGCGGCAAGTTACCCGCAAAAACCGGAAGCGAGGAAGCCCCCTTCAACAAAGTGAATGGGCCACCCGGCACTTCACGGAATCCGGTAACTTGAGCACCCCTCCTTGGGTCAACCTGTACCCCCTACGAGTGCGGCGAATAGCCCGCCAATTCTAGAGTGAGGCCCCTTCTGTCTCAACGCCATGAGATGCAGACCCGTTTCCCTCCAGAACCCGGCTATCCGTGCACTCCATCGCGGGGTAATCCTAGTACAGAAAAGAAAATATGTACAACAGTGACATCGACCTCAACCCGGTCATGCCCCAAAAGAATAATATACAAACAGGCAGTGACGGCAGTCCACATGTCGGACGCTCGCCCCGCGATATCAAATGTACAAATAAAAATAAACTGTACTATCATTGCACGCAAGCTATCCATCACGAAGAATCCACAACAACCATAACCAGATTTATCCACAGAAACAAGTAACCGAATCAAGTGTGTAACCCCGTCTAATTGAGCATATAGCAATTAGACAACGTTACCAACACATCCACGCATGCAAACGAAGCCACGACATTATAATTCCAAAACACAATTAGCGCATATCCCAAATATACTAAGGATCAAAAATCAAGTGCACTAAACATCCAAAAAAAAGTCAAGTTTTGAGCCAATTCGGAGGTCCAATTCAAAACGAAATGCGCCCGAACCTTCGCGGGGAGTTAGAGAACGAAATTAACTTCGAGTCGGGAGGCTTAGAGGGGGTACCCCACCCTCGAGGCCACCATGAGGTGGCCATAGGGTGAGGCAGACCCGAAACTGCCCATGCAGGGGCAGTTTCGGGACCCTACTCCCAAGACCGCCTTGTGGTGGTCTTGGGGAGTAGGCCCAGCTGTTCGGTCCCCCCCGGGGTCTCCTCGGGGTGCCCACATAGCACTTCGTGGCTTCTCGGTTCAAATCGAGAGCCTGCGGGGTGTGCAAACATCTCAAAACTCAAAAATTCGGGACTGTTTTTTCGCCAGAACTAGGGAAACTCTCTGTGTGGGACTCTAAAGACTCGTCAATACGCTGGCAGTGGGTTTAACCACAAGCACGTCAATGGCTCTAGTTGTACGTAACGGCTGCCCAGGTATTGAGCGAAAGGGAGACCGACGAGCGAACTCTTCCTGAAACCCTACTGAGCCTGACAGTGACAATATCCGTACAGTTCGGTCCGTTCGTCTATGAGTATCGCATATCGGGCCAAGGGGGATGGTAAACGTCAGACCCCTAATAGCGGTATAAGTCATGTCGGAGTGTAGCCCAGAACACCCTGAGAAACTACTGGAATACCTACCAGTAAATCTCACTTGCCTTGGCCAAGGACTTTGTGTAATGGCTTCCAAACACAACGCGATTTCAACCCCCAATATCGGGAGAGATGAAACCCCTAACGATCCGCTCACTGCCTCCATGTGGCTAGGGACTGTACCCAACTAAAACAAGTTTGTATGACTCCTTTGAGCCGTGGTAGGGTTGTAATCAAAGCACAGTGGGAACTCATACGAGACAAATGACGATCTCAGGTCGATAGACTAACCTGTACATATGTCACCAGGGAACTGCTATCTGACGATATGTATAATACCAACTAGCATGTTCCCGGCGAGTCCATCCGGTGTACTCATAACCCAATGAGCACCTGTATACTATCTTAGGTGAACCAACTGACACCAATGGCTTGTGAGACCGGCCATCGCCCCTCGTCGGGGTCTCGATCTGTATACACTAGCCTACTCTTGGAGTATCGATGCCCAGTCTCCAAACTCCCATGACTAGGGAGACTTTAAGGTTGTGCTCATAAACTACCCAACTCTCACGTATATGATTGCCATCATATTGCTGGTAGTCAAGCAAGAATCCTATGGGCTCTATCAGCATGTAATAGTGATCTGTAATGTCATCTGAATCATGTACATCATGATAAAGACAAACCAGATAGCATACTATCATCTCGAGTAAGACTATTCTACCGGTATAGGTCCTCCCTCAATCATTGCAATCACGTGCCTGCGATCCAATAATTGACTTGAGGGCACTATAGCCAACAATATATATACATTATCTAATAGACGTTTCTTATGTTTTGCATCTGCGCTAGTCCAGCCCCCAGCTCTGGCGTTAGTTATCTAACCTAACGGTGTAAGATGGGGCCCCGTGGCGAATGCGGATGACATAAGCGTGTGTTGTATTTTCGTCTTTTTCTGCAAAGGTAGGTTAATTGATGGGACTGCATTACATTAATGCAAAGCAAACAAACCAAAGCTGAATCATTGGAACAATTTTAAAACCACTCGGTTTTTTTAAAACAGTTGAACTTTTAAAATGCAGAGCTTAAACCACTCCTTTTAAAATCTATCAGGTTCCTTCGATTATATCAAGTTTACTACGTTCACGATTTCGCCAAAACCATTCGTATCCCTCCGTCATTTCAGTTGGACATTCAGTAGTATTCAAGCTATGTATTTTGACCTTCGCCAAGGCATAGTGATTGGTAGCTGCTGAATATTCATCTGTATTATAGATAGATGTGTTGGTTTGGGACAGTCGTACTGCTATTTTGGCCTTCGTCAAGAATGTGTACGGGTGGGTTCAAATTAACCTAGACAATGACGGGTAGAACTTGACATGTGACTTATGATATGTTGGCCTTCGTAAAGGTCATAAGAGCATGGGGGAAAAATTCACATTGGGAGTTTCTAAAGAAACTGAAACTTGCTAGGTTGCACACCATTTGGAGTGTGATAATTTTGGTAGGATTCCTTAGACTTTATCACATGATGATATTTGGATCCCGATCCTACTGTGAGTATATGCTACTCCTCGGGAGATTTTTTCACTTAACGATCAATGCTATAAACCAAGTAGGTGTCTAGAAAGGCGTTTGAGGGGCTACGCCTCCAGAGAAAAGAGGTTATTTAATTAAGGAACTTCGCGAAAGCATCGTAAAACCTCCCTCGAAGTACCAACACTGGCCTTGCTGAACGGTTAAACAAGAATTGTATGATGAGATTAATCCTGACTAATTCTTCTTTTATGGTTTGAGGAAGGATTCGAGAAACAGTGGGAGCCATCCTGTTTAGATAAACTAAAAACCAATCTAAACTTGCAAGAGAATCATGCTAAAGTGTTTCTTCTCCCTTTCCTAATTGCAGCAACCAAGATGACGGGCCTTAATTTACTATTAGATAAAAATATATTGACAGGGTCAAACTACAAAGATTGGTTCAGGAATGTCAAGATGGCAATCACGTATGACAAATTGGGGTATATCCTCACTACTAAAGCCCCCGCCGTCCCATGTCTAGACTCCAGTGTCGCGGATATTGAGATCCGTAAGACCTGGGAGATTGACTGCGCGAAGGCCAAGTGCCTCGTGCTGGCCTCTATGGACAATGAACATCAGAGGCGACACGAGAATATGGATCTAGAATCCATATTCCTCCATACCAAGGAATTAAATTGAGAGCAATATCGTATCTCAAGATACGAGACCTCGAAGAAGCTATTTCAGGCGAGGTTGGCCGTCAGATCATCTTTAGGGGAACGCGTCCTTAAGATGATCGGCTACATTGAGGATCTCGTGGACCTCAGGACCACGTTAGAGAATGAGCTGTATACAGACTTAATTATGCAGTCCCTCCCTTCCACCTACGCCCAGTTTATCTTGAATTTTAATATTCAAGGTAAAGAAGTTGATCTTCCGGAACTCCTCAACATGTTGAGGAGTGTTGTGGGCATCCTGCAGAAAGCCAGGGAAACACCCGCTCTACTTATTGGTGGAGCTTCCTCTTCTAGATCCAATATGAAAGCCAAAGAAAAGAAGAAGAAGTCCCCCACCAAGCCGAGAGGCGGTGTTAGTAAGGTGGAAGCAAAGAGCAAGACAAGGGTAGCGGGGCCGACAGTAGGAAAGGAAGAATGCTTCTACTGTCATAAGAATGGCCATTGGAAGAAAGATTGCAGGGCTTGGAAGGCCAAGAACCAGGACCCAAAGCAAGTTGTGGCTTCGGCTTCAGGTGTGTTTATAATTGAAAACTGTCTGTCAATCAACTCTACTTCCTGGGTATTGGATACCGGAACAGGATCTCATATCTGTAATTCTTTGCAGGCACTGAGAAACCGTAGGGTTCTGAAGAACGGTGATATGACCCTCAGGGTTGCTAACGGAGCGAGCATGGATGATGTGTCTGTAGAGGAATATTACCTCGGATTGACGAGTATACATATTTTGGTTTTGCGCAACTATTTTTGTGTACCTAGTTTGACTCGTAATATCATTTATGTATCTTTGTTATCCAAAGAAAGTTATGATTTTACATTTGTAAGCGATGTCGTAAACATCCACCTTAATCATGGTCTGATTGGGTCAGGTACTCTAAACAATGGTATATACGTATTAAACCAGCTACAAATTTTCAATGTCCAGAACACACATAAAAGAAAGACTCCAGAAATAAATCATGCTTTCTTATGGCATTGTAGACTAGGTCACATCAACGAAACAAGGTTGACCAAGTTACATAAACAAGGATATTTGGATCCGTTCGAATATCAATCTTATGCAACTTGTCAATCATGTCTCAAAGGAAAGATGACAAAGACTCCGTTCATTGGACGCGGAGTAAGAGTGAGCGATCTCTTGGGACTAATACACAGCGACGTGTATGGTCCAATATCTACACAAGCAAGAAGTGGTTATACCTATTTCATTACTTTTACGGATGATTTCTCTAGCTATGGACATGCCTCCTTGATGAAACACAAATCCGAGGCCTTTGAGAAATTCCGAGAATATAAGAATGAAGTGGAAAAACAAACCGGCAAAAGTACCAAGACACCGAGATCTGATCGAGGTGGTGAATACTTGAGTGCCGAGTTCCTGGATTACCTAAAAGAGAATGGAATTCTCTCTAATCTTACTTCTCCATACACACCACAACACAACGGTGTATCGGAGAGACGGAACCGAACCCTATTAGATATGGTACGTTCCATGATGAATAACGCTGAGTTGCCATGATCATTCTGGGGCTATGCACTAGAATTGGCTGCATATCTTTTGAACAAGGTTCCTACCAAGACTGTACCTACCACACCATATCAGATGTGGAGTGGAAAGAGACCCTATCTTCAGTATCTGAAAATATGGGTGTCACGACCCGAAATTGGCACGTGACGGCCCTAATACTACGCGACCTCTACAGGCGTAACGCAGTAAAAGAAAGCCAAAACCCAGCAATCTAAACCATCAAAAGTAGTAAGAAATAATAACACTTTTAAAAACTTTGAAATCGCAACCCAAATTCTTTAAAAGTCTAACTTTATTTCCTTTAAAATTTTGGCAGCACCTCCTTTGTAAAAACCAGCCCCAAAAATGGGTACAACATAAATATATGTAAAGCATCCTACAACGGGAGCAAAAACACGCCCAAAGACGGAAAACAACCACCACAACAGATATACGACGCCGTAGCGAAGGAATAAAAGACGATAAAAAGAAAACTGTATAAAAGACAACCAAGTCACAAAAAAATACAATATCGTCCTCACACAAGTCTCTAAGTCAAACATGAAAGTAGTAGATGGAGAATACAAGGATACAATGAATATACAATACAACACGAATAACCACAAAACCCACCTAAAGCAAAAGCTGCACACTGTGAGCCGATGAGGTATCCGCAGCAAAAGATGATAGATAGATGAATAGCCTGCCTCGACTACTCTGGGAATACAACCTGCAAAACAACTGTGGCGCACCGGGGGTGAGTTGCCAGCTCGTGAATAGTAAATAATATATGCAGGTAATCGCAAGTATGCACGTACAGCGCGAATCAAACATATGTAGGTTGTTCAGTTGATAAAACTGCACATTTGTTATTACATTTTTCCTACCATTTTCAAATTAAAAAAGGACTTTATTATAATATATCATACATATGAGGGTTTATGTGTAAAAATACTATTTTCCATGTGTTGATATATTATAATTATAATTTGGTAGGAAAATGTATGCAAATAATTTTATTGACCAAATCCTAGTAGAACAAAGTCTACTAAAGATTATTTGAGTTGTTGTGCAAAAGATTTTCAAGTGTGCAGAATTTTTCAAAGACTAGAATCAAGCAAATCAAGTTGTTGAAGAAGACTTACCTAATTAAAGAAGCAAAACTTGGAGACCAAGTCTGGAAGCAATCTCGAAAAGATTTACAAATTCTAAAGGTGCCAAGGATCGCCAAATGTCACATAGAGACAGCTCCTGAAAGATGATGGACGGCCGTGATCATCAAGCCGCGGATCCGCGGCAATAGCCCCATTATGCCGCGGATCCGCCGCGGATATAGTAAGTTGGGAGTTGAGGATTTTTGGGGAAAATCTTTTCTACATTTTACCTAATATGGAAGCAAATGATTCTGGCTTTACACTATAAAAAGGCACCGAGAGCCTCTTGGAAAATTTATCAAGCCGAAGAGATCACGAAGTCCAAGACGGCTCACATATCCAGGCTGATCATCAACTGTTCATCTACCTCCTTCGGAAGAGTTCGAGAAGCAAACCAAGTTTTTGTAATCATTTTCTAAGGAATTAAGTGTAGATTGTTTAAGTTGATTAATAAAGGTAGTTGTTTTATTTAATTCTTTTTCATTTTACATTATGTTTTCCCTCTCTGTCTTTTCATCTTCTTTTCCCAACATGCGCGAGTAATTCTCCGCTTGTTAGGGTTCGTAGGATTAGGGTAGGCTAATGGATGATGAACATCCCTAAGCCCTTTTTAAGTCCTACAAAGTTTATGAACTTTATCAAAAGAATCATTAACATCCTAATCGGGCGCGCTAACAATTCTTTGTTAGTTACGACCGCGATTAGAGATTAAATTAATGATTGTTTTGGTAAAGGCTAGATATGAACGGAGTTCCGTGTCGAGATAAGGGTTAAGAGTGGGATTCCTTTTCCCTCCAAAAACCCTAATCTACACGCATCACCGTCGTTCTAGTTTTAAATCTATTAAAGGATAAAAAGGGTAACTTTTAATTAATCGTCCATAACTACTAAATCCTAACGAACCCTACAATCCCCCCTATTATATTAACTACATCCCTAAAATAATCTAGATCCATATTTTTGCATTAGTGCTTAACGTAGATCTAGAAACCTTTCTACAATATTCTTTATCCCTCCTCTCTTTTTCAACACATCTAAAGTAAGAGTAAAAGATTCAACGTTTCCCTGAGGACGACCCGTACTCATCTCGGTCTAGCTACGCGCGACACCATTATTGATTGCGGTTATTCTACAAAAACACTCTTTCGAATCAATCAAATGGCGCCGTTGCCGGGGATACATGCGTAATTTTTTATTCTTATTATTTGTGTTGAATTCTTAGATGATTCATATCATTATTAAAACAAAACAGCAAATTGCATATTTAACGATTTGTGTGTGAATTTTGCGAGGGAATCTGGAGTCACGGACTTGAGGAAACAGGAGATCTATGGTTCCGAACTTCTCTGGTATCTTTCTTAACTCCTTCTCTCACCTTTCAAATCCAATAAAATCTATTTTCTGCAGGATTCTTTACAAAATAACGCCGCTCAAAAATTTTTTTGCAAAAGTTTTGTGATTGGTTTTGTTTTGCATATTTTAATATGGACTTTAAGGGGAAAAGACCAAATCAAGATTAGGTGGGGATTTCATCACCCTTCCTAAGCCCCACAAATCACAAACCGAGCATCTAGATCAACCCTTCATTAATTTAAAAAATATCTAGACCAGACTCTAAGGACTGTCGCGCTCAATAAGGACAGAGGAAGGTCGTGGGTAATCTATCGCTTATCCGCATTACTTTTGTAGTGTCTAGGCAAGTGTGACTAAGGCTAGTGGTTTTTAATTAGGCCCACTACTGTGGTTCCTTCCCACTTACCTGGCACTTATCTGGTTACAAGGGTAGTACGGAGGCGGTAGAGGATTGATCCTGCGGCTTGTCCTTTGGAAGTCTAGGAGCGGTCTAGAGACTGGACCTAGGTGACATTAGTTCTAGGGTTGCTTGTGCATTTTAGAGTTATTTGTCTTGAGTCCCACTTTTTTCAAAACAAGCCAATTTTAAATCTCACACACACGCTGCCACTTGCACTAAACCCGCTTAGTGCATGCTCGGCTGGACACGGGATCCTAGTGCCCATCTTGTCCGCGTTCCTGCTATCGACTCCGAGGTCGGTGCTTCTTCATCTTCTTTTCCCCCACCACACACCACGACCGAGATGGACGGCACTCCATCAAATTATAACACCACGCTGCCACTGTCCGTAGGTGCGCAGAATCCACCGCGCATCTCTCTCCAAGAGAGATGCTATCCTATTCGTGGTCCCCTTCCTACTTGTCTATCTCTTCCACCACCTAACGGGGATAATTTCGAAATTAAACCCCACTACATCAATCTGCTGTCCAAATTTCACGGGCTTGAATCGGAAGACGCATACGTTTTCATCACCAAATTCGAAAACGTATGCGCAATGATGGGTACTTCACAATTGACTTTAGATGCTATGCGCTTACGTCTTCTCCCATTCACACTGTGCGACTTGGCAGAAAAATGGCTTTACAATACTGCCGCACACTCTATCACTAATTGGGATGAATTCGTCATATCATTTCTTAAGAAGTTTTACCCAAACCATAAGACTACACGTATTAGGAGCGAGATCAACCAGTTCACCCAGCTTCCCAATGAACCATTTTGGAAGTGCTTTGAACGTTTCAAAGATCTGCTTGTCCAATGTCCTCATCATGGAATCAATAGATGGGATTTATGTCGGATTATATATGAGGGCATTAATTCAGCGACAAAGCAGATGCTTGAAACAATGTGTCAATGCAATTTCATGTCTAAAGATGACGGTGAAGCTTGGAAGTATCTGGAAGACCTCGCTGAACACACTTTGCAGTGGGAAAGGGTAAGACCACCTTCATCTAGGGGAGGTGTTCACCAGCTCGATATTTCCATCACAGTGAAAGCCGAAATGGCAGCGATGCAGAAGAAACTCGACGCTATTCAGAGCAGATTCTCATCAGCCTCCCTAAATCAGGTTACGCTTCATAAGACCGTCTGTGGTTGCTGTTCGGATCCTTCACACTTAACGGAAGAATGTCCTATGAATGCATCGTTTCAAGCTAATGCTGCTTTTCAGCAGCGACCTAGAAACATCCCTTATTCTTCCACATACAATCAAGGATGGAGGAATCATCCTAACTTTTCTTGGAATCAAAACCAACAAAGCAATAATCAAAGACCTCCTCCACAGCAACCACAACCACAGAATCAGCCCCCCTTTCAGTCACAGAATTTCCAAAATCCAGCCAACATTTCTACACCACAAGTGGCCGGTACTGACAACTCACTTGCACAAACTTTGGATATGTTCATGAAACAATCCATGCAATTGTCGGCTGAGATGAAGTCTTCTATTGATACCATAACGAAAAACTCCGCCTCCCATGGTGAGAGTATTAAATCATTAGAAAACCAAATCGCACAGTTAAACGCCGCAATGAGTGCGAGAGAAAAAGGGAAACTCCCATCTCAACCCATACCTAATCCTGGCCACTCACAAAGTTATAATGTGAGTGCTGTTACCACGTTGAGATCGGGAAAAGTGCTGAATAACCGAGTGGGTGAGCAATGTGATGATAGTGACACCAATGATACCCCAGCTTCTTCTTCTTCCCCTAATTCGTCTAATCTCCCACCTTCACCCGAGCCTATTCTCTGTTTTCCCCAAGGCTCGAACATTTCGCTGAATCTATCTAAGTCGATTCCCACTCCAATTTTGGGATCGAATCCATCCCCACAGTCTTCTCCACAAACGTTGGACCCAAAACTTATTGATCAAGCACCTTATCCAAACAGGTTAAGGGGCAACAGACCAAGTCCACAAATGGAGAAGATTGTGGAAATTTTTAAGCAAGTTAACATAAACATTCCTCTCCTAGATGCTATTCAACAAGTTCCGTCATATGCGAAAATCCTAAAGGACTTGTGCACTAGGAAGAGAAAGATTCAAGTACCTAAAAAAGTTTTCCTTGCGAGTAATGTGAGCACTGCTTTTACACAACAACTACCCAAGAAACGAAAGGACCCCGGAAATCCTACAATTTCTATTTCCATTGGGGGTAAAAATATCAATCGTGCTCTACTCGATTTAGGTTCTAGTGTTAGATTGCTTCCATATTCTGTTTATGAGCAATTAGGGATCGAAGAGTTAAAACCTGCGCATTGCACTCTTCAGATGGCCTATCGATCTATCACCCAACCAAGGGGTGAGCTAGAGGATGTGTTAATCAAAGTCGGGGAATTCATATTCCCTGTGGACTTTATCGTTATAGATACACAACCTGTGGCAAACCCACGCAATCAAATCCCGGTGATACTCGGTCGACCCTTTTTGGCCACTTCCAACGCAGTAATCAATTGTAGAAACGGCTCTATGACCCTATCCTTTGGAAAGAAGTCAATTGAGCTTAACATTTACAAGTTGGGAAGTGAACCCTCCGAACCCTATGCTCATGTGTGTTCTGTCGAATTAAAGGATGTCGACAGCAGTGAATTTGATCAACCTCATGATACCGACTATTTTCATATGTTGTTGTTTGACCCAACCATGTACTCTTCCACCGAGTTGTTCGGGTCAACATCTAACGCTGATGAGGAACTTTTTATAGAGTCTGACGATCACCCCATTTTTTCTGATGACATAATTCTTCGGGGTATCGATGAAAGCATTAAGGAAATTTTCGCTGATGAACTCGCATTCTTGCAAGACACGGGTGTTGAGATGAATCAACTCCAAGATGAAGAAATTGGACCTCCACCCCTTCTTTTGGACAATCATAATAATGCGAGTGATCCATCATTACAATCACTGTGTCGTCTCTCCAAATTGAGATGCAATTCTTTTCCATTACACCTCTTATCACCTCCCCACTTCTTCTTGTCGAAAGGTGACATGTTCTTCCACCAACCTTGGTGCTTCATCGATAAAATTTTTGAATGGTTGGTGTTGACCTTCGGTCTTTGCAAAGCTTGGCATTGACCAATAACCTCGATCCCCTCGTGTGATTTTAAAAGATTAAAATTGTTTAACTCAAGTTTGGGGGAGGAGTTCACTTGCATTATTTCTTTTCCCCTTTTTCCTCCCAAGTCTACAGGTTTTTGAGCTTAACGGATGACATCAGTGAGGACACTGCTGTAAACAGGTTTGGGGGAGGTTTGTGCTTATTTATGCATCAATTTGCATCATACTTTGTATAAGCACAACATTTTCAAAAATTTCAAAAATTTTCTTTTATAACAAAAGAGTCGAAAGTGAAAAATTACATCCAAAAGATAGGAATAGTTTAAGAAAACCAAGAAAATTAGAAGTTTTCTTAAACGAACTAGTAATAAGTAGTTATGAGCTGTTTTCCCAATGGTTAGTAAGATGAAGGAAGTCACTAATCTGAGGATAAAAATAAGTCTGAAAAATAGTTTCTATTCTGGAAGCCAAACATTTGAATGTTGATACCCTACTATATGCACTTACACACGTCTTGAAACTCGGGATAGTAGAGGATACCTTGAAATGCTCTTGTCTAAAAGCCAAAGTATGACGGAAATGAAAAAATGAAGAAAATATAAAAATGGTGAAAAGAAAAAAATGAACACTGGTTTTGTTATCGCCAAGGCAGCAATAAAAAAATATAGCGAGGGTGCCTCTTCACCTAGTGCCCTAAGGCCAACTGGTCTGGGAGTCACTGCTAAGCCTTAGGTGGTGCAAGACGAGGAAAATATTATCACCTAATCAGCAAGCACATGAGTAATCGGTTGGTTAGTACCTCAAGAAGTATTAACGGTCGCATGAAAATGTGTGAGCAAATCTAAATATTCATCAAATTAAAAAGTACTAAGGTAGATGGACAAGAGTATGATAGCTTGAATTGAATTCTCCGAGTGTAGGGATGTTCTATTCACATACGTAGGGGTATATGATCGATGTTTGGATGAAAGGTAGGAATGAAAAATAAATACGATGTTTTATTGAGGGATGATGTGATTTCTAACATCTTTTCATGACTATTAAGATAGGGCTCATGATAACTGAAAAGCTAGTATAGTTGGAAACTCTTATTTTCAAAGTCTTTCTTTTATGGTTCTTATCTTTATATGTAAATTTCATCATCTCTCTTTTGTTATAGGATTTTGTGGGTGTAATCTGCTGAAAACCCTCAGGAGACAACACTCCTCCTACTAGGGACACCTAGAGCTTTAACGGCTTGTTGCACGTGCTCAGTGCAATCGTGTCTGCCTACGAAAGTGTGCTTAGTTTTCTCCTTTCTTTTTCTCCTCTTGAATAAACTAGTTTGCTCGGGACGATCAAAGATAAGTTTGGGGGTATTTGTTCAGTTGATAAAACTGCAAATTTATTATTACATTTTTCCCACCATTTTCATATTAAAAAAGGACTTTATTATAATATATCATACATATGAGGGTTTATGTGTAAAACTACTATTTTCCATGTGTTGATATATTATAATTATAATTTGGTAGGAAAATGTATGCAAATAATTTTATTGACCAAATCCTAGTAGAACAAAGTCTACTAAAGATTATTTGAGTTGTTGTGCAAAAGATTTCCAAGTGTGCAGAATTTTTCAAAGACTAGAATCAAGAAAATCAAGTTGTTGAAGAAGACTTGCCTAATTAAAGAAGCAAAACTTGGAGACCAAGTCTGGAAGCAATCTCGAAAAGATTTACAAATTCTAAAGGTGCCAAGGATCGCCAAATGTCACATAGAGAAAGCTCCTGAAAGATGATGGACGGCCGTGATCATCAAGCCGCGGATCCGCGGCAATAGCCCTATTATGCCGCGGATCCGCCGCAAATATAGTGAGTTGGGAGTTGAGGATTTTTGGGGAAAATCTTTTCTACATTTTACCTAATATGGAAGCAAATGATTCTGGCTTTACACTATAAAAATGCACCGAGAGCCTCTTGGAAAATCTATCAAGCCCAAGAGATCACGAAGTCCAAGACGGCTCACGCATCCAGGCTGATCATCAACTGTTCATCTACCTCCTTCGGAAGAATTCGAGAAGCAAACCAAGTTTTTGTAATCATTTTCTAAGGAATAAAGTGTAGATTGTTCAAGTTGATTAATAAAGGTAGTTGTTTTATTTAATTCTTTTGCATTTTACATTATGTTTTCCCTCTCTGTCTTTTCATCTTCTTTTCCCAACATGCGCGAGTAATTCTCCGCTTGTTAGGGTTCGTAGGATTAGGGTAGGCTAATGGATGATGAACATCCCTAAGCCCTTTTTAAGTCCTATAAAGTTTATGAACTTTATCAAAAGAATCATTAACATCCTAATCGGGCGCGCTAACAATTCTTTGTTAGTTCCGACCGCGATTAGAGATTAGATTAATGATTGTTTTGGTAAAGGCTAGATATGAACGGAGTTCCGTGTCGAGATAAGGGTTAAGAGTGGGATTCCTTTTCCCTCCAGAAACCCTAATCTACACGCATCACCGTCGTTCTAGTTTTAAATCTATTAAAGGACAAAAAGGGTAACTTTTAATTAATCGTCCATAACTACTAAATCCTAACGAACCTTACAAGCCCCCTATTATATTAACTACATCCCTAAAATAATCTAGATCTATAATTTTGCATTAGTGCTTAACGTAGATCTAGAAACCTTTCTACAATATTCTTTATCCCTCTTCTCTTTTTCAACACATCTAAAGTAAGAGTAAAAGATTCAACGTTTCCCTGAGGACGACCCGTACTCATCTCGGTCTAGCTACGTGCGACACCGTTATTGATTGCGGTTATTCTACAAAAACACTCTTTCGAATCAATCATAGGTTAAAAACAGTAACATGTCATATGAATGCAATAGTCTTGAAAAGTACACTAACGGGCACTACAAATATATGAAGCAATAATATGACAATCGGTATGCAATAATCATGCAATAATGATATCAAAATGTATATATGCAACAGTCATGAAAGGTACGCTAACAGGTACTACTAATACATGAAGCAGTGCATAAACAATAAATGTGGAGTATAGGGTGAAACATGTCATTTCCACGGAATCCAGACATCGTGGTAGGACCAAAGTCCATCAAGACAATCCAAATCCCAAATCCTCAAATCAGCCGCCAAATTGGCTCTCATATCATATATAAGTCTCACAAATCCTGAACGTACAACATCAAGTAAATCTCATATATCCTTAATGTACAATATCAAGAAATCTCAAATGTCCTAAATCCAATATCAAGTGAATATCCTATATCCCAAGTATATTTGCATGAATAAATATGATGATGTATATAAATTGATATGTATACATATATATTAGCGTCCCATTCCACTAATATATATATATATATATATATATGCATATATAACAGCATCCCATTCCACTGTTATAT
Organism: Agapanthus africanus; assembly: GCA_030015575.1. NCBI lineage: Eukaryota > Viridiplantae > Streptophyta > Magnoliopsida > Asparagales > Amaryllidaceae > Agapanthus > Agapanthus africanus. The sequence continues at coordinate 88,785,061 of CM057351.1, read as the reverse complement.
ATACTTACGAGTAAAATATCATGAAAACCAAGTGTCAAGCATCGACACAAAATAGTGATCTATCAGGTGCTGTCACAAAGACTGGCACCCTGATAGGTACGTATCACACGCTATCCGAAAAGCCCGAGTGCCTAGCTCAGACACTCGTCTTTCCACGTATCCATACGTACATGACTCCCGTCGGTATCCCCATGATAACCGCCGAGTCATAGGTAATGTCATCGGATGATATGGTTCCCCTGCCAGGCTCAACGGCATGTTACATCGACCTTCTTACCCCGGGGTACCTCCGGGCCCCACCATGTACCCTCATACGGCCCACGACTCCTCCTCGTATGGGGTATATATATCATAACCGATAAATCTCATGGTGGATGCTGAAATATCATAACAAGAGAAACTGGGTTTTTCAAATAATGTATAATTTCATGAAACTACCACGGTCCTCAAATCCAGAAAACATCATGAAAAATCCATATCTCAATACGAAAATCCATGAACAAAATATACGCAACATAAAACTGTAATGTAAGCATATAAAGGAAAAGCCGCTAATTAACTACAACAAGTTAATATAATATTATGCGGTTCCTAATTTCTCTAATTCTAAATAAAATCAAGTAAAGGTAAACATGTAGCTAGAGCCAGATATATGTGTGTATGTACCTATTGCTAATGGTACAATACCCTATAGGTATCTGGTATCTAGCATGTAAGCATGTCAAGGCATATGTGTAAGCATGTGGGTATACAGGTATGCTATAAGTCAAATGCGTAAAAAAATATGAATCAATGTCTCGATGTCCCTAACCAAACAATATCATTTCTACATGTGGGTTGTGCGTGACATGGCAATTATTGACGGTGTGTGTGGCATACAATCAATGCTCGTGCAACATGAGCCGTCAATAATAGTGCAGTGTCCTAAGGGTACTAGTTCAAGCACAACAATATCTAAGCAATAAAGTGAATGCGCAATTCTAAGTATGAAATAGAATATGCGACAAGTCATGTCATCTCAAGCCCAGACGCATAACGCCATGCAGGCGATTCCCCTGTAGATATTAAATCTACTCACCAACGCTCCCGGCTAAGTGAAGCCAACCACCTGTATTCCCTTCGTCGCAGCGTCCGAAGTCCTCGCCTGCGAACCAAAAAAAATAACACGATAAAACAGTTTATATTAGAAATAAACCTAAAACACGTACACACTACATTAGACCGACGCAACAACACAAAACTTACTCCCAAGTGCCCGTATTGTGGCTAACGAGCGTAGCGCCACGACGAAACCAACCCAAGATCAAAACCACACAAAGTGCACGATCCTTGTCGTATAACGTATCGCGCTTAGACGTAACACAAGAAACTACATAGGTGATCCCAGATTTCGTATACAGAGAAAACTCAACAAACAAACAGAACCAAACACACCTAAACCAAAGCATAGAGCTACCCTCAAAAACCCACACCCTAACTCCTCCCCAAAACCGACGTCGCCGGAATTTGCCTCCTAGTCGTCGGCCGAGGTCCGAGCAGGTGGGTTCATGCTCTAGGTGAAGGCTCAGGGTCCTAGGTACTACACAACTACTTTGTTTGGTATTCTAGTAAACTCACTAGGTCACAGCAGATCACAGATATCACATATAGACACTAAAAATACAATATTTGCACGAAACGACACCAAACGCTATCTAAACTGAAACTAACGAGTTAAGCTACACAATAAACACCTAAACAACAGAAAGAGAACATTACCTACACAAAAGAACTCAAAGATCCAAGCTTTGCATGCTCCTAGGCATCCAAGAGGCAAAAACCAAGAAAAGATGTGATTTTTGAAGAAATTGTGAAGTTTTGTGATGGTTTTTATGAAGAACTTGAGAGAGTTCAGTTGAGTTGAGAGAGGAAATGAAAATGAGGTATGAAATGAGTGTGAGGGAGAGAGTGAGAGAGAGTATGAAGAGAAGAGAGAGAGGTGTGCTTAAGGGTGAGGTAAGTGCGCCAATGCAATTAATGGACCATTAATGCTTTCACACAAACCTCATCCCTCTCCAAATCAAATATCTTCTCTATTCTCACAAAATATCAAGGTTTAGGATTAAGGATTGGATTAACAAGGATTAGGTAAAGTGTCATGGTTGCTAAGAACAAAATTAGCACAAACAACTCCTCACATTAACGTGCACACGTGCGTGCATGTCCATAACAAATAAAAATAATTTATTAATTAAATGTTAAAAAATGTGAGAAACCCGAATTGGTAAACTTTTTACAGTAAACCCGCATTAACGTCTAAACGAACGCTAACCGAAATATAAGGCGTTACAATGGGGATGTCCAGCTTTTGTTAAAAAGTGACATGCGGATAAACTCGAGGCACGCTCAGTACTGTGTAAGTTTGTGGGATACCCAAAAAAACTCAAGGGGGTATCTTTTCTATTACGCAGAGGAACAAACTGTTTTTGTTTCTCGTCATGCCCACTTTTTAGAACATCATTTTTTAGAAAAAAGAACTAGTGGGAGCGCAATAGAACTGGAAGAAATTCCAGAACCACAAGCTATTACTGAAAGCTTGGTAGAGCCAGAAGTTTCGAAAGAATAGGACATTCCTGCGCCACTCCGCAGGAGTAGTAGGCTGTCTCATCCGCCTGAGAGATACTGCGGTTTTCTCGTAGATGGGGATAGAGAGGATTGCATCATTGATAATGATGGTTTTACCCCTTCTGGAGCAATGTCCAAAGTCCATACTTTGTTGGTGTACATGGACTCCATCTCGGTCCGCATTGCATCCAGCCATTTTACCGAGTCTGTACTCTGAATGGCTTGCTGGAAATGGATCTTCAGAATGAAGATTGGTGTAAATGGACAGGTTGAAACCTATAAGGCTGGACTTGTTGCAAAAGGATTTCGTCAAAGACCTGGTTTGAATTATGATGAAACCTTTTCTCCAGTGGCTATGCTCAAATCCATTCGGATCCTTCTTGCCATTGCTGCCTTCCACGATTATGAGATTTGGCAGATGGACGTAAAGACCGCTTTTCTAAATGGAAATTTGGAAGAGTGCATCTATATGGACCAGCCAGAGGGTTTCATTCAGAGTGGGAGCAGCGGGAAAGTATGCAAGTTTCTTAAGTCCATCTATAGACTAAAGCAGGCATCGCGGAGTTAGAACATCTGTTTTGATGAGACGGTCAAAGAATTTGACTTTATCAAAAATCCAGATGAGCCATGCATTTATAGTAAGATTGTAGCACGAACTGTTGTATTCCTCGTCTTGTACGTGGATGACATTCTCTTGATAGGAAATGACATTCCTATGCAACAATCTGTCAAAGGGTTCTTGTCACAAAGGTTCTCCATGAAAGACCTGGGTGATGCCTCTTACATTCTGGTGATCCAGATCTATCGTGATAGATCTAAAAGGATGTTGGGACTTTCACAGTCCAGGTACATCGACACCATACTGAAAAGATTCATTATGGAAGATTCAAAGAGCGGTAATTTACCGGCTTGTCACAGAATCGCCCTCTCCAAAGAGATATCTCCCAAGACGATTTGGAAAGGGATCGCATGTCTATTATACCCTACGCTTCTGCGGTAGGCTCTATAATATACGCGATGTTGTGTACCAGACCAGATGTAGCTTATGCACTAAGCGTGGTAAGCCGGTATCAGTCAAACCCTGGGAAGAAGCACTGGATAGAAGTAAAGAACATTCTCAAGTACCTGAGAAGGACTAAGAATGTTCTTGGTGTACAGCGGAAAGGACCTCCAGATCGAGGCCTTTGCTGACTCCAGTTTTCAGAGTGACAAGGATGACTCAAAGTACATGTCGGGTTATATCTTTACCCTTAATGGAGGGGCGGTCTGTTGGAAGAGTTCCAAACAGGACACCGTTGCTGACTCGACGATGGAAGCGGAGTTATCACATCTTGTGATGCCGCAAAAGAAGCAGTATGGATTAGGAAGTTCTTAACAGAACTTCAGGTGGTTCCGTCCATTGTTGATCCAATACCTCTGTATTGTGACAATAACGGGGCTATAGCTTTAGCAAAGGAACCCAGGTCCTATCAGAAGTCCAGACACATCTTGAGGCGGTATCACCTGATCAGGAAGATCGTGGATTGCCGGGAGATCGAAGTACGGAGAGTTGCTACTGAGGACAATACTGCAGATCCATTCACAAAGGCCATCTCTCAGACGCGGTTCGAGAGGCTATTCGAGATGATAGGTCTGCGATATGCCAGCACATGGCCTTAGTGCAAGTGAGAGATTGTTAGTGTAATATGCTCTAGAGGCCATTATTGTACGGTACTAGTTTGTATATTACATTTTGGAAGCTTGGAATATATACACGGATTTATGATAGTCTTGCTTGATATAGTTGTATGCTACTTGGTTTGTATCTATCTTAATATGTGTATATGCTTCTTTTAACGTATCTCTAATACATATTGATAGAGCCGTAAGGATCTTTGCTTGACTACCAGCGTTGTGATGGCAGTCACACTAGTGGGGGCTGGGTAGTCTACAAGCACATCCTTACACAGGTCCCTAGTCACAGAATTATCGAGACAGAGCATCGATACTCCAGAGTAGACTAGTGTATATGCTTCTCATCCCAGGAGGGGAGATGGTCTGTCCCATAGCCATCAGTACATCGTACTGGAGATAGTAAGCAGATGCTCATTGGGTTATGAGTTACACTGAACAGACTTGTGGGGAACCGCTGGTTGGTAATATACCTATCGTCAGGTAGCAGTTCCCAGGTGACATGAGTATAGCTTAGTCCGTCAACTTGACACTGCTACTTCGCCTCAAGTGTGATCCCATTGTTCTTAGATTACTACCCTACCACGGCTCTGTTGAGTCGTGCAAATAGGTAATAGTTGGGTGCAGTCATGAAGCACTTAGATGCAGTGGTGGTTAGATAGGATTCGTCTCTCCCGGTATTGGGGGTTGATGTCGCGCTGTGTTCGGAAAGCCATTACACAAAGTCCCTGGCCAAGGCAAGCGAGATTTTCTGGTAGGGATTCCAGTAGTTTCTAAGGGTGTTTTTGGCCGCACTCCGACATGAATTATTGCACTATTAGGGGTCTGACGCTTGCTGCCCCCTAGGACCGATATGCGACACTCTTAGACGAACAGACCGGTCTGTACGGAGATTGCCACAGACAGGCTCAGTAGGGGTACGGATGAGTTTGCTCGTCGACCTTCTTATCGATAGATACCTGGGTAGCCGTTACGTGCAGCTAGTACCGCAGACGCGCTTGTGGTTAAACCCACTGCCAGCGTACTGTCGATTCTTTAGAGTCCCACACAGAGGGTTTCCCAGCTTCGGGCGAAAAGTGTAGAGGTCGTATGGTTTTACGACAGGGTTGGATCACATACGTGTACTTGTGCGCATATGATGTTCGGACGGACAATACTAGTAGGCTTTGGTTTAAGCCGGATCCTAGTATTTGATTATTGGATTAGTTTCTGTAGGGTTACTAGGTACTCTAAAAAGGTTCTACAAGGCATCAACCATGCCCGATTAAAATTTTAGCCGTGCTGAATAACTCTAAACAAGATCTTTGCTAGATAATTAGGGTAACACATACTAGTAAATAACAATTATCACTAAGTGAATACGAAATACAACCTTTGTAGATCGGTCCTTCACTTCTAAAGCTCCTTGTTGTAGTCTCTTCTCTGCGATCGTCGAACTCCCGGACTCTCGGACGGCTCCATGAGAAGATTGCAACGGTATTGCTTGAAGTCTTCGAGGCCGAAGATGATCTACGTCGAGGGAATACGAACTCAAGCTTCTACTTCACTAACTAGAGAATTAGTGAAGCAAACACCCTAAACTAAAGTGCTAGTCTAGTAGAGGATGATGAAATAGGAAATGGGTACACTTTAGAATTTCTTTTCTCCCTATATATCTCTCTCTTTATCAAACCCAAGAAAGAAATTGAAGGAGGAAGAAGATGAGCTCAAAATAAGAATGAAAACTAATCAAGAGAGAGTGAGCTAACCATGGGTGAGTGGGTATCATATACTAACTCATGTAAAGATATAACCATGGCTAATTATAGTGGTTAGGTTTATAAAAAATCCTAAGTAAAACAAAACTAGTGGACTTTGGTCAATGCACTCACAAGCTTCATGAAGCTTCATGCATTTGAACAATTATCCACTAATTTTGTATTTACTTTGTATATTAAAACCCCACCAATATAATTATAATGGTGTATGTCTCATACACCCATGTAGTGTGTATCAACAACCATGATACAAAATAAACACAAATAAATATATATCACATATATATTAAGTTGTGCACAAGTGAGAAAAACAAATGCTTAATGAACCAATGTTAGTTAATGTAAATTAGTATATCTCATATACAATTATACACTAAATTATTAAATCAACACTTGACTTAATAATCCGGTTATATCACATATAACCGACTAACATTCAATGTATCGACTTATCGAATCAACCCTTGATTCGATAACCTGGTTATATCGCATATAACCGATCGATACAAACATCGTGAGAATTGAATACGGTATCACATACTTGCATTATTCTCGGTTCCGCACATATCACATATGCGCTCCTATTTCGTTTTGCTTGAGCCAGTATAACCTCTATGTAGGACTTTAAAGACTCGTCAATACGCCGGCAGTAGGTGATGATCATATCAAGCACCCACAAGCCGTCAGCGGTACTAGCTGGACGTAACGGCTACCTAGGTATTGACCGATCAGAAGATCAGCAAGCAAGCCCGCTCCAACTCCTGCAAAAAGCCTGACAGTGACACTACCATACAGTCCGGTCTCCTCGTCTGATATGTCGCATATCAAGTCTAGGGGTGGTAAACGTCAGACCCTAATAACCGATAAGTCATACCGATATGAGGCTCATAACAGGTCGAGAAACTACTGGTAACACTTACCAGTAAATCTCTAAACCAGCCCTGGACAGGGACTTCCCTGTTATGGCCAATCCAGCATAGCGCAACATCAACCCCCAATACCGGGAGAGACGAAACCCCTCCTATCGCTCATTGCCTCCATGTGACTCAGGACTGTACCCAAAAACCACCGTTTTGCATGCCCTCTTAGACATGGTAAGTTGGAAATCAAAGCACAGTAGGAATCACACAAGACTCTATGACGATCTCGGGTCTACAGACTAACATGTACCAATGTCACCAAAGAACTGCAATCTGACGTAAGGTATAATACCATCTGGGAGTTCTCGGCGAGTCCGTCCAGTGTACCCAGTCTCCACTGAGCACTCATATATCATCTCTGATGTCAAACACCAATGAATATGTGATCATCCATCGCCCATCTGTATGGGTCGAGAAGGTATACGCTAGTCTACTCTGGTATATCGATGCCCCGTCTCGATACACCCACGACTAGGGACCTTGAAGGATGTACTTATGGACTACCATGTCCCCACTAGTATGATCCGCATCATAGTCCAGGTAGTCAAGTACACATCCTAAGGGCTTTACCAACATGTAACAGAGAGACAATCAGTATACACGTTAAGGTAAAGAGTAACCAGATAGCATACTATCATGTCGAGCAAGAAAGTCCTCCCTATATATGTCCAAGGATCCACTACAATATACATCTCATGTATAGTAATGGCCTCTAGGGCATACATATAACTAACAATCTCCCACTTGCCCTAGGGCCATCTGATAACAGTGGTTGTAGTATCTCATACTCAACCATCCCATAATAGTCTCTCTCTAGGAAAAAGCCTTTGTGAGTGGATCCGCCGTGTTGTCCTCTGAGTCTACTCTCCTGACCTCGATCCCCTGGAGATCAACCATCTCCATGATCAGGTGATACTGCCTTAGAATATGTCTGGATCACTGATGGGATGGGCGTTCGTAGGCATAAGCCACAACTCCATTGTCACACAATGGCAGGAACGAAGTTCATCTCACGAACTAATATACACCCAGAGTTCCTCTTTGGTAGCATCTTTGGTAGCGATGTATCTAGCCTTTATCGTCTAGTATGCCACGGTATCTGTCTTGGAACTCTTCCAACATACCGTCCCTCTACTGAGAGTAAAGACTGTTAGTGTATATGCCCTAGAGGCCATTACTGTATAATACTGGATTGTATATTACTTGATGGAAGCTTGGGATATTCACCTTGTATTGACATTTTTGCTCAAAATGGTAGTATGCTACTTGGTTTGTTTCTGCTTTAATGTGTGCATGTGTTTCTTTTAGCATATTGCCTTTACACATTAGTGGAGCCCTTAGGATATTTGCTTGATTACCAGCGTTGTGATGGCAGTCACACTCGTGGGGGCTGGGTAATCTATAAGCATATCCTTATGCAGGTGCCTAGTCGCAGGACTATCGAGACAGGGCATCGATACTCCGGAGTAGACTAGCGTATGCGCTTCTCATCCCAGCTTGGGAGACGGCCTGTCCCATAGCCGTTAGTACGTCGTACTTGGGATAGTATGCAGGTGCTCGTTAGGTTACGAGTACACTGGACAGGACTCGTCGGGAACTGTTGGTTGGTATTATACCTATCGTTAGTTATCAGTTCCCAGGTGACATGAGTACAGCTTAGTCCGTTGACTTGACACTGTCACTTCGCCTCGAGTGTGTTCCCACTGTACTTTGATTACTTCCCTACCACGGCTCAAAGGAGTCATGCAAACAGGTAGTTTTTGGGCGCAGTCCCGAAGCACTTGGAGGCAGTGACGGTTAGACAGGATTCGTCTCTCCCGGTATTGGGGGTTGATATCGCGCTGTGTCTAGGAGAGCCATTACACAAAGTCCCTGGCCAGGGCAAGCGAGATAGACTGGTAGGTTTCCAGTGTTATCTCAGGTGTTCTGGGCTACACTCCGGCACGACTTGTACCGCTAATAGGGGACTGACGTTTACCACCCCCCTAGGCCCGCCATGTGATGTTCTTAGACGAACAGACCGGACTGTACGGAGACTGTCACATTCATGCTCAGTAGGAGTTCAGATGGGGTTTACCTCGTCAGTCTTCTTATCGGCATCTACCTGGGGACCGTTACGTACAGCTAGTGCCGCTTGCGGTCTATGGTTAAACCCACTGCCAGCGCGGTGTCGAGTCTTTAGAGTCCCACACAGAGGGTTATTCGCCTTTAGGCAAAATGAGTAGAGGTCGCATGGTATTGCGACGGGGTTCGTTCACATCCGCGCACTTGTGCACGTTTGGTGTCCGGACAGCTTATACTAGCGGGCTTTGGTTTAAGCCGGATCCCAGTATATGATTTGGGTTTGGTTTTATCTCATTGTATTCGTATTCCTCGGAATACAGATACGGGTGTGTATGCACAGTTGACTGAGACAAAGGCAGAGGACTTTGATTAGGGTTGATGACCATTGTCATTTTCTTAACCCTAATGTTTATGTGTGAATTATGATTTATTGATATTAGTTAATTATAATTGTGCATGTTTAGGGTTGTTGACCATTTGACTATACTTGACTTGTTGACCTTGGTTGACAAGTTGACCATCATCATTCCATATGAAAGATGCTCTTTGATCCTTGCAAAAGCATTTAATGTGAAATGATAATGGTCATTTCTTGATTAACCATGACAATTATCTTTTGCTAATTATCTAATTTCTATAATTCACATATATGTGAGAAGGTTGAGATATTCTTCTCACTTTTTTTCATTTCCATTCTCTCTCCTCCTCTTCCTCTCTCTCTAGCTATCCCCTCTCATGTGTTGAGAACCATTTGAGCTTGAGATAATCCCTCCAAAAACACTCTCTACTCTTTCTAAGGTCCTAGGTCTAGCACACCAAGCACCTTAGTTACTTCTTGTTTGAGGTTGGAGCCAAAGTTTGAGGCCCTCGGGTGGATCTTTCTTCGGCAAAAGAAGCCGACAAGGAGAACCCTTTCTTCCACTCCAAGGAGCAAGAAGAGAAGGACTTGAAGACCTAGGTATAACCCACTTACCGAGTAGCTAACTCTCTTTAGCTTTGTTAGTTGGTTTTGTTTAGCAAAGATCCCTCCTTTACATAGTCCATGTTGCCTAGAGTTGTAAAAATCGGATTTTTCATAACGTTTCCGCCTCCCCGCAAGCACCGGGGTGGGCAACGTGGACTTACAAAGACAATTCCTGTGACTGACTTTCAGTCATCCTTATCACTCTGGAACCTTTCCAGTGATTCTCCCCAGGATCGATTGATACCATCTCATTACAACTAGTGCGAATCCTAACATCCAATTAGATCTATCTCAAAGATCCAAAACCCAGGATTTAGTAGGTATCACTTTGATCCTATGTGGAGAATCATTGTGATAAGCGGAGATTGACCGAGCGTAGCATAGGAAACTCCTTCCCTATCAAGAGTATGTTATCCACGTACTCTACGAGGATCTCCACCATACTCTCTACTACCTTTTTTGTATATACAAGGTTCATATACCGTTTTGATGATGTCAAACTCTTTGACTAACACATCAAAACAGACGTTCCAACTCCGCGATGCCTACTTTATCACATAAAACATCTTGCACACGTTTCCGCTGCTCCCACTGTCTACGAAGCCCTCTGACTGTATACTTATAGACTCTCTCTTCTAAAACATCATTTAGGAAAACAGTCATGACACCCAACCGCCAGATATCGTAGTCATGGTATGTAGCCGTGGCAAGCAGGATCTGGATGGACTTAAGCATAGCTACTTAGAAAAGGTTTCAACATAATCCATACCTGGTCAATGATGCAAACCTTTAACAAGTCTAGCTTTGAAAGTCTCAACTTTTCTATGTACACCAAGTAATCTTCTCAAGATATACTTGCTCCTGATGGGGATTTAACCCTTCAGATAAGGCAACCAAAGTCCATACTTTGTTGGTGTATAAGGATTCCATCTCAGATCGTTAAGCATCCAGCCATTCTTACAGAGTCCCTCTCCTAATGGCCAGCTCGAAACTAGTTGGGTCATCATCTCATGATGCATTCCTCGCTCCCACTGTCATAGAGAAACCGAAGTATCTCTCAGGTGGGTGAGGAACCCTACTAGATCGGCAGAGAGGCTGAGGTTCGTCGGAAACCATTGAATCCTTTTGTTCTACGAAATCATCAGCTGCAGTTTGTATAGCTGGAACTCTTTCCAGTTCTACCATATGACCATTAATTTCTTCACAAGTAAATCCTTTTCACAAAGGTGGCATGTTGAGAAACAAAACATCTTTTGTTCTTCGGTTAGGTAGAAGATATTCCCTTGCGAATGCTTGGGATATCCAACAAATTTCTACAGAACTGACTTTGCCTCGAGCTTGTCCGGATTGTGCTTTTAGACATAGGCTGGACAACCCCAAATCTTAACAAACTTAAGATATAGGCTCTTCCCTTTCCATATCTCATATGAAGTGGTAGGCAACTGATTTGATCGGAACCCAATTCAATAGGTATGCAACTTCACAAGTGCATAACTCCCTATAAGGAAATAGGAAACTCAGTAGTACCCATCATAGAGCGCACCATATCAAATAGGGTGTGGTTGCTCCGCCCCGATACACCGACGTGCTGTGGTGTATACTTAGGAGTAATGCTGAGAGAGAATCTCATTCTCCTTTGATATAATCCATGAATTCTGTGCTCAAGTATTCTCCTCCCTGATCACATCAGAGGACATAATACTTATACCCATTTTGGTTCTCTACTTCTAACTTATATTCTGTTAATATCTCAAAAGGTTTGGACTTGTGTTTCAACATGAACATATGTCTGAATCTTGAGAGATCATCAGAGAATGTAATGAAGTACAAAGAACCGGTCTTGGCATGTATAGACAGGGGACCTTCATACATCAGCATGTATAAATCCCAAGAGTTCACTAACTCTTTCTCTGTTTCCAATAAACAGAGCTATGGTCATCATATCTCTGTGACATGACCGACAAGTTTCAGAAGATGTAAATTCAAACTAATTTAAATATGCATCTATATGTAACTTCAGCTAGTCGGGTCGCATTGATATGGCCTTGTCTACAATACCTCAAGAAGGATTCGTTCATTTCTGAACTCTTCCTTTTATGTGTGTTCTGTATACTAAGAACTGTAGTTTGATTTAGAACGTCAATGCTTTTAGATAACGTGCCTGAACCGATCAACTCTTGATATAGGAAATGTTCGAAACATTATCCAACAATACAAAATTATATCCTTCTTTACTAATAAAGAGACTGATATGATGTTGTATATCAGGTTCGGTATCTAATAACATTCGTTCAGAATCAATGTAATCTGATAATACAGAGTGATAACTACCAACAGACTTGGCTGCAACACTTGCACCGTTTCTATCTCATGAAACTTATCACCTGTTCTCAGTTCTCTACCTATCTGTAGCCCATGTAACAAATTACATATGTGGGATCCTGATCCGGTATCTCATACCCAGGACGTAAAGGATACTGAGAAACAGTTCTCTGTAATGAACACACCCGAAGATGATGCATCAACATGCACTTTCTTCGTTTGGGCAGCACGGGAATTCTGGTAATCCCATATTTCCTGCTCTGTCTTATAACAGTTATAAGTTGGAGCGGGACCAACGTTCCCCAGCTCTGTATAACAAGCGGGTTCGGTCAATACATCCATATTATTATCTTGATTAAGGCATGATATGGTCGCTACTTGGAGAGAGAGAGAGAAGAAAACACTCTGCGTGCGCTCTTGCAAGATCAGATTGGTTATTATATTATCTAATCAGGATGGCTCCCACTGTTTTTATCAAGTCTTCCTTCAAACCCTAAAAGGAAAGACAAGCCGGGATTAATTACACCCTACAACTTCGTCAATCTTTCACCCAGGCCAGTGTCGGTACTTTGAGGGAGGTTCCCCGTGCTTTCGCACGGACCTAATTAAAGTAAACCTCGTTTTCCCAGAGTCGTAACCCCGTTGACACCTTTCTAGACACCTACTTGATCAGCTAATTGTAATGTGTAAAACTCTCCCAGGAGTAACACTTACTCGCAGCGGGTATCGGGATCCAACTATCTCACAGAAGGTATGCAATCTCATTGCACATTTCAACACTTGAAATTCTCGATAATATTTTGCCCCTAGCGTCCCATGACCTTGACGCAGGCCAACAAACCATAGTGCGCTAGTCAAGTTCAACCCGTCATTTCTTGATTGAATTAAACCCACCCGCACGACCCTTGACGCAGGCCAACAAAGTCGCACGACTACCCTAATCCAATCTGCATCACATGCATAAGCAGATAAATACTAGTTAGCTACCGCACACAACGTCTTGACGCAGGCCAACAAACGTAGCACGAATACTAAGTAGGACTTATCTGAAATGACGGAGGGCTACGACAGGATTTTCAGAAAACCTATTGCGTAATGAACTTGATATCGTTGTAGAATCAAATGATTTTAAAATGGAGTGTTTTTTAGGCTTTTGCTAGTTTCGCTAAAGAGGTCACTCCCGGTGAAGGGATTTCGGCTCTTTCCTCGTCGAATGAGATGTAGGATATATCATATATATCACTATGAAAAGCAAGAACTAGAAAAGCAATCAAAAGACAAAACCGCGGGGTGTAGCATCTGCCAGTTATTGCTAAAGGGGTCACTTCCGGTGAAGGGATCTCGGCCCTTTCCTTATCGAATAAGGTGCAGGATGTTCTACAAGGAACACCGCGATGCAAAGCAAGAACTGTAGCTACCTGTTTTAGAAAATTAGATTCCAGAACATCTTTTAGGTTTCTTTTCTTTCATTAATCACATTAATGAAGTCCCATCATTTAAGTCACCTAAACATCACAGATAAATACGACGTACACTTATGCCATCCACATTCGCCTCGATGTCCCCTCGTGCACCATTAGGTTAGGTAACTAACGGCAGAGCGGGGCAGGGCTAGCACGAGTGTAAAACATAAGTAACGTCTATATAATATATCATATATACTATATACAGTATTTATCACAACATATCAAATGATCACATCACAGATATCGCAGCAGAAGAAACATATGAAACATTGGATATACTAGGACGTCCGTGTTTTATTTTGAGCCTCTAAAAAACACGGATTCCACGGTCGCGATGAATAGCCAAACCCACACCCCTAGAACCCTACGAGAGCGGCAAGCAACCCTACCAATTCTAGAGTTAGGAGACCCGGACTCGGCTCCTCGAGTTGGTCTCCCACTGGACTCTAGAACCCGGTTACTTGTGCTCTCCTCCTTGGGTCTATCCTAGTGTGGAAAAGTAAATAATATACAAATGGTGACAGCAAGCTCATCCCGGAAGTGCCCTAATAAAAGAATATTACATGCAATGAATTTTTCATGAATGAAAATAAAATCCCTCATCTCACATAAAAACCCGGCTATTCAAAACGCGACAATCCAATATAACATATCCAGCAACACATAACATCACATGTCATCAACGTAAGTAAATATGCACATCCTAATTGTCGTTGACATATAGCAACGAAACCGGCGATAACACATATTACACTTACGGTCGCAGAAAAGAAAATGTAAAACTACAACAGTTGGAATCCGCAACCTCCTTAGACATCGCATGCCTAACAATTATAAACCCCGCATTTTAGTCTCTATATCGAAAACACTTTTCAATATCTAGTCGGGCAATTCAACAAGATTCCCGATATGTGATCGAATGCTCGTCGCAAACTTTAGTAGACGGCCGCACCCCCGGATGCCGTCGACGAAGTGCACTAAGGCGGAACACCGCTGCCGCGAGCACCCAAATGGATGCTTTTGGCGACAGGGTTCTCCTACAGTCACTTGGTCGGGGCTTTGGGGCGTGGCTCTCTATTAAGTTTACCCGGCGAGTATCCGCGTACGCTACGTGATTGCAACGGACTTTTGATCGTATCAAAATCTCGTGGCAACCGATCATTTGAGACTAAACTGCTATGTTTATAACATTCAAATTAGTTATCTCATAACAACTTGTGGATTCCAAATATTGTATCACATTCCAGATAAATAGACAATGTTAGACTTTCCGATCGAATAATCAAACACCCAAGTTTTCCCAAATAGTTCTCAACACTTGAGGTTAGTTTAAAAACATTCGTGACATGCCACAGTACCAATGGTCCAGTCGTAGAAGGGTCAAGCCAACGCCTCACATGTGGCATGCCGTACTGCCCCAAACCTTAAGGTTCAAAAGGCAGTTCAAGACGGTCACATAATCGAGTTAAGGTTTTTTTTCTTCTAGAGGGTCCATCGCATTACTTGCATGACTTAGAACGTTCTTAAACTACGGAAAAATCCAACACTTGGAAATTTTCCGGCAGGGGAAAAAGTGAGTTATTGATATCCGTTCGAACTTTTTAACACTTTCAACGAATAAAAAATGATCCCCAGAACACTCAACACTTGAGTCAGATAAAAAATACACAGAAAATAGCAATAACAGATACGGGCAGTACTGTGCAAAACCCAAAGCAAAGTCTCACTGTACGGCCGCGGATCCGCTGCACAAGAAAGGTATTTCCGCGGTTCCGCGGCGGTCCATACGACTTGCTTTGTCGTTTTTCACAGTTATGCTTAGAAAACCCTGCTGAATTTTTTAGGTATTTTTAATACAGAAAAATCACAGTTTTGAAAAATTTTCCAGATAGGGGTTCAATATTGTCGTATCGGGATTCGATCGGAGTTTTAACTTCGTAAACACGTCGCCTAATGCTCTATCTAGGCTCTGATACCACTGTAGGGTTACTAGGCACTCTAAGAAGGTTCTACAAGACATCAACCATGCCCGATTAAAATTTTAGCCGTGCCGAATAAATCTAAACAAGATCTTTGCTAGATAATTAGGGTAACACATGCTAGTAAATAACAATTATCATTAAGTGAATACGAAATACAACATTTGCAGATCGGTCCTTCACTTCTAAAGCTCCTTGTTGTAGTCCCTTCGCTGCGATCGTCGAACTCCCGGACTCTCGGACGGCTCCATGAGAAGATTGCAACGGTATTGCTTGAAGTCTTCGAGGCCGAAGATGATCTACGTCGAGGGAATACGAACTCAAGCTTCTACTTCACTAACTAGAGAATTAGTGAAGCAAACACCCTAAACTAAAGTGCTAGTCTAGTATAGGATGATGAAATAGGAAATGGGTACACTTTAGAATTTCTTTTCTCGCTATATATTTCTCTCTTTATCAAACCCAAGAAAGAAATTGAAGGAGGAAGAAGATGAGCTCAAAATGAGAATGAAAACTAATCAAGAGAGAGTGAGCTAACCATGGGTGAGTGGGTATCATATACTAACTCATGTAGAGACATAACCATGGCTAACTATAGTGGTTAGCTTTATAAAAATCCTAAGTAAAACAAAACTAGTGGACTTTGGTCAATGCACTCAAAAGCTTCATGAAGCTTCATGCATTTGAACAATTATCCACTAATTTTGTATTTACTTTGTATATTAAAACCCCACCAATATAATTATAATGGTGTATATCTCATACACCCATGTAGTGTGTATCAACAACCATGATACAAAATGAACACAAATAAATATATATCACATATATATTAAGTTGTGCACAAGTGAGAAAAACAAATGCTTAAGTGAACCAATGTTAGTTAATGTAAATTAGTATATCTCATATACAATTATACACTAAATTGTTAAATCAACACTTGACTTAATAATCCGGTTATATCACATATAACCGACTAACATTCAATGTATCGACTTATCGAATCAACCCTAGATTCGATAACCTGGTTATATCGCATATAACCGATCGATACAAACATCGCGAGAATTGAATACGGTATCACATACTCGCATTATTCTCGGTCCCGCACATATCACATATGCGCTCCTATTTCGTTTTGCTTGAGCCAGTATAACCTCTATGTAGGACTCTAAAGACTCGTCAATACGCCGGCAGTAGGTGATGGTCATATCAAGCACCCAGAAGCCGTCAGCGGTACTAGCTGGACGTAACGGCTACCCGGGTATTGAGCGATCAGAAGATCAGCAAGCAAGCCCGCTCCAACTCCTGCAAAAAGCCTGACAGTGACACTACCGTACAGTCCGGTCTCCTCGTCTGATATGTTGCATATCAAGTCTAGGGGTGGTAAACGTCAGACCCCAATAACCGAAAAGTCATGCCGATATGAAGCTCATAACGGGTCGAGAAACTACTGGTAACACTTACCAGTAAATCTCTAAACCATCCCTGGCCAGGAACTTCCCTGTTATGGACAATCGAACATAGCGCAACATCAACCCCCAATACCGGGAGAGACGAAACCCCTCCTATCGCTCATTGCCTCCATGTGACTCGGGACTGTACCCAAAAACCACCGTTTTTCACGCCCTCTTGGACGTGGTAAGGTGGAAATCAAAGCACAGTGGGAATCACACAAGACTCTATGACGATCTCGGGTCTACAGACTAACCTGTACCAGTGTCACCAGAGAACTGCCATCTGACGTAAGGTATAATACCATCTGGGAGTTCTCGGCGAGTCCGTCCAGTGTACCCAGTCTCCACTGAGCACCCGTATATCATCTCTGATATCAAACACCAATGGATATGGGATCATCCATCGCCCATCTGTATGGATCGAGAAGGTATACGCTAGTCTACTCTGGTATATCGATGCCCCGTCTCGATACACCCACGACTAGGGACCTTGAAGGATGTACTTATGGACTACCATGTCCCTACTAGTATGATCCGCTTCATAGTCCAGGTAGTCAAGTACACATCCTAAGGGATTTACCAACATGTAACAGAGAGACAATCAGTGTACACGTTAAGGTAAAGAGTAACCAGATAGCATACTATCATGTCGAGCAAGAAAGTCCTCCCTATATATGTCCAAGCATCCACTACAATATACATCTCATGTATAGTAATGGCCTCTAGGGCATACATATAATTAACAGTTTCGTCTCATATTATTCGTGTTTCTTGGAATACGGATGCGGGTATGTATATATGGATGAGAGGGACATTCTTGTAAAGTGATCAAGATTGTTTTTGGAGAATGACACCACAATTAGGGTTTTCCTTTTTTTGATTAATTCTTTTGTGAGGTGGATGAAATGAGAGAGGAAACTTTGTGGTATTTTAGTGAAATGGGATTAGGGTTTCATATTGACTTTTTTGGACTCATTTGAGATTTGTTGACTTAGATATTTTGAGATATTTGTGTGAGATATTTTCTTATGGTTTAAAGTCTAAAACTATAGCCATTGTCACTTAATCTTTTTAACTTGAGAAAAAATACAGATACTTTTTTCTCTCTCTTTTCCTCAAGCTTTCTCCATATCTTTTCAAACCCTAACCATCTCATGAGTTGAGAATCCTAGGGTTTGTGAGACTACTAGACTCCTAATAACTCTCTACACATCCTAAGCTACTTAGTTTAGCACACCAAGTGACCTAGTTACCTCAAGTTAGAGGTTAAGCTCAAAGTCGGAACTCTCGGGTGGATCTTCTACGATTTGGAGAAGCCGATGAGGAAGCACGATCCGTTCTCACGAGGTGGACAAGGACAGCGAAGAGGTGAAGGACAGCAAGAACTTGAGGTATAACTTTCTCACATAGTAGTTAAACCTCTAAGCTAGTCAGTTAGTTAGGGTTTAGTATCGATCCTGGAGTTTAGATGATGTTACGAAGCTTATAAAAATCGTTTTTTGCAAAATCCGCCTCCCCGCGAACCAGTGGGGTGTGTGGCATCGTCTTACATAGACACCATGCTAAAGGGGTTTAGTATGGATGATTCTAAGCATGGTAATGTATCCACTTGTTCAGGAATCACTCTCTCCAAAGAGATGTCTGTCGAAACTGATTTGGAGAGGGCTCACATGCAAAGAATGCCCTATGCTTTGGCAGACGGGTCAATCATTTATGCGATGTTATGTACCAGACCAGATGTAGCTTACTCACTAGGTGTAGTGAATAAGTATCAAAAAGATCTTTGGGAAAATGTCACGACCCGAAATGGCACGTGACTGGCACTTGAATCGTGTGAAGTCTATAGGACCACACCTAATTCAAGTAAGCCAAAAGTGCAGAAATCTAAACCATTTTTAAAAGAGAAGTGAAGGAAAAATTGTTTTAAAGTAAGTGGTTTTAACAAAATAAGGCATTAAACCTTTTAAAAGCAGCATCATATTTTCCCGAAAATTTCGGCAGAGTCTCCTTTGTAAATACTGGCCCCTAAATGGGTACAACACATGAAATACATAATAATGAATAAAAGCATCCCCAAGCGGGAGCTAGCTCTACGCCAAATGGCGGAAACCACCACACAAACAATATAATATACACGCCGAAGGGCGAGGATCAAAACTCAGAAGAAAACCAACAACTTTAAGAAAACCATAGAAGAATCATAATAATACAAGCGCGCGACTCTTAGGTCGAAAGAATATACAGCTGGTCTTCTAAGTCTATCAAATATACAAGTCTGGTTGATGGAGTTTACTAGATACAACTGAATGTAAATACAAATACTACGGTGGTCACGATACAAGTGAACCCACCTACCAAGCAATCACCCGGAAGGAAGCAGTGTGCCAGCAAAGCCGCCAAGAAAACCTGTATGGCAAAACCTGTAAGAAACTGTGGCACAACGGGGGTGAGTTGCCAACTCGTGAGTAGAAAACATCACCGAGCAGAAATCGCATGTATGACTCTATCCTAGGTTATACCATAATAATATATCCTTAATGTACTAAAGCCTGAAGCATCTAATAATGGCGAGGTATACATCTACTATAGTGTAGTACCAAGTGCTCGTGTCAGTGCGTCGGGTAGCAACATATCACATATATGATGTATGAATGCATTACAAATGAAAACAGAATACATCATGAATGAGGAAACTGTTTTCTTAATTTAGTGAGATTTCTGTATATAAAATCGAGGTATCATTAATGAAATCAACATAGAATCCGTGTCAAGCATCGACACAAAACATATATCCCAATATCCAATATCTCGGGCTCCGGCAATCCGGACTGGCCCCGGGCTCCGGCAATCCCGGGCTCCGGCAATCCGGACTGGCCCAAATCATCGAATCTCACGACTACGTCGGTATCCTCCGGATATCCGCCGCGTCACAAATAACCAATCGATGGTGCTCCCGTGCCAGGCTCAACGCCATCATCTGCGACATTCTTGCCCCGGGGTACCGCACCGGGTCTACCATGCACCCGCAGACGGTTCCTCCTCCTCCTCGAATCGGTTGTACGATACCGCTCAAGAGCCGAGAAAACTCATGGTGGACACCTCTCATATCATATCACGAGAAAACCGCAATTTTCTATATTTAAAATGATAACGAGTTTATAAAATCTTTGAGGTTTCTCCAAATCCAGAAATCTCATGGAAATCCGAAATCCAAATCTCAAGAGTAAATAAACAGTGAATTACCGGCCTAAAGCCCCATAATATTGCAATGCAAATGAATATATCAATGCATCGGATATCAAGCAAGGAATGCAATAATTAAACTAGCATATAAAAGCAAGTGTACAATTACTATGTCGAAACTACCAACTAGCAATTTATACCAATGAAGTAGCGTTTTCTAATGTGTACGTGACATGAAAATTACCGATGATGATGTGTGTAAGCCGGCAAATAAGTGTACGTGGGGCATACGCATCATCGGTAATGGTGCTGGTGTCCTGACAACAGGATTCATAATAACTAACGAAAACACATATAAGCATGCAATGCGATGCGAACAGCAAGAATATATGGAAAATGAATAGTAAATGCAACAATAAAGAGATATACATTCCTATATACGATTCATACAGTTTTTGGTATCTGAAATCGCACGAATCGTGGTTTTAGTAAAAACAAAATAGGGCTATGGGGTCTTTGGGAAAAGATGCATCCTTTGAAAAATCCTTAGTATCCCTAGGCCTGTCTTTAAAATACTCACGATTCGTTAATTTTAAAAATAAGTATGAATCGAGCCCAATCTAACATCTACCAAGTAAACTACAGGACGAAGCTAAGAGGCTAAACGAAATGGGTAAGGAAATCCATCTATGTCTGAGTCGATATATCTAGTAGTCGGTTATCCCGCCTCAATAGCGTCACTTACGATAAAATATATTATACGACATCCTCGAGTCGAAAGTGCGGATCAATCATCATATTTATACATCGTACGGTAAAATCCATCATACGGCATCCCAAAATCGGGGTATGGGTCAATATCCCATATACCTCATTATTCATCTGGTACCATTATCATAATATCATAAACTAGGGGTACTGATCTAAAGTCTAGTACATTCCGATACCATCAACATATATCCGCGTGTGTATGGAAACACATCGCTCATCGATCCGCTAAAATATCTTGTCGTGTCTCATAACACGACCCACATCACATAACCGATCTCACGGCATCGTGCCCGATCACATCGACTCATCACCAAGTATCATATACTATCATCATCACCCATGTATATGTATATGTATATCTATATAAATATATATATATATATATATATATCAACACATCCACACACACACATATATATACACATATGTCATATACACCAAAAACATATCATGTGTGTGCATGTATGCGTGTGTGTACCTTTATCCTAGGGTTTCGCGACTAAGAAATTACACTATAAGCACTATCTTACAATTACATTAAAATTAACATGTGAACACCTAAAGCCTATCCTGTTAATCATTTAGTCTCACAATACACCAATTTATATATATATATATATATATAACGTATTCGTATAGTATACTACGAAACTGCGGGGGTGCTATACGCCATCCACCCGACTTCCCCCGTAGATATATATCTACTCACCTTGATCCTTGCTTGCCGAATTCGATGATGCCACGCTCATCCTTGTTGTTCAAGGTCCACTTGAGGGTACCTACATATATACACACATAGCAATGTAAACAAAAATCACGCACGAAAACCAAAACGGCACACGTATCACACATAGGTAAAAACCTATGGTATACTCATGCAAAAGGGCCAAACAACACCCGATATCGACGTACAAACGTCAAGTGGCCGATACAAAACACAAATATCAAAACTTAAGTCACGGAAAGTTACAAAAACATTACAACAACTCATGAAAATTTGCTCCCGATTTTGGTTCAAGTTAAATAGGGATAAACAAGCAGTACTGGGGTGTTGTATAGGGGGTATATGAGCTACAGAACAAATCCTAGCACCAACACCTATAATTTGGCCGGCCACATTGCCCCAAATTCCGGCCTGCTCGGCCAAGTATGCATGGATTGGGTTCGTATTGGCAGGGTGGCCTCCTAGTGTCCAATCTAGGTCAATAGAGTTGCTTGTTTTTCTAGTAAAGATCTCAGGTTACTCCAGATTCCCTGTAGGCATAATATAAACACAAAACCGACATTTCGATATCTAATTCACATTGCATGGTCTAGGCTCTGTTTGGTACAGGTTTTTAGTACTATGGGGGCTTAAGGTCACTATTAAACCTCAATTGCACCATCTCAATTCAAGAATTCCTCAAAACCTCTTCTTGGAATTTTCAAACATCACTAAACCTCACCAAAACGATTCTAAACTAAAATAGAAGCTAAAGGAGATGGATTACAACACTAATGGTGAAAGAATTACCTTATTTGGCAACTCAAGAAAATTCTTGAGCTGCCCCAAGTGCTCAAAATCCTATCTTTCTTGGTTCCCCATGCTAGTAGTGAGCTTGTGCACATTTTTTTGTGAAAGGAAATAGGTGTTTTGAGGTGTTTTTGGAGTTGATATGAGGTGGTGTAAGTGGTGGAGGGAGGAGGGCAGCCATGGTGTGAAGAGAAGAAGAAAATGATGAAGATGATGAAGTGAAACACGGTGAGCCATGGTCAAGTTAACCCCTCACCCTCTCTCTCTCTCTCGCCCATGCTTCCTTGTCTCCCCATGCCACATTTCTTTATTCTTTTCTTTTCTATTTTCCATTTCTTTTCATTTTAATCCAAAACTAAAACAAAACCAAGTAATATAAGAAAATAAGCATGGTTTTCAAAAGCAAAAGAAATGTAACAAGTTGTGTAACATGACATGGTGCATATCACATGCATAATCACGCTTAATGCATAATTAGTGATTATTAATCACGCTTAGACATAAACTTGTATATAGGAAATTATATGATAATTCGTAAACTGTCTAAATCTCACCATTTCTTTAAAAATCAACATTCACTGTAATTTTCCAAAATTTCCCAAACAATCGGTATATAATTATACCCCTTTCATTAATACTAATTTCCACACATCAAAATATTCATAATATTTATTATTTTAATTATTTTAATTCCCAAAAATAATATTTTATTTTTCTGAAATGTTACAGTCTTCCCCCCTTAAATAAATGCAGTCCCCGAATTTAAATTTAAACCCCTCAAATAATAAAACATTTCAGTAAAATGATCAAGTCGTCGGGGTTTCGAAATCATACATACATAAAACATATCGTAGCGCAATGCATGTGCATGAAAAACGAGTATACAACTCAAATCAAAACTCCGTCAAGCATCACGCAATCATCGGAGTATGGTAAAGATACCAATGTCAAAGTCTAATACGAAAACCAACATGATATACATCAAAACTATAACATGTACATAGTACGCATCATTGTAAACTCGTCAAAACATCTGAAGGAAATGCATGTCAAACCCTTTTCAAGTTGTTGTGCGATGCGCGTATCACGGCACAAGTAGCGGACGTTTTTTTGTAAGAAAAATAACTATATATGTTTATATATATATATATATATATATATATATATCTTTTGTTTAACATACACGTCCCGCCGTTTTGAAATTAATTTAGAATGGTTTCCTTTATAAAATGTTCGTGTCATCTCGGACATATAGGAAAAATATCGAGACTGTAGCTCCTTTTTGGAAATCCCTTCGATAACTATCGATGCATGCCAAAACACCTAGGTACTGTTCTCAGAACAGTCCGGCTCGGCTGCTAAACCAAATAGTAAATATCATAAAACGTACTGCTCAAAAGAAATCGTACTCAATAGTACATGTAATAATGCCACGTGCGTCTGGTGCGCACAAAAATCGAAATCAATGAATGTGCCATACCTGTGCACATAAACCAAAATCTAAGTGCAACGGGTGTGCACGAAAACACCTGTCAAAGGCAACGGGTGTGCCTGACAGCAATATCCGGTGCATCTGATATGCACGAAGAATCCCGATTTAGTGCATCTGGTGTGCACCAAAATCTCATCAAGCGCGTCAAGTATGCGCAAGAATCCAAATCAAGTGCACAAGGTGCACGAAAATAAATATCGAGTATCACAATCGAAATCGACGGTATACAACACATCTCAATCCAAATCAGGTATACCGTGGTATATAATCTCACAACCACGTGCATCAGCATGCACAAAATCGAATCAAAGTACTAAAATTACATGAAAACTATATCGAAGGAACAAGTCAAATCACATACATACCATAGGCATGAAATAAAAATCAAACATCTTGAACGACATCAAATCGAAGTCGAGGCAACTGTGGTGCACAAAATCTCAATCATGCAAATAAATCACCCAAAATACCGAAATCCAAATAACGGACACGTGATATTCGAATCACCAAATCGCAAATCGTAAACATTG
This sequence comes from Agapanthus africanus, assembly GCA_030015575.1. Taxonomy (NCBI): domain Eukaryota; kingdom Viridiplantae; phylum Streptophyta; class Magnoliopsida; order Asparagales; family Amaryllidaceae; genus Agapanthus; species Agapanthus africanus. The sequence continues at coordinate 88,760,368 of CM057351.1, read as the reverse complement.
TCGACGATATGTCATTCCTTCAAATTCAAGAAGGTGTCGGTGCATCCAAGGCTAGCAGACCAAGATATCTACTTTCCTCCTTTTCATGGTCTAGCTCCTTGTGCCCTTAGGCTCTCATCTCTCTCTGCGAATTTCCAGTTACATAACTCCTCTGCTCAACGGCCTAATATGGAAATAATGACGGAAACAGTTCCGCTCTGGCACGTCCTCTAAAGATCTCTGGCCTACTGGGTGTGCGTAATACGTCCGATCCTGGGTCTAAGTATTCTCGTGTAGTATTCCAGAAAGAATATATCGGAGTATCTTCCAAATCTTGTTTCTGCCGAACTGCCCGGAAGTTATCACCCTTTACTAAATCCATTTCTTGTTCCGAAACAGCTGTACACTCATCACGACTCCTTCTGGAAGATATATCCATATTCAACGCATCTGCATGTGTATCACATATCTGATGTCAACGGAGTGGAACGTCATCTCATCAAAACCTCGTATGAACCCCTTACTCCACTTTTCTCTAATGTCGACTGATTCGGGCTCTTCTCTTCGTAGCTGTATGGACTGCGTTATAAATGGCTATACTCATATCTATAGTCTACCAAGTATTGTATCCCATCACATGATATCCGGATGACGTCGAACTCTTCGATCGATTCATCAAAGTCCCATAATTCCCCGAGAGCTCAACGCTTGAGCACAGTTTAATAATATCCAGTACATACTACAGTACATATGGACCAGCCGTAGAAGGGCAAACCCAAGCCTCATTAATGACACCGCGGAACTGCCGCAAACCCTAAGGTTCAAAAGCATTTCCATGGTCATTATGTCAATTTAGGGTTTCATTCTTCTAGAGGGTTCACAGAATTACTTGCATGTCTTTCCGAATACCTTAAACTAGGAAAAATAGGTTTCTGACATTCGTTCAATTTCTATCAACTCTCAACGTACCTGCGTGAAGTCTTCTCTAGCTTAATTCAATCAATCTGATGATCTCGCATCGGGGTATGCAAACGAACCACATATCCTAGTAGTTATCCATGGATGACTAGCGATCTTCAATCAAATCCTTAAGTAGAACTCATGCTGCAATAGCTTCAAACATATGGGGCAATATCTTGTCAATCGTAGCAACAGCTGGCTTCTTCGTCTTCATGCTGAACAGTGCCTCAATCCTCAAGAATAGACGATACATTTACGGTCATCACATTCTAGCCGGCCTCTAGCAGTGGCCCAATCCTCTGGTGCTGATCTGCACGTTCGAGAAATTTTAGTAAAGCAATCCATCAACGCTCATGGCGTGAAAAACACAATAAAACGACACATCTATGCAATCGCGTGTCACCGTAATTACGCCCTGGTCAGTCCTCGTCCAAGACGAGCTCATGCTGACCGCAACTCTAGCCGCAACCCTCTCTGCCCGTGCAACCGTGGTAACAAAAACCACCAACCGATATCGATGAGGATAGATCAAGAAAAGAATAGAATACTGTGCAAAGAAATGTACATCCTAAGGCTTCTTAAGTGGAGTAGCGTATCTTAAGTATGCCGCAGAACATACACACAGTACGTCACTCCACTTAAGTCACCTACTCCATCAACCATAGTCAACCTATGCGACGAAAGTTTGGGTCTAATACCCCCTCGACCAAGTCTAAGTTCTGTAAGGTCAAGCCTAGGTTCCGAATATAAATATACGTCCTAGACTCCGCATAGTCAAACATAGACTCGAACCAAGTTTAAAACAAGCGCTCTGATACCAACTTTGTCACGACCCGAAATGGCACGTGACTGGCACTTGAATCATGTGAAGTCTATAGTTACATACCTAATTCAAGTAAGCCAAAAGCGCATAAATCTAAACCATTTTTAAAAGAGAAGTGAAGGAAAACTTGTTTTAAAGAAAGTGGTTTTAACAAAATAAGGCATTAAACCTTTTAAAAGTAACATCATATTTTCCCGAAAATTTCGGCAGAGTCTCCTTTGTAAATATTGGCCCCCAAACGGGTACAACACATGAAATACATAATAATGAATAAAGGCATCCCCAAGCAGAAGCTAGCTCTATGCCAAATGGCGGAAACCACCACACAAACAATATAATATAGAACGCCGAAGGGCGAGGATCAAAACTCAGAAGAAAACCAACAACTTTAAGAAAACCAGAAAAGAATCATAATAATACAAGAGTGCGACTCTAAGGTCGAAAGAATATAAAACTGGTCTTCTAAGTCTATCAAATATACAAGTCTGGTTGATGGAGTTTACTAGATACAACTGAATGTAAATACAAATACTACGGTGGTCACGATAAAAGTGAACCCACCTACCAAGCAATCACCCGAAAGGAAGCAGTGTGCCAGCAAAGCCGTCAAGGAAACCTGTACGGCAAAACCTGCAAGAAACTGTGGCACAACGGGGGTGAGTTGCCAACTCGTGAGTACAAAACATCACCGAGCAGAAATCGTATGTATGACTCTATCCTAGGTCATACCATAATAATATATCCTCAATATACTATAGCCTAAAGCATCTAATAAAGGCGAGGTATAAATCTACTATAGTGTAGTACCAAGTGCTCGTGTCAGTGCCTCCGGTAGCAACATATCACATATATGATGTATGAATGCATTACAAATGAAAACAGAATACATCATGAATGAGGAAATTGTTTTCTTAATTTAGTGAGATTTCTGTATATAAAATCGAGGTATCATCAATGAAATCAACATAAAATCCGTGTCAAGCATCGACACAAAACATATATCCCAATATCCAATATCTCGGGCTCCGGCAATCCGGACTGGCCCCTATCATAAATCTCAATATCTCAATGTCTCAATATCTCGGGCTCCGGCAATCCGGACTGGCCCCGGGCTCCGGCAATCCGGACTGGCCCAAATCATCGAATCTCACGACTACATCGGTAACCTCTGGATATCCATCGTGTTACAAATAACCGGTAGGTAGTGCTCCCGTGCCAGGCTCAACGCCATTATCTGTGACCATCGTGCCCCGGGGTACCGCACCGGGTCCACCATGCACCCGCAGACGATTCCTCTTCCTCCTCCTCCTTGAATCGGGTGGATGATACCTCTCAAGAGCCGAGAAAACTCATGGTGGACACCTCTCACATCATATCATGAGAAAACCGCAATTTTCTATCTTTAAAATGATAACGAGTTTATAAAATCTTTGCGGTTTCTCCAAATCCAGAAATCTCATGGAAATCCGAAATCCAAATATCAAGAGTAAATAAACAGTGAATTACCGGCCTAAATCCCCATAGTATTGCATGACAAATGAATATATGAATGCATCGGATATCAAGCAAGGAATGCAATAATTAAACTAGCATATAAAAGTAAGTGTACTATTACTATGTCGAAACTACCAACTAGCAATTTATAACAATGAAGTAGTGTTTTCTAATGTGTACGTGACATGAAAATTACTGATGATGATGTGTTTGAGCCGGCAAATAAGTGTAAGTGGGGCATACGCATCATCGGTAATGGTGTTGGTGTCCTGACAACAAGATTCATAATAACTAACGAAAACACATATAAGCATGCAATGCGATGCGAACAGCAAAAATATATGGAAAATGAATAGTAAATGCAACAATAAAGAGATATACATTCCTATATACGAGTCATACAGTTTTTGGTATCTGAAATCGCACAAATCGTGGTTTTAGTAAAAAAAAATAGGGCTATGGGGTCTTTGAGAAAAGATGCATCCTTTGAAAAATCCGTAGTATCCCTAGACCTGTTTTTAAAATACTCACAATTCGTTAATTTTAAAACTAAGTATGACTCGAGCCTATTCTAACATCTATCAAGTAAACTACAGGACGAAGCTAAGAAGACAGACGAAAGGGGTAAGGAAATCCACCTAAGTCCGAGTCGATATATCTAGTAGTCGGTGATCCCGCCTCAATAGTGTCACGTACGATAAAATATATTATACAACATCCTCGAGTCGAGAGTGCGGATCAATTATCATATTTATACATCGTACGGTAAAATCCATCGTACGGCATCCCAAAATCGGGATACGGGTCAATATCCCATATACCTCATTATTCATCTGGTATCATTATCATAATATCATAAACTAGGGGTACTGATCTAAAGTCTAGTACATTCCGATACCATCAACATATATCCACGTGTGTATGGAAACACATCGCTCATCGATCCGCTAAAATATCCTGTCGTGTCTCATAACACGACCCACATCACATAACCGATCTCACGTCATCGTGCCCGATCACATCGACTCATCACCAAGTATCATATATTATCCTCATCAGCCGTGTATATGTATATGTGTGTGTGTGTATATATATATCAACACATCCACACATGTTGGGATACCTACAACGGCAGCAAGGTTTCGGGTGGCATCACACATGCCAATTTAAAATCTTGCCATTATAGATAACCCTAAACATAGGAACTTTAACTAGAGAATCAAACCAAACTAGCATGTTAACACTTTAACATCTCTGTCGAACACAGCGCAACATCAACTCCCAATACCAGGAGAGACGAAACCCCTCCTATCGCTCATTGCCTCCATATGATTCGAGACTGTACCCAAAAGCCACCGTTTTGCACGTTCTCTTGAACGTGGTAAGGTGGAAATCAAAGCACAGTGGGAATCACACAAGACACTATGACGATCTAAGGTCTACAGACTAACCTGTACCAGTGTCACCACAGAACTCCCATCTGACGTGAGGTATAATACCAGCTGGGAGTTCTCGGCGAGTCCGTCCAGTGTACCCAGTCTCCACTGAGCACCCATATACTATCTCTGATGTCAAACACCAATGGATATGTGATCAACCATCGCCCATCTACATGGGTCGAGAAGCTATACACTAGTCTACTCTGGTATATCGATGCCCTGTCTCGATACACCTACGACTAGGAACATTTGAAGGATGTACTTAGCGACTACACTGTCCCCACTAGTATGATCTGCATGATAATCCTGGTAGTCAAGTACTCATCCTAAGGGCTTTATCAACATGTAACATAGAGACAATCAAAGTAGATATTAAGATAAAGAGCAACCAGATAGCATACTATCATGTCGATCAAGAATGTCCTCACTATATATATCAAAGCATCCACTACAATATACATCGTATGTACAGTAATGGCCTCTAAGGCATACATATCACTAACAATCTCCCACTTGCACTAGGGCCATCTGTTGTGGTATTGCATACCCAACAATCAGCTGTGGTTGAGGTATCTCATACTCAACCATCCCATAAAAGTCTCTACTGGAAAATAGGCCTTTATGAGTGGATCCGCGTTGTTGTCCTCTGTATCTACTCTCCTAACCTCGATCTCCCTGGAGATCATTCATCTCCATGATCAGGTGATACTGCCTAAGAATATGTCTGGATCTCCATGATCAGGTAACAGCACCATACTCCCTACTATCTTTTTGTATATACCAGGTTCATCTTCCATTTTGATGAAGTCAAACTCTTTGACTACCACATCAAAACAGACATACCAACTCCGCGATGACTGATTTATCCCATAAAACAACTTGCACACTTTTCCGCTGCTCCCACTGTCTACGAAGCCCTCTGGCTGTGTACTTATAGAAGCTCTCTTCTAAATCACTATTTAGAAAAGCAGTCATGACACCCAACCGCCAGATATTATAGTCATGGTATGTAGCAATGGCAAGTAGGATCTGGATGGACTTAAGCATAGCTTTGAAAGTCTCAACTTTTCCATGTACACCAAGTAATCTTCTCAATATTTACTTGCTCCTGATGGGGATTTAACCCTTCAGATAAAGCAACCAAAGTCCATACTTTGTTGCTGTATATGGATTCTATCTCAGATCTCTTAGCATCCAGCCATTCTCATAGAGTCCCCACTCTTGATGGCCTGCTCGAAACTAGTTGGGTCATCATCTCATGATGCAATCCTCGCTCCCACTGTCATAGAGAAAACTGAAGTATCTCTCAGGTGGGTGAGGAAGCCTACCAGATCGGCGGAGAGGCTGAGGTTCGTTGGAAGCTATTGAATCCTCCGGTTCTATCAAATCATCAGCTGCAGTTTGTATAGCTGGAACTCCTTCCAGTTCTACCTCATGACCATTAATTTCTTCAAAAGAAATTCCTTTTCTAAAAAAAGTGGCATGCCGAGAAATAAAACACCTTTTGTTCCTCAGTTTGGTAGAAGATATTACCTTGTGAATGCATGGGATATCCAACAAACATCCACAGAACTGACCTTGCCTCGAGCTTGTCCGGATTTTGCTTTTAGACATAGGCCGGACAACCCCAAATCTTAACATCCTTAAGAGATGGGCTCTTCCCATACCATACATATAGAGTGGTAGGCACCTGATTTGATTAGAACCCTATTCACTAGGTATGCCGCTTCTCAAGTGCATATCCCCAACGGGAAATAGGCAACTCAGTAGTACTCATCATAGAGCACACCATATCACATAGGGTGCGCTTGCTCCGCCCCGATGCACTGACGTACTGTGATGTATTCGGAGGAGTAATGCTGAGAGAGAATCTCATTCTCCTTTAGAATAATTCAGGAATTCCATGCTCAAGTATTCTCCTCCCTGATCTCATCATAGGACATAATACTTATACCTATTTTGGTTCTCTACTTCTAACTTATATTCATTGAATTTCTCAAAAGGTTCAGACTTGTGTTTCGACAGGAACATATGTTCGAAGCTTGAGAGATAAACAGTGAATGCAATGAAGTACAAAGAACCGGTCCTGGAATATGTAGACATGGGACCTACATATACCATCATGTATCAATCCTAAGAGTTCACTAACTCTTTCTCTGTTTCCAATAAACGGAGCTATGGTCATCTTATCTTTGTGACATGACTGGAAAGTTTCACAAGATGTAAATTCAAACTGATTTAAATATGCATCTTTATGTAACTTCAGCTAGTCGGGTCGCATTGATATGACCTAGTCTACAATACCTCAAGAAGGATTCATTCATTTCTGAACTCTTCCTCTTGTGTGTGTTCTGTATATTAAGAGCTGTGGTTTGATTTAGAACGTCTATGGTTTTAGATAACGTGCCTGAACCGATCAACACTTGATATAGGAAATGTTCAAAACATTATCCAACAATACAAAATTATATCATTCTTTAATAATAAAGAGAATGATATGATATTGGATATCAGGTTCGGTATCTAATAACATTCGTTCAGAATCAATGTATTTGGTAATACAGGGTGATAACTGCCAACATACTTGGCTGCAACACTTGTACCGTTTCCAACTCTTGAAACTTATCACCCTTTCTCAGTTCTCTACCTATCTGTAGCCCATGTAACAAATTACATTTCTGGGATCCTGATCCGGTATCTCATACCCAGGACGTAAAGGATACTGAGAAACGGTTCTCTGTAATGAACACACCCGAAGAAGATGTATCAGCATGCACTTTCTTCGTTTGGGCGGCACGGTAATTCTGGTAATCCCCTATTTCCTGCTCGATCTTATAACAATTATAAGTTGGAGCGGGACCAACGTTCCCCTAGCACAGTATAACAAGCGGGTTCGGTCAATACATCCGTATTATTATCTTGATTAAGGCATGACATGGTCGCTACCTGGAGAGAGAGAGAAGAAAACACTCAGCGTATGCTCTTGCAAGATTAGATTGGTTATTATTTTATCTAATCAGGATGGCTCCCAATGTTTTAGTCAAATCTTCCTTCAAACCCTAAAAAGAAAGACTAGCCGGGATTAATTACACACTACAAGTTCGCCAATCTTTCAGCCAGGCTAGTGCCGGTACTTTGAGGGAGGTTCCCCGTGCTTTCGCACAGACCTAATTAAAATAAACCTCGTTTTCACATAGGCATAACCCCGTTGACACCTTTCTAGACACCTACTTGATCGGCTAATTGTAATGTGTAAAACTCTCTCAGGAGTAACTCTTACTCGCAGTGGGTATCGGGATCCAACTATCTCATAGGAGGTATGCAATCTCGTTGCAAATTTCAACACTTGAAATTCCCGATAATATTTTGCCCCAAGCGTCCTATGACCTTGACAGAGGTCAACAAACCATAGGCAGCTAGTAAAGTTCAACCCGTCATTTCTTGATTGAAGTAAACCCACCCGCACGACCCTTGACAGAGGTCAACAAGGTCCCACGACTACCCTAAATCAATCGCGGTTAGTGTATATGCCCTACAGGCCATTACTGTATCATACTAGTTTGTATATTACTTGATGGAAGCTTGGGATATTCACGGTTGTATATACAATCTTGCTCGAAATGGTAGTATGCTACTTGGTTTGTCTCTGCTTTAATATGTGCATGTGTTTCTTTTAGCATATTGCTGTTATACATATTAATAGAGCCCTTAGGATCTTTGCTTGATTACCAGCGTTGTGATGGCGCTCACACTCGTGGGAGCTGGGTGATCTATAAGCACATCCTTATACAGGTCCCTAGTAGTTGGACTATCGAGACAGGGCATCGATACTCCGGAGTAGACTAGCGTATGCGCTTCTCATCCCAGTGTGGGAGACGGTCTGTCCCACAGCCGTCAGTACGTCGTACTTGAGATAGTATACGGGTGCTCGTTGGGTTACGAGTACACTGGACAGGACTCGTCGGGGACTGTTGGTTGGTATTATACCTATCGTCAGTTATCAGTTCCCAGGTGACATGAGTACAGCTTAGTCCGCTGACTTGACACTGTCACTTCGCCTCGAGTGTGTTCCCACTGCACTTTGATTACTACCCTACCACGGCTCAAAGGAGTCGTGCAAACAGGTAGTTTTTGGGTGCAGTCCCGAAGCACTTGGAGGCAGTGACGGTTAGACAGGATTCGCCTCTCCCGGTATTGGGGGTTGACATCGCGCTGTGTCCAGGAGAGCCATTACACGAGTAGTCCCTGTCCAGGGCAAGCGAGATATACTGGTAGGTTTCCAGTGTTATCTCAGGGTGTTCTGGCCTTCACTCCGGCATGACTTGTACCGCTATTAGGGGACTGACGTTCACCACCCCCCTAGGCCCGCCATGCGATGTATCAGACGAACAGACTGGACTGTACGGAGATTGTCACATACAGGCTCAGTAGGAGTTCAGATGGGGTTCACCTCGTCAGTCTTCTTATCGACATCTACCTGGGGACCGTTACGTACAGCTAGTGCCGCTTGCGGTCTATGGTTAAACCCACTGCCAGCGTAGTGTCGAGTCTTTAGAGTCCCACACAGAGAGCTATTCGCCTTTAGGCAAAATGAGTAGAGGTCGCATGGTTTTGCGACAGGGTTCGTTCACATTCGCGCACTTGTGCACGTTTGCTGTCCGAACAGTTTATACTAGCGGGCTTTGGTTTAAGCCGGATCCTAGTATATGATTTGAGATTGGTTTTTCTCATTGTGTTCGTGTTCCTCGGATCACGAATGCGGGTGCGTATGCACAGTTGCTTGAGATTGAGGGAGAGGACATTGATTAGGGTTAATGGATATTGTCATTTTATTAACCCTAATGTTTATGTGTGTATTATTGTTAATTAATAATTAGTTTAATAATTGTTCATGGTTATGGTTATTGACCATTTGACTTCTTTGACTTGTTGACCTAGGTTGACACTTTGACCATCATCATTTCTTTTGGAAGATGCTTTTTGATCCTCACAAATTGAAATGATAATGGTCATATCATGATTAACCATGACAATTATCTAGCTAATTATTTAATTAAAATAATACACATATACTTGTGAGAATGGTTCAATTATTCCCATTCTATCATTTTCACTTCTCTCTCTTGTTCTTCCTCTCCCTCAAGCTCTCTCCCTCTCATGTGTTGAGAAACACTTGAGCTTGAGAAAAACCCTCTCTTGATCTTCTCTACTCTCATCTAGGGTTCAAGTATTAGCACTTCTTGCACCCTAGTTACTCCTAGCTTGGAGTTGAAGCCAAAGGTTGAGGCTTTCGGGTGGATCTTTCTTTGACGGGAGAAGACGACAAGGTGACCTCCTTCTACTACTTCTAGGAGCAAGGAGAGAAGGACTAAGAGACCAAAGGTATAACCTTTCTACCAATTAGCTATTTTCAAGTTAGCTTTAGCAAGTTTTTGTTTAGTAAAGATCCTTAAAGCATAGTCCATGTTGCCTATAGTTGATAAAAATCCGATTTTTATTATGTTTTCCGCCTCCCCGTAAGCACCGGGGTGGGCAACGTGGACTTACAGTGGTATCAGAGTCTAACTAAACGTAAACTTGCTATGTAGTAAAGTGTGTCGAAGTTCGAAACGAAAAAAATCGAAAAACCAAACTTTTCAAAACCCTAGTTTCTGTTAAAAATTTTTCTGGTCAAAACAAAATTTTTTATACTGCTAAAATCGTCTCAGGGTTTTTTAAAGATAACCACCAAAAACGAGCCAGAGATCTGACCAAAGAACCGCGGTTCCGCGGCAATAGCAAGCTATTGCCGCGCAACCGCGGCCGTCTTGTCTCCTCTCTGCCTCGATTTTGGTGCAGTGTATCTCTGGATTGGTTTTAGGATTTTTGAGATATATTATATGTGCCCAGATTTTCCAGAATAGAAATTTATTTTTGGGGGCCTATAATTCCGTATTTTTTTCGAACTTCAATACACTTTGACTATGAAGGTTATATCAGTGATGTTTGCATGTATTGAACGTCGGCTAATCGCTATATGTCGATTAGTCGGGGTTATACATCTCTGTGATCTGTGATTGATATTGGTATATGTATATGAATGGGTTGGATTGTCGCGGATGAATAGCCGGGATGGATGTGAGATGAGTGTTGCTTTTCTTTCATTCATTTGTAATATGTAAATTGATGTAATATTATTATTTGTTTGGCCGCACAACCGGGTCGGGGTTGTAGCCGCCATTGTATAATTCTTTTTACTGTTTATGCTCCTAGGATAGACCCATGGAGGGGGTACACAAACTACCGGGTAGCTCGAAGTACCGAGTGGCCTACTCACGGTGGTGAGGGAGGTTGCTTCGCTTCGGGTACTTGGCGGGTAGTTTGCCGCACCCGTAGGGGTCTTGGGTGGGGTATTTGGCTATTAACCGCGACCGTGTAATCCGCTTTTCGTTGCAGGCTCGAACGGATTGCGGATTCCTAGTATATCCAATGTATTCATCTGTGATCTGTAATGTCTATCATTGCTATATATTTATATATGATAACTATTTAGGCGTTGCTTATGTTTTACAGCCGCGCTAGCCCAGCCCCCGCTCTGTCGTTAGTTAAGTAACCTAACGGGTGATGACGGGGCCCCGTGGCGAATGCGAATGGCATAAGCGTACATCATATTTTGGTTGTTTTCTGCAATGGTAGGATTAAATGATGGGATGCATTAAAAGAACTAATGCAAGAAAATAAACCAAGTAAAAGTCGATTGGAATACTTTGAAAACCACTCGGTTCTTTTCAAAACTAAACTTTTAAACGCGGAGCTTGAACCACTCCTTTTAAAAGCTATCTCGTTCCATCGATTAGATCAAGTTCACTACGTTCACAGTTTCGCCAAAACCATCCATAGCCCTCCGTCATTCCACATGAATGGTCAAAAAGTATTCAAGCCATGTATTTTGGCCAAAGTCAAGGCATAGTGATTGGTAGCTATTGGGTATTCATGTGCAGCATAGATAGATGCGTTGGTTTGGGACAGTCGTGCTGCCATTTTGGCCAAAGTCAAGGGTAGGTACGGGTGGGTCCAAATTAACCAGGAGAATGACGGGTAGAACTTGACATCTGACTTATGATATTTTGGCCAAAGTCAAGGTCATAAGAGCATGGGGCAAAAATCCACATCGGGAGTTTCATAAGTACTAAACTTGCTAGCTTTGCATACCATTTGGAGTGTGATGATTCTGGTAGGATTCCTTCGGTTTTATCACGCGATGATATTTGGATCCCGATCCTACTGTGAGTATATGCTACTCCTCGGGAAAACTCTCACGTAACGATCAATGTTATAAACCTAGTAGGTGTCTAGAAAGGTGTTAGCGGGGCTACGCCCACAGGGAAAAGAGGTTACTTAATTAAGGAACTTCGCGAAAGCGTTGGAAAACCTCCCTCGAAGTACCGACACTGGCCTGGCCGAATGGTTAAGCAAGTATTGTACGGTGAGAGTGATCCTGACTAATCTTTTCTTTACGGTTTGAGAATGGATTCGAGAGACAGTGGGAGCCATCCAGTTTAGACAAATTAAAAACCACTCTAAACTTGCAAGAGCATCATGCTAAAGTGTTTCATTTCTCTCTCCTAATTGCAGCGACCATTCAACATGACCGGACTTAAGTTATTACTAGATAAAAACATATTGACAGGGCCAAACTACAAAGATTGGCTCAGGAATGTCAAGATAGCAATCACTTACGACAAGTTGGGGTATGTCCTTACCACTAAAGCTCCCCCTGTCCCAGGTCCCACCTCCAGTGTCGCGGATAAGGAAATCCGTAAGACATGGGAGATAGATTGCGCGAAGGCCAAATGCTTCATATTAGCCTCGATGGACAATGAACATTAGAGGAGGCACGAGAATATGGACCTAGAGTCCATATTTCTTCATACAAAAGAACTGTATGGGGAGCAGTCTCGTATCGCAAGATACGAAGTGTCGAAGAAGCTATTTTCGGCAAGGTTGGCCGTCGGATCATCGATAGCGGAACACGTGCTTAAGATGATTGGCTACATTGAGGAGCTCGCGGACCTTGGGACCACGTTGGAGAATGAACTCTATACTGATTTGATTCTCCAGTCCCTTCCTTCCACTTACGCCCAGTTTATTCTTAACTTCAACATGCAAGAAAAGGAGGTTGAACTCTCCGAACTTCTGAACATGTTGAGGAGTGCTGAGGGCACCCTACAGAAAGGTAGGGAGACATCCACTTTGTTTGTAGGAGGATCTTCCTCTTCTAGATCCAAGGCGAAAGCCAAGGGTAAGAAGAAGAAAGCCCCCGCCAAACCAAGAGGAGGTGTCGGTAAAGTGGATACGAAGGGAAAAGGTAAAGCAACAAAGATAGCGGGGAAGCTAGTGGGGAAGGAAGAATGCTTCTATTGTCACAAAAGTGGTCACTGGAAACAGGATTGCAAGGCTTGGAAAGCCAGAACCCAGGATTTGAAGCGAGTTGCAGCTTCAGTTTCAGGTGTGTATGTTATTGAAAACTGTCTATCAATAAACTCTACTTCCTGGGTATTGGATACCGGATCAGGATCTCATATCTATAATTCTTTGCAGGCATTGAGAAAGCGTAGAGTTTTGAAGGCAGGTGACATGACCCTCAGAGTTGCGAACGGTGCTAGCATGGATGCTGAGGCCGTGGGGGACTATCACCTGGGATTGTCAGATGGACATTTTTTGGTTTTACGTAGTTGTTATTATGTACCAAATGCAACCTGTAATATCATTTCTGTATCTTTATTATCTAAAGAAGGTTATGAATTTGCATTTGTAAGTAATATAGTGAACATTCACCTTAATCAAGCTTTGATTGGGTCAGGTACATTGAACAACGGTATATACGTATTAAACCAACCACAGATTTTCAATGTCCAGAATACACACAAAAGAAAGTCTCCAGAAATCAATAAAACTTTCTTATGGCATTGTAGACTGGGTTACATCAATGAGAGAAGGTTGACTAAGTTACACACAGAAGGATATTTGGATTCGTTCGAATATCAATCGTATGCAACTTGTCAATCCTGTCTCAAGGGAAAGATGACAAAGACTCCGTTCACTGGACACGGAGAAAGAGAGAGCGAGCTCTTGGGACTCGTACACAGCGACGTGTGCGGTCCAATGTCTACACATGCGCGAAGCGGTTATTCTTACTTCATTACTTTTACGGATGACTTTTCAAGGTACGGTTATGTCTTCTTAATGAAACATAAATCCGAGGCTTTTGAAAAATTCCAGGAATATAAGAATGAAGTAGAAAAACAAACAGGCAAAAGTATAAAGACACCGAGATCTGATCGAGGTGGTGAATACTTGAGTGCCGAGTTCCTGGGTTACTTAAAAGAGAATGGAATTCTCTCTCAGCTTACTCCTCCATACACTCCGCAACATAACGGTGTATCGGAGAGACGGAACCGAACCCTATTAGATATGGTACGGTCCATGATGAGTAACGCTGAGTTGCCGCGATCGTTTTGGGGATATGCGCTAGAATCAGCTGCATACCTTTTGAACCGGGTTCCAACTAAGACTGTGCCTACTACACCAAATCAGATGTGGTGTGGGAAGAGACCCTATCTTAATCACATTAAGACATGGGGATGTCCAGCTTTTGTAAAAAAGCAGCATGCGGACAAGCTCGAGGCACGCTCAGTACAGTGCAAGTTTGTGGGATATCCAAAGAACTCCAAGGGATATTACTTCTATTGCGAAGAGGAACAAAAAGTCCTTGTTTCTCGCCATGCCCACTTTCTAGAACACCAGTTCATAGAAAAAGAATTAAGTAGGAGCACAATAGAACTGGAAGAAATTCCAGAACCACGAGCTATTACTGAAAGCTTGGTTGAACCAGAGGGTTCGAAAGATCAGGACATTCCCACGCCACTCCGCAGGAGTAGTAGGCAGTCTCATCCGCCCGAGAGATACTACGGTTTTCTCATTGACGGGGATAGAGAGGATTGCATCATAGATTGTGATGAGCCTACTAGCTTCCAGCAAGCCATTCAGAGCGTCGACTCGGTAAAATGGTTTGATGCAATGCGGACCGAGATGGAGTCCATGTACACCAACAAAGTATGGACGTTGGACATTGCTCCAGATGGGGTAAAACCCGTAGGATGCAAGTGGGTCTTCAAAAGGAAGATTGGTGTAGATGGACAGGTTGAGACCTATAAAGCTAGACTGGTAGCAAAGGGTTTTCGTCAGCGACCTGGTTTGGACTATGACGAAACCTTTTCTCCAGTAGCTATGCTGAAATCCATTCGGATCCTTCTTGCCATTGCTGCCTTCCACGATTATGAGATTTGGCAGATGGACGTAAAGACAGCTTTTCTAAATGGTCATTTAGAGGAGTGTGTCTATATGGATCAGCCAGAGGGTTTCATTCAGAGTGGGAGCAGCGGAAAGGTGTGCAAGTTGCTTAAGTCCATTTATGGACTAAAGCAGGCATCGCGGAGTTGGAACATCTGTTTTGATGAGACGGTCAAGGAATTTGGCTTTATCAAAAATCCAGATGAACCATGCATCTATTGTAGATTTGTAGCGAGAACTGTAGTATTCCTCGTTTTATACGTGGATAACATTCTCTTAATAGGAAATGACATTCCTATGCTACAATCTGTCAAGGGGTTCTTGTCACACAGGTTCTCCATGAAAGACCTGGGTGATGCCTCTTACATTCTGGGTATTCGGATCTACCGTGACAGATCCAAGAGGATATTAGGACTTTCGCAGTCCAGGTACATCGACGCCATACTGAAGAGATTCAGTATGGAAGATTCCAAGCGCGGTAATCTACCGGCTTGTCACGGGATCACCCTCTCCAAAGAGATGTCTCCCAAGAATGATTTGGAGAGGGATCGCATGTCTATTATACCCTACGCTTCTGCGGTAGGCTCTATAATGTATGCGATGTTGTGTACCAGACCGGATGTGGCTTATGCACTGAGTGTGGTAAGCAGGTATCAGTCAAACCCAGGGGAGAAACATTGGATAGCAGTAAAGAACATTCTCAAGTACCTGAGAAGGACTAAGGAGATGTTCTTGGTGTATGGCGGAAAAGACCTGCAGATTGAGGCCTTTGCTGACTCCAGCTTCCAGAGTGACAAGGATGATTCCAAGTCCATGTCGGGTTTTGTCTTCACCCTCAATGGAGGGGCGGTGTGTTGGAAGAGCTCCAAACAGGAAACCGTTGCAGACTCGACGATGGAAGCGGAATACATCGCTACATCTGATGCCGCAAAAGAAACTGCCTGGATGAGGAAGTTCTTGATAGAACTTCAAGTGGTTCCGTCCATTGTTGACCCAATACATCTGTATTGCGACAACAACGGGGCTATAGCTTTAGCGAAGGAACCCAGATCCCATCAGAAATCCAGACACATCTTAAGGCGGTATCACCTGATCAGGGAGATCGTGGATCGCCAGGAGATCGAGGTCCGGAGAGTTGCATCAGAGGATAACACTGCAGATCCATTCACCAAGGCCTTGCCCCAGACTCAGTTCGAGCGGCTGATCGAGATGATAGGTCTTCGATAGCCAATACATGGCCTTAGTGCAAGTGGGAGATTGTTAGTGTATATGCCCTAGAGGCCATTACTGTATCATACTAGTTTGTATATTACTTGATGGAAGCTTGGGATATTCACAGTTGTATATACAATCTTGCTCGAAATGGTAGTATGCTACTTGGTTTGTCTCTGCTTTAATATGTGCATGTGTTTCTTTTAGCGTATTGCTGTTATACATATTAGTAGAGCCCTTAGGATCTTTGCTTGATTACCAGCGTTGTGATGGCGCTCACACTCGTGGGAGCTGGGTGATCTATAAGCACATCCTTATACAGGTCCCTAGTCGTTGGACTATCGAGACAAGGCATCGATACTCCGTAGTAGACTAGCGTATGCGCTTCTCATCCCAGTGTGGGAGACGGTCTGTCCCACAGCCGTCAGTACGTCGTACTTGAGATAGTATACGGGTGCTCGTTGGGTTACGAGTACACTGGACAGGACTCGTCGGGGACTGTTGGTTGGTATTATACCTATCGTCAGTTATCAGTTCCCAGGTGACATGAGTACAGCTTAGTCCGCTGACTTGACACTGTCACTTCGCCTCGAGTGTGTTCCCACTGCACTTTGATTACTACCCTACCACGGCTCAAAGGAGTCGTGCAAACAGGTAGTTTTTGGGTGCAGTCCCGAAGCACTTGGAGGCAGTGACGGTTAGACAGGATTCGCCTCTCCCGGTATTGGGGGTTGACATCGCGCTGTGTCCAGGAGAGCCATTACACGAGTAGTCCCTGTCCAGGGCAAGCGAGATATACTGGTAAGTTTCCAGTGTTATCTCAGGGTGTTCTGGGCTTCACTCCGGCACGACTTGTACCGCTATTAGGGGACTGACGTTCACCGCCCCCCTAGGCCCGCCATGCGATGTATCAGACGAACAGACCGGACTGTACGGAGATTGTCACATACAGGCTCAGTAGGAGTTCAGATGGGGTTCACGTCGTCAGTCTTCTTATCGACATCTACCTGGGGACCGTTACGTACAGCTAGTGCCGCTTGCGGTCTATGGTTAAACCCACTGCCAGCGTAGTGTCGAGTCTTTAGAGTCCCACACAGAGAGCTATTCGCCTTTAGGCAAAATGAGTAGAGGTCGCATGGTTTTGCGACAGGGTTCGTTCACATTCGCGCACTTGTGCACGTTTGCTGTCCGAACAGTTTATACTAGCGGGCTTTGGTTTAAGCCGGATCCTAGTATATGATTTGAGATTGGTTTTTCTCATTGTGTTCGTGTTCCTCGGATCATGAATGCGGGTGCGTATGCACAGTTGCTTGAGATTGAGGGAGAGGACATTGATTAGGGTTAATGGATATTGTCATTTTATTAACCCTAATGTTTATGTGTGTATTATTGTTAATTAATAATTAGTTTAATAATTGTTCATGGTTATGGTTATTGACCATTTGACTTCTTTGACTTATTGACCTAGGTTGACACATTAACCATCATCATTTCTTTTGGAAGATGCTTTTTGATCCTCACAAATTGAAATGATAATGTTCATATCATGATTAACCATGACAATTATCTAGCTAATTATTTAATTAAAATAATACACATATACTTGTGAGAATGGTTCAATTATTCTCATTCTATCATTTTCATTTCTCTCTCTTGTTCTTCCTCTCCCTCAAGCTCTCTCCCTCTCATGTGTTGAGAAACACTTGAGCTTGAGAAAAACCCTCTCTTGATCTTCTCTACTCTCATCTAGGGTTCAAGTATTAGCACTTCTTGCACCCTAGTTACTCCTAGCTTGGAGTTGAAGCCAAAGGTTGAGGCTTTCGGGTGGATCTTTCTTTGACGGGAGAAGACGACAAGGTGACCTCCTTCTACTACTTCTAGGAGCAAGGAGAGAAGGACTAAGAGACCAAAGGTATAACCTTTCTGCCACTTAGCTATTTTCAAGTTAGCTTTAGCAAGTTTTTGTTTAGTAAAGATCCTTAAAGCATAGTCCATGTTGCCTATAGTTGATAAAAATCCGATTTTTATTATGTTTTCCGCCTCCCCGTAAGCACCGGGGTGGGCAACGTGGACTTACAATCGCATCATATGCTTATGCAGATAAGAAGTAATCATCTATCGCACACTACACCTTGAAAGAGGTCAACAAACGCAGCACGAATACTAACTATTACTTATCTGAAATGACGGAGGGCTACGACAGGTTTTTAAGAAAACCTTTTGCGTAATGAACTTGATATCTTTGTAGAATCAAATGATTTAAATGGAGTGTTTTCGAGGCCTTCACCAGTTTTGCTAAAGAGGTCACTCCCGGTGAAGGGATCTCGGCTCTTTCCTCATCGAATAAGGTGCATGATATTCACAATACCACTATGCAAAGCAAAAACTATAGAAACAATCAAAAGACAAACCGAGGGTTGTAGCATCTACTAGTTTCGCTAAAGAGGTCACTCCCTGTGAAGGGATGTCGGCTCTTTCCTTATCGAATAAGGTGCTGGATGTTCTACAAGGAACACCGCTATGAAAAACAAAAACTAGAGCTACTTGTTTTTGAAAATTCGATTCCACAATATCTTTAGGTTTCTTTTATTTCATTAATCTCATTAATGAAGTCCCATCATTTATGTTTACCTAAACATCACAGATAAATACAACGTACACTTATGCCATCGCATTCGCCTCGATGTCTCCTCTTGCACCGTTAGGTTAGGTAACTAACGGCAGAGCGGGGCAGTGCTAACGCGGGTGTAAAACATAAGCAACATATATATAATATATCACATATACTATATCCAGTTTCTATCTCAACATATCAAATGATCACATCACAGATATCGCAGCAGAAGAAACATATGAAATATTGGATATACTAGGAGGTCCGTGTTTTATTGCGAGCTTGTATAAAACACGGACTCCATGGTCGTGATGAATAGCCAATCCCACACCCCTAGACCCCTACAAGAGCGGCAAGCAACCCTTCCAATTCTAGAGTTAGGAGACCCGGTCTCGACTCCTCGAGATGGTCTCCCACTGGACCCTAGAAATTGGTTACTTGTGCTCCCCGCCTTGGGTCAATCCTAATGCGGAAAAGTAAATAATATACAATGGTGACAACATTCTCAACCCGGAAGTGCCCCAATAAAAGAATATTACATACAATGAATTTTACATGAATGAAAATGAAAAACTCTCATCTCATATAAAAACCCCATCTATTCAAAACACGACGATCCAATATAACATATCACAGCAACACATAACATCACATGTCATCAACGTAAGTAAATATGCGTATCCCAATTGTCGTTGATGTATAGCAACGAAACCGGCGATACACCACATATTACACTTACGGTCGCAGAAAAGAAAGTGTAAAACTACAACAGTTGGAATCCGCAACCACCTTAGACATCACATGCCTAACCAAATGAATTCCTTAGACATCGCATGCCTAACACAAATAAACCGCGCATTTTAGTCTCAATATCGAAAACACTTTTCAATTTCTAGTCGGGCAATTCAACAAGATTCCCAACATCCTGATCGAATGCTCATCGGAAATTTTAGTAGACGGCCGCACCCCCCGATGCCGTCGACGAAGTGCACTAAGGTGGAACACCGCTGCCGCGAGCACCCGAACGGATGCTTTTGGCGACGGGGTTCTCCTACAGTCACTTGGTCGGGGCTTTGGGCGTGGCTATCTATTAATTTTACCCGGCGAGTATCCGCGTATGCTACGTGATTGCGACGGACTTTTGATCGCATCAAAATCCCGTGGCAACCGATCAAATGAGACTAAACTGCCAGATTTATAACAATCAAACTAGTTATCTCATAACTACATGTGGATTCCAAATATTGTATCACATTACAGAAAAAGTTAGACGATATTAAACATTCCGATGGAATCAACAAACACCCAAAATTTCCCTTTAGTTCTCAACACTTAAAATTAGTTTAAAATCATCCATCACATGCCACAGTACCAATGGTCCAGCCGTAGAAGGGTCAAACCAACGCCTCACATGTGGCAACGCCGAACTACCACAAACCCGAAGGTTTAGAGGCGGTTCTGACGATCACATAATCGAGTAAAGGTTCCGTTCTTCTAGAGCGTCCACCGCGTTACTTGCACGATATTTGAATGTTCTTTAACTAAGGAAAAATACAACACTTGGAAATTTTCCGACAGGGGAAAAAGTGAGTTATTGATATCCATTCGAACTTTTTAATACTGTCTAAACAATCATGAAACCAAGCTAGAATTTCGAATACGAAACACTCCGAATTTATAATGCAGTAAATTAACATCACATGTAATTTTAGCAAAAATAAACTACACCAAATATACCAAACCCCAGAACCTGGTGTTAGTGTTTATGCCCTAGAAGGCCATTACTGTATCATACTAGTTTGTATATTACTTAATGGAAGCTTAGGATATTCACATGTATATAACAGTCTTGCTAAACATGGTAGTATGCTACTTGGTTTTTCTATCTTAATATGTGAGTGTACGTATTGATAGAGCTCTTAGGATCTTGCTTGACTACCAGCGTTGTGATGGCAGTCACACTAGTGGGGGCTGGGTAGTCTACAAGCACATCCTTATTCAGGTCCCTAGTCGTTGGATTATCGAGACAGGGCATCGATACTCCGGAGTAGACTAGTGTGTACGCTTCTCATCCCAGTTGGGGAGATGGTCTGTCCCACAGCCGTCAGTACGTCGTACTGGAGATAGTATACAGGTGCTCGTTGGGTTACGAGTACACAGGACAGGACTCACAGGGAACTGTTGGTTGGTTTTATACCAGTCGTCAGTGAACAGTTCCCAGGTGACATGAGTACAGCATAGTCCGCAGACTTGACACTGCTACTTCGCCTCGAGTGTGTCCCACTGTTCTTAGATTGCTACCCTACCACGGCTCAAAGGAGTCGTGCAAACAGGTAGTAGTTGGGTGCAGTCCCGAGCACTTGGAGGCAGTGGCGGTTAGACAGGATTCGTCCCTCCCAGTATTGGGAGTAGATATCGCGCTGTGTCAGAGAGCCATTACGCAAAGTCCCTGGCCAGGGAAAGCGAGATTTGCTGGTAGGTTCCAGTAGTTTCTCAGGGTGTAATGGGCTTCCCTCCGACACGATTTATACCGCTATTAGGGGACTGACGCTTGCCGCCCCCTAGGCCCGATATGCGATAGTCTTGGACGAACGGACCGGACTGTATGGAGATTGTCACATCAGACTCAGTAGGAGTTCGGATGGGTTTCCTCATCGGCCTTCTTATCGACAACTACCTGGGGACCGTTACGTACAGCTAGTGCCGCTTGCGGTCTGTGGTTAAACCCACTGCCAGCGTAGTAGTCGAGTCTCTAGAGTCCCACACAGAGAGTTTCCTATTCCAGGCGAAACGATATAGAGGTCGTATGGTTTTACGACAAGGGTTCGGACGCATACGTGCGTTTACGCACGTACGACTTTCGGACAGTTTTTACCAGTCGGCTTTGGTTTAAGCCAGTTACTGGTATCCGGTTATTGGATTTTTACAGTCTAAAGTTTTTCCTTACTTTTTGCGGATTGGAGGGGCGTTCTCGTAATTGTGCGAGAAGCTTCTAGAAGTGGTGACTAAGGAGGTTTAGGTGTCATATGCAATGAATGAGATTAGTGAGTCATGAGGGTGATTCATTCATGTCATTAAAGCACAATAAATGCTTAATGACTCATGACAATGAATCACCATTAGATATTTGTGAAGCATGCTTATTCATCATGTATTATTCTTTTCTTCATAAAAGAGAATGCTTCATATTTATTATGATACTCAATAATCTCATCTCATTATTATCTACACATTCTCTCTCCTCAAGCTCTCTCTCTCCAAAAGACTAATCCTCCCCTCTCATGAGTTGAGTACAAGGGTTAGTAAGACTAAACAATCCATAACCATCACTCTATCTCAATCTATCTTCTTTGATTAGCAATCCAAGAAGGTTAGTTGCCTCAAGTTTAGAGGCTAAGCTTGGAGTTTTGCTCTCGGGTGGATCGTCTACTACTTCGAGAAGGCCGAGGAGAACAAGGAGTTCGTAAAGACGAAGGAGTTGGTTCATTAGGTATAATCCCTAAACACAGTAGTTTAGAAACACTTTGTGTTTGGTTATTTATAGTTTAGCTTCGATTCAAGCGGTTAGTCGATGTTCGTTCACTAAACAAGTTCGTTTTTGAAAATTCCGCCTCCCCACAAGTATTGGGGTGTAGTACATCGACTTACAGTGGTATCAGAGCCTCGCTAAACAATAAATAACTTAATTGCAAATTTGTACGAATTTCGAACGGAAAAACGAAGCCGGAAAACCCTAAAAACATAAGTTTCTGTCGATTTTAAAATGATGTCCAAAAATTTTTCAGGTAAGTTCAGAAAGCTTGAAAAGACACCAGAAGAACACCCAAGAAATTTGGGCTCCTGAATCGTCAACGCGGCCGCGGAACCGCGGCGGATCGCACCGATCCTCCGCGCTTCCGCCGCCGAGTTGCCGAGTCAGGAACCCAAATTTCCTGTGTTGCTTCTCTGTAGAATTTAGGATTTTCTGGAATATTTAATATTTGCTCAGGTTTCAGTTTTACAGAGCAGTATTGGAGCAATATTAATGATGTTTAATCGATCGAAATTGTACAGTATTTGCATATTGGATTATATCTGTGATTGTATAATGTGTTCGTAAACCTCCCCTAACTGCTAGTATGTCAGTTGGCAGGGGGTTGCACATTTCTGAAATGGTTATATCTGTTTGTGCATATAAACTGTATTGGACTGTTATGGTGTATAGCCGGGGTTTTGAAATGGGTTATTATTTAATTCATTTGTTGTAAATGTAATTTGTTGTAATATTATTTTGCGGGGCACATCCAGGTTGCGGTTGTAGCCACCGTTGTATTATTTCATTTTACTGTTTTTGCTCCTAGCACAGATCCAAGGTGGGGTACACAAACTGCCGGGCGGGTAGTTTGCCGTACCCGTAGGGATCTTGGGTGGGGTAACGGCTATTCATCACAACTGTGTAATCTGTCTTTTCTTGCAGGCTCAAAAGAAATACAGATTGCTTGCAAATCCAATAAAGTTTATCTTTGTTCTGGAATGTATATCATTGCGTCAGACGAATGTAAAATATCTATATATATTGTAGATATTTTAGACGTCACTTATGTTTTACACCCGCGCTAGCCCAGTCCCCGCTCTGTCGTTAGTTAAGTAACCTAACGGGTGATGACGAGACCCAGTGGTGAATGCAGATGGCATAAGAGAACGTCATATTTTCGTTGTTTTCTGCATTGATAGGTTAATGATGGGACACATTATCTATAATGCAAAGAAAAATAAACCAAAGTTTAAATCGTTGGAACAATTTAAAAGAAACCACTCGGTTAATTTTAAAAACAGATATTTTTAAATGCGGAGCTTTAACCACTCCTTTTAAAAGCTATCAGGTTCCTTCGGTTATATCAAGTTCACTACGTTCACGGTTTCGCCAAAACCAGTCGTAGCCCTCCGTCATTTCTTATGAATGGTCATTAGTATTCAAGCTATGTTTGTTTGGCCCTTAGTCAAGACATAATGATTGGTAGCTGCTGGGGTATTCATTTGTTGCATAGATAGATGAGTTGGTTTGGGATACTCGTATTACTTTGTTTGGCCCTTAGTCAAGAGTATACGGATAGGTTCAAATCAACAGGATAATGATGGGCAGAACTTGACATGTGACTTATGATTTGTTGGCCCTTAGTCAAGATCATAAGAACATGGGGCAAAAATCTATATCGGGAATTTCTAAAGAAACTGAAATTTGCAAAGAGATGCATACCATTTTGAGTTTGATGAATGTTGGTAGCATTCCTACAGCATTATCAGACGATGATATTTGGATCCCGATCCTACTATGAGTATATGCTACTTATCAGGATATTCGTCACTTAACGATCAATGCTATAAACCTAGTGGGTGTCCAGAAAAGTGTCAGCGGGGTTACGCCCCCAGAGAAAAGAGGTTATTTAATTAAGGAACTTCGCGAAAGCGTTGGAAAACCTCCCTCGAAGTATCGACACCAGCCTGGCTGAACGGTTAAGCAAGTATTGTACGGTGAGAATAGTCCTGGCTAATTCTTCTTTTATGGTTTGAGGAAGGATTCGAGAAACAGTGGGAGCCATCCAGTTTAGATAAACTAAAAACCACTCTAAACTTGCAAGAGCATCATGCTAAAGAGTTTTCTTCTCTCTCTCCTAATTGCAGCGACCCTGAAAATGACTGGACTTAAGTTACTTTTAGAGAAAAATATACTGACAGGGCCAAACTATAAAGATTGGCTGCGGAATGTCAAAATGGCTTTGACCTATGACAAACTGGGGTACGTCCTCACCGCTACGGCACCAGCTGTCCCTGGTCCCAAATCCAGCAATGCGGATAAGGAAATCCGCAAAACCTGGGATTTAGATTGCGCGAAAGCCAAGTGCATCGTTCTTTCCTCGATGAACAATGAACATCAGAGGAGGCACGAGGATATGGACCTTGATGGCATATTTCTCCATACAAAGGAACTTTATGGAGAGCAATCTCGTATAGCAAGATACGAGACCTCAAAGAACTTGTTTCGAGCGAGGTTGGCTGTCGGGTCATCGGTAGGAGAACATGTCCTAAAGATGATCGGCTATATAGAAGAGCTCGCAGACCTTGGGACGACTTTGGATAATGAGCTCTATACAGACCTTATTCTCCAGTCCCTTCCTCACACCTACGCCCAGTTTATCCTGAACTTCAACCTTCAAAGAAAAGAAGTTGAACTTCCGGAACTCCTGAACATGTTAAGGAGTGCAGAGGGCACCTTGAAGAATTCAAGGGAAACACCCGCTATGTTTGTTGGCGGTACATCTTCTTCCGGGTCCAAGGCTAGGGCCAAAGGAAGGAAGAAGAAGGCCGCACCCAGACCTAGAGGAGGTGTTAGTAAGGTGGGAGGGAAGGGAAAGAAAAAGATTGCAGTACCAATAGTTGGCCAGGATGAGTGCTTCCATTGTCACAGGAAAGGGCACTGGAAGAAGGATTGCAAGGCGTGGAACGCCAAGAACCAGGAACCGAAGCAAGCTGTGGCTTCGACTTCAGGTGTGTTTGTAATTGAGAATTGTCTGTCGATCAACTCTACTTCCTGGGTATTGGATACCGGATCAGGATCTCATATTTGCAATTCATTGCAGACACTGAGAAACCGTAGAGTGCTGAAGGAAGGTGATATGACCCTAAAGGTTGCTAACGGAGCTAGCGTGGGAGCTGCGTCCGTCGGGGATTATCACCTAGGATTGACGAGTGGACACATTTTGGTTTTACATAACTGTTATTTTGTACCAAGCTTAACGTGTAATATCATATCAGTTTTCTTGTTATCAAATAAAGGTTATGATTTCACGTTTGTAAGAGATGTTGTCAACATCCACCTTAATCATGGTTTGATTGGGTCAGGTACACTAAATAACGGAATATATGTTTTAAACCAACTCCAAATTTTCAATGTCCAGAACACACTAAAAAGAAAGTCTCCAGATTTAAATAAAGCTTTCTTATGGCATTGTAGACTGGGTCACATCAATGAGAGAAGGTTGACTAAGTTGCATAGAGAAGGATATTTGGACTCGTTCGAATATCAATCTTATGACACTTGTCAATCGTGTCTCAAAGGAAAGATGACAAAGACTCCATTCACTGGATAAGGAGTAAGAGCGAGCGAGCTCTTAGGACTCATACACAGCGATGTATGTGGTCCAATGTCTACACATGTGAGAGGTGGTTATTCCTACTTCATTACTTTTACAGATGATTTCTCTAGGTATGGATATGTTTTCTTAATGAAGCATAAATCCGAGGCCTTTGAGAAATTCCTGGAATACAAGAGTGAAGCGGAAAACCAAACAGGCAAAAGTATTAAGACACTGAGATCTGATCGAGGTGGAGAATACTTGAGTGCCGAGTTCCTAGGTTACCTAAAAGAGAAAGGAATTCTCTCTCAGCTTACTCCTCCATACACTCCACAGCATAATGGTGTATCGGAGAGACGGAATCCAACCCTATTAGATATGGTACGATCCATGATGAGTAATGCTGAGTTACCGCAATCTTTCTGGGGTTATGCGCTAGAATCAGCGGCATATCTTTTAAACCAGGTTCCAACCAAGACTGTGCCTACCACACCATATCAGATGTGGAGTGGGAAGAAACCCTGTCTAAAACATTTTAGGACATGGGGGTGTCCAGCTTTTGTAAAAAAGCAGCATTCGGACAAGCTCGAGGCACGCTCAGTACAGTGTAAGCTTGTGGGATATCCAAAGAACTCCAAGGGATATTATTTCTATTACGCAGAGGAACAAAAGGTTTTTGTTTCTCGTCATGCCCACTTCTTAGAAACTGAATTTTTAGAAAATCAGAAGAGTGGGAGCGCAGTAGAACTGGAAGAAATTCCAGAACCACAAGCTGCTACTGAAAGTTTGGTAGAACCAGAGGTTCAAGAAGAACAGAACATTCCCGCACCCCTCCGCAGGAGTAGTAGGCCGTCTCATCCGCCTGAGAGATACTACGGTTTTCTCATAGATGGGGATAGAGAGGATTGCATCATAGATGATGATGAACCTACTGACTTCCAGCAGGCCATCCAGAGCGGCGACTCGGTACGATGGCTAGATGCAATGCGGACCGAAATGGAGTCCATGTACACCAACAAAGTATGGACTTTGGACTTTGCTCCAGATGGGGTAAAACCCATAGGATGCAAATGGATCTTCAAGAAAAAGATTGGTGTAGATGGACAGGTGGAAACCTATAAGTCTAGACTTGTTGCAAAGGGTTTTCGTCAAAGACCTGGTTTGGACTATGACGAAACTTTTTCTCCAGTGGCTATGCTCAAATCCATTCATGGACTAAAGCAGGCATCGCGGAGTTGGAACATCTGTTTTGATGAGACAGTCAAAGAATATGACTTTATCAAAAATCCAGATGAACCGTCCATATATAGTAAAGTTGTAGCCAGAAGTGTCGTATTCCTCGTCTTGTACGTGGATGACATTCTATTGATAGGAAATGACATTCCTATGCTACAATCTGTCAAAGGATTCTTGTCACACAGGTTCTCCATGAAAGACCTGGGTGATGCCTCTTACATTCTGGGGATCCGGATCTATCGTGATAGATCCAAGAGGATGTTGGGACTTTCGCAGTCCAGGTATATCGACACTGTACTGAAAAGATTCAGTATGGAAGATTCTAAGCGCGGTAATATACCGGCTTGTCACGGAATCACCCTCTCCAAAGAGATGTCTCCCAAGACTGATTTGGAAAGGGAACGCATGTCTATTATACCCTACGCTTCTGCGGTAGGCTCTATAATGTATGCGATGTTGTGCACCAGACCAGATGTAGCTTACGCACTAAGCGTGGTAAGCCGGTATCAGTCAGACCCAGGAGAGAAGCACTGGATAGCAGTAAAGAACATTCTCAAGTACCTGAGGAGGACTAAGGAGATGTTCTTGGTTTACGGCGGAAAAGACCTCAGGTTGGAGGCCTTTGCTGATTCCGGCTTCCAGAGTGATAAGGACGATTCCAAGTCCATGTCGGGTTATGTATTTACCCTCAATGGAGGGGCGGTGTGCTGGAAGAGCTCCAAGCAGGACACCGTTGCTGACTCGACGATGGAAGCGGAGTATATAGCTGCCTGCGATGCCGCAAAAGAAGCAGTCTGGATGAAGAAGTTCCTAACAGAACTTCAGGTGGTTCCTACCATAGTTGATCCAATACCTCTGTATTGCGACAACAACGGAGCTATAGCTTTAGCGAAGGAACCAAGGTCCCATCAGAAGTCCAGACACATCTTGAGGCGGTATCACCTGATCAGGGAGATCATTGATCGTCAGGAGATCGAGGTTCGGAGAGTTGCTTCAGAAGAGAACATTGCTGATCCATTCACGAAGGCCCTACCTCAGATTCAGTTCGAGAGGCTACTCGAGATCATTGGTCTTCGATATGCCAGTACATGGCCCTAGTGCAAGTGGGAGATTGTTAGTGTTTATGCCATAGAAGGCCATTACTGTATCATACTAGTTTGTATATTACTTAATGGAAGCTTGGGATATTCACATGTATATAACAGTCTTGCTAAACATGGTTGTATGCTACTTGGTTTTTCTATCTTAATATATGAGTGTACGTATTGATAGAGCTCTTAGGATCTTGCTTGACTACCAGCGTTGTGATGGCAGTCACACTAGTGGGGGCTGGGTAGTCTACAAGCACATCCTTATTCAGGTCCCTAGTCGTTGGATTATCGAGACAGGGCATCGATACTCCGGAGTAGACTAGTGTGTACGCTTCTCATCCCAATTGGGGAGATGGTCTGTCCCACAGCCGTCAGTACGTCGTACTGGAGATAGTATACAGGTGCTCGTTGGGTTACGAGTACACCGGACAGGACTCACAGGGAACTGTTGGTTGGTTTTATACCAGTCGTCAGTGAACAGTTCCCAGGTGACATGAGTACAGCATAGTCCGCAGACTTGACACTGCTACTTCGCCTCGAGTGTGTCCCACTGTTCTTAGATTGCTACCCTACCACGGATCAAATGAGTCGTGCAAACAGGTAGCAGTTGGGTGCAGTCCCGAGCACTTGGAGGCAGTGGCGGTTAGACAGGATTCGTCCCTCCCGGTATTGGGAGTAGATATCGCGCTGTGTCAGAGAGCCATTACGCAAAGTCCCTGGCCAGGGCAAGCGAGATTTGCTGGTAGGTTCCGGTAGTTTCTCAGGGTATAATGGGCTTCCCTCCGACACGACTTATACCGCTATTAGAGGACTGACGCTTGCCGCCCCCTAGGCCCGATATGCGATAGTCTTGGACGAACGGACCGGACTGTATGGAGATTGTCACATCAGACACAGTAGGAGTTCGGATGGGTTTCCTCATCGGCCTTCTTATCGACAACTACCTGGGGACCGTTACGTACAACTAGTGCCGCTTGCGGTCTGTGGTTAAACCCACTGCCAGCGTAGTAGTCGAGTCTTTAGAGTCCCACTCAGAGAGTTTCCTATTCCAGGCGAAACGATATAGAGGTCGTATGGTTTTACGACAAGGGTTCGGACGCATACGTGCGTTTACGCACGTACGACTTTCGGACAGTTTTTACCAGTCGGCTTTGGTTTAAGCCAGTTACTGGTATCCGGTTATTGGATTTTTACAGTCTAAAGTTTTTCCGTATTTTTTGCGGATTGGAGGGGCGTTCTCGTAATTGTGCGAGAAGCTTCTAGAAGTGGTGACTAAGGAGGTTTAGGTGTCATATGCAATGAATGAGATTAGTGAGTCATGAGGGTGATTCATTCATGTCATTAAAGCACAATAAATGCTTAATGACTCATGGCAATGAATCACCATTAGATATTTGTGAAGCATGCTTATTCATCATGTATTATTCTTTTCTTCATAAAAGAGAATGCTTCGTATTTATTATGATACTCAATAATCTCATCTCATTATTATCTACACATTCTCTCTCCTCAAGCTCTCTCTCTTCAAAAGACTAATCCTCCCCTCTCATGAGTTGAGTACAAGGGTTAGTAAGACTGAACAATCCATAACCATCACTCTATCTCAATCTATCTTCTTTGATTAGCAATCCAAGAAGGTTAGTTGCCTCAAGTTTAGAGGCTAAGCTTGGAGTTTTGCTCTCGGGTGGATCGTCTACTACTTCGAGAAGGCCGAGGAGAACAAGGAGTTCGTAAAGACGAAGGAGTTGGTTCATTAGGTATAATCCCTAAACACAGTAGTTTAGAAACACTTTGTGTTTGGTTATTTATAGTTTAGCTTCGATTCAAGCGGTTAGTCGATGTTCGTTCACTAAACAAGTTCGTTTTTGAAAATTCCGCCTCCCCACAAGTATTGGGGTGTAGTACATCGACTTACACCTGGAGCACACCACAAAACCCAAACCCTAACCCCTTGCAAAAACCGGCATCGCCGGAAATTGGGCCTTGGTCGCCGGCCATTCTCCGAGCAGGGTGGGTGGGTTTTGTGCTATGTTCATATTGCATCAAATACAACATTATGCAACTGTTAAAATAATTTTTTGATTCTAGAAAAATTTTGACTGAAACTAGGGTTTTTCGTCGGGTGTTTCGGAGTTGTTTCGGTTTCGTAATCCTTCACTTATCCGTCTAATATTCTAGCTAGTCTTTGATACCACTGTTGGGATACCTACAACGGCAGCAAGGTTTCGGGTGGCATCATACATGCCAATTTCAAATTTTGCCATTATACATAACCCTAAACATAGGAACTTTAACTAGAGAATCAAACCAAACTAGCATGTTAACACTTTAACATCTAAGATTTAGGGATTACAACCTTTGTAGTTCTTTCCTTCGCTTCATAAGCTCCGTGTTGAGGTCCCTTCGCTACGATCATCAAGTATCCGGACTCTAGAGAGGCTCCATGAAGAAAATGATGCAACCTTGCTTCTAATCATCAAATACAAAGATGATCTACCTTGAAGAATCTCAAACCCAAGCTCTTGCTTCACTAATCAAGTATTAGTAAAGCAAACACCCTAATCTAAATGGCTAGAATAGATGAGGATGATGAAGTAGGAATTTTTCTCTCTTTTGTTTTCAATTTCTCACATAATATCCATCACCAATCAAAAGCTAGAAAGTTTTCAAGAGAGGAAGAAGAAGAAGAATTTCTTTTGTGACGAATAATGAATTCTTGTTGAGATTAGAAATGCAACCTAGGGTTAAGCATGACATTGCTTAACCCTTGTAGAGACTTTACTATGGGTTAAGGTTTGGATTGGGCTAACAAATATCTCTCCAAAATATCAAAGAAAATGGACAAAGTCAAACCTTCATGAAGCTTCCTCAAAGCTCATCCAAACCCCTAATCCAAAAGTTTAACCTTAATCCAAACCCTAACATGTTTAAATCTCAAAACATTTGTTGCATTTGTAACCCTAACATGTTACAGTATTATATATCACATATATAATATATAATGTAACAAAATAAAATAATACAATTAACATATATCGCATATACATCAATGTATTATCCAAGTGAGAAAAAGAATCTTTAAGTGAGCTTATATTATTTAATGCAATGTAATATATCAAATATACAATTATACATTAAATTATCGAATCAACATTTGATCCGATAATCCGGCTATTTCATAAATAACCGACTAATATAAAATGTATCATCTCATTGAATCAACACTTGATCCGATGACCCGGCTATATCACATATACCCGCCCGATATCACATATCGCGAGAATCTAATACGATATCACATACTCGTAATATTCTCGGTCCCGCATATATCACATATGTGCTCCTACTCCGTTTTGCCGGAGCCAGGAAATCTCTGTGTAGGACTCTAAAGAATCGTCAATACGCCGGCAGTAGGTGATGATCATATCAAACACCCACAAGCTGCAAGCGGTCAGCCAAACGTAACAGCTACCCAGGTATTGAGCGATCAGAAGATCAACAAGAAAGCCTGTACATTCTCCTGCGAATCCAACCAGTAACACTCCGGTACAGTCCAGTCTCTTCGTCTGATATGTCGCATATCTAGTCTAGGGGTGGTAAACGTCAGACCCCAGTAACCGATAAGTCATGTCGATATGAGGTCCATAACAGTTCGAGAAACTACTGATAACACTTACCAATAAATCTCAGCAACCCTAGCCAAGGATTTCCAGTTATAGCCAATCCAACATAGCGCAACATCAACTCCCAATACCGGGTGAGACGAAACCCCTCCTTTCGCTCATTGCCTCCATGTGATTCAGGACTGTACCCAAAAGCCACCGTTTTGCACGTTCTCTTGAACGTGGTAAGGTGGAAATCAAAGCACAGTGGGAATCACACAAGACTCTATGACGATCTCGGGTCTACAGACTAATCTGTACCAGTGTCACCAGAGAACTGCCATCTGACGTGAGGTATAATACCATCTGGGAGTTCTCGATGAGTCCGTCCAGTGTACCCAGTCTCTACTGAGCACCCGTATACTATCTCTGATGTCAAACACCAATGGATATGGGATCATCCATCGCCCATCTACATGGGTCGAGAAGCATACGCTAGTCTACTCTGGTATATCGATGCCCTGTCTCGATACACCTACGACTAGGAACATTTGAAGGATGCACTTAGCGACTACACAGTCCCCACTTGTATGATCTGCATCATAATCCTGGTAGTCAAGTACTCATCCTAAGGGCTTTATCAACATGTAACATAAAGACAATCAGAGTACATATTAAGATAAAGAGCAACCAGATAGCATACTATCATGTCGAGCAAGAAAGTCCTCACTATATATGTCCAAGCATCCACTACAATATACATCATATGTACAGTAATGGCCTCTAGGGCATACATATCACTAACAACACACACACACACACACACAGATGTCATATACACCAAAAATATATCACGTGTGTGCTTGTATGCGTGTGTGTACCTTTATCCTAGGGTTTCGCGGCTAAGAAATTACACTATAAGCATTATCTTACAATTACACTAAAATTAACTCATGAACACCTAGAGCCTATCATGTTAATCATTTAGTCTCACAATACACATATGTATATATATATAACGTATTCGTATAGTACACTACGAAACTGCGGGGGTACTATACGCCATCCACCTGACTTCCCTCGTAGATATATATCTACTCACCTTGATCCTTGCTTACCGAAATCGATGACGCCACGCTCATCCTTGTTGTTCAAGGTCCACTTGAGGGCACCTACATATATACACACATAGCATTGTAAACAGAAATCACACACGAAAACCAAAACGGCACACGTATCACACATAGGTAAAAACCTATGGTCTACTCATGTAAAAGGGCCAAACAACACCCGATATCGACGTACAAATGTCAAGTGGCCGATACAAAACACAAATATCAAAACTTAAGTCACGGAAAGATACAAAAACAATACATCAACTCATGAAAACTTGCTCCAGATTTTGGTTCAGGTAAAATAGGGATAAACAAGCAGTACTGGGGTGTTGTATAGGGGGTATATGAGCTACAGAACAAATCCTAGCACCAACACCTACAATTTGGCCGGCCACATTGCCCTAAATTCCGGCCTGCTCGGCCAAGTATGCATGGATTGGGTTCGTATTGGCAGGGTGGCCTCCTAGTGTCCAATCTAGGTCAATAGAGTTGCTTGTTTTTATAGTAAAGATCTCAGGTTACTCCAGATTCCCTGTAGGCATAATATAAACACAAAACCGACATTTCGATATCTAATTCACATTGCATGGTCTAGGCTCAGCTTGGTCCATGTTTTTAGCACTATGGGGGCTTAAGGTCACTACTAAACCTCAATTGCACCATCTCAATTCAAGAATTCCTCAAAACCTCTTCTAGGAATTTTCAAACATCATTAAACCTCACCAAAACGATTCTAAACTAAAATAGGAGCTAATGGAGATGGATTAATGCACTAATGGTGAAAGAATTATCTCATTTGGAAACTCAAGAAAATTCTTGAGTTGCCCCAGTGCTCAAAATCCTATCTATCTTTGTTCCCCATGCTAGTAGTGAGCTTGTGTACATTTTTTTATGAAAGGAAATAGGTGTTTTGAGGTGTTTTTGGAGTTGATATGAGGCGGTGTAAGTGGTGGAGGGAGGAGGGCAGCCATGTTGTGAAGAGAAGAAGAAAATGATGAAGATGATGAAGTGAAACACACTGAGACATGGTCAAGTTGACCCCTCACCCTCTCTCTCTCTCTCTCTCTTGCACATGCTTCATTGTCTCCCCATGCCACATTTCTTTATTCTTTTCTTTTCTATTTTCCTTTTCTTTTCATTTTAATCCAAAACAAAAACAAAAACAATTAATATAAGAAAATACGCATGGTTTTCAAAAGCAAAAGAAATGTAACAAGTTGTGTAACATGACATGGTGCATATCACATGCATAATCATGTTTAATGCATAATTAGTGATTATTAATCACGCTTAGACATAAACTTGTATATAAGAAATTATATGATAATTCGTAAAATGTATAAATTTCACCATTTCTTTAAAAATCAACATTCACTGTAATTTTCCATTATTTCCCAAACAATCGATATATATTTATACCCCTTTCATTAAAACTAATTTCCACACATTAAAATATTCATAATATTTATTATTTTAATTATTTAAATTCCCAAAAATAATATTTTATTTTTCTGAAATGTTACAGAAAACCACTGGACAACTGAAGAACATTCTTAAGTGCTTGAGAAGGACTAAAGAGATGTTCTTGGTGTATGGTAACGGTGAACTCCAGATGGAGTCCTTTACCGATTCAAGCTTTCAGAGTGATAAGGATGACTGAAAGTCGGTCTCGGGTTTCGTCTTCACCCTCAGTGGAGGGACGGTATGTTGGAAGGGTTCCAAGCTATATACCGTAGCAGACTCATTGATAGAGGCTAATTACATCGCTACCGACGATACTGCCAAAGTGGTTGTCTGGATAAATAGAGTTCAAGAGATGAACTAGGTTCCTACCATTGGGCATCCAATAGCTATTTATTGTGATGACAATGGAGCTGTGGCTTTGGCCTAGGAACCCCGGTCCCGTCAGTGATCCTGACATATTCTTAGACAGTATCACCTGATCAGGGAGACGGTTGATCTCCGGGAGATCGAGGTCAGGAGAGTTGACACAGAGGATAACACAGCGGATACACTCACCGAGACCATCCCCCAGATGCTATTCGAAAGACTTCTGGGAACGTTGGGTATGAGATACTACAACAACTGGCCTTAGTGCAAATGGGAGATTGTTAGGAATATGTATGCCCTAGAGGCCATTATAGATGATATAGTGGATGCTTGGACATATATAGAGAGGACTTTCTTGCTCGACATGATAGTATGCTATCAGGTTACCTTTATCTTAACATATAGACTAGTCTTTATACTATATGTCTCTTACATGTTGATAAATCCCTTAGGATATATACTTGACTGCCAGGATTTTGATGAGATCATACTAATGGGGCCAGGGTGGTCAACAAGTGCATCCTTTAATCAGTTCCTAGTCGAGGGAATATCAAGACCAGGGCATCGATATTCCATTGTAGACTAGTGTGTACGTTTCTTGTCCCTTAGAGGGCGATGGTTGATCCCACAACCATTTGTGTGTGACATCAAAGATTGTACACGGGTGCTCATTGGAGAATGGGTACACCGAACAGGACTCGCCGAGGACTCCTATGTAGTAGTATACCTATCGTCAGATAGCAGTCCTCTGGTGACACTGGTACAGGTTAGTCTGTAGACCTGAGATCGTCATAGAGTCTTGTGTGGCTCCCACTGTGCTTTGATTTCCTCCCCACCACGGCTCAAAGGAGTCGTGCAAACAGGTGGATTTTGGGTACAGTCCCGAGTCACATGGAGGCAATGAGCGATAAGCGAGGTTTCGTCTCTCCCGGTATTGGGGGTTGATGTTACTCTATGCTCGATTGGCTATAACTGGAAGTCCCTGTCCAGGGCTACTGTTGAGATTTACTGATAAGAGTTATCAGTAGTTTCTCAAACCGTTATAGGCCAGACATCGGCATGACTTATCACGTAACTGGGGACTGACGTTTACCACCCCTAGACATGATATGCGACATATCAGACAAAGAGACCGGACTATATGGTAGTGTTACTGATAGGCTTCATGGAGAGTATAGATGAGCTTGCTTGTTGATCTTCATATCACTCAATACCTGGGTAGCCGTTACGTCCAGCTAGTACCGATGACGGCTTGTAGGTGATTGATGTGATCATCACCTATTGCTGGCGTATTGACGAGTCTTTAGAGTCCCAAACAGAAGTTTCCTGGTTCGAGCGAAACGAAGTAGGGCATATATGTTGATATGTTCGTGGGCCTGTGTCACGGCACGAAGGTACGGAACACGACTGGCACTTAAATTACGAAACGTCTCAAGGCGTACGTAATCTAAGTAAGCCAAAGCCCAGAAAATCTATACAATTTAAAGAAATAAAGTGAAGGAAAACTTATTTAAAGAAAGCGATTTTAACCAAATAAGTCGCATTGAACATTTTAAAAACATCAAAATTTCCCGAAAATTTCGGCAGGGTCTCCTTTGTAAATACTAGCCCCCAAACGGGTACAACACATGAACATACATATAACTAATGAATAAGGAAACCCCAAGCGGGAGCTAGCTCTTCTCCATTGGCGGAATCACAACCACAAGCAATATGTATATCAAAACTGCACAATAAGCATCTGAAAGCAAGAAATAAGAAGATACCACGTCGGCTCAAGTGAGCATCGACACCAAATACCACAAATACAAGTTTCACGAGTCTCACCATCTAGTCAAATATACAAGGGTAGATGGAGTATACTATATACAAAATAATATACATGATGGAATAACATATCCTTGCAACCCACCTATGATCAAAGCTGCAAATCGATGCAATGGAGCAAAAGAGAAAGTACGCCCGCCGCTATTGCGCTTACGGGTCGAACCTGCAAGATACTGTGGCATAATGGGGGTGATTTGCCAACTCGTGAGTAGTAAGTAACATCTAATAAGTCTATCGTAAGCATGCATGCAAATGCGTCTTAACCTATGCATATCGATATGATACGATGTACTAGGAAGTAAGAGGATCGTCGGGAATTCGTCTCTCCCGGTATTGGGGGTTGATGTCACGTTGTGTACGAGTGGCCATCACCAGAAATCCGTGGCCACGGTGAACGAGAATTACTGATTTGGATCAGTAGTTTCTCAATGGATGATGGGCTTCATACCAACACGAAATATCGCATTATTAGGGGTCTGACTTTATCCACCCCCCTAGACCCGATATGCGACACTCTTAGATGAATAGACCGGACTGTATGGAGATTGTCACAGACAGGCTCAGTAGGGGTTTGGATGAGCTTGCTCGTCGGCCTTCCTTTCGCTCAATACCTAGGTAGCCGTTACGTACAGCTAGTGCCGCTGACGTGCTTGTGGTTAAACCCACTGCCAGCGTATTGACGAATCTTTAGAGTCCCACACAGAGGGTTTCCCTGGTTCTGGCGAAATGATGTAGTAGCCGTATTGGATACGTGCAAGGTTCCGATCGATCGATTGTACTTTGTACCCGGACTTTCGATCGGACAGTTGATAATACTAGCCGGCTCGGGTTTGAGCCGTATTATTAAATTAGGTATTGATTTAATAATTTACGTATATATATTTCGATATGTATATTCTAGTATTATGTTCGTTGTGTTATTCTATCTCTTTGGGTATTCGTATTTCCGTACGAATACAGGTATGTATATACAGTAGAATGTAATCCGTATTTTTTCCGGAAAATATTCTAGAAGGTGGACACCTCATTTTAGGGTTTGACCATTTATTATAAATGGATAAATGATGTGGCATTGACTTGATGGGAGTATGGTGAGGACCATGCTTGCATAGTGTGCACAAATGAATTATTAATTCATTTGTGCATACTATTCAAGTATCGGCCCATTTTTAAATTGAAAAAAAAGGTTTTACAAAACCAAGCCATGAGATTTTCTCTCTCATGGATGGATTCATTGTTTTTGAGATGGTTCATTTTCTTGATCTCTCATCTTCTCACCATTTAGCTTCACTCTCTCTCTCTAGCTTTCATGGTTTTCCTCCACCTTCATCTTCCACCTCCTCTCAACCTTCTCATGTGTTGAGAATCATGAGAGGAGGTGAGATGAGATAGATAAACACTTAGATCACTACATCCTAAGAATTCTAGACTAGCATCCTAGAATCCCTAGTTGCTTCACTTGCTTTCGATGTGGAGCTAGAGCCATGAGCTACATCCCTCGGGTAGATCATCTTCAACGGAGGAAGACCGGCAGCTAAGCTTGTTCAAGCATGCCTCAAGGAGCTAAGGAAGTTGATGGAAGACCGAAGGAATAAGTTCATTCGGTATAACATTTCTAAACCTAGTAGTTTAACTCTTTGTATTTGCAAGTATAGGTTTATGGTTCGATATTGAGCGGGTATTGTTTGTGCCAAATTTTTTAAACGCCAGTTTTTGTTCTGCATCGGTCACGGTAGATGGCCAGGGCACAGGCAAAAACCCAACAAATACAACGGTGACAAAATGGTAGAATCACATGAAATTTTTCCACTCATTCTAGCTGGTTTTTGAATCACTAAACTGGTGTGTCCACATCTTAGACGTTAAAGTTGGAGATACTGGATGCCAACGTCGGAAAAATGGTGGAAGTAGTATTTTTTCGACGCCATAGGAAGAAATTCTCTCATATGGCCTTTTTTCGTTATTCACTATATATGACTAGGAATGTGTGCTAGTAATTATGAAGAGAATCTCTTATATTTCTCATTAATCACATCATTGATATCACACCTCCCAAAGAAAATCCAGTTGTTCAGAAAGGAGTAGTATTTGTTTTCAAATCCTACCGTTAGAGGAATAGTCGTACTGTCACGACCCGGAATATTTGCTCGTGGCCGGCACTTAAATCACGCAACGTCTAAAGGCGTAACGTAATTCAAGTAAGCCGAAGCCCAGAAATCTAAACCTTTTTAAGAAATAAAAGAGGTGAAGTTTTGAAATAATGGTATGATGAAAACAAATGTTTTATTAAATGCATGGATAATAGAACATGAAAAATACAAGTGGATTTTACTAGTTGAAAAGCATGTTTCGTCTTTTAAAAATTTGGGCAGCGCCTCCTTTGTATATTTTGATCCAAAACCACAAATACATGATAATATAAAAGGTATCCCCAAGCGGGAGCTAGCTCTTTGCCAATCGGCAGATTCACAACCACGCAAGTCATAAAACAAGTATACGACGCCCAACGGCGAAGATCAACACAAAAGATAATGAATAAGGCAAGACATCAACCCAATAAGCGAACATAAAACCCATCGCTCAAGTCTCGCAACTACAAGTCACTAAGTCTTACTATTTATACAAATACTAATTTTGATTGATGGAGTTGACTAGATACAATATGAATAATAAATACAAGAAGGGTACGATCCAACATGTACCATCTACCAATGCAAAACACCCGAATGCAGCTATGTGCTAGCGATGCCGCTACTAATCCATGCGGTCAACCTGCAAGAACTGTGGCACAACGGGGGTGAGTTGCCAACTCGTGAGTAGAAAACATCAACAGGTAGAAATCAAATAAACAACGATTTCCTAGGTCAACTATATCATGAAGGTAATACTATGATATCTAGGGTGACCGTATCTGTATAAGTGCCAACAACATAAATAAATGCCTATCAGCATGTGGATTTCATCCAACAATATAATCAATGCATGTATGCATGTGGATCTCATCCACGTGTCCATCAATGACACAACAACGTCATGCATGTAAATATCATAAAAGCGTATGCATGAAAGTATGAGGATATAAATCAACGTGTGTCCCTCGCGACACATCAAAATCATGGAACCTGAGTGTCCAGAATCGACACTCGAAACATCATGAAACCCGTGTCCAACATCGACACGTAAATCCTCATATCTTTCGGGCTCCGGCAGAACGGGTCGACCCATATCTATCTCTCGACTCCGGTCGGTATCCTCCGGATAACCTCCAGGTCCAACCAATCACCGGTAAGTAGTGCCCTCCCTGCCAGGCTCATTGTCTACACCACAAAAACCATTTCTCGTCCCGGGGAACCATACCGGGTCCACCATGAACCCGCAAATGGATCATCCACCTCCTCGAATCGGGTTTATATCACACGTCTCAGAACCGAGAAAACGCATGGTGGACGCACTGAAATATCATATCAAGAGAAACCGGGTTTTTAAAACAATACATACTTTCTTTTGAAATAACCACGGTTCTCAAATCCAGAAATCTAATGAAAACAACATATCTCAATGCGTATAATCATAAAGCATGATGTATGCGACATATAACAGAATGTAAGCATATACGTATATCATGCAACATGGAACAGTGATGTGAGCATGGGCATATCATCGTAATGTGAGCATAGAAAGTAAATCATGCAAGGAGTCATATCACGATGCAGCAATTCTACTGTGTAGTGACATAGCAATTATCGATGATGAAGTGTGTGAGCCGGCCAATCTGTGTAAGTGTAACATACGCATCATCGATAATGGTGTAGGTGTACTAGCACAGGTATGTGTAATGCAATGAGAATGACATGAACGTAGCATAAGTAAATCGTCAGCTAAATACTATAAGGTATACGTATCTAACATGACCGAGTCGGTGAATCTATCAATCGGCATCCAGCCTCACAACATCACGTACGGTATAATCCATCGTATGGCATCCTCTAGTCAAGGGTACGGATAAATCATCATAAAACTCATCACGTACGGTAAATCATCGTACGGCGGCATTAACAATTGGGGATCCTATCAACCTATATGACAATGAGGGTACGGTCCTAATATCTCGTACGGCATATCACTCATGATTCACAACATCATATATATCTATATACCTACATCCCAGGTCACATCCATAACAATCTCATATCAGGGGTGTTAGTGTATATGCCCTAGAGGCCATTACTGTATCATACTAGTATGTATATTACTTGATGGAAGCTTGGGATATTCACAGTTGTATATACAATCTTGCTCAAAATGGTAGTATGCTACTTGGTTTGTCTCTACTTTAATATGTGCATGTGTTTCTTTTAGCATATCGCTTATATACATATTAGTAGAGCCCTTAGGATCTTTGCTTGATTACCAGCGTTGTGATGGCGCTCACACTCGTGGGGGCTGGGTAATCCATAAGCACATCCTTATACAGGTCCCTAGTCGTTGGACTATCGAGACAGGGCATCGATACTCCGGAACAGACTAGCGTATGCGCTTCTCATCCCAGCGTGGGAGACGGTCTGTCCCACAGCCGTCAGTACGTCGTACTTGAGATAGTATGCGGGTGCTCGTTAGGTTACGAGTACACTGGACAGGACTCGTCGGGAACTGTTGGTTGGTATTATACCTATGGTCAGTTATCAGTTCCCAGGTGTTATGAGTACAGCTTAGTCCGCTGACTTGGCACTGTCACTTCGCCTCAAGTGTGTTCCCACTGTACTTTGATTACTACCCTACCACGGCTCAAAGGAGTCGTGCAAACAGGTAGTAGTTGGGTGCAGTCCTGAAGCACTTGGAGGCAGTGACGGTTAGACAGGATTCGTCTCTCCCGGTATTGGGGGTTGACATCGCGCTGTGTCCAGGAGAGCCATTACACAAGTAGTCCCTGGCCAGGGCAAGCGAGATATACTGGTAGGTTTCCAGTGTTATCTCAGGGTGTTCTGGGATACACTCCGACACGACTTGTACCGCTATTAGGGGACTGACGTTTACCGCCCCTCTAGGCCCGCCATGCGATGTATCAGACGAACAGACCGGACTGTACGGAGACTGTCACATACAGGCTCAGTAGGAGTTCAGATGGGGTCACCTCGTCAGTCTTCTTATCGGCATATACCTGGGGACCGTTACGTACAGCTAGTGCCGCTTGCGGTCTGTGGTTAAACCCACTGCTAGCGTAGTGTCGAGTCTTTAGAGTCCCACACAGAGAGCTATTCGCCTTTAGGCAAAATGAGTAGAGGTCGCATGGTTTTGCGACAGGGTTCGTTCACATCCGCGCACATGTGCATGTTTGTTGTCCGGACAGCTTATACTAGCGGGCTTTGGTTTAAGCCGGATCCTAGTATATGATTTGGGATTGGTTTTATCTCTTTGTATTCGTGTTCCTCGGATCACGAATATGGGTGCGTATGCACAGTTGATTGAGACAGAGGGAGAGGACTTTGATTAGGGTTAATGACTATTGTCATTTTATTAACCCTAATGCTTATGTGTGTATTATGATTAATTGATATTAGTTAAATATAATTGTGCATGGTTAGGGTTGTTGACCATTTGACTTTCTTGACTTGTTGACCTAGGTTGACACTTTGACCATCATCATTCCATATAAAAGATGCTCTTTGATCCTTGCAATTTGCATTAAATATGAAATGATAATGGTCATGTCTTGATTAAGCCATGACAATTATCTTGCTAATTATCAATTTACATAATCCACCCATATATGAGAAAATGGTTCATTTTCTCTCCTCATTCTATCATATTGATTCTCTCTCCTCCTCTTCCTCTCTCTCAAGCTCTCCCCTCTCATGTGTTGAGAAACACATGAGCTTGAGTTAAACCTCTCCAAAGTAATCTCTACTCTCATCTAAGGTTCTAGGATTAGCACTTCTAGCACCTTAGTTACTTCTAGCTCGAAGTTGAAGCCAAAGGTTGAAGCTCTCGGGTGGATCCTTCTTTAACTAGAGAAGGCGACAAGGTGATCTCTTTCTTCCACTCCAAGGAGCAAGGAGAGAAGGACATAAAGCCCAAGGTATAACCTTTCTTGCATATAGCTATATCTAGTTAGCTTTAGTTAGTTTTTGTTTAGCAAAGATCCTCCTTAAGCTAGTCCATGTTGCCTAGTTCGATAAAAATCCGATTTTTATTCCGTTTTATGTCTCCCCGCAAGCACCGGGGTGGGCAACGTGGACTTACAGTGGTATCAGAGCCTAACTAAACATAAACTAGCTAGTTAGTAAAGTGTATGGAAGTTTGATCGGAAAAATCGCAAAACCAAAACATCAAAACCCTAACTTTCTGTTGTTTTTTTCTCTGCTCTAAAAATAAAAAATCATACTTCAAAAATCGGCTCAGGGTTTTTTAAAGAAGCACACCAAAAACGATCCAGTGAATCACTCAAAGCGCGGCGGTTCCGCGGCAAAAGCATGCCTATTGCCGCGGAACCTCGGCCATTTTGACTCGGTTCTGGACCGAGTTTGGTGCAGTATTCTTCTGATGAGGTTTTGGGATTTTTAAGATGGTTTCTT
This sequence comes from Agapanthus africanus, assembly GCA_030015575.1. Classification (NCBI taxonomy): domain Eukaryota; kingdom Viridiplantae; phylum Streptophyta; class Magnoliopsida; order Asparagales; family Amaryllidaceae; genus Agapanthus; species Agapanthus africanus. Next base: position 88,717,130 of record CM057351.1, on the reverse strand, counting down.
TCTGCTCAGATTTTCCAGAAAAGGAATTTGTATTTGGGGTGCCTATAAATCCGTATTTTTTATCGAACTTCACTACACTTTGACTAATGGGTTATATCTGTAATGTTTATATGTATTGAACGTCTGCTAATCGCTATACGTCGATTAGTGGGGGTTATACATATCTGTGATCTGTGTTTGTTGATGGTATGTGTATATGAATACGTTGGATTGTCGCAGGTGAATAGCCGGGGGGTTTTGTGAGACGAGAGTTTTCTTTTCTTTCATTCATGTAACATGTAAATTGATGTAATATTATTTGTATGGCCGCACAATCGGGTCGGGGTTGTAGCCGCCATTGTATAATTCTTTTTACTGTTTTTGCTCCTAGGATAGACCCATGGAGGGGGTGCACAAACTACCGGGTATCTCGATGTGCCGAGTGGCCTACTCACGGTGATGAGGGAGGTTGCTTCACTTCGGGTACTTGGCGGGTAGTTTGCCGCACCCGTAGGGGTCTTGGGTAGGGTATTGGCCATTCACCGCGACCGTGTAATCCGCTTTTCATTGCAGGCTCGAACGGATTGCGGATTCCTAGTATATCCAATGCATTCATCTGTGATCTGTAATGTCTATCATTGCTATATATCTATATACTATAACTATTTAGGCGTTGCTTATGTTTTACAGCCGCGCTATCCCAGCCCCCGCTCTGTCGTTAGTTAAGTAACCTAACAGGTGATGACGGGGCCCCGTGGCGAATGCGAATGGCATAAGCGTACGTCATATTTTGGTTATTTTCTACAATGGTAGGATTAAATGATGGGACGCATTAAAAGAACTAATGCAAGAAAATAAACCAAGTAAAAGTCGATTGGAACACTTTGAAAACCACTCGGTTCTTTTCAAAACTAAACTTTTAAACGCGGAGCTTGAACCACTCCTTTTAAAAGCTATCTCGTTCCATCGATTATATCAAGTTCACTACATTCACGGTTTCGCCAAAACCATTCGTAGCCCTCCGTCATTCCACATGAATGGTCAAAAAGTATTCAAGCTATGTATTTTGGCCAAAGTCAAGGCATAGTGATTGGTAGCTATTGGGTATTCATGTGCAGCATAGGTAGATGCGTTGGTTTGGGACAGTCGTGCTGCCATTTTGGCCAAAGTCAAGAGTAGGTACGGGTGGGTCCAAATTAACCAGGAGAATGACGGGTAGAACTTGACATGTGACTTATGATATTTTGGCCAAAGTCAAGGTCATAAGAACATGGGGCAAAAATTCACATCGGGAGTTTCATAAGTACTGAAACTTGCTAGCGCTGCATACCATTTGGAGTGTGATGATTCTGGTAGGATTCCTTCGGTTTTATCACGCGATGATATTTGGATCCCGATCCTACTGTGAGTATATGCTACTCCTCGGGAAAGTTCTCACTTAACGATCAATGCTACAAACCTAGTAGGTGTCTAGAAAGGTGTTAGCGGGGCTATGCCCACAGGGAAAAGAGGTTACTTAATTAAGGAACTTCGCGAAAGCGTTGGAAAACCTCCCTCGAAGTACCGACACAGGCCTGGCTGAACGGTTAAGCAAGTATTGTACGGTAAGATTGATCCCGACTAATTCTTTCTTTATGGTTTGAGAAGGGATTCGAGAGACAGTGGGAGCCATCCTGTTTAGAAAAACTAAAAACCACTCTAAACTTGCAAGAGCATAATGCTAAAGTATTTCGTTTCTCTCTCCTAATTGCAACGACCATTCAACATGACCGGACTTAAGTTATTACTAGATAAAAACATACTGACAGGGCCAAACTACAAAGATTGGCTTAGGAATGCCAAGATGGCAATCACTTACGACAAGTTGGGGTATGTCCTTACCACCAAAGCTACCCCTGTCCCAGGTCCCACCTCCAGCGTCGCGGATAATGAAATCCGTAAGACATGGGAGATCGATTGCGCGAAGGCCAAATGCCTCGTACTTGCCTCGATGGACAACGAACATCAGAGGAGGCATGAGAATATGGACCTAGTGTCACGACCCGAAAGAGCACGTGACTGGCCCTTGAACCATATGAAGCCTATAGGACTCCATCTGATCCAAGTAAGCCAAAAGCCCAGAAATCTAAAACCATTTTAAGAATAAGTAAAGAAAACTGGTTTAAAGAAGTGAAGAATACAGGTTTGAAATCAAGGTTTTTAAATGACTAAGCCGAAGGTACGTTTTGAAAACAATAAAGTCTTTTCTAAAAATTTCGGCAGAGTTTCTTTTGTAAAACTGGCCCCGAATGGGGTACAACAAGGATAACAATATAAATAGGCAATGATAAAGGCATCCCCAAGCGGGAGCTAGCTCTTCGTCAATCGACGGTCACAACCACACAATGATATGATAATATACAACGCCAAGTGGCGAGGATCAAATCCAAAAGAAAGCTCAAAAGCAACAGTAAAACCACAATACTACTAAGCACGACTCTAGGTCGAATAATACAACACTGTCTCTAAGTCTGAAAGAATATACAAGATTTGGTTGATGGACAATTTCTAGATACAGTGAAATAAATAAATACAAAGGTGATTCCTGATACGAAAGAATCCACCTACCAAAGCAAATCACCCGCAAGAAGGTAGTGTGCCAGAAATGCCGCAATAGGACCTGTACGGCAAAACCTGCAAGAACTGTGGCACAACGGGGGTGAGTTGCCAACTCGTGAATAGAAACATCTACAAGTAGAAACCGAAAGCAAGACATAAACCTAAGTCAACGATCAGTAATATAATCCACAAGAGTACATCTGAGTGTAACAAGGTGGCAAGGTAACATCTAATCACGTATGTAGTGCCAGGTAGTCAGGTAATAACATGTCATCAGTATAAGGTATGTCTGCATAAGGTAGATATGATGAAATATCAAAGATATCAATACACATATATTAGCGTCCCATACCACTAATATTGGTGTAAGATAAGTGTAAATCCAGTCTGTATATGATCCATATCTGTATATCTGTGGAACCCGTCCACCTGTCACCCACTGACAGCAAGCATCATGTATGCAATGTGAGGATATAACCAAAATCATGGAAAACTCATCATGAAACCCGTGCCAAGCATCGACACGTAAATCCTCACCCATATGGGGCTCCGTCTGCGGTATCGGCCCTCGGCCCCCGGCAGTACGAGTCAACCCATGTCCATCTTTGGGCTCCGTCTGCGGTATCGGCCCGTCGGCCCCCGGCAGTACGCCCATCTCTCAGCTCCAGACGGTATCCCCCGGATATCCGCCGAGCTCAAATACAATCACCGGTAGGTACTCGCCCGCCTCCAGGCTCAATCGGCATAACCCATCGATCATCTCGCCGAGGGGAACCATACCGGGCCCACCACGAACCCGCAAACGGTACGTCACCTCCTCGAATCGGGTTTCAAGCACACGTCTCAGCACCGAGAAAACGCGTGGTGGACGCACCGAAATATCATATCACGAGGTACCGGGTTTTCATAAAAGTGCCTCTTTTATTAAATAATCCCACGGTCCTCAAAACCAGAAATCACAAGAAAATCCACATCGAGAAGTAAATCCAATGCAACGTGCTATACAATCAATCCATGATGTATGCGACAAGTAAAGAGAGGTAATCATATCGGAAATCATGTAACATGGAATATCTTGCAGTCCTCAATCTCAATCAAGTATGAATCATCTATGTTTGTGTACAGGTACATGTGTACAATATGCCAAGCAGTAATCATATCATGAATGCAACAGTACTACAGTGTAGTGGCATGGCAATTATCGATGATGAAGTGTGTGAGCCGGCAAATAGTGTACGTGCAACATACGCATCATCGATAATGGTGCTGGTGTCCTAACAGCATGATAATAGCATAGTAATGAACATATGCCCGCAATGCGAATAGCAGGAAAATGCAGATATCTAGTAGTCAACACCACAGTGAAGTATCTACTATGCAAACTACATCTAAGTATCAGGTCAATCGGGAGGGGTAGGTGTGGAAACCTCCTAAATCTGAGTCAGCGTATATAAAGATATATAGTCGGTGATCTCGCCTCAATGTCATATCATAAGATATCCTCGAGTTATGAGTGCGGATCTATCATCAATATCGGCTCGTACGGTAAATCGTCGTACGGCATCCCCAATAGCTGGGTAGGGGTCAACATCTCACTGTCTCATCACATAACAGATATCACCATCATCAGATCATATCGTCTGGAGTACTACTCTATGTCTAGTACAAAACGGTAACATCAGTAAATATGCATGCGGGGGTAAACACATATCCCAAGCCCGCAAGAATCACAAGTCATATCCCACATATGAATCGTATCAAATCACCGATTCCAGGGCACCAAGCCCACATCATCGACTCATCTCCAAAGTCATCACATGTCATCAATCACAGTGCAAGTACAAGTGATAAGCAAGGGTGTGTGTATAGGTGTAATTCTATCCTAGGGTTCGCGACTATGAACTGCACTAGTCACTGCTAACCCTATACTATCCATAATACACCTAATATCACAATAACTACATAATAATCTATCTACGGACTGCGGGGGTGCTATACGCCATCCACCTGACGTCCCCCTGTAGATATAATCTACTCACCTGTAACCCGTGTGTCGGTGTCGATGTCTCCGTCATCTTCCGTATCGCCTCGGATCGTCGCGGTGTACCTACAAAAATCACACGTATCGCATCGCATCAAAACCAAATCAACACTTGAAACGACACACTAAATCCAATACGATACGATAAGGGGGCCTATAGGTGAGAACCTATGGCACGCCTTCAAAACCATCAATAAATCCTCTATATCGTCGTATAAACGACAAATAGTCGAGGCAAAACACATTCCACCATTTCAGAATCAAAAATACGGAATACGGAAATACGAATCCAAAACAACAACTTAGGATATATGTCCCAGATTTCACCCTAGATAGAATCTGTCAAAACTAGAAGTACCCAGGGCCAAGAATTGAGGAAATGGGGGCATGCACGAAAAACGAGGAATTTCCTCTCAGGTCTGGCCGCAAATTGCGGCCAGAAAAGGGATTTTGGCGGCCTCACAGTGGATTGGGGAGCTAGGGTTTTGGGTGTTGCCTCTAGGTTTCCTGCACATCTCAATTTCCACTCAATATTATTTTAGGGTTCCTCGTATGATAGCAGATTCCAAATAACAGTGGCAGATTCCAGTTTTTCCCCGATATCGGTTACAAAAATCCGTATTCTGGTTCCCATTTCAGGTTTGGGTTCAAATTAGCATCACACCAGGGTTTCTAGGGTCTCAACAAGCCTCAATTTCATCTTAGTTTCAGTTTTAACCTAACCCTTATCTTGAAATCTCAAAAGTCCACCAAATGACACGATATCGATACTAAACTAGAATTGATGCATAAGGAAATTGAAATGCTATAAGAGGGTGCAGAAATTACCTCCTTTGGCAACTCAAGAAAATTCTTGAGTTGCTCAAAGTGCTCCAAATCCAATCTTATTAGGCTCAAAGTGAAGCTAGTGAGCTTGGGACCATTTTTTGTGAAGTGGGAATGGGGTTTTGGGGTTGATTTCATTGTGGATCTAGGGTTTTAGTGAAGGGGGTGAGTGAGGAAGAGAGGGAGCAGCAGCAGCTCACCAAGGAGAGGGGAGAGAAAATGGGAAGGAAAGTGATGGAGTATGGTTCAAAAAAGGTAAGGTTGACTTGTCTTCTCTCTCTCTCATCATTACTTACTTTCCTTTTCTTTTCTTTTAAAATCCAAACCTTCTCACATCAATAGTAATCCCAAAAGAAAACCATGGCTAAAAATGCACAAGTGTAGAAAAAGTGATATGTGCAAGTTTTGCACAAAATTACCAAAAAACCCGATTAGCGATTTTAATCGCGATTAGTACTAAATTAGTGTCAAAATGATCACAACAACTTAAAAATGTCATAATTTCAATAATTAACCCATTTTAGAATTTTCCATAATTTTTCATAATTTTTCTAACATTTTTCCTATTTATTTGCATTTAATATTAAAATAATCAATAAAATAATATTAAATTATAAAATTCCCAAAATTAATATTTTATATTTTTGAAAATGTTACAATCTACCCCCCTTAAAGAAATTCGGTCCCCGAATTTAAATTTAAACCCCCAATACTTAAAACAATTTCTGTACTAATCCATTTTGTCGGGGCTCCGAAAATATCAATACATGAAACGTCACAGCGCAATGCATGCGCATGAAAAATGAGCAGATAACTCCAAAAACAAAACTCCGTCAAGCATCTCGCAATCATCGGAGTCGAGGTAAAAACACAATGTCAAATCCAATACAAAACCGATATGATATGGATCAATACTACACATGTAGACATCTAATCCATACATGTAAGTAGCTGATGCAACAGCCTGCAAAAGTATATCCAGGTACCGTCCACTGACCAGTCCTGCTGCATGAAAGCAAAATCCAACATCATAAAAAGTACTGCTCTAAAAGGAATAAATCCCAAAAATGCACATAACACAATCCTGTGCGTCTGGTGCGCACGGAAATCAAAAATCCATAAATGTGTCAAACAGGTATACAAAACAACATCTAGGTGCAACTGGTGTGCACGAAACATCCGCCGTAGGCAACGTGTGTGCCTGACAGAAAAAATCAGGTGCACGTGACATGCACGAAGAATCCCGATTTAGTGCATCTGGCGTGCACCAAAATCGTATATCAAAACACTAAAGGTGCATAAAAACCACGCTAGAAGTGCAAATCAAATCACTGTATACTGTAGGCATGAAATCTCAATCAATATCTCAAGTGTAATAACTCAGCGCGAAATATATAAATATCCAGTGGGTGCATGAAACCAATATCATGAAACTCAGTCATCAAAACTAGATCATGCAAACAGAACGCCCAAAATACCGAAATCCAAAAGGACGGATACGTGATAATCGAATCACAAAATCACAAATCATAAATACCGTCGTCGGTTGTTCTTCCTTCAAGGTCGAGAAGGAGTCGGTGCAATCCACTGCTAGCAGCGCAGGATATCTACCTGCCTCTTGCTCACGGTCTGGCGTCCTCTGACTCTCTGGGTCCTTATCTTCTCTGTGGGTTACCAATCTCACAGTCAACCGGCTCATCGGCCCAGTCCGATGTGCTAACGGGGACGATTCCGTTCTGGCACTTCTCTGGTCACCTCTCGGTCAATCCTCACGACCACTCGTAAGGCAGCAAATCACTGGCGTCGGCCTCTGGCTCTCTGAAAGCACGTCTCACATCTGATCCTGGGTGCAAACATCATTGCAGCAATGTCCTGGAAGGAATCCTGCTCAAGGTCTCTTCCAATCATGCCTATGCCGATCTGTACAGAGGCTGGCTCTCCTTCACAACCTCTTCTCGCTCAAAAGATACCTGTGTCCTCAGCACAATATCTTCTCAGAAACTGGTCACATCCCAACGTCTCTGTAAGCAAATCAGGTCTCTAGTCTCGACGGGAAGCAATGACAGCTCATCAGTGTCTCACACGAACCTCTTGTTCCAACTGCCTCTATCGTCGTCCACTATGACGTCACGCCAAGCTACTATGCACTGCACTGTTCTCGGCCACGGTCAATCTGAAGTCTCTCACACGGACTCGAAGTCGCGTATTCTGTAGCTTCATCATTCCGTAGCAGATGTCAGGCCGAACTGGTCCTCGGGAATACGTCCCAACCATCGGAGGAATACTCATCACTCGTCCGTCCTTGATCAATTCGCAACGCATCTGGTTAAGTTCCTTTATCCGAACTTGGTCAACTACCTTGTCGACAATGCCGAACTCTGGCCTGCTGGGTGTGCGCAAAATGACCACTCCTGGGTCCAGGTCTTTTCGTAACGTACTCCAGAAAGGTCCTGTCGAGGTTCCTTTCTCAAATCTCAATCCTGCCGAAATGCCCGGAAGTCGTCATCCAATGCTGAAGCTAAAGCTCATTCCGGAACGGCTACATACTTATCGCGCTTCTTTCTGGAAGATATATCCATATACAACACCTCTGGGTGCGTATCACATCTCTAAAATCAGCGGAGTGGGACGTCATCTCGTCGAAATCTCTCGCGAACTCTTTTCTTCACTCTGCGTCAATGTCGACTGATTCGGACTCGTCTCATCATGGCTGCATGTACGGTGCTCCAACGGCTATGCTCGCATCTGGAGTCTCCCAAGCAGTGTCCCATCACGATATCCGAAAGATGTCGAACCATCCGATCGACTCGTCAGATCCTCATAATCCCCCAAGAGCTCACATCTCGGGTACAGTTTAATAGTATCGAGTACATGCCACAGCGTCGGTGGTCCAGCCGTAGAAGGGCAAACCCAAGCCTCACTAATGGTACCGCGGAACCGCCGTAAACCCTAAGGTTCAAAGGCTGTCACACGGTCATTAAGTCGAGTTAGGGTTTCATTCTTCTAGAGGGTCCATAGAATCACCTGCATGTCTTTCCGTATACTTTAAACTTGGAAAATAGGCTCCTGACATTCGATCGTCTCTATCGACTCTCACGAACCTGCGTGAAGTCGTCTCTAGCTGGAATCAATCCGCCTGATGACCTCGCGTCGGGGTAGCGAACTCACCACACGTCCTAGTCATTCATCCTCGGTGACTAGCGACTCGCTATCATCTCTCTAAGAACATGCTCATGCTGCAGTAGCTCCAACCATCTGGGCGATATCTCGTCATTTGCAGCAGCAACTGGCTCATACGCCTGTACGCCGAACAACGCCTCAATCCTCCAGGAAAGGCGATACATAAGCGGCCATCTCTGAGTCGGTCTGCTCTAGATCTGAGTAAGACTCTCCACACTGGAAATCTTCAACTCAACTGGGCCCGCTCTGGCGCAAAATCGGACGAATCACCTTCGTCTCTCAAATCGGGTAGACTAGCTATCATCTGTCTCATATCTGCCTGAAAGCTCCGGCAATCTCAGCTCGTAAGCTCCGAAAGCAACATCCTGTCAATCTCAGCAACAGCTGGTCCATCGGTCTGCACGATAGGCGACATCGCAATCTCTGAGGTATGCTGTACATCAACAGCCTCCTCTCAACTGGTAGCTCTAACAATGGCCCGATCATCCGGTGCAAGACCAAGCACTCGCCTCCACTAGAGGTCACAATCACCAACACTAACTCGAGACGTTCCCATGTCACCAGAAAACACAATGGTCGGCCCTCGTACCAAACGAGCTCACACCGGCCGTAACCCTAGCAGCAGCCCAAACTGCGCTCAAACATGGTGACAAGAATCTCAATCGAGTATCAAAGAGAGCACATCAATGGCAAGAAAGGAAACAACAGATCCAAAATGGATACATGATCATAAGAAGGAACAGCATCAATGGAGGTATGATCATGAAACTAGTAGAAGCGGGAATCTCAAATGGATGTATAATCCAGGATATGAAGAGAATCACTGATCTCGAAAAACATGCACATCCTAAGGTTCCTTAAGTGGAGTGGCGTGTCGTAAGTATGCCGCGGAACATACCAACGGTACGTCACTCTACTTTAGTCACCTAATCCATCAACCAAGGGTCATCCTAGTACGACGAAAGTTCGGGTCGAATACCCCCTCGACCAAGTCTAAGTTCCGTAAGGTCAAGCCTAAGTTCCGTATATAAACAACTCCCTAGGCTCCACATAGTCAAACTTAGACTCGAACCAAGGTCAAGCTAGCGCTCTGATACCAACTTTGTCATGACCCGAAAGAGCACGTGACTGGCCCTTGAACCATATGAAGCCTATAGGACTCCATCTGATCCAAGTAAGCCAAAAGCCCAGAAATCTAAAACCATTTTAAGAATAAGTAAAGAAAACTGGTTTAAAGAAGTGAAGAATACAGGTTTGAAATCAAGGTTTTTAAATGACTAAGCCGAAGGTACGTTTTGAAAACAATAAAGTCTTTTCTAAAAATTTCGGCAGAGTTTCTTTTGTAAAACTGGCCCCTAATGGGGTACAACAAGGATAACAATATAAATAGGCAATGATAAAGGCATCCCCAAGCGGGAGCTAGCTCTTCGTCAATCGACGGTCACAACCACACAATGATATGATAATATACAACGCCAAGTGGCGAGGATCAAATCCAAAAGAAAGCTCAAAAGCAACAGTAAAACCACAATACTACTAAGCGCGACTCTAGGTCGAATAATACAACACTGTCTCTAAGTCTGAAAGAATATACAAGATTTGGTTGATGGACAATTTCTAGATACAATGAAATAAATAAATAAAAAGGTGATTCCTGATACGAAAGAATCCACCTACCAAAGCAAATCACCCGCAAGAAGGTAGTGTGCCAGAAATGCCGCAATAGGACCTGTACGGCAAAACCTGCAAGAACTGTGGCACAACGGGGGTGAGTTGCCAACTCGTGAATAGAAACATCTACAAGTAGAAACCGAAAGCAAGACATAAACCTAAGTCAACGATCAGTAATATAATCCACAAGAGTACATCTGAGTGTAACAAGGTGGCAAGGTAACATCTAATCACGTATGTAGTGCCAGGTACTCAGGTAATAACATGTCATCAGTATAAGGTATGTCTGCATAAGGTAGATATGATGAAATATCAAAGATATCAATACACATATATTAGCGTCCCATACCACTAATATTGGTGTAAGATAAGTGTAAATCCAGTCTGTATATGATCCATATCTGTATATCTGTGGAACCCGTCCACCTGTCACCCACTGACAGCAAGCATCATGTATGCAATGTGAGGATATAACCAAAATCATGGAAAACTCATCATGAAACCCGTGCCAAGCATCGACACGTAAATCCTCACCCATATGGGGCTCCGTCTGCGGTATCGGCCCTCGGCCCCCGGCAGTACGAGTCAACCCATGTCCATCTCTGGGCTCCGTCTGCGGTATCGGCCCGTCGGCCCCCGGCAGTACGCCCATCTCTCAGCTCCAGGCGGTATCCCCCGGATATCCGCCGAGCTCAAATACAATCACCGGTAGGTACTCGCCCGCCTCCAGGCTCAATCGGCATAACCCATCGATCATCTCGCCGAGGGGAACCATACCGGGCCCACCACGAACCCGCAAACGGTACGTCACCTCCTCGAATCGTGTTTCAAGCACACGTCTCAGCACCGAGAAAACGCGTGGTGGACGCACCGAAATATCATATCACGAGGTACCGGGTTTTCATAAAAGTGCCTCTTTTATTAAATAATCCCACGGTCCTCAAAACCAGAAATCACAAGAAAATCCACATCGAGAAGTAAATCCAATGCAACGTGCTATACAATCAATCCATGATGTATGCGACAAGTAAAGAGAGGTAATCATATCGGAAATCATGTAACATGGAATATCTTGCAGTCCTCAATCTCAATCAAGTATGAATCATCTATGTTTGTGTACAGGTACATGTGTACAATATGCCAAGCAGTAATCATATCATGAATGCAACAGTACTACAGTGTAGTGGCATGGCAATTATCGATGATGAAGTGTGTGAACCGGCAAATAGTGTACGTGCAACATACGCATCATCGATAATGGTGCTGGTGTCCTAACAGCATGATAATAGCATAGTAATGAACATATGCCCGCAATGCGAATAGCAGGAAAATGCAGATATCTAGTAGTCAACACCACAGTGAAGTATCTACTATGCAAACTACATCTAAGTATCAGGTCAATCGGGAGGGGTAGGTGTGGAAACCTCCTAAATCTGAGTCAGCATATATAAAGATATATAGTCGGTGATCTCGCCTCAATGTCATATCATAAGATATCCTCGAGTTATGAGTGCGGATCTATCATCAATATCGGCTCGTACGGTAAATCGTCGTACGGCATCCCCAATAGCTGGGTAGGGGTCAACATCTCACTGTCTCATCACATAACAGATATCACCATCATCAGATCATATCGTCTGGAGTACTACTCTATGTCTAGTACAAAACGGTAACATCAGTAAATATGCATGCGGGGGTAAACACATATCCCAAGCCCGCAAGAATCACAAGTCATATCCCACATATGAATCATATCAAATCACCGATTCCAGGGCACCAAGCCCACATCATCGACTCATCTCCAAAGTCATCACATGTCATCAATCACAGTGCAAGTACAAGTGATAAGCAAGGGTGTGTGTATAGGTGTAATTCTATCCTAGGGTTCGCGACTATGAACTGCACTAGTCACTGCTAACCCTATACTATCCATAATACACCTAATATCACAATAACTACATAATAATCTATCTACGGACTGCGGGGGTGCTATACGCCATCCACCCGACTTCCCCCTGTAGATATAATCTACTCACCTATAACCCGTGTGTCGGTGTCGATGTCTCCGTCATCTTCCGCATCGCCTCGGATCGTCGCGGTGTACCTACACAAATCACACGTATCGCATCGCATCAAAACCAAATCAACACTTGAAACGACACACTAAATCCAATACGATACGATAAGGGGGCCTATAGGTGAGAACCTATGGCACGCCTTCAAAACCATCAATAAATCCTCTATATCGTCGTATAAACGACAAATAGTCGAGGCAAAACACATTCCACCATTTCAGAATCAAAAATACGGAATACGGAAATACGAATCCAAAACAACAACTTAGGATATATGTCCCAGATTTCACCCTAGATAGAATCTGTCAAAACTAGAAGTACCCAAGGCCAAGAATTGAGGAAATGGGGGCATGCACGAAAAACGAGGAATTTCCTCTCAGGTCTGGCCGCAAATTGCGGCCAGAAAAGGGATTTTGGCGGCCTCACAGTGGATTGGGGAGCTAGGGTTTTGGGTGTTGCCTCTAGGTTTCCTGCACATCTCAATTTCCACTCAATATTATTTTAGGGTTCCTCGTATGATAGCAGATTCCAAATAACAGTGGCAGATTCCAGTTTTTCCCCGATATCGGTTACAAAAATCCGTATTCTGGTTCCCATTTCAGGTTTGGGTTCAAATTAGCATCACACCAGGGTTTCTAGGGTCTCAACAAGCCTCAATTTCATCTTAGTTTCAGTTTTACCCTAACCCTTATCTTGAAATCTCAAAAGTCCACCAAATGACACGATATCGATACTAAACTAGAATTGATGCATAAGGAAATTGAAATGCTATAAGAGGGTGCAGAAATTACCTCCTTTGGCAACTCAAGAAAATTCTTGAGTTGCTCAAAGTGCTCCAAATCCAATCTTATTAGGCTCAAAGTGAAGCTAGTGAGCTTGGGACCATTTTTTGTGAAGTGGGAATGGGGTTTTGGGGTTGATTTCATTGTGGATCTAGGGTTTTAGTGAAGGGGGTGAGTGAGGAAGAGAGGGAGCAGCAGCAGCTCACCAAGGAGAGGGGAGAGAAAATGGGAAGGAAAGTGATGGAGTATGGTTCAAAAAAGGTAAGGTTGACTTGTCTTCTCTCTCTCTCATCATTACTTACTTTCCTTTTCTTTTCTTTTAAAATCCAAACCTTCTCACATCAATAGTAATCCCAAAAGAAAACCATGGCTAAAAATGCACAAGTGTAGAAAAAGTGATATGTGCAAGTTTTGCACAAAATTACCAAAAAACCCGATTAGCGATTTTAATCGCGATTAGTACTAAATTAGTGTCAAAATGATCACAACAACTTAAAAATGTCATAATTTCAATAATTAACCCATTTTAGAATTTTCCATAATTTTTCATAATTTTTCTAACATTTTTCCTATTTATTTGCATTTAATATTAAAATAATCAATAAAATAATATTAAATTATAAAATTCCCAAAATTAATATTTTATATTTTTGAAAATGTTACACCTAGAGTCCATATTTCTCCATACAAAAGAACTGTATGGAGAGCAGTCTCGTATCGCAAGATACGAAGTGTCGAAGAAACTATTTTCGGCAAGATTGGCCGTCGGATCATCGGTAGCGGAACACGTGCTCAAGATGATTGGCTACATAGAGGAGCTCGCGGACCTTGGGACCACGTTGGAGAATGAACTCTACACTGATTTGATTCTCCAGTCCCTTCCTTCCACTTACGCCCAGTTTTTTCCTAAACTTCAACATGCAAGGAAAGGAGGTTGAACTTTCCGAACTTCTGAACATGTTGAGGAGTGCTGAGGGCACCCTACAGAAGGGTAGGGAGACATCCACTTTGTTTGTAGGAGGATCTTCCTCTTCTAGGTCCAGGGCGAAAGCCAAGGGTAAGAAGAAGAAAGCCCCCGCCAAACCAAGAGGTGGTGTCAGTAAAGTGGATACGAAGGGAAAAGGAAAGGCAACAAAGGTAGCGGGAAAGCTGGTGGGGAAGGAAGAATGCTTCTACTGTCACAAAAGTGGACACTGGAAACAGGATTGCAAGGCTTGGAAGGCCAGAACCCAGGATCTGAAGCGAGTTGCGGCTTCAGCTTCAGGTGTGTATGTTATTGAAAACTGTCTATCGATAAACTCTACATCCTGGGTATTGGATACCGGATCAGGATCTCATATCTGTAATTCTTTACAGGCGTTGAGAAAGCGTAGAGTTTTGAAGGCAGGTGACATGACCCTCAGAGTTGCAAACGGAGCTAGCTTGGATGCTGAGGCCGTGGGGGACTATCACCTGGGATTGTCAGATGGACACTTTTTGGTTTTGCGTAGTTGTTATTTTGTACCAAATGCAACCTGTAATATCATTTCTGTATCTTTATTATCTAAAGAAGGTTATGAATTTGCATTTGTAAGTAATGTAGTGAACATTCACCTTAATCAAGTTCTGATTGGGTCAGGTACATTAAACAACGGTATATACGTATTAAACTAACCAAAGATGTTCAATGTCCAGAATACACACAAAAGAAAGTCTCCAGAAATCAATAAAACTTTCTTATGGCATTGTAGACTGGGTCACATCAATGAGAGAAGGTTGACTAAGTTACATACAGAAGGATATTTGGATCCGTTCGAATATCAGTCATATGCAACTTGTCAATCCTGTCTCAAAGGAAAGATGACAAAGTCTCCATTCACTGGACACGGAGTAAGAGCGAGCGAGCTCTTGGGACTCGTACATAGCGACGTGTGCGGTCCAATGTCTACACATGCACGAAGCGGTTATTCTTACTTCATTACTTTTATGGATGACTTTTCAAGGTACGGATATGTCTTCTTAATGAAACATAAATCTGAGGCTTTTGAAAAATTCCAGGAATACAAGAATGAAGTAGAAAAACAAACAGGCAAAAGTATCAAGGCACTGAGATCTGATCGAGGTGGTGAATACTTGAGTGCCGAGTTCCTGGGTTACTTAAAAGAGAATGGAATTCTCTCTCAGCTTACTCCTCCATACACTCCGCAACATAACGGTGTATCGGAGAGACGGAACCGAACCCTATTGGATATGGTACGGTCCATGATGAGTAACGCTGAGTTGCCGCGATCGTTCTGGGGATATGCGCTAGAATCAGCTGCATACCTTTTGAACCGAGTTCCAACTAAGACTGTGCCTACTACACCATATCAGATGTGGTGTGGGAAGAGACCCTATCTTAATCACATTAAGACATGGGGATGTCCAGCTTTTGTCAAAAAGCAGCATGCGGACAAGCTCGAGGCACGCTCAGTACAGTGCAAGTTTGTGGGATATCCAAAGAACTCCAAGGGATATTTCTTCTATTGCGAAGAGGAACAAAAGGTTTTTGTTTCTCGCCATGCCCACTTTCTAGAACACCAGTTCATAGAAAAAGAAATAAGTGGGAGCGCAATAGAACTGGAAGAAATTCCAGAACCACGAGCTATTACTGAAAGCTTAGTAGAACCGGAGGGTTCGAAAGATCAGGACATTCCCACGCCACTCCGCAGGAGTAGTAGGCAGTCTCATCCGCCCGAGAGATACTACGGTTTTCTGATTGACGGGGATAGAGAGGATTGCATCATAGATTGTGATGAGCCTACTAGCTTCCAGCAAGCCATACAAAGTGTTGACTCGGTAAAATGGCTGGATGCAATGCGGACCGAAATGGAGTCCATGTACACCAACAAAGTATGGACGTTGGACATTGCTCCAGATGGGGTAAAACCCGTAGGATGCAAGTGGATCTTCAAAAGGAAGATTGGTTTAGATGGACAGGTTGAGACCTATAAAGCTAGACTGGTTGCAAAGGGTTTTCTTCAGCGACCTGGTTTAGACTATGACGAAACTTTTTCTCCAGTAGCTATGCTGAAATCCATTCGGATCCTTCTTGCCATTGCTGCCTTCCACGATTATGAAATTTGGCAGATGGACGTAAAGACTGCTTTTCTAAATGGACATTTAGAGGAGTGTGTCTATATGGACCAGCCAGAGGGTTTCATTCAGAGTGGGAGCAGCGGAAAGGTGTGCAAGTTGCTTAAGTCCATTTATGGACTAAAGCAGGCATCGCGGAGTTGGAACATCTGTTTTGATGAGACGGTCAAGGAATTTGGTTTTATCAAAAATCCAGATGAACCATGCATCTATTGTAGATTTGTAGCGAGAACTGTAGTATTCCTCGTTTTATACATGGATGACATTCTCTTAATAGGAAATGACATTCCTATGCTACAATCTGTCAAGGGGTTCTTGTCACACAGGTTCTCCATGAAAGACCTGGGTGATGCCTCATACATTCTGGGGATCCAGATCTACCGTGACAGATCCAAGAGGATTTTAGGACTCTCACAGTCCAGGTACATCGACACCATACTGAAAAGATTCAGTATGGAAGATTCCAAGCGCGGTAATCTACCAGCTTGTCACGGGATCACCCTCTCCAAAGAGATGTCTCCCAAGACTGATTTGGAGAGGGATCGCATGTCTATTATACCCTACGCTTCTGCGGTAGGCTCTATAATGTATGTGATGTTGTGTACCAGACCAGATGTGGCTTATGCACTGAGTGTGGTAAGCAGGTATCAGTCAAACCGTGGGGAGAAACATTGGATAGCGGTAAAGAACATTCTCAAGTACCTGAGAAGGACTAAGGAGATATTCTTGGTGTATGGCGGAAAAGACCTCCAGATTGAGGCCTTTGCTGACTCCAGCTTCCAGAGTGACAAGGATGATTCCAAGTCCATGTCGGGTTTTGTCTTTACCCTCAATGGAGGGGCGGTGTGTTGGAAGAGATCTAAACAGGAAACCGTTGCTGACTCGACCATGGAAGCGGAATACATCGCTGCATCTGATGCCGCAAAAGAAGCTGTCTGGATGAGGAAGTTCTTGAAAGAACTTCAGGTGGTTCCGTCCATTGTTGACCCAATACCTCTGTATTGCAACAACAACGGGGCTATAGCTTTAGCGAAGGAACCCAGGTCCCATCAGAAATCCAGACACATCTTGAGGCGGTATCACCTAATCAGGGAGATCGTGGATCGCCAGGAGATCGTGGTTCGGAGGGTTGCTTCAGAAGATAACCCTGCAGATCCATTCACGAAGGCCTTACCCCAGACTCAGTTCGAGCGGCTGATCGAGATGATAGGTCTTCGATACGCCAGTACATGGCCTTAGTGCAAGTGGGAGATTGTTAGTGTATATGCCCTAGAGGCCATTACTGTATCATACTAGTATGTATATTACTTGATGGAAGCTTGGGATATTCACAGTTGTATATACAATCTTGCTCGAAATGGTAGTATGCTACTTGGTTTGTCTCTACTTTAATATGTGCATGTGTTTCTTTTAGTATATCGCTTATATACATATTAGTAGAGCCCTTAGGATCTTTGCTTGATTACCAGCGTTGTGATGGCGCTCACACTCATGGGGGCTGGGTAATCCATAAGCACATCCTTATACAGGTCCCTAGTCGTTGGACTATCGAGACAGGGCATCGATACTCCGGAGTAGACTAGCGTATGCGCTTCTCATCCCAGCGTGGGAGACGGTCTGTCCTACAGCCGTCAGTACGTCGTACTTGAGATAGTATGCAGGTGCTCGTTAGGTTACGAGTACACTGGACAGGACTCGTCGGGAACTGTTGGTTGGTATTATACCTATCGTCAGTTATCAGTTCCCAGGTGACATGAGTACAGCTTAGTCCACTGACTTGACACTGTCACTTCGCCTCGAGTGTGTTCCCACTGTACTTTGATTACTACCCTACCACGGCTCAAAGGAGTCGTGCAAACAGGTAGTAGTTGGGTGCAGTCCCGAAGCACTTGGAGGCAGTGACGGTTAGACAGGATTCGTCTCTCCCGGTATTGGGGGTTGACATCGCGCTGTGTCCAGGAGAGCCATTACACAAGTAGTCCCTGGCCAGGGCAAGCGAGATATACTGGTAGGTTCCAGTGTTATCTCAGGGTGTTCTGGGATACACTCCGACACGACTTGTACCGCTATTAGGGGACTGACGTTTACCGCCCCCCTAGGCCCGCCATGCGATGTACCAGACGAACAGACCGGACTGTACGGATACTGTCACATACAGGCTCAGTAGGAGTTCAGATGGGGTCACCTCGTCAATCTTCTTATCGGCATCCACCTGGGGACCGTTACATACAGCTAGTGCCGCTTGCGGTCTGTGGTTAAACCCACTGCCAGCGTAGTGTCGAGTCTTTAGAGTCCTACACAGAGAGCTATTCGCCTTTAGGAAAAATGAGTAGAGGTCGCATGGTTTTGCGACAGGGTTCGTTCACATCCGCGCACTTGTGCACGTTTGTTGTCCGGACAGTTTATACTAGCGGGCTTTGGTTTAAGCCGGATCCTAGTATATGATTTGGGATTGGTTTTATCTCTTTGTATTCGTGTTCCTCGGATCACGAATATGGGTGCGTATGCACAGTTGATTGAGACAGAGGGAGAGGGCTTTGATTAGGGTTAATGACCATTGTCATTTTATTAACCCTAATGCTTATGTGTGTATTATGATTAATTGATATTAGTTAAATATAATTGTGCATGGTTAGGGTTGTTGACCATTTGACTTTCTTGACTTGTTGACCTAGGTTGACACTTTGACCATCATCATTCTATATAAAAGATGCTCTTTGATCCTTGCAATTTGCATTAAATATGAAATGATAATGGTCATGTCTTGATTAAGCCATGACAATTATCTTGCTAATTATCAATTTACATAATCCACCCATATATGAGAAAATGGTTCATTTTCTCTCCTCATTCTATCATATTGATTCTCTCTCCTCCTCTTCCTCTCTCTCAAGCTCTCCGCTCTCATGTGTTGAGAAACACATGAGCTTGAGTTAAACCTCTCCAAAGTAATCTCTACTCTCATCTAAGGTTCTAGGATTAGCACTTCTAGCACCTTAGTTACTTCTAGCTTGAAGTTGAAGCCAAAGGTTGAGGCTCTCGGGTGGATCCTTCTTTGACTAAAGAAGGCGACAAGGTGATCTCTTTCTTCCACTCCAAGGAGCAAGGAGAGAAGGACATAAAGCCCAAGGTATAACCTTTCTTGCATATAGCTATATCTAGTTAGCTTTTAGTTAGTTTTTGTTTAGCAAAGATCCTCCTTAAGCTAGTCTATGTTGCCTAGTTCGATAAAAATCCGATTTTTATTCCGTTTTCCGCCTCCCCGCAAGCATCGGGGTGGGCAACGCGGACTTACAAGGGGACCGGCAAGGGTATCAATCATCTCATATCAACTCGCATCCGTATACCAACATATCAATCAAGTCATCATATCACTCGTATATCCTTTTCATCGCATTAAGTCGTCTTACATCAAGTCAATTTTATATATACATTCTACCTTATACATCAAATGTCATGCTACTCAAAAACTCATACCTATTCTAGTGCAACTACATATCTATAAGTCGTGATTCACAGTCACTTTTCATATCCCTAAAGGTTTCATCTCGTATCTCAATATATATATTCAAATACTCATATCATCTCTAACTATCTTTTTAACCATATCCATATTTTTCTAATCTAGGTTTCTACGACTTTATCCTATAGATCGGTTTCCATTTATAATTTGCGGGGGTGCTATACGCTATCCACCCGACTTTCCCCGTAGATATAGATCTACTCACCTTGATCCTTGCATGCCTAAGTCGGTGACGCCATGCTCTGTCGTCTCGGAATCCACGCGAAGGTACCTACAATAAACACATAGTCGCAATGCTATTAAAATCAAGTTCAGAAAACCAATACGGCACGCGGTGCGCTCATAGGTTAGAACCTATAGCCTGCGCATGCAAAAACAACCAAACAACCCTTGTTGTTGTCGTACAAACGCACAACAACCAAATACAATATCCAATACTAAAACCAAGAAATCCAATATCGGAAATCATAACCCGACACCAAAGCAGCAACTCAAGAAATCACTCCCAGATTTTCAGTCGGGTGAAAAGAGCCAAAACAAACAATGCAGTGGGTTTGTATATGAGATAAGTGAGCTACTGGACCAACCTAGACCCAATCCCCCTCAAAGTGGCCGGCCAGTTAGCCTCAAAATCCGGCCACCTCGGCCCAGACTGCTCCAATGGGGTTCATCTTCTCAGGGTGATCTCCTATTGGTCCAACTAGGTCACTCGTATTGTTTGTTTTTCTCAGAAACTCTCCGGGTCGCTCCAGATTCCCTGTAGGCCACTAAAATGCCACAAAACCGACACGGATAATTCGTAAGTTTGTATTCTCTGTTCTAGGTCCAGAAATTGATCTCTAGGGTCTTGTACACCCTCACTACAGATCACAAGTCCACAAGTCATCCAAACCCTTCTCTTGAAATTTGTAAACATCACATATCCTAACCAAATCACTTTCTAAACTAACTAGAATACAAGAAAACTCAAACTAAACTAAATGGAAGAAGATATACCTCACTTGGGAAACTCAAAAAAAAAACCTAGCTGTCCAAAGTCTCCAAAATCCAACTTTGATTGGTCCAATGTGTAGAGGATGAAGTGGGGATCGTTTTTAATGAAGAGGGTGTAGGGTTTTGATGGAGATTTGGAGATGATATTTGGGGATGGAGGTGGAGGGAGATGAGTTGAGGAAGAAGATGAAGGAAATAATGGGGAGGGGAAATGAATGTGGCTGCCCTCTCTCTCTCTCACCCTCACTCTCTCTTATTCTCACCCCTCTCAAGTCCATGCTTCATTCTCTCTCTCTCTCCAATCATTCTCTTTTAAACCTTTTCTCTTTTTCTCGTCTTTTTAAAACCCAAACCATATAATCCCCCAAAAACAATACAAGAACACTGCATATAACCAAAATGCAACATGACATGGTGCACTAGCCATGGAAAACTGTAGAAACATGGATTTAGCTTAATCGAGATTAGTAGTGCACTAATTGGGTTTTTAGTTAAACTGCATATAATTAATTATAAAAATGCCAAATCCAATAAATATATTTTTAAATGAATAAATCATTTTAATCTCCAATTATTTCACAATTATTGGTATATATTTATACCATTTTACGAAAACCCCAAATTCGCAAATCGGGTAGTTTTCGCGAAATATATTATTTTAATATTAAATTCCAAAAATAATATTTTATATTTTCTGAAATGTTACAATCTTCCCCCCTTAAATAAATTCGGCCCCCGGATTTAAATTTAAACCCCCAAATGCTAAAACATTTCAATAATCAACTCAAATCAACGGGGCTCCGAAATCACGGAAGATATAGAAATACTACAGCGTATCGTGTGCGCCTGAAAACGAGTATGAAACTCAAAATCGAACTCCATCAAACGTCACGCAAATCATCGGATTTGCATGCATATCATCGGAGTTATAATGGGGATACAGATCTCGAAATCCACTACCGAAATCCAATATGCACTAGGCAAATACTATAATACGTGTATAGTACGCATCCTTGGAAAAACCTTCAAAAACTGAATAAAACACATACAAAATCTTTTCTGAATCGCCGTGTGATGCGTAACTCACGGCACAAGTGACGGACGCTCATTTGTAAAGTAATAAATATATGTTCATATAGGTTTTGATAAAATATACGTTCCGCCCTTTTAAAATAACCCAAAAGGTTTTCCCTTTTTTAACGTTTGTGTCGCTCACGGACACATAGGAAATAGCGAGACTATAGCTCCTTTTTGAAAACCTCTTATTAAACTTTTAATGCATGCGAAGTACTCAGGTACTGTTCTCAGATCAGTCCCGTTTGGCTACTACATAGTATTGTGCCCAGCATGAAAACAAAGTGCTCAAGAGAAAAATCAGCCTCAAAAGGCGTATCCAACAATCACCTGCGTTTGGTGCGCACGGAAATCAAAGCCAAATAGAAGTTCTACGAATGTGCACAAAAGCCGAAACTAAGTGCAACGGGTGTGCACAAAACATCTGTCCAGTGCAACGGATGTGCACGACAACAATATCAAGTGCATCTAGAGTGCACGAAAGTCTCAACCCAGTGCAACTAACCTGCACAATGAAAATCCCAATCAAGTGCATCCGGTGTGCACAAAATCACATCTCATATCATGCGCCCAACATGCGCGAAAATCCAAATCAAGTACATCCATCATGCACGAATGAAATCTAAATCAAGTGCATCCAACATGCACGAATAAGGTCTAAATCAAGGGCACCCAACATGCACGAGTAAAATCTCACTCAAGTGCATCCGATGCACACAAAATACAATACCAAGCGCCTAATATGCACAAAAATCCAACCCAAGCGCGTCAGGTCCGTAAAAAGCATCTAGTGCAGTAGCATGCACGAAAACGAACATCAAGTGCCAACGCGCACGAAAAACGCAAATCTGATAACGCAAATGCTCAAAGACATAAATGGGGTGCAACCAAGGTACGGAGTATAGATCCGGTTCAGCCAATGCACGAAATACCAAGCCGGTGCAACAAATGCTCGAAATAACAATTTAGTGCAACAAATGCACGTAATACGAATCTGGTACATCCAGTGCACGAAATAAAACTCCAGTGCATCCAGTGCATGAAATACAAATACAGGGAAACAATTGCAAGGCGTAAAAACCTAGTGCAACAATTGCACAAAATACAAATCGGGTGCAACAAGTGCACGGAAATGCATCAATAACTCAAATGGGTATAAAAACAACACCGAGTGTACCAAGGTGTATAAAATCCAAAAACGTATGCAATTATGTGCACAAAGTCTATATCAATACACTGCAAGCACATGTAAGCTATACCTGTAACATTTCAGAAAAATAAAATATTATTTTTGGGAATTTTTATAATTAAATAATAAATATAATAAATATTTTAATATGGCGGTATAATTAAATACCGATAAATTGGGGAAAAATTGAAAAATTAAAGAAATTACTAAAATGAGGGTGTTTTATTGGATTTAAGCAAATTATGAAATTTTATAATTTATTATACACTATTTTAATGCTAATCGCGATTAAATATCGCTAATCTCGCATTAAACGTGTTTTGTGCACATGACATGCACATGTCATTTTTCACACTTGTTACATTTTCCTACATGGTCTCTTCTTTTTATCATGCATGACTTGGGTTTTTAAAAGAAAAGAGAAGAGAAAAGATAACAAAGAAAAGAAAAGGAAAGGAAAAGGAAAACAATAAACAAAGAGGGATGGGCATGAGAGAGAGTGAGGTGAGGGGTTCTCTTGACTTGGTCTCACTTCATCATCCTCTTAATTTTCTTCTCTTCTTCAACCATGGCAGCACACTCCTTCCTCTCCCCTCTACCTCCTCACAACTTCATCAAAAACCACACAAAAGTTCATCCCCACTTCATTAAAAACATGCACAAGCTTCTCACAAGCACTTTGGACCAAGAAAAATCTGATTTTGAGCACCTGGGAAAACTCAAGAATTTTCTTGAGTTGCCAAATGAGGTATATTCTTCACCATTTGTGTAGTATTACTTTCACTTTAGCCTCTATTCAAGTTTAAAACCGGTTTAGTGAAGTTTTGTGAACTTTGAGATTCATAGAAGAATGTTAGGGTTTTTCTTGAGTTGTGATGTGAAATTGAGAGTAGTTAGTGACCTTAAGCTTGTTAGTGTCATTCTGGATCAACAACTACCATAGGAAACCCAAAACTTGTGTTTTGATAATTCAATGTCGGTTTTGTGAATATTACGTGCCTACAGGGAATCTAAAGCAACCCGGGGAGATTCTGAGAAAAGCAAACAACACCACTAACCTAGATGGACCACTAGGAAGCCACCATAACGATACGAACCAATTCTGAGCCCCCCAAACCGAGCTCACCGGAATTTTGGCCAATGTGGCCGGCCCAAAAGTGGAGGATTGTGTTGAATTTGCTTCTGTAGCTCATATACACCCTATACATCACCCCAGTATTGAATGTTAAAGCTAATGTGACCTGAACTAAATTCTGGGAACACTTTTATGGGTTGCTGCCTTGTATTTCGTGAGGTTTATGAATTTAAGTTTTGATATTTGTGTTTGGTATCGGTCACTGGACGTTTGTACGTCGATATCGGGTGTTTTTGGGCTCTTTTGCGTGAGTAGACCATAGGTTCTAACCTATATGTGTTTCGCGTGTCGTTTTAGTTTTGAATTGGACGTTTTGATGCGATACGATATATGTGATATGTAGGTACCCCCATGTGGACTTCGATACGACAAGCAAGCGTGTGGCGACGTCGGCATCGGCAAGCGAAGATCAAGGTGAGTAGATATATATCTACGGGGGAAGTCGGGTGGATGGCGTATAGCACCCCCGCAGTTTCGTAAAATAGAACGCGAATGCATTATGATATATATAGATATATAGTTATATAGTTTATAAGATGTGTTTAATTAGCTAGAAATGCTTTAGAGGACTTTGATTGATAGTGTCTTTAGTTAGTTTATTAGTCGTGAACCCTAGAATAGGTTTATACCTACACGTACGCACACACATGCATACATTTTATTACTTGTGCGTATATGGGGATATATATATATATACACACACATGGGTATGGGACTATGTATATATATATATATGTATACATATACATGGATTATGAGGATAGTACTTGGGATTGGAGTTGAGTCGATGAGATTGGGCTGGATGCCATGAGATCAGTGATATGACGTGGTTCATATTATGAGATACGACACGATGTTTTAGCAGGTCCTTTAGGCGTGGTGTTTTCATACACACGCATGCATATATATAGATGGTATCAGTATTGTACTAGACGGAGATCAGTACCCCCAGATCATGATATATGAAAAAGAGGATACCAGATGAATAATGGAATAGATGTGATATTTGACCCGTACCCAGATTTGGGATGCCGTACGATGGATTTGCCGTATGAGCTATATTGATGATAGATCTGCACTCTTGACTCGAGGATGTCATATTATATAAGGTATCGTATGGGATACTATTGAGGCGGGATCACCGACTATTATATATATATATGTATATGTATATGTATATATATGTATATGTATATGTATATGTATATGTATATGTATATATGTATATATATGTATGTATATATGTATATATATGTATGTATATATATGTATCGACTCAGATGTAAGTGGTTTCCTTACCTTTTGATTAGACCTGTAGTTTACTTGTAGACATATATATGTATCGACTCAGATGTAAGTGGTTTCCTTACCTTTTGATTAGACCTGTAGTTTACTTGTAGACTAGTTATTTATATTATTGCATATTCATTATTGATGTGTTTATTATTCAGCTCCCGCATATTATTGTTGTTCGCATCGCATTGCATGCTTATATTGTGTTTTCATATGTTAGTATTGAAATCATGCTGTCAGGACACCAGTACCATTACCGATGATGCGTATATTCCACATACACTTGCTTGCCGGCTCACACACATCATCATCGGTAATTTCCATGTCACGTACACTTTAGAGAATATTATTTTATTGATATCTCCTGTTAGCTGATAGTCTCGACTTATCATTAATGTGCTACTTTAGACATTGCATTCATTATTATGATACTTCATGCATACTTATTATTCATTGTCATGCATTTTATTTAGGGCCAGTCCGGATTTGCCGGAGCCCAATACTTTTAAATTCATTGTTATTTATTCTCGAGATTTTGGTTTTCCATGAGATTTATGGACTTTAAGAAACCGCAAGATTTTATAAAACTGATTATCAATTTAAAATGAAAGTTGTGGTTTTCTCATGATATGATTTGAGATATGTCCACCATGAGTTTTCTCGGCTCTTGAGCGATATCATACACCCAATTTGAGGAGGAGTAGGAACCGTCTGTGGGTGCATGGTGGACCCGGTGCGGTATCCCGGGGCAAGAAGATCGCAGATATAGGCATTGAGCTTGTGACAGGGGAGCATTGCTGACCGGTGATTGTTTATTGACACGTCGGATATCCGGAGGATACCGATCGGAGTTGGGCCAGTCCGGATAGCCGGAGCCCAGGGGCCAGTCCGGATAGCCGGAGCCCTAGATATTGATATTGAGGTATTGAAATATTATGTTATGGGCCAGTCCGGATAGCCAGAGCCCGAGATATTGGATATTGGGATTTATGTTTTGTGTCGATGCTAGACACTGATTTATATTGATTTATTGATGATACCTCATTTTAAATATAAAGAAATCTCACTAAAACAAGAAAACATTTTCTTCATTTACATGTATTCTGTTTTCATTAAATTACATTCATACCTCATACACATGATATATTCCTACCTGAGGCACTGATACTGTAAGTGCACGGCGGCGCCCCGGCCGTCAATCCGACGGCCAAACGCGGAAACAGTGATAAACTTTAATTTTTGCGGACTTAGCAAACCGGCACCACCGCGCACTAAACCCCGGATCGTGCCATTAAACTAGTCTAAGCTAACAAGAGGATAGGTTAGAAATATACCGACTGATCCGATTCCTCCGGTCTTCATCTCTACTCCGATCTCCTCGCGGGAACTCCGGTCGTCGCCTCCTCGCCGGAAGGGCACCACATCGCCTGTAGCTTTTACGGGCTCCCACCTCAATACCGAGGTAACTCGGGCGCGAAGTAGGCTACCCGACGCGTCCAAGATATGCTGTAGGAAGTGTAGTGTAGAATCATAGTCTCTTTTGGGGTTTGTTGCCATTTGTAGATGATGGAGGAATCAAGGTAAGAAAAATGGTGCTTGCATTTTTCTAGCATCAAAAATGAGATCAAGAATGCTACTCTCTCAAAGATGAAGATGAAGCTCTCTTCTTCTCTTTTCTTCTTCTCACTTTTCTAAATGAAAAACCTTCTCACTTAGAAAAAGGTGGAGGAAAGATAATGAAGCAAGAAGGGAGGTGATGGTAGTAAAAGGAGGAGGGTGACCACATCCAAACATAATGATCACTAAACTCAAATCCAAATCAAATCCATTCTTATCACAATAAATGCATGAAAAGCAAAGATACTTATCATATCAATCCTTATGCAAATAAATCCTCCACAAAGTGTTATTTGCAAACTTGCAAATAACCCCCTCCATCGGAAAAGTCCGGCCGGGAAAGAACAAAGGAAAACCGGCCGGAACGGAATGCAAACTGGCAACTCCAGAAAACTGGTCCCGTAATAAATTACAGGAAAACCCCGATACTGTGCATACACACCCGCATCTGTATTCCGACCGGATACAAATGCAATGAGACAAAATCTACACTGTACTAAACTAGGATCCGGCTTAAACCAAAGCCGGCTAGTAATATCCGTCCGATCCTGATTCGTGCAATACCGCACGTATCTGATCGAACCTTGCCATATAACCATACGGCCACTAGTACAAACCGTCCGATCCTGATCCGTGCAATACCGCACGTATCTGATCGGACCCTGCCATATCTCCATACGGCCTCTACAGCGTTTCGCCCGAAAGCTTGAGTAACTGAAAGTGTGGTGGACTCTAAAGACTCGTCAATACTATGGCTGTGGATTTAACCACTAGCACGTCAGAGGTATAAGCCAATACGTGACGGGCCACCAGCTATTGACCAAAAGGGACGTCGATGAGCGAACTCATCCTGACACCCTACTGAGCCTGTCAGTGACAATATCCGTACGGTCCGGTCCGTTCGTCTATGAGCATCGCATGTCGGGCCTAGGTGGTTGGTAAAAGTCAGACCCCCAAAAGCGGTACAAGTCGTGTCGGAGTGTAGCGCAGAACACCCTGAGATACTACTGGAATACCTACCAGCAAATCTTCTGCCTTGGCCAAGGACTTTTCATATTCTGGCTCTCCTGGACACAGCGCGACCTCACCCCCAATACCGGGAGAGACGAACCCCTGAAGATCCGCTCGCTGCCTCCATGTGGCTCGGGACTGTACCCAACTAAAACCTGTTTGCACGACTCCTTTGAGCCGTGGTAGGGTAGTAATCAAAGTACAGTGGGAACTCACACGAGACAAATGACGATCCCCAGGTCGATGAACTAACCTGTACACATGTCACCAGGGAACTGCTATCTGACGTCAGGTATAAGACCAACTAGCATGTTCCCGGCGAGTCCTGTCCGGTGTACTCATAACCCAATGAGCACCTGTATACATCTTAGGTGATCCAGCTGACACCAATGGCTTGTGAGACCGGCCACCGCCCCTCGTCGGGGTCTCGACTGTATACACTAGTCTACTCTGGAGTATCGATGCCCTGTCTCGAAACTCCTACGACTAGGGACCTTTTAAGGATGTGCTTATAGACTCCAGCTCTCACTTATATGATCGCCCTCATACTGCTGGCAGTCAAGCAAGAATCCTAGGGGCTCTATCAGCGTGCAATAGTGACCTGTCATGTCACCTAAAGCAGTACACGATGATAAAGGTAAACCAGATAGCATATTATCATCTCGAGTAAGACTGTCCTACCGGGATAGGTCCTCCCTCAATCATTGCAATCACGTGCCTGTGATCCAATAATCGACTCTGAGGGCACTATCTCCAACAATCTCCCACTTGCACTCAAGGCTAATTATTGCGATGTCGCATACTCACAGCCCGTGTGATACCGAACACCCAACTCCTCTACTTGTCAGTCTCACAAAGCTCGTTTGCGAAACTATTGCGTTCGAGGAATAGCCTTAGTGAGTGGATCCGCCTGTGGTGTTTCTTTCTATGTCTCTCTATATCTCATGTTCGCGGAGAAAACCATCTCCCGAAATGAGCAATACCTGTCTTAGAATGTCTGGATGTCTGATGGGACCTAGCTCATAAATGAACTCCAAATCCAAACTTCTTAGACTGTATCGTCAACTGAACTTAATCAGTATCCTGCGCCATGCCTCCCTCAGTATTGCCTTGGACCATCTGTCCAAAATACTGCCCCTCGTCAGAGGGAAAACTATAACTCTGACAACCTCCTTGTCGTCTAGGTCACCTTGGAAGCCTGGAATGATAACTGTTTCTCGAATGAGGCTGTCGTTATCATATCCCTAGAACATCCACTTATGTTCTAAAACTGCTTCCGACTGTTTCTCCAGGATTGGATTAATATCAACTTATTGCATCTAGTGCAAGAACAAATCTGGTGTGGTACTTGACATCTCATGATTGACTCAATTACCTAAGCAAGTGATCTGCCAATCATGAGTATCCCTCTCCCCTTTAGTCTATAAGACACCTTTAGAGAGGGTGACTCCATTACCTGCAGGTGTACTACCGTGCCAGGAGTCGTCCATTCTAAATACTCACAGAATGCTGTCAAGGTACCCAGATTAGGAAACCACCCAAATCTTGATCTAAAGCAATAGATCTAGTAACCAGAATGTCTGATATAATATCCAAGTCCTGTGTGGAGAAACCACTGTGTGACGACCAAAGTATAACCGATCGTAGTATAGGAATGTCACTTCCTACTACCTTCTCAACAGATCCATCCCCTATTCTGATGACGTCAAACCTATGACTGTCACATCAGAAATGGATGATCTATCTCCGCTACAACTGCTTTAGTCTATAAATAGACATAAGCCTGATGTCCACTAATGCTTCCGCTGCTCCCACTGACTACGACAACCCTCTGGCAGAGTCATACAGACATGCACTTCTAAAGCTAGTTTAGAACAACGCTATACTCATCCTCCTGCCGGGTCTCGCAGCCTGGAACAACAACAATGGCAAGTGTGGGTAAACAAGAACTTCCCTGTCACCGTCCCTGAGGCTACCGAAATACCTCTCGGGTGCCTGAAGTTACCCACCATCTCTGCGGAGTGGCCAATGGAATGTCAAATCAGATTGAATCTTTAGGTTCCTTATCAAATCTTCAGTAATCGTTTGCGGTTCTGGAATCACTTCCAGTTGTACCATACTCCCACTGCTGTTTTCTGAAAAAATTCATTTCTTTTAAAATTGAGGCGAGTGAAGAACAATATCACTATTGATCTTCCAGATGGTAGAACATCAACCCTCGTCATAGCCTGGGTCAACCCACAAACAGCCATTACAGAAACGTGCCTTGAGTTATCCAGAGTCTGGTTTTAATCATAAGCCGGACAATTCCCCGTACCTTAACAAAGTTAAGATATGAACTGTACTATATCCAATATAGAACCAGAGGCACTGATTTAATTGAACCAGATTCAAATCATGCAGCTATCTCCAGTGCATGTCAACTAAATGTAGAGAGGCCGATCAGTGTTACTCAACTTAGGAATACTTCCAATTATGAGTAACCCGAAAGAGAAGCAAGTTCTCTTAACTATTACTATCAACTGAATACCATGTACAAGTATCTACATCTTCGATCACTTTGAAGAATCCCGATACTTGCAACACCTGGTTCTCTACTTTATTCTTATACCTATAACTTCTCAAAACTTCGACCCTGTGTTCCTACGAAACACCTGTCTAAGAACTAGAGAAGTCATAAGTAAACAGAATACAGTACGAGGACCAACCCCTCTGTCCTAGTGGACCCTGGACAACATACAATACTCTGTATAAGTCCCTTGAGTCTAGTGACTCATTCACTGTGTGTCGTAGGTTGAAAACTGTACTTATGGTTAAGAAGAATTACACCGCTGTTTAATGCTCCTTACCTAACCATCCACTGATTGCGTAAATGTCATCGACATAATATCAAAAGGTATATCTCACTCTATGAAAATAGACGTACAGATATATCAATTTGAAATTGGTGCACAACAGCGGATATTCAAAACCGAATATTTGCCGACCGGCAAACAGCCCAGGTGATCTCCTCAAATATCACTGATTACAACGAATCCCGATATAATGAGGATGGTCACCTAATTCCCAACAACTTACTCCCACTCATCATCTGTAAAACCAT
This sequence comes from Agapanthus africanus, assembly GCA_030015575.1. NCBI lineage: Eukaryota > Viridiplantae > Streptophyta > Magnoliopsida > Asparagales > Amaryllidaceae > Agapanthus > Agapanthus africanus. The sequence continues at coordinate 88,685,927 of CM057351.1, read as the reverse complement.
ACAGATGTGAGAATCAAATCTGGTAAATACATACCCTGGAGCAAGTGTCTAATCGGGAAATCAGTTTTCTTTTAACAATACACAGTTGAATTAAAACATTGAAATGTTTCGATGGGGTATCCTGGTATTCCTAGTAATGCCTCTACCATTATCCAGATTCACAACTATAACCGTATAATTCTTTGCCACCTCTCCAAATCCCTTTATATGTCTTTAGTCATTACCTTCTGCACACCCCTTAGGCCAAATGGTTTTCTTCCTTCCCTACCGTTCGGCACCAGCCTATGGTTTGGAAGAAGACTATCCAATAAGCATAATGGGTGTACTGTCCTAGTCCTAGGAGCACTCGCAATGCGAGAGAAGGTGAAGATAAAAGACAACCGAATAAACCTTATTCCTATTTCTCCTGAACCAGAATCCATCCCCGAACTGGAACAAGTTCCTTTCGAGTTCGTATATAACCATACGATGGAGTATCCAAATAAACTGTGGATCTTCGTAGTGATACGGAGTGTCCTGGAGAAATATAAAGGTGATTTAGGATTGGCGAATAAATACTTGGTTTGGTCGTGAATATCAGTAGCAATTTACTTTGCCCTCTTACTAATCCCTTGCTTTGTCTTAATCTTAATACCTTCTGCACACCGTTTAGGCAAGTTGGTTTTCTTCATTTCCTACCGGTCGGCACCAGCCTAAGGTTTGGAAGAAGACTATCCAATTTGCCTAATAGGTGTACTATCTCCTAAACCAAGGAGTACTCACAACTCGAGAGAAGGTAAAAGGGAAAAGACAACTGAATAATCATATCCGTTTTCTCCAGAACCGGAAACCATCCACGAATTAATTCCTTCGAGTTCGTATATAACCATACGATGGTTTTGTCCAATGGAAGTGGACGTTCGTAGTAATACGGGGTGTCCTGGAGAAAAGGGTAAAAGTAGGAGTGGCAATGAGGTCTGCAACTCTGACAATCCAAAAGCCAGTGTTTAAGAAGGTTCGGTCAACTTGGTCAATGAGTCATAGTCTTAGGGTCGGGTCAATGGTCGCTGGCAGAGAGAGAGAGAAAAGAAACACTCAGCGTGCACTCTATCCTAGATCAGAATGGTTACCAATTTATCTAATCTGGAAACCTCCCACTGTACCTCAAATTCTCCTCCAAACCTGAAAGAAGAATTAGTCGGGGTCACCCGAGGAGTAAACCAACTCATCAGTGGGAATCGGGATCCAACTATCATTGCATGATAACGTGACGGAATCCTCTCACGGTATCACACTCCAGAAGGTATGCGCATATCTGGAAAGTTTCAGTACTTTTGAAACTCCCGATGTGATTTTTACCCCATGCTCTTATGACCTTGACTTTGGCCAACAAATCATAAGTCACATGTCAAGTTCTGCCCGTCATTCTCCAGGTTAATTTGAGCCCATCCGTACAAGCCCTTGACTTTGGCCAATAAGGCTATACGACTGCCCCAAACCAACGCATCTATCTATGCTGCATATGAATAACCAACAGCTACCAAACACTGTGCCTTGACTTTGGCCAACAAACACAGCTTGAATACTATTGACTACCCATATGAAACGACGGAGGGCTACGAATGGTTTCTGGCAAAAACCTTTAACGTAATGAACTTGATATCGTCGAAGGAACGGATAGCTTTTTAGAAAACATAGTGACGAAAACCTTTACTAAAGAGGTCACTCCCGGTGAAGGGATCTCGGCTCTTTTCCCGTAGAATGGGGTGCAGGATATTCCAACTGAATACCACAGTGCAAAGCAAAAGTAATCGGCTATAGTGAAGTTAATGCCCTGACGCAAACTTCTGTTCAAGGGGTCACTCCCGGTGATGGGATCTCGGCCCTTGCCTCGTCGACTGAGGAGCAGGATATTCCAAATGAATACCACGATGCAAAACAAAAGTGAACGTCCTTGCAATAACAGCTTTTTGAAAAGTGTTCCAACAACATCAGAATAGGTTTGTTTTAACTTGCATTGATCCGAATCAACGCAGTCCCATCAATTGATCACACCACAAAGAACGAAAATATACTGACGTACGTATATGCCATCCGCATTCGCCACTGGGTCCCGTCATCACTCGTTAGGTTAGCTTACTAACGACAGAGCGGGGACTGGACTAGCGCGGATGAAAAACATATACAACATCTACTAATATATATACCAATATATTATATTTCGCTCAAGGCGTGAAAAGAAATGCAACATCACAGAAATGTACAGCATCACAGAACAATACAGATATCTGGGATCCCGGGGTTTCACAGAGCCACTACCGAAACCCGACGTTCCCCTGGTCGTGTGGATAGCCTATGCAATGAAATCCTAGACCCCTACGGGCGCGGCAAGTCACCCGCCAAAACCTGAAGCGAGGCAGCCCCCTTCAGCTCCGTGAATGGACCACCCAGCACTCCACGGAATCCGGCAACTTGGGCACCCCTCCTGGGTCAACCTGTACCCCCTACGAGTGCGGCGAATAGCCCGCCAATCCCAGAGTGAAGCCCCCTCCGTCTCAATGCCATGAGATGCGGGCTTGTTGCCCTCTAGAACCCGGCCATCCGTGCACCCCACCGCGGGATAATCCTAGTACAGAAAGTAAAATATATGGCCGTCGGATTGACGGCCGGGGCGCCGCCGTGCAGTTACAGTGGTATCAGAGCCATTAAACTAGTCTAAGCTAACAAGAGGATAGGTTAGAAATATACCGACTGATCCGAGTCCTCCGGTCTTCATCTCTACTCCGATCTCCTCGCGGGAACTCCGGTCGTCGCCTCCTCGCCGGAAGGGCACCACATCGCCTGTAGCTTTTACGGGCTCCCACCTCAATACCGAGGCAACTCGGGCGCGAAGTAGGCTACCCGACGCGTCCAAGATATGCTGTAGGAAGTGTAGTGTAGAATCATAGTCTCTTTTGGGGTTTGTTGCCATTTGTAGATGATGGAGGAATCAAGGTAAGAAAAATGGTGCTTGCATTTTTCTAGCAGATACGAGCACATGGGTTTACACTTATGTATAGTTGTTTACCTTTGCCATATTTTCATGCTTCAGACTTTATCATTTTGAGGTTATATATTATTGATCGTATTGACCTAGGATTGAGTCATACATACGATTTCTGCTCGGTGATGTTTTATACTCACGAGTTGGCAACTCACCCCCGTTGTGCCATAGTTTCTTGCAGGTTTTGCCATGCAGGTTTCGTGCGGCTTTGCTGCACACTGCTTCCTTTCCGGGTGATTTGCTTTGGTAGGTGGGTTCATGTAAGTGCACGGCAGCGCCCCGGCCGTCAAACCGACACCGGAATGCGGAAACGAAACTTTTCTAACAACTAGAAACCGGCACCACCGCGCACTAAAATCCCGGATCGGGCCATTAACCTAACGCTAGCTAATATGAGAAAGGGGTAGAAAGCTATAACGAGCGATCCGTGTCCTTCGGTCTTCGGCCTCCACTCCGATCTCCTCGCGGAACCTCCGGTCTTCATCTCCTCGTCGGAACGGGCACCGCATCGCCAGGTTCTTTTACGGGCTCCCACCTCTGGACCGAGGCAACTCGGGCATGAAGCTGGCGAGTCGACGTGCCCAAGGGTGCTGTAGATGAAGTGTAGAAGGCTTGTCTCAAGCGGGTGGTGATGTTGCCTTTGATGGAGGGAAGAAGAAGAATAAGCTTTGGAGATGGGTATGGATTTTTGTGGCAAAGCATAATATGATATGATAATTTCTCCCACACAAAAATGAACCCTCTCCCCCTCTCAAATGTGGCCGGCCTCACCTCAAAATGGAGGAGCAAAAAGAATGGAATAATGCAAGTGGGAAATGTGGAAAGATAATGATGAAAAAAAGGTCACCTCCATTTCTAATCCAAAGTCATATACAAATCCCTTCACATTAATGCAAAAGAATGGATGGAAAAAGAATCTAATAATGCAATCCACCATGATTCCTTCATTTACAAGAAACCCCTCCACAAAAGATAATTTGCACACTTGCAAATAACCCCCTCCATCGGAAAAATCCGGCCATGAAGGAACAAAGGAAAACTGGCCGGAACGGAATACAAATTGGCAACTTCAGAAAACTGATCCCGTAATAAATTACAGGAAAACCCCGCGACTGTATATACATACCCGCATTTGTATTGCGACCGAATACAAATGCAATGAGACAAAATCTACACTGTACAATACTAGGATCCGGCTTAAACCAAAGCCCTCTAGTATTATCCGTCCGATCATGATCCGTACAATACCGCCCGGATAAGATCGAACCCTGCCATATCTTCATACGGCCTCTACAGCTTTCGCCCGAAACTTGAGAAAACGGTCTGTGGGGGACTCTAAGGACTCGTCAATACTTTGGTTGTGGATTCAACCACTAGCACGTCAGAGGTATTAGCCTATACGTAACGGGCTACCAGGTATTGACCAACAGGGACGTCGATGAGCGAACTCATCCTGACACCCTACTGAGCCTGTCAGTGACAATATCCGTACAGTCCGGTCCGTTCTTCTATGAGCATCGCATGGCGGGCATAGGGGGTTGGTAAAAGTCAGACCCCCAAAAGCGGTACAAGTAGTGTCGGAGTGTAGTCCAGAACACTCTGAGATACTACTGGAATGCCTACCAGTAAATCTCCTGCCTTTGCCGAGGGCTTTGTGTAATGGCTCTCCTTGACACAGCGCGACCCCACCCCCAATACCGGAAGAGACGAACCCCTGCAGATCCGCTCACTGCCTCCATGTGGCTCGGGACAGTACCCAACTAAAACCAGTTTGCACGTCTCCTTTGAACGTAGTAGGGTAGTAATCAAAGCACAGTGGGAACTCACACGAGACAAATGACGATCTCAGGTCGATGAACTAACCTGTACACATGTCACCAGGGAACTGCTATCTGACGTCAGGTATAAGACCAACTAGCACGTTCCCGGCGAGTCCTGTCTGGTGTACTCATAACCCAATGAGCACCTGTATACATCTTAGGTGAACCAACTGACACCAGTGGCTTGTGAGACCGGCCACCGCCCCTCGTCGGGGTCTTGACTGTATACACTAGTCTTCTCTGGAGTATCGATGCCCTGTCTCGAAACTCCCACGACTAGGGACCTTTTAAGGATGTGCTTATAGACCCCAGCTCCCACATATATGATCGCCCTCATACTGCTGGTAGTCAAGCAAGAATCCTAGGGGCTCTATCAACGTGCAATAGTGACATGTAAGGTCACCTAAAGCAGTACACGATGATAAAGATAAACCAGATAGCATACTATTATCTTGAGTAAGACTGTCCCACCGGTATAGGTCCTACCTCAATCAGTGCAATCACGTGCCTGTGATCCAATAATTGACTCTGAGGGCACTATCTCCAACAATCTCCCACTTGTACTCAAGGCTAATTATTTCGATGTCGCATACTCACAGCCCGTGTGATACCGAACACCCAACTCCTCTACTAGTCAGTCTCACAAAGCTCGTTTGCGAAACTATTGCGTTCGAGGAATAGCCTCAGTGAGTGGATCCGCTGTAATGTTTCTTTCTATGTCTCTCTTTATCTCAAGTTCGCGGAGAAACCCATCTCCCGAAATGAGCAATACCTGTCTTAGAATATATTTGGATGTCTGATGGGACCTAGTTCAATAAGTGAACTCCAAATCCAAACTTCTTAGACTGTATCGTCGACTAAACTTAATCAGTGTCCTGCGCCATGCCTTCCCTCAGTATCCACCTGGAACACCTGTCCAAAATACTGCCCCTCTTCAGAGGGAGAACTATAACTCTGACAGTCACTCTGTCATCCAGGTCACCTTGGAAGCCTAGAATGATAACTGTCTCCCAAAGGAGGCTGCCGTTATCATTTCCCTAGAACATAAACTTATGTTCTAAAACTGCTTCCGATCGTTTCTCCAGGATTGGATTAATATCAACTTACTGCATTTCGTGCAAAAACAACATCTAGTGTGGTACTTGACATCTCATGCTTGACTCAATTGCCTAAGCAAGTGATTTGCCAATCATGCACATCCCTCACCTTTAGTCTGTAAAACACCTTTAGAGAGGGTGACTCCATCACCTGCAGGTACACTACCATGCCAGGAGTCGGCCATTCTAAAAACACCTTTAGAATGTCGTCTAAGTACCCAGATTGGGACACTTCCCAAATCTAGATCCAAAATCATAGATCTAGTAACCAGAATGCCTGATATAATATCTAATTCCTATGTAGGGAAACCACTGTGTGACAACCACAGTTTAACCGACCGTAGTATAGGAATTTCACTTCCTTCTGTGTATGTCATCCAAATACCGAGACATCACACCCTACTACCTTCTTAACAGATCCATCCCCTATTCTGATGAAGTAAAACATATGATTGTCACATCAGAAATAGATGATCTATCTCCGCTATATCTGCTTTAGTCTATAAATAGACATAAGCCACTTCTCCACCATGCTTCCGCTGCTCTCACTGACTACGACAACCCTCTGGCAGAGTCATATACACGTACACTTCTAAAGACAGTTTAGAACGACGCTATACTCATCCTCCTGCCGGGTCTCACAGTCTTGAACAACAGCAATGGCAAGTCTGGGTAAACAAGAACCTCCCTGCTACCGTCCTTGAGCATACCGAAGTACCTCTCGGGTGCCTGAGGTTACCCACCATATCTGCGGAGTGGCTAATGGAATGTCAAACCAGATTGAATCTTTAGGTTCTTATCAAATCTTTGGTAATTGTTTGTGGTTCTGGAATCACTTCCAGTTCTACCATACTCCCACTACTGTTTTCTGAAAAAATCCATTTTTGTTAAAACTGTGGCGAGTCTAGAACAATATCACCATTGATCTTCCAGATGGTAGAAAGTCAACCCTCGTCATAGCCTGGGTCAACCCACAAACAGCCATTACAGAAACGTGCCTTGAGTTATCCAGAGTCTGGTTTTAAGCATAAGCCGGACAACTCCCCGTACCTTAACATCGTTAAGATATGAACTGTTCTATATCCAATATAGAACCAGAGGCACTGATTTAATTGAACCAGATTCAAATCATGCAGCTGTCTCCAGTGCATGTCAACTAAATGGAAAGAGGCCGATCAGCATTACTCAACTTAGGAGTGCTTCCAATTATGAGTAACCTGAAAGAGAAGCAAGATCTCCTAAAACCATTACTATCAACTGAATACCACACACAAGTATCTACATCTTCGATCACCTTGAAGAATCCTGATACTTACAACACCTGGTTCTCTACTTTATTCATATACCTATAACTTCTCAAAACTTCGACCTTGTGTTTCCACGAAACACATGTCTAAGAACTAGAGAAGTCACAAGTAAACAGAATATAGTGCGAGGACCAACCCCTCTGTCCTAATGGACACTGGACAATATACAATACTATGTATAAGTCCCCTGAGTCTAGTGACTCATTCACTGTGTGTCGTAGGTTGAAAATTGTACTTATGGTTAAGAAGAATTACACCGATGTTCAATGCTCCTTACCTAACCATCCACTGATATAGGTAAATGTCATAGACATAATTTCAAAAAGGTATATCTCACTCTATAAAAATAGACGTACAGATATATCAATTTGAAATTGGTTCATAACAACGGATATTCAAAACCAAATATTTGTCGTCCGGCAAACAGTCCAGGCGATTTCTCAAATATCACCAATTACAACGAATTCCGATATAATGAGGATGATCACCTAATTCCCAATAACTTATTCCCACACATCATCTGTAAAACCATACAGATGTGAGAATCATACCTGGTAAATACATACTTTGGAGCAAGTGTCTAATTAGGAAATCAGTTTTCTTTTAACAGTACACAGTGAAGCTGAAACATTGAAATGTTTCATAGGGGTATCCGGATATTCCTAGTAATGCCTCTTCCATTATCAGATTCACAACTGTAACCGTATATCTCTTTGCCATCTCTCCAAATCCATTTATATGTCTTTAGTCATTACCTTCTGTACACTCTCTTAGGCTAAATGGTTTTCTTCCTTCCGTACCGTTCGGCACCAACCTACGCTTTGGAAGAAGACTATCCAATAAGCATAATGGGTGTACTGTCCTAATCCTAGGAGCACTCGCAATGCGAGAGAAGGTGAATATAAAAGACAACCGAATAAACCTTATTCCTATTTCTCCTGAACCAGAATCCATCCCCGAACTGGAACAAGTTCCTTTCGAGTTCGTATATAACCATACGATGGAGTATCCAAATAAACTGTGGATCTTCGTAGTTATACGGAGTGTTCTGGAGAAATACAAAGGTGAAGTGGGAGTGGCAGAAATATTTGATTTGGTCGTGAATAGCAGTCGCAATTTACTTTGCCCTCTTACTAATCCCTTAATATGTCTTTACTTAAAACCTTCTGCACACTATCGTTATGCTAATTGGTTTTCTTCATTCCCCACCGTTCGGCACCAGCCTAAGGTTTGGAAGAAGACTATCCAATTTGCATAATAGGTGTACTATCTCCTAAACCAAGGAGTACTCGCAACCTGAGAGAAGGTAAAAGGAAAAGACAACTGAATAATCCTATTCGTTCCAAAACCGGAAACCATCCTCGAATTAATTCCTTCGAGTTCGTATATAATCATACGATGGTTTTATCCAATGGAATTGGACGTTCGTAGTAATACGGTGTGTCCTGGAGAAAAGGGTAAAAGTAGGAGTGGCAATGAGGTTTGCAACTCTGACAATCCAAAAGCCAGTGTTTAAGAAGGTTCGGTTAATCTTGGACACTGAGTCATAGTCTAGGGTCGGGTCATGGTCGCTGCCAAAGAGAGAGAGAAAAGAAACACTTAGCGTGCACTCTAACCTAGATCAGAATGGTTATCACTTTATCTAATCAGGAAACCTCCCACTGTACCGTCAAATTCTCCTCCAAACCTGAAAGAAGAATTAGTCGGGATCACCCGAGGAGTAAACCAACTCATCAGTGGGAATCGAGATCCAACTATCGTCGCATGATAACGTGACGGAATCCGCTCACGTTATCACACTCCAGAAGGTATGCGCATATCTGGCAAGTTTCAGTTTCTTTAGAAACTCCCGATGTGATTTTTGCCCCATGCTCTTATGACCTTGACTTTGGCCAACATATCATAAATCACATGTAAAGTTCTACCCGTCATTCTCCAGGTTAATTTGGACCCACCCATACCTACCCTTGACTTTGGCCAACATAGCAGTACGACTGTCCCAAACCAACGCATCTATCTATGCTGCATATGAATACCCAATAGCTACCAATCACTGTGCCTTGACTTTGGCCAACATACACAGCTTGAATACTATTGACTATCCCTATGAAACGACGGAGGGCTACGAATGGTTTCTGACGAAAACCTTTAACGTAATGAACTTGATATCGTTGAAGGAACCGGATAGCTTTTTAAAAATATAGTGACGAAAACCTTTGCTAAAGAGGTCACTCCCGGTGAAGGGATCTCGGCTCTTTCCCCGTAGAATGAGGTGCAGGATATTCCAACTGGATACCACGATGCAAAGAAAAAGTAAACGACTATAATGAAGTTATTGCCCTGACGCAAACTTCTGTCCAAGGGGCCACTCCCGGTGAAGGGATCTCGGCCCTTGCCTCGTCGACTGAGGAGCTGGATATTCACAACTGAATACCACTATGCAAAACAAAAGTGAACGTTCTTGCAATAACAGCTTTTTGAAAAGTGTTCCAACAACATCAGAATAGGTTTGTTTAGCTTGCATTGATCCGAATCAATGCATTCCCATCAATTGATCACACCACAAAAGAACGAAAATAATGATGTATGTATATGCCATCCGCATTCGCCACTGGGTCCCGTCATCACCCGTTAGGTTACTTAACTAACGACAGAGCGGGGACTGGACTAGCGCAGATGCAAAACATATACAACATCTACTAGTATATATATCAATATATAATATTCACTCAAGGCGTGATAAATTGCAACATCGCAGAAATGTAATAAGCATCTCAGAACAATACAGATATCTGGGATCCTCGGGTTTCATAGAGCCGCTACTGAAACCCGACGTTCCCCTGGTCATGTGGATAGCCTGTGCAATGAAATCCTACACCCCTATGGGCACGGCAAGTTACCCGCCAAAACCTGAAGTGAGGCAGCCCCCTTCAGCAACGTGAATGGACCACCCAGCACTTCACGGAATCCGGAAACTTGGGCACCCCTCCTTGGGTCAACCTGTACCCCCTACGAGTGCGGCGAATAGCCTGCCAATTCTAGAGTAAAGCCCCCTCCGTCTCAACGCCATGAGATGCGGTCCCGTTGCCTTCTAGAACCCGGCTATCCGTGCACCCCTCCGCGGGGTAATCCTAGTACAGAAAGTAAAATATACAACGGGTACATCGACCTCAGCCCGGTCGTGCCCCAAAAGAATAATATACAAACATGCAGTAACGGCAGTCCACATGTCGGACACTCGCCCCGCAATATCAAATGTACATAATAAACCAAACTGTACTACCATTGCATCCAGGCCATCCCCCACGACCAATCCGCAATATCACAGCACAACACAGAACATCAACGTGAATGTCACGTTCGCAAATCCATCTAAAAGGGCTATAGCAGATAGACAGGATTTACCGATCAAATGACATTCACGGTCGCAGATATAATGTAAATACTGTGAACTAACATGTTTAAAATTTTTGATCGAACAAATTTACCGAAGTGGGCCCCAAGCACAACTGTAGCACTCAAAGAAAAACTGGGCCCAAACAGAATATTCCAAAACCCCTATTTCCATGTCAAAAGCCCACTGGAAAAATTTGGTACAGTGAACAGTCGAAGTGGCGGCGGAATCGGGGCCAATGCGTGGGTTTGGCCGCGGTTCCGCGGTGGAATGATGATGTCACGCGACCAAATTTTCACAGAATGCTTATAATTGCCTGCATGTGTTTCTGCAACAACCTGAAAAAAATTTCGAGCTAAAAAAAATTCGACAGAAACTTATGCAAATGGAAACGCGGTTTTTGAAAATTCGTTCGATCGAACTTGTAAACACATTAGAGCAAGCTAGACGAGGTTAATGGCGTGGCTCTGATACCATGTAAGTGCACGGCGGCGCCCCGGCCGTCAAACCGACGTCGGAATGCGGAAACGAAACTTTTCTAACAACTAGAAACCGGCACCACCGCGCACTAAAATCCCGGATCGGGCCATTAACCTAACGCTAGCTAATACGAGAAAGGGGTAGAAAGCTATACCGAGCGATCCGTGTCCTTCGGTCTTCGGCCTCCACTCTGATCTCCTCGCGGAACCTCCGGTCTTCATCTCCTCGTTGGAACGGGCACCACACCGCCGGGTTCTTTTACGGGCTCTCACCTCTGGACCGAGGCAACTCGGGCACGAAGCCGGCGAGTCGACGTGCCCAAGGGTGTTGTAGATGAAGTGTAGAAGGCTTGTCTCAAGCGGGTGGTGAAGTTGCCTTTGATGGAGGGAAGAAGAAGAATAAGCTTTGGAGATGGGTATGGATTTTTGTGGCAAAGCATAATATGATATGATAATTTCTCCCACACAAAAATGAACCCTCTCCCCCTCTCAAATGTGATCGGCCTCACCTCAAAATGGAGGAGCAAAAAGAATGGAATAATGCAAGTGGGAAATGTGGAAAGATAATGATGAAAAAAGGTCACCTCCATTTCTAATCCAAAGTCATATACAAATCCCTTCACATTAATGCAAAAGAATGGATGGAAAAAGAATCTAATAATGCAATCCACCATGATTCCTCCATTTACAAGAAACCCCTCCACAAAAGATAATTTGCACACTTGAAAATAACCCCCTCCATCGGAAAAATCCGGCCGTGAAGGAACAAAGGAAAACTGGCCGGAACGGAATACAAACTGGCAACTTCAGAAAACTGATCCCGTAATAAATTACAGGAAAACCCCGCGACTGTATATACATACCCGTATTTGTATTGCGCCGAATACAAATGCAATGAGACAAAATCTACACTGTACAATACTAGGATCCGGCTTAAACCAAAGCCCTCTAGTATTATCCGTCCGATCATGATCCGTACAATACCGCCCGGATAAGATCGAACCCTGCCATATCTCCATACGGCCTCTACAGCGTTTCGCCCGAAATTTGAGAAAACGGACTGTGGGGGACTCTAAAGACTCGTCAATACTTTGGTTGTGGATTCAACCACTAGCACGTCAGAGGTATTAGCCTATACGTAACAGGCTACCAGGTATTGACCAACAGGGACGTCGATGAGCGAACTCATCCTGACACCCGACTGAGCCTGTTAGTGACAATATCCGTACAGTCCGGTCCGTTCGTCTATGAGCATCGCATGGCGGGCCTAGGGGGTTGGTAAATGTCAGACCCCCAAAAGCGGTACAAGTTGTTGGAGATAATGCCCTCAGAGTCAATTATTGGATCACAGGCACGAGATTGCGGTGATTGAGGGAGGACCTATCCCGGTAGGACAGTCTTACTCGAGATGATAGTATGCTATCTGGTTTACCTTTATCATCGTGTACTGCTTTAGGTGACCTGACAAGTCGCTATTACACGTTGATAGAGCCCCTAGGATTCTTGCTTGACCACCAGCAGTATGAGGGCGATCATATAAGTGGGAGCTGGGGTCTATAAGCATATCCTGAAATGGTCCCTAGTCGTGTGAGTTTCGAGACAGGGCATCGATACTCCTGAGTAGACTAGTGTATACAGTCGAGACCCCGACGAGGGGCGGTGGCCGGTCTCACAAGCCACTGGTGTCAGTTGGTTCACCTAAGATGTATACAGGAGCTCATTGGGTTATGAGTACACCGGACAGGACTCGTCGGGAACATGCTAGTTGGTCATATACCAGACGTCAGATGGCAGTTCCCTGGTGACATGTGTGAAGGTTAGTTCATCGACCTGGGGATCGTCATTTGTCTCGTGTGAGTTCCCACTGTACTTTGATTACTACCCTACCACGGCTCAAAGGAGTCGTGCAAACAGGTTTTAGTTGGGTACAGTCCCGAGCCACATGGACGCAGTGAGCGTATCTTCATGGGTTCGTCTCTCCCGGTATTGGGGGTGAGGTCGTGCTGTGTCTAGGAGAGCCATTACACGAAGTCCTTGGCCAAGGCAAGGAGATTTACTGGTTGGTATTCCAGTAGTATCTCAGGGTGTTCTGGGCTACACTCCGACACGACTTGTACCGCTTTTGGGGGTCTGACTTATACCAACCCCCTAGGCCCGCCATGCGATGCTCATAGACGAACGGACCGGACTGCACGGATATTGTCACTGACAGGCTCAGTAGGGTTGTCAGGCTGAGTTCGCTCACAGACGTCCCTTTTAGTCAATACCTGGTAGCCCGTTACGTATTGGCTTATATCTCTGACGTGCTAGTGGTTAAATCCACAACCAAGGTGTTGACGAGTCTTTAGAGTCCCCCACATTCAGTTACTCAACTTTCGGGCGAAAGGTTGTAGAGGCCGTATGGAGATATGGCAGGGTCCGATCAGATACGTGCGGTATTGCACGGATCAGGATCGGACAGTTTGTACTAGTGGCCGTATGGTTATATGGCAGGGTTCGATCAGATACGTGCGGTATTGAACGGATCAGGATCGAACAGATATTACTAGCCGGCTTTGGTATAAGCCGGATCCTAGTATAGTACAGTGTAGATTTTGTCTCATTGCATTTGTATTTCGGTCGAAATACAAAAGCGGGTGTGTATGCACAGTATCGGGGTTTTCCTGTAATTTATTACGGGACCAGTTTTCTGGAGTTGCCAGTTTGCTTTTCGTTTCGGCCGATTTCCTTTGTTCCGTTCATTGGCCGAAGATTGGTGGAGGAGGGCTTATTTGCATTGTTGCAAATAAGCATTTGTGGAGGGGGTCTTTGCATATTATCATGTCATGATACTTGTCCCATCATTTGACTTTCCTTTTTCATGATAGCTTGACTTTGGATGTCATCATGGTTGTTGTTGATTGGTTGTTGGAGTATGGATTTGGTTGTGATGATTGTTTCTTTTCACCATTCTTTTCTTTCATGATTATGATAGTGGTTGAATTATCTATACACCACACACTCTCTCTCCAATCTCACTCCCTCCTTGTGTAGGGCCGGCCATTCCAAAGGGAATGGAAGGGGATTCATTTTATGTGTGGCATTTTTGTTTCTCATGCTTGCTAGAAAAGTCCTCTAGCTCATTTCCAAAAGTTGCTCTCTTTTCCTCCACCAAAATGGCAATTCCACAACCCCAAAAATGGGACACAAGTTCTACAAATTCTACAGCAAACCTTGGGCACGTCGACTAGCCAGCTTCGTGCCCGAGTTGCCTCGGCATTGAGGTGGGAGCCCGTAAAAGAAGTAGGCGATGTGGTGCACTTCCGGCGACGAGGAGGAGACGACACATTCCACAGGAGATTAGGACGACGACGAGAAGACCGGAGGACTCGGATCTGTCGGTATATCTCTATTCCCTTTCTTGTTAGTTGCTTAGACTTGTTAATGGTTACGATCCGGATGTTTAGTGCGCGGTGGTGCCGGTTTGCTAAGTCCGCAAAATTAAAGTTTTTCACCGCTTCCGCATTCCGGCGTCGGATTGACGGCCGGGGCGCCGCCGTGCACTTACAGTGGTATCAGAGCCTCGCCATTAACTTAGTCTAGCTTTGTTTAATGTGTTTGCATTTCCGATCGATCAAAAAGTTCCAAAACTGCATTTTAGTTCGCATCAGTTTCTGTTGAAAATTTTTTGTCTCGAAAAATTTTTCAGGTTGCAAAAATGTGATGTACTTGAAAACCTAAGACAACTGCAGAAATCCGAGTCATTGATCTTTCATCAAGAGCGCGGAACCGTGGCCAATACCCACTTTGGGCCGCGGTTCCGCCGCAACATGAAAGGATCAATGGGCCAGGTTTTTCCAGTGGGCTTCTGGGTTAATTTTAGGGGTTTTGGAATGTTAAATTTGGGCCCAGGTTTTCTGTGAGTGCTACAGTTTTGATTGGGGGCCCACTTGTTAATTTTTGATCGATCGGATATTTTAAACACATTTTTCACAGTATTTACATTATATCTGCGACCGTGAATGTCACTTGATCGGTAAATCCGGTCTAACTGCTATAGCCCGGTTAGACGGATTTGCGAACGTGATTTTCACGTTGATGTTCTGTTTTTGCTGTGATGTTGCGGATCGGTCGTGAGGGATAGCCTGGATGCAATGCTAGTACAGTTGTGGTTGTATTATGTACATTTGATATTGCGGGGCGAGCGTCCGACATGTGGACCGCCGTCACTGCCTGTTTGTATTATTATTTTGGGGCACGGCCAGGTTGCGGTCGATGTACCCGTTGTATGTATATTTTACTTTCTGTACTAGGATTACCCCGCGGAGGGGTGCACTGATAGCCGGGTTCTGGAGGGCAACAAGCCCGCATCTCATGGCATTGAGACGGAGGGGGCTTTACTCTAGGATTGGCGGGCTATTCGCCGCACTCGTAGGGGGTACAGGTTGACCCAGGAGGGGTGCCCAAGTTACCGGATTCCGTGAAGTGCTGGGTGGTCCATTCACGGTGCTGAAGGGGGCTACCTCGCTTCAGGTTTTGGCGGGTAACTTGCCGCGCCCGTAGGGGTCTAGGATTTCATTGCACAGGCTATCCACACGACCAGGGGAACGTCGGGTTTCAGTAGTGGCTCTGTGAAACCCGGGGATCCCAGATATCTGTATTGTTTCTGTGATGCTGTTCATTCTCTGTGATGTTGCATTTCTTATCACGCCTTGAGCGAATATAATATATTGGTATATATATTAGTAGATATTGTATATGTTTTGCATCCGCGCTAGTCCAGTCCCCGCTCTGTCGTTAGTTAGCTAACCTAACGGGTAATGACGGGACCCAGTGGCGAATGCGGATGTCATATACGTACATCAGTAAATTTTCGTTCTTTTTGGTGTGATCAATTGATGGGACTGAATTGATTCGGATCAATGCAAGTTAAAAACAAACCTAATCTGATGTTGTTGGAACACTTTTCAAAAAGTTGTTATTGCAAGGACGTTCACTTTTGTTTTGCATCGTGGTATTCAGATGGAATATCCTGCTCCTCAGTCGATGAGGCAAGGGCCGAGATCCCTTCACCGGGAGTGACCCCTTGGACAAAAAGTTTGCGTCAGGGCATTAACTTCACTATAGCCGATTACTTTTGCTTTGCACCATGGTATTCAGTTGAAATATCCTGCACCCCATTCTACGGGGAAAGAGCCGAGATCCCTTCACCGGGAGTGACCTCTTTAGCAACGGTTTTCGTCACTATATTTTTAAAAAAGCTATCCGTTCCTTCGACGATATCAAGTTCTTTACGTTAAAGGTTTTCGCCAGAAACCATTCGTAGCCCTCCGTCGTTTCATATGGGTGGTCAATAGTATTCAAGCTGTGTATGTTGGCCAAAGTCAAGGCACAGTGATTGGTAGCTATTGGGGCATTCATATGCAGCATAGATAGATGCGTTGGTTTGGGACAGTCGTACTGCCATTTTGGCCAAAGTCAAGGGTATGTACGGGTGGATTCAAATTAACCTGGAGAATGACGGGTAGAACTTGACATGTGACTTATGATATGTTGGCCAAAGTCAAGGTCATAAGAGCATGGGGCAGAAATCACATCGGGAGTTTCAAAAGAACTGAAACTTGCCAGATATGCGCATACCTTCTGGAGTGTGATGACGTGAGCGGATTCCGTCACGTTATCATGCGATGATAGTTGAATCCCGATTCCCACTGATGAGTTGGTTTACTCCTCGGGTGACCCCGACTAATTCTTCTTTCAGGTTTGGAGGAGAATTTGAGGTACAGTGGGAGGTTTCCAGATTAAATAAATTGGTAACCATTCTGATCTAGGTTAGAGTGCACGCTGAGTATTTCTTTTCTCTCTCTCTTTGGCAGCGACCATTGACCCGACCCTAAGACTATGAATCAGTGACCAAATTGACCGAACCTTCTTTAACACTGGCTTTTGGATTGTCAGAGTTGCGAACCTCATTGCCACTCCTACTTTTACCCTTTTCTCCAGGACACCCCGTATTACTACGAACGTCCACTTCCATTGGACAAAACCATCGTATGGTTAGATACGAACTCGAAAGAATTTATTCGAGGATGGTTTCAGGTTCTGGAGAAAACGGATAGGATTATTCAGTTGTCCTTTCCTTTTACCCTCTCTCAGGTTACGAGTACTCCTTGGTTTAGGGGTAGTACACCTATTACGCAAATTGGATTGTCTTCTTCCAAACCATAGGCAGGTGCCGACCGGTAGGGAATGAAGAAAACCAATTAGCATAACGATGGTGTGCAGAAGGTATTAAGTTAAGACAAAGCAAGGGATTAGTAAGAGGGCAAAGTAAATTGCAACAGATATTCACGACCAAACCAAGTATTCCTTTGCCAATCCTAAAATCACCTTTGCATTTCTCCAGGAAACTCCGTATCACTACGAAGATCCACAGTTTATTGGATACTCCATCGTATGGTTATATACGAACTCGAAAGGAACTTGTTTCAGTTCGGGGATGGATTCTGGTTCAGGAGAAATAGGAATAAGGTTTATTCGGTTGTCTTTTATCTTCACCTTCTCTCATTGCGAGTGTTCCTAGGATTAGGACAGTTACACCCATTATGCTTATTGGATAGTCTTCTTCCAAACCATAGGCTGGTGCCGAACGGTAGGGAAGGAAGAAAACCATTTGGCTTAAGGGGTGTACAGAAGGTAAAGACTAAAGACATATGAAAGGATTTGGAGAGGTGGCAAAGAATTATACGGTTACAGTCGTGAATCTGGAAGAGGCATTGCTAGGAATACCAGGATACCCCATCGAAACATTTCGATGTTTCAGTTTCACTGTGTAATGTTAAAAGAAAACTGATTTCCCGATTAGATACTTGCTCCAGGGTATGTATTTACCAGGTATGATTCTCACATCTGTATGGTTTTACAGATGATGAGTGGGAGTAGGTTATTGGGAATTGGGTGATCATCCTCATTATATCGGGATTCGCTGTAATCGGTGATATTTGAGGAAGTCACCAGGGTTGTTTGCCGGTCGGCAAATATTTGGTTTTGAATATCCGCTGTTATGCACCAATTTCAAATTGATATATCTGTACGTCTATTTTCATAGAGTGAGATATACCTTTCTGAAATTATGTCTACGACATTTACCTATATCAGTGGATGGTTAGGTAAGGAGCATTCAACAGCGGTATAATTCTTCTTGACCATAAGTACAGTTTTTAACCTACGACACACAGTGAATGAGTTATCAGACTCAAGGGACTTGTACAGAGTATTGTATGTTGTCCAGGGTCCATCAGGACAAAGGGGTTGGTCCTCGTACTATATTCGGTTTACTTATGACTTCTCTAGTTTTTAGACAGGTGTTTCGTGGAAACACAGGGTCCGAATTTTGAGAAGTTATAGGTATTTGAATAGAGTAGGGAACCAGGTGTAGCAAGTATCGGGATTCTTCAAAGAGATCGAAGATGTAGATACTTGTGTATGGTGTTCAGTTGATAGTAATGACTAAGAGAACTTGCTTCTCTTTCAGGTTACTCATAATTGGAAGCATTCCTAAGTTGAGTAACGCTGATCGGCCTCCTTCCATTTAGTTGACATGCGCTGGAGACAGCCGCGTGATTTGGATCTGGTTCAATCAAATCAGTGCCTCTGGTCCTATATGGGATATAGAACAGTTCGTATCTTAACGATGTTAAGGTACGGGGAGTTGTCCGGCTTATGATTAAAACCAGACACTGGACAACTCAAGGCACGTTTCTGTAATGGCTGTTTGTGGGTTGACCCAGGCTATGACGAGGGTTGACTTTCTACCATTTGGATGAACAATAGCAATATTGTTCTAGACTCGCCACAGTTTTATTAAAAATGGATTTTTTCAGAAAACAGTAGTGGGAGTATGGTAGAACTGGAAGTGATTCCAGAACCACAAACGATTACTGAAGATTTGATAAGGAACCTAGAGATTCAATCTGGATTGACATTCCATTGGCCACTCCGCAGATAAGGTGGGTAACTTCAGGCACCCGAGAGGTACTACGGTAGCCTCAAGGACGGTGACAGGGAAGTTCTTGTTTACCCACAATTACCATTGCTGTTGTTCCAGGCTGCGAGACCCGGCGGGAGGATGAGTATAGCGTTGTTCTAAACTAGTATTTAGAAGTGTACGTCTATATGACTCTGCCAGAGGGTTGTCGTAGTCAGTGGGAGCAGCGGAAGCATTGGTGGACAGGTAGCTTATGTCTATTTATAGACTAAAGCAGATATAGCGGAGATAGATCATCTTTTTCTGACGTGACAGTCATGGGTTTGACTTCATCAGAATAGGGGATGGATCTGTTGAGAAGGTAGTAGGGTGTGATGTCATGGTATTTGGATGACATACACAGAGTAGGAAAAGAAACTCCTATACTACGATCGGTTATACTTTGGTCGTCACACAGTGGTTTCTCCACAATGGGACTTGGACATTATATTAGACATACTGGTTACTAGATCTATGGTTTTATATCTAGATTTGGGTGGTTTCCCAATCAGGGTACTTAGACAGCATTCTAAGAGTATTTAGAATGGACGAATCGTGGCACGGTGGTGTACCTGCAGGTGACGGAGTCACCCTCTCTAAAGGTGTCTTACAGACTAATGTAGAGAGGGATGTGCATGATTGGCAGATCACTTGCTCAGGCAATTGAGTCAATCATGAGATGTCAAGTACCACACCAGATGTTGTTCTTGCACTAGATGCAATAAGTTGATATTGATCCAATCCTGGAGGAACAGTCGGAAGCAGTTTTAGAACATAAGTGGATGTTCTAGGGATATGATAACGACAGCCTCATTCGGGAAACAGTTATCATTCCAGGCTTCCAAGGTGACATGGACGACAAGGAGGTTGTCAGAGTTATAGTTTTTCCTTCTGATGAGGGGCAGTATTTTGGACAGGTGGTCCAAGGAAATACTGAGGGTGGCATGGCGCAGGATACTGATTAAGTTCAGTTGACGATACAGTCTAAGAAGTTTGGATTTGGAGTTCATTTATGAGCTATGTCCCATCAGACATCCAGACACATTCTAAGACAGGTATTGCTCATTTCGGGAGATGGGTTTCTCCGCGAACTTGAGATATAGAGAGACATAGAAAGAGACAACAAAGCGGATCCACTCACTAAGGCTATTCCTCGAACGCAATAGTTTCGCAAACGAGCTTTGTGAGACTGACTAGTAGAGGAGTTGGGTGTTCGGTATCACACGGGCTGTGAGTATGCGACATCGCAATAATTAGCCTTGAGTGCAAGTGGGAGATTGTTGGAGATAATACCCTCAGAGTCAATTATTGGATCACAGGCACGTGATTGCGGTGATTGAGGGAGGACCTATCCCGGTAGGACAGTCTTACTCGAGATGATAGTATGCTATCTGGTTTACCTTTATCGTCGTGTACTGCTTTAGGTGACCTGACAAGTCGCTATTACACGTTGATAGAGCCCCTAGGATTCTTGCTTGACCACCAGCAGTATGAGGGCGATCATATAAGTGGGAGCTGGGGTCTATAAGCATATCCTGAAATGGTCCCTAGTCGTGTGAGTTTCGAGACAGGGCATCGATACTCCTGAGTAGACTAGTGTATACAATCGAGACCCCGACGAGGGGCGGTGGCCGGTCTCACAAGCCACTGGTGTCAGTTGGTTCACCTAAGATGTATACAGGTGCTCATTGGGTTATGAGTACACCGGACAGGACTCGCCGGGAACATGCTAGTTGGTCATATACCAGACGTCAGATGGCAGTTCCCTGGTGACATGTGTGCAGGTTAGTTCATCGACCTGGGGATCGTCATTTTTCTCGTGTGAGTTCCCACTGTACTTTGATTACTACCCTACCACGGCTCAAAGGAGTCGTGCAAACAGGTTTTAGTTGGGTACAGTCCCGAGCCACATGGAGGCAGTGAGCGTATCTTCAGGGGTTCGTCTCTCCCGGTATTGGGGGTGAGGTCGTGCTGTGTCTAGGAGAGCCATTACACGAAGTCCTTGGCCAAGGCAAGGAGATTTACTGGTAGGTATTCCAGTAGTATCTCAGGGTGTTCTGGGCTACACTCCGACACGACTTGTACCGCTTTTGGGGGTCTGACTTTTACCAACCCCCTAGGCCCGCCATGCGATGCTCATAGACGAACGGACCGGACTGCACGGATATTGTCACTGACAGGCTCAGTAGGGTTGTCAGGCTGAGTTCGCTCACAGACGTCCCTTTTAGTCAATACCTGGTAGCCCGTTACGTATTGGCTTATACCTCTGACGTGCTAGTGGTTAAATCCACAACCAAGGTGTTGACGAGTCTTTAGAGTCCCCCACATTCAGTTACTCAGCTTTCGGGCGAAAGGTTGTAGAGGCCGTATGGAGATATGGCAGGGTCCGATCAGATACGTGCGGTATTGCACGGATCAGGATCGGACAGTTTGTACTAGTGGCCGTATGGTTATATGGCAGGGTTCGATCAGATACGTGCGGTATTGCACGGATCAGGATCGAACAGATATTACTAGCCGGCTTTGGTATAAGCCGGATCCTAGTATAGTACAGTGTAGATTTTGTCTCATTGCATTCGTATTTCGGTCAAAATACAAAAGCGGGTGTGTATGCACAGTATCGGGGTTTTCCTGTAATTTATTACGGGACCAGTTTTCTGGAGTTGCCAGTTTGCTTTTCGTTTCGGCCGATTTCCTTTGTTCCGTTCATTGGCCGAAGATTGGTGGAGGAGGGCTTATTTGCATTGTTGCAAATAAGCATTTTTGGAGGGGGTCTTTGCATATTATCATGTCATGATACTTGTCCCATCATTTGACTTTCCTTTTTCATGATAGCTTGACTTTGGATGTCATCATGGTTGTTGTTGATTGGTTGTTGGAGTATGGATTTGGTTGTGATGATTGTTTCTTTTCACCATTCTTTTCTCTCATGATTATGATAGTGGTTGAATTATCTATACACCACACACACTCTCTCCAATCTCACTCCCTCCTTGTGTAGGGCCGGCCATTCCAAAGGGAATGGAAGGGGATTCATTTTATGTGTGGCATTTTTGTTTCTCATGCTTGCTAGGAAAGTCCTCTAGCTCATTTCCAAAAGTTGCTCTCTTTTCCTCCACCAAAATGGCAATTCCACGACCCCAAAAATGAGACACAAGTTCTACAAATTCTACAGCAAACCTTGGGCACGTCGACTAGCCAGCTTCGTGCCCGAGTTGCCTCGGCATTGAGGTGGGAGCCCGTAAAAGAAGTAGGCGATGTGGTGCACTTCCGGCGACGAGGAGGAGACGACACATTCCGCAGGAGATTGGGACGACGACGAGAAGACCGGAGGACTCGGATCTGTCGGTATATCTCTATTCCCTTTCTTGTTAGTTGCTTAGACTTGTTAATGGTTACGATGCGGATGTTTAGTGCGCGGTGGTGCCGGTTTGCTAAGTCCGCAAAATTAAAGTTTTTCACCGCTTCCGTATTCCGGCGTCGGATTGACGGCCGGGGCGCCGCCGTGCACTTACACAAGTTGTGTCGGGGTGTAGTCCAGAACACCCTGAGATACTACTGGAATGCCTACCAGTAAATCTCCTGCCTCGGCCGAGGGCTTTGTGTAATGGCTCTCATAGACACAGCGCGACCTCACCCCCAATACCGGGAGAGACGAACCCCTGCAGAACCACTCACTGCCTCCATGTGGCTTGGGACTGTACCCAACTAAAACCTGTTTGCACGTCTCCTTTGAGCGTGGTAGGGTAGTAATCAAAGCACAGTGGGAACTCACACGAGACAAATGACGATCTCAGGTCGATGAACTAACCTGTACACATGTCACCAGGGAACTGCTATCTGACGTCAGGTATAAGACCAACTAGCACGTTCCCGGCGAGTCCTGTCCGGTGTACTCATAACTCAATGAGCACCTGTATACATCTTAGGTGACCCATTTGACACCAGTGGCTTGTGAGACCGGCCACCGCCCCTCGTCGGGGTCTCGACTGTATACACTAGTCTACTCTGGAGTATCGATGCCCTATCTCGAAACTCCCATGACTAGGGACCTTTTAAGGATGTGCTTATAGACCCCAGCTCCTACGTATATGATCGCCCTCATACTGCTGGTAGTCAAGCAAGAATCGTAGGGGCTCTATCAACGTGCAATAGTGACCTGTAAGGTCACCTAAAGCAGTACACGATGATAAAGATTAACCAGATAACATACTATCATCTTGAGTAAGACTGTCCCACCGGTATAGGTCCTCCCTCAATCATTGCAATCATGTGCCGTGATCCAATAATTCACTCTGAGGGCACTATCTCCAACAGTTCACTTGCATCGTGACCACCATTGTACCTTTTATTTATTTCAGTTGTATCTAGTAAACTCCATCAACCAGACATGTATATTTATTTCAGACTTAGAAACCAGTTGTATATTCTTACGACCTTAGAGTCGCGCGTTGTATTATTATGGATTTCATGTTGATTTGAGTTTCCTTTTGAGTTTTGATCTTTGCCCTTCGGCGTTGTATATTATATTGCTTGCGTGGTTGTGACCGTCGATTGACGAAGAGCTAGCTCCCGCTTGGGGATGCCTTTTATCATTCATGTATATATTTATCATGTTGTACCCGTTCGGGGCCAGTATTTACAAAGGAAACTCTGCCAAAATTTTCAGAAAAGACTTGAGGTTTTAAAAATGCATAATTCGGCTTATGCTATTAAAAAACACTTGCTTTAAAATAAGTTTTCCTTCATTTATTATTTAAAATGGTTTTAGATTTCTGGGATTTTGGCTTACTTGAATTAGATAGGGTCCTATAGACTTTCATATGATTCAAGTGCCAGTCACGTTCCATTTCGGGTCGTGACAATACCGAGTGCAAAAATCAAATCGAGTGCGTACCACATGCACAAATCAAATCAACTGTATGAAATCCACGAAATCATAAACAAACACAACGGTGTATAAATCATATCTCAAGTGGAATAACTATACACCAAAAAAAAAGTAAATACCCAGTAGGTGCAGCCATGGTACACGAAAACAATCTCATGAAACTCAATCATCAAAACTTAAATCCAAGCGATATAAGCGTGATACTCGGATCACAAACGCAAATCGCAACAAATGACATTGAGGTACCCCTCCTACAATGTCGAAAAATGTGTCGGTGCGCCCAAACTGGCGGAGCAAGAACATCTGCCTGCCTCCTGCTCACGGTCTGGCGTCCTCTGTCTCTGGGTTTTCATTTCTCTGTGGATTACCAATCTCGCAATTCATCGGCCCGTCGACCCGTTCCGGTGTACTAACGGAAACGATTCCGCTCTGGCACTCCTCTGGTCATCTCTCGGCCAATTAGTATGATCGCTCATAAAGCAGCACGTCACTGTAACGTTTTAGAAATCGTTTTGCGAATTTTCCGTTTTTAGGGTAAAACAGTCGATGTTTTCCGTTTTAACCCGATTGTGATCAAACTTCTGTATAGACTTATCGGCACCTAGTTTAGCTAGAATGAAGCTAGTGCGTTGGCTTTGGGGGTCATTGGGAAGTTTTGGTTCATATAGAATTTTTCCCTAATTAAATATTATTTTAATACTTTATTTGTGCACTTTATTAGTGGTAATTACTTTTTGGTTTGGGTTAATTACTACTAATATGAATCTATGCTAATTTAATCACTAGATATTTTTGTTAATCCATCCATCCAAATATCTAGATATTTTGTGAATTAAAATGAAAATTTAAAAAAAAAAAAGAAGAAAAGGTGGCAAAATTGCATTTAATGAAGCATTTAATGTTTTGTGCTAGAACTTTCTTCTTCTTTTTTCACCAAACACCCCCCATTTCCTCATGGCCGGAGACTTGATTTCCTTGCTGCCCTCTTCATCTTCTTACCTCATTTCATCAATTTCTAGCACAAATAAATCATCAAAAATCCAAATAAATTCATACAAACTCAAATATAATCATTTCCCTTCATTCTTGAACTCAAAACTAGCTTGGATCTTCATTCTAGTGAGGATTTTGGAGGCTAAAGTTTGGATTTCTTTCTTGTTTCAAGTGGTGTTCTAGTGAGGTATAAAACCCTAACCCTAATCCTTAATTGTTATGTTTAAATCATAAGCTAGCTATTTAATTGTTTAATTATAGCTTTAAATTCATGATTAATTCATTCATGATAATTTTAATGAAGTTCAAGTTAGGATTTAACTTGATGAAATGGTTAATTGTTATTTGAAGATTATGAAAACTTAACCAAGTTGCTAATTTGTTAAATGATATTTTCCTAATCGGATAATTAAGCTAATTAGCAAACTAAACTTTTACTAATCCTATTTGAGTGAAATCTAAAATTCTAGTAAGGGTTTGTATGGTTAAATCATGCTATATTGTGATGTTTGTAAATTCTAGTTTGGTAAAAAGTTGTAGTTTGGTGCTAAAATGATATATATTGCTTACTGGGTTTCGGTGAATTTTATGCGTGGGTTTCTTTTGACGTTGCGACGTTAATTATATTGATTCCACGCTATTTCTTGTGTTGTGAATGCGCGATCGGTACGATCAAGGTCTAGGCTTGGTAGTTGTGTCGCTTTGCGTTCCTAGCTAGGGTCGTGCCGATGTCGTTCGTGTCTTTGTGTAGCTTTTGCTCTTCAGTTGGTTTCGTAGTGTCGCTACGCGCGTTAGCCACTTGACGAACACTTGAGAGTATGTTTGGAGTTGGTGCGTCGGTCAAACGTAGTTGGTACGTGTTATCGGTCGATTGCTAATATATACTTGTTATATTGTTATATGCTTTCAGGATCGCAGGCGGGGACTTCGAGCGCTGCGAACAGGGGAAAGCGAGTAGTTGGCTTTACTTAGCCAGGAACGTTGGTGAGTAGATTTAACATCTACAGGGGGATCGCCCGCATGGCGTTATGTGTCTGGGCTAGATCAAATGACATGACTATTAGTTAGAAGTATACGGATATTGATTGTGCATGTATACCTTTGTTGCTTATCTCATTTCCTTGTGTATGGACTTAGTATTAATGAGACATAACACCATTATTGACGGTTCATGTTTCATGAGCACTAATTGTATGCTACACACACACCGTCAATAATTGCCATGACACGCACAACACCTATACATATATGATATTGTATTGTTTAGGGACATAAGACATGATCCCTATTTACTTTTGTGCATATGACATATAGCATACCTGTATACCTACATGCTTACACATATGCCTTGCTATGCACACATACTTACATGTACACCGTGCATACATACTTACATGTATACTCACTTACCTAGTTAGGGCTACACATACTTATGTGGTACTGTTTTGTCATTGACGTGGGGTCATTGATTCTTATGCGTTGGTGCATATGATAGTAGTATACCTTTACATGCTACATGCTAGTTACCTATGTACCTATATGGTATCGTACCATTAGTGACAGGTATATACACACATGAGACATAGCTACATGTACAGCTTGCATACCTACTTACACATATACCTGGAGGGTATTACATCATTATTGATAGGTAGATACACATATATTGCTCTATCGACATGGTTATGCACACCTGGCTATAACTACATATTCACCTTTATTTGATATTATATGGACTTGGAGAAATTAGGAACCGCATGATATATATTAACTTGTTGCAGTTAAATAGCGGTTTTTCTTTATATGCTCATATTACTGTTTCATGTTGCATATATTACATTCATGGATTTCATATGATATTCTCTGATATTTTTACTCCTAAGTATATATAACAGTGGAATGGGACGTTGTTATATATGCCTATATACATATATTAGTGGAATGGGACGCTAATATATGTGTATTGATTCATGCATTTATACTTATTCATTAGTTGATGTTTTCTGGATTTGAGGACGTGGTAATTTCATGAAATTATGCATTATTTGAAAAACCCGGTTTCTCTTGATATGATATTTCAGCGTCCACCATGAGATTTCTCGGTTCTAAGATGGTGATATATATACCCGACGCGAGGAGTGCAGTAGGCCGTGTGCGGGTACATGGTGGGGCCTGGAGGTACCCCGGGGCGAGAAAGGTTTTTCGACGGACCATGCCGATGAGGCCTGACAGGGGAACCATACCTACTGGTGACAGTACCTTTGACTCGACGGGTATCGTGGGGATACAGGCTGGGGTCATGTATGTATGGATACGTCGGATTTCGAGTGTCAGAGCTAGGCACTCGAGTTTTCGGGATAGCGTATGATTCGTACCTATTAGGGGGCCAGTCGTGGTGACAGCGCCTGATAGACCAGTATTTATGTGTCGATGCTAGACACTTGTTTCATGATATTTTTGGGTGTCGATGTTGGACACTCACTTTATAAGAAACCTACTCGAATACTGGATATTGGATATATGAGATATACTTGATATTGTACATTCAGGATATATGAGATTTACTTGACACTGTACATTCAGAATTTATGAGGTTTACTTGATATTGTACGTTCAGGATATATGAGATATACTTGATATTGTACATTCATGATAAATGAGACTTACAGGATATGAGAGCCAATTTGGGGGCTGATTTGAGGAAATTTGGGATTTAGATTGTCTTGATGAGCTTTGGTCCTGTCACGAGGTCAGGATTCCGTGAGAATGACATGTTTTATTCCATACTCCTCATTTATTTTATATGCATTGCTTCATGTATTAGTAGTACCTTTCATGAATGTTGCATATGCATATTGTCATATTATTGCTTCATGGATTAGTTGTGCCTGCTAGAGTACCTTTCATGACTGTTGCATACATATGACCATTTATTGCTATCCGCTTGCATGTATTAGATTCGAGTTGTACATGCATACTGTTGGAGATAGTGCCCTCAGAGTCAATTATTGGATCGCAGGTACGTGATTGCAATGATTGCGGAGGATCTATACCGGTAGGACAGTCTTACTCGAGATGATAGTATGCTATCTGGTTTGCCTTTATCAGTCGTGTACATGTTCAGGTGACTGATTACATGTTACACTTTGATAGAGCCCTTAGGATCTTGCGTTACTACCAACAGTATGATGGCGATCATATACGTGAGAGTTGGGTGGTTTATACGCATATCCTTAATTGTGGTCCCTAGTCGTGGGAGTTTCGAGACAGGGCATCGATACTCCGGAGTAGACTAGTGTATACAGTCGAGACCCCGACGAGGGGCGGTGGCCGGTCCCACAAGCCACTGGTGTCTGTTGGATCACCTAAGATGTATACAGGTGCTCATTGGGTTATGAGTACACCGGACAGGACTCGCCGGGAACCTGCTAGTTGGTATTATACATATCGTCAGATAGCAGTTCCCTGGTGACATGTGTACAGGTTAGTTCATCGACCTGAGGTCGTCATTTATCTCGTGTGAGTTCCCACTGTGCTTTGATTTCTACCCTACCACGGCTCAAAGGAGTCGTGCAAACAGGTAGTTTTTGGGTACAGTCCCGAGCCACATGGAGGCACGTGAGAGGATCGGCAGGAGATTCGTCTTTCCCGGTATTGGGGGCGAGATCGTGCTGTGTCTAGGAGAGCCATTACACAAAGCCCACGGCCGTGGCAGGAGATTTACTGGTAGGTACTCCAGTAGTATCTCAGGGTGTTATTGGGCTACACTCCGACACGACTTATACTGCTATTGGGGGTCTGACGTTACTAGCCCCCTAGGAAGATATGCGATACTCATAGACGAACGGACCGGATTGTATATACATTGTCACTGTTAGGCACAGTAGGGTTTCCGGATGAGTTCGCTCATCGGCCTCCCTTGAGGTCAGCCCATGGGCAGCCGTTATGCATAGCTAGTGCCGCTGACGGTTTGTGGTTAAACCCACTGCCAGGGTACTGACGAGTCATTAGAGTCCCCCACAGACAGTTTCCCAAGTTCGGACGAAACGTTGTAGAGGCCGTATGGTTTTATGACAAGGTTCGGAAAATGCACGTGCGTTTACGCACGTGTCAGTTTTCGGGCAGATGATACTGGTCGGCTTTGGTTTAAGCCGGATCTGAGTATTATATTGAGTAGATATAATATCTTTGTCTCAGTTGCATTTGTATTCGGTCGTAATACAAATGCGGGTATATTTATACAGTTACGGGGTTATCCTGAAAGTCGTTTCAGGATCACTTTTGGAAGTTGCCAGTTTCCAGTTTTCTATCAGCCGTATTTAACATTTGGTTAAATACGGATTTTATCTTTTCTTGAGATGAGTGTGGAAGCTTCTAGAAGGTTCTAGAAGTTGTGAGGTGTTTAGTGAGTCATGGTTGCATTTAATGGTTTCATTAATGCTTGATGACTAGGTTAATGATTCATCATTTCATTAAGTGTGTTCACACTTTGTGTTCACACTTGAGATATTTTCTTATTGTCACCTCCCCTTCTCCTACACTCACCCCCCCCCACCACTATATATATGGCCGGCCCCTTCCCCCTCTCTCTGACTCTCACACTTGAGTTTTCATCTGGTAAAAAGATTATGATAGATTTTGGGGTGTATGGAATTTCAAAGCTCATTTCATTCCATCACCCGATTCGAGTGGCAACTTCATTAACCGTTCGTCCATAGCTTTGGACGGAACGAGACAAAGTCTTCTACTCATTCTCTACATCAATCTTGGTCGTCTCTTTTAGCAAACTTGACGACCGAGTTGCCTCGTGTCAGAGGCGGGAGCCCGTTTAAAGAATCGTCGACGTGGTGCCACCTGGACGAGGAGATCGGAGATCGATGAGATCGGAGCAGACGCAACGGAGCTTGGGATGATGGTTAAAGAACGAAGGACTCGGATCGTTCGGTATAACCTTTGTACACTCTTTAGAGTTTGTTAATTTAGCAATAATGGCAGATCCGGGTTAAAGTATACGATAGCGCCAGTTAAAAAGTTTTTGTTCCGCATTTGACGTCTGTAGACGGCCGGGGCGCTACCGTAGACTTACAGTGGTATCAGAGCCTCACCATTTTGCTTTACTAACTTGTGCTAACGCGTTTAAAACATCGATCGAACCGGATATCGAAAACCGCAAAATTCTATTTTCACAGTTTCTGTCGATTTTAAATGATGTCCTAAAATTATTCTACATATCACAGAAAGTTGTGCAGGGTTTTATAAGCACACCGACCAAATTTGATCACGTGATTCCACCAAACCGCCGCGGAATCGCGGCCAAACCCATGGTTTGGCCGCGCATCCGCGGCCGTTCTATTGAATCAGTGCACCAAATTTGCACAGTGTCTTCTCTGTTGGAATTTAGGGTTTTTGGTATATATCTTTTGGGCCCAGATTTTGTTACTGTTCAACAGATGTTCGTGGGGCCCACTTCGTGATATTTAGTCGATCGAAATTTAAACATGTTAGTTTACAGTGCTTACATTATATCTCCGACCGGGAATGTCATTTGATCGGTAAACCGCGTCTGATTGCTATAGTTCTTTTAGACGGGTTTGCGAACGTGACATTCGCGTTGATGTTATGTGTTGTGCTGTGATGTTGCGTATTTGTCGTGGTGGATAGCAGTGTGCAATGGTAGTGCAGTTTGAGTTTATTTGTACATTTGATATTGCGGGGCGAGCGTCCAACATGTGGACTTCCGTCACTGCCTGTTGTATAATATTCTTTTGGGGCACGACCAGGTTGCGGTCGATGTACCTGTTGTACTATTTTTCATTACTGTACTAGGTTTTGCCCCGCGACGGAGTGCACGGATAGCCGGGTTCTGGGGGGCAACGGGTCCGCATCTCATGGCTTTGAGAGGCAGAGGGGCCTCACTCTAGAATTGGCAGACTATTCGCCGCACTCGTAGGGGGTACATGTTGACCCAAGGAGGGGTGCCCAAGATTACCGGATTCCGTGAAGTGCAGGGTGGTCCATTCACTTTGCTGTAGGGGCTGCCTCGCTTCAGGTTTTGGCGGGTAACTTGCCGCACCCGTAGGGGTCTAGGTTTCATTGCACAGGCTATCCACACGACAGGGGAACGTCGGGTTTCAGCAACGGCTCTGTGAAACTCGGGGATCCCAGATTATCTGTATTGTTCTGTGATGCTTATTACTTTTCTGTAATGTTGCATATTATCACGCCTGGAGCGATTATTGTATATTGGTTTATATACTATTAGATGTTGTATATGTTTTACACCCGCGCTAGTCCAGTCCCCGCTCTGTTGTTAGTTAAGTAACCTAATGGGTGATGACGGGACCCAGTGACGAATGCGGATGGCATATACGTACATTTTATTTTCGTTCTTTTCTGGTGTGATTGGTTGATGGGACTGCATTGATTTTGATCAATGCAAAGTAAAGCCAACTTGTTTATAGTTGTTGGAACAAATTTAAAAAGTGTTATTTGCAAAGACGTTTCCTTTTTTTTGCATAGCGGTATTCAGTGGAATATCCTGCACCTCATTCGACGGGGCAAGGGCCGATATCCCTTCACCGGGACTGACCCCTTGGGCAGAAGTTTGCGTCAGGGTAATAACTTCACTATAGTCGATTACAAGTTGCTTTGCATCGCGGTATTCAGTGGAATATCCTGCACCTCATTCCACGAGGAAAGAGCCGAGATCCCTTCACCGGGAGTGACCTCTTTAGCAAAAGGTTTTCGCCACTATATTTTTAAAAAAAAGCTATCAGGTTCCTTCAGCGATATCAAGTTTGTTACGTTAAAGGTTTTTTGCCAAAAACCAGCCGTAGCCCTCCGTCACTTCTTTTAGGTATTCAGTAGTATTCAAGCTATGTATTTTGACCAACGCCAAGGCATAGTGTTTGGTAGCTGCTGGGTATTCATTTGTTGCATAGATAGATGAGTTGGTTTGGGACAGTCGTTGTGCCATTTTGGCCAACATCAAGGGCATGTACGGGTGGGTTCAAATTGACAAGATAGTGACGGGTAGAACTTGGCATGTGACTTATGACATTTTGACCAACGCCAAGGTTATAAGAGCATGGGGCAAAAATCATATCGGGAGTTTCTAAAGAAACTGAAACTTGCCAAGTATGCGCATACCTTCTGGAGTGTGAGTAACGTGGATGCATTCCATCACGTTATCATGCGATGAGAGTTGGATCCTGATTCCCACTGATGAGTTGGTTTGCTCTTCGGGTGATCCCGATTGATTCTTCTTTCTGGTTTGGAGGAGAATTTGACAGGACAGTGGGAGGTTTCCGGATTAGATAAAGTGCTAACCATTCTGATCTAGGTTAGAGTGCACGCAGAGTGTTTCTTTTCTCTCTCTCTTTGGCAGCGACCTTTGACCGACCCTAGACTATGACTCAGTGACCAAGTTGACCGAACCTTCTTAAAATACTGGCTTTTGGATTGTCTGAGTTGCATAAGTCATTGCCACTTCTTCTTTTACCCTTTGCATTTCTCAGAACACCCCGTATTACTACGGACATCCACTTCCATTGGATATATCCATCGTATGGTTATATACGAACTCGAAGGGACTTCTTCGAGGATGGATCCTGGTTCAGGAGAAATAGAATTGGTTTATTCAGTTGTCTTTTATTATCACCTTCTCTCAGGTTGCGAGGGCTCCTTGGTTTAGGAGAGTACACCTATTACGCTTATTGGATAGTCTTATTCCAAACCATAGGCAGGTGCCGAAAGGTAGGGAATGAAGAAAACCAATTAGCCTAAGTAGGGTGTGCAGAAGGTAATATGTAAAGACAAAATAAAGGGATTAGAAAGAGGGCAAAGTAAATTGCGACTGTTATCATTCATGACCAAACCGCGTACATCATTGCCACTCCTATTTCACCTTTAAATGAATAAGGTATTATTCAGTTGTCTTTTATCATCACCTTCTCTCAAGATGTGAGTACTCCTTGGTTTAGGAGGGTACACCTATTATGCTTACTGGATAGTTTTCTTCCAAACCATAGGCTGGTGCCGAACGGTAGGGAAGGAAGAAAACCATTTAGCCTAACAATGGTGTACAGGAGGTAACGACTAAAGACCAATAAAGGGACTTAGAGAGATGGCAGTGAAATATACGGTTATAGTCATGAATTGGATTATGCAAGAGGCATTGCTATGAATACCAGGATACCCCTACGAAACATTTTCATGTTTCAGTGCATTGTTAAAGGAAAACTGTTTTCCCGATTAGATACTTACTCCAAGGGTATGTATTTACCCGGTTTCATTCTCATATCTGTATAGTTTTACAAATGATGAGTGGGAGTAAGTTATTGGGAATTAGGTGATTATCCTCATTATATCGAAATTCGTTGTAATTGGTGATATTTGAGGAAATCGCCAGGGTATAGTTTTTAACCTACGACGCACAGGTTTTGAGTTGTTCAACTCAGCGGACTTATACAGAGTATTGTATGTTGTCCAGTGTCCATCAGGACAAAGGGGTAGGTCCTCGTACTATGTTCTGTTTACTTATAACTTCTCTAGTATTTAGACAAGTGTTTCGTAGAAATACAAGGTCTAAATTTTGAGAAGTTGTGGGTATAAGAATAAAGTAGAGAACCAGGTGTCACAAGTATCGGGATTCTTCAAAGAGATCGAAGATGTAGATTCTTGTGATTGGTATTCAGATGATAGTAATGTTTTTGAGAAACGTGTTTCTCATTCAGGTTACTCATAATTGGATGGATTCCTAAGTTGAGTAATGCTGATTAGCCTCTTTCCATTAAGGTGATATGCACTGGAGACAGCTGCATGATTTGAATATGGTTCCAATTAAATAAGTGCCAAAGTTTCTATATTGGATATAGAATAGTTCGTACCTTAAAAGATGTTAAAGTATGGGGAGTTGTCAAGCTTTTGCTTAAAACCAGACCCTGGATAACTCAGGGCACGTTTCTATAATGGCTGTTTGTGGGTTGACCCTAGCTATGACCAGGGTTGATATTCTACCATTTGGAAGATCAATAGTGATATTGTTCTTGACTCGCCACAGTTTTAGTAAAATGGATCTTTTTCAGAAAACAGTAGTGGGAGTATGGTAGAACTGGAAGTGATTCCAGAACCGCGAACGATTACGGAAAATTTAATAGGACCTATATATTCAATCAGGTTTGACATTCCAATAGCCACTCCGCAGATATGGTGGGTAACCTCAGACACCCGAGAGGTACTTCGGTAGCCTCAAGGACGGTGACAGGGAGGTTCTTATCTACCCAGACTTGACACTACTGTTGTTCCAGGCTATGAGACCCGGTATGAGGGTTGTCGTAGTCAGTGGGAGCAGCGGAAGCATAGTGGGCAAGATGCTTATATCTATTTATAGACTTGAGCAGTTATAGCGGAGATAGATCATCTAATTTTGATGTGACGGTCATGAGTTTGACTTCAATCAGAATAGGGGATGGATCTGTTAAG
The DNA here is from genome assembly GCA_030015575.1 of Agapanthus africanus. NCBI lineage: Eukaryota > Viridiplantae > Streptophyta > Magnoliopsida > Asparagales > Amaryllidaceae > Agapanthus > Agapanthus africanus. Next base: position 88,651,436 of record CM057351.1, on the reverse strand, counting down.
AAGGTAGTAGGGTGTGATGTCATGGTATCTGGATGACATACACAGAGTGGGAAGTAAAATTCCTATACTACGATCGGTTGTACTGTGGTCCTCACACACTTGTTTCTCCAGGCAAGATATGGATATAATATTTGATATTCTGGTTTCTAGATCTATGGTTTTAGATCTGGATTTGGGTAGTTTCCCAATGTGGGTACTTTGACAGTATTCTAATGGTTTTTAGAATAGATGACTCCTGGCATGGTGGTGTACCTGCAGGTGATGGAGTCACCCTCTCTAAAGGTGTCTTACGGACTAAAGGAGAGAGGGAAGTGCATGATTGGCAGATCACTTGCTTAGGCAATTGAGTCAATCGTGAGATGTCAAGTACCACACCAGATGTTGTTTTTGCACTAGATGCAATAAGTTTGTATTAATCCAATCCTGGAGAAACATAAGCAAGCAGTTTTAGAACATAGGTGCATGTTCTACGGATTTGATGACGGCAGCCTCCTTCGGGAGACGGTTATCATTCCAGGCTTCAAAGATGACATGGTTGACAGAGTGATTGTCAGAGTTATAGTTTTCCCTCGGATGAGGGACGGTATTATGGACAGTTGGTCCAAGAGGATACTGTGGGAGGCTTGGTGCAGGATACTGATTAGGTTCAGTGATCGATACAGTCTAAGAAGTTTGGATTTGGAGTTCATTTATGAACTAGGTCCCATCAGATATCCAGACATATTCTAAGACAGGTATTACTCAATTCGGGAGATGGTTTTCTCCGCGAACTTGAGATTAAGAGAGATATATAGAAAGAAACATCTGGGCGGATCCACTCACTGAGGCTATTTCTCGAACACAATAGTTTTACAAACGGGCTTTGTGAAAATGATTAGTAGAGGAGTTGGATGTTCGGTTTCAAACGGGCTGTGAGTAGTCGACGTCGCAATAATTAGCCTTAAGTGCAAGTGGGAGATTGTTGGAGATAGTGCCCTCAGAGTCAATTATTGGATCGCAGGTACGTGATTGCAATGATTGCGGAGGATCTATACCGGTAGGACAGTCTTACTCGAGATGATAGTATGCTATCTGGTTTGCCTTTATCAGTCGTGTACATGTTCAGGTGACTGATTACATGTTACACTTTGATAGAGCCCTTAGGATCTTTCGTTACTACCAACAGTATGATGGCGCTCATATACGTGAGAGTTGGGTGGTTTATACGCATATCCTTAATTGTGGTCCCTAGTCGTGGGAGTTTCGAGACAGGGCATCGATACTCCGGAGTAGACTAGTGTATACAGTCGAGACCCCGACGAGGGGCGGTGGCCGGTCTCACAAGCCACTGGTGTCAGTTGGATCACCTAAGATGCATACAGGTGCTCATTGGGTTATGAGTACACCGGACAGGTCTCGCCGGGAACCTGCTAGTTGGTATTATACATATCGTCAGATAGCAGTTCCCTGGTGACATGTGTACAGGTTAGTTCATCGACCTGAGGTCGTCATTTGTCTCGTGTGAGTTCCCACTGTGCTTTGATTTCTATCCTACCACGGCTCAAAGGAGTCGTGCAAACAGGTAGTTTTTGGGTACAGTCCCGAGCCACATGGAGGCACGTGAGCGGATCGGCAGGAGATTCGTCTCTCCCGGTATTGGGGGAGAGATCGTGCTGTGTCTAGGAGAGCCATTACACAAAGCCCACGGCCGTGGCAGGAGATTTACTGGTAGGTACTCCAGTAGTATCTCAGGGTGTTATTGGGCTACACTCCGACACGACTTATACTGCTATTGGGGGTCTGACGTTACTAGCCCCCTAGGCAGATATGCGATACTCATAGACGAACGGACCGGACTGTATATACATTGTCACTGTTAGGCTCAGTAGGGTTTCCGGATTAGTTCGCTCATCGGCCTCCCTTGAGGTCAGTCCATAGGCAGCCGTTATGCATAGCTAGTGCCGCTGACGGTTTGTGGTTAAACCCACTGCCAGGGTACTGACGAGTCATTAGAGTCCCCTCCAGACAGTTTCCCAAGTTCGGGCGAAACGTTGTAGAGGCCGTATGGTTTTATGGCAAGGTTCAGAAAATGCACGTGCGTTTACGCACGTGTCAGTTTTCGGGCAGATGATACTGGTCGGCTTTGGTTTAAGCCGGATCCGAGTATTATATTGAGTAGATATAATATCTTTGTCTCAGTTGCATTTGTATTCGGTCGTAATACAAATGCGGGTATATTAATACAGTTACGGGGTTATCCTGAAAGTCGTTTCAGGATCACTTTTGGAAGTTGCCAGTTTCCAGTTTTCTATCAGCCGTATTTAACATTTGGTTAAATATGGATTTTATCTTTTCTTGAGATGAGTGTGGAAGCTTCTAGAAGGTTCTAGAAGTGGTGAGGTGTTTAGTGAGTCATGGTTGCATTTAATGGTTTCATTAATGCTTGATGACTTTGTTAATGATTCATCATTTTAATGATTCATCATTTTATTAAGTGTGTTCACACTTTGTGTTCACACTTGAGATATTTTCTTATTGTCACCTCCCCCTCTCCTACACTCACCCCCCCCACCACTATATATGTGGCCGGCCCCTTCCCCCTCTCTCTGACTCTCACACTTGAGTTTTCATCTGGTAAAAAGATTATGATAGATTTTGGGGTGTATGGAATTTCAAAGCTCATTTCATTCCATCACCCGATTCGAGTGGCAACTTCATTAACCGTTCGTCCATAGCTTTGGACGGAACGAGACAAAGTCTTCTACTCATTCTCTACATCAATCTTGGTCGTCTCTTTTAGCAAACTTGACGACCGAGTTGCCTCGAGTCAGAGGCGGGAGTCCGTTTAAAGAATCGTCGACGTGGTGCCACCTGGACGAGGAGATCGGAGATCGACGAGATCAGAGCAGACGCAACGGAGCTTGGGATGATGGTTAAAGAATGAAGGACTCGGATCGTTCGGTATAACCTTTCTACACTCTTTACAGTTTGTTAGTTTAGCAATAATGGCATATCCGGGTTAAAGTATACGATAGCGCCAATTAAAAAGTTTTTGTTCCGCATTTTGCGTCTGTAGACGGCCGGGGCGCTACCGTAGACTTACACATACTTGCGATTACCTGCATATGTTATTTACTATTCACGAGTTGGAAACTCACTCCCGTTGTGCCACAGTGTTTTGCAGGTAGTCCCTCAGGGCAGTCGCGGCAGGCTTTTCATCTTTCGTATCATCTTTTGTTGCGGATACCGCTACGGCTGACTGTGTACAGTTTTGTTATAGGTGGGTTTTACGGTTATCCAATATTGCATATTGTATATTCGTTGTATCCTGTACTCTCCATCTACCACTTTCATGTGTATGACTTAGAGACTTGATGTGAGAACGATATTGTATATTTTAGTGACTTGGATGTCTTTTATACAGTTTTACTTATATCTTCTTTTATTTCTTCGCTACGGCGTCGTATATCTGTTCTGGTGGTTTTTTTCCGCCGTTGGGCGTGGATTTGCTCCCGTTGGGGATGCTTTACTTTATATTTATGTTGTACCAATTTTTGGGGTTAGTTTTTACAAAGGAGATGCTGCCAAAATTTTTAAGAAAGTAAAGTTGGACTTTAAATAATTTGGTTTGAGATTTCAAAAGTTTTGAAAATGCTATTATCACTTACTACTTTTGATGGTTTAGATTGTTGGGTTTTCGGCTTACTTAAATTGCGTTACGCCTGTAGACGTTGCGTAGTATAAGGACCATCAAGTGCCAATTTCGGGTCATGACAGTCACTGGCGTCGGCCTCTGGTCCTCTGAATACACGTCACACATCCGATCCTCGGTGAAAATTTTATTGCAGCAGTGTCCTGGAAAGCACCTGCTCAAGGTCTCTTCCGATCTCGCCTATGCCGAACTGTACGGGGGTTGGTACTCTTGCATAATCTTTTATCGTTTTCTGGACATCTGCGTTCTCAGCACAACATTTCCTCGGGAACTGGCCGTATCCCAATGCCTCTGTATACATATCAGATCCTCTGACATCAACGGGGAGTAACAACAACTCGTTAACATCTCGCACGAACCTCTCGTTCCACTTGTCTTTATTATCGCCCACTTCGACGTCACGTCATGCTATCTGCGTACTGCAGTCGTTCTCGGCTACAGTCAATCCGGAATCTCTCACACGGACTCGAAATTACAAACTCGGTATCTTCATCACTCTATAGAAGACATATAGCCGAACACGTCCTCGGGAACTCATCCCAACCATCGGAGGAATACTCAATACTCGTCCGTTCACGATCAACTCACAATGCATCTGGGTGAGGTCCTCTATCCGAAACTGGTCCACTTATTGATCTCCTATCGGATCATCCAACGGACAACGTCATCTCTGGATCGATCTACTCTAGATCTGAATAAGATTTTCCACACTGAAAATCTTCAACTCAACTGGGCCTGTGTCGGCGCATCAAATCTGACGAATCACATTCGTCTCTCAACTCAAGATAGACTAGTTATCATCTGTCGCATCTCTGCCTGAAAGCTCCAGCGATCTCAGCTCATAAGCTCCGGAAGAGACATCCTATCAATCTCAGCAACAGCTGGGTCATCTGTCTGCACGGTAGATGACATCACGATCTCTGAGGTAGGCTGTACATCAACAATCCTCTCACAACAGGCAGCCTCTAACAACGGCCCGATCACACGGTGCAAGACCAAACACTCGCCTCACACGAGAGGTCACAACACCAACACTAACTCGAGACGTTCCCATGTCACCAGAAAACACGATGGTCAGTCCTCGTCCATGACGAGCTCGCCCAGACCGTATAACTAGCAGCAGCTCAATCTGTGCTCAAACCATGGTGACAGGAACCTCAATCAATTATCGAAGAGAATAGATCAAAGGGAGGAAAAGAATCAACAGATGTAGAATAGATACATGATCATAAGAAGGAACTGAATCAATGTGAGTATGATCATGGAAACGAATAGAATCGAGGATCTCAAATGGATGTATAATTATGGGGACGAAGAGAATCACAGATCTCAAAATATGCACATCCTAAGGTTTCTTAAGTGGAGTATCGTATCGTAAATATGCCGCGGAACATACGTACGGTACGTCACTCTACTCAAGCTACCTACGCCATCAATCAGGATCAGCCTATGTAATGAAAGTTCGGGTCTAATACCCCCATGTTCAAGTCTAAGATTCGTAAGGTCAAGCCTAGGTTCTGAAATAAATTACGCCCCAGACTCCACATAGTCAAACCTAGACTCGAACCAAGGTTAAACCTAGCACTCTGATACCAACTTTGTCATGACCCGGAATATTAGCTCGTGACCGGCACTTAAATCACGCAACGTCTAAAGGCGTAACGTAATTCAAGTAAGCCGAAGCCCAGAAATCTAAACCTTTTTAAGAAATAAAAGAGGTGAAGTTTTGAAATAAAGGTATGATGAAAACAAACGTTTTATTAAATGCATGGATAATAGAACATGAAAAATACAAGTGGATTTTACTAGTTGAAAAGCATGTTTCATCTTTTAAAAATTTAGGCAGCACCTCTTTTGTATATTTTGATCCAAAACCACAAATACATGATAATATAAAAGGCATCCCCAAGCGGGAACTAGCTCTTCGTCAATCGGCGGATTCACAACCACGCAAGTCATAAAACAAGTATATGACGCGCAACGGCGAAGATCAACACAAAAGATAATGAATAAAGCAAGACATCAACCCAATAAGCGAACATAAAACGCATCACTCAAGTCTCGCAACTACAAGTCTTACTAAGTCTTACTATTTATACAAATACTAATTTTGATTAATGGAGTTGACTAGATACAATATGAATAATAAATACAAGAGGAATACGATCCAACATGTACCACCTACCAAAGCAAAACACCCGAATGCACCTATGTGCCAGCAATGTCGCTACTGATCCATGCGGTCAACCTGCAAGAACTGTGGCACAACGGGGGTGAGTTGCCAACTCGTGAGTAGAAAATATCAACAGGTAGAAATCGAATAAACAACGATTTCCTAGGTCAACTATATCATGAAGGTAATACTATAATATCTAGGGTGACCGTATCTGTATATGTGCCAACAACATAAATAAATGCCTATCAGCATGTGGATATCATCCAACAATATAATCAATGCATGTATACATGTGGATCTCATCCACGTGTCTATCAATGACACAACAACGTCATGCATGTAAATATCATAAAAGCATATGCATGAAAGTATGAGGATAAAAATCAAAGTGTGTCCCTCGCGACACATCAAAATCATGGAACCTGAGTGTCCAGCATCGACACTCGAAACATCATGAAACCCGTGTCCAACATCGACACATAAATCCTCATATCTCTCGGGCTCCGTCTGCGGCATCGGCCCTCGGGCTCCGGCAGAACGGGTCGGCCTATATCCATCTCTCGACTCCGATCGGTATCCTCCGGATAACCGCCAGGTCAAACCAATCACCGGTAGGTAGTGCCTGTTGGAGATAGTGCCCTCAGGGTCAATTATTGGATCGCAGGTACGTGATTGCAATGATTGCGGAGGACCTATACCGGTAGGACAGTCTTACTCGAGATGATAGTATGCTATCTGGTTTACCTTTATCGGTCGTGTACAGGTTCAGGTGACTGATCACTGTTACACTTTGATAGAGCCCTTAGGATCTTTCTTTACTACCAACAGTATGATGGCGATCATATACGTGAGGGTTGGGTGGTTTATAAGCATATCCTTAATTGTGGTCCCTAGTCGTGGGAGTTTCGAGACAGGGCATCGATACTCCGAAGTAGACTAGTGTATACAGTCGAGACCCCGACGAGGGGCGGTGGCCGGTCTCACAAGCCACTGGTGTCAGTTGGATCACCTAAGATGTATACAGGTGCTCATTGGGTTATGAGTACACCGGACAGGACTCGCCGGGAACCTGCTAGTTGGTATTATACATATCATCAGATAGCAGTTCCCTGGTGACATGTGTACAGGTTAGTTCGTCGACCTGAGGTCGTCATTTGTCTCGTGTGAGTTCCCACTGTGCTTTGATTTCTACCCTACCACGGCTCAAAGGAGTCATGCAAACAGGTAGTTTTTGGGTACAGTCCCGAGCCACATGGGGGCACGTGAGCGGATCGGCAGGGGATTCTTCTCTCCCGGTATTGGGGGTGAGGTCGTGCTGTGTCTAGGAGAGCCATTACACAAAGCCTACGGCCGTGGCAGGATATTTAGTGGTAGGTACTCCAGTAGTATCTCAGGGTGTTATTGGGCTACACTCCGACACGACTTATACTGCTATTGGGTGTCTGACGTTACTAGCCCCTAGGCAGATATGCGATACTCATAGACGAACGGACCGGACTGTATATACATTGTCACTGTTAGGCTCAGTAGGGTTTCCGGATGAGTTCACTCATCGGCCTCCCTTGAGGTCAGTCCATGGGCAGCCGTTATGCACAGCTAGTGCCGCTGACGGCTTGTGGTTAAACCCACTGCCAGGGGACTGACGAGTCATTAGAGTCCCCCACAGACAGTTTCCCAAGTTCGGGCAAAACGTTGTAGAGGCCGTATGGTTTTATGGCAGGGTTCGGAAAATGCACGTGCGTTTACGCACGTGTCATTTTTCGGGCAGATAATACTGGTGGGTTTTGGTGTAAGCCGGATCCGAGTATTATATTGAGTAGATATAAAATCTTTGTCTCAGTTGCATTTGTATTCGGTCGTAATACAAATGCGGGTATATTTATACAGTTTCGGGGTTATCCTGAAATTCGTTTCAGGGTCACTTTTGGAAGTTGCCAGTTTTCAGTTTTCTATCGCCCGTCTTTTAACATTCGGTTAAAGACGGATTTATCTTTTCTTGAGATGAGTGTGGAAGGTTCTAGAAGTTTCTAGAAAAGGTGACTAGGATGGTGACAGTGTTAGTTATATGTATGCCCTAGAGGCCATTACTGTACATTGGATGTATATTGTAGTGGATGCTGGGACATATATAGGTAGGACTTTCTTACTTGACATGATAGTACGCTATCTGGTTGCTCTTTATCTTAACATGTATACTTTCTGTCTCTCTGTTACATGTTGATAAAGCCCTTAGGATGTGTACTCGACTTCCAGGACTATGATGCAGATCATACTAGTGGGGCCTGGGTAGTCAATGAGTACATCCTTCAATGTTCCTAGTCGTGGGAATATCGAGACGGGGCATCGATATTCCAGAGTAGACTAGCGTTTGTCTTCTCGACCCTTGTGATGGGCGATGGATGATCTCATATCCATTGGTGTTTGACATTAGAGATGGTGTGCGGGTGCTCAGTGGAGACTGGGTACACTGAACGGACTCGCCGATAACTCCCAGATGGTATTATACCTCACGTCAGATGGCAGTTCTCTGGTGACACTGGTACAGCTTAGTCTGTTGACCCGAGATCGTCATAGAGTCTTGTGTGTCTCCCACTGTGCTTTGATTTCCACCCTACCACGGCTCTACTGAGTCGTGCAAACAGGTGGTTTTTGGGTACAGTCCCGATTCACATGGAGGCAATGAGCGATATGAGGGGATTCGTCTCTCCCGGTATTGGGGGTTGATGTTGCCCAATGTACGACTGGCCATAACAGGAAATACCTGGCCAGGGTTGCAGTGATCTACTGGTAAGTGTTATCAGTAGTTTCACACATGTTATGGACCTCACGTCAGCATGACTTATCAAGCTATTGGGGTCTGACGTTTACCACCCCTAGGCGAGATGTGCGACATATCAGACGAACAGACCGGACTGTACGGTAAGTGTTACTGGTTGGATTCACAGGAGTATGAGCGGGCTTGCTCATCGATCTTCTGATCGCTCAATACCCGGGTGGCCGTTACGTTTAGCAGACCGCTTGCGGCTTGTGGGTGTTTGATATGATCATCACCTGCTGCCGGCGTATTGACGAGTCTTTAGAGTCCTACACAGAGGTTTCCTGGCTCAAGCGAAACGAAATAGGAGCGCATATGATATATGTGCGGGACCGAGAATGATACCAGTATGTGTTACTGTATTCGATTCTCGCGATTTGTGACATTGATCGGTTATATGTGATATAGCCGGGTTATCGGATCAAGTGTTGATTCGATAAGTTATTACTATTGATATTAGTCGGTTATATGTGATATGACCGGATCGTTAAATCAAGTATTGATTTAATGATTTAATGTATAATTATATATTAGATATATTACTTTACATTAACTAATATTGGTTCACTTTAAATGGATTTTCTCACTTGGAATACACAAGTTGTATATATGATATACTTTTGTGCACTTGTTTGTATCATGTTTGATGATACATGCAAACTTGGGTTTGTGTAAAGAATTAAACCATGGTTATGTTAATGGTTAGGGTTTTGATTTACTTATCTATTCATTTATTTATTTATTCATTTTTTGAAAGATAAATAAATCATGGTGGCTTTCTTTGTTTGCTAGTTGAAGCTTCATGAAGCTTTGAATAAGTCCACCATTTTTGTTTCATACTTAACCCTAACCATTCAACCTAACCCTAGTTTATTCTCTACACTTAACCATGGTTGCTATATGATAAGAATCAACTTATTTTCTATTTTCAATACTACTTATCATATTCTTTTATTCTTCTCCTCCTTCTTCAAGATGAAGAAAAGCTTGCTACCATCAATGGTGAAATGAGAAAAAGAGTGAGAAATCCAATTCTAAAGTGAACCCACTTCCTATTTCTTCATCCTCTACCACTTGCCAAGTAGAATAGGGTGTTTTCTTCACAACTTTCATGACTTAGTGAAGTTGGAACTTGATCTTGAGTTGCCTCGACGTAGATCATCTTCGGCATCGAAGTCGGCGACCTAGCCCGATCTTTTCTCCGATGAAACCACCGCAAGAGTCTAGGATTCTGATTGGTACAGCGGAGGGACGTCTACGTGGAGCTATGGAGGTGGAGGACCGGATCTACAAAGGTTGTAGCCCCTTTCACTATCTAGTTAAGCCGTTAACTTGCTTGCTTCGCCTTATCTTCTAGTTAACGATCCGTATTAGGGTTTGTAGGCACATGAAAAATTTAAATTGGGCACGGTTGATCTGTTGTGCGACCACATTAGTGTGCCTAGGAACCCAACAGTGGTATCAGAGCCTAGCTAGAGCCTTAGGCGATGCGTAGACGAAGTTAGAAACCCGATTGAACCCGAAACCCTATCTCAAGACCCCTCTCTGTACATTTTTTAAAAACTGGGTTTTTTCCAGATTAAAAATGCTTAAAATATTCAGCAGGAAGTTATATGAATTATGGTGCAAAAACGACCAAAAGATGCGCCTAATGCGCGGCGGAACCGCGGCAGAAGCCTGGCTTATGCGGCGGTTCCGCGGCTATATGATGACATCGGCCTTCAATTTTTGCACAGTAATTAGTTTCTTCAGGTGCTGAGTTTTCTGGGAATTTTTAATTTGCACTCAAGAGTTGATTTTTCTGGGGTGTTTTGGAGTTTCGAGGATTCGATCGGATTATCAAACTTTGTGTATGTGTTTTTCCGGGTAACTTTAGAATATGTTAAAAAGTTCGACAGAATATAAATACCCGCTTTTTCCCCTGCCGAGAAATTTCCAATTGTTGGACTTTTCCGTAGTTTAATGACGTTCTAAGTAGTGCAAGTAACGCGATGGTCCCTCTAGAAGACAACAAACCTTAACTCGATTATATGACCGTCTTGAACTGCACTTTGAACCTAATGGTTTGGGGCAGTATGGCGTGCCACATGTGAGGCGTTGGCTTGACCCTTCTACGGCTGGACCGTTGGTACTGAGGCACAAAGTGAATGTTTTTAAACTTATTTCATGTGTTGAGCTGTTTCGGGAAAACTTGGGTGTTCGATTGTTCGATCGGAAAGTTTAACATTTTCTATTTATCCGGAATGTGATACAATATTTGGAATCCACAAGTAGTTATGAGATAACTGAATGAATGTTATAAACATAGCAGTTTAGTCTCACTTGATCGGTTGCCACAGAATTTTGATGTGATCAAAAGTCCGTCGCAATCACGTAGTGTACGCGGATACTCGCTGGGTAAACTTAATAGACAGCCTCACTCCATAGCCCCGACCAAGTGACTGTAGAAGAACCCCGTCGCCCAAAGCATCCGTTCGGGTGCTCGCGGCAGCGGTGTTCCGCCTTTGTGCACTTCGTCGACGGCATCGGGGGTGCGGCCGTCTACTAAAGTTTGCGACGAGCATTCGATCAGAATGTCGGGAATCCTGTTGAATTGCCCGACTTGATATTGAAAAGAGTTTTCGATAATGAGACTAAAATCCGGGGTTTTATAATTGTTAGGCATGCGATGTCTAAGGGTTCATTTGATTAGGAATGCGATGTCTAAAGAGTTTGCGGATTCCAACTGTTGTAGTTTTACACTTTCTTTTCTGTGACCGTAAGTGTAATATGTGATATCGCCGGTTTCGTTGCTATATGCCAACGACAATTTGGATGCGCATATTTACTTACGTTGATGACATGTGATGTTATGTGTTGCTGGATATGTTATATTGGATCGTCGTGTTCGAATAGCCGGGGGGTTTTATGTGAGATGAGTGTTTTTCATTATCATTCATGTAAAAACTTGTATGTAATATTCTTTTATTGGGGCACTTCCAGGTTGCGGATGATGTCACCATTTGTATATTATTTACTTTTCCGCATTAGGATAGACCCAAGGAGGGGAGCACAAGTAACCGGGTTCTAGGGTCCAGTGGGAGGCCATCTCGAGGAGTCGAGTCCGGGTCTCCTAACCCTAGAATTGGTAGGGTTGCTTTCCGCTCTCGTAGGGGTCTAGGGGTGTGGGATTGGGTATTCATCACGACCGTGGAATCCGTGTTTTATACTGGCTCATATTAAAAACACGGGCGTCCTAGTATATCCAATATTTCATATGATACTTTCTGCTGCGTTATCTGTGATGTGATCATGCGATGTGTTCAGATAGATTTTATATATAGTATATATGATATATTATATAAACGTTGCTTATGTTTTTCACCCGCGCTAGCCCTGCCTCGCTCTGGTGTTAGTTACCTAACCTAACGGTGCAGACGGGACATCGAGGTGAATGCGGATGGCATAAGCGTACGTTATATTTATCTGTGATGTTTAGGTGGACTTAAATGATGGGACATTCATTAATGAGATTAATGAAAGAAAATAAACCTAATTGATGTTGTGGAATCGAATTTCAAAAATAAAACAGGTAGCTACAGTTCTTGCTTTGCATCGCGGTGTTCCTTATAGAACATCCTGCAATTTATTCGATGAGGAAAGGACCGAGATCCCTTCACCGGGAGTGACTCCTTTAGCAATAACTGGCAGATGCTACAACCCTCGGTTTGTCTTTTGATCGCTTCTATAGTTTCCGCTTTGCACAGCGATATATATGATATATCCCGCACCTCATTCGACGAGGAAAGGGCCGACGATCCCTTCACCGGGAGTGACCCCTTTAGCAAAACTAGAAAAGCCTCAAAAACATTCCATTTAAAAACCATTTGATTCCGCAACGAGATCAAGTTCAGAGCGTTAAAGGTTTTCATAAAGACCATTCGCAACCCTCCGTCATTTTAGGAAGTAGAGTACTTAGTATTCGTGCTGTGTTTGTTGACCATAGTCAAGGCACAGTATACGGTAGCTAAGTGATGTCTTCCTACACCGCATATGATGCGATTAGTTAGGACAGTCGCGTGACTTTGTTGACCTTAGTTAAGGGTCATGTGGGTGGGTCTAATTAATCACGAAATGATGGGTAGAACTTGACTAGTACTTATGATTTGTTGACCATAGTTAAGGTCATAAGTGCTAGGGGTAAAAATCTTTATCGGGAGTTTCAAGTGTTGAAATTTGCAATGAGATTGCATACCTTCTATGTGATAGTTGGATCCCGATACCCACTGCGAGTAATAGTTACTCCTTGGAGAGTTTTGCACTTTGCAATTAGCCGATCAAGTAGGTGTCTAGAAAGGTGTCAACGGGGTTACGCCTCTGGGAAAACGGGAAATTAGGTCCGTGCGAAAGCACGGGGAACCTCCCTCAAAGTACCGACACTGGCCTGGCTGAAAAATTGGCGAACTTGTAGAGTGTAATTAATCCCGCTAGTCTTTCCTTTTAAGGTTTGAAGGAAGATTTGATAAAAACAGTGGGAGCCATCCTGATTAGATAAAATATATAACCAATCTAATCTCGCAAGAGCGCACGCAGAGTGTTTTCTTCTCTCTCTCTCTCCAGGTAGCAACCATATCACGCCTTAATCAAGATAATAATATGGATGTATTGACCGAACCCGCTTGTTATTCTGAGCTGGGGAACGTTGGTCCCGCTCCAACTTATAATTGTTATAAGACCGAGCAGGAAATAGGGGAATACCAGAATTCCTATGCCGCCCAAACGAAGAAAGTGCATATGATGCATCTCTTTCGGGTGTGTTCATTACAAAGAACTGTTTCTCAGTATCCTCTGCATCCTGGGTATTTGATACCGGATCAGGATCCCAGATATGTAATCTGTTACATAGGGCTACAGAAAGGTAGAAAACTGAGAACGGGTGATAAGTTTCATGAGACAGAAAACGGGGCAAGTGTTGCAGCCAAGTCTGTTGGTCACTGTCACCCTGTATTACCAATACATTGATTCTGAACAAATTCTATTAGATACCGAACCTGATATACAAAATTATATCAGTCTCTTTATTAGTAAAGAAATGATAAAATTTTGTATTGATGGATAATTTTTTGAACATTTCCTATATCAAAAGTTGATCGGTTCAGGCACGTTATCTAAAAGCATTAACGTTCTAAATCAAACTACAGTTCTTAGTATACAGAACACACACAAGAGGAAGAGTTCAGAAATGAACGGATCCTTCTTGAGGCATTGTAGACTAGGTCACATCAATGCGACCCAACTGGCTGAAGTTATATTTTAGATGCATATTTAAATCAGTTTAAATTTACATCTTGTGAAACTTGCCAGTCATGTCACAAAGATTAGATAACCATAGCTCTGTTTATTGGAAACAGAGAAAGAGTTAGTAAACTCTTGGGACTGATATATGATGATGTATATAAACTCCCATGTCTACACATGCCAGGACCGGTTCTTTGTACTTCATTATATTCTCTGATAATCTCTCAAGATTCAGTCATATGTTCCTGTTGAAACATAAGTCCGAAGCTTTTGAGGTATTCACAGAATATAAGTTGGAAGTAGAGAACCAAAATATGGGTATAAGTATTATGTCCTATGATAAGATCAGGGAGGAGAATACTTGTGCATGGAATTCTTTGATATTCTAAAAGAAAATGAGATTCTCTCTCAGTATTACTCCTCTGAATGCACCACAGCACAACGGTGTATCGGGGTGGAGCAATCGCACCATATTGGATATAGTGTTCTCTATGATGAGTACTACTGGGTTACCTATTTCCTTTTGGGGTTGTGCACTTAGGAAGCTGCATACCTAATGAATTGGGTTCGAATTAAATCGGTGCCTACCATTCCATATGAGATATGGTATGGGAAGAGCCTATCTCTTAAATAAGTTAAGATTTGGGATTGTCCGGCCTATGTCAAAAGCAAAATCCGGACAAGATCGAGGCAAGGTCAGTTCTGTAGAACTGCAAAGGTTCCAGCTATACAAAACTGCAGCTGATGATTTGTCAGAACCAAAGGATTCAATAGTCCCTGACGAACCTCAGCCTCTCCGCCGATCTGGTAGGGTTCCTCATCCGCCTGAGAGATACTTCGGCTTCTCGATGACAGTGGGAGCGAGGATTACATCATGAGATGATGACCTAACTAGTTTCGAGCAGGCCATCGAGAGTAGGGACTCTGTAAGAATGGCTGGATGCTTAGCGATCTGAGATGGAATCCATATACACCAACAAAGTATGGACTTTGGTTGCGATATCTGAAGGGTTAAATCCCCATCAGGAGCAAGTATATCTTGAGAAGATTACTTGGTGTAGATGGAAAAGTTGAGACTTTCAAAGCTAGACTTGTTAAAGGTTTTCGTCATCAACCAAGCATGGATAATGATGAATCCTTTTTCCAGGGACTATGCTTAAGTCCATCCAGATCCTACTTACCATTGCTACATACCATGACTACGATATCTGGTGGTTGGGTGCCATGACTACTTTTCTAAATAGTGATTTAGAAGAGAACGTCTATAAGAACACAGCCAGAGGGCTTCGTAAACAGTGGGAGCAGCGGAAACGTGTGCAAGTTGCTTTACAGAATAAAGCAGGCATCGCGGAGTTGGAAAGTCTGTTTTGATGTGGTAGTCAAAGTGTTTGACTTCATCAAAATAGGAGATGAACCTTGTATATACAAAACGGTAGTAGAGAGTAAGGTGGTCATCCTCGTATTGTACGTGGACAACATACACTTGATAGGAAAAGAGTTTCCTATACTACGCTCGGTCAATCTCCGCTTATCACAAGGATTCTCCAATAGGATCAAAGTGATACCTCCTAAATCCTGAGTTTTCATCTATGAGATAGATGTAATTGGATGCTAGGATTCTCACTAGATATAGTGAGATGGTATCAATCGATCCTGGGGAGAATCACTGGAAGGGTTCCAGGGTGATAAAGACGACTGAATGTCAGTCACAGGCATTGTCTTTACCCTCAGTAAAGGGATGGTATGTTGGAAGAGTTCCAAGCTAGATACTGTGGCAAACTAGACGATAAAGGCTGGTAACATCGCTATTAAGGATACTACCAAAGAGCCAGTTTGGGTGTATATTTGGTTCATAAGATGAACTAGGTTCCTACCATTGTATGACAATGGAAGTGTGGCCTAGGCCCAGGAACCCTGGTCCCTTCAGTGACCCAGACATATTCTGAGGCAGCATCACCTGATCATGGAGATAGATGATCTCCAGGGTGATCGAGGTTAGGAGAGTAGACTCAGAGGACAACACGGCGGATCCACTCACAAAGGCTTTTTCCCAGAGAGAGACTTGTATGGGATGGTTGAGTATGTGATACTGCAACCACAGCTACAGATGGCCCTAGTGCAAGTGGGACATTGTTAGTTATATGTATGCCCTAGAGGCCATTACTGTACATTGGATGTATATTGTAGTGGATGCAGGGACATATATAGGTAGGACTTTCTTGCTCGACATGATAGTACGCTATCTGGTTGCTCTTTATCTTAACATGTATACTTTCTGTCTCTCTGTTACATGTTGATAAAGCCCTTAGGATGTGTACTCGACTTCCAGGATTATGATGCAGATCATACTAGTGGGGCATGGGTAGTCAATGAGTACATCCTTCAATGTTCCTAGTCGTGGGAATATCGAGACGGGGCATCGATATTCCAGAGTAGACTAGCGTATATCTTCTCGACCCATGTGATGGGCGACGGATGATCTCATATCCATTGGTGTTTGACATTAGAGATGGTGTGCGGGTGCTCAGTGGAGACTGGGTACACTGAACGGACTCGCCGAGAACTCCCAGATGGTATTATACCTCACGTCAGATGGTAGTTCTCTGGTGACGCTGGTACAGCTTAGTCTGTTGACCCGAGATCGTCATAGAGTCTTGTGTGTCTCCCACTGTGCTTTGATTTCCACCCTACCACGGCTCTACTGAGTCGTGCAAACAGGTGGTTTTTGGGTACAATCCCGATTCACATGGAGGCAATGAGCGATAGGAGGGGATTCGTCTCTCCCGGTATTGGGGGTTGATGTTGCGCTATGCACGACTGGCCATAACAGGAAATCCCTGGCCAGGGTTGTACTGATCTACTGGTAAGTGTTATCAGTAGTTTCACACATGTTATGGACCTCACGTCAGCATGACTTATTAAGCTATTGGGGTCTGACGTTTACCACCCCTAGGCGAGATGTGCGACATATCAGACGAACAGACCGGACTGTACGGTAAGTGTTACTGGTTGGATTCACAGGAGTATGAGCGGGCTTGCTCGTCGATCTTATGATCGCTCAATACCCGGGTGGCCGTTACGTGTAGCAGACCGCTTGCGGCTTGTGGGTGTTTAATATGATCATCACCTACAGCTGGCGTATTGACGAGTCTTTAGAGTCCTACACAGAGGGTTCCTGGCTCAAGCGAAACGAAATAGGAGCGCATATGAGATATGTGCGGGACCGAGAATGATACCAGTATGTGATACTGTATTCGATTCTCGTGATTTGTGACATTGATCGGTTATATGTGATATAGCCGGGTTATCGGATCAAGTGTTGATTCGATAAGTTGTTACTATTGATATTAGTCGGTTATATGTGATATGACCGGATCGTTAAATCAAGTATTGATTTAATGATTTAATGTATAATTATATATTAGATATATTACTTTACATTAACTAATATTGGTTCACTTTAAATGGATTTTCTCACTTGAAATACACAAGTTGTATATGTGATATACTTTTGTGCACTTGTTTGTATCATGTTTAATGATACATGCAAACTTGGGTTTGTGTAAAGAATTAAACCATGGTTATGTTAATGGTTAGGGTTTTGATTTACTTATCTATTCATTTATTTATTTATTCATTTTTTGAAAGATAAATAAATCATGGTGGCTTTCTTTGTTTGCTAGTTGAAGCTTCATGAAGCTTTGAATAAGTCCACCATTTTTGTTTCATGCTTAACCCTAACCATTCAACCTAACCCTAGTTTATTCTCTACACTTAACCATGGTTGCTATATGATAAGAATCAACTTATTTTCTATTTTCAATAATACTTATCATATTCTTTTCTTCTTCTTCTTCAAGATGAAGAAAAGCTTGCTACCATCAATGGTGAAATGAGAAAAAGAGTGAGAAATCCAATTCTAAAGTGAACCCACTTCCTATTTCTTCATCCTCTACCACTTGCCAAGTAGTATAGGGTGTTTTCTTCACAAGTTTCATGACTTGGTGAAGTTGGAACTTGATCTTGAGTTGCCTCGACGTAGATCATCTTCGGCATCGAAGTCGGCGACCTAGCCCGATCTTTCCTCCGATGAAACCACCGCAAGAGTCTAGGATTCCGATTGGTACAGCGGAGGGACGTCTACGCGGAGCTATGGAGGTGGAGGACCGGATCTACAAAGGTTGTAGCCCCTTTCACTATCTAGTTAAGCCGTTAACTTGCTTGCATTGCCTTATTTTCTAGTTAACGATCTGTATTAGGGTTTGTAGGCACATGAAAAATTTAAATTGGGCATGTTTGATCTGTTGTGCGACCTCATTAGTGTGCCTATGAACCCTACAGACTAGGCTTCATGACTCATTTGTTTCATTCATTATGTTCACACTTGGTTTTAATGACTCATGCTTTAGCATTAATGTTTCTTGTTAAACTTAGGATATTTGTTCATGATATTTATCCTTGTAGTCACCTTCTCTCCTCCTACACTCACCCCCCCACCTCCTTATATGTGGTCGGCCCCCTCCTCTCTCTCATTCACTTGATTGATTCATTTGGTTAAAAGATTATGATAGTTTTGTGGTGTATGGAAATTTCATAGCTTATTTCATTCCATCACCCGAATTAATTGGCAACTTCATTAACCGTTCGTCCATGGCTTTGGACGAAGCGAGACAAAGTATTCTACTCATTCTCTACATCATTCTTGGTCGTCTCTTTTAGCAAACTTGACGACCGAGTTGCCTCGAGTCAGAGGCGGGAGCCCATTTAAAGAATCGTTGACGTGGTGCCACCTGGACGAGCAGATCGGAGATCGACGAGATCGGAGCAGCCGCAACCAAACGTGGGATGATGGTTAAAGAACGAAGGACTCAGATCGTTCGGTATAACCTTTCTACCCTCTTTTTAGTTTGTTAGTTTAGCAATAATGGCAGATCCGGGTTATAGTATACGATAGCGCCAGTTAAAAAGTTTTTGTTCCGCATTTGGCGTCTGTAGACGGCCGGGGCGCTACCGTAGACTTACAGAATGGCCGCGGATGCGCGTTCTAGCGTCTGTAGACGGTCGGGGCGCTACCGTAGACTTACAGTGGTATCAGAGCCTCGCCATTAAGCTTTACTAACTTGTGCTAACGCGTTTAAAACATCGATCGGACGAAATTTCGAAAACTACAATTTTCTGTGTAAAGTTTCTGTCGAATTTTAAATCTGGTCTAAAAATCATTTTGAGCATCTCAGAAAATCGTGCAGGCTTTTTTAAGCATTCTGGTGAAATTTGGTAGACTGAAGCTTCCAAAGCGCCGCGGAACCGCCGCGCAAACCCTAGTTTGGCCGCAGTTCCGCCGCCGTTTTGGAGCAACAGTAAACCGTTTTTCTACAGTAGGGTCTTCATGGAAAATTGTGGTTTCTAGAATATATCTTTTAGGCCCATATTTTGTTATTGTACTGCAGATGTACGTGGGGCCCACTTCGGGAAGTTTTGTCGATCGAAATTTTAAACTTGTTAGTTTACAGTACTTACATTATATCTCCGACCGTGAATGTCATTCGAGCGGTAAACCGCGTCTGATTGCTATAGTTCTTTTAGACGGGTTTGCGAACGTGACATTCGTGTTGATGTTCTGTGTTGTGCTGTGATGTTGCGGATTTGTCGTGGTGGATAGCAGTGTGCAATGGTAGTGCGGTTTGGATTTATTTGTACATTTGATATTGCGGGGCGAGCGTCCAACATGTGGACTGCCGTCACTGCCTGTTGTATAATATTCTTTTGGGGCACGACCGGGTTGAGGTCGTTGTACCCGTTGTACATATTTTTCATTTCTGTACTAAGTTTTACCCCGCGACGGAGTGCACGGATAGCCAGGTTCTGGAGGGCAACGGGTCCGCATCTCATGGCTTTGAGAGGCAGAGGGGCCTCACTCTGGAATTGGCAGACTATTCGCCGCACACGTAGGGGGTACAGGTTGATCCAAGCAGGGGTGCTCAAGCTACCGGATTCCGTGAAGTGCAGGGTGGTCCATTCACTTTTCTGTAGGGGGCTGCCTCGCTTCAGGTTTTGGCGGGAAACTTGCCGCACCCGTAGAGGTCTAGGTTTCATTGCACATGCTATCCACACGACCAGGGGAACGTCGGGTTTCAGCAGCGGCTCTGTGAAACTCGGGGATCCCAGATTATCTGTATTGTTCTGTGATGCTTATTACTTTTCTGTAATGTTGCATATTATCACGCCTGGAGCGATTATTTTATATTCTTATATATACTATTAGATGTTGTATATGTTTTACACCCGCGCTAGTCCAGTGCCCGCTCTGTCGTTAGTTATGTAACCTAACGAGTGATGACGGGACCCAGTAACGAATGCGGATGGCATATACGTACATTTTATTTTCGTTCTTTTCTGGTGTGATTAATTGATGGGACTGCGTTGATTTTGATCAATGCAAAGGAAAGCAAACCTATTTGTCAGTTGTTGGAACAAATTTAAAAAGTGTTATTACAAAGTCGTTTCCTTTTGTTTTGCATAGTGATATTCGGTTGGAATATCCTGCACCTCATTCGACGGGGCAAGGGCCGATATCCCTTCACCGGGACTGACCCATTAGGCAGAAGTTTGCGTCAGGGTAATAACTTCACTATAGTCGATTACATGTTGCTTTGCATCGCGGTATTCAGTGGAATATCCTGCACCTCATTCCACGAGGAAAGAGCCGAGATCCCTTCACCGGGAGTGACCTCTTTAGCAAAGGTTTTCGCCACTAAATTTTTATAAAAAGCTATCAGGTTCCTTCAGCGATATCAAGTTCGTTACGTTAAAGGTTTTTCGCCAAAAAATAGTTGTAGCCCTCCGTCATTTCTTTTGGGTATTCAGTAGTATTCAAGCTATGTATTTTGACCTAACGCCAAGGCATAGTGTTTGGTAGCAGCTGGGTATTCATTTGTTGCATAGATAGATGAGTTGGTTTGGGACAGCC
Source organism: Agapanthus africanus (assembly GCA_030015575.1). NCBI lineage: Eukaryota > Viridiplantae > Streptophyta > Magnoliopsida > Asparagales > Amaryllidaceae > Agapanthus > Agapanthus africanus. The sequence continues at coordinate 88,630,510 of CM057351.1, read as the reverse complement.
ATTCTGCCATTTTGACCTAACGCCAAGGGCATGTACGGGTGGGTTCAAATTGACAAGATAATGATAGGTAGAACTTGGCATGTGACTTATGACATTTTGACCTAACGCCAAGGACATAAGAGCATGGGGCAAAAATCATATCGGGAGTTTCTAAAGAAACTGAAACTTGCCAAGTATGCGCATACCTTCTGGAGTGTGATAACGTGAGTGGATTCCGTCACGTTATCATGCGATGAGAGTTGGATCCCGATTCCCACTGATGAGTTGGTTTACTCTTCGGGTGATCCCGATTGATTCTTCTTTCAGGTTTGGAGGAGAATTTGACAGTACAGTGGGAGGTTTCCGGATTAGATAAAGTGATAACCATTCTGATCTAGGTTAGAGTGCACGCAGAGTGTTTCTTTTCTCTCTCTCTTTGGCAGCGACCTTTGACCGATCCTTGACTATGACTCAGTGACCAAGTTGACCAAACCTTCTTAAAACACTGGCTTTTGGATTGTCTGAGTTGCATAAGTCATTGCCACTCTTTCTTTTACCCTTTGCATTTCTCAGAACACCCCGTATTACTACGGACATCCACTTCCATTGGATAGATCCATCGTATGGTTATATACGAACTCGGAGGGATTTCTTCGAGGATGGATCAAGGTTCAGGAGAAATAGAATTGGTTTATTCAGTTTTCTTTTATTATCACCTTCTCTCAGGTTGCGAGGGCTTCTTGGTTTAGGAGAGTACACCTATTACGCTTATTGGATAGTCTTCTTCTAAACCATAGGCAGGTGCCGAAAGGTAGGGAATGAAGAAAACCAATTAGCCTAAGTAGGGTGTACAGAAGGTAATATGTAAAGATAAAATAAAGGGATTAGAAAGAGGGCAAAGTAAATTGCGACTGATATCATTCACGACCAAACCGCGTACTTCATCGCCACTCCTATTTCACCTTTAAAAGAATAAGGTATTATTCAGTTGTCTCTTATCATCACCTTCTCTCAGGTTACGAGTACTCCTTGGTTTAGGAGGGTACACCAATTATGTTTACTAGATAGTCTTCTTCCAAACCATAGGCTGGTGCCAAACGGTAAGGAAGGAAGAAAACCATTTAGCCTAACGATGGTGTACAGAAGGTAACAACTAAAGACAAATAAAGGGATTTGGAGAGATGGCAAAGAAATATACGGTTATAGTCATGAATTGGTTTATAGAAGAGGCATTACTAGGAATACCAGGATACCCCTACGAAACATTTTCATGTTTCAGTGCATTGTTAAAAGAAAACTGTTTTCCCGATTAGATACTTACTCCAAGGGTATGTATTTACCAGGTTTCATTCTCATATCTGTATGGTTTTACAGATGATGGGTGGGAGTAAGTAATTGGGAATTAGGTGATCATCCTCATTATATCGGAATTCGTTATGATTGGTGATATTTGAGGAAATCGCCTGGGTACAGTTTTCCACCCACGACGCACAAGTTTTGAGTTGTTCAAACTCAGCGGAATTATACAGAGTATTGTATAATGTCCAGTGTCTATCAGGACAAAGGGGTAGGTCCTCGTACTATGTTCTGTATACTTATGACTTCTCTAGTTTTTAGACAAGTGTTTCGTAGAAATACAAGGTCTAAGTTTTGAGAAGTTGTGGGTATAAGAATAAAGTAGAGAACCAGGTATCGCAAGTATCGGGATTCTTCAAAGAGATCGAAGATGTAGATTCTTGTGATTGGTATTCAGTTGATAGTAATGGTTTTGAGAAACTTGTTTCTCTTTCAGGTTACTCATAATTGGATGGATTCCTAAGTTGAGTAATGCTGATTAGCCTCTCTCCATTAAGTTGATATGCACTGGAGACAGTTGCATGATTTGAATCTGGTTCCAATTAAATAAAGTGCCAAAGTTTCTATATTGGATATAGAATGGTTCATACCTTAACGATGTTAAGGTACGGGGAGTTGTCCAGCTTATGCTTAAAACCAGACTCTGGATAACTCAGGGCACATTTCTGTAATGGTTGTTTGTGGGTTGACCCTGGCTATGACAAGGGTTGATTTTCTACCATTTGGAAGATCAATAGTGATATTGTTCTTGACTCGCCACAGTTTTAGTAAAATGGATTTTTTCATAAAACAGTAGTGGGAGTATAGTAGAACTGGAAGTGATTCCAGAACCACGAACGATTACGGAAAATTTAATAGGACCTATATATTCAATCAGATTTGACATTCCATTAGCCACTCCGCGGATATGATGGGTAACCTCAGACACCCGAGAGGTACTCCGGTAGCCTCAAGGACGGTGACAGGGAGGTTCTTGCTTACCCGGACTTGACACTACTGTTGTTCCAGACTGTGAGACCCGACAGGTAGTTAAGTATAGCATCGTTCTAAACTAGCTTTAGAAGTGCACGTATATGTTATGTAAGTCCATGCTACCTCTCCCGGTACTTTCGGGCATGCGGAATTTGATAAAAAAACGATTTTTATAGAGGTGGTAACATGGACTTAAAACCCGGATCTTTGTTAAACATCTAACTAACAACCTAACTAGGAGTCGTTAACTACTCGGTTATGGGGTTTATACCTTGCTTGTCTTGAACTCCTTCGTCTTCAAACTCCGATGGTGGTCCGGATCGGCTTCTTCCCGTCGTCTCCTTACGCCGAAGATAGATCCACCTGAAAGCTTCAACCTTTTGGCTCCTTCTTCGATCTTTGAAGAAACTAGTTCACTCGGTTTGCTAAACCTTATGAACTAGAGTGAGTAGAGAAGAGTTTGTATGGGATTTTATCTATGGTTCTTGGTTCTCAACTCATGAGACAAGTGAACCATAGAGTCAAGAGAGGGAGCAAGAGGAAGAGAGGTGAGAGCAAGAGTATGAGAGCTCAAGAACAAGAGAGAGAATGAGCATGAAAGAATGAGAGAAGACTTTTCTCATTTGGCTCTCATAATCCAAAACAATCATAACGCATCATATCAATCAAGTATTATGTGATGGTTTAAGCAACCATAGCCATATCATTTCATGCACTCATTTTGCACAAAAGAGCAAGCAAGCAAAAGTCTTTGCCATGAAATGATAGCTATGGTTATCATGATGGTCAACTAGTAAAGCCTAGTCAACCGGTCAACAAAGTCAACAAGTCAACAAAAGTCAACAAGTCAACAACTCAACAACCATGTCACCATAATACCTAATTAATATAATTGTTAATCACATATCATATTCTCATTAGGGTTGAGCAAAAAGTCAATAGTCAACTGTCAACGGTCAACAACCCTAATGAGAATCCTCTGCCTCTGTCTCTCCGTCAACTGTGCATACACACCAGCATCCGCGTTCCGAGGAACACGAATGCATACTGGATAAATCCAATCCCAAAAGGTACACTAGGATCTGGCTTAAACCAAAGCCCGCTAGTGTAAACTGTCCGGACAGTGTACGTGCACAAGTGCACGGATGTGACCGAACCCTGTCGCAAAACCATGCGACCTGTCGCAAAACCATGCGACCTATACTCTTTTGCCTAAAGGCGAATAGCTTTCTGTGTGGGACTCTAAAGACTCGACACTACGCTGGCAGTGGGTTTAACCACAGACCGCAAGCGGCACTAGCTGTGCGTAACGGTCCCCAGGTAGATGCCGACAAGAAGACTGACGAGGTGAAACCCATCTGAACTCCTACTGAGCCTGAATGTGACAATCTGCGTACAGTCCGGTCTGTTCGTCTGATACATCGCATGGCGGGCCTAGGGGGCGGTAAACGTCAGTCCCCCAATAGCGGTACAAGTCGTGTCGGAGTGAAGCCCAAAACACCCTGAGATAACACTGGAAGCCTACCAGTATATCTCGTTTGCCCTGGCCAGGGACTACTCGTGTAATGGCTCTCCTAGACACAGCGCGATGTCAACCCCCAATACCGGGAGAGACGAATCCTGTCTAACCGTCACTGCCTCCAAGTGCTTCGGGACTGCACCCAACTACCACCTGTTTGCACGACTCCTTTGAGCCGTGGTAGAGTAGTAATCAAAGTACAGTGGGAACACACTCGAGGCGAAGTGACAGTGTCAAGTCAGCATACTAAGCTGTACTCATATCACCTGGGAACTGATAACTGACGATAGGCATAATACCAACTAGTCAGTTCCCGACGAGTCCTGTCCAGTGTACTTGTAACCCAGCGAGCACCCGCATACTATCTCAAGTACGACGTACCGACGGCTGTGGAACAGACCGTCTCCCACACTGGGATGAGAAGCGCATGCGCTAGTCTACTCCAGAGTATCGATGCCATGTCTCGATAGTCCTGCGACCAGGGACCTGCATAAGGATGTGCTTATGGATTACCCAGCCCCACTAGTGTGACTGCCATCACAACGCTGGTAATCAAGCAAAGATCCTAAGGGCTCCACTAATGTGTATAGGCGATATACTAAAATAAACACATGTACACATTGAAGTAGAAACAAACCAAGTAGCATACTACTATTTTGAGCAAGATTGTATATACAAGGTGAATATCCCAAGCTTCCATTAAGTAATATACAAACTAGTATGATACAGTAATGGCCTCTAGGGCATATACACTAACAATCTCCCACTTGCACTAAGGCCATGTACTGGCGTATCGAAGACCTATCATCTCGATCAGCCGCTCGAACTGAGTCTGGGGCAGGGCCTTGGTGAATGGATCTGCAGTGTTATCTTCTGAAGCGACTCTCCGAACCTCGATCTCCTGGCGATCTACGATCTCCCTGATCAGGTGATACCGCCTCAAGATGTGTCTGGATCTCTAATGGGACCTGGGTTCCTTCGCTAAAGCTATAGCCCCGTTTTTGTCGCAATACAGAGGTATTGGATCAACAATGGACGGAACCACCTGAAGTTCTTTCAAGAACTTCCTTATCCAGACAGCTTCTTTTGCGGCATCAGATGCAGCGATGTATTCCGCTTCCATCGTCGAGTCTGCAACGGTTTCCTATTTGGAACTCTTCCAACACACCGCCCCTCCATTGAGGGTAAAGACAAAACCCGACATGGACTTGGAATCATCCTTGTCACTCTGGAAGCTGGAGTCAGCAAAGGCCTCGATCTGGAGGACTTTTCCGCCATACACTAAGAACATCTCCTTAGTCCTTCTCAGGTACTTGAGAATGTTCTTTACCGCTATCCAGTGTTTCTCCCCAGGGTTTGACTGATACCGGCTTACCACACTCAGTGCATAAGCTACATCCGGTCCGGTACACAACATCGCATACATTATAGAGCCTACCGCAGAAGCGTAGTGTTAGTTATGTATATGCCCTAGAGGCCATTGTTGTACATATGATGTATATTATAATGGATGCTTGGTTATATATAGAGATGACTTTCTTGCTCGTCATGATAGTATGCTATTTGGTTTCACTTTATCTTAACATGTTGACTTGTATTGGTTTACTGTTTTACTCTCATATGTTGATAAAGCCCTTAGGATCTGTACTCGACTACTGGGACTATGATGAGATCATACTAGTGGGGCCACGGTAGTCGATGAGTACATCCTATAATTGTTCCTAGTCGAGGGTATATCGAGACAGGGCATCGATACACCAGAGTAGACTAGCGTATACGCATCTTGACCCATATGATGGGCGATGGATGATCCCATATCCATCGGTGTTTGACATCAGAGATGGTGTATGGGTGCTCAGTGGAGACTGGGTACACTGGACGGACTCGCCGAGAACTCCCAGATGGTGATATACCACACGTCAGATGGCAGTTCTCTGGTGACACAGGTACAGGGTAGTCTGTAGACCCGAGATCGTCATGGAGTCTTGTATGATTCCCACTGTGCTTTGATTTCCACCTTACCACGTCCAAGAGGGCGTGCAAAACGGTGGCTTTTGGGTACAGTCCCGAATCACATGGAGGCAATGAGCGATAGGAGGGGATTCGTCTCTCCCGGTATAGGGAGTTGATGTTGTGCTGGGTTCGATTGGCTATAACTGGAAGTCCCTGGCCAGGGCTGATATAGAGATTTACTGGTAATTGTTACTAGTAGTTTCTCGACCCGTTATGAGCCACACATCGACACGACTTATCGGTTACTGGGGTCTGACGTATACCACCCCTAAACTTGATATGCGACATATCATACGAACAGACCGGACTGTACGGGAGTGTTACTGATCAGATTCACAGGAGAACGCACAGGCTAGCTTGTTGATCTTCTGATCGCTCAATACCAGGGTGGCTGTTACGTTTAGCTGACCGCTTGCAGCTTGTGGGTGTTTGATATGATCATCACCTGCTACCGGCGTATTGACGATTCTTTAGAGTCCTACACAGAGGTTTCTTGGCTCAGGCGAAACGGAGTAGAGGCACATATGTGATATGTGCAGGACCGAGAATAATGCGATATGGGATACCGTATTATATTCTCGCGATATTTAGATATGAACCGGGACATCGGATCAAGTGTTGATTCGATGAATCGGTACATAATATATTAGTCGGTAATATTCGATATAGCCGGATCATCGATTCAAGTGTTGATTCGATGATTTAATGTATAATAATATATATGATATATTGTATTACATTATCTAATATTGGCTCGCTTTATTATTTCATTTTCTCAGTGGATGATACATTGATATATATGCGATATATGTTAATTGTATTATTTTCTTTTGTTACAAATATATAATATATATGTGATATATATTATTGTGACGTGTTATGATTAATTGTTAAACATGTTTAAGGATGATTAATTGAGATTAGGGTTTGATTTGGGTTAGATGTTTCATGCATCTTCTAGAAGCTTTTCCTTTTGTCATTCTTAAGATATTTTGGATGACACTTTCTTTAACTCAACCAAACCCTAACTCTAGTTATTTCTCTACAAAATCTTGACCACTCATCCTTGACCATGGTTTGCAATTCAATCATATGGTTTATATTCTATTCATCACAAAAGAAAAATAATTATCATTATCTTTTCATGATCATCTTCTTCCTTCTTCAAGAAAGCTTGCTAGTTTTCCTTTTAGTGATGAAATAAAATGAGAAAATGATTTAAAAAGAAAGCAAAATTACTACTCTCTCATCCTCATCTCATCTAGCCCATGGGATTAGTGTGTTCTTCTCTTTTGAGTGAGAAAGCTTGAGTCGTAGCAACTTCAAGGTAGATCATCGGAGATTTGGAATACTTCGAGCTAGCATGGATCGTTCGAGTCGTGGAGCCTCTCATGAGTCCGGGAGATCGTGGATCGCGGCAAAGGGACTTTTACTCGGAGCTTGTGAAGTGAAGGAGCGGACTACAAAGGTTGTAATCCCTCACACTTAGATAAAAGTTATCTTCTTGCATGTTAAACCCTAATAATCTAGCAAAGATCCCGGCTTTGGGTTGTTCGGCACGTCTAAAATTTAATCTGGGCATGTTTGATGCCTTATGAACCTTCACAAGAGTGCCTAGGAACCCTACACGTAGGGTATAATAGACATGCGATCCCTCTCCAAATCAGTCTTGGGAGACATCTCTTTAGAGAGGGTGATCCCGTGACAAGCCGGTAGGTTACCGCGCTTGGAATCTTCCATACTGAATCTTTTCAGTATGGTGTCGATGTACATGGACTGCGAAAGTCCTAATATCCTCTTGGATCTATCACGATGGATCCGGATCCCCAGGATGTATGAGGCATCACCCAGGTCTTTCATGGAGAACCTGTGTGACAAGAACCCCTTGACAGATTGTAGCATAGGAATGTCATTTCCTATTAAGAGAATGTCATCCACGTATAAAACGAGGAATACTACAGTTCTCGCTACAAATCTACTATAGATGCATGGTTCATCTGGATTTTTGATAAAGCCAAATTCCTTGACCGTCTCATCAAAACAGATGTTCCAACTCCGCGATGCCTGCTTTAGTCCATAGATGGACTTAAGCAACTTGCACACCTTTCCGCTGCTCCCACTCTGAATGAAACCCTCTGGCTGGTCCATATAGACACACTCCTCTAAATTTCCATTTACAAAAGCGGTCTTTACGTCCATTTGCCAGATCTCATAATCGTGGAAGGCAGCAATGGCAAGAAGGATCCGAATGGATTTCAGCATAGCCACTGGAGAAAAGGTTTCGTCATAGTCCAAGCCAGGTCTTTGACGGAAACTCTTTGCTACAAGTCTAGCTTTATAGGTCTCAACCTGTCCATCTACACCAATCTTCCTTTTTGAAGATCCACTTGCATCCTACGGGTTTTACCCCGTCTGGAGCAATGTCCAACGTCCATACTTTGTTGGTGTACATGGACTCCATTTCGGTCCGCATTGCATCCAGCCATTTCACTGAGTCAACGCTCTGAACGGCCTGCTGGAAGCTCGTAGGCTCATCATAATCTATGATGCAATCCTCTCTATCCTCGTCTATGAGAAAACTGTAGTATCTCTCGGGCGGATGAGACTGCCTACTACTCCTGCGGAGCGGCGCAGGAATGTCCTGTTCTTTTGAACCCTCTGGTTCCACTGAGCTTTCAGTAATAGTCTGTGGTTCTGGATTTTCTTCCAGTTCTATTGTGCTCCCACTTATCTGGGTTTCCAAAAACTCAGTTTCCAAGAAGCGGGCATGCTGAGAAACAAAAACATTTTGTTCCTCAGCGGAATAGAAAAGATACCCCCTGGAGTTCCTTGGGTATCCCACAAACTTACACTGTACTGAACGTGCCTCGAGCTTGTCCGCATGCTTCTTTTTTACAAAAGCTGGACATCCCCATACCTTAAGATACTTAAGACAGGGTTTCTTCCCAGTCCACATCTGATATGGGGTGGTAGGCACAGTCTTGGTAGGAACCTTGTTCAAGAGATACGCAGCTGCTTCTAGTGCATATCCCCAGAATGATCGCGGTAACTCAGCGTTACTCATCATGGACCGTACCATATCCAATAGGGTCCGGTTCCGTCTCTCCGATACACCGTTATGTTGCGGAGTGTATGGAGGAGTAAGCTGAGAGAGAATTCCGTTCTCTTTTAAATAGTCCAGGAACTCGGCACTCAAGTATTCTCCACCTTGATCCGATCTTAGAATCTTAATACTTTTGCCGGTTTGTTTTTCTACTTCATTCTTAAATTCCTGGAACTTTCCAAAGGCTTCGGACTTATGTTTCATTAAGAAGACATAACCGTACCTTGAGAAGTCATCCGTAAAAGTAATGAAGTAAGAATAACCGCTTCGCGCATGCGTAGACATTGGACCGCACACGTCGCTGTGTACGAGTCCTAAGAGCTCGCTCGCTCTTACTCCGTGTCCAGTAAACGGAGTCTTTGTCATCTTTCCTTTGAGACAGGATTGACAAGTGGCATACGATTGATATTCGAACGGATTCAAATATCCTTCTGTATGTAACTTCGTCAACCTTCTCTCATTGATGTGACCCAGTCTACAATGCCATAAGAAAGTCTGATTTATTTCCGGAGACTTTCTTTTGTGTGTATTCTGGACGTTGAAAATCTGTGGTTGGTTTAATACATATATACCATTACTCAATGTACCTGACCCAATCAAAACATGATTAAGGTGAATGTTTACAACATTACTTACAAACGCAAATTTATAACCTTCTTTAGAAACTAAAGATACAGAAATGATATTACAAGTTGCGTTGGGTACAAAAAAGCAATTACGCAAAACCAAAACATGTCCATCTGACATTCCCAGGTGATAGTCCCCCACGGCTTTAGCATCCATGCTAGCTCCGTTCGCAACTCTGAGGGTCATGTCACCTGCCTTCAAAACCCTACGGTTTCTCAACGCCTGCAAAGAATTACAGATATGAGATCCTGATCCGGTATCCAATACCCAGGAAGTAGAGTTTATTGAAAGACAGTTTTCAATAACATACACACCTGAAGCTGAAGCTACAACCTGCTTCAATTCCTGTGTTCTGGCCTTCCAGGCCCTGCAATCATTCTTCCAGTGTCCTTTCTTATGATAATAGAAGCATTCTTCCTTATCCACAAGCTTCCCCGCTATCTTTGTTGCTTTGGCTTTTCCCTTCGTATCCACTTTACTAACACCGCCTCTTGGTTTGGCGGGGGCTTTCTTCTTCTTTCCCTTGGCTTTCGTCTTGGACCAAGAAGAAGATGATCCTCCTACAAACAAAGTGGATGTTTCCCTACTTTTCTGTAGGGTGCCCTCTGCGCTCCTCAGCATGTTGAGGAGCTCTGAAAGTTCAACCTCCTTTTCTTGTAGGTTGAAGTTCAGTATAAACTGGGCGTAAGTGGAAGGAAGGGACTGGAGAACTAAGTCCGTATAGAGCTCACTCTCCAATGTGGTCCCTAGGTCCGCGAGCTCCTCAATGTAGCCGATCATCTTTAGCACGTGTTCTGCTACTGATGATCCGACGGCCATCTTTGCCGAAAATAACTTTTTCGACGCTTCGTATCTTGCGATACGAGATTGCTCTCCATACAGTTCTTTTGTATGAAGAAATATGGATTCCAAGTCCATATTCTCGTGCCTCCTCTGATGTTCATTGTCCATCGAGGCAAGTACGAGGCACTTGGCCTTCGCTCTATCAATCTCCCAAGTCTTACGGATTTCCTTATCCGCGACGCTGGAAGTGGGACCAGGGACAGGGGGAGCTTTGGTGGTAAGAAGATACCCCAGCTTGTCGTAAGTGATTGCCATCTTGACATTCCTGAGCCAATCTTTGTAGTTTGGCCCTGTCAGTATGTTTTTATCTAGAAGTAACTTAAGTCCAGTCATGTCGATTGGTCGCTGCAATTAGGAGAGAGAAGAAGAAACACTCAGCATGATGCTCTTGCAAGTTTAGATTGGTTTTTAGTTTGTCTAAACAGGATGGCTCCTACTGTTTCTCGAATCCCTCCTCAAACCATAAAGGAAGAATTAGTCGGGATCAATCCCACCGCTCAATACTTGCTTAACTGTTCAGTCAGGCCAGCGTCGGTACTTCGAGGGAGGTTTTCCAACGCTTTCGTGAAGTTCCTTAATTTAAGAACCTCTTTTCCCTGGGGGCGTAGCCCCGCTAACACCTTTCTAGGCACCTACTAGGTTTATAGCATTGATCGATTAGTGAGAAATTTCCCGAGGAGTAGCATATACTCACAGTAGGATCGGGATCCAAATATCATTGCGTGACGAAACTGAAGGAATCCTACCAGAATTATCACACTCCAAATGGTATGCAAATCTAGCAAGTTTCAGTACTTATGAAACTCCCGATGTGGATTTTTGCCCCATGCTCTTATGACCTTGACGAAGGTCAACAAATCATAAGTCACATGTCAAGTTCTTCCCGTCATTATCCAGGTTAATTTGAATCCACCCGTATATACCCTTGACGAAGGTCAACAAGGTAATGCGAATGTCCCAAACCAACGCATCTATCTATGCTACATATGAACACCCAACAGCTACCAATCACTATGCCTTGACGAAGGTCAACAAACATAGCTTGAATACTATTGAATATTCATACGAAACGACGGAGGGCTACGAATGGTTTTGGCTAAACCGTGAACGTAGTGAACTTGATATAGTCGATGGAACGAGATAGCTTTTAAAAGGAGTGGCTCAAGCTCCGCATTTAAAAGTTGGTTTTGAAAAGAACCGAGTGGTTTTTCGAAAGTGTTCCAACGACTTTAACTTGGTTTATTATCTTGCATTAGTTCTTTTAATGCGTGATATTCTTGCATTAGTTCTTTTAATGTGTCCCATCATTTAATCCTACCATTGCAGAAAACAACCAAAATATGACGTACACTTATGCCATTCGCATTCGCCACGGGGCCCCGTCATTACCCGTTAGGTTACTTAACTAACGACAGAGCGGGGGCTGGGCTAGCGCGGCTGTAAAACATAAGCAACGCCTAAATAATATCATATATAGATATATGCAATGATAGACATTTCAGATCACAGATGAACACATTGGATATACTAGGAACCTGCAATTCGTACGAGCCTGTAACGAAAAGCAGATTACACGGTCACGGTGAATAGCCAAACCCCACCCAAGACCCCTACGGGTGCGGCAAACTACCCGCCAAGTACCCGAAGCGAAGCAACCTCCCTCATCCCCGTGAGTAGGCCACTCGGCACTTTGGCATACCCGGTAGTTTGTGCACCTGATTGAATTATTTTCTGACGTGTATATGTAAAAAGTATCGACAATCAAAAAAATTATATTTACCGCAATCAAACTACGGTGTCAGTTGTAGTGTATGAATGAGTGCGGATCGTCTACAGGGATTGCACGATTCGTTTGTATTATGATATGCTTGAATTGAAAAGTTAAGCTAAGATAAACGAAAACATGATTCAAGAATGATTTGTATTCGAGTGTCACTATTCTTTATTCAAGAATCAAGAAACTATAAACAATCAAGAATCGGTGTTTTGATAATATTTCCAATCAACAATCAAGAATATAAGAGAGGCTCGTAGGAATCGATCGGGTTGATAGACGTGATGTAATCTAAAGATATCGTGTTCTTGTCCTTCAAAGAATTGATACTAGATTGATGATGGTCGACGAGAGTTGGGGCTTCCTCGTGAAACTAGTGTTTCATCTCATAACCCTTGTTCTTTCGTCGATCTCATTCCTTTTCTAGCCTCTACCAAATTCAAGAAACGATCCAAACTCCCCAATTTCGAACGATGTCAATCAAGAACGCATCGAAACAAAATGGGTCGTCGTTTCTTGAACTTGCTAGGGTTTACAAAACTCGTAGGACTCAAGAATCGATTAAAGCTATGTTACATCATCATTCTATTGACCGTCTCAACTCCTCGACGAGCGGAGTTTTATTCACACATCACCACACAGAAAAGATTTACTAATTGTAAAGAATTCATGATGCAGAAATTAAAGAAAGCAAGATAAAAGAATATCACCTTTATTTATCTCAACAATTTTGATTACATTTGCTTCAAGAACTACAAGAAGAAGAATCTAGATTGTTGATAGGGCGTCGCTCGGCTTCGTGAGTCGTGGATCGGCTTCGGATCGCTTGCTCCGTTGAAGATCGGCTTCGCTCGTAAAGGTTGTCGGGCTTCTTGCTTAATGGGTACTCGGGATCTTGATGTTGGCTTGGATTAGGGTTAGGGTTTCCTACAAGCTCTCTCACTGAACTTGAGGAAGAGGGGATGAAGAGAGAGATAGATTTTTCTAAGATTTCCCAAGATTTTTGATCCTTGAGTTTAGGGTCTATTTATAGAACTCCCAAACCCTAGGTCTAGGTTTGAATTGGAACTTTCCCTCCCAAAGTTTGTTGAAAGAGTTTGTTAGGAACTAGCTTAGGGTTTAAGCTAGGGTTTAGGGAAAGTTCTAGAATGATTAGGCTAGTTTAGTGAAACTCAAGGTGTTTGCTGATCTGGTAGAAGTATCTGGAGTCTTCTGGAAAATGTCATGCATTTCTGAACTGTAGCCTTTTATGTAGAAGTTGTGCACCAAAATTCAGGAGCTGATCCCCTTGGTCAACCGTGGTTCCGCGGCCTTAGCAAGCCCATGCCGCGGAACTGCGGCCAATGTGGAGGATTAGGCCTTGTAGCTTCTGGTGTGGTCTTGTATTCACATTTGTAACTTCATTTGATATGTTGAATTTCAATTGCTCCTTTGTAATGATACCAGATCTGAATTTAGTGAGTTTATGTATCTTTCGAGCGGTGTAATGTTCGAGCAAGCTTCTCTTTTCCTGCACAGACTTCGAAACACGGGTTGCGATACATAGAAAATATGCCATGTAATGAAATGCAGTCAATTTCCCTAAAAATGCCGGTTTAAAGGTCTAGTACATGTAATCTGATAATCTGTGATAGATTTGCTAATATGTGAAATACAGATACCGAACACTTCTATATGTATGCAGATGATAGGGAAATTGCCGGTTAAAATATGCAATATTTTCGACTGATCAAATACCCCCAAAATTAATTTCGATCGTCTCGAGCGAATGTTTTATTAAAAAGAGAAGGAGAAAATAAAGAAAGAGAAAAACTAACTAGCACACTTTCGTAGGCAACACGATTGCACTGAGCACGTGCAACAAGCATTTAAACCTCTAGGTGTCCCTAGTAGGAGGAGTGTTGTCTCCTGAGGGTTTTCAGCGGATTGCACCCACAAAATCCAATAATAAAAGCAAGATCATGAATATTACATTTAAAGAAAAGAATTGTAAAAGAAAAGCTTTGAAAATTAGGGTTTCCAACTAAGCTAGCTTTTCGGTTGTCATGAGCCCTATCTTAATGGTCATGAAAAGATGTCAGAAATCACGTCCTCCCTCAATAAAACATCGTCTTATTCTTCATTCCTATCTTTATTCCAAACATCGATCATATAACCCTGCGTGTGTATAAAGACATCCCTACACCCGGAGAATTCAATTCAAGCTATCATACTCTTGCCCATCAGCCTCAGTACTTTTTGATAAACGAGATTGCTCACACACTTTCATGCGACCGTTAATACTTCTTGAGGTACTAACCGACCGATTACTCCTGTGCTTGCATGCTTGGTGTATTTTCCTCATCTTGCACCACCTCGGGCATAGCAGTGACTCCCAGACCAGTTGGCCTTAGGGCACTAGGTGAAGAAGCACCCTTGCTATATATTTTTTATTACCCTTGGTGATAACAAAACCAGTGTCCATTTTTCTCACCACTTTCTTCATATTTTTTTTTTTACTTTTGGCTTTAAGACTAGAGCATTTCAAGGTATCCTCTACTATCCCAGGCTTCAAGACGTGTGTAAGTGCGAATAGCAGGGTAGCAACGTTCAAAATGTTTGGCTTCCAGAATAGAAACTATTTTTCAGACTTATTTTTATCCTCAGATTAGTGACGTCCTTCATCTTACTAACCCTTGGGACAACGGCTCATAACTACTTATTACTAGTTCGTATAAGAAAACTTCTAATTTTCTTAGTTTTCTAAAATTTTTCTAATCTCATGGATGTAATTTTTTCACTATCTAAACTTTCATTATCTTATTTATATACAAAAAAGTGTAAATATTAAAATTATTTTTATATTTGAAAATTTTTAAATTTTTCTGGATTATTTTTTTTTAAAGAAATGTTTTGTGCTTATGCAGATGATATGCAAATGATGCAAAAATAAGCACAAACCTCCCCCAAACTTGTTTTCAACAGTGTCCTCACTGTTGCCGACAGTTATACCTACAAAAATCTGTAAGACTGGGGGAATTATTAGTGGGGGCAAAATATATAAGTGAAGAACTTCCCCCAAACTTATCTTTTCACTCACCTTCATTCAAAAGATGATGCAATGATATACTGGACATGAAGGTGAGACGGAGGAATTTTAATCCAAATAAACTGGCTCTTGTAAGAACAAGAGCTCCTCCGTGGGGTCAGTGGAAAAATACGGCTTTAATCTATGTCCATTTACTTTGAAAACAGTGCCGTTTTTAACATTTTCAACTTCTACTGCCCCGTGCGGGTATACAGTCCGCACAACAAAAGGTCCCTTCCATCGAGATCGGAGCTTACCCGCATGAAGGTGTAATCGTGAATCATAAAGAAGGACTTGTTGACCAGGTAAAAATATTTTCCGTACAATGTTTTTATCGTGAAAAACCTTAGTCCTATTCTTTGTGATTACAGCATTATCATAAGCTTCATCGCGGAGTTCGCTTAGCTCGTTAAGTTGCAGCTTCCGAAAGTTGCAAGCAAGGTTTAAATCAAAATTTATTTCTTTTATAGCCCACAATGCTTTATGTTCTATCTCGACAGGTAAATGACATGCTTTTCCAAACACTATCCTATATGGAGACATTCCTAGGTCGGTCTTATATGCAGTCCTGAATGCCCAAAGAGCATCCATCAATTTGGTCGACCAGTCTTTTCTATTTTTAGCAACAGTTTTCTCCAGGATAAGTTTGATTTGTCTGTTTGAAATTTCAGCCTGCCCGCTTGTTTAGGGGTGATAGGGTGTAGAAAGTCGGTGGTTGATTGAATATTTCCGCATCAGAGTCTCGAAAGATCTGTTGCAGAAGTGTGTCCCATTATCGCTAATAATAGCGCGTGGGTGTCCAAATCGCGAGAAGATATTCTCTTTCAAGAACTTAATGACAACTTTCTTGTCATTAGTGCGACTTGGAATGGCTTCTACCCACTTGGAGACATAATCAACTGCCAGCAATATGTACAGGTTTCCAAAGGAGTTGGGAAAAGGACCCATAAAATCTATACCCCAAACATCAAACATTTCAACAACCAAGATGGGTTGCTGAGGCATTTCATTCCTTTGGGATATTCTACCCGTATACTGACATTGTGTACAGGTTTTGCAATGTTCAAATGCGTCCTTGAATAAGGTCGGCCAATAAAATCCACATTGCAAAACCTTTTCCGCTGTTTTTCTAGGACCAAAGTGACCCCCACAGGCCTGATCATGAAAAAATGAAAGAACACTCTTGAACTCTTCATTTGGGATGCACCGGCGAATGATCTGATCAGGACAATATTTAAACAAATAGGGCTCATCCCAGTAATAGTGTTTTACTTGGGATAGAAAACGGTATTTGTCCTGTTTTGACCAATCGCTCGGTATCAGTCCCGTGGCATGATAGTTCACAATATCCCTGAACCATGGTTCAGTGGATACGCTCAAGAGTTGTTCGTCAGGGAACGAGTCATTGATCGGCAGGGTCACAGGGGAAGAAACGATGCGTGAAAGATGGTCGGCTACTACGTTTTCACATCCTTTCTTATCCTTGATAACAAGATCGAATTCTTGTAACAGAAGGATCCAACGTATTAGTCGACCTTTTGCATCTTTCTTCGCCAGAAGATGTTTTATAGCGGAATGGTCAGTATACACAACTATAGGTGAGCCGATTAAGTAAGGCCTGAATTTTTCTAATGCAAATACAACCGCTAAAAGTTCTTTCTCTGTGGTTGTATAATTGATTTGCGCATCATTCAGGGTCTTACTAGCACAGTAAATCACGTGTGGCATCTTTTCAATGTGCTGTCCTAAGACAGCACCTACTGCAAAATCAGATGCGTCACACATCAGCTCAAAGGGGTAGTCCCAATTTGGTGATGATAAAACGGGGGCTGAAGTAAGTGAGTGTTTAAGTGAGTCGAAAGCTGTCTCGCAATCCGAGTCAAAGTGGAAGGTCGTATCCTTGGCCAGGAGTAGTGTTAAAGGTCTAGCAATTTTGCTAAAGTCCTTTATGAATCTCCTATAAAAGCCTGCATGGCCAAGGAAAGAGCGAATATCTTTGACGCTTTTGGGATGAGGGTGGTTTTGAATGACATCTACTTTAGCTCTGTCAACCTCAATGCCTTTCTGTGAAATGACATGTCCAAGGACCATTCCTTCTTGGACCATAAAGTGGCATTTTTCCCAGTTCAAAGTCAAGTTCTTCTCTTTGCATCGAGTAAGAACAGCGTCCAGATTCGCTAGGCATTCGGAAAAAGAATCTTCAAAAATCGAAAAGTCGTCCATAAAGATCTCCAGGAAATTCTCTACCATATCAGAGAATATCCCCATCATACACCGCTGAAAGGTAGCGGGAGCATTGCATAGCCCGAAGGGCATGCGACTGTAAGCAAAAGTACCAAAAGGACAAGTAAAAGTTGTTTTATCTTGATCCTTTTTGGCGATGGGGACCTGATTATAGCCTGAGTAACCGTCCATGAAACAATAGTACTGTCGTCCCGCTAAGCGTTCCAGCATCTGATCAATAAATGGTAGAGGAAAATGATCTTTCCTCGTAGCAGCGTTGAGTTTTCTATAATCGATACATACACGCCACCCAGTTTGGGTGCGTGTCTGAATCAACTCATTCGCCTCATTTGTGATAACTGTGATGCCGGATTTCTTAGGAACGACGTGTATAGGACTTACCCACTGGCTATCGGAGATGGGGTATATAATACCACTATCTAAGCATTTGACGATCTCTTTCATGACTGCCTCCTTCATGACGGGATTTAACCGTCTCTGTGGTTCTCGGGTTGGTCTGGCATCATCCATCACATGTATATGATGTTCAACTATCAAGGGACTAATCCCTTTGATGTCCGCCATACTCCAACCAAACGCCTCTTTATTAGATCTTAATACCGATAAAAGTGCATTCTCTTGCTCTGATGCAAGAGAAGCGGAAATTATAACCGGTAAAGTCTCCTTCTCACCAAGATATGCATATTTAAGGTGAGAAGGTAAAACTTTTAGATCTAACTCGGGCGGAGAAATGATAGAAGGAGGTATCATAGAATGATTTTTGGATTTACAAAGAAGCTCAGAGCCTGTGAAAGATACAGACTCGGGTGGAGAAAAGTCAGAAGTGCAGGACTCAAGTGCAGGTAAAGTGTCCTCACTAAGATCAGGTGTAAGATCAAGCAGAGATGTGGTAATGTCATCGAGATCAGTAAAGCAAAGTTCCTCGGCTCCACAACTATCGGGAGCGATCTCATGGACAGAGCACACATCTAAAATATGAGCACTAGGTTCTGATGGCTGACTTCCAACTTTGTAGATATTTAGTTCAATCGTCATATTTCCAAATGATAAGTTCATTGAACCATTTCTACAGTTTATAACAGCATTGGAAGTGGCAAGGAAAGGACGACCTAGAATCACCGGAATTTGGCCCCAGGGGTTTGCTACAGGATGTGTGTCGAGCACAATGAAGTCTACAGGGAAAACAAATTCCCCGACCTTTATCAACACATCCTCTAATTCACCCCTTGGTTTGGTGATAGATCGGTCTGCCATCTGGAGAGTGCAATGAGCAGGTTTCAGCTCTCCAATCCCTAGTTGCTCATAGACAGAATAAGGGAGCAGGTTAACACTCGCGCCAAGGACTAAAAGAGCACGATTTATGTTTTTACCCCCAATAGAAATCGATATTGTAGGACATCCTGGGTCCTTTCGTTTCTTTGGCAGCTGGGGAATAAAAGCAGTGCTGATATTATTAGACATAAAGACCTTCTTCGGCACTTGAGTCTTCCTCTTCCTAGTGCACAAGTCCTTAAGAATTTTCGCATAAGCGGGGACTTGTTGAATCGCATCTAGGAGAGGGATATTGATGTTAACCTGTTTGAACATTTCTATAATTTTCCCGATATGAGGACTCGTTCTGTTACCCCTTAACCGATTCGGGTAAGGAGCTTTCGCAATAAGCGCAGGGTCCATCATAGGAGAAGGAAAGGGGGGTAGACGAGATCCCAAAAGAGGTGTGGGGACCGTCTGTGGAGAACTATAAGGGTTGGGTGAAGGTGTTGAGCCTAAAGGGAAATGGAGAATAGGCTCACTAGAAGGTGGTTTGGTAGAAGAAGAAGGATCAGAAGGAGAAGTGTGTGTGTGTGGAAAGGTCTCAGCCGGGGTGTTGATATGATTTTCAGTATTATCAATATCTTCCCCGACATTATTATTCAGCACTCTTCCCGATCTCAACGTTGTGATGGCATTTACATTATAATGCCCAGGATTCTATAGGGGTTGAGAGGGAAGTTTCCCTTTTTCTCTCGCACTCATTTCGGCTTTGAGGCGTGCGATTTCAGCTTCCATCGTTCTAATACTCTCAGCTTGGGACGCTGAGTTTTTCTTTATTTCACTGACGGAAGATCTAACCTCAGTCGAAACCTCTATGAAATTTGATAAAAGTGATTTCATGGTTTGAGTGAATTGAGAAAACTCGTCAGAACAGGACTGCATAGGATTAGACTGTGCAGGAGTGTTGCCCTGGTTTTGGAAGTTTTGTGACTGATAGGGGTGCTGAGTGAGTTGGAGGGGTTGCTGTTGTGGTGGAGGAAGAGCCCTTTGAAAATTATTCGTGTTTGGAACCGTGTTTTGAGATTGATTTTGGTTCCAAGCAAAATTCGGGTGGTTCCTCCAACCCTGATTGTACGTGGAAGAATATGGATCGTTTCGAGGTCGTTGAAATGCGGCATTAGAATGCTGTGACCTTGAAACGCCGAGTTTAATGGACATTCTTCCGTTAAATGTGACGGATCAGAACAGCACCCACAAACAGTTTTGGGGAGTGATACCGGGTTTAGGGAGGCTGCTGCAAATTTGTGTTCCATAGCGTCGAGCTTCTTTTGCATTGCTGCCATTTCTGCTCGAACACCTATGGACACATCTATTTGGTGTACGCCACCCCTATTCAATGGTTGGGTTCCACTCTCCCACTGTAGTGATTTTTCAGCGAACTCTTCTAAGTATCGCCAAGCTTCCCCATCATCCTTAGTCATAAATGTACCTTGACACATGTTTTCAAGGCTCTGTTTAGTGCTAGGGTTACTGCCCTCATATATGATTCGGCAAAGCTCCCATCTCGGGATGCCGTGATGAGGACATTGAACCAATAGATCCTTGAAACATTCAAAGCATTTTGAAAATGGTTCGGTAGGGAGCTGGGCAAATTGGTTCAGTTCGCTGCGGATTCGAGCCGTCTTTTGGATTGGGTAAAATTTCTTAAGGAATGTCGCGACGAATTCTTCCCAATTTGTAATAGAGTGTGCGGTAGTGTTATATAGCCACTTCTCAGCTATATCGCACAATGTAAATGGAAGAAGTCGTAGACGCATCGCATCCACAGAAAGTTGTGACGTACCCATCATTGCGCATACGTTTTCAAATTTGGTAATGAAAACGTAAGCGTCCTCGGTCTCGAGTCCGTTGTATTTGGGTAAAAGATTGATATACTGGGGCTTAATCTCAAAGTTATCCCCATTGGCTGGTGGTGTGGATAAGCAGGTCGAAAGAGGACCTCTATGTGGATAGCATCTTTCCTAGAGAGAAATGTGGGGAGGATTCTGCGCACCAACGGACGGCGGCAGATTAGGGTTAAAGAAGTTTGATGGATTCGGATCCATCGGTGTGGGTGTGGTAGTAGGTAAAGAAATGGTAAATGGAGAATTATCGACTTCGGAGTCGATAAAGGGTACGCGGACTAAACGGGCACTAGAATCCCGTGTCCAGCCTATCTTGTACTAAAAAGGGTTAGTACAAGTGGCAGCGTTGACTTATAATTAGGGGTAAAATGAATGCGATGTTTGCTATTGAAAAATGGACGGATTTTGAAAAAATGATGCGACAAACCAAATGCAGCAACACAACCCTAGAATCTAATGGTCACCTTGGTCCGGCTCTAGACCGCTCCTAACTGCCAAAAGACAAGTCACGGGATAGAATCCTCCACTGCCTCTTTGTCCCCCTGTGGCCGGATAAGTGCCAGGTAAGTGGGAAGGTACTCCACTACGTAAGTAGTGGGCCTAATTAATAACCACTAGCCTTAGACACACTCGCCTTAGGCACCACAGGAAAACGCGGATAAGCAAGGAATTACCCACGGCCCTCTCTTGTCCTAATTGAGCGCGACAGTCCTTAGAGTCATCTCTAGATTTCATTTAGTTAATGTGGGTCAATGCGGATGCAAGTTTGGTGGTTTTCGGGGCCTAGGAAGGGTAATGAAATCCCTACCTAATTTGGATTTGGCCGTGCCCCTTATTATCAGTATTTAGAATGCAAAACAACCAAGAAAAACTGTTGCGCCACGGCAGCGCCCCGGCCGTCTATCCGAGGCCAAAATGCGAAATCAAAATTTTCTTATCTTTTAAACTGGCGCTACCGCGGACAATATACCCGGATCGTAACCATTAACCGATACTAGCAATCAAGAGAAAGGTTGAGAGATATACCGAGTGATCCGAGTCCTCCGGTCTTCTCGTCATCGTCCCGATCTCCTGCGGAAACTCCGGTCGTCGCCTCTTCGCCGGAAGGGCACCACATCGCCTGCGTCTTTTTGTAGCGTCTTGAAATGTCGTTTTGGTGTTTTCTTGAAATTCGGTGAAAATTCGGTATTTTTCCGAAAACCGTCTTTCTCGATATTTTGCAGTTTAGGGCTAATTATACCTTAAATGGATAGGTAATTACTTGTTTTTAGTGACTAATGAGTTAATTATGAAATTTTGGTCATTTAAAAATTTTTCCCTTTTTTTCATTTTTTTAATATTATTTAAGCCGGTAAGAAAATACATTAAATAAGCGATAAATACAAATTTTTCCGGGCTAATTTTAATCTCTAAAATTATGATAATTATATTCTAGTGATAACATGAATTTTTAGTAATTTATTTTGATTTTTAACCAATTTTTATGATTTGAAACGAAATTATTGAATTTTTGGGCTTAAACTTGCAATTTTTGAGTTGTAGGGGGCCTTTTTGCATAAAATTTCTTTTGTAAAACCCCTCTATCTTTTCCCTCAGCCCAAGAACAGCCCAAGCCTTGGCCAAGACCAGAAATTCTGACCTCTCTCTTCTTGGGTTCTTTCTTGAGTTAAATTGATAGTTTATGGATTTAATTTTAAATAAAATGGTTAAAATATGATACATTGACTTTGGAAACTTGAACCAAGACTTTTCCCCACTTGCCCACACCCCCCACCTTACCTCCTCTGGCCGAAACTGAACCCCCCTCTTCTTCCTCTCTTTTCTTTTCATTTTTCTTCCAATTTCATCAAAAAACCACATCAAAATCCATAGTTTATTCAAAAATCCATACAAAATCCATATGCTATCATTTTCCTTAGCCATTCTTGCTTGGATCTTGGTGCTTGAGGCCATCATTTGGGGAAAACTTTCTTGCTTGATCTATTGATCAAGAGGTATAAATTCTATCTTGTTAAATTCTTTGTTTAAGTGCTTATGTGTTATGGTTTAGTGTTAATTTAGTGTAGTTAATCTAGATTTCTTAGATTTTGTTTGAAAATTGAAACTAGGTTTTGAACCATGATAATTAATTAAGTTGTTATTTTGTTAATCTAGTTGTTAGTAAACTAATCTATATGGTTACCTTATTATGTAGTCTTTAATTATACTAATTTAGGTAATTTTAGAAGTTGATTTTAGTTGTAAAGTTGTTGTTTTAAGGTTTTTCAAGAGAGGGTTATGTATGGAAAATGATATTTGAAGCTTGATTAGTGAGTTGATTAAACCTAATTTGTGTTGATTAAACCTAATTTGCTATCTAGTGTTTTGCTAACCTTAATCTAAGTGGTTAATTTGCTTATTAGGCTAAAATATAGTGTTAAAGTAAGGATTTCATATATAGTTTGGGTTATGTTTGCTATTTATAAAAATCAAGAGAAGGTTTTGCTATGTAAATTAGTTTTTTTAAGCTTAGTTAATGGTTTAGAATTTGTGTATTGGCTAACTTTTTGGTTAGTTTGGAATGTTGGTGTTGGGTGGTGTTGACTTTGTCGCTATATTGTCGATGTTTGCATCAAATTGCAATTTCTGCTTACTAGATTTTTATCAAAGTTATGTGATGAGTTAATTGTGGCATCTTGATGATTTTGTTGGCTTGTCCTACGACTTTAGGATGCGTGAGTGCGGTTTTTGGGTAGTCGGGTTTTAGTTTTGCCGGGTGACCCAAATCGGCGTTTTTGGCAGTTTTTGCGATTTTCGCGTGTGTCCGCGCACTTTGTGCACGTTGTACCTAGCTAACGAACTTTAGTAGTTTCGTTGGGGTTTTGCGTCGTCTTGAATGTGTAACCTTATGTTTGGTATTGATGTAAATTCCAGGTTCGGTCGCGGAGACGTCAGACGCGGCGCGAAAGGGAAAGGCGGTGATCGGACACAGCTAGCCAGGAATCCCGGTGAGTAGATGTAACATCTACGGGGGACTATCGTTGGATGGCGCAAGCCGCCCGATAGTTTTAGTAACTTACAAGACCCTAAGTAATGTTAGTAATTAGGGGTGAAATACCTATTCGACTATTTGCTGCATCCATGCATTATATTGACATATCTATACGAAACCATTTCATAGGACACCTGCACCATTACCAGGGTTTTTATATGCAGCACGAGCACTATTCATGTTTACACACACACCCTGGTAATTGCCATGCCACTACACTAGATAACTTTTAAATTGAAACCTTTTACAAATTGATACTTAAACTGGTACTGTTGCCTTTAATTCCTTAAAAATGAAACCGTAGTATTGCTATTCATGTGCATGTAATTCATCATATTAATTGTTCATGCTTAATCCATTAATCACACATCGCAACTTGATTATTGATATCATACGCATTCATTATCATTGATATATGCACTTATGAGGATTTCTTGAGATTTTATGATATTGCTGGATTTCGGGGGAAAGCCGCAAAATTTCCAAACTTATGATATTTTAAAACATGTAAATTGCGGTTTTCTAGTGATGTAAGTGTCGTCCACCATGAGTTTGCTGTGGCTTTGGAAATCCGTGTCGAGGAGTGGAGGAACCGGCACGGGTACATGGTGGGCCCGGTAAGGTACCCCGGGGCAAGAGGAATGTGGTGATGACGTTGAGCCTGGCAGGGGACGGATTACCTACCGGTGACTGTTTGGGACGGCGGATATCCAGAGGATACCGACCGTGGCCGCTAGATGATGAGATATTGAGATTTGAGATGGGTCAGCCGGACGGCTGAGGCCAGAGATACATTTATGAGATTTGAGACAGCTTTTGGGTGTCGTTGCTGGACACCGATTTTTGTCGATTCATTGACATTATGCTGGCATTCTAAAAGAGTTTCAAAAACAAAAAGAGATAAAATATTTCTTATATATACCTATTGAGACCTTAGATTTTCATGTTGCATACATATTGGCACACTGATATTGTATACACACCTGCTAGTGCATCCAGTCATACCTGTATTTTAGATGCTAGGATGCTTGTGTGCATGCATACGATAGCCTTTGTAGATGTTATTTATTACTCACGAGTTGGCAACTCACCCCCGTTGTGCCACAGTCTTTTGCAGGTCCGCTCCGTCAGTTCAGTAGCGGCGGGCGCACTTGTCTTTTGTCTCTTTTGCCTGAGCTCGAGATTTGCTCATAGGTGGGTTATGTTATTTTTGTACCACCTTGTATATTCTTGTATCTAGTGTACTCCATCTACTGTTCTACCAGATATTTGTATATTGACCTAGAGATGAGACTGTGAGGTTGTGGATTTTATGCTGTATTTTGGGGTCGAGCTCACTTGAGCCGACATATTACTTTTTCATGCTTCCTTATGCTTTATTATGCTTTATTATGCTTGTTGTCATTTACATTGCGTGGGATTTGTGACCGCCGTATGGCGAAGAGCTAGCTCCCGCTTGGGGATGCCCTATTTTGTGGATTCATGTATATATTTTGTTGTACCCATTTTTGGGGGTCAGTATTTACAAAGGAGACTCTGCCGAAATTTTCGGGAAAAATTTGTATTGTTTTAAAAAGTGTTTTACATGACTTATTTGATAACTCGCTTTCAATTGATTGGGTTTTCTTCACTCTTTTGCTTCATTGGTTTTGTTTTCTGGGCTTTGGCTTACTTATTTTACGGACGCCTTTAGACGTTTCGTGAACTTAAGTGCCAGTCACGTTCCGTACCCTGCGGGTCGTGACAAAGTTGGTATCAGAGCGATAGGTTTTACCTTTGTGAGTGTAGGATGACCCTTGGTAGATGGAGTAAGTGACTTAAGCAGGGTAACGTAGCGTGCGTATGTCCGCGGCATACTTACGATACGGTACTCCGCCTAAGTGACTTTAGGATATACTTGCTTGAAAAATTCCTTCTTCAATTCCGTGTATCCTATGATCCTATTGCACTGTTCTTACTATCCGTTTTCCTGTAACAGCCACTATGCCGCCGAAGGCTACGAGGGCACAGAGGGCTGCCGCCAGAGACGAGATTCGAGCTGGCTCGTCCGAGACTAGGACTGAGCAGGGTGGTATGCCTACGCCGCAGGGACAGACCGATCCACCTTCCCCAGGCCGTATGGATAGGCTCGAGACCGGTATGGAGGAGTTGCGACAGATGATGGGAGGCATGCAGGAGCTGCGTCAGATGGTAGGATCCCTAGTTGCAGCCAGTCGTACACCGAGGCCGGATGACGTACCTACTACATCACAGACGACCATGATACCTGCTCCTACTACCACCACCGTGGCCATTCCGGTTTCACTACAGGACTTCATGAGGCTGAGACCTCCAGTATTCACCGGCACCGAGGCAGCGGAGGACCCACAGACGTTCCTTGATAGTTTAGCCAGGATCTGCCGTTCGCTGAGATGTTCGGATGATCGATGGGTAGAGCTTGCCAGTTTCCGGCTAGAGGGTCTCGCGCAGACATGGTGGGAGTCAGTCTTGAGAGGTCGAGCTGCAGATCTACCGCCTATGACTTGGGCCGAGTTTACAGCGGTCTTTCTAGCCCGTTTCCTTCCAGAGAGCGTTCGTGACGCCAGAGCTCGCAGCTTCGAGGCCTTAGTCAAGACACCTGGGATGACGGTGTCTGAGTATGACATCCAGTTTACACAGTTGTCCCGATATGCTCAGTATTTGGTGGATACCGAGGAGAAGATGGTGAAGAGGTTCGTACAGGGACTTGATGCCCAGCTATATCTTGCCATTGGCGCCCAGCGCTACGACACTTATTCAGCTGCTAGGGATACGGCATTGCGGATGGAGGCACGCATATCACAGACTTCGGCCGTTTCTGGGCCGAAGAGGATGCGCACAGATGTACCACCTCAGAGGCAGCGCGCCAGATTCTTTCCGAGAGATAGGCCTGGCAGAGGATTTGGGCGGGGACAGTTATATGGTTCTTATTCCCAGGGGCAGCAGCCGTCGCCAGGATGTTTTGGGTGCGGGAGTTTGCACCATCTTGTCAGAGACTGCCCGGTGAGACGACAGGGAGCAGCGACAGTTCCGCACGTGACCCTACCACCATCACCACCCCCTCCTCAGAGAGCCCTACTTCCTACCCCAGGCGATGCTCCACGCCAGTTAGGTGCACCGAGAGGCCGAGGACGTGGCGGTCCTGTTCAGAGAGGACGAGGAGGCAGAGGCCGAGGTCGAGGTCAGCCCGCTATCGGTGGAGGACAGGCCCGAGTTTTTGCTTTGACACCGCAGGATGCGCAGGCATCCAATGCCGTCGTGACAGGTACCTTGCCAGTTTGTTCTTTCGACGCACGGGTATTATTCGACCCAGGTTCTACACATTCGTACGTCTCTACACACTTTGCACCGATGTTGGGCCGTGAGTCGTCGTCGTTAGACCAGCCGCTTGTTGTTGTTACTCCGGTAGGCGAGTCGTTTGTCGCTCGGTTTGTATTTCGTTTGTGTTCCGTTCGTATCGGGGAGAGGGATTCATCAGTTGATTTGATACTCCTCGATATGTTGGACTTTGATGTGCTTCTGGGCATGGATTGGCTAGCCACTTGTTATGCTTCGGTGGACTGCCGTGAGAAGGCAGTCAGATTTAGCTTTCCGGGAGAGCCAGTCCTTGTTATTCAGGGAGACCGCAGTGTCGCCCTTCCCAGCTTAATTTCTTCTCTTCGCGCTGGTCAGCTCTTGCGGAAGGGATGTCAGGGATTCTTAGCGTTTGTTTGTGATACTCGAGCTACAGAGGTTCCGTTGGACCAGGTCCCGGTAGTTTGTGAGTTCCCTGATGTTTTCCCTGATGAGCTACCTGGGCTACCGCCTGAGCGCGATGTTGAGTTCTGCATTGATTTGATTCCCGGTTCGGGGCCTATTTCTATACCGCCTTATCGGATGGCCCCGGCAGAGCTTCGAGAGCTGAAGGATCAGTTGCAGGATTTGTTGGATAAGGGGCTTATTCGACCGAGTGTTTCTCCGTGGGGTGCTCCGGTCCTGTTTGTCAAGAAGAAGGATGGAAGTTTGCGCTTGTGTATCGACTACCGCCAGCTGAACAAAGTTACCATTCGGAACAGATATCCGTTGCCGCGCATTGATGATTTGTTCGACCAGCTTCAGGGTGCGGGGTATTTTTCGAGGATCGACTTGCGATCAGGATACCATCAGCTGCGAGTCCGACAGGAGGATATACCGAGGACAGCTTTCCGTACACGCTATGGCCACTACGAGTTTTTGGTGATGTCGTTCGGACTCACCAACGCCCCAGCAGCTTTTATGGATTTGATGAACCGTACATTCAGGCCGTATCTTGACTTGTTCATCATCGTGTTTATCGACGATATCTTGGTGTACTCCCGGAGCAGAGAGGAGCACGAGCAGCACTTGCGGATTACGTTACAGACTCTGAGGGAGCACCAGCTGTTCGCGAAGTTCTCCAAGTGTGCTTTCTGGCTGGACAGCGTCGGATTCTTGGGTCACGTGGTTACGAGAGACGGCATTTGTGTGGACCCGAAGAAGATTGAGGCTGTTCAGCAGTGGCCCCGACCTACATCGGTTACTGAGATCCGTAGTTTTCTAGGCTTGGCGGGCTACTACAGGCGTTTTGTTCAGGACTTCTCCCGTATAGCTGCACCGTTGACCAGTTTGACCCGGAAGGGAGTTCCTTTCGTCTGGACGGAGGAGTGCGAGCGCAGTTTTCAGCAGCTGCGGACATGCTTGACTACGGCGCCGGTATTATCTCTACCTTCGGGATCAGGCGGATTTGTTGTCTACTGTGATGCTTCGCGAGTGGGATTAGGATGCGTTTTGATGCAGCATGGCCGGGTGATCGCTTATGCTTCTCGGCAGTTGAAGAAGCATGAACAGAACTACCCCACTCATGATTTGGAGATGGCTGCAGTGGTCTTTGCACTGAAGATTTGGCGACATTACCTTTACGGCGAGTCATGTCAGATATTCACCGATCACAAGAGCTTAAAGTACATATTTCAGCAGCGAGACCTGAACCTCAGACAGCGTCGTTGGATGGAGTTGGTGAAAGACTACGACTGCGAGATCTTATATCACCCCGGCAAGGCGAATGTGGTGGCAGATGCGTTGAGTAGGAGGCCCGGGGGTAGTCTATCCTTTTTGCGCGCAGTGCAGAGGCAGTCGTCAGCAGATTGGCAGACGTTATGCGACAGCCGAGTTGAGTTCGAGTTCACTCAGACAGGGGGACAGCTCGCGCATGTTCGTGCACGCCCACAGTTGCTTGACCGTATATATGAGGCACAGCGTAGTGACGACCGTTGCTCAGAGATCATGGCACAGATGGGACAGGGCAGATTTACCGAGTTCATGGTTGATGATCAGGGGATTTTACGATATGGATCTAGACTGTGCGTACCAGATGCTGATGGATTGCGGCGCGACATTCTTGAGGAGGAACACCGATCAGTGTATAGTGTCCACCCCGGTTCCACCAAGATGTACCATGATATGAGAGAGACCTACTGGTGGGACGGGATGAAGAGGGACATTGCGGAGTTCGTTTCGAGATGCCTGACTTGTCAGCAAGTCAAGGCCGAACACCAGAGGCCCGCAGGAGAGCTACAGCCATTACCCATTCCAGAGTGGAAATGGGAGCAGATTTCGATGGACTTCGTTGTGGGTCTACCCAGGACCAGTCGAGGGTACGACTCCATCTGGGTGATCGTGGATAGATTGACGAAAGCGGCTCACTTCCTTCCAGTGAAGACGACTTTCAGCTTCGCTCAGTATGCTCAGCTCTATATTGACGAGATCGTGCGACTACATGGCGTACCGACTTGTATCGTGTCAGATCGAGGCACTCAGTTCACCAGCCGACTTTGGCAGAGACTTCAGGAGGCTTTGGGCACTCGTTTGAGCTTCAGCACAGCGTTTCATCCGCAGACAGACGGACAGTCAGAGCGGACCATTCAGACCCTCGAGGACATGCTCAGAGCGTGCGTTTTAGACTTTGGTGGTAGCTGGGATCGTCATTTACCTCTAGTGGAGTTCTCCTACAACAACAGCTTCCAGGATACTATTCAGATGGCACCTTTCGAGGCATTGTATGGGAGGAGATGCAGATCGCCCGTTTGTTGGACAGAGCTCAGCGAGAGCAGTATTTTGGGGCCGCAGCTTGTTGAGGAGACGACAGCGAAGATACAGTTGATCCGAGACCGGATGAGAGCGGCTCAGAGCAGGCAGAAATCGTATGCAGACAGGCGCCGTCGCAGTTTAGAGTTCGCAGTTGGCGACCATGTTTTTCTGAAGGTCTCACCGATGAAGGGCGTGATGCGTTTTGGGCGAAAGGGGAAGCTTAGCCCTAGATTCGTAGGTCCCTTCGAGATCCTCGAGCGTGTCGGCGCTGTTGCATATCGTTTGGCTCTTCCACCCAGCTTTCCCGATGTTCACCCCGTCTTCCATGTTTCGATGCTCCGCAAGTACCTTCACGACCCTTCGCATGCGATTCAGCACCCGACAGTCCAGCTAGAGCGCGACCTTTCCTTTGCAGAGCAGCCGGTGGCCATCCTGGATCGGCAGGTGAAGAAGTTGAGATCGAAGATTATACCAACCGTCAAGGTCCTTTGGCGTAGCCCGAGCAGCGAGGAGGTTACCTGGGAGACCGAGGGTGAGATGAGGAAGAAATATCCCCATCTCTTTGAAGGTACGCGTAGCTATATTTTTAAATTCGGGGACCGAATTTCTTTAAGGGGGGAAGATTGTAGCGTCTTGAAATGTCGTTTTGGTGTTTTCTTGAAATTCGGTGAAAATTCGGTATTTTTCCGAAAACCGTCTTTCTCGATATTTTGCAGTTTAGGGCTAATTATACCTTAAATGGATAGGTAATTACTTGTTTTTAGTGACTAATGAGTTAATTATGAAATTTTGGTCATTTAAAAATTTTTCCCTTTTTTTCATTTTTTTAATATTATTTAAGCCGGTAAGAAAATACATTAAATAAGCGATAAATACAAATTTTTCCGGGCTAATTTTAATCTCTAAAATTATGATAATTATATTCTAGTGATAACATGAATTTTTAGTAATTTATTTTGATTTTTAACCAATTTTTATGATTTGAAACGAAATTATTGAATTTTTGGGCTTAAACTTGCAATTTTTGAGTTGTAGGGGGCCTTTTTGCATAAAATTTCTTTTGTAAAACCCCTCTATCTTTTCCCTCAGCCCAAGAACAGCCCAAGCCTTGGCCAAGACCAGAAATTCTGACCTCTCTCTTCTTGGGTTCTTTCTTGAGTTAAATTGATAGTTTATGGATTTAATTTTAAATAAAATGGTTAAAATATGATACATTGACTTTGGAAACTTGAACCAAGACTTTTCCCCACTTGCCCACACCCCCCACCTTACCTCCTCTGGCCGAAACTGAACCCCCCTCTTCTTCCTCTCTTTTCTTTTCATTTTTCTTCCAATTTCATCAAAAAACCACATCAAAATCCATAGTTTATTCAAAAATCCATACAAAATCCATATGCTATCATTTTCCTTAGCCATTCTTGCTTGGATCTTGGTGCTTGAGGCCATCATTTGGGGAAAACTTTCTTGCTTGATCTATTGATCAAGAGGTATAAATTCTATCTTGTTAAATTCTTTGTTTAAGTGCTTATGTGTTATGGTTTAGTGTTAATTTAGTGTAGTTAATCTAGATTTCTTAGATTTTGTTTGAAAATTGAAACTAGGTTTTGAACCATGATAATTAATTAAGTTGTTATTTTGTTAATCTAGTTGTTAGTAAACTAATCTATATGGTTACCTTATTATGTAGTCTTTAATTATACTAATTTAGGTAATTTTAGAAGTTGATTTTAGTTGTAAAGTTGTTGTTTTAAGGTTTTTCAAGAGAGGGTTATGTATGGAAAATGATATTTGAAGCTTGATTAGTGAGTTGATTAAACCTAATTTGTGTTGATTAAACCTAATTTGCTATCTAGTGTTTTGCTAACCTTAATCTAAGTGGTTAATTTGCTTATTAGGCTAAAATATAGTGTTAAAGTAAGGATTTCATATATAGTTTGGGTTATGTTTGCTATTTATAAAAATCAAGAGAAGGTTTTGCTATGTAAATTAGTTTTTTTAAGCTTAGTTAATGGTTTAGAATTTGTGTATTGGCTAACTTTTTGGTTAGTTTGGAATGTTGGTGTTGGGTGGTGTTGACTTTGTCGCTATATTGTCGATGTTTGCATCAAATTGCAATTTCTGCTTACTAGATTTTTATCAAAGTTATGTGATGAGTTAATTGTGGCATCTTGATGATTTTGTTGGCTTGTCCTACGACTTTAGGATGCGTGAGTGCGGTTTTTGGGTAGTCGGGTTTTAGTTTTGCCGGGTGACCCAAATCGGCGTTTTTGGCAGTTTTTGCGATTTTCGCGTGTGTCCGCGCACTTTGTGCACGTTGTACCTAGCTAACGAACTTTAGTAGTTTCGTTGGGGTTTTGCGTCGTTCTTGAATGTGTAACCTTATGTTTGGTATTGATGTAAATTCCAGGTTCGGTCGCGGAGACGTCAGACGCGGCGCGAAAGGGAAAGGCGGTGATCGGACACAGCTAGCCAGGAATCCCGGTGAGTAGATGTAACATCTACGGGGGACTATCGTTGGATGGCGCAAGCCGCCCGATAGTTTTAGTAACTTACAAGACCCTAAGTAATGTTAGTAATTAGGGGTGAAATACCTATTCGACTATTTGCTGCATCCATGCATTATATTGACATATCTATACGAAACCATTTCATAGGACACCTGCACCATTACCAGGGTTTTTATATGCAGCACGAGCACTATTCATGTTTACACACACACCCTGGTAATTGCCATGCCACTACACTAGATAACTTTTAAATTGAAACCTTTTACAAATTGATACTTAAACTGGTACTGTTGCCTTTAATTCCTTAAAAATGAAACCGTAGTATTGCTATTCATGTGCATGTAATTCATCATATTAATTGTTCATGCTTAATCCATTAATCACACATCGCAACTTGATTATTGATATCATACGCATTCATTATCATTGATATATGCACTTATGAGGATTTCTTGAGATTTTATGATATTGCTGGATTTCGGGGGAAAGCCGCAAAATTTCCAAACTTATGATATTTTAAAACATGTAAATTGCGGTTTTCTAGTGATGTAAGTGTCGTCCACCATGAGTTTGCTGTGGCTTTGGAAATCCGTGTCGAGGAGTGGAGGAACCGGCACGGGTACATGGTGGGCCCGGTAAGGTACCCCGGGGCAAGAGGAATGTGGTGATGACGTTGAGCCTGGCAGGGGACGGATTACCTACCGGTGACTGTTTGGGACGGCGGATATCCAGAGGATACCGACCGTGGCCGCTAGATGATGAGATATTGAGATTTGAGATGGGTCAGCCGGACGGCTGAGGCCAGAGATACATTTATGAGATTTGAGACAGCTTTTGGGTGTCGTTGCTGGACACCGATTTTTGTCGATTCATTGACATTATGCTGGCATTCTAAAAGAGTTTCAAAAACAAAAAGAGATAAAATATTTCTTATATATACCTATTGAGACCTCAGATTTTCATGTTGCATACATATTGGCACACTGATATTGTATACACACCTGCTAGTGCATCCAGTCATACCTGTATTTTAGATGCTAGGATGCTTGTGTGCATGCATACGATAGCCTTTGTAGATGTTATTTATTACTCACGAGTTGGCAACTCACCCCCGTTGTGCCACAGTCTTTTGCAGGTCCGCTCCGTCAGTTCAGTAGCGGCGGGCGCACTTGTCTTTTGTCTCTTTTGCCTGAGCTCGAGATTTGCTCATAGGTGGGTTATGTTATTTTTGTACCACCTTGTATATTCTTGTATCTAGTGTACTCCATCTACTGTTCTACCAGATATTTGTATATTGACCTAGAGATGAGACTGTGAGGTTGTGGATTTTATGCTGTATTTTGGGGTCGAGCTCACTTGAGCCGACATATTACTTTTTCATGCTTCCTTATGCTTTATTATGCTTTATTATGCTTGTTGTCATTTACATTGCGTGGGATTTGTGACCGCCGTATGGCGAAGAGCTAGCTCCCGCTTGGGGATGCCCTATTTTGTGGATTCATGTATATATTTTGTTGTACCCATTTTTGGGGGTCAGTATTTACAAAGGAGACTCTGCCGAAATTTTCGGGAAAAATTTGTATTGTTTTAAAAAGTGTTTTACATGACTTATTTGATAACTCGCTTTCAATTGATTGGGTTTTCTTCACTCTTTTGCTTCATTGGTTTTGTTTTCTGGGCTTTGGCTTACTTATTTTACGGACGCCTTTAGACGTTTCGTGAACTTAAGTGCCAGTCACGTTCCGTACCCTGCGGGTCGTGACACTTTTACGGGCTCCCGCCTCAATACCGAGGCAACTCGTGCATGAAGCCGGCAAGTCGACATGCCTAAGAAAAGCTGTAGAATGTGTAGTGTAGAGCCTATGTCTCATTTGGGGTTTGTTGCCTTTGAAGATGATGGAGGAATCAAGATTAGAAAAATGGTGCTTGCATTTTTCTAGCATGAAAATGAGATCAAGAATGAAACTCTCTCAAAGATGAAGCTCTCATCTTTTTCTCTCAAATGTCTTCAACCATCTCCTAAGAATGAGAATGGTGGAGGAAAGAATTACAAAAGCAAGAGGGAGGTGAGTGTAGGAAAAGAGAGAGGGTGACCATATCCTAACACCATCATAACCATCTCACATCATCTTTCAACTCATTTCTAATCTTAATAAAGCATGAAAAGATGAAGGAAAGGAATGGTATCTAAAGATGCTATCATAATAAATACATATGCAAGAAACCCCCTCCTCAAATGTAATTTGCAAAACTGCAAATTACCCCCTCCATCAGAAAAGTCCGGCCGGGAAAGAACAAAGGAAAACCGGCCGGAACGGAATGCAAACTGGCAACTCCAGAAAACTGGTCCCGTAATAAATTACAGGAAAACCCCTATACTGTGCATACACACCCGCATCTGTATTCCGTCCGGATACAAATGCAATGAGACAAAATCTACACTGTACTAAACTAGGACCGGCTTAAGCCAAAGCCGGCTAGTAAAATCCGTTCGATCCTGATCCGTGCAATACCGCACGTATCAGATCAAACCCTGCCATATAACTATACGGCCACTAGTACAAAACTGTCCGATCCTGATCCGTGCAATACCGCACGTATCTGATCGGACCCTGCCATATCTCCATACGGCCTCTACAGCGTTTCGCCCGAAAGCTTGAGTAACTGTAAGTGTGGTGGACTCTAAAGACTCGTCAATACTATGGCTGTGGATTTAACCACTAGCACGTCAGAGGTATTAGCCAATACGTGACGGGCCACCAGCTATTGACCAAAAGGGACGTCGATGAGCGAACTCATCCTGACACCCTACTGAGCCTGTCAGTGACAATATCCGTACAGTCCGGTCCGCTCGTCTATGAGTATCGCATGGCGGGCCTAGGGGGTTGGTAAAAGTCAGACCCCCAAAAGCGGTACAAGTCGTGTCGGAGTGTAGCCCAGAACACCCTGAGATACTACTGGAATACCTACCAGTAAATCTCCTGCCTCGGCCGAGGGCTTTGTGTAATGGCTCTCCTAGACACAGCGCGACCTCACCCCCAATACCGGGAGAGACGAACCCCTGCAGATCCGCTTACTGCCTCCATGTGGCTCGGGACTGTACCCAACTAAAACCTGTTTGCACGACTCCTTTGAGCCGTGGTAGGGTAGTAATCAAAGCACAGTGGGAACTCACACGAGACAAATGACGATCTCAGGTCGATGAACTAACATGTACACATGTCACCAGGGAACTGCTATCTGACGTCTGGTATAAGACCAACTAGCAGGTTCCCGGCGAGTCCTGTCTGGTGTACTCATAACCCAATGAGCACCTGTATACATCTTAGGTGAACCAACTGACACCAGTGGCTTGTGAGACCGGCCACCGCCACTCATCGGGGTCTCGACTGTATACACTAGTCTACTCTGGAGAATCGATGCCCTGTCTCGAAACTCCCACGACTAGGGATCATTTAAGGATGTGCTTATAGACTACCAGCTCCCACGTATATGATCGCCATCATACTGCTGGTCGTCAAGCAAGAATCCTAGGGGATCTATCAACGTGTAATAGCGACATGTCAGGTCACCTAAAGCAGTACACGATGATAAAGATAAACCAGATAGCATACTATCATCTCGAGTAAGACTGTCCTACCGGGATAGGTCCTCCCTCAATCATTGCAATCATGTGCCTGTGATCCAATAATTGACTCTGAGGGCACTATCTCCAACAATCTCCCACTTGCACTCAAGGCTAATTATTGCGATGTCGCATACTCACAGCCCGTGTGATACCGAACACCCAACTCCTCTACTAGTCAGTCTCACAAAACCCGTTTGCGAAACTATTGCGTTCGAGGAATAGCCTCAGTGAGTGGATCCGCAGAGAAGTTTCTTTCTATGTCTCTCTATATCTCAAGTTCGCGGAGAAAGCCATCTCCCGAAATGAGCAATACCTGTCTTGGAACGTCTGGATGTCTGATGGGACCTAGTTCATAAATGAACTCCAAATCCAAACTTCTTAGACTGTATCGATAACTGAACTTAATCAGTACCCAGCGCCATGCCTCCCTCAGTATTGCCTTGGACCACCTGTCCAAAATACTGTCCCTCGTCGGAGGGAAAACTACAACTCTGACAGCCACTCTGCCATCCATGTCACCTTGGAAGCCTGGAGTGATAACCGTCTCCTAAAAGAGGCTGTCGTTATCATATCCCTAGAACATCCACTTATGTTCTAAAACTGCTTCCGACTGTTTCTCCAGGATTGGATCAATGTCAACTTATTGCATCTAGTGCAAGAACAACATCTGGTGTGGTACATGATATCTCATGATTGACTCAATTGCCTAAGCAAGTGATCTTCCAATCATGAGTATCCCTCTCCTCTTTAGTCTATAAGACACCTTTAGAGAGGGTGACTCCATCAACTGCAGGTGCACTACCGTGCCAGGAGTCGTCCATTCTAAAAACTCATAGAATGCTGTCAAGGTACCCAGATTGGGAAACCACCCAAATCTAGATCTAAAACCATAGATCTAGTAACTAGAATGTCTGATATAATATCCAAGTCCTGTATGGAGAAACAACTGTGTGACAACCAAAGTATAACCGATCGTAGTATAGGAATATCACTTCCTACTCTGTGTATGTCATCCAAATACCATGACATCACACCCTACTACCTTCTCAACAGATCCATCCCCTATTCTGATGACGTCAAACCTATGACTGTCATGTCAGAAATAGATGATCTATCTCCGCTATATCTGCTTTAGTCTATAAATAGACATAAGCCACCTGTCCACCAATGCTTCCGCTGCTCCCACTGACTACGACAACCCTCTGGCAGAGTCATATACACGTACACTTCTGAAGCTAGTTCAGAACGACGCTATACTCATCCTCCTGCCGGGTCTCGCGGCCTGGAACAACAGCAATGGCAAGTGTGGGTAAACAAGAACTTCCTTGTCACCGTCCTTGAGGCTACCGAAGTACCTCTCGGGTGCCTGAATTTACCCACCATATCTGCGGAGTGGCCAATGGAATGTCAAACCAGATTGAATCTTTAGGTTCCTTATCAAATCTTCAGTAATCGTTTGCGGTTCTGGAATCACTTCCAGTTCTACCATACTCCCACTACTGTTTTCTAAAAAAATCCATTTCTTTTAAAAATGTGGCGAGTCAAGAACAATATCTCTATTGATCTTCCAGATGGTAGAAAGTCAACCCTCGTCATAGCCTGGGTCAACCCGCAAACAGCCATTACAGAAACGTGCCTTGAGTTGTCCAGTGTCTGGTTTTAAGCATAAGCCGGACAACTCTCCGTACCTTAACATCGTTAAGATATGAACTGTTCTATATCCAATATAGAACCAGAGACACTGATTCAATTGAACCAGATTCAAATCATGCAGCTATCTCCAGTGCATGTAAACTAAATGGAAGGAGGCCGATCAGCGTTACTCAACTTAGGAATGCTTCCAATTATGAGTAACCTGAAAGAGAAGCAATTTCTCTTTATCATTACTATCAACTGAATACCATACACAAGTATCTACATCTTCGATCACTTTGAAGAATCCCGATACTTGCTTTACCTGGTTCTCTACTCTATTCAAATACCTATAACTCTTCAAAACTTAGACCCTGTGTTTCCACGAAACACATGTCTAAGAACTAGAGAAGTTAAAAGTAAACAGAATATAGTATGAGGACCAACCCCTCTGTCCTAATGGACACTGGACAACATACAATACTCTGTATAAGTCCGATGAGTCTAACAACTCTTTCACTGCGTGTCGTAGGTTGAAAACTGTACTTATGGTTAAGAAGAATTACACCGCTGTTTAATGCTCCTTACCTAACCATCCACTGATATAGGTAAATGTCATCGACATAATATCAAAAGGTATATCTCACTCTATGAAAATAGACGTACAGATATATCAATTTGAAATTGGTGCACAACAGCGGATATTCAAAACCAAATATTTGCCGACCGGCAAACAGCCCAGATGATCTCCTCAAATATCACCGATTACAACGAATCCCGATATAATGAGGATGATCACCCTATTCCCAATGACTTACTCCCACTCATCATCTGTAAAACCATACAGATGTGAGAATCATACCTGGTAAATATATACCCTGGAGTAAGTATCTAATCGGGAAATCAGTTTTCTTTTAACATCACACAGTGAAACTGAAACATTGAAATATTTCGGTGGGGTATTCCGGTATTCTTAGTAATGCCTCTTCCATTATCCAGATTCACAACTGTAACCGTATATCTCTTTGCCATCTGTCCAAATCCCTTTATATGTCTTTAGTCATTACCGTCTGCACACCCCTTTAGGCCACATGGTTTTCTTCCTTCCCTACCGTTCGGCACCAGCCTATGGTTTGGAAGAAGACTATCCAATAAGCATAAAAGGTGTACTGTCCTAATCCTAGGAACACTCGCAAAGCGAGAGAAGGTGAAGATAAAAGACAACCGAATAAACCTTATTCATATTTCTCCTGAATCAGAATCCATCCCCGAACTGGAACAAGTTCCTTTCGAGTTCGTATATAACCATACGATGGAGTATCCAAATAAACTGTGGATCTTCGTAGTGATACGGAGTGTCCTGGAGAAATACAAAGGTGATTTAGGATTGGCGAAGAAATACTTGGTTCGGTCGTGAATAGCAGTCGCAATTTACTTTGCCCTCTTACTAATCCCTTGCTTTGTCTTAATCTTAATACCTTCTGCACACTGTTTAGGCTAATTGGTTTTCTTCATTCCCTACCGGTCGGCACCAGCCTAAGGTTTGGAAGAAGACTATCCAATTTGCGTAATAGGTGTGCTATCTCCTAAACCAAGGAGTACTCGCAATGAGAGAAGGTGAAAAGAAAAGACAACTGAATAATCCTATTCGTTTTCTCCAGAACCAGAAACCATCCTCGAAGTCCTTCGAGTTCGTATATAACCATACGATGGTTTTTTCCAATGGAAGTGGACGTTCGTAGTAATACGGGGTGTCCTGGAGAAAAGGGTAAAAGTAGGAGTGGCAATGAGGTTTGCAACTCTGACAATCCAAAAGCCAGTGTTAAGAAGGTTCGGTCAACTTGGTCACTGAGTCATAGTCTTAGGGTCGGGTCAAAGGTCGCTGCAAGAGAGAGAGAAAAGAAACACTCAGCGTGCACTCTAACCTAGATCAGAATGGTTACCAATTTATCTAATCAGGAAACCTCCCACTGTACCTCAAATTCTCCTCCAAACCTGAAAGAAGAATTAGTCGGGGTCACCCGAGGAGTCAACTAACTCATCAGTGGGAATCGGGATCCAACTATCATCGCATGATAACTTGACGGAATCCACTCAAGTCACCACACTCCAGAAGGTATGCGCAAGCCTGGCAAGTTTCAGTTCTTTTGAAACTCCCGATGTGATTTTTACCCCAAGCGGTTTATGACCTTGACTAGGTCAACAAACCATAAACCGCCAGTCAAGTTCAACCCGTCATTATTCTGGATTGCATTAAACCCACCCGTACGTGCCCTTGACTAGGTCAACAAGGCCGCACGACTGTCCTAACCAATCCCATTTATGCAACAAACAAGTACCACTTAGCTACCGAACACTACGTCTTGACTAGGTCAACAAACGCAGCACGAATACTAAATAATACCCGTAGGAAATGACGGAGGGCTACGGCTGGTTTTTGGCGAAAAACCTTTAACGTAATGAACTTGATATCGTTGAAGGAACTGCATAGTTTTTATAAAAATATAGTGACGAAAACCATTACTAAAGAGGTCACTCCCGGTGAAGGGATCTCGGCTCTTTCCCCGTAGAATGAGGTGCAGGATATTCCAACTGAATACCACGATGCAAAGCAAAAGTAATCGGCTATAGTGAAGTTATTGCCCTGATGCAAACTTCTGTCCAAGGGGTCACTCCCGGTGAAGGGATCTCGGCCCTTGCCTCGTCGACTGAGGAGCAGGATATTCCAAATGAATACCACGATGCAAAACAAAAGTGAACGTCCTTGGAATAACAGCTTTTTGAAAAATGTTCCAACAACATCAGATTAGGTTTGATTATCTTGCATTGATCCGAATCAACGCAGTCCCATCAATGGATCAAACCACAAAGAACGAAAATATACTGATGTACGTATATGCCATCCGCATTCGCCACTGGGTCCCGTCATCACCCGTTAGGTTACTTAACTAACGACAGAGCGGGGACTGGACTAGCGCGGATGCAAAACATATACAACATCTACTAATATATATACCAATATATAATTTTCGCTCAAGGCGTGAAAAGAATGCAACATCACAGAAATGTACAGCATCACAGAACAATACAGATATCTGGAAGCCCCGGGTTTCACAGAGCCGCTGCTGAAACCCGACGTTCCCCTGGTCGTGTGGATAGCCTGTGCAATGAAATCCTAGACCCCTACGGGCGCGGAAAGTCACCCGCCAAAACCTGAAGCGAGGCAGCCCCCTTCAGCACCGTGAATGGACCACCCAGCACTTCATGGAATCCGGTAACTTGGGCACCCCTCCTGGGTCAACCTGTACCCCCGCGGAGGGGTGCACGGATAGCCGGGTTCTAGAAGGGCAACGGGCCCGCATCTCATGGCATTGAGACGGAGGGGGCTTCACTCTAGGATTGGCGGGCTATTCGCCCTGTACTATGCATACACACCCGCATCTGTATTCCGTCCGGATACAAATGCAATGAGACAAAATCTACACTGTGCTAAACTAGGACCGGCTTAAGCCAAAGCCGGCTAGTAAAATCCGTTCGATCCTGATCCGTGGAATACTGCACGTATCAGATCAAACCCTGCCATATAACTATACGGCCACTAGTACAAAACTGTCCGATCCTGATCCGTGCAATACCGCACGTATCTGATCGGACCCTGCCATATCTCCATACGGCCTCTACAGCGTTTCGCCCGAAAGCTTGAGTAACTGTAAGTGTGGTGGACTCTAAAGACTCGTCAATACTATGGCTGTGGATTTAACCACTAGCACGTCAGAGGTATTAGCCAATACGTGACGGGCCACCAGCTATTGACCAAAAGGGACGTCGATGAGCGAACTCATCCTGACACCCTACTGAGCCTGTCAGTGACAATATCCGTACAGTCCGGTCCGTTCGTCTATGAGTATCGCATGGCGGGCCTAGGGGGTTGGTAAAAGTCAGACCCCCAAAAGCGGTACAAGTCGTGTCGGAGTGTAGCCCAGAACACAGTGAGATACTACTGGAATACCTACCAGTAAATCTCCTGCCTCGGCCGAGGGCTTTGTGTAATGGTTCTCCTAGACACAGTGCGACCTCACCCCCAATACCGGGAGAGACGAACCCCTGCAGATCCGCTCACTGCCTCCATGTGGCTCGGGACTGTACCCAACTAAAACCTGTTTGCACGACTCCTTTGAGCCGTGGTAGGGTAGTAATCAAAGCACAGTGGGAACTCACACGAGACAAATGACGATCTCAGGTCGATGAACTAACCTGTACACATGTCACCAGGGAACTGCTATCTGACGTCTGGTATAAGACCAACTAGCAGGTTCCCGGCGAGTCCTGTCCGGTGTACTCATAACCCAATGAGCACCTGTATACATCTTAGGTGAACCAACTGACACCAGTGGCTTGTGAGACCGGCCACCGCCCCTCGTCGGGGTCTCGACTGTATACACTAGTCTACTCTGGAGAATCGATGCCCTGTCTCGAAACTCCCACGACTAGGGACCATTTAAGGATGTGCTTATAGACTACCAGCTCCCACGTATATGATCTCCATCATACTGCTGGTCGTCAAGCAAGAATCCTAGGGGCTCTATCAACGTGTAATAGCGACATGTCAGGTCACCAAAAGCAGTACACGATGATAAAGATAAACCAGATAGCATACTATCATCTCGAGTAAGACTGTCCTACCGGGATAGGTCCTCCCCCAATCATTGCAATCACGTGCCTGTGATCCAATAATTGACTCTGAGGGCACTATCTCCAACAAAAACAAAATCACGCACAATTTTAATTTGCTTTTGCGGCGCAGCGATTATTTGCAAAGAATCCTGCAGAAAAGATTAGTTGGAGCTAAAAAGGGCGAGGGGAGAGAGCAAGAAAGTACCTGCACTGAAAATTTTTCAGAGATCCCTCAATGATGCCGCGTTTCCGCCGCAATGACCATGTATATGCTGCGCTTCCGCGGTCCCACAGTGAGATCACTGTACAAGTTTTCTTCACGGAGCTTATCTTGGCTCCCTCAGCTCTCTGGTATATTCCAAAAAAATTTATCACAGCACAGAATGCTCCAGATCACCTTGCAATCAATCACAACACACGTATAAGCGTTTGTACGAATTTTGATTTCAAGAAGTAACAATGGAATAATTCTTTCAATTCAAACTATAAAATGTAAACGAATTAGCGCGTAATCCCCGGCAACGGCGCCATTTTGGTTGAATTATTTTCTGACGTGTATATGTAAAATGTATCGACAATCAAAAAAATTATATTTACCGCAATCAAACTACGGTGTCAGTTGTAGTGTATGAATGAGTGCGGATCGTCCACAGGGATTGCACGATTCGTTTGTATTATGATATGCTTGAATTGAAAAGTTAAGCTAAGATAAACGAAAACATGATTCAAGAATGATTTGTATTCGAGTGTCACTATTCTTTATTCAAGAATCAAGAAACTATAAACAATCAAGAATCGGTGTTTTGATAATATTTCCAATCAACAATCAAGAATATAAGAGAGGCTCGTAGGAATCGATCGGGTTGATAGACGTGATGTAATCTAAAGATATCGTGTTCTTGTCCTTCGAAGAATTGATACTAGATTGATGATGGTCGACGAGAGTTGGGGCTTCCTCGTGAAACTAGTGTTTCATCTCATAACCCTTGTTCTTTCGTCGATCTCATTCCTTTTCTAGCCTCTACCAAATTCAAGAAACGATCCAAACTCCCCAATTTCGAACGATGTCAATCAAGAACGCATCGAAACAAAATGGGTCGTCGTTTCTTGAACTTGCTAGGGTTTACAAAACTCGTAGGACTCAAGAATCGATTAAAGCTATGTTACATCATCATTCTATTGACCGTCTTGACTCCTCGACGAGCGAAGTTTTATTCACACATCACCACACAGAAAAGATTTACTAATTGTAAAGAATTCATGATGTAGAAATTAAAGAAAGCAAGATAAAAGAATATCACCTTTATTTATCTCAACAATTTTGATTACATTTGCTTCAAGAACTACAAGAAGAAGAATCTAGATTGTTGATAGGGCGTCGCTCGGCTTCGTGAGTCGTGGATCGGCTTCGGATCGCTTGCTCCGTTGAAGATCGGCTTCGCTCGTAAAGGTTGTCGGGCTTCTTGCTTAATGGGTACTCGGGATCTTGATGTTGGCTTGGATTAGGGTTAGGGTTTCCTACAAGCTCTCTCACTGAACTTGAGGAAGAGGGGATGAAGAGAGAGAGAGATTTTTCTAAGATTTCCCAAGATTTTTTATCCTTGAGTTTAGGGTCTATTTATAGAACTCCCAAACTCTAGGTCTAGGTTTGAATTGGAACTTTCCCTCCCAAAGTTTGTTGAAAGAGTTTGTTAGGAACTAGCTTAGGGTTTAAGCTAGGGTTTAGGGAAAGTTCTAGAATGATTAGGCTAGTTTAGTGAAACTCAAGGTGTTTGCTGATCTGGTAGAAGTATCTGGAGTCTTCTGGAAAATGTCATGCATTTCTGAACTGTAGCCTTTTATGTAGAAGTTGTGCACCAAAATTCAGGAGCTGATCCCCTTGGTCAACCGCGGTTCCGCGGCCTTAGCAAGC
Source organism: Agapanthus africanus (assembly GCA_030015575.1). Lineage (NCBI taxonomy): Eukaryota > Viridiplantae > Streptophyta > Magnoliopsida > Asparagales > Amaryllidaceae > Agapanthus > Agapanthus africanus. Next base: position 88,586,369 of record CM057351.1, on the reverse strand, counting down.
CCATGCCGCGGAACCGCGGCCAATGTGGAGGATTAGGCCTTGTAGCTTCTGGTGTGGTCTTGTATTCACATTTGTAACTTCATTTGATATGTTGAATTTCAATTGCTCCTTTGTAATGATACCAGATCTGAATTTAGTGAGTTTACGTATCTTTCGAGCGGTGTAATGTTCGAGCAAGCTTCTTTATTCCTGCACAGACTTCGAAACACGAGTTGCGATACATAGAAAATATGCCATGTAATGAAATGCAGTCAATTTCCCTAAAAATGCCGGTTTAAAGGTCTAGTACATGTAATCTGATAATCTGTGATAGATTTGCTAATATGTGAAATACAGATACCGAACACTTCTATATGTATGCAGATGATAGGGAAATTGCCGGTTAAAATATGCAATATTTTCGACTGATCAGCACCCCCTCCATGGGTCTATCTTAGGAGCAAAAACAGTAAAAAGAAATTATACAATGACGGCTACAACCCCGACCCGGTTGTGCGGCCATACAAATAATTATTACATCAATTTACAAATTTACATGAATTGAAAGAAAAGAAAACTCTCGTCTCACAACCCCCGGCTATTCACCCGCGACAATCCAACATATTCATATACACATTCCAGCAACATTACAGATCACAGATTTGTATAACCCCCACTATTCGACATATAGCGATTAGCAGACGTTCAATACAAAAAACACATTGCAGAAAAACCCGTCAGCTTAAGTCTTTTAGAAGTTCGATCAAAAATACGGATTTATAGGCCCTAAACACAAAATTTTCGTTCTGGAAAATCTGGGCAGAAAACACATATTCCAAAAATCCCAAAACAACCCCAGAAAAACATTGCACCAAAATTGGACCTCGACCGAGTCAACTCGGCCGCGGAACCGCGGCGGGAGCGTGCTCCCGCCGCGTTTCCGCGGCGCTTTGAACAAATCGTGGGACCAATTTTGGTGGTTATTCTAATAAAAGCCTGAGCCGATTTTTAAGATGAAAATAATCAACTTTTGAACAGAATAAAAATCGGCAGAAACTGGACATTTTTGGGTTCGTTTTGCGACTTTTCTTTGATCGATCTTTTAGCTACTTTGCTAACATGTTAGATAGAGTTTAACTAGGCTCTGATACCACTGTAAGTCCATGCTACCTCTCCCGGTACTTTCGGGCATGCGGAATTTGATAAAAAATGATTTTTATAGAGGTGGTAACATGGACTTAAAACCCGTATTCTTGTTAAACATCTAACTAACAACCTAACTAGAAGTCGTTAACTACTCGGTTAGGGGGTTTATACCTTGCTTGTCTTGAACTCCTTCGTCTTCAAACTCCGATGGTGGTCCGGATCGGCTTCTTCCCGTCGTCTCCTTACGCCGAAGATAGATCCACCTGAAAGCTTCAACCTTTTGGCTCCTTCTTCGATCTTTGAAGAAACTAGTTCACTCGGTTTGCTAAACCTTGTGAACTAGAGTGAGTAGAGAAGAGTTTGTATGGGATTTTATCTATGGTTCTTGGTTCTCAACTCATGAGACAAGTGAACCATAGAGTCAAGAGAGGGAGCAAGAGAAAGAGAGGTGAGAGCAAGAGTATGAGAGCTCAAGAACAAGAAAGAGAATGAGCATGAAAGAATGAGAGAAGACTTTTCTCATTTGGCTCTCATAATCCAAAACAATCATAACACATCATATCAATCAAGTATTATGTGATGGTTTAAGCAACCATAGCCATATCATTTCATGCACTCATTTTGCACAAAAGAGCAAGCAAGCAAAAGTCTTTGCCATAAAATGATAGCTATGGTTATCATGATGGTCAACTAGTCAAGCCTAGTCAACCGGTCAACAAAGTCAACAAAAGTCAACAAGTCAACAACTCAACAACCATGTCACCATAATACCTAATTAATATAATTGTTAATCACATATCATATTCTCATTAGGGTTGAGCAAAAAGTCAATAGTCAACTGTCAACGGTCAACAACCCTAATGAGAATCCTCTGCCTCTGTCTCTCCGTCAACTGTGCATACACACCCGCATCCGCGTTCCGAGGAACATGAATGCATACTGGATAAATCCAATCCCAAAAGGTACACTAGGATCTGGCTTAAACCAAAGCCCGCTAGTGTAAACTGTCCGGACACTGTACGTGCACAAGTGCACGGATGTGACCGAACCCTGTCGCAAAACCATGCGACCTGTCGCAAAACCATGCGACCTCTACTCTTTTGCCTAAAGGCGAATAGCTTTCTGTGTGGGACTCTAAAGACTCGACACTACGCTGGCAGTGGGTTTAACCACAGACCGCAAGCGGCACTAGCTGTGCGTAACGGTCCCCAGGTAGATGCCGACAAGAAGACTGACGAGGTAAAACCCATATGAACTCCTACTGAGCCTGAATGTGACAATCTGCGTACAGTCCGGTCTGTTCGTCTGATACATCGCATGGCGGGCCTAGGGGGCGGTAAACGTCAGTCCCCCAATAGCGGTACAAGTCGTGTCGGAGTGAAGCCCAAAACACCCTGAGATAACACTGGAAGCCTACCAGTATATCTCGTTTGCCCTGGCCAGGGACAACTCGTGTAATGGCTCTCCTAGACACAGCGCGATGTCAACCACCAATACCGGGAGAGACGAATCCTGTCTAACCGTCACTGCCTCCAAGTGCTTCGGGACTGCACCCAACTACCACCTGTTTGCACGACTCCTTTGAGCCGTGGTAGGGTAGTAATCAAAGTACAGTGGGAACACACTCGAGGCGAAGTGACAGTGTCAAGTCAGCGGACTAAGCTGTACTCATGTCACCTGGGAACTGATAACTGACGATAGGCATAATACCAACTAGTCAGTTCCCGACGAGTCCTGTCCAGTGTACTCGTAACCCAACGAGCACCCGCATACTATCTCAAGTACGACGTACCGACGGCTGTGGGACAGGCCGTCTCCCACACTGGGATGAGAAGCGCATGCGCTAGTCTACTCCGGAGTATCGATGCCCTGTCTCGATAGTCCTGCGACCAGGGACCTGCATAAGGATGTGCTTATGGATTACCCAGCCCCACTAGTGTGACTGCCATCACAACGCTGGTAATCAAGCAAAGATCCTAAGGGCTCCACTAATGTGTATAGGCGATATACTAAAATAAACACATGTACATATTGAAGTAGAAACAAACCAAGTAGCATACTATTATTTTGAGCAAGATTCTATATACAAGGTGAATATCCCAAGCTTCCATTAAGTAATATACAAACTAGTATGATACAGTAATGGCCTCTAGGGCATATACACTAACATGTTATTCTGCCAGAGGGTTGTCGTAGTCAGTGGGAGCAGCGGAAGCATAGTGGGCAAGTAGCTTATGTCTATTTATAGACTAGAGCAGATATAGCGGAGATAGATCATCTATTTTTGATGTGACAGTCATGGGTTTGACTTCAATCAGAATAGGGGATGGATCTGTTAAGAAGGCAGTAGGGTGTGATGTAATGGTATTTGGATGACATACACAGAGTCGGAAGTAAAATTCCTACACTACGATCGGTTGTAATATGGTCGTCACACAGTTGTTTCTCCAGACAGGATATGGATATAATATTTGACATTCTGGTTTCTAGATCTATGGTTTTAGATCTGGATTTGGGTAGTTTCCCAATGTGGGTACTGTTAGCGTATATGCCCTAGGGGCCATTATTGTATCATACTAGTTTGTATATTACTTAATGGAAGCTTGGGATATTCACATGTATATAACAGTCTTGCTAAACATGGTAGTATGCTACTTGGTTTTTCTATCTTAATATGTGAGTATACGTATTGATAGAGCTCTTAGGATCTTGCTTGACTACCAGCGTTGTGATGGCAGTCACACTAGTGGGGACTGGGTAGTCTACAAGCACATCCGTATTCTGGTCCCTAGTCGTTGGATTATCGAGACAGGGCATCGATACTCCGGAGTAGACTAGTGTGTACGCTTCTCATCCCAGTTGGGGAGATGGCCTGTCCCACAGCCTTCAGTACGTCGTTCTGGAGATAGTATGCAGGAGCTCGTTAGGTTACGGGTACACCGGACAGGACTCACAGGGAACTGTTGGTTGGTTTTATACCAGTCGTCAGTGAACAGTTCCCAGGTGACATGAGTACAGCATAGTCCGCAGACTTGACACTGCTACTTCGCCTCGAGTGTGTCCCACTGTTCTTAGATTGCTACCCTACCACGGCTCAAAGGAGTCGTGCAAACAGGTAGTAGTTGGGTGCAGTCCCAAGCACTTAGAGGCAGTGGCGGTTAGACAGGATTCGTCTCTCCCGGTATTTGGGGTTGATATCGTGCTGTGTCAGAGAACCATTACGCAAAGTCCCTGGCCAGGGCAAGCGATATTTGCTTGTAGGTTCCAGTAGTTTATCAGGGTGTAATGGGCTTCGCTCCGACACGACTTATACCGCTATTAGGGGACTGACGCTTGCCGCCCCCCTAGGCCCGATATGCGATAGTCTTAGACGAACGGACCGGACTGTATGGAGATTGTCACATCAGACTCAGTAGGAGTTCGGATGGGTTTCCTCATCGGCCTTCTTATCGACATCTACCTGGGGACCATTACGTACAGCTAGTGCCGCTTGCGGTCTGTGGTTAAACCCACTGCCAGCGTAGTAGTCGAGTCTCTAGAGTCCCACGCAGAGAGTTCCATTACTCCAGGCGAAACGATATAGAGGTCGTATGGTTTTACGACAAGGGTTCGGACGCATACGTGTGTTTACGCACGTACGACTTTCGGACAGTTTTTACTAGTCGGCTTTGGTTTAAGCCAGTTAGTAGTATCCGGTTATTGGATTTATACAGTCTAAAGTTTTTCCGTGTTTTCACGGATAGGAGGGGCGTTCTTGTAATTGCGCGAGAAGCTTCTAGAAGATGGTGACTAAGGAGGTTAAGGTGGCATATACATTAAATGAGATTAGTGAGTCATATGGATGATTCATCCATGTCATTAATGCATCATAAATGCTTAATGACTCATGGAGGTGAATCACCATTAGATATTTATCAAGCATGGTTGTAAATCATTTTCTTTTCTCTTCTTGAAAAACAATAATGCTTGATATATATTATGATAACTCATTTTCTCATTTCATTATGATGTTCATCTTCTCTCTCCTCAAGCTCTCTCTCTTCAAACCCTAATCCTCCCCTCTCATGTGTTGAGTACAAGGATTAGTTAGACTACTTAATCCATAACCATACTCTATTTCATCTAGGTACTTTGATTAGCACTTAAAGATACCTAGTTGCCTCAAGTTTAGAGGCAAAGCTTGGAGTTTAGCTCTCGTGGTGGATCGTCTACTACTTGGAGAAGGCCGAGGAGGAGGTGGAGTTCGTAAAGACGAAGGACACGGTTCTTTAGGTATAATCCCTTTACATAGTAGTTGTTAACTTCTATGTTTGATATTAGTTATCGTTTAGCTTCGATTCATGCGGTTAGTCGATGTTTAAGCATAGAACAAGATCGTTTTTCATATTTCCGCCTCCCCGCAAGTCGTGGGGTGTTGTACATCGACTTACAGTGGTATCAGAGCCTCGCTAAACAATAAATAACTTACTTGCAAAATTGTATGAATTTCGAACGGAAAAAACAAAACCGGAAAACCCCGATATCATGAGTTTCTGTCGATTTTTAAATGAGGTCCAAAAATTTTTCAGGGACCTTCAGAAAGCTTAAAATGATAGTATTAGAACACCCAAGAAAACTGGGCTCATGAATCGACTAAAGCGCCGCGGAACCGCGGCGGATCCCACCGATCCGCCGCGATTCCGCCGCCGAGTTGCCGATTCATCAGCCCAAGTTTCCTGTGCTGGTTCTCTATGATATTTGGTATTTTCTGGAAGTTTTTAATTTTTTCTCAGGTTTCAGATTTACAGAGAAGTATTAGAGCAAAATTAAATGTGTTTAATCGATCGAAATTATACGGTATTTGCTTGTTGGATTATATCTGTGTTTGTATAATGTGTTCGTAAACCTCCCCTAACTGCTAATATGTCGGTTGGCAGGGTGTTGCACATTTCTGTAATGGTTTTTACTGTTTGTGGATATGAACTGTGTTGGACTGTTGTGATGTATAGCCGGGGTTATGTGATGGGTTATTATTTAATTCATTTGATGTAAATGTAATTTGTTGTAATATTATTTTGCGGGGTACATCCAGGTTGCGGTTGTAGCCACCGTTGTATTATTTCATTTTACTGTTTTTGCTCCTAGGACAGACCCAAGGTGGGGTGCACAAACTGCCGGGCTGGGTAGTTTGTCGTACCCGTAGGGGTCTTGGGTGGGGTAATGGCTATTCATCATAACTGTGTAATCCGTCTTTTGTTGCAGGCTCAAAACAAACACGGATTGCTTGCAAATCCAATTAAGTTCATCTGTGATCTGGAATGCCTATTATTGCGTCTGACGAATGTACAATATCTATATATGATAGCTATTTAGACGTCACTTATGTTTTACACCCGCGCTAGCCCATCCCCCGCTCTGTCGTTAGTTAAGTAACCTAACGGGTGATGACGGGACCCCGTGGCGAATGCGGATGGCATAAGAGGACGTTGTATTTTCGTTGTTTTCTGCAATGATAGGTTAATGATGGGACGCATTATTTATAATGCAAAGAAAATAAACCAAAAGTTTAATCGTTGGAACAATTTAAAAGAAACCACTAGGTTAATTTTAAAAACAGATATTTTTAAATGCGGAGCTTTAACCACTCCTTTTAAAAGCTATCAGGTTCCTTCGGTTATATCAAGTTCACTACGTTCACGGTTTCGCCAAAACCATTCGTAGCCCTCCGTCATTTCATTTGGGTATTCAGTAGTATTCAAGCTATGCATTTTGGCCAAAGTCAAGGCATAGTGTTTGGTAGCTGCTGGGTTTTCATTTGTTGCATAAGATAGATGAGTTGGTTTGGGACAGTCGTATTATCATTTGACCAAAGTCAGGGGTATATACGGATGGGTTCAAATTGACAAGATAATGACGGGTAGAACTTGACATGTGACTTATGACATTTTGACCAAAGCCAAGGTCATAAGAGCATGGGGCAAAAACTTATATCGGGAATTTCTAAAGAAACTGAAATTTGCAAAGAGATGCATACCATTTGGAGTTTGATGAATGTTGGTAGCATTCCTTCAACATTATCATACGATGATATTTGGATCCCGATCCTACTGTGAGTATATACTACTTATCAGGATATTCGTCACTTAACGATCAATGCTATAAACCAAGTAGGTGTCAAGAAAAGTGTCAGCAGGGTTATGCCCCCAGAGAAAAGAGGTTCTTTAATTAAGGAACTTCACGAAAGCGTTGGAAAACCTCCCTCGAAGTATCGACACTAGCCTGGCTGAACGGTTAAGCAAGAATTGTACAGTGAGAATAGTCCTGGCTAATTCTTCTTTTATGGTTTGAGGAAGGATTCGAGAAACAGTGGGAGCCATCCAGTTTAGATAAACTAAAAATCACTCTAAACTTGCAAGAGCATCATGCTAAAGAGTTTTCTTCTCTCTCTCCTAATTGCAGCGACCCTGAATATGACTGGACTTAAGTTACTTTTAGAGAAAAATATACTGACAGGGCCAAACTATAAAGATTGGCTGCGGAATGTCAAAATGGCTTTGACCTATGACAAATTGGGGTACGTCCTCACCGCTACGGCACCTGCTGTCCCTGGTCCCAAATCCAGTAATGCGGATAAGGAAATCCGCAAAACCTGGGATTTCGATTGCGCGAAAGCCAAGTGCATCGTGCTTGCCTCGATGAACAATGAGCATCAGAGGAGGCACGAGGATATGGAACTAGATGCCATATTTCTCCATACAAAGGAACTTTATGGAGAGCAATCTCGTATAGCAAGATACGAGACCTCTAAGAACTTGTTTCGAGCGAGGTTGGCTGTCGGGTCATCGGTAGGAGAACATGTCCTAAAGATGATCGGCTATATAGAAGAGCTCGCAGACCTTGGGACGACTTTGGATAATGAGCTCTATACAGACCTTATTCTCCAGTCCCTTCCTTCCACCTACGCCCAGTTTATCATGAACTTCAACATTCAAAGAAAAGAAGTTGAACTTCCGGAACTCCTGAACATGTTAAGGAGTGCAGAGGCACCTTGCAGAAAGCAAGGGAAACACCCGCTATGTTTGTTAGCGGTGCATCTTCTTCCGGGTCCAAGGCTAGGGCCAAAGGAAGGAAGAAGAAGGCCGCCACCAAACCTAGAGGAGGTGTTAGTAAGGTGGGAGGGAAGGGAAAGAAAAAGTTTGCGGTACTGGTAGTGGGCCAGGATGAGTGCTTCCATTGTCACAGGAAAGGGCACTGGAAGAAAGATTGCAAGGCGTGGAACGCCAAGAACCAGGAACCGAAGCAAGCTGTGGCTTCGACTTCAGGTGTGTTTGTAATTGAGAATTGTCTGTCAATTAACTCTACTTCCTGGGTATTGGATACCGGATCAGGATCTCATATTTGCAATTCATTGCAGGCACTGATAAACCGTAGAGTGCTGAAGGAAGGTGATATGACCCTAAAGGTTGCTAACGGAGCTAGCGTGGGAGCTGCGTCCGTCGGGGATTATCACCTAGGATTGACGAGTGGACACATTTTGGTTTTACATAACTGTTTTTTTGTACCAAGCTTAACGTGTAATATCATATCAGTTTCCTTGTTATCAAATAAATGTTATGATTTCACGTTTGTAAGAGATGTTGTTAACATCCACCTTAATCATGGTTTGATTGGGTCCGGTACACTAAATAACGGTATATATGTTTTAAACCAACTCCAAATTTTCAATGTCCAGAACACACTAAAAAGAAAGTCTCCAGATTTAAATAAGGCTTTCTTATGGCATTGTAGACTGGGTCACATCAATGAGAGAAGGTTGACTAAGTTGCATAGAGAAGGATATTTGGACTTGTTCGAATATCAAACTTATGACACTTGTCAATCTTGTCTCAAAGGAAAGATGACAAAGACTCCATTTACTGGACAAGGAGTAAGAGCGAGCGAGCTCTTAGGACTCATACACAGCGATGTATGTGGTCCAATGTCTACGCATGCAAGAGGTGGTTTTTCCTATTTCATTACTTTCACGGATGATTACTCAAAATACGGATTCATTTATCTGATGAAACATAAATCCGAGGCTTTTGAGAAATTCCAAGAGTATAAGAATGAAGTAGAAAACCAAACCGGCAAAAGTATCAAGACACTTAGATCTGATCGAGATGGTGAATACTTGAGTGCCGAGTTCCTAGGTTACCTAAAAGAGAAAGGAATTCTCTCTCAGCTTACTCCTCCATACACTCCACAGCATAACGGTGTATCGGAGAGACGGAATCGAACCCTATTGGATATGGTACAATCCATGATGAGTAATGCTGAGTTACCGCGATCTTTTTGGGGTTATGCGCTAGAATCAGCAGCATATCTTCTGAACAGGGCTCCTACCAAGACAGTGCCTACCACTCCATATCAGATGTGGACTGGGAAGAAACCCCATCTTCAGCATATGAAGATTTGGGGATGTCCAGCTTTTGTTAAAAAGCAGCATGTGGACAAGCTCGAGGCACGATCAGTAAAATGTAAGTTTGTGGGATATCCAAAGAACTCCAAGGGATATTATTTCTATTACGCAGAGGAACAAAAGGTTTTTGTTTCTCGTAATGCCCATTTTCTAGAACATCAGTTTTTAGAAAAGGAAAGAAGTGGGAGCGAAATAGAACTGGAAGAAATTCCAGAACCACAAACTAATGCTGAAAGTTTGGTAGAACCGGAAGTTCAAGAAGAACAAGACATTCCCGCACCCCTCCGCAGGAGTAGTAGGCCGTCTCATCCGCCTGAGAGATACTACGGTTTTCTCATAGATGGGGATAGAGAGGATTGCATCATAGATGATGATGAACCTACTGACTTCCAGCAGGCCATCCAGAGCGGCGACTCGGTACGATGGCTAGATGCAATGCGAACCGAAATGGAGTCCATGTACACCAACAAAGTATGGACTTTGGACTTTGCTCCAGATGGGGTAAAACCCATAGGATGCAGATGGATCTTCAAGAAAAAGATTGGTGTAGATGGACAGGTGGAAACCTATAAGGCTAGACTTGTTGCAAAGGGTTTTCGTCAAAGACCTGGTTTGGACTATGACGAAACTTTTTCTCCAGTGGCTATGCTCAAATCCATTCGGGTCCTTCTTGCTATTGCTGCTTTCCATGATTATGAAATCTGGCAGATGGACGTAAAGACGGCTTTTCTGAATGGAAATTTAGAAGAGTGCGTCTATATGGATCAGCCAGAGGGTTTCAATCAGAGTTGGAGCAGCGGGAAAGTATGCAAGCTACTTAAGTCCATTTATGGACTAAAGCAGGCATCGCGGTGTTGGAACATCTGTTTTGATGAGACAGTCAAAGAATATGACTTTATCAAAAATCCAGATGAACCGTGCATATATAGTAAAGTTGTAGCCAGAAGTGTCGTATTCCTCGTCTTGTACGTGGATGACATTCTATTGATAGGAAATGACATTCCTATGCTACAATCTGTCAAAGGATTCTTGTCACACAGGTTCTCCATGAAAGACCTGGGTGATGCCTCTTACTGGGGATCCGGATCTATCGTGAAAGATCCAAGAGGATGTTGGGACTTTCGCAGTCCAGGTATATCGACACTGTACTGAAAAGATTCAGTATGGAAGATTCCAAGCGCGGTAATCTACCGGCTTGTCACGGAATCACCCTCTCCAAAGAGATGTCTCCCAAGACTGATTTGGAAAGGGAACACATGTCTATTATACCCTACGCTTCTGCGGTAGGCTCTATAATGTATGCGATGTTGTGCACCAGACCAGATGTAGCTTACGCACTGAGCGTGGTAAGCCGGTATCAGTCAGACCCAGGGGAGAAGCACTGGATAGCAGTAAAGAACATTCTCAAGTACCTGAGAAGGACTAAGGAGATGTTCTTGGTTTATGGCGGAAAAGACCTCAGGTTGGAGGCCTTTGCTGATTCCGGCTTCCAGAGTGATAAGGACGATTCCAAGTCCATGTCGGGTTATGTCTTTACCCTCAATGGAGGGGCGGTGTGCTGGAAGAGCTCCAAGCAGGACACCGTTGCTGACTCGACGATGGAAGCGGAGTATATAGCTGCTTGCGATGCCGCAAAAGAAGCAGTCTGGATGAAAAAGTTCCTAACAGAACTTCAGGTGGTTCCTACAATAGTTGATCCAATACCTCTGTATTGCGACAGCAACGGAGCTATAGCTTTAGCAAAGGAACCAAGGTCCCATCTGTTGGAGATAGTGCCCTCAGAGTCAATTATTGGATCACAGGCACGTGATTGCAATGATTGAGGGAGGACCTATCCCGGTAGGACAGTCTTACTCGAGATGATAGTATGCTATCTGGTTTACCTTTATCATCGTGTACTGCTTTAGGTGACCTGACATGTCGCTATTGCACGTTGATAGAGCCCCTAGGATTCTTGCTTGACTGCCAGCAGTATGAGGGCGATCATATAAGTGAGAGCTGGAGTCTATAAGCACATCCTTAAAAGGTCCCTAGTCGTGGGAGTTTCGAGACAGGGCATCGATTCTCCAGAGTAGACTAGTGTATACAGTCGAGATCCCGACGAGGGGCGGTGGCCGGTCTCACAAGCCACTGGTGTCAGTTGGTTCACCTAAGATGTATACAGGTGCTCATTGGGTTATGAGTACACCGGACAGGACTCGCCGGGAACATGCTAGTTGGTCTTATACCTGACGTCAGATAGCAGTTCCCAGGTGACATGTGTACAGGTTAGTTCATCGACCTGGGGATCGTCATTTTTCTCGTGTGAGTTCCCACTGTGCTTTGATTACTACCCTACCACGGCTCAAAGGAGTCGTGCAAACAGGTTTTAGTTGGGTACAGTCCCGAGCCACATGGAGGCAGTGAGCGGATCTTCAGGGGTTCGTCTCTCCCGGTATTGGGAGTGAGGTCGCGCTGTGTCTAGGAGAGCCATTACACGAAGTCCTTGGCCAAGGCAGGAGATTTACTGGTAGGTATTCCAGTAGTATCTCAGGGTGTTCTGGGCTACACTCCGACACGACTTGTACCGCTTTTGGGGGTCTGACTTTTACCAACCCCCTAGGCCCGACATGCGATGCTCATAGACGAACGGACCGGACTGTACGGATATTGTCACTAACAGGCTCAGTAGGGTGTCAGGATGAGTTCGCTCATCGACGTCCCTTTTGGTCAATAGCTGGTGGCCCGTCACGTATTGGCTTATACCTCTGACGTGCTAGTGGTTAAATCCACAGCCATAGTATTGACGAGTCTTTAGAGTCCACCACACTTTCAGTTACTCAAGCTTTCGGGCGAAACGCTGTAGAGGTCGTATGGAGATATGGAAGGGTCCGATCAGATACGTGCGGTATTGCACGGATCAGGATCGGACGGTTAGTACTAGAGGCCGTATAGATATATGGCAAGGTTCGATCGGATACGTGCGGTATTGCGCGGATCAGGATCGAACGGATATTACTAGCCGGCTTTGGTTTAAGCCGGATCCTAGTATAGTACAGTGTAGATTTTGTCTCATTGCATTTGTATCCGGTCGGAATACAGATGCGGGTGTGTATGCACAGTATCGGGGTTTTTCCTGTAATTTATTACGGGACCAGTTTTCTGGAGTTGCCAGTTTGCATTCCGTTCCGGCCGGTTTTCCTTTGTTCTTTCCCGGCCGGACTTTTCCGATGGAGGGTGTTATTTGCAAGTTTGCAAATAACACATTGTGGAGGATTGTCACGACCCGAGAATTCGACTCGTGACCGGCACTTAACCACGCAACGTCTACAGGCGCAACGCGGCTAAGTAAGCCGAACCCAGAAATCAAAACCAATAAATATAGAGTGATTTAAAACATTTTGTAAAAAGCAATAGTACATGTCTGAAAAACTTCCATTTATTTAGTAGAAATCCTTTTTAAGTTCAAAAGTTATGAGTTTTATGATTTTGGTAACATTTCCTTTTTAAAACATTAGCCCCGAAAGTCGGGTAAAAGTAAGGTGTAGCAGAAATAACAAGTGACATGAATAAAGCATCACAATATGATATACGATGCCGTAGCGAAGAATACACAGTAAAACAAGGACAATATCATAAAAGATGAGACTGCATAAAGTAACGTCGGCTCACATGCGAGCTCGACACCAGAATATAAAACCATACATATCGTCCTCTCAACTGTCTCTAAGTCAATACAGAAAGGTAGATGGAGAGTACTAGATACATCAATATACAACTGAAAGATAACAGATACCGTACAAAACCCACCTATCAGCAAGAGGCTATCTCTGCTCAAAAAGGGTATCTGTGCCAAAAGATGCGGAAACAGCCAGCCGTGACTACTCCCAAGGGCAACCTGCAAACACTGTGGCACAACGGGGGTGAGTTGCCAACTCGTGAATAGAGATAACATATAAAGGTGATCGCAAGCATGCACATATAGCGTGGCTCTACTAATGCCAGCAGATGATATCAATGCATGTCAACAGTGGACACAATAGTAATGCATGTACTCTAACAGGTAAATGCCACAGGATGAGATGTATAGTAATCAATACTGAGTATGGGATAAATAATATCTACATGGACCATGTCAACATGGAAAACAATGATCGGTGCCTCAACTGCACCCAAATCCCACATATACTCAGGCGCCGGCACACCCATCGGCCCTCAAATCCTGTATATCTCGGAGGAATCACGAGTGCCCAACATCGGCACCCAAAACATCATAAAATACTCGTGTCTAGCATCGACACGCAAATCCTCGAATATCGGGCGACGTCAGTCCGGACCGGCCCCACGGGGTCCGCCTGCGGTATCGGCCCTCGGCCCTGGCAGTACGGATCATCCCGCATCCATCACTCGACTCTGGTCAGTATCCTCCGGACAACTGCCAGGTCCAACCAATCACCGGTAGGTACTCGCCCGCCTCCAGGCTCAATCGGCAAATCGCATCGATCATCTCGCCGAGGGGAACCATACCGGGCCCACCACGAACCCGCAAACGGAACATCCACTCCACGAATCGGGTTTCAAGCACACGTCTCAGCACCGAGAAAACGTGTGGTGGACACACCAAAATATCATATCACGAGGTACCGGGTTTTCAAAATAATGCATCTTTTCTTAAATATTTCCACGGTCCTCAAAACCAGAAATCACATGAAAATCCATCATCAATAAGTCAATCCAATGCGAGGTACAATATAATCAATTCATGGCAGGTATATAAGGGAAAGCCGCTTTTTTAAAGTAGTTTCATTTCCGGTTTTGAAAGATGTCATGCGGCTCCCAATATATATGAAGGTCATATCAAATCACATATGAAGCGAACTATAGCAATATAATCATGGCAGCTCTATAGTGAGTGTGGCATGGCAATTACTAACGGTGTGTGTGTGTAGCATGCAAATAGTGCCCGTGCAACATAAACCGTTAGTAATAGTGCGGTGTTCTATCAGTTCTAAGCAATATATATACAAACACAGCAGAGAATGCAATATGCGATGACAGTCTATGGGGTGCATGCAACATATAATAATAAAGTCCTATCAGCCCTGACGCATAACGCCATGCGGGCGATATCCCCGTAGATGTGAAATCTACTCACCGTGTCTCACGCTAAGTGTATCCAATCACTTGCTTGCCCTTCTTTGCAGCGTCCGTCTCACTGGCCTGCGAACCTAGAATCACATAACATATGCCACACATGAGCTTAATTCACAAAAACGCGACATTATAATCCAACAAGAAACCCGTGTCGCAAACCAATCGCGCGTGTGCGCGATACGCTAAAACGTGTGATCACGCGCCACGAAACTACCCCGACGCGCCGCGATACGCAGAAACCCAAACCTACTCACGTATCGCGCGTGTCGTGAAGGTTTAGAAAACGGCAAAATAGGTATTTGGTCCCATATTTTTCTACAGAACCAAACTCCCAAAAATATATATACCAAAACACTACACACAGTAGCAGACACCCACTGGACCAAACCCTAACCCAAACCCTACCCATCTGGCCGCAATTGGCGGCCAGAATGAGGAAATTGGCGGCCTACTGTAGCTGTATGGGGGTCGGGTTTCACCTGTGGTATCAGTACTACTCCACCATACTACAGTCTTCCCAAAATCATTCTGCACTCAACGAGTCAATAGCAGTTCCAGAAAAGTTTCACTTTTGCACAAATACGACATTTGCATCAAATATGAAATCTGGTGGTATTTTAGTGTAATAGGGGTTCGACTAAGTTTACATGGTCTCACTAACTCACTAGCAAGCTCCTGAAATCCTAACACATCACCTTAACACAAAGTTCCTACTAGACATCCCAAATCACACTAAAACGCACCAATATCCATTAACCGATGCAAATCTACACTAACTAAGCTAACTAGGGATCAAGTTAGGAAATATACCTCACACTCGACCCTAGGGAGCTGCAGGAAGAAGAAGAAGTGAAGGGAAGAGGCTGTGGTTGCTGCTGCTGTGCTTGCTGTTCCCTGTTGCTGCTGCTACTGTTCCCTGCTGTTGATGCTGCCTCTTGCTGCTGCTGTTCTCATGCTGCTGCTGCTGGGATTTTCTTCAGTTGCTTGCTTCTGCTGCTGGTGCTGGGCTGAGGTAAGTGTGTGTGTGTGTTTGTGAGTGTTTGAGAGAATAAGAAATGAGAGAGGCAAACAAATCATTCACCCAAAAGTCACCCCTCCTCTCTCTCTCTCCTCATTTAATGCAAGCATGGCTTGAGCCATGATGCACCCTCTCTCTCTCTCACAAGTCAACACTCTCTCAACAATTTGAATTAAAGTAACCTTTTACTTAACCAATTTAAAACCCATTTAAGAATCCATAAGACTTAATCCTATAATTAACCCACCATGGTTAATAATTATGGTATTTACTTCATTTAAAAACCCTAGTTTACATGCACATGTGTGTGCAAGCCTAGGAAAATTTTGGAAAAATAATTATTAAATTAGGAAAAATATTTAAAACACAATTTGGTAAACTTTTTATTAAAAATTATTATTTAATTATAATTATACACTAACCCTTATCCTAAGGTGTTACAATCTCTCCCCCTTAAAGAAATTCGTCCCCGAATTTCAAAAATCTAACTAGGGTTACCTTCAAAAAGATGGGGATACGTCTTCATCATCTCGCTTTCAGTCTCCCAAGTGACCTCCTCACGGTTCTGACCACGCCAAAGTACTTTAACTGATGGAATCTCCTTCGATCTCAATTTCTTCACTTGTCGATCCAAGATCATCACCGGCTGCTCTGCATAGGAAAGATCACGCTCTAGCTGGATCGTCGGATGCTGAATCGCATGCGAAGGATCATGAAGATATCTGCGGAGCATCGAGACATGGAATACGGGGTGCACATCTGGAAAGCTGGGCGGAAGGGCTAACCGGTAAGCCACTGCACCGACACGCTCGAGGATCTCGAAGGGGCCCACATACCTGGGACTGAGTTTCCCCTTCTTCCCAAACCTCATCACACCTTTCATTGGGGAGACCCTCAAGAAAACATGATCACCAACAGAAAACTCAAGTCTGCGTCGTCGACGGTCTGCATAAGCCCTCTGCCTACTCTGCGCTGCTCTCATCCTATCGCGAATCAACTGGATCTTCGCTGTCGTCTCCTCAACGATCTGTGGTCCTAAGATACTGCTCTCACTGAGTTCTGTCCAACAAGTAGGCGACCTGCATCTCCTCCCATAAAGAGCCTCAAACGGTGCCATCTGAATGGTCTCCTGGTAGCTGTTATTGTAGGAGAACTCTACTAAGGGCAGATGATGATCCCAGCTACCTCCGAAATCTAATACACAAGCTCTGAGCATGTCCTCGAGAGTCTGAATGGTCCGCTCTGACTGTCCGTCGGTCTGCGGATGAAATGCCGTGCTGAAACTCAAGCGAGTGCCCAAAGCCTCCTGAAGCCTCTGCCATAATCTACTGGTAAACTGGGTGCCTCTGTCAGACACAATGCACGTCGGGACTCCGTGTAGTCGCACTATCTCGTCAATGTAGATCTGGGCATATTGAGTAAATCCGAAAGTCGTCTTCACTGGTAGGAAGTGAGCCGCTTTCGTCAAACGATCCACAATCACCCAGATGGAGTCATACCCCCGACTAGTCCTGGGTAGACCCACCACGAAATCCATCGAAATCTGTTCCCATTTCCACTCCGGAATGGGTAACGGCTGTAGCTCTCCCGCGGGCCTCTGGTGCTCAGCCTTGACTTGCTGACAAGTCAAGCATCTCGATACAAAATCTGCAATGTCCCTCTTCATTCCGTCCCACCAGTAAACATCTCTCATATCATGATACATCTTGGTGGAACCGGGATGGACGCTATATACCGATCGATGTGCCTCCTCAAGAATCTCACGTCTCAGCCTTCCAGCATCTGGTACGCACAGTCTGACTCCAAATCGTAGTACTCCCTGATCATCGATCACGAACTCGGAAAATCTACCCTGTCCAATCTGTGCCATGATCTCTGAACATCGGTCATCACTGAGCTGTGCCTCACGTATACGATCGATCAACTGTGGGCGTGCACGGACATGCGCTATCTGTCCTCCAATCGACGTGAACTCGAACTGTACTCGACTGTCGCATAATATCTGCCAGTCTGCCGATGACTGTTCCTGCACTGCGCTCAAACAAGATAAACTACTCCCGGGCCTCCTACTCAAAGCATCCGCCACCACATTTGCCTTGCCCGGGTGATATAAGATCTCGCAGTCGTAATCCTTCACTAACTCCATCCATCGACGCGTCGAAGGTTCAGGTCCCGCTGCTGGAATATGTATTTCAGACTCTTGTGATCCGTAAATATCTGGCACGACTCGCCGTATAGGTAATGTCGCCAGATCTTAAGTGCGAAGACCACTGCTGCCATCTCCAAATCATGAGTGGGGTAGTTCTGCTCGTGCTTCTTCAATTGTCGCGAGGCATACGCGATCACCCTATCATGCTGCATCAGAACGCATCCCAATCCCACTCGAGAAGCATCACAAAAGACCACAAATCCGCTCGGTCCGGAAGGTAAAGATAACACCGGTGCCGTCGTTAGCCGTGTCCGTAACTGCTGAAAGCTGTGCTCGCACTCCTCCGTCCAAACGAAAGGAACTCCCTTCCGGGTCAACCCGGTCAACGGTGTAGCAATACGGGAGAAGTCCTGAACAAAACGCCTGTAGTAACCGGCCAATCCCAAAAAGCTGCGAATCTCCGTCACCGATGTGGGTCTGGGCCAACGCTGAACGGCCTCGATCTTCCTCGGGTCTACACATATACCGTCTCGTGAAATCACGTGCCCCAAGAAATCTACGCTGTCCAGCCAAAAAGCACACTTGGAGAATTTCGCATAAAGCTGGTGCTCCCTCAATGTCTGCAATATAATCCGCAGGTGCTGCTCGTGCTCCTCACTACTCCGGGAATACACCAAGATATCGTCAATGAAGACTATGATGAACAGATCCAAATAAGGCCGAAAAATACGGTTCATCAAATCCATGAAGGCTGCTGGCGCATTGGTGAGTCCGAACGACATCACCAAAAACTCGTAATGGCCGTAGCGCGTACGGAAAGCTGTCCGGGGAATGTCCTCCTGTCGAACCCGCAGCTGATGATAGCCCGATCGTAAATCGATCCTCGAAAAGTACCCTGCCCCCTGAAGCTGGTCGAACAAATCGTCGATACGCGGCAAAGGATACATGTTCCGCACTGTCACCCTGTTCAGCTGGCGGTAGTCGATACAAAGACGCAAACTGCCATCCTTCTTCTTGACGAACAGGACTGGAGCACCCCACGGGGAAACACTGGGTCGAATAAGTCCCTTGTCCAGCAAATCTTGCAACTGCTCCTTCAACTCTCGAAGTTCCGCCGGGGCCATCCGATAGGGCGGTATAGAAATAGGCCCCGAACCAGGAACCAAATCAATACAGAAAGAAATGTCGCGCTCGGGCGGCAACCCAGGAAGCTCGTCAGGGAACACATCAGGAAACTCGCTAACAACCGGAACCTGATCCAATGGAACCTCTGTAGCGCGAGCATCGCGAACATAAGCGAGAAATCCCTGACATCCCTTCCTCAAAAGCTGTCCAGCGCGAAAAGAAGAAATCACACTGTGAGGGGCGGCACCACGGTCCCCCAACACAACAAAAACCGACTCGTCGGGGAAACAGAATCTAACTGTCTTCTCACGGCAGTCCACAGAAGCATAGCACGTGGCTAACCAATCCATGCCCAAAAGAACGTCGAAGTCCAACATCTCCAGAAGGATCAAGTCGACAGGCAACTCTCTCTCGCCAATACAGACGATACAGGATCGGAACACGTGCCTAGCAACAAACGACTCTCCCACAGGAGTAGTCACCACAAGCGGCTGATCAAGTAAGCCGGACTCTCTACCCAAACTCGGCACAAAGTGTGTGGATACGTACGAGTGTGTGGATCCGGGATCGAACAGTACATGTGCATCAACTGAACATACAGGAAGGATACCTGAAACCACTGCATTGGACGCCTGCGCGTCCTGATGTGTCAAAGCAAAAACCCTCGCCTGTCCACCACCTGTAACTGACTGACCTCGGCCTCGGTCATCTCGTCCTCTCTGAGCAACTCCTCCACGCCCACGACCTCTCTGTACATAGGTCTGGCACGGAGCAACGGTAGGCGCAACGGGCAACGCCCTCTGGGGTGGTGAAGGTGGTAAGGTAACATGCGGTGCTGCCGCCTCCCTCCGGTGTGTCTCTGGACAATCTCGAACGAGGTGAAGTAGGCTGCCACATCTGTAGGAACCCCACGGCGACTGCTGACCTTCCTGGGGATACGAACTAAACATCCGACCTCGTCCCGAATCTCTGCTACTCCTCGTACCGGAACGATACCTGTCGCGGCGTCTGAATGACTGCCTCCGTGCGGAAATACTGGTACGAACTCTCTTCAGCTCTGGAAGTACCGAAGTCTCAACAAGGTGCTCCTCGACCACTAGGGCTGTGTCTACAGCTGCTGCATAGGTCTCGTAGTGCTGCGCGCTGATCGCGAGGAACACTGGTGAAAGCAAGCCTCGAACAAATCTCCGGACTCGCAGCTCCTCGGTGGCCACTAAATGTGGGGCGTAGACTGCTAGCTCTGTAAACAGTACGTCATACTCTGCCACTGTCATCCCTGGCGTCTGGCGCAAGGACTCAAATCTGCGTGCTCGGGCATCCCTAACACTCCGGGGAAGGAAACGGGCTAGAAATATAGTCACGAACTCCGTCCAGGTCATAGGAGGAAGACCTGCTGCTCTGCCCTTCTCCACTGAATCACACCACTTCTGCGCAAGACCTTCCAGGCGAAAGCTCGCGAACTCAACCCATCTCGCATCTGCACATCTGAGGGAACGGCATATCCTGGCCATCCTGTCTATGAAAGACTGTGGGTCCTCGGCTGTATCGGTACCTGTGAATACTGGAGGCTTCAGCCTCATGAACTCTGATAGCGATACTGTAATCACCTCCGTGGCTGCAGGGGCAACTGGCTGTGCGGTAGGCACCATCGCGGTCTCTGGAACTGGTGGAGCTACCTCTGGTCGCTGCGCTCGAAGCGTCTCAACTAGCGATCCTATCATCTGGCGCATCTCCTGTATACCAGCCCCTAACGAGGCGATCTGCTCTGTCACGGCAGGAACAGCCTGCTCGGGTACAACCGGCGTACTGCCCGGATCAGTGCTCGTCTCGGACGAGTCAACACGAATCTCGGCCCTCGCGGCCGCTCTCTGTGCCCTCGTAGTCTTAGGCGGCATAATGGCTGAAAGAAAATTTGGATCCGATAAGAACACGAAAATCGAATCGCAAGAATATAAGGAGGGATCAAATCAATAAGTCCTATGGTCGCGTAAGCGGAGTACCGTGTCGTGAGTATGTCGCGGAACATACGCACGCTACGCTACCCTGCTGCAGCTACCTACTCCATCATACCAGGGTCATCCTACACTCCGAAGGTAAAACCTACGCTCTGATACCAACTTTGTCACGACCCGAGAATTCGACTCGTGACCGGCACTTAACCACGCAACGTCTACAGGCGCAACGCGGCTAAGTAAGCCGAACCCAGAAATCAAAACCAATAAATATAGAGTGATTTAAAACATTTTGTAAAAAGCAATAGTACATGTCTGAAAAACTTCCATTTATTTAGTAGAAATCCTTTTTAAGTTCAAAAGTTATGAGTTTTATGATTTTGGTAACATTTCCTTTTTAAAACATTAGCCCCGAAAGTCGGGTAAAAGTAAGGTGTAGCAGAAATAACAAGTGACATGAATAAAGCATCACAATATGATATACGACGCCGTAGCGAAGAATACACAGTAAAACAAGGACAATATCATAAAAGATGAGACTGCATAAAGTAACGTCGGCTCACATGCGAGCTCGACACCAAAATATAAAACCATACATATCGTCCTCTCAACTGTCTCTAAGTCAATACAGAAAGGTAGATGGAGAGTACTAGATACATCAATATACAACTGAAAGGTAACAGATACCGTACAAAACCCACCTATCAGCAAGAGGCTATCTCTGCTCAAAAAGGGTATCTGTGCCAAAAGATGCGGAAACAGCCAGCCGTGACTACTCCCAAGGGCAACCTGCAAACACTGTGGCACAACGGGGGTGAGTTGCCAACTCGTGAATAGAGATAACATATAAAGGTGATCGCAAGCATGCACCTATAGCGTGGCTCTACTAATGCCAGCAGATGATATCAATGCATGTCAACAGTGGACACAATAGTAATGCATGTACTCTAACAGGTAAATGCCACAGGATGAGATGTATAGTAATCAATACTGAGTATGGGATAAATAATATCTACATGGACCATGTCAACATGGAAAACAATGATCGGTGCCTCAACTGCACCCAAATCCCACATATACTCAGGCGCCGGCACACCCATCGGCCCTCAAATCCTGTATATCTCGGAGGAATCACGAGTGCCCAACATCGGCACCCAAAACATCATAAAATACTCGTGTCTAGCATCGACACGCAAATCCTCGAATATCGGGCGACGTCAGTCCGGACCGGCCCCACGGGGTCCGCTTGCGGTATCGGCCCTCGGCCCTGGCAGTACGGATCATCCTGCATCCATCACTCGACTGTGGTCAGTATCCTCCGGACAACTGCCAGGTCCAACCAATCACCGGTAGGTACTCGCCCGCCTCCAGGCTCAATCGGCAAATCCCATCGATCATCTCGCCGAGGGGAACCATACCGGGCCCACCACGAACCCGCAAACGGAACATCCACTCCTCGAATCGGGTTTCAAGCACACGTCTCAGCACCGAGAAAACGCGTGGTGGACACACCAAAATATCATATCACGAGGTACCGGGTTTTCAAAATAATGCATCTTTTCTTAAATATTTCCACGGTCCTCAAAACCAGAAATCACATGAAAATCCATCATCAATAAGTCAATCCAATGCGAGGTACAATATAATCAATCCATGGCAGGTATATAAGGGAAAGCCGCTTTTTTAAAGTAGTTTCATTTCCGGTTTTGAAAGATGTCATGCGGCTCCCAATATATATGAAGGTCATATCAAATCACATATGAAGCGAACTATAGCAATATAATCATGGCAGCTCTATAGTGAGTGTGGCATGGCAATTACTAACGGTGTGTGTGTGTAGCATGCAAATAGTGCCCGTGCAACATAAACCGTTAGTAATAGTGCGGTGTTCTATCAGTTCTAAGCAATATATATACAAACACAGCAGAGAATGCAATATGCGATGACAGTCTATGGGGTGCATGCAACATATAATAATAAAGTCCTATCAGCCCTGACGCATAACGCCATGCGGGCGATATCCCCGTAGATGTGAAATCTACTCACCGTGTCTCACACTAAGTGTATCCAATCACTTGCTTGCCCTTCTTTGCAGCGTCTGTCTCACTGGCCTGCGAACCTAGAATCACATAACATATGCCACACATGAGCTTAATTCACAAAAACGCGACATTATAATCCAACAAGAAACCCGTGTCGCAAACCAATCGCGCGTGTGCGCGATACGCTAAAACATGTGATCACGCGCCACGAAACTACCCCGACGCGCCGCGATACGCAGAAACCCAAACCTACTCACGTATCGCGCGTGTCGCGAAGGTTTAGAAAACGGCAAAATAGGTATTTGGTCCCAGATTTTTCTACAGAACCAAACTCCCAAAAATATATATACCAAAACACTACACACAGTAGCAGACACCCACTGGACCAAACCCTAACCCAAACCCTACCCATCTGGCCGCAATTGGCGGCCAGAATGAGGAAATTGGCGGCCTACTGTAGCTGTATGGGGGTCGGGTTTCACCTATGGTATCAGTACTACTCCACTATACTACAGTCTTCCCAAAATCATTCTGCACTCACCGAGTCAATAGCAGTTCCAGAAAAGTTTCACTTTTGCACAAATACGACATTTGCATCAAATATGAAATCTGGTGGTATTTTAGTGTAATAGGGGTTCGACTAAGTTTACATGGTCTCACTAACTCACTAGCAAGCTCCTGAAATCCTAACACATCACCTTAACACAAAGTTCCTACTAGACATCCCAAATCATACTAAAACGCACCAATATCCATTAACCGATGCAAATCTACACTAACTAAGCTAACTAGGGATCAAGTTATGAAATATACCTCACACTCGACCCTAGGGAGCTGCAGGAAGAAGAAGAAGTGTAGGGAAGAGGCTGTGGTTGCTGCTGCTGTGCTTGCTGTTCCCTGTTGCTGCTGCTACTGTTCCCTGCTGCTGATGCTGCCTCTTGCTGCTGCTGTTCTCATGCTGCTGCTGCTGGGATTTTCTTCAGTTGCTTGCTTCTGCTGCTGGTGCTGGGCTGAGGTAAGTGTGTGTGTGTGTGTGTTTGTGAGTGTTTGAGAGAATAAGAAATGAGAGAGGCAAACAAATCATTCACCCAAAATTCACCCCTCCTCTCTCTCTCTCCTCATTTAATGCAAGCATGGCTTGAGCCATGATGCACCCTCTCTCTCTCTCACAAGTCAACACTCTCTCAACAATTTGAATTAAAGTAACCTTTTACTTAACCAATTTAAAACCCATTTAAGAATCCATAAGACTTAATCCTATAATTAACCCACCATGGTTAATAATTATGGTATTTACTTCATTTAAAAACCCTAGTTTACATGCACATGTGTGTGCAAGCCTAGGAAAATTTTGGAAAAATAATTATT
This sequence comes from Agapanthus africanus, assembly GCA_030015575.1. Taxonomy (NCBI): domain Eukaryota; kingdom Viridiplantae; phylum Streptophyta; class Magnoliopsida; order Asparagales; family Amaryllidaceae; genus Agapanthus; species Agapanthus africanus. The sequence continues at coordinate 88,562,020 of CM057351.1, read as the reverse complement.
AAATTAGGAAAAATATTTAAAACATAATTTGGTAAACTTTTTATTAAAAATCATTATTTAATTATAATTATACACTAACCCTTATCCTAAGGTGTTACAAGGATTTTCTTGCAAATGTATTAATTATGAAAGCATCTTTTGATACCATTCTTATCCATCATCATCACTTGCTTTTTTGTTGATTTGAGGTGATTAGAGTTTGATGTAGATTTGTTATGATGATGTTTAGATATGGCCACCTCTTACCTTTTACTACACTCACCTCCCTCTTGCATTTGGTATTCCTTCCTCCACCATTCTCATTTTGATATGGTAGAACACACTTGAGAGAAGAAAAGAAGATGAGAGCTTCATTTTGAGAGTGTAGCATTTTGATCTCTTTTCATGTTAAGAAAAATGCAAGCACCATTTTTCTTATCTTGATTCCTCCATCATCTTCAAAGGCAACAAACCCAAATGAGACATAGGCTCTACACTACACATTCTACAGCAAATCTTGGACGCGTCGGCTAGCCTACTTTGCGCCCGAGTTGCCTCGGTATTGAGGTGGGAGCCCGTAAAAGATACAGGCAATGTGGTGCCCTTCCGGCGAGGAGGCGACGACCGGAGTTTCCGCAGGAGATCGGGACGACGACGAGAAGACCGGAGGACTCGAATCATTCGGTATATCTCTTCCCCTTCTTGTAGTTAGCTTAGACTTGTTAATGGTTCGATCCGGGTGTTTAGTGCGCGGTGGTGCCGGTTTGCTAAGTTCGCAAAATTAAAGTTTATCACCGCTTCCGCATTTGGCCGTCGGACTGACGGCCGGGGCGCCGCCGTGCACTTACAGTGGTATCAGAGCCTCGCCATTAACTTCGTCTAGCTTTGTTTGATGTGTTTGCACTTCCGATCGACCAAAATTCCAAAAACCCGCGTTTTTCCTCACATCAGTTTTCTGTCGATTTTTTCCTGGCACTAAAAATTTTTCAGGTTCTAAAAAACTAATGTACTGGAAATTCTAAGACTACTGGAAAAATTCGACACAGTCAGTCGACCACTGAAGCGCGGAACCGCGGCCAAACCCCCCCTTGGGCCGCGGTTCCGCCGCACATTGGTGTCGTCACTGTATCATTTTTTTCCATTGGGCTTCTGGGCTTATTTTAGGGGTTTTGGAATATTAATATTGGGCCCAGATTTTCTGTGAGTGCTACAGTATTGCTTGGGGGCCCACTTGTTAATCTTTGATTGATCGGATATTTTAAACACATTATTTCACAGTATTTACATTATATCTTCGACCGTGAATGTCACTCGATCGGTAAATCCGGTCTAACTGCTATAGCCCGGTTAGACGGATTTGCAAACGTGACTTTCACGTTGATGTTCTGTGTTTTTGCTGTGATGATGCGGATCGGTCGTGGAGGATAGCCTGGATGCAATGCTAGTACAGTTTCTGTTGTATTATGTACATTTGATATTGCGGGGCGAGCGTCCGACATGTGGACTGCCGTCACTGCCTGATTGTATTATTCTTTTGGGGCACGACCTGGTTGCGGTCGATGTACCCGTTGTATGTATATTTTGTTAGTGTATATGCCCTAGAGGCCATTACTGTATCATACTGGCATGTATATTACTTAATGGAAGCTTGGGATATTCACCTTGTATAAACAATCTTGCTCAATATAGTAGTATGCTACTTGGTTTGTTTCTGCTTCAATGTGTACTTGTGTTTATTTTAGTATATCACTTATACGCATTAGTGGAGCCCTTAGGATCTTTGCTTGATTACCAACGTTGTGATGGCAGTCATACTAGTGGGGGCTGGGTAATCTATAAGCACATCCTTATACAGGTCCCTAGTCGCAGGACTATCGAGACAGGGCATCGATACTCCGGAGTAGACTAGCGTATGCGCTTCTCATCCCAGTGTGGGAGATGGTCTGTCCCACAGCCATCAGTACGTCGTACTGGAGATAGTGTACGGGTGCTCGTTGGGTTACGAGTACACTGGACAGGACTCGTCGGGAACTGACAGGTTGGTATTATACCTATCGTCAGTTATCAGTTCCCAGGTGACATGAGTACAGCTTAGTCCGCTGACTTGACACTGGCACTTCGCCTCAAGTGTGTTCCCACTGCACTTTGATCACTACCCTACCACGGCTCAAAGGAGTCATGCAAACAGGTGGTGGTTGGGTGCAGTCCCGAAGCGCTTGGAGGCAGTGACGGTTAGACAGGATTCGTCTCTCCCGGTATTGGGGGTTGACATCGCGCTGTGTCTAGGAGAGCCATTACACGAGTAGTCCCTAGCCAGGGCAAGCGAGATATACTGGTAGGTTCCAGTGTTATCTCAGGGTGTTTTGGGCTTCACTCCGACACGACTTGTACCGCTATTAGGGGACTAACGTTTTACCGCCCCCTAGGCCCGACATGCGATGTATTAGACGAACAGACCGGACTGTACGAAGACTGTCACATTCAGACTCAGTAGGAGTACAGATGGGGTTTTCACCTCGTCAGCCTTCTTGTCGGCATCTACCTGGGGACCGTTACGCACAGCTAGTGCCGCTTGCGGTCTGTGGTTAAACCCACTGCCAGCGTAGTGTCGAGTCTTTAGAGTCCCACACAGAGGGTATTCGCCTCTGGGCAAAACAGAGTAGAGGTCGCATGGTTTTGCGACAGGGTTCATTCTCATCCGTGCACTTGTGCGCGTTTGGAGTCCGGACGGATATTACTGGCTGGCTCTGGTTTGAGTCAGATACCGGTATATGTTTTGGGGTTGCTTTTATCTCTCAGTATTCATGTTCCTCGGAACAAGAATGCAGGTGTGTATGCACAGTTATTTGAGGAGGAGGAAGAGGACTTTCATTAGGGTTTCGGAACGGGTGCGTATGCACAGTTGACAGTCATCTTTTTTTTCCAAACCCTAATGAATTTGTGAGATATCTATTAATAATAATAATTAAATGGAATTATGTTATGGTTGGTTTTGTTGACTTGTTGACCATGGTTGACTTGTTGACCATGGTTGGATGTTTGACCATCATCATTATTTAGCAAGGATGCTCCTTGATTCTTGCCAACATTCATTTAATGAAGTATGATAGTGGTCATTCCAGAACAACCATCAACTATTCTCATTTGAATTATTATTACTAATTAGATAATTCTTTTTTTTTTGATATGGTTGCAAAAAGGAAAAAGAGAGCTCATTCTTTCATAACCATTCTCTCTCCTCACTTCATCTTCTTCTTCCTCTAGCAAAAGAGAACCCTTCTCATGTGTTGAGAATCCCTCTCTTTAAAAAGAAAAGCACCACTTAGACACTCTCTACTCACTCTAGGATCAAGGGTTTAGCAAGCCGGAGATTCTAGTTCACTCCAAGTTCGAGAAATAGCCCAAAGGTTGAACCCTCGAGGTGGATCCATCTTCGACGGAAGAAGGCGACAAGAAGAGAACCATCAACCTCTACAAAAGTTTGAAGAAGAAGGAGTTCAAGTTTAGGTATAACCATCTTCATCCGAGTAGCTAATTCTCTTTAGCAAGTTTGCTAGTTTTAGTTTAGGAAAAGATCCCGACTTTGTTTAGTCCATGTTGCCCCTTGCGCTAAAAATTTGATTTTTATACCGTTTCCGCCTCCCCGTAAGAACCGGGGGTCGCAACGTGGACTTACAGTGGTATCAGAGCCTAACTAAACTTAAACTATCTTGGTAGTAAAGTGTAACGAAGTTCGGAACCGAAAAATCCAAAAACCAAACTTTTACAAAACCCTAGTTTCTGTTAAAAAATTTTCTGGTCAAAACGAGATTTGTTATACACGTAAATTTGGCTCAGGGTTTTGTGTGAACACCCAAGAAAAACGATACACTGATTCATTCAAACCGCCGCGGTTCCGCGGCATGAGGTAGGCATGTGCCGTGGAACCGCCGTCGTTTGTTGTCCTCTCGTCGTCGTTTTTCGTGCAGTGTGTCTCTGTGTTGGTTTTGGGATTTTTAAAATATATTATATGTGCCCAGATTTTCCAGAACAGAAATTTACTTTTGGGGTCCTATAATTCCGTATTTTTTCCGAACTTCACTGCACTTTGACTATGATGGTTATATCTGTGATGCTTGCATGTATTGAACGTCGGCTAATCGCTATAAGTCGATTGGTCGGGGTTATACATGATCTGTGTTTGATATTGGAATGTGTATATGAATGTGTTGGACTGTCGCGGGTGAATAGCCGGGGTGGATGTGAGATGAGCTTTTGTTTTTCTTTCATTCATTGTAAATGTAAATTGATGTAATATTATTATTTGTTTGGCCGCACAACCGGGTCGGGGTTGTAGCCGTCATTGTATAATTCTTTTTACTGTTTTTGCTCCTAGGATAGACCCATGGAGGGGGTGCACAAACTGCCGAGTATTTGGCTGGTAGTTTGCCGCACCCGTAGGGGTCTTGGGTGGGGTATTTGGCTATTCACCGCGACCATGTAATCCGCTTTTCGTTGTAGGCTCGAAAGGATTGCGGTTTGCTAGTATATCCAATGTATTCATCTGTGATCTGTAATGTCTATCATTGCTTTCTTTTTAGGCGTTACTTATGTTTTACAGCCGCGCTAGCCCAGCCCCCGCTCTGTCGTTAGTTAAGTAACCTAACGGGTGATGACGGGGCCCCGTGGCGAATGCATATGGCATAAGCGTACGTCATATTTTGGTTGTTTTCTGCAATGGTAGGATTAAATGATGGGACGCATTAAAAGTACTAATGCAAGAATATCACGCATTAAAAGAACTAATGCAAGATAATAAACCAAGTTAAAATCGTTGGAACACTTTCGAAAAACCACTCGGTTCTTTTCAAAACTAACTTTTAAATGCGGAGCTTGAGCCACTCCTTCTAAAAGCTATCTCGTTCCATCGATTATATCAAGTTCACTACGTTCACGGTTTCGCCAAAACCATTCGTAGCCCTCCATCATTTCAGTTAAATATACGGTAGTATTCAAGCTATGTATTTTGACCTCACGCCAAGGCATAGTGATTGGTAGCTGCCGGATATTTATCTGTTGCATAGATAGAATGCGTTGGTTTGAGACAGTCGTACTGCCATTTTGGCCTACGTCAAGGGTAGGTACGGGTGGCTTCAAATTAACCAGGATAATGATGGGAAGAACTTGACATGTGACTTATGACATTTTGACCTCACGCCAAGGTCATAAGAGCATGGGGCAAAAATCCACATCGGGAGTTTCATAAGTACTGAAACTTGCTAGATTTGCATACCATTTGGAGTGTGGTGATTCTGGTAGGATTCCTTCAGTTTCATCACACGATGATATTTGGATCCCGATCCTACTGTGAGTATATGCTACTCCTCGGGAAATTTCTCACTAAACGATCAATGCTATAAACCTAGTAGGTGCCTAGAAAGGTGTTAGCGGGGCTATGCCCCTAGGGAAAAGAGGTTATTTAATTAAGGAACTTCGCGAAAGCGTTGGAAAACCTCCCTCGAAGTACCGACACTGGCCTGGCTGAACGGTTAAGCAAGTATTGTGCGGTGGGATTGATCCCGACTAATTCTTCCTTTGTGGTTTGAGAAGGGATTCGAGAGACAGTGGGAGCCATCCTGTTTAGAAAAACTAAAAACCATTCTAAACTTGCAAGAGCATCGTGCTAAAGTGTTTCTTCTCTCTCTCCTAATTGCAGCGACCAATCAACATGACTGGACTTAAGTTACTTCTAGATAAAAACAAACTGACAGGGCCAAACTACAAAGATTGGCTCAGGAATGTCAAAATGGCAATCACTTACGACAAGCTGGGGTATCTTCTTACCACCAAAGCTCCCCCCGTCCCAGGTCCCACCTCCAGCGTCGCGGATAAGGAAATCCGTAAGACTTGGGAGATTGATTGCGCGAAGGCCAAGTGCCTCGTGCTTGCCTCTATGGACAACGAACACTAGAGGAGACACGAGAATATGGATTTGGAATCCATATTTCTTCATACAAAAGAACTGTATGGAGAGCAGTCTCATATCGCAAGATACGAATTGTCGAAGAAGTTATTTTCGGCAAGGTTGGCCGTCGGATCATCGGTAGCGGACCACGTGCTTAAGATGATTGGCTACATTGAGGAGCTCGCGGAACTTGGGACCACGTTGGAAAGTGAACTCTATACGGATTTAATTCTCCAGTCCCTTCCATCCACTTACGCCCAGTTCATACTGAATTTCAACTTGCAAGAAAAGGAAGTTGAACTTTCAGAACTCCTCAACATGCTGAGGAGCGCAGAGGGCACCCTACAGAAAGGTAGGGAAACACCCGCTTTGTTTGTAGGAGGATCTTCTTCCTCTAGGTCCAAGGAGAAAGCCAAGGGAAAGAGGAAGAAAGCCCCCGCCAAACCAAGAGGCGGTGTTAGTAAAGTGGGTGCGAAGGGAAAGGAAAATGCAACAAAGATTGCGGGGAAGCTTGTTGGAAAGGAAGAATGCTTCTATTGTCATAAGAGTGGACACTGGAAGAAAGATTGCAGGGCTTGGATGGCCAGGACACAGGAACTGAAGCAGGTTGCGGCTTCAGCTTCAGGTGTGTATGTTATTGAAAACTGTCTTTCTATAAACTCTACTTCCTGGGTATTGGATACCGGATCAGGATCTCATATCTGTAATTCTTTGCAGGCGTTGAGAAACCGTAGGTTTTTGAAGGCAGGTGACATGACCCTCAGAGTTGCGAACGGAGCTAGCATGGATGCTAAAGCCGTGGGGGACTATCACCTGGGAATGTCAGATGGGCATGTTTTGGTTTTGCGTAATTGCTTTTTTGTACCCAACGCAACTTGTAATATCATTTCTGTATCTTTGGTTTCTAAAGAAGGTTATGAATTTGCGTTTCTAAGTAATGTTGTAAACATTCACCTTAATCAAGTTCTGATTGGGTCAGGTACACTGAGCAATGGTATATACGTATTAAACCAACCACAGATTTTTAATGTCCAGAATACACACAAAAGAAAGTCTCCAGATATCAATCAGGCTTTCTTATGGCATTGTAGACTGGGTCACATCAATGAGAGAAGGTTGACTAAGTTACATACAGAAGGGTATTTGAATCCGTTCGAATATCAATCGTATGCCACTTGTCAATCCTGTCTCAAAGGAAAGATGACAAAGACTCTGTTCACTGGACACGGAGTAAGAGCGAGCGAGCTCTTGGGACTCGTACACAGCGACGTGTGCGGTCCAATGTCTACACATGCGCGAAGCGGTTTTTCTTACTTCATTACTTTTACGGATGATTTTTCAAGGTTCGGACATGTCTTCTTGATGAAACATAAATCCGAAGCCTTTGGAAAATTCCAGGAATATAAGAATGAGGTAGAAAAACAAACCGGCAAAAGTATCAAGATTCTAAGATCGGATCGAGGTGGAGAATACTTGAGTGCCGAGTTCCTGAACTACTTAAAAGAGAATGGAATTCTCTCTCAGCTTACTCCTCCATACACTCCGCAACATAACGGTGTATCGGAGAGACGGAACCGCACCCTATTGGATATGGTACGGTCCATGATGAGTAACGTTGAGTTACCGCGATCATTCTGGGGGTATGCGCTAGAATCAACTGCGTACCTTTTGAACCGAGTTCCCACTAAGACTGTGCCTACCACACCATATGAGTTATGGAGTGGGAAGAAACCCTATCTTCAATATCTGAAGATCTGGGGATGTCCGGCTTTTGTCAAAAAGCAGCATGCGGACAAACTCGAGGCACGCTCAGTACTGTGCAAGTTTGTGGGATACCCAAAGAGCACCAGGGGGTATCTTTTCTACTATGCAGAGGAACAAAAAGTCCTTGTTTCTCGTAATGCCCACTTTCTAGAACACCAGTTCTTAGAAAAGGAGATTAGTGGGAGCGCAGTAGAACTGGAAGAAATTCCAGAACCACAAACTATTACTGAAAGCTTAGTGGAACCAGAGGGTTCAAATGAACAGGACATTCCTACGCCGCTCCGCAGGAGTAGTAGGCAGTCTCATCCGCCCGAGAGATACTACGGTTTTCTCATAGACGGGGATAGAGAGGATTGCATCATAGATTATGATGAGCCTACTAGCTTCCAGCAGGCCATTCAGAGCGTTGACTCGGTAAAATGGCTGGATGCAATGCGGACCGAAATGGAGTCCATGTACACCAACAAAGTATGGACGTTGGACATTGCTCCAGACGGGGTAAAACCCGTAGGATGTAAGTGGATCTTCAAAAGGAAGATTGGTGTAGATGGACAGGTTGAGACCTATAAAGCTAGACTTGTAGCAAAAGGTTTCCGTCAAAGACCTGGCTTGGACTATGACGAAACCTTTTCTCCAGTGGCTATGCTGAAATCCATTCGGATCCTTCTTGCCATTGCTGCCTTCCACGATTATGAGATTTGGCAGATGGACGTAAAGACCGCTTTTCTAAATGGAAATTTAGAGGAGTGTGTCTATATGGATCAGCCAGAGGGTTTCATTCAGAGTGGGAGCAGCGGAAAGGTGTGCAAGTTGCCTATGTCCATCTATGGACTAAAGCAGGCATCGCGGAGTTGGAACATCTGTTTTGATGAGACGGTCAAGGAATTTGGCTTTATCAAAAATCCAGATGAACCATGCATCTATAGTAGATTTGTAGCGAGAACTGTAGTATTCCTCGTTTTATACGTGGATGACATTCTCTTAATAGGAAATGACATTCCTATGCTACAATCTGTCAAGGGGTTCTTGTCACACAGGTTCTCCATGAAAGACCTGGGTGATGCCTTATACATCCTGGGGATCCGGATCCATCGTGATAGATCCAAGAGAATATTAGGACTTTCTCAGTCCAGGTACATCGACACCATAGTGAAGAGATACAGTATGGAAGATTCCAAGCGCGGTAACCTACCGGCTTGTCACGGGATCACCCTCTCTAAAGAGATGTCTCCCAAGACTGATTTGGAGAGGGATCGCATGTCTATTATACCCTACGCTTCTGCGGTAGGCTCTATAATGTATGCGATATTGTGTACCAGACCGGATGTAGCTTATGCACTGAGTGTGGTAAGCCGGTATCAGTCAAACCCTGGGGAGAAACACTAGATAGCGGTAAAGAACATTCTCAAGTACCTGAGAAGGACTAAGGAGATGTTCTTGGTGTATGGCGGAAAAGACCTCCAGATCAAGGCCTTTGCTGACTCCAGCTTCCAGAGTGACAAGGATGATTCCAATTCCATGTCGGGTTTCGTCTTTACCCTCAATGGAGGGGCGGTGTGTTGGAAGAGCTCCAAACAGGAAACCGTTGCAGACTCGACTATGGAAGCGGAATACATCGCTGCATCTGATGCCGCAAAAGAAGCTGTCTGGATGAGGAAGTTCTTAAAAGAACTTCAGGTGGTTCCGTCCATTGCTGACCCAATACCTCTGTATTGCGACAACAACGGGGCTATAGCTTTAGCGAAGGAACCCAGGTCCCATCAGAGATCCAGGCACATCTTAAGGCGGTATCACCTGATCAGGGAGATCGTGGATCGCAAGGAGATCGAGGTTCGGAGGGTTGCTTCAGAAGAGAACCCTGCAGATCCATTCACCAAGGCCCTACCCCAGACTCAGTTCGAGCGGCTAATCGAGATGATAGGCCTTCGATACGCCAGTACATGGCCTTAGTGCAAGTGGGGGATTGTTAGTGTATATGCCCTAGAGGCCATTACTGTATCATACTGGCATGTATATTACTTAATGGAAGCTTGGGATATTCACCTTGTATAAACAATCTTGCTCAATATAGTAGTATGCTACTTGGTTTGTTTCTGCTTCAATGTGTACTTGTGTTTATTTTAGTATATCACTTATACGCATTAGTGGAGCCCTTAGGATCTTTGCTTGATTACCAGCGTTGTGATGGCAGTCACACTAGTGGGGGCTGGGTAATCTATAAGCACATCCTTATACAGGTCCCTAGTCGCAGGACTATCGAGACAGGGCATCGATACTCCGGAGTAGACTAGCGTATGCGCTTCTCATCCCAGTGTGGGAGATGGTCTGTCCCACAGCCATCAGTACGTCGTACTGGAGATAGTATACGGGTGCTCGTTGGGTTACGAGTACACTGGACAGGACTCATCGGGAACTGACAGGTTGGTATTATACCTATCGTCAGTTATCAGTTCCCAGGTGACATGAGTACAGCTTAGTCCGCTGACTTGACACTGGCACTTCGCCTCAAGTGTGTTCCCACTGCACTTTGATCACTACCCTACCACGGCTCAAAGGAGTCGTGCAAACAGGTGGTGGTTGGGTGCAGTCCCGAAGCGCTTGGAGGCAGTGACGGTTAGACAGGATTCGTCTCTCCCGGTATTGGGGGTTGACATCGCGCTGTGTCTAGGAGAGCCATTACACGAGTAGTCCCTGGCCAGGGCAAGCGAGATATACTGGTAGGTTCCAGTGTTATCTCAGGGTGTTTTGGGCTTCACTCCGACACGACTTGTACCGCTATTAGGGGACTGACGTTTTACCGCCCCCTAGGCCCGACATGCGATGTATTAGACGAACAGACCGGACTGTACGGAGACTGTCACATTCAGACTCAGTAGGAGTACAGATGGGGTTTTCACCTCGTCAGCCTTCTTGTCGGCATCTACCTGGGGACCGTTACGCACAGCTAGTGCCGCTTGCGGTCTGTGGTTAAACCCACTGCCAGCGTAGTGTCGAGTTTTTAGAGTCCCACACAGAGGGTATTCGCCTCTGGGCAAAACAGAGTAGAGGTCGCATGGTTTTGCGACAGGGTTCGTTCTCATCCGTGCACTTGTGCGCGTTTGGAGTCCGGACGGATATTACTGGCTGGCTCTGGTTTGAGTTAGATACCGGTATATGTTTTGGGGTTGCTTTTATCTCTCAGTATTCATGTTCCTCGGAACAAGAATGCAGGTGTGTATGCACAGTTATTTGAGGAGGAGGAAGAGGACTTTCATTAGGGTTTCGGAACGGGTGCGTATGCACAGTTGACAGTCATCTTTTTTTTCCAAACCCTAATGAATTTGTGAGATATCTATTAATAATAATAATTAAATGGAATTATGTTATGGTTGGTTTTGTTGACTTGTTGACCATGGTTGACTTGTTGACCATGGTTGGATGTTTGACCATCATCATTATTTAGCAAGGATGCTCCTTGATTCTTGCCAACATTCATTTAATGAAGTATGATAGTGGTCATTCCAAAATAACCATCAACTATTCTCATTTGAATTATTATTACTAATTAGATAATTCTTTTTCTTTTGATATGGTTGCAAAAAGGAAAAAGAGAGCTCATTCTTTCATAACCATTCTCTCTCCTCGCTTCATCTTCTTCTTCCTCTAGCAAAAGAGAACCCTTCTCATGTGTTGAGAATCCCTCTCTTTAAAAAGAAAAGCACCCCTTAGACACTCTCTACTCACTCTAGGATCAAGGGTTTAGCAAGCCGGAGATTCTAGTTCACTCCAAGTTCGAGAAATAGCCCAAAGGTTGAACCCTCGAGGTGGATCCATCTTCGACGGAAGAAGGCGACAAGAAGAGAACCATCAACCTCTACAAAAGTTTGAAGAAGAAGGAGTTCAAGTTTAGATATAACCATCTTCATCCGAGTAGCTAATTCTCTTTAGCAAGTTTGCTAGTTTTAGTTTAGGAAAAGATCCCGACTTTGTTTAGTCCATGTTGCCCCTTGCGCTAAAAATTTGATTTTTATACCGTTTCCGCCTCCCCGTAAGAACCGGGGGTCGCAACGTGGAATTACATATTTTACTTTCTGTACTAGGATTACCCCGTGGAGGGGTACACGGATAGCCGGGTTCTGGAGGACAACAAGCCCGCAACTCATGGCATTGGGACGGAGGGGGCTTCACTCTAGGAATGGCGGGGCATTCGCCGCACTCGTAGGGGGTACAGGTTGACCCAGGAGGGGTGCCCAAGTTACCGGATTCCGTGAAGTGCTCGGTGGTCCATTCACGGTGCTGAAGGGGGCTGCCTCGCTTCAGGTTTTGGCGGGTAACTTGCCGCACCCGTAAGGGTCTAGGTTTTCATTGCACAGGCTATCCACACGACCAGGGGAACGTCGGGTTTCAGTAGTGGCTCTGTGAAACCCGGGGATCCCAGATATCTGTATTGTTCTGTGATGTTGTACATTTCTGTGATGTTGCATTTCTTATCACGCCTTGAGCGAATATAATATATTAGTATATATATTAGTAGATGTTGTATATGTTTTACATCCGCGCTAGTCCAGTCCCCGCTCTGTCGTTAGTTAGCTAACCTAACGGGTAATGACGGGACCCAGTGGCGAATGCGGATGGCATATACGTACATCAGTATATTTTCGTTCTTTGTGGTGTGATCAATTGATGGGACTGCGTTGATTCGGATCAATGCAAGATAAACAAACCTATTCTGATGTTGTTGGAACACTTTTTCAAAAAGCTGTTATTGCAAGGGCGTTCTCTTTTGTTTTGCATCGTGGTATTCATTTGGAATATCCCGCTCCTCAGTCGACGAGGCAAGGGCCGAGATCCCTTCACCGGGAGTGACCCCTTGGACAGAAGTTTGCGTCAGGGCATTAATTTCACTATTGCCGATTACTTTTGCTTTGCACCGTGGTATTCAGTTGGAATATCCTGCACCTCATTCTACGGGGAAAGAACCGAGATCCCTTCACCGGGAGTGACCTCTTTAGTAAAGGTTTTCGTCACTATATTTTCTAAAAAGCTATCAGTTCCTTCAACGATATCAAGTTCATTACGTTAAAGGTTTTCGCCAGAAACCATTCGTAGCCCTCCGTCGTTTCATATGGGTAGTCAATAGTATTCAAGCTGTGTATGTTGGCCAAAGTCAAGGCACAGTGATTGGTAGCTATTGGGGTATTCATATGCAGCATAGATAGATGCGTTGGTTTGGGACAGTCGTACTGCCATTTTGGCCAAAGTCAAGGGTATGTACGGGTGGGTTCAAATTAACCTGGAAAATGACGGGTAGAACTTGACATGTGACTTATGATATGTTGGCCAAAGTCAAGGTCATAAGAGCATGGGGTAGAAATCACATCGGGAGTTTCAAAAGTACTAAAACTTGCCAGATATGCGCATACCTTCTGGAGTGTGACACCGTGAGCGGATTCCGTCACGTTATCATACGATGATAGTTGGATCCCGATTCCCACTGATGAGCTGGTTTACTCCTCGGGTGACCTCGACTAATTCTTCTTTCAGGTTTGGAGGAGAATTTGAGTTACAGTGAGAGGTTTCCAGATTAGATAAATTGGTATCCATTCTGATCTAGGTTAGAGTGCACGCTGAGTGTTTCTTTTCTCTCTCTCTCTGGCAGCGACCATTGACCCGACCCTAAGACTACGACTCAGAGACCAAGTTAACCGAACCTTCTTAACACTGGCTTTTGAATTGTCAGAGTTGCAAACCTCATTGCCACTCCTACTTTTACCCTTTTCTCCAGGACACCCCGTATTACTACGAACGTCCACTTCCATTGGACAAAACCATCGTATGGTTATATACGAACTCGAAGGAATTCGAGGATGGTTTCCGGTTCTGAAGAAAACGGATAAGATTTATTCAGTTGTCTTTTCCTTTTTGCCTTCTCTCAAGTTGCGAGTACTCCTTAGTTTAGGAGATAGTACACCTATTACGCAAATTGGATAGTCTTCTTCCAAACTTTAGGCTGGTGCCGAACAGTGGGGAATGAAGAAAACCAATTAGCATAACGATGGTGTGCAGAAGGTATTAAGATTAAGACAAAGCAAGGGATTAGTAAGAGGGCAAAGTAAATTGCGACTGATATTCACGACCAAACCAAGTATTTCGTCGCCAATCCTAAATCACCTTTGTATTTTTCCAGGACACTCCGTATCAATACGAAGATAAAATATTAATTTTGGGAATTTTTATAATTTAATATTATTTTATTGATTATTTTAATATTTAATGCAAATAAATAGGAAAAATGTTAGAAAAATTATGAAAAATTATGGAAAATTCTAAAACGGGTTAATTATTGAAATTATGACATTTTTAAGTTGTGGCGACCATTTTGACACTAATTTAGTGCTAATCGCGATTAAAATCGCTAATCGGGTTTTTTGGTAATTTTGTGCAAAACTTGCACATATCACATTTTCTACACTTGTGCACTTTTCTTCCCATGGATTTCTTTTGGGTTTACTATTCTTGTGAGAAGGTTTGGTTTTAAAAGAAAAAGGAAAAAGAAAAGAAAAGAAAGTGAAATGATGAGGGTAGGTGAGAGAGAGAGGTTGACCTTTAACCCTTAACCATTTTCTTCTCCCATCATTTTTCCCCTCTTCTTTCTCCTCTTGCTGCTGCTGCCTTTCCCCCCATCATCCTCCCCTCTTCAAGCCATGAATCATCTCAAAAACTACACCAAAACCCCAATCTCCTTTCATTAAAATTGTGCAAAATCCCTAGATCTACACATGGAGCTAAAGAAGCATGGATTTTGGTCACTAGGGGCAACTCAAGAATTTTCTTGAGTTGCCAAATGAGGTATTTTCTGGATCATTACTTTGGTTTATGCATTACTTATACTCCATGTTTAGTTTAGAACCGATATTGTGGATTTTTGTGGAATTGAGAATAACCTAGTTAGGGTTTGAGAGGAACTTGGGTTGTATTGTGAAATTGAGTTCAATTGAGGATACACCAACACCCTAGTGTATGAATTGAGGCCCTAACCTGAAGTGTAAACCCATAATACGGATTTTAGAAATCAATATCGGGGAAAAACTGGAATCTGCCACTGTTATTTAGAATCTGCTAACACCCCGAGAACCCTAAAATAATATTGAGTGGGAATTGAGATGTGCAGGCAACATAGAGGCAACACCCCAAACCCTAGCCCCTAACTCCTCCGTACGGCCGCCAATTCTCCCATTCTGGCCGCAATTTGCGGCCAGAGCAGAGGGGATTTTCCTCGTTTTGCGTGCCTGGCCCCATTTCATCAATTCTTGGCCCTGGGTACTTCTAGTTTTGACAGATTCTTTATAGGGTGGAATCTGGGGCATATATCCTAAGTTGTTGTTTTGGATTCGTATTTCCGTATTCCGTATTTTCATTTCTGAAATGGTGGATTGTGTTTTGCCTCGACTATTTGTCGTTTATACGACGATATAGAGGAGTTATTGATGGTTTTGAAGGCGTGCCATAGGTTTTCACCTATAGGCCCCTTATCGTATCGTTTTGGATTTTATGCGCCGTTTTAGATTGGATTTGATTTTAATGCGCATATACGATATTTTGATGTGTAGGTACCCATGAAGACTTTGGGACGACAAGCAAATACGTGGTGACGTCCGCAAATGATGATGCAAGGTGAGTAGATTATATCTACAGGGGGAAGTCGGGTGGATGGCGTATAGCACCCCCGCAGTCCGTAGATAGATTATTATGTAGTTATTGTGATATAGGTGTATTGTGGATAATGTAGGGTTGGAAGTGACTAGTGTAGTTCATAGTCGCGAACCCTAGGATAGAATTACACCTATACACACACCCTTGCTTATCACTTGTACCTGCACTGTGATTGACGATATGTGATGACTTTGGAGATGAGTCGATGATGTGGGCTTGGTGCCCTGGGATCGGTGATTTGATACGATTCATATGTGGGATATGACTTGTGATTCTTGCGGGCTTGGGATATGTGTTTACCCCCGCATGCATATTTACTGATGTTACCTTTTTGTACTAGACATAGAGTAGTACTCCAGACTATATGATCTGATGATGGTGATGTCTGTTATGTGATGAGACAGTGAGATGTTGACCCCTACCCAGCTATCGGGGATGCCGTACGATGAATTACCGTACGAGCCAATATTGATGATAGATCCGCACTCATAACTCGAGGATATCTTATGATATGACATTGAGGCGAGATCACCGACTATATATCTTTATATATATACATTGACTCAGATTTAGGTGGTTTCTACACCTACCCCTCCTGATTGACCGGATACTTAGATGTAGTTTGCATAGTAGATACTTCACTGTGGTGTTGACTACTAGATATCTGCATTTTCCTGCTATTCGCATTGCTGGCATATGTTCATTATTACGCTATTATCATGCTGTTAGGACACCAGCACCATTATCGATGATGCGTATGTTTCACGTACACTATTTGCCGGCTCACACACTTCATCATCGATAATTGCCATGCCACTACACTGTAGCACTATTGCATTCATGAGATGATTCTTCCTTCGACATATGCACATTACTATTCCATGTCGCATGATTTCCGATAGGATTACTTTTCTTTACATGTCGCATACATCATGGATTGATTGCATAGCACATCGCATTGGATGTACTTCTTGATGTTGGATTTTCATGGGATTTCTGGATTTGGGAATCGTGTCCTTTTCAATAGTAATCATTTAAAAACCCGGTTCCCTTGATATGATATTTGGGGCGTCGCCCCGTGTTTTCTCGGTGCTAGAGGATGTACTGAGAGAGGGCTGACCCAGACTGACGGAAGCCCGATGGATTGATAGAGGGCTGACCCGGACTGACGGAAGCCCGATGTACTGATAGAGGGCTGACCCGGACTGACGGATGCCCGATGTACTGATAGAGGGCTGACCCGGACTGACGGATGCCCGATGCATTGAGAGAGGGATGACCCGGACTGACGGATTCCCGATATGTACTTTGATATAGGGCATGATCCGGAATGACGGATGCCCGATACAGGAGGATTTACGTGTCGATACTAGGCACGGGTTTCATGATGTTTTTCCATGACTTTGTTTATATCCTCACATTGCATACATGATGCTTATTGTCATTGGGTGACGGGTGGACGGGTTCCACATACATACAGACTTGGATCATAGACAGTCTGGTTTTACATTGATCATACTTTATTTGTATATATAACAGGGTATGAGGGCGCTGTTATATATACCCTTACACCAATATTAGTGGTATGGGACGCTAATATATGTGTATTGATATCATTGATATTTCATCATATTTACTTCATGCAGACATACCTTATACTGATGACATGTTATTACCTGAGTACCTGGCACTACATACATGATTAGATGTTACCTTGCCACCTTATTACACTCAGATGTACTCTTGTGGATTATATTGCTGATCGTTGACTTAGGTTTATGTCTTGCATTCGGTTTCTGCTTGTAGATATTTCTATTCACGAGTTGGCAACTCACCCCCGTTGTGCCACAGTTCTTGCAGGTTCTGCCGTACAGGTTTCTTTGCGGCATTTCTGGCACACTACCTTCTTGTGGGTGACTTGCTTTGGTAGGTGGATTCTTTCGTATCAAGAATCACCATTGTATTTATTTATTTCATTGTATCTAGAAATTGTCCATCAACCAAAACTTGTATATTCTTTCCGACTTAGAGACAGTGTTGTATTATTTCGACCTTAGAGTCGCGCTTAGTAGTATTGCGGTTTTCTTGCTACTTTTGAGCTTTCTTTCGGTTTTGATCCTCGCCACTTGGCGTTGTATATTATCATATCATTGCGTGGTTGTGACCGTCGATTGACGAAGAGCTAGCTCCCGCTTGGGGATGCCTTTATCATTGTATATATATTGTTATTCATATTGTACCCCATTCGGGGCCAGTTTTACAAGAGGAACTCTGCCGAAATTTTTAGAAAAGACTTTATTGTTTTCAAAACGTACTTTCGGCTTAGTTATTTAAAAACCTTGATTTCAACCCTGTATTCTTCACTTCTTTAAACCAGTTTTCTTTACTTATTCCTAAAATGGTTTTAGATTTCTGGGCTTTTGGCTTACTTGGATCAGATGGAGTCCTATAGACTTCATATGGTTCAAGGGCCAGTCACGTGCTCTTTCGGGTCGTGACAAAGTTGGTATCAAAGCGCTAGGTTGACCCTTGGTTGATGGATTAGGTGACTAAAGTAGAGTGACGTACCGTTGGTATGTTCCGCGGCATACTTACGACACGCCACTCCGCTTAAGGAACCTTAGGATGTACATACTTTCGAGATTAGTGATTCTCTTCATATCCAGGATTATACATCCATTTGAGATCCCCGATTCTATTAGTTTCATGATCATACCTTCATTGATGTTGTTCCTTCCTATGATCATGTATCCACTTTGGATCTGTTGTTTCCTTTCTTGCCATTGATGTGCTCTCTTTGATACTCGATTGAGATTCCTGTCACCATGTTTGAGCGCAGTATGGGCTGCTGCTAGGGTTACGTCCGGTGTGAGCTCGTTTGGTACGAGGGCCGACCTTTGTGTTTTCTGGTGACATGGGAACGTCTCGAGTTAGTATTGGTGATTGTGACCTCTAGTGGAGGCGAGTGCTTGGTCTTGCACCGGATGATCGGGCCTTTGTTAGAGCTGCCAGTTGAGAGAGGACTGTTGATGTACAGCATACCTCAGAGGTTGTGAGGTCGCCTATCGTGCAGATAGATGGACCAGCTGTTGCTGAGATTGATAGGATGTTGCTTTCGGAGCGTACGAGCTGAGACTGCCGGAGCTTTCGGGCAGTCATGCGACTGATGATAGCTAGTCTACCCGATTTGAGAGGCGAAGGTGATTCGTCCGATTTTGCGCCAGAGCGGGCCCAGATGAGTTGAAGATTTCCAGTGTGGAGAGTCTTACTCAGATCTAGAGCAGGCTGATTCAGAGATGACCGCTTATGTATTGCCCTTCCTGGAGGATTGAGGCGTCGTTCGGCGTACAGGCATATGAGCCAGTTGTTGCTGCAAATGATGAGATATCGTCCAGATGATTGGAGCTACTACAGCATGAGCATGTTCTTAGAGAGATGTTAGCGAGTTGCTAGTCACCGAGGATGGATGACTAGGACGTGTGGTGAGTTCGCTTACCCCGATGCGAGGTCATCAGGTGGATCGATTCCAGCTAGAGACGACTTCACGCAGGTTCGTTGAGAGTCGATAGAGACGATCGAATGTCAGGCGCCTATTTTCCAAGTTTAAAGTATACGGAAAGACATGCAGGTGATTCTATGGACCCTCTAGAAGAATGAAACCCTAACTCGACTTAATGACCGTGTGACAGCCTTTGAACCTTAGGGTTTACGGCGGTTCCGCGGCGCCATTAGTGAGGCTTGGGTTTGCCCTTCTACGGCTGGACCACCGACGCTGTGGCATGTACTCGATACTATTAAACTGTACCCGAGATGTGAGCTCTTGGGGGATTGTGAGGATCTGACGAGTCGATCGGATGGTTCGACATCTTTCGGATATCGTGATGGGACACTGCTTGGGAGACTCCAGATGCGAGCATAGCCGTTGGAGCACCGTACATGCAGCCATGATGAGACGAGTCCGAATCAGTCGACATTGACGCAGAGTGAAGAAAAGAATTCGCGAGATATTTCGACGAGATGATGTCCCCCTCCGCTGACATTAGAGATGTGATATGCACCCCGAGGCGTGGTATATGGATATATCTCCCAGAAAGAAGCGCGATAAGTATGCAGCCGTTCCGGAATAAGCTTTAGCTTCAGCATTGGATGATGACTTCCGGGCATTTCGGCAGGAATGAGATTTGAGAAAGGAACCTCGACAGGACTTTTCTGGAGTACGATACGGGGAGACCTGGACCAGGAGTAGTCGTTTTGCGCACACCCAGCAAGACGGAGTTCAGCCTAACATCTTCTATAGAATGATGAAGCTACAGAGTACGCGATTTCGAGTCCGTGTGAGAGACTTCAGACTGACCGTGGCCGAGAACAATGCAGTGCGTAGTAGCTTGCGTGGCGTCATAGTGGACGACGATAGAGACAGTTGGAACAAGAGGTTCGTGTGAGACACTGACGAGCTGTCATTGCTTCCCGTCGAGACTAAAGACCTGATTTGCTTACAGAGACGTTGGGATGTGACCAGTTTCTGAGAAATATTGTGCTGAGGACACAGGTGTCTTTTGAGAGAGAAGAGGTTGTGCAGGGAAGCCAGCCTCGGTGCAGATCGGCATAGGCAGGATTGGAAGAGACCTGGGCAGGATTCCTTCCAGGACGTTGCTGCAATGATGTTTGCACCCAGGATCAGATGTGTGACGTGCATTCAGAGAGCCAGAGGCCGATGCCAGTGATATGCTGCCTTACGAGGGGTCGTGAGGTTTGACCGAGAGGTGACCAGAGAAGTGCCAGAACGGAATCGTCCCCGTTAGCACATCTGACAGGGCCGATGAGCCGATTGACTGTGAGATTGGTAACCCACAGAGAAGATAAGGACCCAGAGAGTCAGAGGACGCCAGACCGTGAGCAAGAGGCACGTAGATATCCTGCGCTACTAGCAGTGGATTACGCCGACTCCTTCTCGACCTTGAAGGAGAATCTACCGAAGACGGTATTTATGATTTGTGATTTTGTGATTCGATTATCACGTATCCGTCATTTTGGATTTCGGTATTTTGGGCGTTCTGTTTGCATGATTTAGTTTTGGCAATTGAGTTTCATGATATTGATTTCATGCACCCACTGGATATTTATATATTTTGCGTAGAGTTATTACATTTGAGATATTGATTGAGATTTCATGCCTACAGTATACAGTGATTTGATTTACACTTCCAGCAAAGTTTTCATGTACCTGTAGTGTTTTGATATGCGATTTTGGTGCACGCCAGATGCACTAAATCGGGATTCTTCGTGCATATCACATGCACCTGATTTTTCTGTCAGGCACACACGTTGCCTACGACAGATGTTTCGTGCACACCCGTTGCACCTAGATGTTGTTTTGTATACCTGTTTGACACATTTATGGATTCTTAATTTTCGTGCGCACCAGACGCACAGGATTGTGTTACGTGCATTTTGGGATTTATTCCTTTTGGAGCAGTACCTTTTATGATGTTGGATTTTTGCTTTCATGCTGAGCAGGACTAGTCAGTGGACGGTACCTGGATATACTTTTGCATGCTTTTGCATCAGCTACTTACATGTATGGATTGGATGTCTACATGTGTAGTTTTGATCCATATCATATCGGTTTTGTATTGGATTTGACATTGTGTTTTTACCTCGACTCCGATGATTGCGAGATGCTTGACGGAGTTTTGCTTTTGAGTTATCTGCTCATTTTTCATGCGCATGCATTGCGCTGTGATGTTTTATGTGTTGATATTTTCGGAGCCCCGACAAAATGGATTATTAATGAAATTGTTTTTAGTATTGGGGGTTTAAATTTAAATTCGGGGACCGAATTTCTTTAAGGGGGGTAGATTGTAACATTTTCAAAAATATAAAATATTAATTTTGGGAATTTTTATAATTTAATATTATTTTATTGATTATTTTAATATTTAATGCAAATAAATAGGAAAAATGTTTGAAAAATTATGAAAAATTATGGAAAATTCTAAAACGGGTTAATTATTGAAATTATGACATTTTTAAGTTGTGGCGACCATTTTGACACTAATTTAGTGCTAATCGCGATTAAAATCGCTAATCGGGTTTTTTGGTAATTTTGTGCAAAACTTGCACATATCACATTTTCTACACTTGTGCACTTTTCTTCCCATGGATTTCTTTTGGGTTTACTATTCTTGTGAGAAGGTTTGGTTTTAAAAGAAAAAGGAAAAAGAAAAGAAAAGAAAGTGAAATGATGAGGGTAGGTGAGAGAGAGAGGTTGACCTTTAACCCTTAATCATTTTCTTCTCCCATCATTTTCCCCCTCTTCTTTCTCCTCTTGCTGCTGCTGCCTTTCCCCCCATCATCCTCCCCTCTTCAAGCCATGAATCATCTCAAAAACTACACCAAAACCCCAATCTCCTTTCATTAAAATTGTGCAAAATCCCTAGATCTACACATGGAGCTAAAGAAGCATGGATTTTGGTCACTAGGGGCAACTCAAGAATTTTCTTGAGTTGCCAAATGAGGTATTTTCTGGATCATTACTTTGGTTTATGCATTACTTATACTCCATGTTTAGTTTAGAACCGATATTGTGGATTTTTGTGGAATTGAGAATAACCTAGTTAGGGTTTGAGAGGAACTTGGGTTGTATTGTGAAATTGAGTTCAATTGAGGATACACCAACACCCTAGTGTATGAATTGAGGCCCTAACCTGAAGTGTAAACCCATAATACGGATTTTAGAAACCAATATCGGGGAAAAACTGGAATCTGCCACTGTTATTTAGAATCTGCTAACACCCCGAGAACCCTAAAATAATATTGAGTGGGAATTGAGATGTGCAGGCAACATAGAGGCAACACCCCAAACCCTAGCCCCTAACTCCTCCGTACGGCCGCCAATTCTCCCATTCTGGCCGCAATTTGCGGCCAGAGCAGAGGGGATTTTCCTCGTTTTGCGTGCCTGGCCCCATTTCATCAATTCTTGGCCCTGGGTACTTCTAGTTTTGACAGATTCTTTATAGGGTGGAATCTGGGGCATATATCCTAAGTTGTTGTTTTGGATTCGTATTTCCGTATTCCGTATTTTCATTTCTGAAATGGTGGATTGTGTTTTGCCTCGACTATTTGTCGTTTATACGACGATATAGAGGAGTTATTGATGGTTTTGAAGGCGTGCCATAGGTTTTCACCTATAGGCCCCTTATCGTATCGTTTTGGATTTTATGCGCCGTTTTAGATTGGATTTGATTTTAATGCGCATATACGATAATTTGATGTGTAGGTACCCATGAAGACTTTGGGACGACAAGCAAATACGTGGTGACGTCCGCAAATGATGATGCAAGGTGAGTAGATTATATCTACAGGGGGAAGTCGGGTGGATGGCGTATAGCACCCCCGCAGTCCGTAGATAGATTATTATGTAGTTATTGTGATATAGGTGTATTGTGGATAATGTAGGGTTGGAAGTGACTAGTGTAGTTCATAGTCGCGAACCCTAGGATAGAATTACACCTATACACACACCCTTGCTTATCACTTGTACCTGCACTGTGATTGACGATATGTGATGACTTTGGAGATGAGTCGATGATGTGGGCTTGGTGCCCTGGGATCGGTGATTTGATACGATTCATATGTGGGATATGACTTGTGATTCTTGCGGGCTTGGGATATGTGTTTACCCCCGCATGCATATTTACTGATGTTACCTTTTTGTACTAGACATAGAGTAGTACTCCAGACTATATGATCTGATGATGGTGATGTCTGTTATGTGATGAGACAGTGAGATGTTGACCCCTACCCAGCTATCGGGGATGCCGTACGATGAATTACCGTACGAGCCAATATTGATGATAGATCCGCACTCATAACTCGAGGATATCTTATGATATGACATTGAGGCGAGATCACCGACTATATATCTTTATATATATACATTGACTCAGATTTAGGTGGTTTCTACACCTACCCCTCCTGATTGACCGGATACTTAGATGTAGTTTGCATAGTAGATACTTCACTGTGGTGTTGACTACTAGATATCTGCATTTTCCTGCTATTCGCATTGCTGGCATATGTTCATTATTACGCTATTATCATGCTGTTAGGACACCAGCACCATTATCGATGATGCGTATGTTTCACGTACACTATTTGCCGGCTCACACACTTCATCATCGATAATTGCCATGCCACTACACTGTAGCACTATTGCATTCATGAGATGATTCTTCCTTCGACATATGCACATTACTATTCCATGTCGCATGATTTCCGATAGGATTACTTTTCTTTACATGTCGCATACATCATGGATTGATTGCATAGCACATCGCATTGGATGTACTTCTTGATGTTGGATTTTCATGGGATTTCTGGATTTGGGAATCGTGTCCTTTTCAATAGTAATCATTTAAAAACCCGGTTCCCTTGATATGATATTTGGGGCGTCGCCCCGTGTTTTCTCGGTGCTAGAGGATGTACTGAGAGAGGGCTGACCCAGACTGACGGAAGCCCGATGGATTGATAGAGGGCTGACCCGGACTGACGGAAGCCCGATGTACTGATAGAGGGCTGACCCGGACTGACGGATGCCCGATGTACTGATAGAGGGCTGACCCGGACTGACGGATGCCCGATGCATTGAGAGAGGGATGACCCGGACTGACGGATTCCCGATATGTACTTTGATATAGGGCATGATCCGGAATGACGGATGCCCGATACAGGAGGATTTACGTGTCGATGCTAGGCACGGGTTTCATGATGTTTTTCCATGACTTTGTTTATATCCTCACATTGCATACATGATGCTTATTGTCATTGGGTGACGGGTGGACGGGTTCCACATACATACAGACTTGGATCATAGACAGTCTGGTTTTACATTGATCATACTTTATTTGTATATATAACAGGGTATGAGGGCGCTGTTATATATACCCTTACACCAATATTAGTGGTATGGGACGCTAATATATGTGTATTGATATCATTGATATTTCATCATATTTACTTCATGCAGACATACCTTATACTGATGACATGTTATTACCTGAGTACCTGGCACTACATACATGATTAGATGTTACCTTGCCACCTTATTACACTCAGATGTACTCTTGTGGATTATATTGCTGATCGTTGACTTAGGTTTATGTCTTGCATTCGGTTTCTGCTTGTAGATATTTCTATTCACGAGTTGGCAACTCACCCCCGTTGTGCCACAGTTCTTGCAGGTTCTGCCGTACAGGTTTCTTTGCGGCATTTCTGGCACACTACCTTCTTGTGGGTGACTTGCTTTGGTAGGTGGATTCTTTCGTATCAAGAATCACCATTGTATTTATTTATTTCATTGTATCTAGAAATTGTCCATCAACCAAAACTTGTATATTCTTTCCGACTTAGAGACAGTGTTGTATTATTTCGACCTTAGAGTCGCGCTTAGTAGTATTGCGGTTTTCTTGCTACTTTTGAGCTTTCTTTCGGTTTTGATCCTCGCCACTTGGCGTTGTATATTATCATATCATTGCGTGGTTGTGACCGTCGATTGACGAAGAGCTAGCTCCCGCTTGGGGATGCCTTTATCATTGTATATATATTGTTATTCATATTGTACCCCATTCGGGGCCAGTTTTACAAGAGGAACTCTGCCGAAATTTTTAGAAAAGACTTTATTGTTTTCAAAACGTACTTTCGGCTTAGTTATTTAAAAACCTTGATTTCAACCCTGTATTCTTCACTTCTTTAAACCAGTTTTCTTTACTTATTCCTAAAATGGTTTTAGATTTCTGGGCTTTTGGCTTACTTGGATCAGATGGAGTCCTATAGACTTCATATGGTTCAAGGGCCAGTCACGTGCTCTTTCGGGTCGTGACAAGGGCAAAGTAAATTGCGACTGATATTCACGACCAAACCAAGTATTTCTTCGCCAATCCTAAATCACCTTTGTATTTTTCCAGGACACTCCGTATCACTACGAAGATCCACAGTTTATTGGATACTCCATCGTATGGTTAAATACGAACTCGAAAGGAACTTGTTCCAGTTCGGGGATGGATTCTGGTCCAGGAGAAATAGGAATAAGATTTATTCGGTTGTCTTTTATCTTCACCTTCTCTCGCATTGCGAGTGATCCTAGGATTAGGACAGTACACCCATTATGCTTATTGGATAGTCTTCTTCCAAACCATAGGCTGGTGCCGAACGGTAGGGAAGGAAGAAAACCAATTGGCCTAAAGGGGTGTGCAGAAGGTAATGACTAAAGACATATAAAGGGATTTGGAGAGGTGGCAAAGAATTATACGGTTATAGTTGTGAATCTGGATAATAGTAGAGGCATTGCTAGGAATACCAGGATACCCCATCGAAATATTTCAATGTTTCAGTTTAACTGTGTACTGTTAAAAGAAAACTGATTTCCCGATTGGACACTTGCTCCAGGGTATGTATTTACCAGGTTTGATTCTCACATCTGTATGGTTTTACAGATGATGAGTGGGAGTAAGTTATTGGGAATAGGGTAATCATCCTCATTATATCGGGATTCGTTGTAATCGGTGATATTTGAGGAGATCATCTGGGCTGTTTGCCGGTCGGCAAATATTTGGTTTTGAATATCCGCTGTTGTGCACCAATTTCAAATTGATATATCTGTACGTCTATTTTCATAGAGTGAGATATACCTTTTGATATTATGTCGATGACATTTACCTATATCAGTGGATGGTTAGGTAAGGAGCATTAAACAGCGGTGTAATTTTTCTTAACCATAACTACAGTTTTCAACCTACGACACACAGTGAAAGAGTTGTTAGACTCAGCGGACTTATACAGAGTATTGTATGTTGTCCAGTGTCCATTAGGACAGAGGGGTTGGTCCTCATACTATGTTCTGGTTACTTTTAACTTCTCTAGTTCTTAGACATGTGTTTCGTAGAAACACAGGGTCTAAGTTTTGAGGAGTTATAGGTATTTGAATAGAGTAGAGAACCAGGTGTAGCAAGTATCGGGATTCTTCAAAGTGATCGAAGATGTAGATACTTGTGTATGGTATTCAGTTGATAGTAATGATAAAGAGAAATTGCTTCTCTTTCGGGTTACTCATAATTGTAAGCATTCCTAAGTTGAGTGACGCTGATCGGCCTCCTTCCATTTAGTTGACATGCACTGGTGACAGCTGCATGATTTGAATCTGGTTCAATTAAATCAGTGCCTCTGGTTCTATATTGGATATAGTACAGTTCATATCTTAACATTGTTAAGGTACGGGGAGTTGTCCGGCTTATGATTAAAACCAGACTCTGGATAACTCAAGGCACGTTTCTGTAATGGCTGTTTGTGGGTTGACCCAGGCTATGACGAGGGTTGACTTTCTACCATCTGGAAGATCAATAGTGATATTGTTCTTGACTCGCCACAGTTTTATTAAAAAATGGATTTTTTCAGAAAAACAGTAGTGGGAGTATGGTAGAACTGGAAGTGATTCCAGAACCACAAACGATTACTGAAGATTTCATAGGAACCTAAAGATTCAATCTGGATTGACATTCCATTGGCCACTCCGCAGATAAGGTGGGTAACTTTAGGCACCCGAGAGGAACTCCGGTAGCCTCAAGGACGGTGACAGGGAAGTTCTTGTTTACCCACACTTGCCATTGTTGTTGTTCCAGGCTGCGAGACCCGGCAGGAGGATGAGTATAGCGTCGTTCTAAACTAGCTTTAGAAGTGCACATCTATATGACTCTGCCAGAGGGTTGTCGTAGTCAGTTGGAGCAGCGGAAGCATTGGTGGACATCAGGCTTATGTCTATTTATAGACTAAAGCAAATATAGCGGAGATAGATCATCTATTTCTGATGTGACAGTCATAGGTTTGACGTCATCAGAATAGGGGATGGATCTGTTGAGAAGGTAGTAGGGTGTGATATCCTGGTATTTGGATGACATACATAGAGTAGGAAAAGAAATTCCTATACTACGATCGGTTATACTTTGGTCGTCACAAAGTGGTTTCTCCACAAAGGACTTGGACATTATATCAGACATACTGGTTACTAGATCTATGGTTTTAGATCTAGATTTGGGTGGTTTCCCAATCAGGGTACTTTGACAGCATTCTAAGAGTATTTAGAATGGACGACTCCTGGCACGGTAGTGTACCTGCAGGTGATGGAGTCACCCTCTCTAAAGGTGTCTTATAGACTAAAGTAGAGAGGGATGTGCATGATTGGCAAATCACTTGCTTAGGCAATTGAGTCAATCATGAGATGTCAAGTACCACGCCAGATGTTGTTCTTGCAGTAGATGCAATAAGTTAACATTGATCCAATCCTGGAGGAACATTCGGAAGCAGTTTTAGAACATAAGTGGATGTTCTAAGGATATGATAACAACAGCCTCATTCGGGAGGCAGTTATCATTCCAGGCTTCCAAGGTGACATGGACGACAGGGTGATCGTCAGAGTTATAGTTATCCTTCTGACGAGGGGCAGTATTTTGGACAGGTGGTCCAAGGGAATACTGAGGGTGGCATGGCGCAGGATACTGATTAAGTTCAGTTGACGATACAGTCTAAGAAGTTTGGATTTGGAGTTCATTTATGATCTAGGTCCCATCAGACATCCAGACATTCTAAGACAGGTATTGCTCATTTCGGGAGATGGCTTTCTCCGCGAACTTGAGACATAGAGAGACATAGAAAGAAACCTCTAGGCGGATCCACTCACTGAGGCTATTCCTCGACCGCAATAGTTTCACAAACGGGATTTGTGAGACTGACTAGTAGAGGAGTTGGGTGTTCGGTATCACACGGGCTATGAGTATCCGACATCGCAATAATTAGCCTTGAGTGCAAATGGGAGATTGTTGGAGATAGTGCCCTCAGAGTCAATTATTGGATCACAGGCACGTGATTGCAATGATTGAGGGAGGACCTATCCCGGTAGGACAGTCTTACTCGAGATGATAGTATGCTATCTGGTTTACCTTTATCATCGTATACTGCTTTAGGTGACCTGACATGTCGCTATTGCACGTTGATAGAGCCCCTAGGATTCTTGCTTGACTGCCAGCAGTATGAGGGCGATCATATAAGTGAGAGCTGGAGTCTATAAGCACATCCTTAAAAGGTCCCTAGTCGTGGGAGTTTCGAGACAGGGCATCGATTCTCCAGAGTAGACTAGTGTATACAGTCGAGACCCCGACGAGGGGCGGTGGCCGGTCTCACAAGCCACTGGTGTCAGTTGGTTCACCTAAGATGTATACAGGTGCTCATTGGGTTATGAGTACACCGGACAGGACTCGCCGGGAATATGCTAGTTGGTCTTATACCTGACGTCGGATAGCAGTTCCCAGGTGACATGTGTACAGGTTAGTTCATCGACCTGGGGATCGTCATTTGTCTCGTGTGAGTTCCCACTGTGCTTTGATTACTTCCCTACCACGGCTCAAAGGAGTCGTGCAAACAGGTTTTAGTTGGGTACAATCCCGAGCCACATGGAGGCAGTGAGCGGATCTTCAGGGGTTCGTCTCTCCCGGTATTGGGGGTGAGGTCGCGCTGTGTCTAGGAGAGCCATTACACGAAGTCCTTGGCCAAGGCAGGAGATTTACTGGTAGGTATTCCAGTAGTATCTCAGGGTGTTCTGGGCTACACTCCGACACGACTTATACCGCTTTTGGGGGTCTGACTTTTACCAACCCCCTAGGCCCGACATGCAATGCTCATAGACGAACGGACCGGACTGTACGGATATTGTCACTGATAGGCTCAGTAGGGTGTCAGGATGAGTTCGCTCATCGACGTCCCTTTTGGTCAATAGCTGGTGGCCTGTCACGTATTGGCTTATACCTCTGACGTGCTAGTGGTTAAATCCACAGCCATAGTATTGACGAGTCTTTAGAGTCCACCACACTTTCAGTTACTCAAGCTTTCGGGCGAAACGCTGTAGAGGCCGTATGGAGATATGGCAGGGTCCGATCAGATACGTGCGGTATTGCACGGATCAGGATCGGACGGTTAATACTAGAGGCCGTATAGATATATGGCAAGGTTCGATCGGATACGTACGGTATTGCGCGGATCAGGATCGAACGGATATTACTAGCCGGCTTTGGTTTAAGCCGGATCCTAGTATAGTACAGTGTAGATTTTGTCTCATTGCATTTGTATCCGGTCGGAATACAAATGCGGGTGTGTATGCACAGTATCGGGGTTTTTCCTGTAATTTATTACGGGACCAGTTTTCTGGAGTTGTCAGTTTGCATTCCGTTCCGGCTGGTTTTCCTTTGTTCTTTCCCGGCCGGACTTTTCCGATGGAGGGTGTTATTTGCAAGTTTGCAAATAACACATTGTGGAGGATTTTCTTACAAATGTATTAATTATGAAAGCATCTTTTGATACCATTCTTATCCATCATCATCACTTGCTTTTTTGTTGATTTGAGGTGATTAGAGTTTGATGTAGATTTGTTATGATGATGTTTAGATATGGTCACCTCTTACCTTTTACTACACTCACCTCCCTCTTGCATTTGGTATTCCTTCCTCCACCATTCTCATTTTGATATGGTAGAACACACTTGAGAGAAGAAAAGAAGATGAGAGCTTCATTTTGAGAGTGTAGCATTTTGATCTCTTTTCATGTTAAGAAAAATGCAAGCACCATTTTTCTTATCTTGATTCCTCCATCATCTTCAAAGGCAACAAACCCAAATGAGACATGGGCTCTACATTACACATTCTACAGCAAATCTTGGACGCGTCGGCTAGCCTACTTCGCGCCCGAGTTGCCTCGGTATTGAGGTGGGAGCCCGTAAAAGAAACAGGCGATGTGGTGCCCTTCCGGCGAGGAGGCGACGACCGGAGTTTCCGCAGGAGATCGGGACGACGACGAGAAGACCGGAGGACTCGGATCATTCGGTATATCTCTTCCCCTTCTTGTAGTTAGCTTAGACTTGTTAATGGTTCGATCCGGGTGTTTAGTGCGCGGTGGTGCCGGTTTGCTAAGTTCGCAAAATTAAAGTTTATCACCGCTTCCGCATTTGGCCGTCGGACTGACGGCCGGGGCGCCGCCGTGCACTTACACCATCAGAAGTCCAGACACATCTTAAGGCGGTATCACCTGATCAGGGAGATCATTGATCGTCAGGAGATCGAGGTTCGGAGAGTTGCATCTGAAGAGAACATTGCTGATCCATTCACGAAGGCCCTACCTCAGATTCAGTTCGAGAGGCTACTCGAGATCATCGGTCTTCGATATGCCAGTACATGGCCCTAGTGCAAGTGGGAGATTGTTTGTGTATATGCCCTATGGGCCATTATTGTATCATACTAGTTTGTATATTACTTAATGGAAGCTTAGGATATTCACATGTATATAACAGTCTTGCTAAACATGGTAGTATGCTACTTGGTTTTTCTATCTTAATATGTGAGTATACGTATTGATAGAGCTCTTAGGATCTTGCTTGACTACCAGCGTTGTGATGGCAGTCACACTAGTGGGGGCTGGGTAGTCTACAAGCACATCCTTATTCTGGTCCCTAGTCGTTGGATTATCGAGACAGGGCATCGATACTCCGGAGTAGACTAGTGTGTACGCTTCTCATCCCAGTTGGGGAGATGGCCTGTCCCACAGCCGTCAGTACGTCGTACTGGAGATAGTATACAGGAGCTCGTTAGGTTACGGGTACACCGGACAGGACTCACAGGGAACTGTTGGTTGGTTTTATACCAGTCGTCAGTGAACAGTTCCCAGGTGACATGAGTACAGCATAGTCCACAGACTTGACACGGCTACTTCGCCTCGAGTGTGTCCCACTGTTCTTAGATTGCTACCCTACCACGGCTCAAAGGAGTCGTGCAAACAGGTAGCAGTTGGGTGCAGTCCCGAGCACTTGGAGGCAGTGGCGGTTAGACAGGATTCGTCTCTCCCGGTATTGGGGGTTGATATCGCGCTGTGTCAGAGAACCATTACGCAAAGTCCCTGGTCAGGGCAAGCGAGATTTGCTGGTAGGTTCCAGTAGTTTCTCAGGGTGTAATGGGCTTCGCTCCGACACGACTTATACCGCTATTAGGGGGCTGACGCTTGCCGCCTCCCTAGGCCCGATATGCGATAGTCTTAGACGAATGGACCGGACTGTATGGAGATTGTCACATCAGACTCAGTAGGAGTTCGGATGGGTTTCCTCATCGGCCTTCTTATCGACATCTACCTGGGGACCGTTACGTACAGCTAGTGCCGCTTGCGGTCTGTGGTTAAACCCACTGCCAGCGTAGTAGTCGAGTCTCTAGAGTCCCACGCAGAGAGTTTCATTACTCCTGGCGAAACGATATAGAGGTCGTATGGTTTTACGACAAGGGTTCGGACGCATACGTGTGTTTACGCACGTACGACTTTCGGACAGTTTTTACTAGTCGGCTTTGGTTTAAGCCAGTTACTAGTATCCGGTTATTGGATTTATACAGTCTAAAGTTTTTCCGTGTTTTCACGGATAGGAGGGGCATTCTCGTAATTGCGCGAGAAGCTTCTAGAAGATGGTGACTAAGGAGGTTAAGGTGGCATATACATTAAATGAGATTAGTGAGTCATATGGATGATTCATCCATGTCATTAATGCATCATAAATGCTTAATGACTCATGGAGGTGAATCACCATTAGATATTTATCAAGCATGGTTGTAAATCATTTTCTTTTCTATTCTTGAAAAACAATAATGCTTGATATATATTATGATAACTCATTTTCTCATTTCATTATGATGTTCATCTTCTATCTCCTCAAGCTCTCTCTCTTCAAACCATAATCCTCCCCTCTCATGTGTTGAGTACAAGGATTAGTTAGACTACTTAATCCATAACCATACTCTATTTCATCTAGGTACTTTGATTAGAACTTAAAGATACCTAGTTGCCTCAAGTTTAGAGGCAAAGCTTGGAGTTTAGCTCTCGTGGTGGATCGTCTACTACTTGGAGAAGGCCGAGGAGGAGGTGGAGTTCGTAAAGACGAAGGACACGGTTCTTTAGGTATAATCCCTTTACATAGTAGTTGTTAACTTCTATGTTTGATGTTACTTATCGTTTAGCTTCGATTCATGTGGTTAGTCGATGTTTAAGCATAGAACAAGATCGTTTTTCATATTTCCGCCACCCCGCAAGTCGTGGGGTGTTGTACATCGACTTACAGGTACTTGGACAGTATTCTATTGGTATTTGGAATAGATGACTCCTGGCATGGTGGTGTACCTGCAGGTGATGGAGTCACCCTCTCTAAAGGTGTCTTACAGACTAAAGGGGAGAGGGATGGGCATGATTGGCAGATCACTTGCTTAGGCAACTGAGTCAATCATGAGATGTCAAGTACTACACCAGATGTTGTTTTTGCACTAGATGCAATAAGTTTGTATTAATCCAATCCTGGAGAAACATAAGGAAGCAGTTTTAGAACATAAGTGCATGTTCTACGGATTTGATGATGGCAGCCTCCTTCGGGAGACGATTATCATTCCAGGCTTCAAAGGTGACATGGTTGACAGAGTGATTGTCAGAGTTATAGTTTTCCCTCTGATGAGGGACAGTATTATGGACAGGTGGTCCAAGAGGATACTGTGGGAGGCTTGGTGCAGGATACTGATTAGGTTCAGTGATCGATACAGTCTAAGAAGTTTGGATTTGAAGTTCATTTATGAACTGGGTCCCATCAGATATCCAGACATATTCTAAGACAGGTATTACTCGATTCGGGAGATGGCTTTCTCCGCGAACTTGAGATTAAGAGAGAAATAGAAAGAAACATCTAGGCGGATCCACTCACTGAGGCTATTTCTCGAACACAATAGTTTTACAAACGGGCTTTGTGAAACTGATTAGTAGAGGAGTTGGATGTTCGGTTTCACACGGGCTGTGAGTAGTCGACATCGCAATAATTAGCCTTAAGTGCAAGTGGGAGATTGTTGGAGATAGTGCCCTTAGGGTCAATTATTGGATCGCAGGTACGTGATTGCAATGATTGCGGAGGACCTATACCGGTAGGACAGTCTTACTCGAGATGATAGTATGCTATCTGGTTTACCTTTATCAGTCGTGTACAGGTTCAGGTGACTGATCACTATTATACTTTGATAGAGCCCTTAGGATCTTGCTTTACTACCAACAGTATGATGGCGATCATATACGTGAGGGTTGGGTGGTTTATAAGCATATCCTTAATTGTGGTCCCTAGTCGTGGGAGTTTCGAGACAGGGCATCGATACTCCGGAGTAGACTAGTGTATACAGTCGAGACCCCGACGAGGGGCGGTGGCCGGTCTCACAAGCCACTGGTGTCGGTTGGATCACCTAAGATGTATACAGGTGCTCATTGGGTTATGAGTACACCGGACAGGACTCGCCGGGAACCTGCTAGTTGGTATTATACATATCGTCAGATAGCAGTTCCCTGGTGACATGTGTACAGGTTAGTTCATCGACCTGAGGTCGTCATTTGTCTCGTGTGAGTTCCCACTGTGCTTTGATTTCTACCCTACCACGGCTCAAAGGAGTCGTGCAAACAGGTAGTTTTTGGGTACAGTCCCGAGCCACATGGAGGCACGTGAGCGGATCGGCAGGGGATTCGTCTCTCCCGGTATTGGGGGTGAGGTCGTGCTGTGTCTAGGAGATCCATTACACAAAGCCCACGGCCGTGGCAGGATATTTACTGGTAGGTACTCCAGTAGTATCTCAGGGTGTTATTGGGCTACACTCCGACATGACTTATACTGCTATTGGGGGTCTGACGTTACTAGCCCCCTAGGCAGATATGCGATACTCATAGAAGAACGGACCGGACTGTATATACATTGTCACTGTTAGGCTCAGTAGGGTTTTCGGATGAGTTCACTCATCGGCCTCCCTTGAGGTCAGTCCATGGGCAGCCGTTATGCACAGCTAGTGCCGCTGACGGCTTGTGGTTAAACCCACTGCCAGGGAACTGACGAGTCATTAGAGTCCCCCACAGACAGTTTCCCAAGTTCGGGCGAAACGTTGTAGAGGCCGTATGGTTTGATGGCAAGGTTCGGAAAATGCACGTGCGTTTACGCACGTGTCATTTTTCGGGCAGATAATACTGGTGGGTTTTGGTTTAAGCCGGATCTGAGTATTATATTGAATAGATATAATATCTTTGTCTCAGTTGCATTTGTATTCGGTCGTAATACAAATGCGGGTATATTTATACAGTTTCGGGGTTATCCTGAAATTCGTTTCAGGATCACTTTTGGAAGTTGCCAGTTTCCAGTTTTCTATCGCCCGTCTTTTAACATTCGGTTAAAGACGGATTTATCTTTTCTTGAGATGAGTGTGGAAGGTTCTAAAAGTTTCTAGAAGAGGTGACTAGGATGGTGACTAGGCTTCATGACTCATTTGTTTCATTCATTACGTTCACACTTGGTTTTAATGACTCATGCTTTAGCATTAATGTTTCTTGTTAAACTTAGGATATTTGTTCATGATATTTATCCTTGTAGTCACCTTCTCTCCTCCTACACTCACCCCCCCCACCTCCTTATATGTGGCCGGCCCTCTCCTCTCTCTCATTCACTTGATTGATTCATTTGGTTAAAAGATTATGATAGTTTTGGGGTGTATGGAAATTTCATAGCTTATTTCATTCCATCACCCGAATTAATTGGCAACTTCATTAACCGTTCGTCCATGGCTTTGGACGAAGCGAGACAAAGTATTCTACTCATTCTCTACATCATTCTTGGTCGTCTCTTTTAGCAAACTTGACGACCGAGTTGCCTCGAGTCAGAGGCGGGAGCCCGTTTAAAGAATCGTTGACGTGGTGCCACCTGGACGAGCAGATCGGAGATCGACGAGATCGGAGATCGACGAGATCGGAGCAGACGCAACCAAGCGTGGGATGATGGTTAAAGAATGAAGGACTCGGATCGTTCGGTATAACCTTTCTACCCTCTTTTTAGTTTGTTAGTTTAGCAATAATGACAGATCCGGGTTATATTATACGATAGCGCCAGTTAAAAAGTTTTTGTTCCGCATTTGGCGTCTGTAGACGGCCGGGGCGCTACCGTAGACTTACAGAATGGCCGCGGATCCGCGGTCTGGCGTCTGTAGACGGCCGGGGCGCTACCGTAGACTTACAGTGCCCTCCCTGCCAGGCTCAATGTTTACACCACAAAAACCATTTCTCGCCCCGGGGAACCATACCGGGTCCACCATGAACTCGCAAACGGACCATCCACCTCCTCGAATCGGGTTTCTATCACACGTCTCAGAACCGAGAAAACGCATGGTGAACGCACTGAAATATCATATCAAGAGAAACCGGGTTTTTCAAATAATACATACTTTCTTTTGAAATAACCACGGTTCTCAAATCCAGAAATCTCATGAAAACAACATATCTCAATGCGTATAATCATAAAGCATGACATATGCGACATATAACAGAATGTAAGCATATCCGTATATCATGCAACATGGAACAGTGATGTGATCATGAGCATATCATCGTAATGTGAGCATAGCAAGTAAATCATGCAAGGAGTCATATCATGATGCAGCAATTCTACTGTGTAGTGACATAGCAATTATCGATGATGAAGTGTGTGAGCCAGCCAATTTGTGTAAATGTAATATACGCATCATCGATAATGGTTTAGGTGTACTAGCACAGGTATGTGTAATGCAATGAGAATGATATGAACGTAGCATAAGTAAATCGTCAGCTAAATGCTATAAGGTATACGTATCTAACATGACCGAGTCGGTGAATCTATCAATCGGTATCCAGCCTCACAACATCACGTACGGTATAATTCATCGTATAGCATCCTCTAGTCAAGGGTACGGATCAATCATCATAAAACTCATCACGTACGGTAAATCATCATACAACGGCATTAACAATTGGGGATCCTATCAACCTATATGACAATGAGGGTACGGACCTAATATCTCGTACGGCATATCACTCATGATTCACAACATCATATATATCTATATACCTACATCCCAAGTAACATCCATAACAATCTCATATCAGGGGACCGGCAAGGGTATCAATCATCTCATATCGACTCGTATCCGTATACCAACATATCAATCAAGTGATCATATCACATCGTATATCCTTTTCATCGCATTAAGTCGTCTTCCATCAAGTCAATTTTATATATACATTCTATCTTATACATCAATTGCCATGCTACTCTAAAACTCATATCTATTCTAATGCAGCTACATATTTATAAGTCGTGATTCTCAGTCACTTTTCATATCCCTAAAGCTTTCATCTCGTATCTCAAGATATATATTCAATCACGCATATCATCTCTAACTATCTTTTTAACCCTATCACTAGTTTTCTATGTAAGTCGATGTAGTACACCCCAGTACTTATGGGGAGGCGGAATTTTCAAAAACAATCAAGTTTAAACAACGAACATCGACTAACCGCTTGAATCGAAGCTAAACTATAAATAACCGTATCATATGAGTTTCTTTTCACAAGTGATTAGGGATTATACCTAATGAAACCGGTCCTTCT
This sequence comes from Agapanthus africanus, assembly GCA_030015575.1. Lineage (NCBI taxonomy): Eukaryota > Viridiplantae > Streptophyta > Magnoliopsida > Asparagales > Amaryllidaceae > Agapanthus > Agapanthus africanus. Next base: position 88,525,092 of record CM057351.1, on the reverse strand, counting down.
TCTTTACGTCCTCCTTTGTTCTCCTCGACCTTCTCTAGGTAGTAGACGATCCACCCGAGAGCAAAACACCAAGCTAAACCTCTAACTTGAGGTAACTAATCAACTTTGATTGCTAATCAAAGATGAAAGGATGATGTAGAGTGTAGGTTATGGATTGTTTAGTCTAACTAATCCTTTGATCTCAACACATGAGGATTAAGGATTAGGGTTTGAAGATGAGAGCTTGAGGAGAGAGAATGTGAGATAAGATAATGAGAGAAGAGAGAGAGTGTATCATAATATTATGAAGCATTCTTATTTTAGAATAATCAATAAAGGAAATGAATAAGCATGCTTCATAAAATATCTTGTGGTGATTCATTAACATGAGTCATTAAGCAATAAATGTGCATTAATGAAGTGAATGAATCACCACCATGACTCACTCTCTTATCCAAAAGAAACCTCCTTAGTCACATCTTCTAGAAGCTTCTCGAGTAATTACGAGAACGCCCCTCCGATCCGTAAAAATACGGAAAAACTTTAGACTGTATAAATCCAATAACCGGATACCAGTAACTGGCTTAAACCAAAGCCGACTGGTAAAAACTGTCCGAAAGTCATACGCGCGTAAACGCACGTATGCGTCCGAACCCTTTGTCGCAAAACCATGCAACCTCTATATCGTTTCGCCTGGAGTAGGAAACTCTCTGTGTGGGACTCTAGAGACTCGACTACTACGCTGGCAGTGGGTTTAACCACAGACCGCAAGCGGCACTAGCTGTACGTAACGGTCCCCAGGTAGTTGTCGATAAGAAGGCCGATGAGTAAACCCATCCGAACTCCTACTGAGTCTGATGTGACAATCTCCATACAGTCCGGTCCGTTCGTCCAAGACTATCGCATATCGGGCCTAGGGGGCGGCAAGCGTCAGTCCCCTAATAGCGGTATAAGTCGTGTCGGAGTGAAGCCCATTACACCCTGAGAAACTACTGGAACCTACCAGCAAATCTCGCTTGCCCTGGCCAGGGACTTTGCGTAATGGCTCTCTGACACAGCACGATATCTTCTCCCAATACCGGGAGGGACGAATCCTGTCTAACCGCCACTGCCTCCAAGTGCTCGGGACTGCACCCAACTGCCACCTGTTTGCACGACTCCTTTGAGCCGTGGTAGGGTAGCAATCTAAGAACAGTGGGACACACTCGAGGCGAAGTAGCAGTGTCAAGTCTGCGGACTACGCTGTACTCATGTCACCTGGGAACTGTTTACTGACGACTGGTATCAAACCAACCAACAGTTCCCTGTGAGTCCTGTCCGGTGTACCCGTAACCTAACGAGCACCTGTATACTATCTCCAGTACGACGTACTGACGGCTGTGGGACAGACCATCTCCCCAACTGGGATGAGAAGCGTACACACCAGTCTACTCCGGAGTATCGATGCTCTGTCTCGATAATCCAACGACCGGGGACCTGAATAAGGATGTGCTTGTAGACTACCCAGCCCCCACTAGTGTGACTGCCATCACAACGCTGGTAGACAAGCAAGATCCTAAGAGCTCTATCAATACGTACACTCACATATTAAGATAGAAAAACCAAGTAGCATACTACCATGTTTAGCAAGACTGTTATATACATGTGAATATCCCAAGCTTCCATTAAGTAATATACAAGCTAGTATGATACAGTAATGGCCTTCTAGGGCATAAACACTAACAATCTCCCACTTGCACTAGGGCCATGTACTGGCATATCGCAGACCAATGATCTCGAGCAGCCTCTCGAACTGAATCTGAGGAAGGGCCTTCGTGAATGGATCAGCAATGTTCTCTTCTGAAGCAACTCTCCGAACCTCGATCTCCTGACGATCAATGATCTCCCTGATCAGGTGATACCGCCTCAAGATGTGTCTGGACTTCTGATGGGACCTTGGTTCCTTCGCTAAAGCTATAGCTCCGTTGTTGTCGCAATACAGAGGTATTGGGTCAACTATGGTAGGAACCACCTGAAGTTCTGTTAGGAACTTCTTCATCCAGACTGCTTTTTTTGCGGTATCGCAAGCAGCTATATACTCCGCTTCCATCGTCGAGTCAGCAACGGTGTCCTGCTTGGAGCTCCTCCAGCACACCGCCCCTCCATTGAGGGTAAAGACATAACCCGACATGGACTTGGAATCGTCCTTATCACTCTGGAAGCCGGAATCAGCAAAGGCCTCCAACCTGAGGTCTTTAGCGCCGTAAACCAAGAACATCTCCTTAGTCCTCCTCAGGTACTTGAGAATGTTCTTTACTGCTATCCAGTGTTTCTCCCCTGGGTCTGACTGATACCGGCTTACCACGCTTAGTGCGTAAGCTACATCTGGTCTGGTACACAACACCGCATACATTATAGAGCCTACCGCAGAAGCGTAGGGTATAATAGACATGCGTTCCCTTTCCAAATCAGTCTTGGGAGACATATCTTTGGAGAGGGTGATTCCGTGACAAGCCGGTAGATTACCGCGCTTAGAATCTTCCATACTGAATCTTTTCAGTACAGTGTCGATATACCTGGACTGCGAAAGTCCCAACATCCTCTTGGATCTATCACGATAGATCCGGATCCCCAGAATGTAAGAGGCATCACCCAGGTCTTTCATGGAGAACCTGTGTGACAAGAATCCTTTGACAGATTGTAGCATAGGAATGTCATTTCCTATCAATAGAATGTCATCCACGTACAAGACGAGGAATACGACACTTCTGGCCACAACTTTACTATATATGCACGGTTCATCTGGATTTTTGATAAAGTCATATTCTTTGACTGTCTCATCAAAACAGATGTTCCAACTCCGCGATGCCTGCTTTAGTCCGTAAATGGACTTAAGCAGCTTGCATACTTTCCCGCTGCTCCCACTCTGATTGAAACCCTCTGGCTGATCCATATAGACGCTCTCTTCTAAATTTCCATTCAGAAAAGCCGTCTTTATGTCCATCTGCCAGATTTCATAATTATGGAAGGCAGCAATAGCAAGAAGGACCCGAATGGATTTGAGCATAGCCACTGGAGAAAAAGTTTCGTCATAGTCCAAACCAGGTCTTTGACGAAAACCCTTTGCAACAAGTCTAGCCTTATAGGTTTCCACCTGTCCATCTACACCAATCTTTTTCTTGAAGATCCATTTGCATCCTATGGGTTTTACCCCATCTGGAGCAAAGTCCAAAGTCCATACTTTGTTGGTGTACATGGACTCCATTTCGGTCCGCATTGCATCTAGCCATCGTACCGAGTCGCCGCTCTGGATGGCCTGCTGGAAGTCAGTAGGTTCATCATCTTCTATGATGCAATCCTCTCTATCCCCGTCAATGAGAAAACCGTAGTATCTCTCAGGCGGATGAGACGGCCTACTACTTCTGCGGAGGGGTGCGGGAATGTTCTGTTCTTCTTGAACCTCTGGTTCTACCAAACTTTCAGTAGCAGTTTGTGGTTCTGGAATTTCTTCCAGTTCTATTTCGCTCCCACTTATTTCCTTTCCTAAAAACTGATTTTCCAGAAAATGGGCATTACGAGAAACAAAAACCTTTTGTTCCTCTGCGTAATAGAAATAATATCCCTTGGAGTTCTTTGGATATCCCACAAACAAACATTTTACTGATCGTGCCTCGAGCTTGTCCACATGCTGCTTTTTAACAAAAGCTGGACATCCCCAAATCTTCATATGCTGAAGATGGGGTTTCTTCCCAGTCCACATCTGATATGGAGTGGTAGGCACAGTCTTGGTTGGAGCCCTGTTCAGAAGATATGCCGCTGATTCTAGCGCATAACCCCAGAAAGATCGCGGTAACTCAGCATTACTCATCATGGATCGTACCATATCCAATAGGGTTCGATTCCGTCTCTCCGATACACCGTTATGCTGTGGAGTGTACGGAGGAGTAAGCTGAGAGAGAATTCCTTTCTCTTTTAGGTAACCTAGGAACTCGGCACTCAAGTATTCACCACCTCGATCAGATCTAAGTGTCTTTATACTTTTGCCGGTTTGGTTTTCTACTTCATTCTTATACTCTTGGAATTTCTCAAAAGCCTCGGATTTATGTTTCATCAGATAAATGAATCCGTATCTTGAGTAATCATCCGTGAAAGTAATGAAATAGGAAAAACCACCTCTCGCATGTGTAGACATTGGACCGCATACATCACTGTGTATGAGTCCTAAAAGCTCGCTCGCTCTTACTCCTTGTCCAGTGAATGGAGTCTTTGTCATCTTTCCTTTGAGACAAGATTGACAAGTGTCATAAGTTTGATATTCGAACGTGTCCAAATATCCTTCTCTATGCAACTTAGTCGACCTTCTCTCATTGATGTGACCCAGTCTACAATGCCATAAGAAAGCTTTATTTAAATCTGGAGACTTTCTTTTTAGTGTGTTCTGGACATTGAAAATTTGGAGTTGGTTTAACACATATATGCCGTTATTTAGAGTACCGGACCCAATCAAACCATGATTAAGGTGGATGTTGACAACATCTCTTACAAACGTGAAATCATAACCTTTATTTGATAACAAGGAAACTGATATGATATTACACGTTAAGCTGGGTACAAAATAACAGTTATGTAAAACCAAAATGTGTCCACTCGTCAATCCTAGGTGATAATCCCCGACGGACGCAGCTCCCACGCTAGCTCCGTTAGCAACCCTGAGGATCATATCACCTTCCTCCAGCACTCTACGGTTTCTCAGTGCCTGCAATGAATTGCAAATATGAGATCCTGATCCGGTATCCAATACCCAGGAAGTAGAGTTGATTGACAGACAATTCTCAATTACAAACACACCTGAAGTCGAAGCCACAGCTTGCTTCGGTTCCTGGTTCTTGGCGTTCCACGCCTTGCAATCCTTCTTCCAGTGCCCTTTCCTGTGACAATGGAAGCACTCATCCAGGCCAACTACCGGTGCTGCAATCTTTTTCTTTCCCTTCTTTCCCACCTTACTAACACCTCCTCTAGGTCTGGGTGCGGCCTTCTTCTTCCTTCCTTTGGCCCTAGCCTTGGACCCAGAAGAAGATGCTCCGCCAACAAACATAGCGGGTGTTTCCCTTGCCTTCTGCAAGGTGCCCTCTGCACTCCTTAACATGTTCAGGAGTTCCGCAAGTTCAACTTCTTTTCCTTGAAGATTGAAGTTGAGGATAAACTGGGCGTAGGTGGGAGGAAGGGGACTGGAGAACAAGGTCTGTATAGAGCTCATTATCCAAAGTCGTCCCAAGGTCTGCGAGCTCTTCTATATAGCCAATCATCTGTAGGACATGTTCACCTACCGATGATCCGACAGCCAACCTCGCTCGAAATAATTTCTTAGAGGTCTCGTATCTTGCTATACGAGATTGCTCTCCATAAAGTTCCTTTGTATGGAGAAATATGCCATCTAAGGACATATCCTCGTGCCTCCTCTGATGTTCATTATTCATCGAGGCAAGCACGATGCACTTGGCTCTCGCGCAATCTAAATCCCAGGTTTTGCGGATTTCCTTATCCGCATTACTGGATTTGGGACCAGGGACAGCAGGTGCCGTAGCGGTGAGGATGTACCCCAATTTGTCGTAGGTCAAGGCCATCTTGACATTCCGCAGCCAATCTTTATAGTTTGGCCCCGTCAGTATATTTTTCTCTAAAATTAACTTAAGTCCAGTCATTTTCAGGGTCGCTGCAATTAGGAGAGAGAGAAGAAAACTCTTTAGCATGATGCTCTTGCAAGTTTAGAGTGGTTTTTAGTTTATCTAAACTGGATGGCTCCCACTGTTTCTCGAATCCTTCCTCAAACCATAAAAGAAGAATTAGCCAAGACTATTCTCACCGTACAATACTTGCTTAACCGTTCAGCCAGGCCGGTGTCGATACTTCGAGGGAGGTTTTCCAACGCTTTCGCGAAATTCCTTAATTAAGTAACCTCTTTTCTCTGGGGGCGTAACCCCGCTGACACTTTTCTGGACAACTACTAGGTTTATAGCATTGATCGTTAAGCGACGAATATCCTGATAAGTAGCATATACTCACAGTAGGATCGGGATCCAAATATCATTGTATGATAATGTTGAAGGAATCCTACCAACATTCATCAAACTCCAAATGGTATGCATCTCTTTGCAAATTTCAGTTTCTTTAGAAATTCCCGATATAAGTTTTTGCCCCATGCTCTTATGACCTTGGCTTTGGTCAAAATGTCATAAGTCACATGTCAAGTTCTACCCGTCATTATCTTGTCAATTTGAACCCATCCGTATATACCCCTGACTTTGGTCAAATGGTAATACGACTGTCCCAAACCAACTCATCTATCTTATGCAACAAATGAAAACCCAGTAGCTACCAAACACTATGCCTTGACTTTGGCCAAAATGCATAGCTTGAATACTACTGAATACCCAAATGAAATGACGGAGGGCTACGACTGGTTTTGGCGAAACCGTGAACGTAGTGAACTTGATATAACCGAAGGAACCTGATAGCTTTTAAAAGGAGTGGTTAAAGCTCCGTATTTAAAAATATCTGTTTTAAAAATAACCGAGTGGTTTCTTTTAAATTGTTCCAACGATTTAAACTTTGGTTTGTTTTACTTTGCATTATAGATAATGCGTCCCATCATTAACCTATCATTGCAGAAAACAACGAAAATACAACGTCCTCTTATGCCATCCGCATTCGCCACGGGGTCCCGTCATCACCCGTTAGGTTACTTAACTAACGACAGAGCGGGGGCTGGGCTAGCGCGGGTGTAAAACATAAGTGGCGTCTAAATAGCTATCATAAATATAGATATTTTACATTCGTCTGACGCAATGATATTCATTCCAGAACACAGATAAACAATATTGGATTTGCAAGCAATCTGTATTTCTTTTGAGCCTACAAGAAAAGACAGATTACACAGTTGTGATGAATAGCCGTTTACCCCACCCTCGACCCCTACGGGTACGGCAAACTACCCACCCGGCAGTCTGTGTACCCCACCTTGGGTCAGTCCTAGGAGCAAAAACAGTAAAATGAAATAATACAACGGTGGCTACGACCGCAACCTGGAAGTGCCCCGCGAAAATAATATTACAACAAATTACATTTACAACAAATGAATTAAACAATAACCCATTGCAAACCCCGGCTATACACCACAACAGTCCAATACAGTTTATATGCACAAACAGATATAACCATTTCAGAAATGTGCAACCCCCTGCCAACCGACATACTAGCAGTTAGGGGAGGTTTACGAACACATTAAACAATCACAGATATAATCCAATACGCAAATACTGTACAATTCGATCGAATAAACAACTTCAATATTGCTCCAAAATCTGCTCTGTTAAACAGTAACCTGAGCAATAATTAAACATTCCAGAAAACCCCAAATTACACAGAGAAGCAACAGAAGAAAAATCGGCCGCTGACTCGCCAACTCGGCGGCGGAAGCGCGGCGACTCAGTAGCTGAGGCCGCGGTTCCGCGGCGAGTTGGTCGATTCAGTCGACTGTTTTTCTTGGGTGTTCTTCTGGTGTCATGTCAAGCACTCTGAGCTCACCTGAAAAATTTTCTGACATCGTTTTAAATTCGACAGAAACTTACATTTTTTAGGGTTTTCCGGCTTCGTTTTTCCGTTCGAAATTCGTACAAATTTGCGATAAAGTTATTTAGTGTTTAGCGAGGCTCTGATACCACTGTAAGTCGATGTAGTACACCCCAGTACTTATGGGGAGGCGGAATTTTCAAAAACAATCAAGTTTAAACAACGAACATCGACTAACCGCTTGAATCGAAGCTAAACTATAAATAACCGTATCATATGAGTTTCTTTTCACAAGTGATTAGGGATTATACCTAATGAAACCGGTCCTTCTTCTTTACGTCCTCCTTTGTTCTCCTCGACCTTCTCTAGGTAGTAGACGATCCACCCGAGAGCAAAACACCAAGCTAAACCTCTAACTTGAGGTAACTAATCAACTTTGATTGCTAATCAAAGATGAAAGGATGATGTAGAGTGTAGGTTATGGATTGTTTAGTCTAACTAATCCTTTGATCTCAACACATGAGGATTAAGGATTAGGGTTTGAAGATGAGAGCTTGAGGAGAGAGAATGTGAGATAAGATAATGAGAGAAGAGAGAGAGTGTATCATAATATTATGAAGCATTCTTATTTTAGAATAATCAATAAAGGAAATGAATAAGCATGCTTCATAAAATATCTTGTGGTGATTCATTAACATGAGTCATTAAGCAATAAATGTGCATTAATGAAGTGAATGAATCACCACCATGACTCACTCTCTTATCCAAAAGAAACCTCCTTAGTCACATCTTCTAGAAGCTTCTCGAGTAATTACGAGAACGCCCCTCCGATCCGTAAAAATACGGAAAAACTTTAGACTGTATAAATCCAATAACCGGATACCAGTAACTGGCTTAAACCAAAGCCGACTGGTAAAAACTGTCCGAAAGTCATACGCGCGTAAACGCACGTATGCGTCCGAACCCTTTGTCGCAAAACCATGCAACCTCTATATCGTTTCGCCTGGAGTAGGAAACTCTCTGTGTGGGACTCTAGAAACTCGACTACTACGCTGGCAGTGGGTTTAACCACAGACCGCAAGCGGCACTAGCTGTACGTAACGGTCCCCAGGTAGTTGTCGATAAGAAGGCCGATGAGTAAACCCATCCGAACTCCTACTGAGTCTGATGTGACAATCTCCATACAGTCCGGTCCGTTCGTCCAAGACTATCGCATATCGGGCCTAGGGGGGCGGCAAGCGTCAGTCCCCTAATAGCGGTATAAGTCGTGTCGGAGTGAAGCCCATTACACCCTGAGAAACTACTGGAACCTACCAGCAAATCTCGCTTGCCCTGGCCAGGGACTTTGCGTAATGGCTCTCTGACACAGCACGATATCTTCTCCCAATACCGGGAGGGACGAATCCTGTCTAACCGCCACTGCCTCCAAGTGCTCGGGACTGCACCCAACTGCCACCTGTTTGCACGACTCCTTTGAGCCGTGGTAGGGTAGCAATCTAAGAACAGTGGGACACACTCGAGGCGAAGTAGCAGTGTCAAGTCTGCGGACTACGCTGTACTCATGTCACCTGGGAACTGTTTACTGACGACTGGTATCAAACCAACCAACAGTTCCCTGTGAGTCCTGTCCGGTGTACCCGTAACCTAACGAGCACCTGTATACTATCTCCAGTACGACGTACTGACGGCTGTGGGACAGACCATCTCCCCAACTGGGATGAGAAGCGTACACACCAGTCTACTCCGGAGTATCGATGCTCTGTCTCGATAATCCAACGACCGGGGACCTGAATAAGGATGTGCTTGTAGACTACCCAGCCCCCACTAGTGTGACTGCCATCACAACGCTGGTAGACAAGCAAGATCCTAAGAGCTCTATCAATACGTACACTCACATATTAAGATAGAAAAACCAAGTAGCATACTACCATGTTTAGCAAGACTGTTATATACATGTGAATATCCCAAGCTTCCATTAAGTAATATACAAGCTAGTATGATACAGTAATGGCCTTCTAGGGCATAAACACTAACATTCTAATCTAGGTTTCTACGACTGTATCCTATAGATCGGTTTCCATTTATAATTTGCGAGGGTGTTATACGTCATCCACCCGACTTCCCCCGTAGATATAGATCTACTCACCTTGATCCTTGCTTGCCTAAGTCGATGACGCCATGCTCCGTCGTCACGGAATCCACGCGAATGTACCTACAATAAATACATAGTCGCAATGTTATTAAAATCGAGTTCGGAAAACCAATACGGCACGTGGTGCGCTCATAGGTTAGAAACTATAGCCTACGGATGCAAAAACAACCAAACAACCCTTGTTGTTGACGTACAAACGCCCAACAACCAAATACAATATCCAATACTAAAACCAAGAAATCCAATATCGGAAAACATAACCCGACACCAAAGCAGCAACTTAAGAAATCACTCCCAGATTTTCAGTCGGGTGAAAAGAGCCTAAACAAACAATGCAATGGTTTTGTATATAAGATAAGTGAGCTACTGGACCAACCTAGACCCAATCCCCCTCAAAGTGGCCGGCCACCTCAGCCTCAAAATCCGGCCACCTCAGCCTAGACTGCTCCAATGGGTTTCTTCTTCTCAGGGTGATCTCCTATTGGTCCAACTAGTTCTCTGGTATTGTTTGTTTTTCTCAGAAACTCCATGGGTCGCTCCAGATTCCCTGTAGGCCACTAAAATGCCACAAAACCGACACGGGTAATTCCAAAGTTTGTATTCTCTGTTCTAGGTCCAGAAATTGATCTCTAGGGTCTTGTACACCCTCACTACAAATCACAAGTCCACAAGTCACCCAAACCCTACTCTTGAAATTTATAAACATCACCTACCCTAACCAAATCACATTCTAAACTAACTAGAATACAAGAAAACTTAAGCTAAACTAAATGGAACAAGATATACCTCACTTGGGCAACTCAAGAAAAACCCTAGCTGTCCCAAGTCTCCAAAATCCAACATTGATTGGTCCAATGTGCAGAGGATGAAGTAGATATCGTTTTTAATGAAGAGAGTGTAGGGTTTTGATGGAGATTTGGAGATGATATTTAGGTATGGAGGTGGAGGGAGATGAGTTGAGGAAGAAGATGAAGGAAATAATGGGGAGGGGAAATGAATGTGGTTGCCCTCTCTCTCTCTCACCCTCACTCTCTCTTATTCTCACCCCTCTCAAGTCCATGCTTCACTATCTCTCTCCAATCATTCTCTTTTTAACATTTTCTCTTTCTATTCTTTTTAAAACCCAAATCACATAATACCCCCAAAACAACACAAGAACACAATATGTAACCAAAATACAACATGGCATGGTGCACTAGCCATGGAAAACTGTAGAAACACGAATTTGGCTTAATCGCGATTAGCAGTGCACTAATCGGGTTTTTTGTTAAACTGCATATAATTAATTATAAAAATGCCAAATCCAATAAATATATTTTTAAATAAATAAATAATTTTAATCTCCAATTATTTCACAATTATTGGTATATATTTATACCATTTTACGAAAACCTCAAATTCGCAAATCGGGTAGTTTTCGCGAAATATATTATTTTAATATTAAATTCCAACAATAATATTTTATATTTTCTGAAATGTTACACGTAATATATATATATAAGGAAACGGGTTATCAGCCAGTAGCTGATATTAAATTGTTAGCTAATGTTTCCAATCTGACTGTCAAATCGACAATACGTTTCGGTCATCATGTTCTACACATGGAGTGATGTATATTTGTGAAATCATGATTGATATAATTCCTTATAAGTGATGGATCAAGTATTTAAAAAATGAATGGTTTTAAAATACAATAAAAGTGTCATACATTGGGGACAATTGATCGAAACATAGAAGGTGTCCAATCAATCAAAATTTCATATACATAGATCGCTCCATACGTAGAATAAGATGGACAGAACGGATCGTCGATTTGATAGTCGGATTGGGTCATTTCAAGACACGTTGATGGTTTAATATCTACTACCAGCCGATAACTAATTTCCTGTGTGTGTGCGAGCGCGCGAGCGCGTGCGCTCAACTAAGCAGCCGATGGTGGAGAGTGAAAAGGAGAGCGGCAACGGTTTGCCATGATAGCGAGGGGAGGCCGGCAGGGGGAAGGGGAGGCCGGCTGCTGGAGGCCGCTGAGAGGCCGCTAGTGGGCCGCCGGCTAAGGGTGGTGGCGGTGAGGTCGATGGCCGATGGCCGGCTGCGGGGGAAGGCCAGCTTCGAGAGGCCAACCAGTAAGTCCATGTCACGCACCCCACGAACTTGCGGGGAGGCGGAATATATGAAAAACGATTATCAAAGCTTCGTAACACGGACTTGAGCGCATGAATCGTGTCTAAACCGTTACTAGCAAACTACGAGAGGTTTAACTACTCGGATTCGAAGTTATACCTCGCGTTACTTGTCCTTCGGGTCTTCATCTCCGTCCTCCACTCCTCGTAGGCTCCTTGGAACATCGGCACCTCAACGGCCTCCTCGAGTCAAAGACGATCCACCCGAGGGCTCCTACGCCAAGCTTGATCTCTAACTTGAGATAACTAGGTTGCTCAAAGTGCTAATCTAAGCTACCTAGGGGATATAGAGTGAGGTTATGGATGTATTAGTCTATCTAATCCTTGATCTCAACACATGAGAGGGGAGGATTAGGGTTTCAAGAGAGAGCTTGAGGAGAGAGAAGGTGAGCATAAGTTATGAATGAAAAAGCTTCTCACTTCTAATATATTATGAAGCATAATAAAATCAAAAAGAATAAATCAAAATGCATTATCATCAAGCTTCATTAAATATATGCAATGAATCATCAAGTGAGTCATTAAGCAATAAATGCTTCATTAACTCACTTGAATGATTCATCTAAGTGAGTCACAAATTCATTAAATGCTAATGCCACCTTACCCTCCATGTCATCATCCATCTATAAGCTTCCCGACAAATTACGAGAACGCCCCTCCTATCCGTGAAAACACGGAAAAACTTTAGACTGTACAAATTCAATAACCCGATACTAGAATCTGGCTTAAACCAAAGTCGGCTAGCAAAAACTGTCCGAACGTCGTACGTGCGTAAACACACATACGCGTCCGAACCCTTGTCGTAAAACCATACGACCTCTATATCGTTTCGCCTGGAGCAGGGAAACTCTCTGTGTGGGACTCTAAAGACTCGACACTACGCTGGCAGTGGGTTTAACCACAGACCGCAAGCTGCACTAACTGTACGTAACGGTCCCCAGGTAGATGTCGATAAGAAGGCCGATGAGGAAACCCATCCGAACTCCAACTGAGCCTGATGTGACAATCTCCGTACGGTCCGGTCTGTTCGTCTAAGACTATCGCATATTGAGCTGTAACATTTTCAAAAATATAAAATATTAATTTTGGGAATTTTTATAATTTAATATTATTTTATTGATTATTTTAATATTAAATCTATAATTAAATGCAAATAAATAGGAAAAATGTTAGAAAAAAATTATGAAAAATTTTGGAAAATTATAAAATAGGGTAAATTAGTGAATTATGACATTTTTAAGTTTTTGTGATTAGTTTGACACTAATTTAGTGCTAATCGCGATTAAAATCGCTAATCGGGTTTTTTTGGCAATTTTGTGCAAAACTTGCACATATCACATTTTTCTCACGCTTATGCATTTTCTTTCATGATATTTGGGGAACCACTATTCTTGTGAGAAGGTATTTGAGAGAAAAGAAAAGGGAAAAAAGAAAAGAAAAGAAATTAGAGTGAGGGTAGGTGAGAGAGAGGATGGGCATTGTTGACTATCACCCTTAGCCATTTCTCCCATCATTTTTCTTCCCTCTTCCTCCTCCTCCTACTGCTGAACCTGCACCCCATTCCCTCCCCTCTTCAAAGCCCAAAAATCAACTCAAAAACAACCCCAAAACCATATATCGGTTTCACAAAAAATGTGCACGAGCCCGAGATCTACAAGATGGACCAAGAAAGCATGGATTTTGGCCACTAGGGGCAACTCAAGAAAATTCTTGAGTTGCCAATTGAGGTAATTTCTGAACCATTATCTTAGTTTTAGCATTTCCTTTAACCCCAAGTTAAGATTATATCGATATTGTGTGATATTATGGACTTGATGAAAACCTAGTTAGGGTTTGAGAGAAACTTGAGTTGTAATGTGAAATTGAGCTCAGTAGAGGACTTGTAAACACCCTAGTGCATGAATTGGAACCCAAAACCTGAAGCTAGAACCAGAAATACGGATTTTAGAAACCGATATCGGGGAAATTGTGTAATCTGTGCAGGTTAACTTGAATCTGCTATCACCCCGAGAACTCTAAAATAATATTAAATGGACAGTGAGATGTGCAGGCACCATTGAACCAACACCCCAAACCCTAGCCCCCAACTCATCCGTACGGCCGCCAATTTCTCCCTTTTGGCCGCCAATTGCGGCCTGGGTCCCACCTTCTTGGCTCGTATTGGTTCTGTAGCTCCTACATTGTTAGTTTAGGCCCCTGGTATATATAGATTTGTATAAATTGATCTAGGGTAAAATCTGGGACACATTTCATGAGTTGCTGTTTTGGACTTTAGTTTCCGTATTCCGTATTTTCATTTCTGCATTGGTGTGTTTCGTTTTACCTCGACTATTTGCGTTTATACGACGATATAGAGGAATTATTGATGGTTTTGAAGACGTGCCATAGGTTCTCACCTATAGGCCCCCTTATCGTATCGTTTTGGATTTCGTGCGCCGTTTTAGCTTGAATTTGGTTTTAATGCGCATATACGATATTTTGATGTGTAGGTACCCATGAAGACTTCGGGACGACAAGCAAATGCATGGTGACGTCCGCAAATGATGATGCAAGGTGAGTAGATTATATCTACAGGGGGAAGTCTGGTGGATGGCATATAGCACCCCCGCAGTCCGTAGTTAGTATACTATATATAGTGGTTATATGATAGTTATAGTGTGTTGTAGCTTTGTGATAGGTGTATTATGGATAGTGTAGGGTAGAAGTGACTAGTGTAGTTCATAGTCGCGAACCTAGGGTAGAATTACACCTACACACACACCCTTGCATATTACTTGTACTTACACGGCGTTGGATGATATGGGATGACTTTGGAGATGAGTCGATGATGTGGGCTTGAGGATGTGAGATCGGTGATTGGATACAATTCATTGTGGGATATGACTTGTGATTTCTTGCGGGCTTGGGATATGTGTTTACCCCGCATGCATACTTCACTGATGGTATCGTTTAGTGCTAGACATAGAGTAGTACCCCAGACTATGTGATCTGATGATAGTGATACCTGTTATGTGATGAGATAGTGAGATGTTGACCCGTACCCAGCTATTGGGATGCCGTACGATGATTACCGTACGAGCCGATATTGATGATAGATCCGCACTCATAACTCGAGGATATCTTATGATATGACATTGAGGCGAGATCACCGACTATATACCTTGATATATGTATCGACTCAGATTTAGGCGGTTTCCATACCCCTCCAGACTTGCATGATACTTGGATCAGTAGTTGCATAGTAGATGTTAGATTAGACCAGAGTCATACCTATTTCAAACTAACGAATCGGGAATATTGCAAGATAGGGAAAAGGGGATTCTACGGATATTTTCAAATGTGTAGCGTCTATTTTTTAAACACCGTAGCCCTTGTTTTACCAAAGACCCCGATTCGTCTTATTTCAAAAGGCAAGGCTGCATGATATAGCTTTTGAGTTAGATTCTTCACTGTTGCGTTGCTTATTTCGATTGCACCTGTTTATACTATTTGCATGGTATTACTTATGCTTATTGTTATATTACCATCAGGCTGTTAGGACACCAGCACCATTATCGATGATGCGTATGTTCCACGTACACTGATTGCCGGCTCACACACTTCATCATCGATAATTGCTATGCCACTACACTGTAGTACTGCTGCATTCATGGTATGATTTCCGCATAGCATATTGTACACATAGACCTGTACACAAATATATACGATTTTGACTTGATATTCATACCTGATACATATGTCACACCTGATCATTATATTATAGCTCATTTATATGTGACATGACTTGATACTCACATTTGATGCTTATATCACTCCTGATCATTATATTATAGCTCATGTATATGTGACATGACTTGATACTCACATTTGATGCTTATATCACACCTGATCATTATATTATAGCTCATGTATATGTGACATGACTTGATACTCACATTTGATGCTTATATCACACCTGATCATTATATTATAGCTCATTTATATGTGACATGACTTGATACTCACATTTGATGCTTATATCACACCTGATCATTATATTATAGCTCATTTATATGTGACATGACTTGATACTCACATTTGATGCTTATATCACACCTGATCATTATATTATAGCTCATGTATATGTGACATGACTTGATACTCACATTTGATGCTTATATCACACCTGATCATTATATTATAGCTCATTTATATGTGACATGACTTGATACTCACATTTGATGCTTATATCACACCTGATCATTATATTATAGCTCATTTATATGTGACATGACTTGATACTCACATTTGATGCTTATATCACACCTGATCATTATATTGTGGCTCATCTATATGTGACTTGACATGATATTTATGTTTGACGCACATATCATATCAGATTAGTGACTTACATTTTGGTTTGGATTATATGTGATTTCTGGATTTGGGAACCGTGGCTATTTCAAATGTGTAATCATTTAAAAACCTGGTTCCCTTGATATGATATTTCGGTGCGTCCACCATGTGTTTTCTCGGTGCTAGAGTGATATATATAAAAACCCGAATCGAGGAGGCGGTTGAGGCCGATTACGGGTACATGGTGGACCCGGTATGGTACCCCGGGGCGAGAACGGTTTCGCTGTGTGATAGACGGTGAGCCCGGCAGAGGGAATACTACCTACCGGTGATTGTATTTGAGCTCGGCGGATATCTGGAGGATTCCGACCGGAGTTGAGAGATGGATATGGGCTGACCCGTACTGCCGGGGCCGAAGGCCGATACCGCAGACGGAGCCCAGAGATGGACATGGGTTGACCCGTACTGCCGGGGCCGAGGGCCGATACCGCAGACGGAGCCCCATATGGATGAGGATTTACGTGTCGATGCTTGGCACGGGTTTCATGATGTTTTACCATGATTTGTTTACATCCTCATATTGCATACATGATGCTTATTGTCATTGGGTGACGGGTGGACGGGTTCCACGTATATACAGACATAGATCATATACAGACATAGATCATATACAGATATGGATCATATACAGACATGGATCATATACAAACATGGATCATATACAGACTGGATTTACACTGATCATACTTCATTTGTATATATAACAGGGTATGAGGGCGCTGTTATATATACCCTTACACCAATATTAGTGGTATGGGACACTAATATATGTGTATTGATATCATTGATACTGCATCATATTTACTTCTTGCAGACATACCTTATACTGATGACATGTTATTACCTGAGTACTTGGCACCACACACATATTTAGATGTTACCTTGCCACCTTATCACACTCAGATGTACTCTTGTGGATTATATTACTGATTGTTGACTTAGGTTTATGTCTTGCATTCGGTTTCTGCTTGTAGATGTTTCTATTCACGAGTTGGCAACTCACCCCCGTTGTGCCACAGTTCTTGCAGGTTCTGCCGTACAGGTTTCATTGCGGCATTTCTGGCACACTACTTTCTTGCGGGTGGCTTGCTTTTGGTAGGTGGATTCTTTCGCATCAAGAACCACCCTTGTATTTATTTTATTCATTGTATCTAGAATTTCCATCAACCAAAATTTGTATATTGTTCCAGACCTAGACTTTAGTGATGTATTATTCGACCTTAGAGTCGCGCTTAGTAGTATTGCGGTTTCTTGTTGCTTGAGCTTTCTTTTGGGTTTGATCCTCGCCACTTGGCGTTGTATATTATTGTTGCATGTGTGGTTGTGACCGTCTATTGAAGAAGAGCTAGCTCCCGCTTGGGGATGCCTTTATCGTTGCATATATATTGTCATTCTTGTTGTACCCCATTCGGGGCCAGTTTTACAAAAGAAACTCTGCCGAAATTTTTAGAAAAGACTGTACTGTTTTAAAATGCACATTCGGCTTAGTTATTTAAAAACATTGATTTTTAAACATGTAGTTCTTTACTTATTCTTTAAAAGGGTTTTAGATTTCTGGGTTTTCGGCTTACTTAGTCGCGTTACGCCTGTAGACGTTACGTGGTTAAGTGCCGGTCACGGGCCAAACTTTGGGTCGTGACATGAGCCTAGGGGGCGGCAAGCGTCAGTCCCCTAATAGCGGTATAAGTCGTGTCGGAGCGTAGCCCATTACACCCTGAGAAACTACTGGAACCTACCAGTAAATCTCGCTTGCCCTGGCCAGGGACTTTGCGTAATGGCTCTCTGACACAGCGCGATATCAACTCCTAATACCGGGAGAGACGAATCATGTCTAACCGCCACTGCCTCCAAGTGCTCTGGACTGCACCCAACAGCTACCTGTTTGCACGACTCCTTTGAGCCGTGGTAGGGTAGCAATCTAAGAACAGTGGGACACACTCGAGGCGAAGTAGCAGTGTCAAGTCTGCGAACTATGCTGTACTCATGTCACCTGGGAACTGTTAACTGACGACGGGTATAATACCAACCAATCAGTTCCTCTGCGAGTCCTGTCCGGTGTACCCGTAACCTAACGAGCACCTGTATACTATCTCCAGTACGACGTACTGATGGCTGTGGGACAGACCATCTCCTCAACTGGGATGAGAAGCGTACACACTAGTCTACTCTGGAGTATCGATGCCCTGTCTCGATAATCCTATGACTAGGGACAAGTATAGGATGTTGCTTATAGACTACCCAGCCCCCACTAGTGTGACTGCCATCACAGCGCTGGTAATCAAGCAAAGAACTTATGGGCTCTACTAATATGTATAAGTGATACGTTACAAGAAACATATGCACATATTAAAGTAGACACAAACCAAGTAGCATACTACCATTTTTAGCAAGACTGTATATACAACTGTGAATATCCCAAGCTTCCATTAAGTAATATACATACAAGTATGATACAATAATGGCCCCTAGGGCATATACACTAACAATCTCCCACTTGCACTAGGTCCATGAGCTGGCATATCGCAGACCTATCATCTCGAATAGCCTCTCGAACTGCGTCTGAGGAATGGCCTTTGTGAATGGATCAGCAATGTTATTCTCCGTCTTTACTCTTTTCACCTCGATCTCCCGGCGATCTACGATCTCCCTGATCAGGTGATACCGCCTTAAGATGTGTCTGGACTTCTGATGAGACCTGGGTTCCTTCGCTAAAGCTATAGCGTCGTTGTTGTCACAATATAAAGGTATTGGATCAACACTGGTAGGAACCACCTGAAGTTCTGTGAGGAACTTCTTCATCCAGACAGCTTCTTTTGCGGCATCGCAAGCAGCTATGTACTCCGCTTCCATCGTTGAGTCAGCAACGGCCTCCTGTTTGGAACTCTTCCAACAGACCGCCCCTCCATTGAGGGTAAAGACATAACCCGACATGTACTTGGAGTCATCTTTGTCACTCTAGAAGCCGGAGTCGGCAAAGGCCTCGATCTGGAAGTCTTTTCTGCCATACACCAAGAACATCTCCTTAGTCCTCCTTAGGTACTTGAGAATGTTCTTTACTGTTATTCAGTGCTTCTCCCCTGGGTTTGCCTGATACCGGCTTACAACGCTTAATGCGTATGCTACATCTAATCTGGTACATAACATCGCATACATTATAGAGCCTACCGCAGAAGCGTAGGGTATAATCGACATGTGATCCCTTTCCAAATCAGTCTTGGGAGACATCTCTTTGGAAAGGGTGATTCCGTGACAAGCCGGTAGTTTACCGCGCTTAGAATCATCCATACCGAATCTCTTTACTATGGTGTCTATGTACCTGGACTGCAAAAGTCCCAACATCTTTTTTGATCTATCACGATAGATCCGGATCCCCAGAATGTAGGTGGCATCACCCAGGTCTTTCATAGAGAATTTCTGTGATAAGAATCTTTTGACTGACTATAACATAGGAATATCATTTCTTATTAGGAGGATGTCATCCACGTACAAGACGAGGAATACTACAGCTCTCCCTACAATCTTACTGTATATGCAAGGTTCATCTGGATTTTTGATAAAGTCGAATTCTTTAACAGTATCATCAAAACAGATGTTCCAACTCCGTGATGCCTGCTTTAGTCCATAAATGGACTTAAGCAGCTTGCATACTTTACCGCTGCTCCCACTATGAATGAATCCCTCTGGCTGATCCATATAGACGCACTCTTCCAAATTACCATTTAGAAAGGCTGTCTTTACGTCCATCTGCCAGATTTCATAATCGTGGAAGGAAGCAATAGCAAGAAGGACCCGAATGGATTTAAGCATAGCTACTGGAGTTTCGTCATAGTCCAAACCAGGCCTTTGACGGAAACCCTTTGCAACAAGTCTAGCCTTATAGGTTTCAACATGTCTATCTACACCAATCTTCTTTTTGAAGATCCATTTGCATCCTACGGGTTTTACCCCATCTTGAGCAATGTCCAAAGTCCATACTTTGTTAGTGTACATGGACTCCATTTCGGTCCGCATTGCATCCAGCCATTTTACTGAGTCACCGCTCTGAATGGCTTGCTGGAAGCTAGTAGGCTCATCATAGTCGATAGTGCAATCCTCTCTATCCCCGTCTATGAGAAAACCGTAGTATCTCTCGGGCGGATGAGACTGCCTACTACTCCTGCGGAGTGGCGTCGGGATGTCCCTTTCTTCTGAAACCTCTGGTTCTTCCATACTTTCAGTAACAGCTTGTGGTTCTGGAATTTCTTCCAGTTCTACTGTGCTCCCACTCTTCTGATTTTCTAAAAATTCAGCTTCTAAGAAGTGGGCATGACGAGAAACAAAAACCTTTTGTTCCTCTGCGTAATAGAAACAATATCCCATGGAGTTCTTTGGATATCCCACAAACTTGCACTGTACTGAGCATGCCTCGAGCTTGTCCGCATGCTGCCTTTTTACAAAAGCTGGACATCCCCATGCCTTCAGGTACTGAAGACAGGGTTTCTTCCCACTCCATATCTGATATGGTGTGGTAGGCACAGTTTTGGTTGGAACCTTGTTCAAAATATATGCAGCTGATTCTAGCGCATAACCCCAGAAAGATCGCAGTAACTCAGCTTTACTCATCATGGAACGAACCATATCCAATAGGGTTCGATTCCTCCTTTCTGATACACCGTTGTGTTGTGGTGTGTATGGAGGAGTAAGCTGAGAGAGAATTCCATTCTCTTTTAAGTAACCCAGGAACTCGGCACTTAAGTATTCACCACCTCGATCAGATCTCAGTTCCTTGATACCTTTGCATGTTTGGTTTTCCACTTCATTCTTGTATTCCTGGAATTTTTCAAAGGCCTCGGATTTATGCTTCATCAAGAAGACATGTTCATACCTAGAGAAATCATCCGTAAAAGTAATGAAGTAGGAATAACCACCCCGTGCATGTGTAGACATTGGACCGCACACGTCACTGTGTACGAGTCCTAATAGCTCGCTTGCTCTTACTCCGTGTCCAGTAAACGGAGTCTTTGTCATCTTTCCTATGAGACAAGATTCACAAGTAGCATAAGATTGATATTCGAACGGATTCAAATATCCTTCTCTATGTAACTTAGTCAACCTTCTCTCATTGATGTGACCTAGTCTACAATGCCATAAGAAAGCCTGATTTAATTCCGGACACTTTCTTTTAAGTGTGTTCTGGACATTGAAAACCTGAGCTTGACTCAATACGTATATGTCGTTATCTAATGTACCGGACCCAATCAAAACTTGATTTAGGTGGATGTGAACTACATCGCCTACGAATGTAAAATTATATCCCTCTCTCGAAAGTGAGGATACTGATATGATATTACAAGTCATACTAGGTACATACAGACAGTTACGTAGAATCAATATTTGCCCACTTGTCAAACCTAGGCGATATTCTCCCACGGATTCAGCGTCTACGCTCATTCCGTTTGCAACTCAGAGAGACCAATCACCTACCTTTATAACTCTACGGTTTCTCAAAGCATGTAATGAATTACAGATATGAGATCCCGCTCCGCTATCTAGTACCCAGGAAGTAGAGTTAATTGACAAACAGTTCTCAATTACAAACACACTTGAGGCCGAAGCCACAACATGCTTCGTATCCTGGCTACTGGCTTCCAAAGCCAAGCAATCTTTCTGCCAACGCCCAATCCCATAATAATAGGAACGTCCCTCTTTTACTACATTCAGTCCTGAAACTTTTGCCCTTCTCTTTCCTTCTTCTTCCCTGAGAAACTACTGGAACCTACCAGCAAATCTCGCTTGCCCTGGCCAAGGACTTTGCGTAATGGCTCTCTGACACAACACGATATCAACTCCCAATACCAGGAGAGACGAATCCTGTCTAACCGCCACTGCCTCCAAGTGCTCGGGACTGCACCCAACTGCTACCTGTTTGCATGACTCCTTTGAGCCGTGGTAGGGTAGCAATCTAAGAACAGTGGGACACACTCGAGGCGAAGTAGCAGTGCCAAGTCTGCGGACTATGCTGTACTCATGTCATCTGGGAACTGTTAACTGACGACGGGTATAATACCAACCAATCAGTTCCCTTGCGAGTCCTGTCCGGTGTACCCGTAACCTAACAAGCACCTGTATACTATCTCCAGTACGACGTACTGATGGCTGTGGGACAGACCATCTCCCCAACTGGGATGAGAAGCGTACACACTAGTCTACTCTGGAGTATCGATGCCCTGTCTCGATAATCCTACGACTAGGGACAAGTATAGGATGTTGCTTATAGACTACCCAGACCCCACTAGTGTGACTGCCATCACAACGCTGGTAATCAAGCAAAGAACCTATGGGCTCTACTAATATGTATAAATGATACATTACAAAAAACATATGCACATATTAAAGTAGACACAAACCAAGTAGCATACTACCATTTTTAGCAAGACTGTATATACAACTGTGAATATCCCAAACTTCCATTAAGTAATATACATACAAGTATGATTCAATAATGGCCCCTAGGGCATATACACTAACACAACCGACAGCTGGGATGCAATCAGCGAGCGCCCATAGTTATGACACTTCTTGTGTTAGAACGAAATATTTGGGGATACTTTCAGATAGACACAAATCTAGGTGGAAATAGGATTCCTATGATTTACATATCAAATTACCATGGTATATAATTCTATATTTCCGGAAATATTTTTGTATCAAAACAAACTTGCTAATTTTTCTAGAATTACCATTTAGATTGCTGCTAGCAAGCCCACCCATAATGATGTGGCTTTGGTATATACGAGGCATCTAGACCATTTCAAATTTCACTACACTTACAGAAAAAACAGCTTCCACATCATTTTCTCACTTGGCATAATTTCTATTTTCAAAACTGTGTAAAAACATACAAATAACTAAATGACATCAATAGTGCATAAAAGAGCATGGCTCAAAAAACCCATCTCATATCTAGTGCATGAACTAAATGACATCAATAGTGCATAAAATAGTGATGATGCTCGATATCGGTGATCTCCCATATCATGACACGTGGCAGATGACGTGTCCCAGAGCATGCAAGAGAGGACCTACAGTGGCCGACCTGACCACTCCTATGCCCGTCCTACAAACAAACGATGGCTCACCTCTGAGCCCCCTACACAATTGGCCTCCTCGGCCTCATAGCTCGTCTCAGGGATACCGCAGAACCAAGATACATCGGCTCTCCCGCTCGTACGCGAGCTCTCCCGCCGAGGTCATCTTCCTCGGTCTCATCGATCGACCAACGGCACTGCTCACAGGCACAACCGCCATCCCGTGAATCTCGCCATGAGCGAGATATCCGTCAGCCACATCCCACGTTCCACGCCATCACGATCCCCTATTAACGAGCATGTCTAACCATTAATGGGAGATCCCGCTCATCACGCGGGCGTGACGTCGGGAACATAACGGCCGGTGTGATTCTCACGCCTGCCCTACCTGCTGCCACCGCTATATAAACCCCCTCTTCATACGGTTCAAGTAATCCATTTTTTACTCCACTAAGCCGTTACTCTGCTCGGATTTCCTCTCTAACTTGATCGTCGGAGGGTCCTCGGTGGTACAACCACCCCGGGACTTCCTTGTAGGTAGCTCGGCGACAGCCAACCTCAAACCCATTGAGATCCACACGCTTCAGGAGACGGCCTCCAGATCCAATCTCAGTCATCCATCGCTGCCATCAGCAGATCAACGGAAGGTAACATCTTGGCGTGATCCAAGTCGCGTCAGCTGGCGTCGTCTGTGGGAACTCTTGGTTCCACAAAAACAAAAGTTCATCTTCCGATCCTAATCTAATGGCGAGCAATCATCACGACGATCCAAGCACTGCCGGCGCCTCCCCCTCAACGGAGGCGTGGACGACCCTCCTCCGCCAAATGCCATCAACGCCCTTGCCGGCCGGATAGACCGACTCACGTCCGTCGTGGAGGCGCTCATCCGCGTCCAAACGGCAGGGCAAGACCCCCAGGTCGCCTCTCCCCCACCTTGCGACCGGGACCCCTACAGGGGGAGAGAAGACTTCGTCCGCGTCGGCACTGCCGACCACCGCCTTGCTACCTCCCATGGTTGCAGATCTCCCGGGCCAATACATTCTGAGACCCGGTGGGCGCCCCACAGTTCAACACCGAGGTCTGTCGCCAGAGCTCCTCACCCCAAGATCCTTCGCGCACCTGTCCCTCCTGAGGAGATGTCGGTCAGCTCGCCTGTTACCAGGCATGACCGACACCCCCTCCCTCGATGGGGCCGCGCGGACGGGACTCGCCACAGTGACTCTAAGACTACCTCGCCGGGGGATCTAAGGAACATCATTGAGAGGAACCGGGGCCGCGGCCAGACGCAGGCCTCCAACAGCAGAGGCCAGGGATCAGAATGTGCCGAATCGTCAGGGTACCACGGCCGACTCGACGCCATTGAGAAGAAGATCGAGGGTATGCATCGGGAAGGTCGCCGCTCGAGCGACAGGGCTAGGTACGCCGCCGACTCGCTCACCAAACCGTTCACAGAGGAGCTGCTCGCCGACCACGTCTCCTCTCGCAACAAGCCCCCGAAGGTCCCCCTCTTCGACGGCAAATCCGACATAAAGGGCCACTTGGATGCATTCACCGTAGGGATGAGATTCCAAGATAACTCCGACGCCGCCCGGTGCCGAGCTTTCCCGGGCACTCTCATCCGCTTCGGACGAGACTGGTTCCGAGGACTCGAGCCACGCTCGATCTCTACTTTCGACGAGCTGGCCACTTAATTCCTCGGCCACTTCGTCGGGAACATGCGGCAAAAACGCATAATTGACCATCTTCTCATGATCAAGAGCGAGGACAAATAGACGTTCAAAGAATACGTCACCCGCTTCTACAACGCCCTTCTCGAGGTCCCAGAGCACCGGGACGAGACGGTCATCACAGCCCTTAGGTCAGGTCTTAAGCATAAGGAGTGGTTACGCTCCTTTTCATTAGCGCAACCTAAGACCATGGCCGAAGTAAAGGCCTGGACCGAGCGCGAAGTCCATCTCGAGTCCGAGGTGAACGCCAACCTCCCCGGGGAAGTGCAAACCGACCAAAGGAAGAGGGCAAGAGAAGAGAGAAGGGGACCCGAGCGGCCAAAGCCCTATCTCCCGAAGTTTCAGGAGTACACCCCGCTCAACGTCTCCCAGACAGTGCTACTAGAAGAGGCTAAGGGCGAGGGGTTCTTCAAGCTTCCCCCGATCTCGCGCATGGCCTCAAAGCGAACCCGGGGCCCCTACTGCGGTTTTCACAGGTCACTAGGCCGCTCCACAGAGAGCTGTAAGCAACTTCGAGACTACATCAAGGAGCCCATCCGTTCGGGGCACCTCGCAGCGTACTTGAGGGACAAGCGGCAGGCCGACCGCGAGCAGGAGCAGCGTCCCCCTCCCGCCGAGCTGACCATTGGCCAAATCATGGTCGTGTCAGCGAAAGATACGTCTGGCACCCACGAAGCTCGGTACCCTATGCCGGGCATAGATGCCAACAGACATCCGAGGGGCTCAAGCTGCGCGAATAAGAGCATCTACTAGCATGTATTTTATTTTCAAAGCAATGTACACCTTTCTTGAGATCTTTTTGTTTATATAATAAAAGGGATCAATAAAGCATTGCAATGAAAGAAAAAGAATCTTATTCATTCAAAGGGTACTATAGGCTACTCAGGCGTACAAAGAAAAAAAAAGAGAAAATTACAATAGCGGGGGAATGGGGTGCAGAGAGCACTGCTCGTGGTACACTGACGATATTTCCGCCAGCCGAGCCCTCGCGGCATCTAGCCGCTGCCTCCGACTCCCCCCACGAGCTTCAGTGTCGGGCCTCAACTGGTAGCACTCGAGGACGAGCACCTCCGAGCGGTTTATCCGGCTCGCAGAGATCAAGCCGAAACTCCTCAGAGACCGTAACTTGCCAACAGCCTCGTCCTTCAGCTGTTCGGACAAGGGGTTGTAGAGCCCCGGCGACACCCTCCAGATGGAATACATCAGCAGCTGAAGGAGGGGGAGCGCCGGGGGAGCAATCGGCCGAAGTGATCCTCGATGCGGCTTATCATCAACTGCACCGTGTCATCAGTGCAGTACTGGTCGTAGAGGTACACGTCTTCGAATTTTATGATCTCGGCGATGGTGAAAGGGAAGTCCTCCATTCTTACACTTTGGGTGTGAGGAAGGGAGTAATCAACACTCCCTCCGTTTTATAGCCCATAATGCCCCGGAGTTCAACGGTCGCCTATTTCACCCGCAACTATGCCGCCACGGGGCGGACATCACGCCGTTCGATGCGCAGTCGAAACGATACTACCCGGCGCTTCGCGTTCCCTACGCGATCATGACACGTGTCTCCGGTGACTGTCCCTTGTCGCCGCTCGATGCGCGATCGAAACGACACTACTCCGGTGCTTCGCGTTCCCCACGCAATCACGACACGTGTCTCCAGCAACTGTCCCTCTTCCCGTTACTCACACCAGGGAGGACGGATAGAACCTCACAAGAGGCAGTCGAGCAGCTACCCTGCTCAGCTATCCCTAGCCGGTAGCTTCCCTACCCCATGAAACCAGGGATCTAAGACCTCGCCCAGAGGCGACTGAGCAGCTTCACTTCTCAGTCCGTCCTTAGCAGGCCTCCCACGGCCCCTCCAGCGCTAAGGATCGAAGCCCTCACAAGAGGCAGCCGAGCAACTACCTTGCTCGGCTATCCCTGGCCGGTATCTCCCCTACCCCACAATACTAGGGATCAAAGCCATCGCCCAGAGGCGATTGAGCAGCTTCACTGCTCGGTCCATCCTTAGCAGGCCTCTCACGGCCCCTCCAGCGCTAAGGATCGAAGCCCTCCATAAGAGGCAGCCCGGCAGCTACCCTGCTCGGCTATCCCTGGCCGGTAGCTCCCCTACCCAACAATGCCAGGGATCAAAGCACTCACCAAGAGGCAGCCCAGCAGCTACCCTGCTTGGCTATCCCTGGCCGGTAGCTCCCCTACCCCACAACGCCGGCCCGTCCTTAGTAGGCCTCTTACAGCCCCTCCCGCGCTAAGGATCAAAAGCCCTCTCAAGAAGCAACCGGGCCCACCCTTGCTCGGTTATCCCTGGCCAGTAGCTCCCTACCCCAACACACCAGGGATCAAAGCCTTCGCCAAGAGGCACCGGGCAGCAACCCTACCCAGCCTGTCCTTAAGGATCAAAAGCCCTCGCAAGAGGCAATCGGGCCCGCCCTTGTCCGGTAATCCCTGGTTGGTAGCCCCCTACCCTAACACACCAGGGATCAAAGCCCTCGCCCAGAGGAGACTGAGCAGCTTCACTGCTCGGTCCGTCCTTAGCAGGCCTCCCACGGCCCCTCCAGCGCTAAGGATCGAAGCCCTCACCAAGAGGCAGCCCAGCAGCTACCCTGCTCGACTATCCCTGGCCGGTAGCTTTCCTACCCTACAATGCCAGGGATCAAAGCCCTCACCAAGAGGCAGTCCAGCAGCTACCCTGCTCGGCTATCCCTGGCCGGTAGCCCCCCTACCCCACAACGCCAGGGATCAAAGCCCTCGCCAAGAGGCACCGGGCAGAAACCCTGCCAGGCCATCCTTAAGGATCAAAGCCCTCGCCAAGAGGCACCGGGCAGCAACCCTGCTCGGCCCGTCCTTAGTAGGCCTCTTACGGCCCCTCCCGCGCTAAGGATCAAAAGCCCTCTCAAGAGGCAACCGGGCGCGCCCTTGCTCGGTTATCCCTGGATGATAGCACCCTACCCCAACACACCAGGGATCAAAGCCCTCGCCAAGAGGCACCGGGCAACAACCTTGCCCAGCCCGTCCTTAAGAATCAAAAGCCCTCGCAAGAGGCAACCGGGCCCGCCCTTGTCCGTTTATCCCTGGCTGGTAGCTCCTGTAGGGTTCCTATCGACAGCGGCAAGGTTCTGGGAGGCATCGTCCATGCCATTTTAAAATTTTGTCGTTAAAAAGGAACTCTAAACTAGAATAGTTAGCTAGAATACAATACGGAAACATAGTAAACCATTTACTATCTAAGTGAAAACGGAAATACAACCTTTGTAGATCGGTCCTTCACTTCACAAGCTCCTTGTTGTAGTCCCTTCGCTGCGATCGTGGTTCTCCTGGACTCTTGCATGGCTTCATGAGGCTAAAGGAGCGTCCTTGCTTGAAGTCTTCGAGGCCGAAGATGATCTACGTCGAGGGGATGCCAACTCAAGCTTCTACTTCACTAACTAAAGATTTAGTGAAGCAAACACCCTAAACTAAAGTGCTAGTCTAGTAGAGGATGAAGAAATAGGAAGTGGGTTCACTTTAGAATTTCTTTTCTCACAATATTTCACTCTCTTTTGAAAACCCTAGCAAGCTTTTCTTTTGCTCAAGGAAGAAGAAGACGAACAAATGAAATGAGAATAATAATTCAAGTGAGAGAGTGAACCATGGTGAGTGAGTATCATATACTAACTCATGTAGAGACATAACCATGGCTAATTGTGATGGTTAGGTTACTAAATATCTTAAGTAAAACAAAAGCAATGGACTTAGTCAATGCATCCATAAGCTTCCACTAGCTTCATGCATTATACTAATATTCCACTTATTTTGTTTTTACTTTAAATATTAAAACCTAATATCACAAATGGCATGGTGTAAGTCTTGTACACCCATGTAATATGTATCAACAACCATGATACAAAAAGAAAACACAATTTAATATATATCACATATATATTAAAGTTGTACACATGTGAGAAAAAC
The DNA here is from genome assembly GCA_030015575.1 of Agapanthus africanus. Taxonomy (NCBI): domain Eukaryota; kingdom Viridiplantae; phylum Streptophyta; class Magnoliopsida; order Asparagales; family Amaryllidaceae; genus Agapanthus; species Agapanthus africanus. Next base: position 88,496,102 of record CM057351.1, on the reverse strand, counting down.
AAATGCTTAAGTGATCCAATGTTAGTTAATGTAAATTAGTATATCTCATATACAATTATACACTAAATTATCAAATCAACACTTGACTTAATAATCCGGCTATATCTCATATAACCAGCTAACTTCCAATGTATCGGCTTATCGAATCAACCCTTGATTCGATGACCCGGCTATATCACATATAACCGACCGATACAAAAAGTCGCGAGAATAGAATACGGTATCACAAACACGCATTATTCTCGGTCCCGCATATATCACATATGCGCTCCTATTTCGTTTTGCCTGAGCCAGTAAAACCTCTATGTAGGACTCTAAAGACTCGTCAATACGCCGGCAGTATGTGATGATCACATCAAGCACCCACAAGCCATCAGCGGTACTAGATGGACGTAACGGCTACCCGGGTATTGAGTGATCAAAAGATCAGCAAGCAAGCCCGCTCCAACTCCTGCAAAAGCCTGACGGTAACACTTGTCGTACAGTCCGGTCTCCTCGTCTGATATGTCGCATATCAAGTCTAGGGGTGGTAAACGTCAGACCCCAATAACCGATAAGTCATACCAATGTGAGGCTCATAACGGGTCGAGAAACTACTGGTAACACTTACCAGTAAATCTCTAAAACAGCCCTGGCCAGGGACTTCCCTGTTATGGCCAATCGAGCATAGCGCAACATCAACCCCCAATACCGGGAGAGACGAAACCCCTCCTATCGCTCATTGCTTCCATGTGACTCGGGACTGTACCCAAAAACCACCGTTTTGCATGCGCTCTTGGACATGGTAAGGTGGAAATCAAAGCACAGTGGGAATCACACAAGACTCTATGACGATCTCGGGTCAACAGACTAACCTGTATAAGTGTCACCAGAGAACTGCCATCTGACGTGAGGTATAATACCATCAAGGAGTTCTTGACGAGTCCGTCCAGTGTACCCAGTCTCCACTGAGCACTCGTATACCATCTCTGATGTCAAACACCAATGGATATGGGATCATCTATCGCCCATCTCATGGGTCGAGAAGCGTATACGCTAGTCTACTCTGGTATATCGATGCCCTGTCTCGATACACCCATGACTAGGAACATTAAAGGATGAACTTATGGACTACCATGGCCCCACTAGTATAATCTTCATCATAGTCCTGGTAGTCAAGTACACATCCTAAGGGCTTTACCAACATGTAACCACAAGACAGTATCAAGAGACAAGTATACATGTTAAGATAAAGAGCAACCAGATAGCATACTATCATGTCGAACAAGAAAGTCCTCTCTATATATGTCCAAGCATCCAATATAATATACATCATCTGCACAATACTGGCCTCTGGGGCATACATACAACTAACAATCTCCCACTTGCACTAGGGCCAGCTGCTGTAGTATCGCATACCAAGCATCTCAAAGTGTCTCTCAAACTGTATCTGGGGAATGGCCTTCGTGAGTGGATCCGCTGTGTTGTTCTTCGTGTCAACCCTCCTGACCTCGATCTCCCGACGATCAACTATCTCCCGGATTAGGTGATACCGCCTCAGAATATGCCTGGATCGCTAATGGGACCTGGGTTCCTTGGCCAAAGCCACCGCTCCATTGTTATCACAATACAAAGGTATTGGATCCTTAATGGATGGAACCACTCCAAGTTCAGTTATGAACTTCTTGATCCAGACAGCCTCTTTGGCAGCATCGTTGGCAGCGATGTATTCAGCCTCCATCGTCGAGTCTGCCATGGTTTCCTGCTTGGAACTCTTCCAGCATACCGCCCCTTCCTAGAGGGTAAAGACAAATCCCGAGTGCGACTTAGAGTCGTCCTTATCACTCTGGAAGCTCGAATCGGTAAAGGACTCCACTTGGAGTTCTCCGTTACCATACACCAAGAGCATCTCTTTAGTCCTTCGTAAGTACTTGAGAATGCTCTTCACAGCTGTCCAGTGACTCTCTCCAGGATCAGCTTGATACCTACTCGCTACACTTAGTTAGTGTGCTACATCGGGTCTGGTACACAGCATCGCATACATGATAGAGCCTACTGCCGAAGCATAGGGTATCCCTTGCATGCGAGCTCTCTCCAAATCAGTCTTGGGAGATATCTCTTTGGAGAGAGTGAACCCTGAGATTGTGGGTAAAAACCCACGCTTGGACTCTTCCATACTAAACCTCTTTAGTATGGTGTCAATGTACCTGGATTGGGACAATTCCAGTATCCTTTTAGATCTATCTCTATAGATCTTAATCCCCAAGATGTAGGAGGCATCCCCTAGATCTTTCATTGAAAATCTTTGTGATAAGAAGAGCTTGACCGATTGCAGCATAGGAATGTCATTTCCTATCAAGAGTATGCCATCCACGTACAATACGAGGAAGACAACCTTACTCTCTGCCACCTTCTTGTAAATACAAGGTTCATCTACGTTCTTGACGAAATCAAACTCTTTGATAACGACGTCAAAGCAGATGTTCCAACTCCGCGATGCTTGTTTTAACCCATAGATGGATTTAAGTAGCTTGCACACCTTTCCGCTGCTCCCACTGTCTTCGAAGCCCTCTGGCTGAGTCATGTACACGCACTCTTCCAAATCACCATTTAGAAAGGCGGTCTTAACATCCATTTGCCAGATTTCGTAGTCATGATATGCAGTGATGGCAAGCATGATCCGGATGGATTTAAGCATAGCCACTGAAGAAAAGGTTTCGTCATAATCGACACCTGGTCCTTGACGAAAACCCTTTGCAACAAGTCTACCTTTGAAAGTCTCCACTCTCCCATCTACACCAAGTTTTTTTTCTTGAAGATCCACTTTCTCCCAATGGGTTTTACCCCTTCAGGAGCATCTTCCAAAGTCCATACTTTGTTGGGGTACATGGATTCCATCTAGGACCGCATTGCATCCAGCCATTTCACTGAGTCGCCACTCATGATGGCCTGCTCGAAGCTAGTTGGGTCATCATCCTCCATGATGCAATCCTCGCTCCCACCATCCATGAGAAAACCGTAGTATCTCTCAGGTAGGTGAGGAACCCTACTAGATCGGCGGAGAGGCTGAGGTTCGTTGGGTACTATTGAATCCTCGGGTTCCACTAAATCTTCAGTTTGAGTTTGTGTAGCCGGAATTTCTTCCAGTTCTACCTCGTTGCCACTAATTTCTTTTGCAAGAAATTCCTTTTCCAAAAAGGTGGCATGTCGAGAAACAAACACCTTTTTTTCCTCGCCATGGTAGAAAAGATATCCATGTGAATGTTTGGGATATCCCACAAACTTGCATAGAACTGACCGTGCCTCGAGTTTGTCCGGATTTTGCCTTTTGACATAGGCCGGACAACCCCATATCTTAACTCGTTTAAGACATGGTCTCTTCCCACTCCATATCTCATATGGTGTGGTAGGTACAGATTTAGATGGAACTTGATTCAATAGTTATGCTGCTGTCTCCAGCGCATACCCCCAGAAGGAAATAGGTAACTCAGCTGTGCTCATCATAGAGCGCACCATATCTAATAGGGTGCGGTTCCTCCGTTCCGATACACCGTTGTGTTGTGGTGTATATGGAGGAGCTAGCTGAGAGAGAATCCCATTCTCTTTTAGGAAGTCCAGGAATTCATTGCTTAAGTATTCTTCTCCTCGATCAGATCGAAGGATTTTAATACTTTTCCCGATTTGGTTCTCGACTTCTTGTTTATATTCTCTAAATTTCTCAAAAGCTTCTGATTTGTGTTTCATCAGGAACACATATCCGAATCTAGAGAGATCGTCAGTGGATGTAATGAAGTACGCAGAACCATTCCTGGCATGTGTAGACATTGGACCGCATACATCACTATGTACCAGTACCAAAAGTTCCGTAACTCTTTCTCTGTGTCCCGTAAACGGAGTTTGGTCATCTTTCCTTTGAGACGTGACTGGCAAGTGTCATAAGATGAAAGTTCGAAAGGATTCAAATATCCATCCTTGTGCAACTTAGCTAGCCGTGTCGAATTGATGTGACCAAGTCTACAATTCCACAAGAAGGATTCGTTCATTTCTGAACTCTTCCTCTTGTGTGTGTTTGTTATGTTCAGAACTGTTGATTGATTTAGAACATAAATACCATTGCACAATGTGCCTGATCCAACCAACTTTTAGTTCAGGAAAATGTTCATAACATTATCCTGTAATACAAAATTATATCCCTCTTTACTCAATAAAGAATCCGATATAATGTTGCATATCAGATTCGGCATGTAATAGCATTTGTTCAGAATCAATGTATTACCAGTTGGTAATACAAGGTGATATTCCCCGACGGTTTTAGCTGCAAGAATTGCACCATTTCCAACTCTTATGTCTTTATCACCTTCTCCAAGTTCTCTACCTTTTCTCAGTAACTGATTACATATATGGGATCCTGACCCGGTATCTAATACCCAGGACGTAGAGCAAATGGAGAAACAGTTCTCTGTAACTAACACACCCGAAGAAAATGCATCAATATGTACTTTCTTCATTCGGGTGGCATGGGAATCCTGGTATTCCCCTATATCCTATTCAGTCTTATAACTCTTATAAGAAAGAACGGAACCAACGTTCCCCAGCACAGTATAACAAGCGGGTTCGGTCAATACATGCATATTATTATCTTGATTAAGGCATGATATGGTCGCTACCTGGAGAGAGAGAGAAGAAAACACTTTAGCGTATGCTCTTGCAAGATCAGATTGGTTATTATTTTATCTAATCAGGATGGCTCCCACTGTTTTTTTCAAATCTTCCTTCAAACCCTAAAAGGAAAGACTAGCCGGGATTAATTACACCCTACAATTTCGCCAATCTTTCTGCCAGGCCAGTGTCGGTACTTTGAGGAAGATTCCCCGTGCTTTCGCATGGACCTAAATAAAATAAACCTCGTTTTCCCAGAGGCGTAACCCCGTTGACACCTTTCTAGACACCTACTTGATCGGTTAATTGTCCTGTGTAAAACTCTCGCAGGAGTAACAATTACTCCCAGTGGGTATCGGGATCCAACTATCTCATAGAAGGTATGCGATCTCATTGCAAATTTCAACACTTGAAATTCCTGATAATATTTTGCCCCTAACCCCTATGACCATGACAAAGGCCAACAAATCATAACATGCTAGTCAATTTCAACCCGTCATTTCTTGATAGAATCAAACCCACCCGCACGACCCTTGACAAAGGCCAACAAGGTCGTACGACTACCCCAAAACAATCTGCATCATATGCATAAGCAGATAAGCACTATTCAGCTACTGCACACTACGCCTTGACAAAGGCCAACAAACACAGCACGAATACTAAACAGTTCTTATCTGAAATGACGGAGGGCAACGACAGGTTTTTCTGAAAACCTATTGCGTAATGAACTAGATATCGTTGTAGAATCGAGTGAATTTTGAAATGGAGTGATTTTGAGGCTTTCATTAGTTTGGCTAAAGAGGTCATTCCCGGTGAAGGGATCTCGGCTCTTTCCTCATCGAATAAGGTGCGGGATATATCATATATATCACTACGCAAAGCAAAACTCCAAAAGCAATCAAAATACAAACCGAGTGTTGTAACATCTGCCAGTTTTGCTAAAGAGGTCACTCCCGGTGAAGGGATCTCGGCTCTTTCCTAATCGAATAAAGTGCGGGATATATCATATATATCGCTATGCAAAGCAAAAACTGTAGCTACCCTTTTTGAAAATTTTATTCTACAATATCTTTTAGGTTTATTTTCTTTCATTAATCATATTAATGAAGTCCCATCATTTAAGTCACCTAAACATCACAGATAAATACGACGTACGCTTATACCATCCGCATTCGCCTCGATGTCCCCTCATGCACCGTTAGGTTAGGTAACTAACGGCAGAGCGGGGCAAGGCTAGCGCGGGTGTAAAACATAAGTAATGTCTATATAATATATCATATATACTATATACAGTATCCATCTCAACATATCAAATTATCACATCACAGATATCGTAGCAGAAGAAACATATGAAATAATGGATATACTAGGGGGTCCGTGTTCTATTTTGAGCCTCTATAAAATACGGATTCCACGGTCGCTATGAATAGCCAAACCCACATCCCTAGACCCCTACGAGAGCGGCAAGCAACCCTTCCAATTCTAGAGTTAGGAGACCCGGACTCAACTCCTCGAGTTGGTCTCCCACTGGACCCTAAAACCCGGTTACATGTGCTCTCCTCCTTGGGTCTTTCCTAATGCGGAAAAGTAAATAATATACATCAATAGTGACATCAACCTCAACCCAGAAGTGCCCCAATAAAAGAATATTTCATACATTTAAATTTTACATGAATGAAAATAAAAACTCTCATCTCACATAAAAAACCCGGCTATTCAAAACGCGACGATCCAATATAACATATCCAGCAGTACATAACATCACATGTCATCACAGCACAGAAAAACTAGACGATGTTAAACATTCCAATCGAATCATCGAACACCCAAGATTACCCAGAAAACTCAACACTTGAGCGTAGTTTAAAGAAATTCAGCACACGCCACAGCACTAATGAACAAGCCGTAGAAGGGCCAAACCAACGCCTCACATGTGAAACGCTAAACTACCACAAACCCTAGGGTTCAAGTGGTGCATTTGACGGCCACATAATCAAGTTAAGATTTACGTTCTTCTAGAGGATCCAAAGAATCACTTGCATGATCTTTGAAAGCTTTTTAACTACGGGAAAAATCCAACACTTGGAAATTTTCCCGGCAAGGGTTAAAGTGGGTATTTGAGATCTGATTGAAATTTTTAACGTCTAAAGTTACCCGTAAACAGTTAAAATTACGACTATGAAACACTCCGATTTGTCATTATAGTAAATTAATATCACATGACAATTTAGCAAAAATAAACAACACCTGAAGCATCAAAACCCATGCAATAGAACACTGGAAAAATTTGGAGGGGGGTGCTCGGAATTGGCCGGTATGGGGGGGTGTCGCCGGCCCAATGATGGCAGAATGCCTCCAGATTTCTTCAGTGTTCATGTTATCATATATATATATGACTCTATACATGTTTAAAAAAATTTTAGGGCTCGTTTTAAAATCGACAGAAACATGGATTTTAGGGTTTCAAGTTCGAAGTTTGTTTCGTGTTCGAAATCTAACATTATCTGTATAATTTCCTAGCTAGGCTCTGATACCACTGTAGAGTTCCTATCGACGGCAGCAAGGTTTCGGGAGGCATCGTCCATGCCATTTTAAAATTTTGTCATTAAAAAGGAACTCTAAACTAGAATCGTTAGCTAGAATACAATACGGAAACATAGTAAACCATTTACTATCTAAGTGAAAACGGAAATACAACCTTTGTAGATCGGTCCTTCACTTCACAAGCTCCTTGTTGTAGTCCCTTCGCTGCGATCGTGGTTCTCCCGGACTCTTGCATGGCTTCACGAGGCTAAAGGAGCGTCCTTACTTGAAGTCTTCGAGGCCGAAGATGATCTAAGTCGAAGGGATGCCAACTCAAGCTTCTACTTCACTAACTAGAGATTTAATGAAGCAAACACCCTAAACTAAAGTGTTAGTCTAGTAGAGGATGAAGAAATAGGAAGTGGGTTCACTTTAGAATTTCTTTTCTCACAATATTTCACTCTCTTTTGAAAACCCTAGCAAGCTTTTCTTTTGCTCAAGGAAGAAGAAGACGAACAAATGAAATGAGAATAATAATTCAAGTGAGAGAGTGAACCATGGTGAGTGAGTATCATATACTAACTCATGTAGAGACATAACCATGGCTAATTGTGATGGTTAGGTTACTAAATATCTTAAGTAAAACAAAAGCAATGGACTTAGTCAATGCATCCATAAGCTTCCACTAGCTTCATGCTTTATACTAATATTCCACTTATTTTGTTTTTACTTTAAATATTAAAACCTAATATCAAAAATGGCATGGTGTAAGTCTTGTACATCCATGTAATATGTATCAACAACCATGATACAAAATGAAAACACAATTTAATATATATCACATATATATTAAAGTTGTGCACATGTGAGAAAAACAAATGCTTAAGTTAACCAATGTTAGTTAATGTAAATTAGTATATCTCATATACAATTATACACTAAATTATCAAATCAACACTTGACTTAATAATCCGGCTATATCTCATATAACCAGCTAACTTCCAATGTATCGGCTTATCGAATCAACCCTTGATTCGATGACCCGGCTATATCACATATAACCGACCGATACAAAAAGTCGCGAGAATAGAATACGGTATCACATACACGCATTATTCTCGGTCCCGCACATATCACTTATGCGCTCCTATTTCGTTTTTCCTGAGCCAGTAAAACCTCTATGTAGGACTCTAAAGACTCGTCAATACGCCGGCAGTAGGTGATGATCACATCAAGCACCCATAAGCCGTCAGCGGTACTAGCTGGACGTAACGGCTACCCGGTTATTGAGCGATCAGAAGATCAGCAAGCAAGACCGCTCCAACTCCTGCAAAAGCCTGACGGTAACACTTGCCGTACAGTCCGGTCTCCTCGTCTGATATGTCGCATATCAAGTCTAGGGGTGGTAAACGTCAGACCCCAATAACCGATAAGTCATGCCGATGTGAGGTTTATAACGGGTCGAGAAACTAATGGTAACACATACCAGTAAATCTCTAAAACAGCCCTGGCCAGGGACTTCCCTGTTATGGCCAATCGAGCATAGCGCAACATCGACCCCCAATACCGGGAGAGACGAAACCCCTCCTATCGCTCATTGCCTCCATGTAACTCGGGACTGTACCCAAAAACCAGCGTTTTGCACGCCCTCTTGGACGTGGTAAGGTGGAAATCAAAGCACAGTGGGAATCACACAAGACTCTGACTAACCTGTACAAGTGTCACCAGAGAACTGCCATCTGACGTAAGGTATAATACCATCTGGGAGTTCTCGGCGAATCTGTCCAGTGTACCCAGTCTCCACTGAGCACCCGTATACCATCTCTGATGTCAAACACCAATGGATATGGGATCATCCATCGCCCATCTCATGGGTCGAGAAGCGTATACGCTAGTCTACTCTGGTATATCGATGCCATGTCTCGATACACCCACGACTAGGAACATTAAAGGATGAACTTATGGACTACCATGGCCCCACTAGTATGATCTTCATCATGGTCCTAGTAGTCAAGTACACATCCTAAGGGCTTTACCAACATGTAACCACAAGACAGTATCAAGAGACAAGTATACATGTTAAGATAAAGAGCAACCAGATAGCATACTATCATGTCGAGCAAGAAAGTCCTCTCTATATATGTCCAAGCATACAATATAATATACATCATCTGTACAATACTGGCCTCTAGGGCATACATACAACTAACAGCTCCCTACCCCAACACACCACGGATCAAATCCCTCACCAAGAGGCACCGAGCAGCTGCCTTGCTCAGTCCCGTCCTTAGTAGGCCCCTTACGGCCCCTCCCGCGCTAAGGATCAAAGCCCTCACCAAGAGGAAACCGGGCCTGCACTTGCTCGGTTATCCTCGGCTGGTAATTCATTACCCCCAAAACGCCAGGGATCAAAAGCCCTCGACAAGAGGCAATCGAGCAGCTTCACTGCTCGGTTATATCCCTGGCTGGTAGCTGTTACTGTATATGCCCTAGAGGCCATTACTGTATCATACTAGTTTCTATATTACTTAATGGAAGCTTGGGATACTCACCTTGTATAGACAATCTTGCTCAATATAGTAGTATGCTACTTGGTTTGTTTCTACTTTAATATGTACATGTGTTTATTTTAGTATATCACCTATACACATTAGTGGAGCCCTTAGGATCTTTGCTTGATTACCAGCGTTGTGATGGCAGTCACACTAGTGGGGGCTGGGTAATCCACAAGCACATCCTTATGCAGGTCCCTAGTCGTAGGACTATCGAGACAGAGCATCGATACTCCGGAGTAGACTAGCATATGCGCTTCTCATCCCAGTGTGGGAGACGGTCTGTCCCATAGCGGTCAGTACGTCGTACTTGAGATAGTATGCGGGTGCTCGTTAGGTTACAAGTACACTGGACAGGAATCGTTGGGAACTGTTGGTTGGTACTATACCTATCGTCGGTTATCAGTTCCCAGGTGACATAAGTACAGCTTAGTCTGCTAACTGACACTGTCACTTCGCCTCGAGTGTGTTCCCACTGTACTTTGATTACTACCCTACCACGGCTCAAAGGAGTCGTGCAAACAGGTAGTAGTTGGGTACAGTCCCGAAGCACTTGGAAGCAGTGACGGTTAGACAGGATTCGTCTCTCCCGGTATTGGGGGTTGACATCGCGCTGTATCTAGGAGAGCCATTACACAAGTAGTCCCTGGCCAGGGCAAGCGAGATATACTGGTAGGTTTCCAGTATTATCTCATGGTGTTCTGGGCTACACTCCGACACGACTTGTACCGCTATTAGGGGACTGACGTTTACCGCCCCCTAGGACCGCCATGCGATGTTATCAGACGAACAGACCGGACTTTATAGAGATTGTCACATTCAGGCTCAGTAGGAGTTCAGATGGGTTTCACCTCGTCCTTCTTCTTGTCGGCATCTACCTGGGGACCATTACGCACAGCTAGTGTCGCTTGCGGTCTGTGGTTAAACCCACTGCCAGCGTAGTGTCGAGTCTTTAGAGTCCCACACAGAAAGTCATTCGCCTTTAGGCAAAATAGAAGAGGTCGCATGGTTTTGCGACAGGTCGCATGGTTTTGCGACAGGGTTCGGTTACATCCGTGCACTTGTGCACGTTTAGTGTCCGGACAGTTAACACTAGCGGGCTTTGGTTTAAGCCAGATCCTAGTGTACGTTTTGGGATTGGTTTTATCTCATTTGTATTCGTGTTCCTCGGAACGGGGATGCGGGTGTGTATGCACAGTTGACAGAAAGACAGAAGCAGAGGATTCTCATTGGGGTTGTTGACTGTTGACTGTTGACTATTGACTTTTTGCTAAACCCTAATGAGAATAAGAAATATGATTAAAAATAATATTAATTAAGTATTATAGTGACATGGTTGTTGAGGGGTTGACTTTGTTGACTTGTTGACTTTGTTGACCGGTTGACTAGGTTGGACTAGTTGACCATCATCATGACAATGGTTATCATTTTATGGCAAAGACTTTTGCTTGCTTGTTTCTTTTTGGAAAATGAGTGCATGAAATGATATAGCCATTTTGACTTGAACCATCACATAACACTTGATTACTATTTTTTGTTATGATGGTTTTGGATTATGAGAGCTTGGATGGCAAAAGACTTTCTCATTCTCTCATTTGATTTCTCTCTCTTGCTTGAGCTCTCCCTCTTGCTCTTCCTCTTGCTCTCTCTCTAGCTCAAGGCAACTCCCTCTCATGAGTTGAGAAACATTGCCTCAAAGATAAAAGAAAACCCATATCACTTCTCTACTCATCCTAGTTCACAAGGTTTAGCAAACCAAGTGTTCTAGTTTCTTCAAGTTCGAAGAAAAAGCCAAAGGTAGAAGCTTTCAGGTGGATCCATCTTCGGCGCAAGGAGACGACGATGTGAGGCCGATCCATACACCGCAAAGAGTTGAAGACGAAGGAGTTCAAGAAAGGTATAGCCCCCTAACCAAGTAGGTAAAACTCCTAGTTAGGTTGTTAGGTAGTTGTTTAACAAAGATCCGTATTTTGAGTCCATGTTACCACCTCTTGAAAAATCGTTTTTCATCATTTCCGCTAGCCCGTATGTACCGGGAGAGGTAACGTGGACTTACAGTGGTATCAGAGACAGGTTAAACACTATCTAACATGTTAGCAAAGTAACTAGAAATTCGATCGGAGAAAAAGTCCCGAAATACGCCCGGAACACAAACTTTCTGTTGATTTTTAAACTGCTGTAAAAATTATTTGACATATACCAAAAATCGACTCAGGGTTTTTATAGTATACTGCAGAAAAAAGATCCACAGAACCGACCAACTCACCGTGGTTCCGCGGCAAGAAAAGCTTCTTGCCGCGGATCCGCGGCCGAGTTGACTCGGCCGTGGATCGGTTTCACTGCAGTATACTTTATGGGGTATTTTGGGATTTTTGGAGTATGTTTTTTCAGCCCAGATTTTACAGAAAGCAAAATTTGTTTTTGGGGCTTAAAAAACCGTATTTTGATCGAGTTTCTAAAGACTAAAGCTAACGGGTTTATATCTGTGATGTGTTATATGTATTGAGCGTCTGCTAATCGCTATACGTCGATTAGTGGGGGTTATACATATCTGTGATCTGTAATGTTGATGGTATGTGTATATGAATTCATTGGATTGTCGCGGATGAATAGCCGGGGGTTGTGAGATGAGAGTTTTTTTCTTTTTCATTCAATTCATGTAAATTTGTAATTGATGTAATATTATTTTTGGCCGCACAACCGGGGTGAGGTTGTAGCCGTCATTGTATAATTTCTTTTACTGTTTTTGCTCCTAGGATAGACCCAAGGTGGGGTGCACAAACTACCGGGTATCTCGAAGTGCCGAGTGGCCTACTCACGTCGTTGAAGGAGGTTGCTCCGCTTCGGATATTTGGTGGGTAGTTTGCCGCACCCGTAGGGGTCTAGGGTGGGGTATTGGCTATTCATCGCGACCGTGTAATCCGCTTTTCGTTACAGGATCGTACGAATTGCGGATTCCTAGTATATCCAATGTGTTCATCTGTGATCTGAAATGGCTATCATTGCAATATATCTATATATGATATTATTTAGGCGTTGCTTATTTTTTGCATCCGCGCTAGTCCAGCCCCCGCTCTGTCGTTAGTTAAGTAACCTAACGGGTAATGACGGGGCCCCGTGGCGAATGCGGATGGCATAAGCGTACGTCATATTTTGGTTGTTTTCTGCAATGGTAGGATTAATTGATGGGACGCATTAAAATTAATGCAAGAAAAAATAAACCAAGTAAAAGTCGTTGGAACACTTTCAAAACCACTCGGTTTCTTTTCAAAAATAACTTTTAAACGCGGAGCTTAAGCCACTCCTTTTTAAAACCTATCTCGTTCCTTCGATTATATCAAGTTCACTACGTTCACGGTTTCACCAAAACCATTCGTAGCCCTCCGTCGTTTCACATGAATGGTCAATAAGTATTCAAGCTATGTTTGTTGGCCAAAGTCAAGGCATAGTGATTGGTGGCTATTGGGTATTCATGTGTAGCATAGATAGATGTGTTGGTTTGGGGCAGTCGTTCTACCTTGTTGGCCAAAGTCAAGGGTATGTGCGGGTGGGCTCAAATTAACCTGGAGAATGACGGGTAGAACTTGACATGTGACTTATGATTTGTTGGCCAAAGTCAAGGTTATAAGAGCATAGGGCAAAAATCCACATCGGGAGTTTCAAAAGAACTGAAACTTGCTAGAGCTGCATACCATTTGGAGTGTGATGATTCTGGTAGAATTCCTTCAGTTTTGTCACGTAATGATATTTGTATCCCGATCCTACTGTGAGTATATGCTACTCCTCGGAAAATTTCTCACTTAACGATCAATGCTATAAACCAAGTAGGTGTCTAGAAAGGTGTTAGCAGGGCTACGCCCCCAGGGAAAAGAGGTTATTTAATTAAGGAATTTCGCGAAAGCATTAGAAAACCTCCCTCGAAGTACCGACACCAGCCTGGCCGAACGGTTAAGCAAGTATTGTACGGTGAGATTGATCCTGACTAATTCTTCCTTTTTGGTTTGAGGAGGGATTCGAGAGACAGTAGGAGCCATCCTGTTTAGACAAATTAAAAACCACTTTAAACTTGCAAGAGCATCATGCTAAAGTGTTTCTTCTCTCTCTCCTAATTGCAGCGACCAAACATCATGACCGGACTTAATTTACTACTAGATAAAAACATACTGACAGGGCCAAACTACAAAGATTGGCTCAGGAATGTCAAAATGGCAATCACTTATGACAAGTTGGGGTATCTCCTTACCACCAAAGCTCCCCCCGTCCCAGGTCCCAAAACCAGCGTCGCGGATAGGGAAATCCATAAGACCTGGGAAATCGATTGCGCGAAGGCCAAGTGCCTCGTGCTTGCCTCTATGGACAATGAACATCAGACGAGGCACGAGAATATGGCCTCGAATCCATATTTCTCCATACAAAAGAACTGTATGGAGAGCAATCTCGTATCGCCAGATACGAAGTGTCGAAAAAGCTGTTTTCGGCAAGGTTGGCCGTCGGATCATCGGTAGCGGAACACGTGCTTAAGATGATTGGATTCATTGAGGAGCACGCGGACCTTGGGACCACGTTAGAGAACGAGCTCTACACGGACTTGATTCTCCAGTCCCTTCCTTCCACTTACGCCCAGTTTATCCTGAACTTCAACTTGCAAGAAAAGGAAGTTGAACTTTCAGAACTCCTCAACATGCTGAGGAGTGCAGAGGGCACCCTACATAAAGGTAGGGAAACATCCACTTTGTTTGTAGGAGGATCTTCCTCTTCTAGGTCCAAGGTGAAAGCCAAGGGAAAGATGAAGAAAGCCCCCGCCAAACCAAGGGGCGGTGTTAGTAAAGTGGATACGAAGGGAAAGGCAAAAGCAACAAAGATAGCGGGGAAGCTTGTGTGGAAGGAAGAGTGCTTTTACTGTCATAAGAGTGGGCACTGGAAGAAAGATTGCAGGGCTTGGAAAGCCAGAACACAGGATCTGAAGCAAGTTGTGGCTTCAGCTTCAGGTGTGTATGTTATTGAAAAGTGTCTATCAATAAACTTTACTTCCTGGGTATTGGATACCGGATCAGGATCTCATATCTGTAATTCTTTGCAGGCGTTGAGAAAGCGTAGGTTTTTGAAGGCAGGTGACATGACCCTCAAAGTTGCAAACGGAGCTATCATGGATGCTAAGGACGTGGGGGACTATCACCTGGGAATGTCAGATGGACATGTTTTGGTTTTACGTAATTGCTTTTTTGTACCCAATGCAACTTGTAATATCATTTCCGTATCTTTATTATCTAAAGAAGGTTATGAATTTGCATTTGTAAGTAATGTTGTAAACATTCACCTTAATCAAGTTTTGATTGGGCCAGGTACATTAAGCAATGGTATATACGTACTAAACCAACCACAGATTTTCAATGTCCAGAATACACACAAAAGAAAGTCTCCGGAAACAAACCAGGCTTTCTTATGGCATTGTAGACTGGGTCACATCAATGAGAGAATGTTGACGAAGTTACATACAGAAGGATATTTGGATCCGTTCGAATATCAATCGTATGCCACTTGTCAATCCTGTCTCAAAGGAAATATGACAAAGACTCCGTTCACTGGACACGGACTAAGAGCGAGCGAGCTCTTGGGACTCGTACATAGCGACGTGTGCGGTCCAATGTCTACACATGCGCGAAGCGGTTATTCTTACTTCATTACTTTTACGGATTACTTTTCAAGGTACGGATATGTCTTCTTAATGAAACATAAATCCGAAGCCTTTGGAAAATTCCAGGATTATAAGAATGAAGTAGAAAAACAAACCGGCAAAAGTATCAAGACACTGAGATCTGATCGAGGTGGTGAATACTTGAGTGCCGAGTTCCTGGACTATTTAAAAGAGAACGGAATTCTCTCTCAGCTTACTCCTCCATACACTCCGCAACATAACGGTGTATCGGAGAGACGGAACCGAACCCTATTGGATATGGTACGGTCCATGATGAGTAACGCTGAGTTACCGCGATCATTCTGGGGATATGCACTAGAATCAGCTGCATAACTTTTGAACCGAGTTCCAACTAAGAATGTGCCTACCACACCATATCAGATGTGGTGTGGGAAGAAACCCTATCTTAAGCACATTAAGACATGGGGATGTCCAGATTTTGTCAAAAAGAAGCATGCGGACAAACTCGAGGCACGCTCAGTACAGTGCAAGTTTGTGGGATATCCAAAGAACTCCAAGGGATATTTCTTCTATTGCGAAGAAGAACAAAAGATTTTTGTTTCTCGCCATGCCCACTTCTTGGAAACTGAGTGTTTAGAAAATCAGATAAGTGGGAGTGCAATAGAACTGGAAGAAATTCTAGAACCACGAGCTATTACTGAAAGCTTAGTAGAACCAGAGGGTTCGAAAGATTTTGACATTCCTGCGCCGCTCCACAGGAGTAGTAGGCAGTCTCATCCGCCCGAGAGATACTACGGTTTTCTCATAGACGGGGATAGAGAGGATTGCAACATTGATAATGATGAGCGGACTAGCTTCAAGCAGGCCATTCGGAGCGTTGACTCGGTAAAATGGCTGGATGCAATGCGGACCGAAATGGAGTCCATGTACACCAACAAAGTATGGACGTTGGACGTTGCTCCAGATGGGGTAAAACCCGTAGGATGCAAGTGGATCTTCAAAAGAAAGATTGGTGTAGATGGACAGGTTGAGACCTATAAAGCTAGACTGGTTGCAAAGGGTTTTCGTCAAAGACCTGGTTTGGACTATGACGAGACCTTTTCTCCAGTAGCTATGCTGAAATCCATTCGGATCCTTCTTGCCATTGCTGCCTTCCACGATTATGAGATTTGGCAGATGGACGTAAAGACCGCTTTTCTAAATGGAAATTTAGAGGAGTGTGTTTATATGGACCAGCCAGAGGGTTTCATTCAGAGTGGGAGCAGTGGAAAGGTGTGCAAGTTGCTTAAGTCCATCTACGGACTAAAGCAGGCATCGCGGAGTTGGAACATCTGTTTTGATGAGACGGTCAAAGATTTTGGCTTTATCAAAAATCCAGATGAACCATGCATCTATAGTAGATTTGTAGCGAGAACTGTAGTATTCCTCGTTTTATACGTGGATGGCATTCTCTTAATAGGAAATGACATTCCTATGCTACAATCTGCCAAAGGGTTCTTGTCACACAGGTTCTCCATGAAAGACCTGGGTGATGCCTCATACATTCTGGGGATCCGGATCTATCGTGACAGATCCAAGAGGATACTGGGACTCTCACAGTCCAGGTACATCGACACCATACTGAAAAGATTCAGTATGGAAGATTCCAAGCGCGGTAATCTACCGGCTTGTCATGGGATCACCCTCTCCAAAGAGATGTCTCCCAAGACTGATTTGGAAAGGGATCGCATGTCTATTATACCCTACGCTTCTGCGGTAGGCTCTATAATGTATGCGATGTTGTGTACCATACCAGATGTAGCTTATGTACTGAGTGTGGTAAGCCGGTATCAGTCAAACCCTGGGGAGAAACACTGGATAGCAGTAAAGAACATTCTCAAGTACCTGAGAAGGACTAAGGAGATGTTCTTGGTGTATGGCGGAAAAGACCTCCAGATCGAGGCCTTTGCTGACTCCAGCTTCCAGAGTGACAAGGATGATTCCAAGTCCATGTCGGGTTATGTCTTTACTTTCATTGGAGGGACGGTGTGTTGGAAGAGTTCCAAATAGGAAACCGTTGCTGACTCGACGATAGAAGCGGAATATATCGCTGCTGCAGATGCCGCAAAAGAAGCCGTCTGGATAAGGAAGTTCTTAACTGAACTTCAGGTGGTTCCGTCCATTGTTGATCCAATACCTCTGTATTGCGACAACAACGGGGCTATAGCTTTAGCGAAGGAACCCAGGTCCCATCAGAGATCCAGACACATCTTGAGGCGGTATCACCTGATCAGGGAATTCGTGGGTCGCCAGGAGATCGAGGTTCGGAGAGTTTCTACGGAAGATAACACTGTTGATCCACTCACAAAGGCCTTACCTCAGACTCAGTTCGAGCGGTTGATCGAGATGATAGGACTTCGATACGCCAGTACATGGCCTTAGTGCAAGTGGGAGATTGTTAGTGTATATGCCCTAGAGGCCATTACTGTATCATACTAGTTTCTATATTACTTAATGGAAGCTTGGGATATTCACCTTATATAGACAATCTTGCTCAATATAGTAGTATGCTACTTGGTTTGTTTCTACTTTAATGTGTACATGTGTTTATTTTAGTATATCACCTATACACATTAGTGGAGCCCTTAGGATCTTTGCTTGATTACCAGCGTTGTGATGGCAGTCACACTAGTGGGGGTTGGGTAATCCATAAGCACATCCTTATGCAGGTCCCTAGTCGTAGGACTATCGAGACAGGGCATCGATACTCCGGAGTAGACTAGCGTATGCGCTTCTCATCCCAGTGTGGGAGACGGTCTGTCCCACAGCCGTCAGTACGTCGTACTTGAGATAGTATGCGGGTGCTCGTTAGGTTACGAGTACACTGGACAGGACTCGTTGGGAACTGTTGGTTGGTACTATACCTATCGTCAGTTATCAGTTCCTAGGTGACATGAGTACAGCTTAGTCCGCTGACTTGACACTGTCACTTCGCCTCGAGTGTGTTCCCACTGTACTTTGATTACTACCCTACCACGGCTCAAAGGAGTCCTGCAAACAGGTAGTGGTTGGGTACAGTCCCGAAGCACTTGGAGGCAGTGACGGTTAGACAGGATTCGACTCTCCCGGTATTGGGGGTTGACATCGCGCTGTGTCTAGGAGAGCCATTACACAAGTAGTCCCTGGCCAGGGCAAGCGAGATATACTGGTAGGTTTCCAGTGTTATCTCAGGGTGTTCTGGGCTACACTCCAACACGACTTGTACCGCTATTAGGGGACTGACGTTTACCGCCCTCTAGGCCCGCCATGCGATGTTATCAGACGAACAGACCGGATTGTATGGAGATTGTCACATTCAGGCTCAGTAGGAGTTCAGATGGGTTTCACCTCGTCCGTCTTCTTGTCGGCATCTACTTGGGGACCGTTACGCACAGCTAGTGCCGCTTGCGGTCTGTGGTTAAACCCACTGCCAGCGTAGTGTCGATTCTTTAGAGTCCCACACAGAAATCCATTCGCCTTTAGGCAAAAGAGTAGAGGCCGCATGGTTTTGCGACAGGTCGCATGGTTTTGCGACAGGGTTCGGTTACATCCGTGCACTTGTGCACGTTTAGTGTCCGGACAATTAACACTAGCGGGCTTTGGTTTAAGCCAGATCCTAATGTACGTTTTGGGATTGGTTTTATCTCGTTTGTATTCGTGTTCCTCGGAACGCGGATGCGGGTGTGTATGCACAGTTGACAGAGAGACAGATGCAGAGGATTCTCATTGGGGTTGTTGACTGTTGACTGTTGACTATTGACTTTTTGCTAAACCCTAATGAGAATAAGAAATATGATTAACAATAATATTAATTAAGTATTATAGTGACATGGTTGTTGAAGGGTTGACTTTATTGACTTGTTGACTTTGTTGATCGGTTGACTAGGTTGGACTAGTTGACCATCATCATGACAGTGGCTATCATTTCATGGTAAAGACTTTTGCTTACTTGTTTCTTTTTGCAAAATGAGTGCATGAAATGATATAGCCATTTTGACTTGAACCATCACATAATACTTGATTACTATTTTTTGTTATGATGGTTTTGGATTATGAGAGCTTGGATGGCAAAAGACTTTCTCATTCTCTCATATGCTTTCTCTCTCTTGCTTGAGCTCTCCCTCTTGATCTTCCTCTTGCTCTCTCTCTAGCTCAAGGCAACTCCCTCTCATGAGTTGAGAAACATTGCCTTAGAGATAAAAGAAAACCCATATCACTTCTCTACTCATCCTTGTTCACAAGATTTAGCAAACCAAGTGTTCTAGTTTCTTCAAGTTCGAAGAAGAAGCCAAAGGTAGAAGCTTTCAGGTGGATCCATCTTCGGCACAAGGAGATGACGAGGTGAGGCTGATCCGTATACCGCAAAGAGTTGAAGACGAAGGAGTTCAAGAAAGGTATAGCCCCCTAACCGAGTAGGTAAAACTCCTAGTTAGGTTGTTAGGTAGTTGTTTAACAAAGATCCGTATTTTGAGTCCATGTTACCACCTCTTGAAAAATCGTTTTTCATCATTTCCGCAAGCCCGTAAGTACCGGGAGAGGTAACGTGGACTTACAGTATCTCCCTACCCCACAATGCCAGAGATCTAAGCCCTCGCCATAGGGCGACCGAGCAGCTACCCTGCTCGGCCCATCCTTAGTAGGCCTCTTATGGCACCTCTAACAACTAAGGAACATGACCTCACCAAGAGGCCTCCGGCCTATCTACGTCTGCGCGATCTCCACCTCGACTTCCGGGGCATGGAGATACCGTCTTCCCGCCGGTCTTCGGACACTTGGCAAGTGAACAGATTCAACTCGACGCGTAATCGCTAGACGAAGAACTGACACAACACGAAGGCAGTACTGTGCAAATACAAGTGTTTACCGACAAAGGAAAATACGCATGCAAACACAACTGCAAAAAGTTTTATTCACAAACCAAAAAGTTTTTACAAGGGTATTGTAGGCTCCCTAGCCTTATCAAATTACCCGAATGCTTACAAAAAGAGAGGAGGAAAAGCCAAAAAGTTCGGGGCACAAGCCCAGCCTAGAGGTCGCCTCCCTCATCACCATCGGCCGGAGGCTTAACCACTGAAAGTGGGACTCGGGCACGGAGCTCGCCGTCGGCAAACTCCGGAAACTACTCCTTGACGGCATCAAGAGCTTTGTTCCATGCAATGGCGGAGGCCTCGCCAAGGTCGACGTAAAACTGATCCGACCCCTTGTAATCGGTCACCGCCTTTCTAGCCCGAATCTCGGCAACCTCCGCCGCCTGAAGCGCCGCCTCGACATCCCGCCTGCTGGCATCCCTCGCCCTCTTCATGGCTGCAAAGTGATCTTGCAGTTCCACCAACTTCGCCTCGATGACTCGGTAGGACTCACTCAGACAGTGATAGGACTCCCAGCACTTCGAGACGGCGAGCTCCGCGACGGCCGATCGGGCTTCAAGGATGGCCATCCTCTCCCTCTCCAGACGCAGCTCAAGCCGCAGATCCTCAGCCTCCGAAGAAGACTCTCCTACTGACATCGCAACATGAATAGCCCCCTCGGCCTCCATACGAGTAACGAGGGCGCAGTGCTGAAGGACCTGACGAAAAACAGCAGAGAGCCTTAGAGACACCCGAACTAAAGAAAGGGCGCTCGAAATAACGCATGAGGGAGTACATACCTGAACTGCCTCCTGAGCGATAGCCGCCATTTGGGCCCTCAGGGACCCCGGGGAATCTTTCCCCCGGCCGACTCCTCCATACCAACAAGCAGGCCGGCAGCAACGGAAAGCCCCGACGGGACCACAAAATGGACGTCCCCCTCCTGCACAGGAGTCCCCTCCAGAATCACCGTCGGTGGCGCGCGAGAGACCGTCCTCTTCCTATTAAGAGGAACCCCGTCTCCGTCCTCTCCTGCATCCCTCGTCTGGGGTCGGGAACCCGTGGAAGCCTCTGGCCGCCGTCGGGACAATCATTGGGAGCTCGTGACAAGGCAGATAGCCCCGCCGTCGGCGGCACATTTGGTGCGGGGCTCGTTTCAGCAGGAGGCACGGCCGTACCGATGCCCCCCCCTCCGGGACTGAGCACCGAGGGCACCAAGAGTCCAGGATCGAACCATTTGTTAGTTATATATATGCCCTAGAGGCCATTGTTGTACATATGATGTATATTATAGTGGATGCTTGGATATATATAGAGAGGACTTTCTTGCTCGACATGATAGTATGCTATTTGGTTTTACTTTGTCTTAACATGTTGACTTGTATTTGTTCACTGTCTTGCTCTCACATGTTGATAAAGACCTTAGGATATGTACTTGACTACGATGACTATGATGAGATCATACTAGTGGGGCTATGGTAGTCAACGAGTACATCCTATAACTGTTCCTAGTCGAGGGTGTATCGAGACAGCGCATCGATACACCAGAGTAGACTAGCGTATACGCATCTTGACCAATATGATGGGCGATGGATGATCCCATATCCATAGGTGTTTGACATAAAAGATGGTGTACAGGTGCTCAGTGGAGACTGGGTACACTGAACAAACTCGCCAAGAACTCCTAGATGGTATTATACCTATCGTCAGATAGCAGTTCTCCGGTGACACTGGTACAGGTTAGTCTGTAAACCCGAGATCGTCATAGAGTCTTGTGTGATTCCTACTGTGCTTTGATTTCCACCTTACCACGTCCAAGAGGGCGTGCAAAACGGTGGCTTTAGGGTACAGTCCCGAATCACATGGAGGCGATGAGCGATAGGAGGGGTTTCGTCTCTCCCGGTATAAGGAGTTGATGTTGTGCTATGTTCGATTGGCTATAACAGGAAGTCCCTGGTCAGGGCTGATATGGAGTGCTACTGGTAAGAGTTATCAATAGTTTCTCGACCCGTTATGAGCCTCACATCGACACGACTTATCGGTTACTGGGGTCTGACGTTTACCACCCCTAGACTTGATATACGACATATGAGACGAAGAGACCGGACTGTACGGGAGTGTTACTGATTGGATTCGCAGGAGAATGTACAGGCTTTCTTGTTGATCTTCTGATCGCTCAATACCTGGGTGGCTGTTACGTTTAGCTGACCGCTTGCAGCTTGTGGGTGTTTGATATGATCATCCCCTACTGCCGGCGTATTGACGATTCTTTAGAGTCCTACACAAAGGTTTCTTAGCTTAGGCAAAACGGAGTAGGAGCACATATGTGATATGTGCGGGACCGAGAATAATACGATATGAGATACCGTATTCTATTCTCGCGATATGTGATATCGGCCGGGTATATGTGATATAGCCGGGTCATCGGATCAAGTGTTGATTCGATGAAATGGTACATGTTATATTAGTCGGTTATATGTATTATAACCGGGTTATCGAATCAAGTGTTGATTCGATAATTTAATGTATATTATATATGAGATATATTATATTACATTAACTAATATAAGCTCGCTTTATTGATTCATTTTCTCACGGGATAGTACATTGATGTATATGTGATATATGTTAATTGTATTATTTTCTTTTGTTACAAAATATATTATATATGTGATATATAATATTGTAACATGTTAGGGATGCAAATGCAACATGCTTTGTAGAGTTTAAACATGGTTAGGGTTTGGATTAGGGTTAAGCTTGGATGAAGCTTCCATGAAGCTTCATGAAGCTTTGACTTTTGTCACTTGCTTTGATTTTTTTGTGTAGATATTTCTTAACTCAACCCAAACCCTTTACCCTAGTTTATTCTCTACAAGGGTTAAGCTCTCATGCTTAACTCATGGTTGATTTTGTAACCACAACAATAATTCATTATTCATCACAAAAGGTTTCATTTTCTTCTTCCTCCTTGAAAAGCTTACTAGCTTTTGGTTTTGTGATGAGATAGTGTGAGAAATTGAAAACAAAAGAGAGCTAATTTCCTACTTCATCATCCTCATCTATTCTAGCCACTTAGATTAGGGTGTTCACTTCTCTAATAAGTTGATTAATGAAGTGTTAGCTTGGGTTTGAGATTCTTCAAGGTAGATCATCTTAGATCATGAAGGCTACAAGCAAGGTGTCTCATTTACCTCATGGAGCCACTCGAGAGTCGGAGTTCATGTTGATCGCAGCGAAGGGACCTCAACACGGAGCTTATGAAGCGAAGGAACGAACTACAAAGGTTGTAATCCATATCTCTTAGAAGTAAAGGTGTTTACTTGTTCAATGTTTACGCCTAATCTCTAGCAAAGATCCTTGCTTTAGGTTGTTCGGCACTTGAAAAATTTAATTTTGGCATGGTTGATGCCTTGTAGAACCTTTTACTAGTGCCTAGTAACCTTACAGTGGTATCAAAGCCTAGCTAGAGCATTAGGCGATGTGTATACGAAGTTAAAAGTCCGATCGAACCCCGAAACATCATATTTGACCCCCTCTCTGGAATTTTTTTTTAAAAGATGGTTTTTTCCGTATTAAAAATACTCAAAAAAATTAAGCAGGTGATTCTATGGATATCTGTGAAGTACGACTCCCTAAATCCATCAAGCCACCGTGGAACCGCGGCCAAACCAAGCTATTGGCAGCGGTTCCGCGGCAGAACATGAGGATTGAGGGATCGTACTTCAACAGATGATCCGTAGGTATTACATCATGCTTCTGGGAATTTTTAATATTACTCATGTGTTGAGTTTTCTGGAGATCTTTTGTATTCGTTGATTCGATCGGAAAGTTTTGCATCGTTTAGTTTTTCGGGTAATTTAGAACGTGTTAAAAGGTTCGAACGGATATCAATAACTCACTTTTTCCCGTATTGGAAAACTTTCAAGTGTTGGATTTTTTCCAGAGTTTAAAACTTTCGGAAAATCATGCAAGCGTATCTGTGGACCCTCTAGAAGAACGTAACCTTAACTCTATTATGTGACCGTCAAAACCACCATTGAACCCTAGGGTTTGTGGTAGTTTAGCGTTGCCACATGTGAGGCGTTGGTTTGACCCTTCTACGGCTGGTTCATAGGGGTTGTGACATGTTCTGGAACTTTTTGAACTCTGCTCAAGTGTTGAGCTATTTAAGAAATCTTGGGTATTTGTTTATTCGATCGGAAAGTTTAACATTGTCTATTTATCTGGAATGTGATACAATATGTGGAATTCATATAGTTAGACATGAAATGCGAAGTATGTGATATTTCGGATTTACGATGTCTAAAGTGATTGTGGATTCCAAATGTTGTAGTTTTTCACTTTCTTTTCTGTGATTGTAAGCGTAGTATGTGGTGTATCGCCGGCTTTGTTGCTATACATCAACGACAATCGGGATACGCATACTTGCTTACGTTGATGATATGAGATATTATGTGTTGCTCTGATATGTTATATTGGATTGTCGTGTTTTGAATAGCCGGGGGTTTTATGTGAGATGAGGGTTTTTATTTTTCATTCATGTAAAATTCATTTGTATGTAATATTCTTTTATTGGGGCACTTCCGGGTTGAGGATGATGTCAACATTGTATATTATTTATTTTTTCGCATTAGGATAGACCCAAGGCCGAGAGCACAAGTAGCCGGGTTCTAGGGTCCAGTAGGAGGCCATCTCGAAGAGTCGAGACCGGGTCTCCTAACCCTAGAATTGGCAGCGTTACTTTCCATTCTCGTAGGGGTCTAAGGATGTGGGTTTGGCTATTCATCACGATCGTGGAATCCGTGTTTTATACAGGCTCAAAATAAAACACGGACCTCCTAATATATCCAATATTTTATATGTTTCTTCTGCTGCTGATATATTGTGTTGTGATCATATTATATGCATGAGACAAATGCTTTATTATTGTATATATGATATATAATAAACGTTGCTTATGTTTTACACCCGCGCTATTCCCGTCCCGGTATGCCGTTAGTTAAGTAACCTAACGGTGCATAACGGAACATTGTGGCGAATGCGGATGGCATAAGCGTACGTTGTATTTTCGTTTCTTCTGTGATGCTTAGGAAGCATAAATGATGGGATTTATTAATGAGATTAATAAAAGAAAAGAAACCTAAATGATGTTGTAGAATCAAATTTATAAAAAGGGTGGCTACAGTTTTTGCTTTGCATAGTGGTATATGTAATATACCCTGCACCTTATTCGATGAGGAAAGAGCCGAGATCCCTTCACCGGGAGTGACCTCTTTAGAAAAACTGGCAGATGCTACAAACTCACGGTTTAGTTTTTGATTGCTTCTATAGTTCTTGCTTTGCACCGCGGTATTTGTGAAATATCCTGCACCTTATTCGATAAGGAAAGAGCCTATATCCCTTCACCGGGAGTGACCTCTTTAGCGAAACTAGAAAAGCCTCAAAAACACTCCTTTTCAAAATCACTTGTTTCTACAACAATATCAAGTTCATTGCGCTCATGGTTTTCTGAAAAACCTGTGTAGCCCTCCGTCATTTCAGATAAAGACTATTTAGTATTCGTACTGCGTTTGTTGGCCTTCGTCAAGACGTAGTGTGCGGTAGCTGACTAGTACTTATCTGTTAAAACATGTGATGTGATTGGATTAGGGTAGTCGTACGACCTTGTTGGCCTTTGTCAAGGGTCGTGCGGGTGGGTTTATTTCAATCAAGAAATGACGGGTTGAACTTAACTAGTTTCCTATGGTTTGTTGGCCTTTGTCAAGGTCATAGGGGGTTAGGGGTAAAAGCATTATCGGGAATTTCAAGTGTTGAAATTTGCAATGAGATTGCATACCTCCTATGAGATAGTTGGATCCCGATACCCACTGCGAGTAAGAGTTACTCCTGGGAGAGTTTTACACAGGACAATTAGCCGATCAAGTAGGTGTCTAAAAAGGTGTTAACGGGGTTATGCCTCTGGGAAAACGAGTTTTTTCTAATTAGGTCCGTGCGAAAGCACGGGGAACCTCCCTCAAAGTACCGACACTGGCCTGGCTGAAAGATTGGCGAACTTGTAAAGTGTAATTAATCCCGGCTAGTCTTACCTTTTAAGGTTTTAAGGAAGATTTGATAAAACGCAGTGGGAGCCATCCTGATTAGATAAGATAATAACCAATCTAATCTTGCAAGAGCATACGCTAAAGTGTTTTCTTCTCTCCCTCTCCAGGTAGCGACCATGTCAAGCCTTAATCAAGATAATAATATGGATGTATTGACTGAACCCGCTTTTTATACTAAGCAGGGGAACGTTGGTCCCGCTCCAACTTATAATTGTTATAAGTCCGAGCAGGGAATAGGAGAATATCTGGATTCTCACGCCGCCCAAACGAAGAATAAGCATGTTGATGCATCTTCTTCGGGTGTGTTAGTTATCGAGAACTGTTTTTCAGTTCACTCTACGTCCTGGGTATTAGATGCCGGATCGGGATCCCATATATGTAATATGTTACATGGGCTGCGTAAAGGTAGGAACTGGGAGAGGGTGATCATTCCGTAAGGGTTGGGAATGGTGCAAATGTTGCAGCCAAAGCAGTTGGCGAATATCACCTTGTGTTACCAAATGGTAATAAATTGGTTCTGAACGAATGCTATTACATTCCGACACTGATATGCAATCTTATATCAGTTTCTTTATTGAGTAAAGAGGGATATAATTTTGTAGTACAGGATAATGTTATGAACATATTCCTGAATCAAAAGTTGATTGGATCAGGATCGTTAAATAATGGCATATACGTTCTCAACCAAACTACAGTACTTAATGTACAAAACACACACAAGAGGAAAAGTTCAGAAATGAACGAATCCTTCTTGTGGAATTGTAGACTAGGTCATATCAATGCGACACGGCTAGCTAAGTTACATAAGGATGGATATTTGAATCCGTTCGAATTTTCATCTTATGACACTTGCCAGTCATGTCTCAAAGGCAAGATGACCAAAACTCCGTTTAGTGGACATGGAGAAAGAGTTACAGAACTCTTGGGACTGATACATGTTAGTGTAAATGCCTTAGAGGCCATTACTGTATCATACTAGTTTGTATATTACTTAATGGAAGCTTGGGATATTCACCTAGTATAAACAATCTTGCTCAATATAGTAGTATGCTGCTTGGTTTGTTTCTACTTCAATGTGTACATGTGTTTATTTTAGTATATCACCTATACACATTAGTGGACCCTTAGGATCTTTGCTTGATTACCAGCGTTGTGATGGCAGTCACATTAGTGGGGGCTGGGTAATCTATAAGCACATCCTTATGCAGGTCCCTAGTCGCAGGACTATCGAGACAGGGCATCTATACTCCGGAGTAGACTAGCGTATGCGCTTCTCATCCCAGTGTGGGAGACGGTCTGTCCCACAGCCGTCAGTACGTCGTACTGGAGATAGTATGCGGGTGCTCGTTAGGTTACGAGTACACTGGACAGGACTCGTCGGGAACTGTTGGTTGGTACTATACTTATCGTTAGTTATCAGTTCCCAGGTGACATAAGTACAGCTTAGTCCGCTGACTTGACACTGTCACTTCGCCTCGAGTGTGTTCCCACTGTACTTTGATTACTACCCTACCACGGCTCAAAGGAGTCATGCAAACA
This sequence comes from Agapanthus africanus, assembly GCA_030015575.1. Lineage (NCBI taxonomy): Eukaryota > Viridiplantae > Streptophyta > Magnoliopsida > Asparagales > Amaryllidaceae > Agapanthus > Agapanthus africanus. Next base: position 88,468,225 of record CM057351.1, on the reverse strand, counting down.
GGTAGTTTTTGGGTGCAGTCTCGAAGCACTTGGAGGCAGTGACGGTTAGACAGGATTCGTCTCTCCCGGTATTGGGGGTTGACATTGCGCTGTGTCTATGAGAGCCATTACACGAGTAGTTCCTGGCCAGGGCAAGCGAGATATACTGGTAGGTTTCCAGTGTTATCTCAGGGTGTTCTGGGCTTCACTCCGACACGACTTGTACCGCTATTAGGGGACTGACGTTTACCGCCCCTAGGCCCGCCATGCGATGTATCAGACGAACAGACCGGACTGTATGGAGATTGTCACAGTCAGACTCAGTAGGAGTTCAGATGGGTTTCACCTCATCAGTCTTCTTATCGGCATCTACCTGGGGACCGTTACGCACAGCTAGTGCCGCTTGCGGTCTGTGGTTAAACCCACTGCCAGCGTAGTGTCGAGTCTTTAGAGTCCCACACAGAAAGCTATTCGCCTTCAGGCAAAAGAGTAGAGGTCGCATGGTTTTGCGACAGGTCGCATGGTTTTGCGACAGGGTTCGGTCACATCCGTGCACTTGTGCACGTACAGTGTCCGGACAGTTAACACTAGCGGGCTTTGGTTTAAGCCAGATCCTAGTGTACGTTTTGGGATTGGTTTTATCTCGTTTGTATTCGTGTTCCTCAGAACGCGGATGCGGGTGTGTATGCACAGTTGACAGAGAGAGACAGAGGCAGAGTATTCTCATTAGGGTTGGTGACTGTTGACTGTTGGCAGTTGACTGTTGACCATTGACTTTTGCTTAACCCTAATGAGAATAAGATATATGATTAACATTAATATTAATTAAGTATTATAGTGACATGGTTGTTGGGGAGTTGACTTTGTTGACTTGTTGACTTTGTTGACCGGTTGACTAGGTTGGACTAGTTGACCATCATCATGACATTGGCTATCATTCCATGGCAAAGACTTTTGCTTGCTTGTTTATTTATGCAAAATGAGTGCATGAAATGATATAGCCATTTTGATTTAAACCATTTACACAATACTTGATTACTATTTTTGTTATGATGGCTTTTGGATTATGAGAGGTGAGAATGAGAAGAGTATGGTTCATTCTATCATTTTCTTTCTCTCTCTTGAGCTCTCTCATTCTCAAGCTCTCCCTCTTCCTCTTGCTCTCTCTACCTCAAGGCAAACCATTCTCATGTGTTGAGACTCATTGCCTTAGAGATAAAAAGACACCAAAACATTCCTCTACTCATTCTAGTTCACAAGGCCTAGCAATCCAAGTGATCTAGTTTCTTCAAAGTTCGAAGAAGAAGCCAAAGGTAGAAGCTTTCGGGTGGATCCATCTTCGGCGCAAGGAGACGACGAGGTGAGGCCGACCCGTACACCGGGAGGAGTCGAAGACGAAGGAGTTCAAGAAAGGTATAACTCCCTAACCGAGTAGGTAAACTCTTGTTAGGTTGTTAGTTAGTAGTTTAACAAAGATCCGTATTGGTAGTCCATGTTACCACCCTCTTGAAAATCGTTTTTCACCAATTCCGCAACCCCGTAAGTACCGGGGAAGGGTAGCATGGACTTACAGTGGTATCAGAGCCTAGTTAAACGCTATCTAACATGTTAGCAAAGCAACTAGAAGATCGATCAAAGAAAAAGTCGCGAAACGAACCCGAAATATCAAGTTTCTGCCGAATTTTTTTCTGTTCAAAAAATGATAAATCTTATCTTAAAAATCGGCTCAGGCTTTTTGTTAAACACCCAAGAAATTTAGGCCAACGAACCGATCAAAGCGCCGCGGAAATGCGGCGGGAGCATGCTCCCGCCGCGATTCCACGGCCGAGTTAACTCAGCCGTGGTGCAAATTTCGTGCAGTGTGTTTCTGGGGTTGTTTTGGGATTTTTGGGATATGTTTTTTCAGCCCAGATTTTCCAGAAAGAAAAATTTGTGTTTGGGGCCTAAAAATCCGTATTTTGATCGAACTTCTTAAAGACTTAAGCTGACGGGTTTATATCTGTGATGTGATATTTGTATTGAACGTCTGCTAATCGCTATGTGTCGATTAGTGGGAGTTATACAAATCTGTGATCTGTAATGTTGTTGGTATGTGTATATGAATTCATTGGATTGTCGCGGGTGAATAGCCGGGGATTGTGAGATGAGAGTTTTCTTTTCTTTCAATTCATGTAAATTTGTAAATTGATGTAATATTATTTATATGGCCGCACAACCGGGTCGGGGTTGTAGCCGTCATTGTATAATTTCTTTTTACTGTTTTTCCTCCTAGGATAGACCCATGGAGGGGGTGCACAAACTACCGGGTATCCCGAAGTGCCGAGTGACCTACTCACGTCGTTGAGGGAGGTTGCTCCACTTCGGATATTTGGCGGGTAGTTTGCCGCACCCGTAGGGGTCTAGGGTGGGGTATTGGCTATTTACCGCGACCGTGTAATCTGCTTTTCGTTACAGGCTCGTACGAATTGCGGGTTCCTAGTATATCCAATGTGTTCATCTGTGATCTGAAATGGCTATCATTGCAATATATCTATATATGATATTATTTAGGCGTTGCTTATGTTTTGCAGCCGCGCTAGCCCATCCCCCGCTCTGTCGTTAGTTAAGTAACCTAACGGGTAATGACGGGGCCCCGTGGCGAATGCGAATGGCATAAGCGTACGTCATATTTTGGTTGTTTTCTGCAATGGTAGGATTAAATGATGGGACGCATTAAAAGAACTAATGCAAGAAAAATACGCATTAAAAGAACTAAAGCAAAGAAAAATAAACCAAGTAAAAGTCGTTGTAACACTTTCAAAAACCACTCGGTTTCTTTTCAAAATAACTTTTAAACGCGGAGCTTAAGCCACTCTTTTTTAAAAGCTATCTCGTTCCATCGATTATATCAAGTTCACTACGTTCACGGTTTCGCCAAAACCATTCGTAGCCCCCCGTCGTTTCACATGGATGGTCAATAGTATTCAAGCTATGTATGTTGGCCAAAGTCAAGGCATAGTGATTGGTAGCTATTGGGTATTCATGTGCAGCATAGATAGATGTGTTGGTTTGGGGCAGTCGTTCTACCATTTTGGCCAAAGTCAAGGATATGTACGAATGGGCTCAAATTAACCTGGAGAATGATGGGTAGAACTTGACATGTGACTTATGATATTTTGGCCAAAGTCAAGGTCATAAGAGCATGGGGAAAAAATCCACATCGGGAGTTTCAAAAGAACTGAAACTTGCTAGTGTTGCATACCATTTGGAGTGTGATGATTCTGGTAGGATTCCTTCAGTTTCGTCACGCGATGATATTTGGATCCCGATCCTAGTGTGAGTATATGCTACTCCTCGGGAAATTTCTCACTTAACGATCAATGCTATAAACCAAGTAGGTGTCTAGAAAGGTGTTAGCGGGGCTACGCCCCCATGGAAAAGTGGTTCTTAAATTAAGGAACTTCGCGAAAGCGTTGGAAAACCTCCCTCGAAGTACCGACACCAGCCTGGCCGAACGGTTAAGCAAGTATTGTACGGTGAGATTGATCCTGACTAATTCTTCCTTTTTGGTTTGAGGAGGGATTCGAGAGACAGTGGGAGCCATCCTGTTTAGACAAACTAAAAACCACTCTAAACTTGCAAGAGCGTCATGCTGAGTGTTTCTTCTATCTCTCCTAATTGCAGCGACCAATCGACATGACTGGACTTAAGTTACTTCTAGATAAAAACATACTGACAGGGCCAAACTACAAAGATTGGCTCAGGAATGTCAAAATGGCAATCACTTATGACAAGTTGGGGTATCTCCTTACCACCAAAGCTCCCCCTGTCCCAGGTCCCACCTCCAGCGTCGCGGATAAGGAAATCCGTAAGACTTGGGAGATCGATTGCGCGAAGGCCAGGTGCCTCGTGCTTGCCTCTATGGACAACGAACATCAGAGGAGGCACGAGAATATGGACCTCGAATCCATATTTCTCCATACAAAAGAACTGTATGAAGAGCAATCTCGTATCGCAAGATACGAAGTGTCGAAGAAGTTATTTTCGGCAAGGTTGGCCATCGGATCATCGGTAGCGGAACACGTGCTTAAGATGATTGGCTTCATTGAGGAGCTCGCGGAACTTGGGACCACGTTAGAGAACGAGCTCTATACGGACTTGATTCTCCAGTCCCTTCCTTCCACTTACGCCCAGTTTATCCTGAACTTCAACTTGCAAGAAAAGGAAGTTGAACTTTCAGAACTCCTCAACATGCTGAGGAGCGCAGAGGGCACCCTACAGAAAGGTAGGGAAACATCCACTTTGTTTGTAGGACGATCTTCTTCTTCTAGGTCCAAGGCGAAAGCCAAGGGAAAGAAGAAGAAAGCCTCCGCCAAACCAAGGGGCGGTGTTAGTAAAGCGGATACGAAGGGAAAAGCAAAAGCAACAAAGATAGCGGGGAAGCTTATAGGGAAGGAAGAGTGCTTTTTCTGTCATAAGAGTGGTCACTGGAAGAATGATTGCAGGGCTTGGAAAGCCAGAACACAGGAACTGAAGCAAGTTGCGGCTTCAGCTTCAGGTGTGTATGTTATTGAAAACTGTATATCAGTAAACTCTACTTCCTGGGTATTGGATACCGGATCAGGATCTCATATCTGTAATTCTTTGCAGGCGTTGAGAAACCGTAGGGTTTTGAGGGCAGGTGACATGACCCTCAAAGTTGCAAACGGAGCTAGCATCGATGCTATGGCCGTGGGGGACTATCACCTGGGAATGTCAGATGGACATGTTTCGGTTTTACGTAATTGCTATTTTGTACCCAACGCAACTTGTAATATCATTTCTGTATCTTTGATTTCTAAAGAAGGTTATGAATTTGCGTTTGTAAGTAATGTTGTAAACATTCACCTTAATCAAGTTCTGATTGGGTCTGGTACATTAAGCAATGGTATATACGTACTAAACCAACCACAGATTTTCAATGTCCAGAATACACACAAAAGAAAGTCTCCGGAAATAAATCAGGCTTTCTTATGGCATTGTAGACTAGGTCACATCAATGAGAGAAGGTTGACGAAGTTACATACAGAAGGATATTTGAATCCGTTCGAATATCAATCGTATGCCACTTGTCAATCCTGTCTCAAAGGAAAGATGACAAAGACTCCGTTCACTGGACACGGAGAAAGAGCGAGCGAGCTCTTAGGACTCGTACACAGCGACGTGTGCGGTCCAATGTCTACACATGCGCGAAGCGGTTATTCTTACTTCATTACTTTTACGGATGACTTTTCAAGGTACGGTTATGTCTTCTTAATGAAATATAAATCCGAAGCCTTCGGAAAATTCCAGGAATATAAGAATGAAGTAGAAAAACAAACCAGCAAAAGTATCAAGATTCTAAGATCGGATCGAGGTGGTGAATACTTGAGTGCCGAGTTCCTGGACTATTTAAAAGAGAACGGAATTCTCTCTCAGCTTACTCCTCCATACACTCCGCAACATAACGGTGTATCGGAGAGACGGAACCGAACCCTATTGGATATGGTACGGTCCATGATGAGTAACGCTGAGTTACCGCGATCATTCTAGGGATATGCACTAGAATCAGCTGCATACCTTTTGAACCGAATTCCAACTAAGACTGTGCCTACTACACCATATGAGATGTAGTGTGGGAAGAGACCCTATCTTAATCACATTAAGACATGGGGAAGTCCAGCTTTTGTCAAAAAGCAGCATGCGGACAAGCTCGAGGCACGCTCAGTAGAGTGCAAGTTTGTGGGATATCCAAAGAACTCCAAGGGATATCTCTTCTATTACGCAGAGGAACAAAAGATCATTATTTCTCGTAATGCCCATTTTCTAGAACACCAGTTCTTAGAAAAGGAAACAAGTGGGAGCGAAATAGAACTGGAAGAAATTCCAGAACCACAGACTATTACTGAAAGCTTAGTGGAACCAGAGGGTTCAAAAGAAAATGGCATTCCTACGCCGCTCCGCAGGAGTAGTAGGCAGTCTCATCCGCCCGATAGATACTACGGTTTTCTCATAGACGGGGATAGAGAGGATTGCATCATAGATTATGATGAGCCGACTAGCTTCCAGCAGGCCATTCAGAGCGTTGACTCGGTAAAATGGCTGGATGCAATGCGGACCGAAATGGAGTCCATGTACACCAACAAAGTATGGACGTTGGACGTTGCTCCAGATGGGGTAAAACCCGTAGGATGCAAGTGGATCTTCAAAAGGAAGATTGGTGTAGATGGACAGGTTGAGACCTATAAAGCTAGACTGGTTGCAAAGGGTTTTCGTCAAAGACCTGGTTTGGACTATGACGAGACCTTTTCTCCAGTAGCTATGCTGAAATCCATTCGGATCCTTCTTGTCATTGCTGCCTTCCACGATTATGAGATTTGGCAGATGGACGTAAAGACCGTTTTTCTAAATGGAAATTTAGAGGAGTGTGTTTAAATGGACCAGCCAGAGGGTTTCATTCAGAGTGGGAGCAGCGGAAAGGTGTGCAAGTTGCTTAAGTCCATCTATGGACTAAAGCAGGCATCGCGGAGTTGGAACATCTGTTTTGATGAGACGGTCAAAGAATTTGGCTTTATCAAAAATCCAGATGAACCATGCATCTATAGTAGATATGTAGCGAGAACTGTAGTATTCCTCGTTTAATACGTGGATGACATTCTCTTAATAGGAAATGACATTCCTATGCTACAATCTGTCAAGGGGTTCTTGTCACACAGGTTCTCCATGAAAGACCTGGGTGATGCCTCATACATTCTGGGGATCCGGATCTATCGTGACAGATCCAAGAGGATACTGGGACTCTCACAGTCCAGGTACATCGACACCATACTGAAAAGATTCAGTATGGAAGATTCCAAGCGCGGTAATCTACCGGCTTGTCACGGGATCACCCTCTCCAAAGAGATGTCTCCCAAGACTGATTTGGAAAGGGATCGCATGTCTATTATACCCTACGCTTCTGCGGTAGGCTCTATAATGTATGCGATGTTGTGTACCAGACCGGATGTAGCTTATGCACTGAGTGTGGTAAGCCGGTATCAGTCAAACCCTGGGGAGAAACACTGGATAGCAGTAAAGAACATTCTCAAGTACCTGAGAAGGACTAAGGAGATGTTCTTGGTGTATGGCGGAAAAGACCTCCAGATCGAGGCCTTTGCTGACTCCAGCTTCCAAAGTGACAAGGATGATTCCAAGTCCATGTCGGGTTATGTCTTTACCCTCAATGGAGGGGCGGTGTGTTTGAAGAGTTCCAAACAGGAAACCGTTGCTGACTCGACAATGGAAGCGGAATATATCACTGCAGCAGATGCCGCAAAAGAAGCTGTCTGGGTAAGGAAGTTCTTAACTGAACTTCCGGTGGTTCCATCCATTGTTGATCCAATACCTCTGTATTGCGACAACAACGGGGCTATAGCTTTAGCGAAGGAACCAAGGTCCCATCAAAAGTCCAGACACATCTTAAGGCGGTATCACCTGATCAGGGAGATCGTGGGTCGCCAGGAGATCGAGGTTCGGAGAGTTTCTACGGAAGATAATACTGCTGATCCACTCACAAAGGCCTTACCCCAGACTCAGTTCGAGCGGCTGATCGAGATGATAGGTCTTCGATACGCCAGTACATGGCCTTAGTGCAAGTGGGAGATTGTTAGTGTATATGCCCTAGAGGCCATTACTGTATCATACTAGTTTGTATATTACTTAATGGAAGCTTGGGATATTCACCTTGTATAAACAATCTTGCTCAATATAGTAGTATGCTACTTGGTTTGTTTCTACTTCAATGTGTACATGTGTTTATTTTAGTATATCACCTATACACATTAGTGGAGCCCTTAGGATCTTTGCTTGATTACCAGCGTTATGATGGCAGTCACACTAGTGGGGGCTGGGTAATCTATAAGCACATCCTTATGCAGGTCCCTAGTCGCAGGACTATCGAGACAGGGCATCGATACTTCGGAGTAGACTAGCATATGCGCTTCTCATCCCAGTGTGGGAGACGGTCTGTCCCACAGCGGTCAGTACGTCGTACTGGAGATAGTATGCGGGTGCTCGTTAGGTTACGAGTACACTGGACAGGACTCGTCGGGAACTGTTGGTTGGTACTATACCTATCGTCAGTTATCAGTTCCCAGGTGACATGAGTACAGCTTAGTCCGCTGACTTGACACTGTCACTTCGCCTCGAGTGTGTTCCCACTGTACTTTGATTACTACCCTACCACGGCTCAAAGGAGTCGTGCAAACAGGTAGTTTTTAGGTGCAGTCCCGAAGCACTTGGAGGCAGTGACGGTTAGACAGGATTCGTCTCTCCCGGTATTGGGGGTTGACATCGCGCTGTGTCTAGGAGAGCCATTACACGAGTAGTCCCTGGCCAGGGCAAGCGAGATATACTGGTAGGTTTCCAGTGTTATCTCAGGGTGTTCTGGGCTTCACTCCGACACGACTTGTACCGCTATTAGGGGACTGACGTTTACCGCCCCCTAGGCCCGCCATGCGATGTATCAGACGAACAGACCGGACTGTATGGAGATTGTCACAGTCAGACTCAGTAGGAGTTCAGATGGGTTTCACCTCATCAGTCTTCTTGTCGGCATCTACCTGGGGACCGTTACGCACAGCTAGTGTCGCTTGCGGTCTGTGGTTAAACCCACTGCCAGCGTAGTGTCGAGTCTTTAGAGTCCCACACAGAAAGCTATTCGCCTTCAGGCAAAAGAGTAGAGGTCACATGGTTTTGTGACAGGTCGCATGGTTTTGCGACAGGGTTCGGTCACATCCGTGCACTTGTGCACGTACAGTGTCCGGACAGTTAACACTAGCGGGCTTTAGTTTAAGCCAGATCCTAGTGTACGTTTTGGGATTGGTTTTATCTCGTTTGTATTCGTGTTCCTCGGAACGCGGATGCGGGTGTGTATGCACAGTTGACAGAGAGAGACAGAGGCAGAGTATTCTCATTAGGGTTGGTGACTGTTGACTGTTGGCAGTTGACTGTTGACTATTGACTTTTGCTTAACCCTAATGAGAATAAGATATATGATTAACATTAATATTAATTAAGTATTATAGTGACATGGTTGTTGAGGAGTTTACTTTGTTGACTTGTTGACTTTGTTGACCGGTTGACTAGGTTGGACTAGTTGACCATCACCATGACAATGGCTATCATTCCATGGCAAAGACTTTTGCTTGCTTGTTTATTTATGCAAAATGAGTGCATGAAATGATATAGCCATTTTGACTTAAACCATTTACACAATACTTGATTACTATTTTTGTTATGATGGATTTTGGATTATGAGAGGTGAGAATGAGAAGTGTATGGTTAATTTTATCATTTGCTTTCTCTCTCTTGAGCTCTCTCATTCTCAAGCTCTCCCTTTTCCTCTTGCTCTCTCTACCTCAAGGCAAACCATTCTCATGTGTTGAGACTCATTGCCTTAGAGATAAAAAGACACCAAAACATTCCTCTACTCATTCTAGTTCACAAGGCCTAGCAAGCCAAGTGATCTAGTTTCTTCAAAGTTCGAAGAAGAAGCCAAAGGTAGAAGCTTTCGGGTGGATCCATCTTCGGCGCAAGGAGACGACGAGGTGAGGCCGATCCGTACACCGGGAGGAGTCGAAGACGAAGGAGTTCAAGAAAGGTATAGCCCCCTAACCGAGTAGGTAAACTCTTGTTAGGTTGTTAGTTAGTAGTTTAACAAAGATCCGTATTGGTAGTCCATGTTACCACCCTCTTGAAAATCGTTTTTCACCAATTCCGCAACCCCTTAAGTACCGGGGAAGGGTAGCATGGACTTACAATACATAGTGATTTATGCGGACCCATGTCTATACATGCCAGGAACGGTTCTTCATACTTCATTACATTCACTGACGATCTCTCAAGATACGGACATGTGTTCCTGTTGAAACACAAGTCTGAAGCTTTTGAGAAATTCAGAGAATATAAGAACGAAGTAGAGAACCAAACGGGCAAAAATATTAAGATCCTTCGATCGGATCGAGGAGGAGAATACTTGAGCAATGAGTTCCTGGACTATCTAAAAGAGAATGGGATTCTCTCTCAGCTTACTCCTCCTTATACATCACAGCACAACGGTGTATCGGAGCGGAGGAATCGCACCCTATTAGATATGGTGCGCTCTATGATGAGTACTGCTGAGTTACCTATTTCCTTTTGGGGTCATGCACTTGAGACAGCAGCATACCTATTGAATCAAGTTCCGTCTAAATCTGTACCTACCACACCATATGAGATATGGAGTGGGAAGAGACCATGTCTTAAACGTGTTAAGATATGGGGTTATCCGGGCTATGTTAAAACACAAAATCCGGACAAACTCGAGGCATGGTCAGTTATTTTTAAGTTTGTGGGATATCCTAAACATTCACATGGATATCTTTTTTACCACAGCGAGGAATAAAAGGTGTTTGTTTCTCGACATGCCACCTTTTTAGAAAAGGAATTTCTTATAAAAGAAATTAGTGGCGAAGAGGTAGAGCTGGAAGAAGTTACAGCACCACAAACTATAACTGAAGATTTAGTGGAACCAGAGGATTCAGTAGTACCCGACGAACCCCAGCCTCTCCGCCGATCTAGTATGGTTTCTCATCCACCTGAGAGATACTATGGTTTTCTCATTGATGGTGGAAGCAAGGATTGCATCATGGAAGATGATGACCCGACTAGCTTCGAGCAGGCCATCACGAGTGGAGACTCTGTGAAATGGCTGGATGCAATGCGATCTGAGATGGAATCCATGTACACCAACAAAGTATGTACTTTGGAAGTTGCTCCTGAAGGGGTAAAACCCATTGGGAGCAAGTGGATCTTTAAGAAGAAACTTGGTGTAGATGGAAAAGTTGAGACTTTCAAAGCTAGACTTGTTGCTAAGGGTTTTCGTCAACGACCAGGTGTGGATTATGACGAAACCTTTTCTCCAGTGGCTATGCTTAAGTCCATCCGGATCCTACTTGCCATTGCTACATTCCATGACTACGAAATCTGGCAAATGGATGTTAAGACCGCCTTTCTAAATGGTGACTTAGAAGAGTGCGTGTACATGACTCAGCCAGAAGGCTTCGTAGATAGTGGGAACAGCGGAAAGGTGTGCAAGCTTCTTAAATCCATTTACGGGTTAAAGCAAGCATCGTGGAATTGGAACATCTGTTTTGATATTGTAGTCAAAGAGTTTGACTTCATCAAAAACGTAGATGAACCTTGTATATATAAGAAGGTTGCAGAGAGTAAGGTTGTCTTCCTCGTATTGTACGTGGATGGCATATGATTGAAACGATTTCGGATTGTGTCAGTTTAGAAAATGAATATAGAAATCACAACCAAAAATATTTTGACTGCAATCAATAACGGTGTCGAATGTAGCGTGTTAGTAAGTGCGGATCGTCCACAGGGAAAGTGTAATCATTCGTGTTTCGATTTAGATGAGTCGAAAATTTAAAGAAAAGAAAACAAACAACAATTCATGATTTAAAGATTTGAAGTTCAAGAATTAGAAAAATCTAGTCTAAATCAAGAAACGATAAAATCAAGAATTGAGAATTTGTTATGATTTCCAAATCAAATATTAAGAATCGAAATGAGGCTCGTAGGAATCGATCGGATCCATAGATGTGATGAAATCTAGCGATTACGTATTCTTATCCATCGATGAATTGATACTAGATCGATGATGATCAACGAGAATTAGGGATTTCTTGTGAAACTAGGGTTTCATCATTTATCCCTTGTTCCTTCGTCGATATCATTCACATTCTAGCCTTTAGTAAATTCAAGAATCGATAGTGGATCCCTAATTTCGAGCGATCACAATCAAGAAAGCATCACACCGAAACTAGGTCGTCGATTCTTCAATTTACAAGAGTTTACAAACTCGTAGGACTTAAGAATCGTTTTAAGATTTGTTACATCATCAGTCTATTGATCGTCTCGACTTCTTTACGAGCGGAGTTTTACTCAAACATCACAACAAGAACCACAATCACAAATTGAGATCGAATCATGATGCAAGAATTTAAAGAAAGCAAGATTAAAGAATTTCACCTTTTATTTATCAACAATTCCGTTACAAATCGCTCAAGAACTACAACAGGAAGAACTCGATCGTCGATTTGGCTTCGCTCTCACGGATCAGCTTGGATCACTTGCTCGATTGAAGATCGGCTCCACTCCTAAAAGGTTGAAGGCTTCTCGCTTGAATGGTACTCGGGATCTTGAATTTGGCTTTGGATTTTGGATTTAGGGTTTTGAGGCACAAGTTGTGTCACTCAACTTGTGTTAGAAATAGGGGAGATGAGAGATTAATGAACTAATGAACAACCCTTAACCCTAGATCTAGGCTCCTTTTTATAGACTTTCAAAAACCCTGGATCTAGGATTCAAAATTTGAATTTCCCTCCAAAAGTTTGTTAGCTAGAGAGGCTTCTAGAAGTAGTTAGTTAGAGGGGGCTTCTAGAACTAGTTTGTTAGGAGCTTAATCAAGATTAGCCTAATTTAATGATCCTTGCTGATCTGGAGAAGCTTCTGGAGTTCTGTAGAAATTGCAGTGGTTGGAATGAATTCTGGAGCTGAACTGAAGAATAATAGAGCAGAGAATTTTTGATGACTTGTCACATCAACCGCGGATCCGCAGCAATAGTGGGTATTGGGCCGCGGATCCGCGGTCCTTTGAGGGCCCCACTACATGAAAAATTCTTGGTAATTCTTCTGCTGTGTTTGGGAGCATTTTCTGATGTGCTGAATCTTGTAATGCTTTTCAGTTCATTGCCAGATCTCAAGTCTTTTAGTTGGCGTATTTTATCAGCATTATTTTCACTGATTTGACTCGGTTCCAGAAATTTCCTGCACAGACTTCGAAACAAGTGTTGCGCAATATAGGGATGATGCAATGCCATGATAAACACTCAATTTCCCTCAGAAATGTCGGTTTTAGAGTATAACACATGTAATCTTGTATTTCAGGGTTGTTTTGCTAATATGTGCAATATGAATACCGAACACTTCTAGATGAATGCCAAAGATTGGGAAATTGCCATGTTAAAAATTGTTGGAGATAGTGCCCTCAGAGTCAATTATTGGATCACAGGCACGTGATTGCAAAGATTGAGGGAGGACCTATCCCAGGAGGACAGTCTTACTCAAGATGATAGTATGCTATCTGGTTTACCTTTATCATCGTGTACTGCGTTAGGTGACCTGACATGTCGCTATTACACGTTGATAGAGCCCCTAGGATTCTTGCTTGACCACCAGCAGTATGATGGCGATCATATACGTGAGAGCTGGCGGTCTATAAGCACATCCTTAAAAGGTCCCTAGTCGTGGGAGTTTCGAGACAGGGCATCGATACTCCAGAGTAGACTAGTGTATACAATCGAGACCCCGACGAGGGGCAGTGGCCGGTCTCACAAGCCACTGGTGTCAGTTGGTTCACCTAAGATGTATACAGGTGCTCATTGGGTTATGAGTACACCGGACAGGACTCGCCGGGAACATGCTAGTTGGTCTTATACCAGATGTCAGATAGCAGTTCCCTGGTGACATATGTACAGGTTAGTTCATCGACCTGAGATCGTCATTTGTCTCGTGTGAGTTCCCACTGTGCTTTGATTACTACCCTACCACGGCTCAAAGGAGTCGTGCAAACAGGTTTTAGTTGGGTACAGTCCCGAGCCACATGGAGGCAGTGAGCGGATCTGCAGGGTGTAAGTCCACGTTGCGACCCCCGGTTCTTACGGGGAGGCGGAAACGGTATAAAATCAAAATTTTAACGCAAGAGGCAACATGGACTAAGCTAGGTCGGGATCTTTACCTAAACTAAAACTAGCATACTAAGCTAAAGATATTTAGCTACTCGGATGAAGATGGTTATACCTAAACTTGAACTCCTTCTCTTCAAGCTCCGATGGTGGTTCGATGGCTCCTTCTCGTTGTCTCCGTACGCCGAAGATAGATCCACTTGAAAGCTCCAACCTTTAGCTCCTTCTTCGTTCTTTGAAGAAACTAGTTCACTTGGTTTGCTAAACCTAGTGAACTAGAATGAGTAGAGATGATTTAGAATGGGATTTTATCTATGGTTCTTGATTCTCAACTCATGAGACAAGAGAACCATAGATCAAGAGAGAGAGCAAGAGGTTGAGGGTGAGAGCAAGAGGAGAGCTCAAGAACAAGAGAGAGAATGAGCAAGAAAAAAAATGAGCAACAAAGAATGAGCAACTCTTTTTGTCTCTCACCCTCTCATAATCCAAAGTAATCATAACTCATCATATTAACAAAAGTCTTATGTGATGGTAGAAGCAACCATAAGCTTATCATGTCATGCACTCATTTTACTTAAATGAACAAGCAAGTAAAAGTCTTTGGCATGAAATGATAGCCATGGTTATCATGATGGTCAACTAGTCAAGCCTAGTCAACCGGTCAACAAAGTCAACAATGTCAACAAAAGTCAACAAGTCAACAAAGTCAACAACCAAGTCACCATAATACTTAATTAATACAATAGTTAATCACATATCAAATTCTCATTAGGGTTGAGCAAAAAGTCAAAAAGTCAACGGTCAACTGTCAACAACCCTAATGAGAATCCGCTGTCTGTGCCTCCCTGTCAACTGTGCATACACACCCGCATCCGCGTTCCGAGGAACACGAATGCAAACTGGATAAATCCAATCCCATAAGGTACACTAGGATCTGGCTTAAACCAAAGCCCGCTAGTGTAAACTGTCCGGACACTGTACGTGCACAAGTGCACGGATGTGACCGAACCCTGTCGCAAAACCATGCGACCTGTCGCAATACCATGCGACCTCTACTCTTTTGCCTAAAGGCGGAAAAGCTTTCTGTGTGGGACTCTAAAGACTCGACACTACGCTGGCAGTGGGTTTAACCACAGACCGCAAGCGGCACTAGCTGTGCGTAACGGTCCCCAGGTAATGCCGACAAGAAGACCGACGAGGCGAAACCCATCTGAACTCCTACTGAGCCTGAGTGTGACATTCTCCGTACAGTCCGGTCTGTTCGTCTGATACATCGCATGGCGGGCCTAGGGGGGCGGTAAACGTCAGGTCCCCCAATAGCGGTACAAGTCGTGCCGGAGCGAAGCCCAAAACACCCTGAGATAACACTGGAAACCTACCAGTATATCTCGTTTGCCCTGGCCAGGGACTACTCGTGTAATGGCTCTCCTAGACACAGCGCGATTGTCAACCCCCAATACCGGGAGAGACGAATCCTGTCTAACCGTCACTGCCTCCAAGTGCTTCGGGACTGCACCCAACCACCACCTGTTTGCACGACTCCTTCGAGCCGTGGTAGGGTAGTGATCAAAGTACAGTGGGAACACACCCGAGGCGAAGTGACAGTGTCAAGTCAGCGGACTAAGCTGTACTCATGTCACCTAGGAACTGATAACTGACGATAGGTAATAATACCAACTGGTCAGTTCCCGACGAGTCCTGTCCAGTGTACCCGTAACCTAACGGGCACCCGCATACTATCTCAAGTACGACGTACTGACGGCTGTGGGACAGACCGTCTCCCACACTGGGATGAGAAGCGCATGCGCTGGTCTACTCCGGAGTATCGATGCCCTGTCTCGATAGTCCTGCGACCAGGGACCTGCATAAGGATGTGCTTCTAGATTACCCAGCCCCACTAGTGTGACGGCCATCACATCGCTGGTAATCAAGCAAAGATCCTAAGGGCTCCACTAATGTGTATAAGCAATATACAAAGATAAACACATGTACACATTGAAGTAGAAATAAACCAAGTAGCATACTACTATTTTGAGCAAGATTGTACATACAAGGTGAATATCCCAAGCTTCCATTAAGTAATATACATACTAGTATGATACAGTAATGGCCTCTAGGGCATATACACTAACAATCTCCCACTTGCACTAAGGCCATGTACTGGCGTAATCTCCCACTTGCACTAAGGCCATGTACTGGCGTATCGAAGACCTATCATCTCGATCAGCCGCTCGAACTGAGTCTGGGGTAGGGCCTTGGTGAATGGATCTGCAGTGTTGTCTTCCGAAGCGACTCTCCGAACCTCGATCTCCTGGCGATCCACGATCTCCCTGATCAGGTGATACCGCCTCAAGATGTGCCTGGATCTCTGATGGGACCTGGGTTCCTTCGCTAAAGCTATAGCCCCATTGTTGTCGCAATATAGAGGTATTGGATCAACAATGGACGGAACCACCTGAAGTTCTTTCAAGAACTTCCTTATCCAGACAGCTTCTTTTGCGGCATCAGATGCAGCGATGTATTCCGCTTCCATCGTCGAGTCTGCAACGGTTTCCTGTTTGGAACTCTTCCAACACACCGCCCCCTCCATTGAGGGTAAAGACAAAACCCGACATGGACTTGGAATCATCCTTGTCACTCTGGAAGCTGGAGTCAGCAAAGGCCTCGATCTGGAGGTCCTTTCCGCCATACACCAAGAACATCTCCTTAGTCCTTCTCAGGTACTTGAGAATGTTCTTTACCGCTATCCAATGTTTCTCCCCAGGGTTTGACTGATACCGGCTTACCACACTCAGTGCATAAGCTACGTCCGGTCTGGTACACAACATCGCATACATTATAGAGCCTACCGCAGAAGCGTAGGGTATAATAGACATGCGATCCCTCTCTAAATCAGTCTTGGGAGACATCTCTTTAGAGAGGGTGATCCCGTGACAAGCCGGTAGGTTACCGCGCTTGGAATCTTCCATACTGAATCTCTTCAGTATGGTGTCGATGTACCTGGACTGTGAAAGTCCTAATATCCTCTTGGATCTGTCACGGTAGATCCGGATACCCAGAATGTATGAGGCATCACCCAGGTCTTTCATGGAGAACTTGTGTGACAAGAACCCCTTGACAGATTGTAGCATAGGAATGTCATTTCCTATTAAGAGAATGTCATCCACGTATAAAACGAGGAATACTGCAGTTCTCGCTACAAATCTACTATAGATGCATGGTTCATCTGGATTTTTGATAAAGCCAAATTCTTTGACCGTCTCATCAAAGCAGATGTTCCAACTCCGCGATGCCTGCTTTAGTCCATAGATAGACTTAAGCAACTTGCACACCTTTCCGCTGCTCCCACTCTGAATGAAACCCTCTGGCTGGTCCATATAGACACACTCCTCTAAATTTCCATTTAGAAAAGCTGTCTTTACGTCCATTTGCCAAATCTCATAATCGTGGAAGGCAGCAATGGCAAGAAGGATCCGAATGGATTTCAGCATGGCTACTGGAGAGAAGGTTTCGTCATAGTCCAAGCCAGGTCTTTGACGAAAACCTTTTGCTACCAGCCTAGCTTTATAGGTCTCAACCTGTCCATCTACACCAATCTTCCTTTGAAGATCCACTTGCATCCTACGGGTTTTACCCCGTCTGGAGCAATGTCCAACGTCCATACCTTGTTGGTGTACATGGACTCCATTTCGGTCCGCATTGCATCCAGCCATTTCACTGAGTCAACGCTCTGAACGGCTTGCTGGAAGCTAGTAGGCTCATCATAATTTATGATGCAATCCTCTCTATCCCCGTCTATGAGAAAACCGTAGTATCTCTCGGGCGGATGAGACTGCCTACTACTTCTGCGGAGCGGCGTAGGAATGTCCTGTTCTTCCGAACCCTCTGGTTCCACTAAACTTTCAGTAATAGTCCGTGGTTCTGGAATCTCTTCCAGTTCTACTGCGCTCCCACTTATTTCCTTTTCTATGAACTGGTGTTCTAGAAAGTGGGCATGTCGAGAAACAAGAACTTTTTGTTCCTCTTCGCAGTAGAAGAAATATCCCTTGGAATTCTTTGGATATCCCACAAACTTGCACAGTACTGAGCGTGCCTCGAGCTTGTCCGCATGCTGCTTTTTGACAAAAGCTGGACTTCCCCATATCTTAATATGATTAAGATGGGGTCTCTTCCCACACCACATCTCAAATGGCGTAGTAGGCACAGTCTTAGTGGGAACTCGGTTCAAAAGGTATGCGGCTGATTCTAGCGCATATCCCCAGAATGATCGCGGCAACTCAGCGTTACTCATCATGGACCGAACCATATCCAATAGGGTTCGGTTCCGTCTCTCCGATACACCGTTATGTTGCGGAGTGTATGGAGGAGTAAGCTGAGAGAGAATACCATTCTCTTTTAAGTAATTCAGGAATTCGGCACTTAAGTATTCTCCACCTCGATCCGATCTTAGAATCTTAATACTTTTGCCGGTCTGTTTCTCTACTTCATTCTTATACTCCTGGAATTTTCCAAAAGCCTCGGACTTATGTTTCATTAAGAAGACATAACCGTACCTTGAGAAGTCATCCGTAAAAGTAATGAAGTAAGAATGTCCGCTTCGGGCATGTGTAGACATTGGACCGCACACGTCACTGTGTACGAGTCCCAAGAGCTCGCTCGCTCTTACTCCATGTCCAGTAAACGGAGTCTTTGTCATCTTTCCTTTGAGACAGGATTGACAAGTGGCATACGACTGATATTCGAACGCATTCAAATACCCTTCTGTATGTAACTTCGTCAACCTTCTCTCATTGATGTGACCCAATCTACAATGCCATAAGAAAGTCTGATTTATTTCTGGAGACTTTCTTTTGTGTGTATTCTGGACATTAAAAATCTGTGGTTGGTT
This sequence comes from Agapanthus africanus, assembly GCA_030015575.1. Classification (NCBI taxonomy): domain Eukaryota; kingdom Viridiplantae; phylum Streptophyta; class Magnoliopsida; order Asparagales; family Amaryllidaceae; genus Agapanthus; species Agapanthus africanus. The sequence goes on along the minus strand of CM057351.1, from coordinate 88,449,586 downwards.
CAATACGTATATACCATTACTCAAAGTACCTGACCCAATCAAAACTTGATTAAGGTGAATGTTTACAACATTACTTACAAACGCAAATTCATAACCTTCTTTAGAAACTAAAGATACAGAAATGATATTACAAGTTGCGTTGGGTACAAAAAAGCAATTACGCAAAACCAAAACATGTCCATCTGACATTCCCAGGTGATAGTCCCCCACGGCTTTAGCATCCATGCTAGCTCCGTTCGCAACTCTGAGGGTCATGTCACCTGCTTTCAAAACACTACGGTTTCTCAACGCCTGCAAAGAATTACAGATATGAGATCCTGATCCGGTATCCAATACCCAGGAAGTAGAGTTTATTGAAAGACAGTTTTCAATAACATACACACCTGAAGCTGAAGCTGCAACCTGCTTCAATTCCTGTGTTCTGGCCTTCCAGGCCCTGCAATCATTCTTCCAGTGTCCTTTCTTATGACAATAGAAGCATTCTTCCTTATCCACAAGCTTCCCCGCTATTTTTGTTGCTTTACCTTTTCCCTTCGTATCCACTTTACTTACACCGCCCCTTGGTTTGGCGGGGGCCTTCTTCTTCTTTCCCTTGGCTTTCGCCTTGGACCTAGAAGAAGATGATCCTCCTACAAACAAAGTGGATGTATCCCTACCTTTCTGTAGGGTGCCCTCTGCGCTCCTCAGCATGTTGAGGAGCTCTGATAGTTCAACCTCTTTTTCTTATAGGTTGAAGTTCAGTATAAACTGGGCGTAAGTGGAAGGAAGGGACTGGAGAACTATATCCGTATATAGCTCACTCTCCAATGTGATCCCTAGGTCAGCGAGCTCCTCAATGAAGCCGATCATCTTTAGCACGTGCTCGGCTACTGATGATCCGACGGCCATTCTTGTCGAAAATAACTTTTTCGACGCTTCGTATCTTGCGATACGAGATTGCTCTCCATACAGTTCTTTTGTATGGAGCAATATGGATTCCATGTCCATATTCTCATGCCTCCTCTGATGTTCGTTGTCCATCGAGGCAAGCAGGAGGCATTTGGCCTTCGCGCTATCAATCTCCCAAGTCTTGCGGATTTCCTTATCCGCGACACTGGAAGTTGGACCAGGGACAGGGGGAGCTTTGGTGGTAAGAAGATACCCCAGCTTGTCATAAGTGATTGCTATCTTGACATTCCTGAGCCAATCTTTGTAGTTTGGCCCTGTCAGTTTATTTTTATCTAGGAGTAACTTAAGTCCAGTCATGTTGATTGGTCGCTGCAATTTGGAGAGAAGAGGAAAACACTCAGCATGATGCTCTTGCAAGTTTAGAGTGGTTTTTAGTTTGTCTAAACAGGATGGCTCCCACTGTTTCTCGAATCCCTCCTCAAACCATAAAGGAAGAATTAGTCAGGATCAATCCCACCGTACAATACTTGCTTAACCGTTCGGCCAGGCTGGTGTCGGTACTTCGAGGGAGGTTTTCCAACGCTTTCGCGAAGTTCCTTAATTAAAGAACCTCTTTTCCCTGGGGGCATAGCCCCGCTAACACCTTTCTAGGCACCTACTAGGTTTATAGCATTGATCGTTAAGTGAGAAATTTCCCGAGGAGTAGCATATACTCACAGTAGGATCGGGATCCAAATATCATTGCGTGACGAAACTGAAGGAATCCTACCAGAATCATCACACTCCAAATGGTATGCAAATCTAGCAAGTTTCAGTACTTATGAAACTCCCGATGTGGATTTTTGCCCCATGCTCTTATGACCTTGACTTTGGCCAAAATATCATAAGTCACATGTCAAGTTCTACCCGTCATTATCCAGGTTAATTTGGATCCATCCGTACCTACCCTTGACTTTGGCCAAAATGGCAGTACGACTGTCCCAAACCAACGCATCTATCTATGCTACACATGAACACCCAATAGCTACCAATCACTGTGCCTTGACTTTGGCCAACATACACAGCTTGAATACTATTGACTATTCATGCGAAACGACGGAGGGCTACGAATGGTTTTGGCAAAACCGTGAACGTAGTGAACTTGATTTAGTCGATGGAACGAGATAGCTTTTAAATGGAGTGGCTCAAACTCCGTATTTTAAAAGTTTGTTTTGAAAAGAACCGAGTGGTTTTTCGAAAGTGTTCCAACGACTTTAACTTGGTTTATTATCTTGCATTAGTTCTTTTAATGCGTGATATTCTTGCATTAGTTCTTTTAATGCGTCCCATCATTTAATCCTACCATTGCAGAAAACAACCAAAATATGACGTACGCTTATGCCATTCGCATTCGCCACTGGGCCCCGTCATTACCCGTTAGGTTACTTAACTAACGACAGAGCGGGGGCTGGGCTAGCGCGTCTGTAAAACATAAGCAACGCCTAAATAGAAAGCAATGATAGACATTTCAGATCACAGATAAATACATTGGATATACTAGGAATCTGTAATTTGTACGAGCCTGTAACAAAAACAGATTACACGGTCACGGTGAATAGCCAATACCCCACCCAAGACCCCTACGGGTGCGGCAAACTACCCGCCAAGTACCCGAAGCGTAGCAACCTCCCTCATCACCATGAGTAGGCCACTCGACACTTCGGCATACCCGGTAGTTTGTGCACCCCTCCATGGGTCTATCCTAGGAGCAAAAACAGTAAAAAGAAATTATACAATGACGGCTACAACCCCGACCCGGTTGTGCGGCCATACAAATAATTATTACATCAATTTACAAATTTACATGAATTGCAAGAAAAGAAAACTCTCGTCTCACAACCCCCGGCTATTCACCCGCGACAATCCAACATATTTATATACACATTCCAGCACATTACAGATCATGTATAACTCCGACTAATCGACTTATAGCGATTAGCCGACGTTCAATACATGCAAACAACACAGATATAACCATCATAGTCAAAGTGCAGTGAAGTTCGGAAAAATACGGAATTATAGGACCCCAAAAGGAAATTTCTTTTCTGGAAAATCTGGGCACATATAATATATCTCAAAAATCCCAAAACCAACACAGACACACACTGCACGAAAAACGATGCACTGAAGACGACAAACCGCGGCGCTTCCGCGGCACATGCCTACCTCGTGCGGCGGAAGCGCGGCGGTTTGAACGAATTAGTGGGCCGTTTTTCATGGGTGTTCTAACAAAACCCTGAGCCGAATTTAGGAGTATAAAGTTTTTCATTTTGACCAGAAAAAATTTCAACAGAAACTCAGTTTTTGTAAAAGTTTGGTTTTTGGATTTTTCCGGTTCCGAACTTCGTTACACTTCACTACCAAGCTAGTTTAAGTTTAGTTAGGCTCTGATACCACTGTAAGTCCACGTTGCGACCCCCGGTTCTTACGGGGAGGCGGAAACGGTATAAAATCAAAATTTTAACGCAAGAGGCAACATGGACTAAGCTAGGTCGGGATCTTTACCTAAACTAAAACTAGCATACTAAGCTAAAGATATTTAGCTACTCGGATGAAGATGGTTATACCTAAACTTGAACTCCTTCTCTTCAAGCTCCGATGGTGGTTCGATGGCTCCTTCTCGTTGTCTCCGTACGCCGAAGATAGATCCACTTGAAAGCTCCAACCTTTAGCTCCTTCTTCGTTCTTTGAAGAAACTAGTTCACTTGGTTTGCTAAACCTAGTGAACTAGAATGAGTAGAGATGATTTAGAATGGGATTTTATCTATGGTTCTTGATTCTCAACTCATGAGACAAGAGAACCATAGATCAAGAGAGGGAGCAAGAGGTTGAGGGTGAGAGCAAGAGGAGAGCTCAAGAACAAGAGAGAGAATGAGCAAGAAAAAAAATAAGCAACAAAGAATGAGCAACTCTTTTGTCTCTCACCCTCTCATAATCCAAAGTAATCATAACTCATCATATTAACAAAAGTCTTATGTGATGGTAGAAGCAACCATAAGCTTATCATGTCATGCACTCATTTTACTTAAATGAACAAGCAAGTAAAAGTCTTTGGCATGAAATGATAGCCATGGTTATCATGATGGTCAACTAGTCAAGCCTAGTCAACCGGTCAACAAAGTCAACAAGTCAACAAAAGTCAACAAGTCAACAAAGTCAACAACCAAGTCACCATAATACTTAATTAATACAATAGTTAATCACATATCAAATTCTCATTAGGGTTGAGCAAAAAGTCAAAAAGTCAACGGTCAACTGTCAACAACCCTAATGAGAATCCGCTGTCTGTGCCTCCCTGTCAACTGTGCATACACACCCGCATCCGCGTTCCGAGGAACACGAATGCAAACTGGATAAATCCAATCCCATAAGGTACACTAGGATCTGGCTTAAACCAAAGCCCGCTAGTGTAAACTGTCCGGACACTGTACGTGCACAAGTGCACGGATGTGACCGAACCCTGTCGCAAAACCATGCGACCTGTCGCAATACCATGCGACCTCTACTCTTTTGCCTAAAGGCGAAAAGCTTTCTGTGTGGGACTCTAAAGACTCGACACTACGCTGGCAGTGGGTTTAACCACAGACCGCAAGCGGCACTAGCTGTGCGTAACGGTCCCCAGGTAATGCCGACAAGAAGACCGACGAGGCGAAACCCATCTGAACTCCTACTGAGCCTGAGTGTGACATTCTCCGTACAGTCCGGTCTGTTCGTGTGATACATCGCATGGCGGGCCTAGGGGGCGGTAAACGTCAGTCCCCCAATAGCGGTACAAGTCGTGCCGGAGCGAAGCCCAAAACACCCTGAGATAACACTGGAAACCTACCAGTATATCTCGTTTGCCCTGGCCAGGGACTACTCGTGTAATGGCTCTCCTAGACACAGCGCGATGTCAACCCCCAATACCGGGAGAGACGAATCCTGTCTAACCGTCACTGCCTCCAAGTGCTTCGGGACTGCACCCAACCACCACCTGTTTGCACGACTCCTTCGAGCCGTGGTAGGGTAGTGATCAAAGTACAGTGGGAACACACCCGAGGCGAAGTGACAGTGTCAAGTCAGCGGACTAAGCTGTACTCATGTCACCTGGGAACTGATAACTGACGATAGGTATAATACCAACTGGTCAGTTCCCGACGAGTCCTGTCCAGTGTACCCGTAACCTAACGGGCACCCGCATACTATCTCAAGTACGACGTACTGACGGCTGTGGGACAGACCGTCTCCCACACTGGGATGAGAAGCGCATGCGCTGGTCTACTCCGGAGTATCGATGCCCTGTCTCGATAGTCCTGCGACCAGGGACCTGCATAAGGATGTGCTTCTAGATTACCCAGCCCCACTAGTGTGACGGCCATCACATCGCTGGTAATCAAGCAAAGATCCTGAGGGCTCCACTAATGTGTATAAGCAATATACAAAGATAAACACATGTACACATTGAAGTAGAAATAAACCAAGTAGCATACTACTATTTTGAGCAAGATTGTACATACAAGGTGAATATCCCAAGCTTCCATTAAGTAATATACATACTAGTATGATACAGTAATGGCCTCTAGGGCATATACACTAACACAGGGGTTCGTCTCTCCCGGTATTGGGGGTGAGGTCGCGCTGTGTCTAGGAGAGCCATTACACAAAGCCCTCGGCCGAGGCAGGAGATTTACTGGTAGGTATTCCAGTAGTATCTCAGGGTGTTCTGGGCTACACTCCGACACGACTTGTACCGCTTTTGGGGGTCTGACTTTTACCAACCCCCTAGGCCCGCCATGCGATTCTCATAGACGAACGGACCGGACTGTACGGATATTGTCACTGACAGGCTCAGTAGGGTGTCAGGATGAGTTCGCTCATCGACGTCCCTTTTAGTCAATAGCTGGTGGCCCGTCACGTATTGGCTTATACCTCTGACGTGCTAGTGGTTAAATCCACAGCCATAGTATTGACGAGTCTTTAGAGTCCACCACACTTACAGTTACTCAAGTTTCGGGCGAAACGCTGTAGAGGCCGTATGGAGATATGGCAGGGTCCGATCAGATACGTGCGGTATTGCACGGATCAGGATCGGACGGTTTGTACTAGAGGTCGTATGGTTATATGGCAAGGTTCGATCAGATACGTGCGGTATTGCACGGATCAGGATCGGACGGATATTACTAGCCGGCTTTGGTTTAAGCCGGATCCTAGTATAGTACAGTGTAGATTTTGTCTCATTGCATTTGTATCCGGTCGGAATACAGATGCGGGTGTGTATGCACAGTATCGGGGTTTTCCTGTAATTTATTACGGGACCAGTTTTCTGGAGTTGCCAGTTTGCATTCCGTTCCGGCCGGTTTTCCTTTGTTCTTTCCCGGCCGGACTTTTCCGATGGAGGGGGTTATTTGCAAGTTTGCAAATAACATATTGTGGAGGGGTTTCTTGCATATGGATTGATTATGATAGCATCTTTTGATACCATTCCTTTCTATCATCATTTCTTTTGCATTAATGGTGATTAGAATGGATTGGAGTTGATTAGGAGTTGATGTGAGGTTTACTTTAGATGTGGTCACCTCTTGCTTTTCCTACACTCACCTTCCTTCTTGTTTTTGAGATTTTTCCTCCACCATTTGTTCAAGAGAATGAGAGGGAGAGTTTGATGATGAGAGTAGCACATATTTCTTCATCTCCTTCTTCTTCTTGTTTTAAAAAAAATGAAAGCACCATTTTTCCTTAACCTCATTCCTCCATCACCAATGGCAACTTCACTACCCCAAATGAGACAACCATTATACACTAGCCTACAGCACTTCTTGGACGCGTCGGCTAGCCAACTTCGCGCCCGAGTTGCCTCGGTCCAGACGTGGGAGCCCGTAAAAGAAATCGGCTACGTGGTGCCCTTTCCGACGAGAAGACGACGAATGGTGATTCCGCGGGAGATCGAGACGACGACGAGAAGACCGAAGGACATGGATCGCTCGGTATACTTCTCTACCCTTCTCTTGATTGCTAGCATTATGTTAATGGTTACGATCCGGGTTTATTGTCCGCGGTAGCGCCAGTTTAAAAGATAAGAAAAATTTTGATTCCGCATTTTGGCCTCGGATAGACGGCCGGGGCGCTGCCGTGGCGCAACATGGTATCAGAGCCACGCCATTAACCTAGTCTAGCTTGCTCTAACGTGTTTACAAGTTCGATCGAACGGATTTTCCGAAAACCCATTTTCATTTGCACAGTTTTCTGTCGAAATTTTTTTAGCTCCAGTTTTTCAGTACATTGCAGTGACATGTGCAGGGAATTCTAAGCATTCTGTGAAAATTTGGTAGCATGATCTCACTATTCCACCGCGGAACCGCGGCCAAAACCACGTATTTGCGGCGGTTCCGCGGCCATTTTTACTATTCATTGGACCAAATTTTTGCAGTGAGCTCCTGGGTTGAAAATGGGGTTTTTGGAATATTCTTTTTGGGCCTAGATGCCTAAGGTTTGGAAGAAGAATACCAATTAGCCTAAACGGTGTACATAAGGTATTAAGTTCAGACAAAGCAAGGGATTAGTAAGAGTGCAAAGTAAATTGTGACTGCTATTCGCGACCAAACCAAGTATTTCTTCGCCAATCCTAAATCACCTTGGTATTTCTCCAGGACACTCCGTATCACTATGAAGATCCCAAGTTTATTGGATAATCCATCGTATGGTTATATACGAACTCGAAAGGAACTTGTTCCAGTTCGGGGATGGATTCTGGTTCAGGAGAAATAGGAATAAGGTTTATTCGGTTGTCTTTTATCTTCACCTTCTCTCGTGTTGCGAGTGCTCCTAGGATTAGGACAGTACACCCATTATGCTTATTGGATAGTCTTCTTCCAAACCATAGGCTGGTGCCGAACGGTAGGGAAGGAAGAAAACCATTTGGCCTAAAGGGGTGTACAGAAGGTAATGACTAAAGACATATAAAGGGATTTGGAGAAGTGGCAAAGAATTATACGGTTATAGTTGTGAATCTGGATAATGGAAGAGGCATTACTAGGAATACCAGGATACCCCATCGAAACATTTCAATGTTTCAGTTTCACTGTGTACTGTTAATGGAAAACTGATTTCCCGATTAGACACTTACTCCAGGGTATGTATTTACCAGGTATGATTCTCACATCTGTATGGTTTTACAGATGATTAGTGGGATTAAGTTATTGGGAATTGGGTGATCATCCTCATTATATCGGGATTCGTTGTAATCGGTGATATTTGAGGAAGTCACCTGGGTTGTTTGCCGGACGGCAATTATTTGGTTTTGAATATCCGCTATTATGCACCAATTTCAAATTAATATATCTGTACGTCTATTTTTATAGAGTGAGATATACCTTTTTGAAATTATGTCTACGACATTTACCTATATCAGTGGATGGTTAGGTAAGGAGCATTAAACAGCGGTGTAATTCTTCTTAACCATAAGTACAGTTTTCAACCTACGACACACAGTGAATGAGTTATCAGACTCAAGGGACTTATACAGAGTATTGTATGTTGTCCAGGGTCCATCAGGACAGAGGGGTAGGTCCTCGTACTATATTCGGTTTACTTATGACTTCTCTAGTTTTTAGACAGGTGTTTCGTGGAAACACAGGGTCCGAATTTTGAGAAGTTATAGGTATTTGAATAAAGTAGAGAACCAGGTATTGCAAGTATCGGGATTCTTCAAAGTGATCGAAGATGTAGATACTTGTATATGGTATTCAGTTGATAGTAATGATTAAGAGAACTTGCTTCTCTTTCAGGTTACTCATAATTGGAAACATTCCTAAGTTGAGTAACGCTGATCGGCCTCCTTCCATTTAGTTAACATGCACTGGAGACAGCTGCATGATTTGAATCTGGTTCAATTAAATCAGTGCATCTGGTTCTATATTGGATATAGAACAGTTCATGTCTTAACGATGTTAAGGCACGGGGAGTTGTCCGGCTTATGATTAAAACCAGACACTGGACAACTCAAGGCACGTTTCTGTAATGGCTGTTTGTGGATTGACCCGGGCTATGACGAGGGTTGACTTTCTACCATCTGGAAGATCAATAGTGATATTGTTCTAGACTCGCCACAGTTTTAACAAAAGTGGATTTTTTTTTCAGAAAACAGTAGTGGGAGTATGGTAGAACTGGAAGTGATTCCAGAACCGCAAACGATTACTGAAGATTTGATAAGAACCTAAAGATTCAATCTGATTTGACATTCCATTGGCCACTCCGTAGATATGATGGGTAACCTCAGGCACTCGAGAGGTACTTCGGTATGCTCAAGGACGGTGGCAGGGAGGTTCTTGTTTACCCAGACTTACCATTGCTGTTGTTCCAGACTGTGAGACCCGGCAGGAGGATGAGTATAGCGTCGTTCTAAACTAGCTTTAGAAGTGCACGTCTATATGACTCTGCAAGAGGGTTGTCGTAGTCAGTGGGAGCAGCGGAAGCATTGGTGGACAGGTGGCTTATGTCTATTTATAGACTAAAGCAGATACAGCGGAGATAGATCATCTATTTCTGATGTGACAGTCATAGGTTTGACTTCATCAGAATAGGGGATGGATCTGTTAAGAAGGTAGTAGGGTGTGATGTCCTGGTATTTGGATGACATAGACAGAGTAGGAAGTGATATTCCTATACTACGATCGGTTACGCTTTGGTCGTCACACAGTGGTTTCTCCACATGGGACTTGGACATTATATCAAACATACTGGTTACTAGATCTATGGTTTTAGATCTAGATTTGGGTGGTTTCCCAATCTGGGTACTTAGACAGCATTCTAAGAGTATTTAGAATGGACGACTCCTGGCACGGTAGTGTACCTGCAGGTGATGGAGTCACCCTCTCTAAAGGTGTCTTACAGACTAAAGGGGAGAGGGATGCGCATGATTGACAGATCACTTGCTTAGGCAATTGAGTCAATCATGAGATGTCAAGTACCACACCAGATGTTGTTCTTGCAGTAGATGCAATAAGTTGATATTGATCCAATCCTGGAGAAACAATCGGAAGCAGTTTTAGAACATAAGTGTATGTTCTAGGGATTTGATAACGACAGCCTCATTAAGGGAGACAGTTATCATTCCAGGCTTCCAAGGTGACCTGGACGACAGGGAGGTTGTCAGAGTTATAGTTTTTCCTTCTGACGAGGGGCAGTATTTTGGACAGGTCATCCAAGGCAATATTGAGGGAGGCATGGCGCAGGATACTGATTAAGTTCAGTTGATGATACAGTCTAAGAAGTTTGGATTTGGAGTTCATTTATGAGCTAGGTCCCATCAGACATCCAGACACATTCTAAGACAGGTATTGCTCATTTCGGGAGATGGCTTTCTCCACGAACTTGAGATATAGAGAGACATAGAAAGAAACATCCAAGCGGATCCACTCACTGAGGCTATTCCTCGAACACAATAGTTTCGCAAACGGGTTTTGTGAGACTGACTTGTAGAGGAGTTGGGTGTTCGGTATCACACGGGCTGTGAGTATGCGACATCGCAATAATTAGCCTTGAGTGCAAGTGGGAGATTGTTGGAGATAGTGCCCTCAGAGTAAATTATTGGATCACAGGCACGTGATTGCAATGATTGAGGGAAGACCTATCCCAGGAGGACAGTCTTACTCAAGATAATAGTATGCTATCCGGTTTACCTTTATCATCGTGTACTGCGTTAGGTGACCTGACATGTCCCTATTACACGTTGATAGAGCCCCTAGGATTCTTGCTTGACCACCATGTTAGTAGTATGTATGCCCTAGAGGCCAGTATTGTACAGATATTGTATATTATATTGGATGCTTGGACATATATAGAGATGAGTTTCTTGCTCGATATGATAGTATGCTATCTGGTTACTCTTTATCTTAACATGTACACTTGTCTCTTTAAACTGTCGTATAGTTACATGTTGGTAAAGCCCTTAGGATGTGTACTTGACTACCTGGACTATGATGCAGATCATACTAGTGGGGACATGGTAGTCCATAAGTACATCCTTCAAGGTCCCTAGTCGTGGGTGTATCGAGACGGGGCATCGATATACCAGAGTAGACTAGCGTATACGCTTCTCGACCCATGTGATGGGCGATGGATGATCCCATATCCATTGGTGTTTGACATCAGAGATGGTATACGGGTGCTCAGTGGAGACTGGGTACACTGGACGGACTCGCCGAGAACTCCCAGATGGTATTATACCTCACGTCAGATGGCAGTTCTCAGGTGACACTTGTACAGGTTAGTCTGTAGACCCGAGATCGTCATAGAGTCTTGTGTAATTCCCACTGTGCTTTGATCTCCACCTTACCACGTCCATGAGGGCGTGCAAAACGGTGGTCTTTGGGTACAGTCCCGAGTCACATGGAGGCAATGAGCGATAGGAAGGGTTTCGTCTCTCCCGGTATTGGGGGTTGATGTTGCGCTGTGCTCGATTGGCCGTAACAGGGAAGTCCCTGGCCAGGGCTGATCAGAGATTTGCTGGTAAGTGTTACCAGTAGTTTCTCGACCCGTTATGAGCCTCACATCGGCACGACTTATCGGTTATTGGGGTCTGACGTTTACCACCCCTAGACTTGATATGCGACGTATCAGACGAACAGACCGGACTGTACGGTAAGTGTTACTGGTTGGATTCACAGGAGTGTGAGCGGGCTAGCTCGTCGATCTTCTGATCGCTCAATACCCGGATGGCCATTACGTTTAGCAGACCGCTTGCGGCTTGTGGGTGCTTGATATGATCATCATCTGCTACCGGCGTATTGACGAGTCTTTAGAGTCCTACACAGAGGTTTCCTGGCTCAAGCGAAACGAAATAGGAGTGCATATGAGATATGTGCAGGACCGAGAATAATGCGTGTATGTGATACCGCATTTCATTCTCGCGGTGTATGTTTCGATTGGTTATATTCGATATGACCTAGTTATCGAATCATTGATTCGATAAATCGATACATTGCATACTAGTCGGTTATGTGCGACATGACCGGATCATTGAATCAAATGTTGATTTAATGATTTAATGTATAATTATATATTTGATATATTACTTTGCATTAACTAGTATTGGTTCACTTTATATGGATTTTCTCACTTGATGTGCAAGTTGTATATGTGATATATTTTCGTGCACATACATGTATCATGTTTGATGATACTTGATCATTTGGTTAAGTGTGAAGAATTAAGCCATGGTTAAATGATAATTAGGGTTTTGCCTTATCTTTTATTTATTCATTTCTTTATTTATTTCAATGGATAAATGAAAATAAAGTGGTTTATTTTTGTCATGAAGCTTGTTGAAGCTTCATGAAGCTTTGACCAAAGAGACCATTTTGTCTTCATGCTTAACCCTAACTCATCCACTTACCATGGTTTATTCTCTACACTTAACCCTTGTTAGATTATGATAAGTATGTATTTTTCTTTTCATTTAAAAATAACTTATCATAATACTAGCTTCATCTTCTTCTTCATCTTCAAGATAGAAACCTTGATGCCATCAATGGCAACTTGAGTTCTAGTGAGAGAAATCCAATTCTAAAGTGAACCCACCTCCTATTTCTTCACCTTCTACCTCTTGCCAAGTTGTTTTGGGTGTTTTCTTCACAAGTTTCACAAGTTTGTGAAGTCGGAGCTTGAACTTGCGATGCCTCGAGGTAGATCGTCTTTGACACAAAGCCGACGACCTAGCTCGCCCGTTTCTCCGATGAAGCCAACGTTCGAGTTTGGGAATCGAGATGGACAGTGAGAGGATGCCTTCGTGGAGCCAAGGAAGAGGGTAACCGGATCTACAAAGGTTGTAGCATCTAACCTTTAGTTAATATGTTAACTAGTTTAGTTTTTCGCCTAGAATTCTAGTCTAAGATCCGTGTTAGGGTTTCTCGGCACCATATTTTTTGTAAAATGGCATGTTCGATGCCTTGTGAGACCTCTATAGGGTGCCTAGGAATCTTTCACACCAGCAGTATGATGGCGATCATATACGTGAGAGCCGGCGGTCTATAAGCATATCCTTAAAAGGTCCCTAGTCGTGGGAGTTTCGAGACAGGGCATCGATACTCCAGAGTAGACTAGTGTATACAGTCGAGACCCCGACGAGGGGTAGTGGCCGGTCTCACAAGCCACTGGTGTCAGTTGGTTCACCTAAGATGTATACAGGTGCTCATTGGGTTATGAGTACACCGGACAGGACTCGCCGGGAACATGCTAGTTGGTCTTATACCAGATGTCAGATAGCAGTTCCCTGGTGACATGTGTACAGGTTAGTTCATCGACCTGAGATCGTCATTTGTCTCGTGTGAGTTCCCACTGTGCTTTGATTACTACCCTACCACGGCTCAAAGGAGTCGTGCAAACAGGTTTTAATTGGGTACAGTCCCGAGCCACATGGAGGCAGTGAGCGGATCTGCAGGGGTTCGTCTCTCCCGGTATTGGGGGTGAGGTCGCGCTGTGTCTAGGAGAGCCATTACACAAAGCCCTCGGCCGAGGCAGGAGATTTACTGGTAGGTATTCCAGTAGTATCTCAGGGTGTTCTGGGCTACACTCCGACACGACTTGTACCGCTTTTGGGGGTCTGACTTTTACCAACCCCCTAGGCCCGCCATGCGATGCTCATAGACGAACGGACCGGACTGTACGGATATTGTCACTGACAGGCTCAGTAGGGTGTCAGGATGAGTTCGCTCATCGACGTCCCTTTTAGTCAATAGCTGGTGGCCCGTCACGTATTGGCTTATACCTCTGACGTGCTAGTGGTTAAATCCACAGCCATAGTATTGACGAGTATTTAGAGTCCACCACACTTACAGTTACTCAAGTTTCGGGCGAAACGCTGTAGAGGCCTTATGGAGATATGGCAGGGTCCGATCAGATACGTGCGGTATTGCACGGATCAGGATCGGACGGTTTGTACTAGAGGCCGTATGGTTATATGGCAGGGTTCGATCAGATACGTACGGTATTGCACGGATCAGGATCGGACGGATATTACTAGCCGGCTTTGGTTTAAGCCGGATCCTAGTATAGTACAGTGTAGATTTTGTCTCATTGCATTTATATCCGGTCGGAATACAGATGCGGGTGTGTATGCACAGTATCGGGGTTTTCCTGTAATTTATTATGGGACCAGTTTTCTGGAGTTGCCAGTTTGCATTCCGTTCCGGCCGGTTTTCCTTTGTTCTTTCCCGGCCGGACTTTTCCGATGGAGGGGGTTATTTGCAAGTTTGCAAATAACATATTGTGGAGGGGTTTCTTGCATATGGATTGATTATGATAGCATCTTTTGATACCATTCCTTTCTATCATCATTTCTTTTGCATTAATGGTGATTAGAATGGATTGGAGTTGATTAGGAGTTGATGTGAGATTTACTTTGGATGTGGTCACCTCTTGCTTTTCCTACACTCACCTTCCTTCTTGTTTTTGAGATTTTTCCTCCACCATTTGTTCAAGTGAATGAGAGGGAGAGTTTGATGATGAGAGTAGCACATATTTCTTCATCTCCTTCTTCTTCTTGTTTTAAAAAAAATGAAAGTACCATTTTTCCTTAACCTCATTCCTCCATCACCAATGGCAACTTCACTACCCCAAATGAGACAACCATTCTACACTAGCCTACAGCACTTCTTGGACGCGTCGGCTAGCCAACTTCGCGCCCGAGTTGCCTCGGTCCAGAGGTGGGAGCCCGTAAAAGAAATCGGCTACGTGGTGCCCTTTCCGACGAGAAGACGACGAATGGTGATTCCGCGGGAGATCGGGACGACGACGAGAAGACCGAAGGACATGGATCGCTCGGTATACTTCTCTACCCTTCTCTTGATTGCTAGCATTATGTTAATGGTTACGATCCGGGTTTATTGTCCGCGGTAGCGCCAGTTTAAAAGATAAGAAAAATTTTGATTCCGCATTTTGGCCTCGGATAGACGGCCGGGGCGCTGCCGTGGCGCAACAAAAATACATTATTTTCGACTGATCAAATTCCCCCAAACTTATTTTCGGTCGTCTCGAGCGAACTGTTTTATTAAAAAGAGAAGGAGAAAATAAAGAAAGAGAAAAACTAACTAGCACATTTTCGTAGGCAACACGATTGCACTGAGCACGTGCAACAAGCCTTTAAACCTCTAGGTGTCCCAAGTAGGAAGAGTGTTGTCTCCTGAGGGTTTTCAGCGGATTGCACCCACAAAATCCAATAATAAAAGAAAGATCATGAATATTACATTTAAAGACAAGAATTGTAAAAGAAAAGCCTTGAAAATTAGGATTTCCAACTAAGCTAGTTTTTCGGTTGTCATGAGCCCTATCTTAATAGTCATGAAAAGATGTTAGAAATCACATCATCCCTCAATAAAACGTCGTCTTTATTCTTCATTCCTATCTTTCTTCCAAACATCGATCATATCACCCTACGTGTGTGTAATAAACATCCCTACACCCGGAGAATTCAATTCAAGCTATCATACTCTTGTCCATCTGCCTCAGTACTTTTTAATTAATGAATATTTAGGATTGCTCACACACTTCCATGCGACCGTTAATACTTCTTGAGGTACTAACCGACCGATTACTCATGTGCTTGCTTATTTGGTGTTTTTCCTCATCTTGCACCACCTAAGGCTTAGCAGTGACTCCCAGACCAGTTGGCCTTAGGGCACTAGGTGAAGAGGCACCCTCGCTATATTTTTTTATTGCTGCCTTAGCGATAACAAAACCAGTGTTCATTTTTCTCACCACTTTATGTTTTCTTCATTTTTTTTTATTTCCTTCATACATCGGCTTTTAGACAAGAGCATTTCAAGGTATCCTCTACTATCCCGAGTTTCAAGACGTGTGTAAGTGCGAATAGTAGGGTATCAACGTTCAAAATGTTTGGCTTCCAGAATAGAAACTATTTTTCAGACTTATTTTTATCCTCAGATTAGTGACTTCCTTCATCTTACTAACCCTTGGGAAAACGGCTCATAACTACTTATTACTAGTTCGTTTAAGAAAACTTCTAATTTTCTTGGTTTTCTTAAATTTTTCAAATCTTTTGGATGTAATTTTTCACTATCTAAACTTTTATTATCTTATTTATGTACAAAAATTTTTATATTTTTTTTTTGAAAATTTTTAAATTTTTATAGGTTTTGAAATGTTTTGTGCTTATGCAAAGTATGATGCAAAAATAAGAACAAACCTCCCCCAAACTTGTTTTCAACAGTGTCCTCACTGTTGCCATCTACTAAATCTCGAAAAACCTGTAAGCTTGGGAGGAATTTATTAGTGGGGGCAAAATATTTAAGTGAAGAACCTCCCCCAAACTTATTTTTGACTCATCATTTTGTAAAAATTTTCTTTTCAAGAGCCAGATTATACCCCCCCCCCCAAACTTAAGCAATGCTAATCTTTGAAAATCACATGAGGGGGTCAAAAATCATTGGTCGATGCCAAGCTTTGCAAAGACCGTACGTCAACACCAACCATTCGAAAATTTTATCAATGCAGTGCTCGGGTTGGTGGAAGAACAAGTGGGGAAAGGGTAAGTGGTGGAATAGAATGTGTGTGCGTCTCGTTTTGGAGAGACGATGCAGTGAATGTGATGGATTGCTCGCATTCTTTTTATAGTTCAGAAGAAGGAGTGAAGGTTCAATTTCATTGATTGGGAGATGATTCATCTCAACACCCATGTCATTCAAAAATGCGAGTTCATCAGCGAAGATCTCCTCAAAAGTTCCATCAATACCCCGAAGAATAATGTCATCACAAAGCACGGGGTGATCTTCAGACTCTAAAAGAATTTCATAATCAGTGTTAGTTGTTGACCCTGACAACTCGGTGGAAGAGTCCGTATGTGTATGATACATAGTAGGGTCAAACAACAACGTATGAAAAGAGTCTAGATCAGTATCATGAGGATCGTCAAATTCGCTGCTGTCGACATCCATTAAGTCGACAGAACAGATCTGAGCAGTAGGTTCGAAGGGTACACTTCCCAACTTGTAAATGTTTAGCTCAATTGACCTATTCCCGAAGGATAGGGTCATAGAACCATTACGACAGTTGATGATAGCGTTGGAAGTGGCCAAAAAGGGGCGACCTAAAATCACCGGAATTTGATTCCGTGGGTTCGCTACAGGCTGTGTATCAATTACAATAAAGTCCACGGGGAATACAAATTCCCCGATTTTTATTAACACATCCTCCAGTTCACCCCTAGGTTTGGTGATTGATCGGTCAGCCATCTGGAGAGTTATGCTCGAAGGCTTTAACACTCCGATACCTAGTTGCTCGTAAACCGAATATGGAAGCAAGTTAACACTATCGCCAAGGTCTAGTAGAGCACGGTTGATGTGTTTTTCCCCAATAGAAATAGAAATAGTAGGACAGCCAGGGTCCTTACGTTTCCTCGGTACTTGTTGGGGGAAAGCCATGTCTACAGTCTTTGCCATGAATATCTTCTTGGGCACTTGAGTCTTCCTCTTCCTAGTGCACAAGTTCTTAAGAGTTTTCGCATAGGACGGAACTTGTTGGATGGAATCTAGGAGAGGGATGTTGATGTTTACTTGCTTAAACATGTCCATAATCTTCTCCATATGTGGACTCGATTTGTTAGCCCTTAACCGATTAGGATAAGGTGCTTTAGCAATAAGCGCTGGGTCCATCATAGGAGAAGGAAGTGTGTATGGACCCGATCCCAGAATAGAAATGGGGATCGTCCGTGGAGAACTAGAAGAGATGGGCTGAGGTGGCGAGCCTTGTGGGAAACGGAGAATAGGCTCGTGAGAAGGCGGTGGGGTAGAAGAACTGGGGTCAGAATTAGAAGTAGAAGTGGAAGGAAAGGTCTTAGCCGGGGTATCATTGATAGATTTTTCAATGTCATCAATCTCTTCCCCAACGTGATTGTCAAGCACTCTTCCAGATCTCAACGTGATTGCATTCACATGATGTGAATAGCCAGGATTGGGCAAAGGTTGAGCTGGAAGTTTCCCTTTCTCTCTTGCACTCATTTCGGCTTTTAGTTGTGCAATTTGTGCTTCCATCAATTTGATATTCTCATTTTGAGAGATAATGATCTTCATCACATTCTCGACGGAAGATTGCAAACTTGTCGTCCCTTGGATGGATTGTTTCATGAAAGTATCCAAGGTTTATGCTAGTGCAGAGGTATTATCTGTACCGTTCAATTGCAAAGAGTTTTCATGTGGTGCAAAAGTGTTGGTCGAATTTTGGAAGTTTTGTGATTGGAAGGGGTGCTGACTCAATTGAAGTGGTTGTTGTTGTGGTGGAGGGACTCTTTGGAAATTGTTTTGGGTTGGAACCGTGTTTTGAGATTGTGATTGGTTCCAAGCAAAGTTAGGGTGATTCCTCCAACCCTGATTATATGTGGAAGAATATGGATCGTTTCTAGGTCTTTGAAATGCGGCATTGGTATGCTCATGACCTTGAAATGGACATTCTTCCGTCAAATGAGAAGGATCAGAACAGCATCCACATACAGTTTTGGAGAGTGACATTTGATTTAGGGCGGCAGCTAAAAATTTGTTTTCCATATTGTCGAATTTCTTGTGTAAAGCTGAAATTTCAGCTCTAACTCCTATGGAAACATCCGATTGGTTATTGCCCCCCCCCCCCCAAGACGATTGACTCACCCCCTCCGACTGTAACGATTTTTCAGCGAAATCTTCTAGGAATTTCCAAGCTTTCCCATCATCTTTGGTCATGAAGTTGCCTTGACACATTAATTCAAGGGTCTGTTTTGTGTTAGGATTAATGTCATCATATATGATTCGGCACAGATCCCATCTGGGGATTCTGTGATGTGGACATTGAACTAACAGATCCTTGAAGTGTTCAAGACATTTTGAAAATGGTTCATTTGGAAGCTGGGTGAATTGATTTATTTCGCTACGGACTCGAGCTGTCTTATGATGTGAGTAAAATTTCTTAAGGAATGCTTTGACGAATTCTCTCCAGTTTGAGATGGAATGTGCGGTTGTGTTATAAAGCCACTTCTCGGTTATATCGCACAAGGTGAATGGGAGAAGACGAAGACGCATAGCATCCACAGAAAGCTGTGAGGTACCCATCATTGCGCATACATTTTCAAATTTGGTGATAAAGGCATATGCGTCTTCAGACTCGAGACCGTGAAATTTTGGTAGAAGGTTGATGTATTGGGGTTTAATTTCAAAATTTTCACCGTTAGCTGGTGGAATGGAAAAACAGGTGGAAAGGGGACCTCGTGTAGGATAGCACCTCTCTTGGAGAGAGATGCGGGGTGGATTCTGCGCACCAACGGACGGCGGCAGAGTAGTGGTAAAGAAGTTTGATGGAGAAGGATCCATCGATGTGGGTGTGGTGGTGGGTAAAGAAGAAGTAAATGTAGAAATACCGACTTTTGGATCGATCGTAAAACGCGGACAAGTCGGGCACTAGAATCCCGTGTCCAGCCTATCTTGCACTAAAAGGGTTTAGTACAAGTGGCAGCGTAGATATAATTAGGGGAAATGAGTGAAGTGTTTTGGTGTTTGTTTTGAAAAATATACGGATTTTTTTTGAAAAAATGATGTGATCACAACAAATGCAACAAGCAAAAACCCTAATTCTAGTGGTCACCTAGATCAAACCTCTAGACCGCTCCTAACTGCCAAAAGACAAGTCGCAGGATCAATCCTCCACTGCCTCTTTGTCTCTCCTGTGGCCAGGTAAGTGCCAGGTAAGTGGGAGGTTCTCCACTACGTAAGTAGTGGGCCTAATTAAGTAACCACTAGCCTTAGACACACTTGCCTTAGACACCACAAAAGAAACGCAGATAAGCAATGAATTACCCATGGCCTCCTCTTGTCCTAAGTTAGCGCGACGGTCCTTAGAGTCATCTCTAGATATTTTTTAGTTAATGAAGGTAATGCGGATGCAAGTTTGTGATTTTTGGGGCTTAGGAAGGGTAATGAACTCCCCACCTAATCTGGATTTGGCCGTGCCCCTTAATTTCCGTATTAATATGCAAACAACCAAGATCAAAACACGCACAATTTTATTGCTTTTTGCGGCGCTGCGATTTATTTGCTAAGAAACCTGCAGCAAATTGTTAATTGGAGCAGCTGAGGAAGGAGATAAGAAAGTAAGAAGAATACCTGCAAAATTTTGTACATAGAGCAAGTCAACCTGCGGCGGATCCGCCGCAATTGCGCCCTAATGCCGCAGAATCGCGGTACTGCACAAAATTTCTTGAGGCTGCTACTGTTCAGCCCCTGAGTCCTCTGGTATATTCTGAAAAAAATTTCCACAGCTCCACAAATTCTAGATTTCCTCGCAACAAATCACAACTACACGTTTAGGGTTTGTGCGAATTTAGATCTCAAAATATGGATGGAATAAACTTTTCAACTCAAATTTCAAAATACGAACAATTAACGTACTATCCCCGGCAACGGCGCCATTTGATTGAAACGATTTCGGATTGTGTCAGTTTAGAAAATGAATATAGAAATCACAACCAAAAATATTTTGACCGCAATCAATAACGGTGTCGAATGTAGCGCGTTAGTAAGTGTGGATCGTCCACAGGGAAAGTGTAATCGTTCGTGTTTCGATTTAGATGAGTCGAAAATTTAAAGAAAAGAAAACAAACAACAATTCATGATTTAAAGATTTGAAGTTCAAGAATTAGAAAAATCTAGTCTAAATCAAGAAACGATAAAATCAAGAATTGAGAATTTGTGATGATTTCCAAATCAAATATCAAGAATTGAAATGAGACTTGTAGGAATCGATCGGATCTATAGATGTGATGAAATCTAGCGATTACGTATTCTTATCCATCGATGAATTGATACTAGATCGATGATGATCAACGAGAATTAGGGATTTCTTGTGAAACTAGGGTTTCATCATTTATCCCTAATTCTTCGTCGATATCATTCACATTCTAGCCTCTAGTAAATTCAAGAATCGATCGTGGATCCCTAATTTCAAGCGATCACAATCAAGAAAGTATCACACCGAAACTAGGTCGTCGATTCTTCAATTTACAAGAGTTTACAAACTCGTAGGACTTAAGAATCATTTTAAGATTTGTTACATCATCATTCTATTGATCGTCTCGACTCCTTTACGAGCGGAGTTTTACTCAAACATCACAACAAGAACCACAATCACAAATTGAGATCGAATCATGATGCAAGAATTTAAAGAAAGCAAGATTAAAGAATTTCACCTTTTATTTATCAACAATTCCGTTACAAATCGCTCAAGAACTACAAGAGGAAGAACTCGATCGTCGATTTGGCTTCGCTCGTCTCCTTGAGTCGCGGATCGGCTTGAATCACTTGCTCGATTGAAGATCGGCTCCGCTCCTAAAAGGTTGAAGGCTTCTCGCTTGAATGGTACTCGGGATCTTGAATTTGGCTTTGGATTTTGGATTTAGGGTTTTGAGGCACAAGTTGTGTCACTCAACTTGTGTTAGAAATGGGGGAGATGAGAGATTAATGAACTAATGAACAAGCCTTAACCCTAGATCTAGGCTCCTTTTTATAGACTTTCAAAAACCCTAGATCTAGGATTCAAAATTTGAATTTCCCTCCAAAAGTTTGTTAGCTAGAGAGGCTTCTAGAAGTAGTTAGTTAGAGTGAGCTTCTAGAACTAGTTTGTTAGGAGCTTAATCAAGATTAGCTTAATTTAATGATCCTTGCTGATCTGGAGAAGCTTCTGGAGTTCTGTAGAAATTGCAGTGGTTGGAATGAATTCTGGAGCTGAACTGAAGAATAATGGAGCAGAGAATTTTTGATGACTTGTCACATCAACCGCGGATCCGCGGCAATAATGGGTATTGGGCCGCGGATCCGCGGTCCTTTGAGGGCCCCACTGCATGAAAAATTCTTGGTAATTCTTCTACTGTGTTTGTGAGCATTTTCTGATGTGCTGAATCTTGTAATGCTTTTCAGTTCATTGTCAGATCTCAAGTCTTTTAGTTGGCGTATTTTATCAGCATTATTTTCACTGATTTGGCTCGGTTCCAGAAATTTCCTGCACAGACTTCGAAACAAGTGTTGCGCAATATAGGGATGATGCAATGCCATGATAAACACTCAATTTCCCTCAGAAATGTCGGTTTTAGAGTATAACACATGTAATCTGGTATTTCAGGGATGTTTTGCTAATATGTGCAATATGAATACCGAACATTTCTAGATGAATGCAAAAGATAGGGAAATTGCCGTGTTAAAAATACATTATTTTCGACTGATCAACATACTCTTGATAGGAAATGATGTTCCTATGCTGCACTCGGTCAATCTCTTCTTATCTCATATATTCTCAATGAAAGATCTAGGTGATGCCTCCTGCATTTTGGGAATTAAGATCTATGGAGATAGATCTAAACGGATACTGGGATTGTCCCAATCTAGGTACATTGACACCATACTAAAGAGGTTTAATATGGAAGAATCCAAGCGTGGGAACCAACCCACGATCTCTGGACTCACTCTCTCCAAAGAGATATCTCCTAAGACTGATTTGGAGAGAGCTCGCATTCAAGGGATACCATATGCTTCGGCAGTAGGCTCTATCATGTACGCGATGCTATGTACCAGACCCGATGTAGCATACTCACTAAGTATAGTGAGTAGGTATCAAGCAGATCCTGGAGAGAATCACTGGACAGCTGTGAAGAACATTCTCAAGTACTTGAGATGAACTAAGGAGATGTTCTTGGTGTATGGTAATGGAGAACTCCAGGTGGAGTCCTTTACCGATTCGAGCTTCCAAAGTGATAAGGACGACTCTAAGTCGCAATCGGGATTTGTCTTTACCCTGAATGGAGGGGCAGTTTGTTGGAAGAGTTCCAAGAAAGAAACTGTGGCAGACTCGACGATTGAGGCTGAATACATCGCTGCCAACGATGCTGCCAAAGAGGCTGTCTGGATGAAAAAGTTCATCACTGAATTTGGTGTGGTTCCTTCCATTGAGCATCCAATACCTTTGTATTGTGATAACAATGGAGCTGTGGCTTTGGCCAAGGATCCCAGGTCCCATCAGAAGTCCAGACATATTCTGAGGCGGTATCACCTGATCCGGGAGATAGTTGATCGCCACGAGATCAAGGTCAGGAGAGTTGACACGAAGGACAACACTGCGGATCCACTCACGAAGGCCATTCCCCAGATACAATTTGAGAGACTTTTCGGGATGTTGGGTATGAGATACTACAACAGCTGGCCTTAGTGCAAGTGGGAGATTGTTAGTTATATATATGCCCTAGAGTCCATTGTTGTATATATAATGTATATTATAGTGGATGCTTGGATATATATAGAGAGGACTTTCTTGCTCGACATGATAGTATGCTATTTGGTTTTACTTTGTCTTAACATGTTGACTTATATTTGTTTACTGTCTTGCTCTCACATGTTGATAAAGCCCTTAGGATATGTACCCGACTACTAGTGGGGCTATAGTAGTCAACGAGTACATCCTATAACTGTTCCTAGTCGAGGGTGTATCGAAACAGGGCATCGATACACCAGAGTAGACTAACGTATACGCATCTTGACCCATATTATGGGAGATGGATGATCCCATATCCATCGGTGTTTAACATCAAAGATGGTGTACGGGTGCTCAGTGGAGACTGGGTACACTGAATGAACTCGCCGAGAACTCCTAGATAGTATTATACCTATCGTCAGATAGCAGTTCTCCGGTGACACTGGTACAGGTTAGTCTGTAGACCCGAGATCGTCATAGAGTCTTGTGTGATTCCCACTGTGCTTTGATTTCCACCTTACCACGTCCAAGAGGGCGTGCAAAACGGTGGCTTTTGGGTACAGTCCCGAATCACATGGAGGCGATGAGCGATAGGAGGGGTTTCGTCTATCCCGGTATAGGGAGTTGATGTTGTGCTGTATTCGATTGGCTATAACTGGAAGTCCCTGGCTAGGGCTGATATGGAATGCTACTGGTAAAAGTTATCAATAGTTTTTCGACCCGTTATGAGCCTCACATCGACACGACTTATCGGTTACTGGGGTCTGACGTTTACCACCCCTAGACTTGATATACGACATATGAGACGAAGAGACCGGACTGTACGGGAGTGTTACTGATTGGATTCGCAGGAGAATGTACAGGATTGCTTGTTGATCTTCTGATCGCTCAATACCTGGGTGGCTATTACGTTTAGCTGACCGCTTGCAGCTTGTGGGTGTTTGATATGATCATCACCTACTGCCGGCGTATTGACGATTCTTTAGAGTCCTACACAGAGGTTTCCTGGCTCAGGCAAAACGGAGTAGGAGCACATATGTGATATGTGCAGGACCGAGAATAATACGATATGAGATACCGTATTCTATTCTCGCGATATGTGATATCGGCCGGGTATATGTGATATAGCCGGGTCATCGGATCAAGTGTTGATTCGATGAAATGGTACATGTTATATTAGTCGGTTATACGTATTATAACCGGGTTATCGGATCAAGTGTTGATTCGATAATTTAATGTATATTATATATGAGATATATTACATTACATTAACTAATATAAGCTCGCTTTATTGATTCATTCTCTCGGGATAGTACATTGATGTATATGTGATATATGTTAATTGTATTATTTTCTTTTGTTACAAAATATATTATATATGTGATATATAATATTGTAACATGTTAGGGTTGCAAATGCAACATGCTTTGTAGAGTTTAAAAATGGTTAGGGTTTGGATTAGGGTTAAGCTTGGATGAAGTTTCCATGAAGCTTCATGAAGCTTTGACTTTTGTCACATGCTTTGATTTTTTTGTGTAGATATTTCTTAACTCAACCCAAACCCTTTACCCTAGTTTATTCTCTACAAGGGTTAAGCCTTCATGCTTAACTCATGGTTGATTTTGTAACCACAACAATAATTCATTATTCATCACAAAAGGTTTCATCTTCTTCTTCCTCGTTGAAAAGCTTACTAGCTTTTGGTTTTGTGATAAGATAGTGTAAGAAATTGAAAACAAAAGATAGCAAAATTCCTACTTCATCATCCTCATCTATTCTAGCCACTTAGATTAGGGTGTTTACTTCTCTAATAAGTTGATTAGTGAAGTGTTAGCTTGGGTTTGAGATTCTTCAAGGTAGATCATCTTAGATCATGAAGACTACAAGTAAGGTGTCTCATTTACCTCATGGAGCCACTCGAGAGTCGGAGTTCATGTTGATCGCAGCGAAGGGACCTCAACACGGAGCTTATGAAGCGAAGGAATGGACTACAAAGGTTGTAATCCTTATCTCTTAGAAGTAAAGGTGTTTACTTGTTCAATGTTTATGCCTAATCTCTAGCAAAGATCATTGCTTTAGGTTGTTCGGCACTTGAAAAATTAAATTTTGGCATGGTTGATGCCTTGTAGAACCTTTTACTAGTGCCTAGTAACCTTACACCATTGGTCCTGCCAAAGGGAGAAGCAGACTCAACTCAGAAGGAGAAGAAGCATAAGAAAGAAAAAGAAGACATCTAACCTGATGGAGAAGTCCTCGGGAACGCAGAAATCCGACCAAAGAATGAGAGCGCCGAGCTTACAAGATCAAGAACGAGGAAAATATGAAGAGAGATGGGCCCTGAAGAGGGCCCCAGCTCCATTTATAGCCACCGACGTCCTCATCCAACGGCGACAGTCGACTCCCGCCAAAAACAACTCTTCGCATTCAACGACCATGATCGCTCCACCTGTCGCACGCGCATTGGTCGTATCCCATCAGACGCCAGAGGTCTGCGACCCGTCGTGTCAGCCAACAATCGCCCGACACGTGGGCTGTCGCTTCAGCGAAAGTAAGCACGATCCGGTGCACCCTCTTTAATGCAAAGATCTCACCCTGATTCGCTGGCATCATCCAGAAAATACAACAGATTACCCGAGGACACGCCCGACGATATCTTCG
Source organism: Agapanthus africanus (assembly GCA_030015575.1). Taxonomy (NCBI): domain Eukaryota; kingdom Viridiplantae; phylum Streptophyta; class Magnoliopsida; order Asparagales; family Amaryllidaceae; genus Agapanthus; species Agapanthus africanus. The sequence goes on along the minus strand of CM057351.1, from coordinate 88,423,753 downwards.
AAAAGGAGCTCACCTCGGGTGACCCGGCAGACCACTCTCGACCCGACCTGTCAGCTGGTCGGGACAAGAGTGGGGGGCTAATGATGATGCTCGATATCGGTGATCTCCCAGATCATGACACGTGGCAGATGACGTATTCCGGAGCATGCAAGAGAGGACCTACAGTGGCCGACCAGACCGCTCCTATGCCCGTCCTACAAACAAATGATGTCTCACCTCCAAGCCCCCTACATAATTGGCCTCCTCGGCCTCACAGCTCATCTCCGGGCTACCCCAGAACCAAGATACCTCGGCTCTCCCGCTCGTCCGCGAGCTCTCCCACCGAGGTCATCTTCCTCGGTCTCATCGATCGACCAACGGCACCGCTCACAGGCGCAACCTCCATCCCGCGAATCTCGCCATGCGCGAGATATCCGCCGGCCACATCCCACGTTCCACGCCATCACTATCCCCCATTAACGAGCATGTCTCGCCATTAATGGGAGATCCCGCTCATCACGCGGGCGTGACGTCGGGAGCATGACGGCCGGCGTGATTCTCGCGCCTGCCCTGCCTGCTGCAACCGCTATATAAACCCCCTCTTCAGACGATTCAAGTAAGCCATTTTTACTCCACTAAGTCGTTACTCTGCTCGGATTTCCACTCTAACTTGATCGTCGGACGGTACTCGGTGATACAATCATCCCGGGACTTCCTTGCAGGTAGCTCGGCGATAGCCAACCTCAAACCCATTGAGATCGACACGCTTCAGGAGCCTGCCTCCAGATCCAATCTCAGTCATCCATCGCTGCCATCAGCAGATCAACGGAAGGTAACATCTTGGCGTGATCCAGGTCGCATCAAAAAGCATGGCTCAAAAAACCTATCTCATATCTAGTGCATGAATTATTGAGACCGACAAAGTCCCACATAGAGACCAATAAAGACTTTTTTTTAAAAAAAATATTTTTGACAACTCTTTCAAATAAGAGTTTTCATCAGAAAATTAGTCAGATTATCATATCAACAAAAGATTTTTCACTTCCATTTTTTTTTCTATATTTTAAAATATTTAATCTGTTTTTTCTTGTGTTAAGGTGATACTATATAAGATCCTATTGCATTATAACCGAACCATCACAATTGAAGTTGTGAATGCTAGATTTTGTACTATATATGTTTGCTATCCATCCAATCACTTTCACTTTCACTTTCATACACTAAATTCTAAAATTATTATTGGTGGCATAAATAAAACATATCCAAGACTATATCCTGTTCCTCATCAATTTATTACCCAATCCAAACCCACAAATTCAATTCGAAAATGTCAGGAAACCAAACCAAGAGAAAAATATCAATTTAATCAACACAATGGAAATCCCCAAAAGCCACAATATTCCATTAATTCATTGATAATCTTGAATGCATACAACAATACCCCAAAAAAAACCTCCAAGAAGGAATCAAAAATCACCACCTGACCACAAGGACACAAAACGCGACCGAAAACACGAACGATCGAACAGCAGAGCTCGCGGTGTCGAACACCATCGAAAACCTTCTCTCTTGAAGACACCAGATGGTTGACGCGCAATTCCCCAGCCCTTCTATCATCGCCACCAACAAACCCATGGAGAAAAGGTTTGGTTTTGTGAGGAATTAAATTGAAGGAGAAGCCTACAAGCTCAGTATATATAGCATATACACTGACAGGCAGAAGATATTTCGTTCTAGTTTTGCTGTTTTCTTGTTTTAAAGGTTACACTGATGTCAGAAGCAAAGTTGACGTAAACCAATGGGATGGACCATTTTTCTTCTTTCACGCAAAGCAGGATTTAAACATGGGTGCAATTTCCAAAAGATTTTATAAAAGAAGGTGGCTTCTTGGAACTTTAGAACCGGGTTCCAAAAACTGGATGGTAGAAAAAAGAAGGGTGGTGAATTGTCAAAACCCCTGCAAGGTTTTCCCGCTGACAAAAACCCTGGCCCGAAGCGGTTGTCAAAACCCCTTTGGAAAATTTTTCAGACGGTATCTGTATAATTGTCTGCAATATCTAATTAGCTCATACATATGGAAGGAAGCTGCATACATATCACATGCAACTGCATACACATCACATAAAAATTTAAGAATACTGCAATCAAGACGGTGTCGCTTGGTAGCTAGCCGGTTGAGTACGGGTCGGTCCATAGGGAAAAAGTGTTCTTTCTTTAAGTTCTAACGAGTTAAGTCCTATTTTTGGTAGGTTTTGTTTTACGAACTAAGAATGAGAATAAATTGATCTAAAAGCTTGCTAGGGTAGGATTAGGTTAGTTTGGAATAGGGATTCTACGCACTACTTTTAATGCCCTAGTTAAGAATATAGGTGTTAGGATAATAGTTAACAAAGGGGATTAGCACGCCTAGGAAGAAACTTAGTTTCTTCCTTTTGGTCCTTGTCCGTCCGTTCTTGTCTCTTAGCCCTAACCTCCAGTTAATTCAACCACAACCGGTCTAACTAGGGAATCACTGCTATCATTTAGGATAGGGTGCCGTAGTGAGCGGTGTATGGTTGGATTAAATAGAGTCCGTGTTATAAAAATTATATGGGAAAAGAAAGAAGTGAGAGAAATTTCCTTCTCTCAAACCTTCTCTATCCTAACCCTAACAAGTAAGGAATTACTCACTCATTAGGAAAGAAATGATAAAATTTATTTTTTTTATATTTTATTTTAATAGACTATCTAAATTGCAGATAATAAAAGACAGATAAAAAATAATACAGAAATTAAATTCAGATAAAAACAAGAATACAAGATAGAATGAAAACTTACTTTATTGATACCTCTCAACGATTACAAGGGAATTAAAATTTTAAATCTAGAATTAAAAAGAGGCATGCCTAATTAGGCTTCTGGCTTTCCTATTTATAGATTGGAGAAACCCTAGGTTTACATCTGACCCACATTTGAATTTACAAGACTACCCTAAGAAAGCCGGGTCAAAACACCGACACCCACCGACACATGCACTGACACGTGCATTGCACGGCCGCGGTTCCGCGGCAGAAAGCCATGTTTGGCCGCGGTTCCGCGGCCATATTGTGGGATCTTGGTATCAAACTTCTAGGGTTGCTTCATGTTGCTTTTTCCTTCTGTTTTCTTCACTTGGTTCTACAGAATCTCTTCTATTTTCTTCCAGATTTCCATAGAGCAGAATGTTGTGGACTTTTTGCCGTGAGTTTCGCGTTGAAGTCTTGAATCTTGTGCTACCCTTGTGCTTTGTGCATTGAACTGTCTACTGATCTTCATTTATTTCTTGAACTGGTAGGCGGCATCATACAGATTCATCTATTGTTGGTCGTAGTCTCACATTTGTAGCGTCTTTTCATGAATTTCACTGTAATGTTCTGAGAACCTGTAACCTACAACTATTTAGCAGACATGGATCAAAAACACTTATTTATCTGTAATGTGATTAAAAATAGGTGATATAATAATGCAAAATTCTGATATGAACAAGGACCTACAGTGGCCGACCAGACCGCTCCTATGCCCGTGTCCTACAAACAAACGCTGGCTCACCTCCGAGCCCCCTACACAATTGGCCTCCTCGGCCTCACAGCTCGTCTCCGGGCTACCGCAGAACCAAGATACCTCGGCTCTCCCGTTCGTCCGTGAGCTCTCCCACCGAGGTCATCTTCCTCGGTCTCATCGATCGACCAACGGCACCGTTAACAGACGCAACCGCCATCCCGCGAATCTCGCTATGCGCGAGATATCCGCCGGCCACATCCCACGTTCCACGCCATCACGATCCCCCATTAACGAGCCTGTCTCGCCATTAATGGAAGATCTCGCTCATCACGCGGGCGTGACGTCGGGAGCGTAACGGCCGGCGTGATTCTCGCGCCTGCCCTGCCTGCTGCCACCGCTATATAAACCCCCTCTTCAGACGGTTCAAGTAAGCCATTTTTTACTCCACTAAGCCGTTACTCTGCTCGGATTTCCTCTCTAACTTGATCGTCGGAAGGTTCTCGGTGGTACAACCACCCCGGGACTTCCTTACAGGTAGCTCGGCGACAGCCAACCTCAAACTCATTCAGATCCACACGCTTCAGGAGCCTGCCTCAGTCATCCATCGCTGCCATCAGCAGATCAACGGAAGGTAACATTTTGGCGTGATCCAGGTCGCGTCAAAGAGCATGGCTCAAAAAACCTATCTCATATCTAGTGCATGAATTATTGAGACCGACAAAGTCCCACATAGAGACCAATAAAGACTTTTTTTTTATATAAATATTTTTGACAACTCTTTCAAATAAGAGTTTTCATCAGAAAATTAGTCAGATTATCATATCAACAAAAGATTTTTCACTTCCATTTTTTTTTCTATATTTTAAAATATTTAATCTGTTTTTCTTGTGTCAAGGTGATACTATATAAGATCCTATTGCATTATAACCGAACCATCACAATTGAAGTTGTGAATGCTAGATTTTGTACTATATATGTTTGCTATCCATCCAATCACTTTCACTTTCACTTTCATACACTAAATTCTAAAATTATTATTGGTGGCATAAATAAAACATATCCAAGACTATATCCTGTTCCTCATCAATTTATTACCCAAACCAAACCCACAAATTCAATCCTAAAATGTCAGGAAACCAAACCAAGAGAAAAATATCAATTTAATCAACACAATGGAAATCCCCAAAAGCCACAATATTCCATTAATTCATTGATAATCTTGAACGCATACAACAATACCCCAAAAAAAACCTCCAAGAAGGAATCAAAAATCACCACCTGACCACAAGGACACAAAACGCGACCGAAAACACGAACGATCGAACAGCAGAGCTCGCGGTGTCGAACACCATCGAAAACCTTCTCTCTTGAAGACACCAGATGGTTGACGCGCAATTCCCCAGCCCTTCTATCATCGCCACCAACAAACCCATGGAGAAAAGGTTTGGTTTTGTGAGGAATTAAATTGAAGGAGAAGCCTACAAGCTCAGTATATATAGCATATACACTGACAGGCAGAAGATATTTCGTTCTAGTTTTGCTGTTTTCTTGTTTTAAAGGTTACACTGATGTCAGAAGCAAAGTTGACGTAAACCAATGGGATGGACCATTTTTCTTCTTTCACGCAAAGCAGGATTTAAACATGGGTGCAATTTCCAAAAGATTTTATAAAAGAAGGTGGCTTCTTCGAACTTTAGAACCGGGTTCCAAAAACTGGATGGTAGAAATAAGAAGGGTGGTGAATTGTCAAAACCCCTGCAAGGTTTTCCCGCTGACAAAAACCCTGGCCCAAAGCGGTTGTCAAAACCCATTTGGAAAATTTTTCAGACGGTATCTGTATAATTGTCTGCAATATCTAATTAGCTCATACATATGGAAGAAAGCTGCATACACATCACATACAAGTGCATACATATCACATAAAAATTTGAAATAGCAAACCATTGTACAGATACCGCAAACAGGAGGTTATTTTACAACTGAAAACCTTTTTAGGGGGTTTGACCAAGCGCTTCACGGCCAGGATTTTTTGTCATCCCGCAAACCTGTTTAGGTTTTTTTATTTTATTTTTTTTGACAATTTACCCCACTTCGTAGGCCGAAGTAATATCCGGTTATTGATCCAAAGGAACGTTGCAGCATCATGTAATTTCCATTGATGTGTCTGGTCTAATTTGATCATTCACAAAAATATACTACTGTTTTGCTAAAGCCGTGGACAAGAAGCCCAATTTGAAATATAAAATAGTAAAGAAAGAAAATAAATACAAACAAACACGATTAAGGCTATTACAAACAAAGAAGATCATACATTTTAAAAGGCAGGTGATGCATTCTAAATGCAAGCGAGATACAATACTAAGATTCGTGACATTATAGAATTTTATAACCATAATGGAAGTGCAGAGATCATGTTCGCAAAATACAATCTCTTTGGTTCTAGGTTAAGATCTAAACATTCGAATGTCTTATTTTACCATATGTTCCAAACAAAGAATTTGCAACGATGTTTTGGCATAAAAACGTCACTCAAATAATACATCGCCAACTGTAGATTGAAGCGTATCAATGGTAAGGTGGTGGTCTAAGCTATGTCATGAGAACCTCACGTTACACATCCCACGTGGGCATTCAAGATATTTCAATACTTCAGCAACTCAAGGACCTTATGCATGAAATTGAAACTCAAACGCAACAGTTTTGATCATAAAGTGTTTCGATAGTTTTAGCCCAACCAATCTTTTTCATATAAAAAAGGGCACTTTTAAATGAGAATTATCCTGTGGTCTATATGAACTCAACCAAAAAAAAAAAAAATAGAAGATTAGATGAAGGGCATTGATGTTCTGCAAGTAGTTTTGGTAGCTGCATAAACAATCCGCCATGATTTAGCATAAGAAACTCCGCCTCCCAACGAAAGCGGGACATGAAGCCCAAGTTTCTTCATTCATCAATCATACTTTATGTTCAAGATGCACCCTGCAGCTTCTGAGAAGTTGGTGAAAATTTCATTTCGAATGCTACAGAAGTAATTTGCCACATATTATAGAATTGATCAATAGGTCAACACCAAACTAACCTGCATTTCTCTTGCAATTGATGGAAGCCACTTCTCCCCCCTGATCTTCTTCAGTTGCAAAATTCTTTCTTCCTCTTTCTTTGCTTTTGCTTTTGCAGCAGCATCTCTGGCTTGGAGTCGAGCCAGTGATCGCTGGCATGCATCTCTAGCTGCAGCCATTATATCAACACCATCAACAGCAACAGATTGAAGTCGGCGTTTGAACTGTAACCATGGAAACATTGCTCGATATCACGACATTATATATATATATATATATATATATATATATATATATATATATATATATGAACTTTTGGAGAATAAGAGTTATTATAATCACCTTTTTTGACTTCTCTTCGATCTCCTCCCCTGGTATAATTCTTGGTCTCTTAAGTGGCAGCGAGTATGGATCTGGCAACATGCATCTTAGCTTAAATTCAACGTTTATATCAGAAATGAGGTATGAGGTCAGTTTGATGAGTGTACAAAGAGAAGTTACCGATAGGATCCACTATTATGCCACGTGGTGCTTTGCTAAATAGTCGGATGCCGCTCTCAGCTGACGGGAGATTGGAATCAGGGAGAGGTATAGGGTTTTTTACCAACTCAAGACTCTTCCCCACAAGATCATCTAAAAGCTTTTGCGCCTGGCAGCAGTCACGGGAACAATATAAGAAATCATGCAGAGGATAAGAGATGTGGAAACTATAACTTCTAATCTACCTCGTAAGTCGAAACATTTGACAACATTATACTTAAAACTCACTTTTAGAGTCTCTTCTTTATGCATTGATATCTCAGGATGCATAAAGTAAACAATGCTAGTGCATTATGGAACTTAAACATTAATTCCTGATAAATTTCATCTAATTCTGTTTTATAATTATTAAATGTCAGTATGTAAAGTATTGAAAATGGAATTTGTTCCATTTTGCTCATGGCTACATTTGTGCCTTAGAGTTTGTTAGAATATGCCAAGCTTTTCTAGGATAGTCTAGAGTATTGTAAGCATGATTTCTCATGTGTAATTAGGAAGGGGTGATACATAAATAACCAAGTTTATATAAAAGAGGATATACCGTTAGAGAGTAATATCTAATCATTCACAGTCATTTTCCTAAAAATCTCTCTCTCTCTCTCTCTCTCTCTCTCTCTCACACACACACACACACATAATCTGAATAACATGGTATCAAAGTCATCAATCTCAATTCATCCCTATTGTATTGCTTGTCCTATCGGAGTGATTATGCTATCAGATCGGATGCCATGATCAGATCCATTGTTGTGTTTTGAGAAGTTTGTGGTAATAAGATTGGTGATTGAATCTTTAAGATCAATCAGGATCCTTAGTGTTGGATCTTAGGAGATCATGTTTCTTATTTTTCGATTGTGTTCATTAAAATGTCAAGATTACTTTCTCCTTTTGGGGTACATACAATAAATGGCAGCAACTTTTCCACTCCCTTCTCTGTTTATTTCCCGAAAAAATGGTAACTCACAAGGAAAGTGCAAAAGGCGTCCACATACACTGGAATAGTCCCAGGGAGAGGGTCGAATTTTAGTTCTTTCACATCAATTGCTGTCTAATTTAATACACTAATACTTATCAAATATTGATTTTTTAGGGTATCCTATCGCATCGACTATAGTAAGACATACATATCTTTCCTTGTTCAGCAACCAAGCAATCAAGTATATGACAATATATCATAGAAATATGGAAAAGTAACATATAATGATAAGTAAGAAGAGACATAAAAGGGGTAAGACACAACCACAAATGCAAACGCAGAAAACAAAATTCAAGTAAATGGCATAAAAATGAATAATCAAAATATTAACATGGTAAAATGAAAATAGTGGAAACTATGTGACATAAACATTAACATGGTAAGTTTTACTAATAGAACTTCCAAGTTCACAAATCATATTGTCCTCTCTCTCTCTCTCTCTCTCTCTCTCTCTCTCACACACACACACACACACACACGCAAAATAAAAAAAGAACCTAGACTATTAATCATCAATCATGACCATCATGATTGTCAACGTTGATGTCTTCATTACCCTCAGCTCAATCACACTTCCACTCCACATGAACTCCACCTCTTCCTCCGCCTCCACTAACTTCTTAACCTTTAATTTGCATTCTTTTCTGTGAAGCAATGGCGTTCAACTTTCAGGTTCCAATTATTGTTTTAAAAAGGTGGTCGCCCAAGCGCTTAAGTGGTTTCAAGGCACTCGCCCAAGGTTCAAGAACTCGGTTTTGGTCTCGGTCTCGGTCCTTCTGAATTTGGTCAGCTTCTTTGGGTTTTGGAAAGTTTCGTTAGTTCCGGACCAAGTTCCGGTTTCTGTAGTACACACATATAAGTATGCATACGTATAGGTACTTATGTGTGTATGCGCGCGCATATACACATGTAATATGTATATGTAAACATGTGTATCTATATGTATTTGTGTGTGCGCGCACATGTATATATAAAGGATCAAGTGGCCCTAAAGTGACTCCTTAGGGTGCAATCTAAGGAGTCATCCATTTTGCACTTCATGAATATTTTTAGCTCATAAATACATGTGCCTTCATTAATTACATCGGTATTAATTTATGAGATAGGGCCTCTCATAAAGTGTCGCATAGACAACTTCTTAGGTTGCATCCTAAGGGTGTCACCTTAGAAACATATTTTCATTTTTCCCATATATAAATATGTATATACATGTGTATGGACATATATGCATATACATAAATATATGTATATGTATGTGTGTACATCTCTCTCTCACACACAACACACACATAAAATCCAACATAATATAATTATTCAACTATAAAGAAAGAAATTCTTTCTATTATAAACTGTATTTATAAAGTTCAGGATAATTTACTTAATAAAAAAATCCCTGCTTTGAATTGATTGCAATGCTGCTAAATCAATTATTGAAAAAGATGTTAAGAATTTAGCATCTAAACATATGTTTACAAGATGGCATGCAGAATTATCATTTTTTTATTTTGATATTGAGTATATTAAAGGAGTAAGACCGGTATCCCATGGCTGGCTTTTGTCTAAGAATAATATTTCTAAGCTAATTAGATCAGCATCATTTGCATATGAACCATCAGAATGGCAGATTCAGCCTAGAAGGCGAACAAGAAGAGTTAATAACTCGCCCAAAGTGAATGAAGACTTTATAAGTCTAGAAGACCCATCCGAGTCTAATAAGACTCGATCGTTCAAAAAGCAGTTCTTTAAAAAGAACAGAATTGTTTCCAGAAAAGCATTTCTCAAACAATATTTTGCTTATAAGAGAGTAATATTCCCATAATGAGTAATCCATGGCCGGTAAAAGAAAAATATATGGAGAAAACTTCATACACCACAATGGAGGGCAACTCACGTCATATATTATGGAGTCATTACTGATTGTATCTGGGTCAGTAATGATAGAACATTTCTATCAAAGCCAGAAGGAAACCTCTGCTACTGTCAATTTTAGCAAGGCTATTATAAAAAAGAATATTTTTACCTCATGAATGCGGGTCACATCCTGATAGAGAGAAAACATTTAAACTTGGTTAAATTCCCTATTGTTTCAATTAATAAGATTGTATCCATACTTAACTTTTTATATTGTGAAACCCCGAAAGAAAGCACTCTTGGTTCCTAAAAATCTGTCCTAAAATACTTTCTTCAGGAATACCAAATTGGTCCCACAATGGTTAAAAATTTGGTGCTGAATTAGAAATTTGACCAGCATTGAACACTAGTTTATTCTAAAGGGTAAAATCTCACTCGTTTCCATAATATGGAAAAGATAATGCTATCGAGGGGGAAAGTACAATGTAATTGCAACTTCATAGGTCTTTTCATGCTCCCGAGAATGAAATTCCCTAGAAAAAACTCAGTTTGTAATGTCGGGATTTACAAGTCTATGGAACATAATTGATACCCATTGGAATTACAACTTCATAGGTCTTTTCATGCGCCCAGTACTATTCTAGTAAGTGTCCGTTGAAGTTCAAGTTTAAGATTTATTTCAATTTTTAATCATTGTTTATAAGTTAGTTTGGTTTTCTTTCATATGACAATAGCCTTCATTATTCCAATACGTTGGATATAGATTCAAAGGTGCAAATGAGTTTTCTTGGACAATTAAGAGATCATGATTCATATCATTCATTAAAACTAGAATCGAAATTGATAAATAACTAAAAAGGTTTACAAGATCACAATAAATGTTTGGCTTACAAATGGCTAATTATAAATTCTATATTTTAAGATATATGAAATTTAAGTTTATGGTTTATACTCAAACAGTTTAGCTTAAACCACTCTTTTAATTCACTTAACATGCCCAAAACCATCATGCGGTCAAAACCCATCATCAAAACCTATCAAATTACATTCTTTTACACAGGACTCCCTACGGAACTTTTTGATGAATTGATCTAACTACCCTCTTTTTTCTAACAGAAATACAAACACCTTAGTCAACCCAATAAATCCAAACTCTAATCCCTAAATCTAAACCCTAGTTGCATTCTAATCACTTACAATCATCAAGGTAATAAACATATTCAATTTTTATTAATTTTGCATTGGGATCCCTTGAAATTTGAAGCTCTTCAATAACTAACAACCATGTTCTTAATTTGAAGAAGATTTTACAAATTGGGAGAAGAGGATTTTAGGGATTTGGAGAAGTATCCCCCCTGAAAAAAGAAAAAAAAAATTGAAGAAATGGCACCCTTGATTTAGAGAAGTAATGGCTGATATAAGGAGAAAAGGGGCAATTTGGAGATAAAATAACCAAAAGGGCATGTGGCCACTTAAAAGGCTGAAAGCATAAAATCAAATGAATAGGGGATATTCTGTAACGGGTTGTAAGTTCAAGTGGTTTTGGTGTTGGGATTTAACCACAAGGTGGTTTTGAGCAAGTCGAGAAAAGCACATGGTGTTTCTGATGAGATAAGCCAAATAAGTAATGTACCTTTTGAATGATAGCTCTTTATATAATGCAATGCACTATAAAGATATATAATAATAATGTTGTAAGTACATGTGCTGCCATGTAATCTGCGAGAAATTCGAGCGTGTTTGAATTTGTGGACTCAAAAAAAAAAAGAAATAGGTTGGAACGACTAACAATCTAAGATTCAATGCTTGAGTTTTTGTTAAATATCACATACAACTAGAATTGAAGCAAAAGCAGAGAAGAAAAAGAGGACATGTGAGATTGATGAAAACTTGAACATCCAGGAAAAGTGATACATTCTACTTGAACTTGAGTTATATATCTGCAAAATACAAATGACATTGATAAGAAATACCAATATGGTATAAACTCAGGTTGAAAAAACAAATATTAAGTAAATAAAACACCAAACAAAGTCGGAAATCTATAAATATGTAGTATCAAACTAACATGTATAAAAGGAAATGTAAAAGTTATATAGTACATAAGCATTTGCATTCCAAGCAAACACATAAAGGTAAACTTAGAAACATAATATAAAACAAATGAAAGCATAAAGTATAGTTTATCGTCAAAAGATTCATTGCTAAACCTAGAAATACCAAAATAACCAACATAAAAGCAATCTAAGTTTTCCTAACTACTCTATTAACAATAAGCATATAAGTCGTAAATGGAACACAAATGTAGATTACTAGATCTAACCCTCATTTTCTTTATCCTCGTCTTCCGTCTCAGATGACGACGTTTCAACCTCCATCGATAACCTTATGCTCACTTTTCGTGCGTAGAATTTTTCCAGTGCTTCGATGACGACTCTCCATGAGATATTACGGTTTTCTTCGAAGGTCTTCTCAAACTCTGTATCGGATCAGCTCCTGTGAGACTAGCAATGTGTCGCCATGTTAAGCCTTTTTCCCGAAAAATCATCACCCTCATTATCCAAAAAAGATGATTTGATGAATCTGAAGGCATCTTCAAATCAGCCGCATTCCTTTCAACCACGCTATTAGTGGCAAGAGGATCTATTTTTCTTGTTACTAAATTTAGCCTCGAGTTGTGAACTGAATTTAACGAAAACTAAGTCACGCATTTTGCCGTCTTACATATTCTTTTTTTTTTGTATGAAACTTTAAAATTGAAAAAGAATATCAATTATAGCTAAAAAGCAAGGTTGCACGGATACGGATACGGGACAGAGACACAATACGATGCGACACGGTGATACAGCAAAATTCCAAAATATAAAATACAGGGACACGGATATATATATATGCCCTAGAGGCCATTATTGTACATATGATGTATATTGCTTGGACATATATAGGGAGGACTTTCTTGCCCGACATGATAGTATGCTATCTGGTTGCTCTTTATCTTAACATGTACACTGATTGTCTCTATATTACATGTTGATAAAGCCCTTAGGATGAGTACTTGACTACCAGGATTATGATGCAGATCATACTAGTGAGGACAGAGTAGTCGGTAAGTACATCCTTCAAATGTTCCTAGTCGTAGATGTATCGAGACAGGGCATCGATATACCAGAGTAGACTAGCGTATAGCTTCTCGACCCATGTAGATGGGCGATGGATGATCCCATATCCATTGGTGTTTGACATCAGAGATAGTATACGGGTGCTCAGTGTAGACTGGATACACTGAACGGACTCGCCGAGAACTCCTAAATGGTATTATACATATTGTCAGATAGCAGTTCTCTGGTGACACTGGTACAGGTTAGTCTGTAGACCCGAGATCGTCACAGAGTCTTGTGTGATTCCCACTGTGCTTTGATTTCCACCTTACCACGTTCAAGAGAACGTGCAAAATGGTGCCTTTTTTGTACAGTCCCGAATCACATGGAGGCAATGAGCGATAGGAGGGGTTTCGTCTCTCTCGGTATTGGGGGTTGATGTTGCGCTGTGCTCGATTAGCTATAATAGAAAGTCTCTGGCCAGGGCTGCTTCAGAGATATACTGGTAAGTGTTATCAGTAGTTTCTCGACCCGTTATGAGCCTCATATCGACACGACTTATCGAGTTACTGGGGTCTGACATTTACCACCCCTAGAAAAGATATGCGACATATCAGACGAAGAGACCGGACTGTACGGTAGTGTTACTGATTGGATTCGCAGGAGTGTGAACATGATTGCTTGTTGATCTTCTGATCGTTCAATACCCGTGTGGCCGTTACGTTTGACAGACCGCTTGCGGATTGTGGGTGTTTGATATGATCATCACCTACTGCCGGCGTATTGACGAGTCTTTAGAGTCCTACACAGAGCTTTCCTGGCTCAAGCGAAACGGAGTAGGAGCACATATGTGATATGTGCGGGACCGAGATTAATACGATATGTGATACCGTATTCTATTTTCGCGATATGTGATATCGGTCGATTATATATGATATGGCCGGATTATCGGAACAAGTGTTGATTCGATAAGTTGATTCTTTTGATATTAGTCGGTTATATGAAATATAGCCGGATTATTAAATCAATAGTTGATTTAATAATTTAATGTATAATTATATATTTGATATATTACATTACATTAACTAATATTAGTTCACTTAAGATTTCATTTCTCACTTTGGATACTTTTAATATATACGTGATATATGTTTATTGTATTCTTTTCTTTTCTTTTGTTACTAAATTATATATATGTGATATGTATAATTATAACATGCTAGGTTACGCATGCAACATGGATATGAGAGACTTATACCATGCTAGGGTTTACATTTTATTCATAGATAATTCAAAATGTTTGGATTTATGCTAAGATATTTATCATAGTTGACTAAATCCACCATTTTGGATATTTCTAAGATATTTGTTAACCTAACCTTTAACCCTAGCTCATGATTAAATCTCTATAAGGGTTAAGCATGACATGATTAACCCATGGTTGCATTTCTAACCTCATTCATTCTCTTCATCACTTCACTTGAGCTTCTTCTTCTTCATTGATTTTTTTGCTTTCTTGACTTGAGCAAATGATGAAAAATAGTGAGAAAAATAAATCTAAAGTGAACTCACTTCCTGCTTCATCATCATCTACTACTTGCCATTTAGTATAGGGTGTTTGCTTCACTAATTCCACAATTAGTGAAGAGATAGTTTGGGTTAGTGTCACCTCGACATAGATCATCTTCGGCCTCGAAAACTTCGATGCAAGCTTGTTCATTTCTTCATGGGAGCCTCTTTAGAGTCCGGGAGTTCATGATCGCAGCGAAAGGACTACTACACGGAGCTAATGAACTGAAGGACCGGTCTACAAAAGTTGTATTCCTTGTTCACTTTACTTGCAAAGTCATTTGCATTTCTATTCGTCGGATTTCTAATAACGATTCTATGTTAGGGTTAGCTAGAACGGCTAAAATTTTAATACGGTATGGAAGATGCCTCCCGAAACCTTGTTGCCGTGCTAGGCAACCCTTCAGTGGTATCAAAGTCATGCTAGAAAATTAGACGGATTTTGTTAAGATTACGAAACCGAAATACTCCGAAACTTGCAATGCCAAAAACTAGTTTCTGTCGATTTTAATAAGTATTCAAAAAAAAATTTAAACAACTGCATAATGATATATGGGATACGTCATGAACACCATGGAAATTTCAGGGAGTTTGCTTAGATTTTGGCCGAGCAAAAGAGCAAAAAATCCGAGGTGGCCGGCCCCACCATGTTTTGACTTGAAATTTTCAATGTGTTCCAGAATCTGGGTTTTGGTGTTTCAGGTGTTGTTTGTTTTTTCTAAGTTTCCATGTGATGTGATCTTACACTATAAGCAATTCGGAGTGTTTCGTATTCGTAGTTTTAACATTGTTTCGGGTATTCGCATGTTGTCTAGGCGAAATTAAAAAGTTCGATCGAATGTCAAAAACCTATTTTTCCAAGTTTAACGTATTCAGAAAAACATGCAAGTAATTCTGTGAACCCTCTAGAAGAATGAAACCCTAACTCGACTTTTTAGATCGCGGAACCGCGGTCATACCCTAAAGTTTGTTGCAGTTCCGTGGCGACATGAGTGAGGCTTGGGTATGCCCTTCTACGGTTGGTACTGTGGCATGCTCTGGGTATTATTAAACTATGCTCAAGCGTTGAGCTCGCGGGGAATTGTGGAACTTTGATGAATCGATCGAAAAGTTTAACGTCGTCCGGATATCATGTGATGGGATACAATACTTGAAATCCACAAATAGTTATGAAATAACTAGTTTGAATTTTATAAATCTAGCAGTTTGGTCTCATTTGATCGGTTGCTACGGGATTTTGATGTTGATCAAAAGTCCGTCGCAATCACGTAGTGTACGCGGATACTCGCCGGGTAACATTATTAGATAGCCACGCCTCATAGCCCCGACCAAGTGACTGTAGGAGAACCCCTTTGCCAAAAGCATCCGTTCGGGTGCTCGCGGCCGCGGTGTTCCGCCTTAGTGCACTTCGTCGCCAGCATCGGGGGTGCGGCCGTCTACTAAAGTTTCCGACGAGAATTCGATCAGGCTATCGGGAATCTTGTTGAATTGCCCGACTAGATATTGAAAAGTGTTTTCGAGATCGAGACTAAAATGCGGGATTTATAATTGTTAGGCATGTGATATCTAAGGAATTCATTTGGTTAGGCATGAAATCCAAAGTATGTGATACATTGGGTGTATGATGTTTAAGGTGGTTGCGGATTCCAATTGTTGTAGTTTTTCACTTTCTTTTCTGCGACCGTAAGTGTAATATATGGTGTATCGCCAGTTTCGGTGCTATATATCAACGACAACTGAGATACACATATTTTCTTACGTTGATGACATGTGATGTTATGTGTTGCTGTGATATGTTATATTGGATCGTCGTGTTTTGAATAACCGAGGGTTTTTATGTGAGATGAGAGTTTCATTTTCATTCATGTAAAAACTTGTATGTAAAATTCTTTTATCGGGGGCACTTCCGGGTTGAGGAATATGTCACTGTTGATGTATATTATTTACTTTTCCGCATTAGGATAGTCTCAAGGCGGGGAGCACAAGTGAACGGATTCTAGGGTACGGTGGGAGACCATCTCGAGGAGTCGAGACCGGGTCTCCTAACTCTAGAATTGATAGGGTTGCTTGCCGCTCTCATAGAGGTCTAGAGATGTGGGTTTGGCTATTCATCGCGATCTTGGAATCCGTGTTTTATACTGGCTTAATTTAAAACCCGGAAATCCTAGTATATCCAATATTTCATATGTTGAATTCTGCTGCGATATTCTGTGATATGATCACTGTATATGATGAGATAGATACTGTATATAGTATATGTGATATATTATATAGACGTTACTTATGTTTTACACCCGCGCTAGCCCTGCCCCGCTCTGCCGTTAGTTATCTAACCTAACGGTGCATGAGGGGACATCGAGACGAATGCGGATGGCATAAACGTACGTTGTATTTATCTGTATTGCTTAGGAAGCATAATTTGATGGGACTTCATTAATGAGATTGATGAAATAAAAGAAACCTAAAAGTTGTTGTAGAAACTTGTTTTAAAAACTGGTAGCTCTAGTTCTTGCTTTGCATAGCGGTATTCCTTATAGAATATCCAGCACCTTATTCGATAAGAAAAGAGCCGAGATCCCTTCACCGGGAGTGACCTTTATAGCGAAATTAGCAGCCGAGATCCCAGCCTCAAAAACACTCCTTTACAAAATCACTCGATTCTACAGCGAGATCAAGTTCATTACGCAAAGGGTTTTCTTAGAAACCTGTCGTAGCTCTCCGTCATTTCAGATAAGTGCTACTTAGTATTCGTGTTACGTTTGTTGACCTCCGTCAAGGCGTAGTGTGCGGTAGCTTATCTGCTAAAGCATGAGATGCGATTGGATTAGGATAGTCGTGCGTCCTTGTTGACCTTCATCAAGAGTCGTGCGGGTGGGTTTAATTCAATCATGAAATGTACGGGTAGAACTTGACTAGCAGCCTATGGTTTGTTGACCTCCGTCAAGGTCATAGGACGCTATGGGCAAAATATTATCGGGAATTTCAAGTGTTGAAATTTGCAATGAAATTGCATACCTTCTATGAGATAGTTGGATCCCGATACCCACTGCGAGTAAGAGTTACTCCTGAGAGAGTTTTACACATTACAATTAGCCAATCAAGTAGGTGTCTAGAAAGGTGATAACGGGGTTACGCCCGTGGGAAAACGAGGTTTATTTTAATTAGGTCCGTGCGAAAGCACGGGGAACCTCCCTCAAAGTACCGGCACTGGCCTGGCTGAAAGATTGGAGAACTTGTAGGGTGTGATTAATCCCGGCCAGTCTTTCCTTTTAGGGGTTGAAGGAAGATTTGACTAAAACAGTGGGAGCTATCCTCATTAGATAAAATAATAACCAATCTAATCTTACAAGAGTATACGCTGAGTGTTTTCTTCTCTCTCAAGGTAGCGACCATGTCACGCCTTAATCAAGATAATAATATGGATGTATTGACCGAACCCGCTTGTTATACTGAGCTGGAGAACGTTGGTCCCGCTCCTACTTATAATTGTTATAAGACTGAGCAGGAAATAGGGGAATACCAGGATTCCCGTGCCGCCCAAACGAAGAAAGTGCATGTTGATGCATTTTCTTCGGGTATGTTCATTACCGAGAACTGTTTCTCAGTATCTTCTACGTCCTGAGTATGAGATACCGGATCAGGATCCCATATATATAATCTGTTACATGGGCTACAGATAGGTAGAGAACTGGGAATGGATGATAAGTTTCAAGAGATGGAAACGGTGCAAGTGTTGCAGCCAAGTTTGCTGGCAGTTATCACCATGTATTATCAAATACATTGATTCTAAACAAATGTTATTAGATACCGAACCTGATATACATCATATCAGTCTCTTTATTTAGTAAAGAAGGATATAATTTTGTATTGTTGGATAATGTTTTGAACATTTCCTATACCAAGAGTTGATCGGTTCAAGCACGTTATCTAAAAGCATATACGTTCTAAATCAAACCACGGTTCTTAACGTACAGAACACACACAAAAGGAAGAGTTCAGAAATGAACGAATCCTTCTTAAGGCATTGTAGACTAGATCATATCTATGCGACACAACTAGCTAAGTTACATTTAGATGCATATTTAAATCAGTTTGAATTTACATCTTGTGAAACTTGCCAGTCATGTCACAAAGATAAGATGACCATAGCTCCGTTTATTGGAAACAGAGAAAGAGTTGGTGAACTCTTGGGATTGATACATAATGATGTATGTAGGTCCCCTGTCTACACATGCCAGGACTGCTTCTTTGTACTTCATTGCATTCACTGATGATCTCTCAAAATTCGCACATGTGTTCCTGTTGAAACACAAGTCTGAACCTTTTGAGAAATTCAAAGAATATAAGTCAGAAGTAGAGAACCAAGACGGGTATAAGTATTATGTCCTTTGATGTGATCAGGAAGGAGAATACTTGAGCACGAAATTCCTGGACTATTCTAAAGGAGAATGAGATTCTCTCAGTATTACTCCTCCGTATACACCACAGCACGTAGGTGTATCGGGACGGAGCAATCGCACCCTATTAGATATGGTGCGCTCTATGATAAGTACTACTGAATTGCAAATTTCCTTATGGGAGTTATGCGCTTGAGAAGCTGCATACCTATTGAATTGGGTTCCAACCAAATCAGATGCCTACCACTCCATATGAGATATGGTATGGGAAGAGCTCATCTCTTAAATTAAGATTTGGGGTTGTCCGACCTATGTCAAAAGCAAAATACGGACAAGCTCGAGGCAAAGTCAGTTCTGTGGAAGTTTGTTGGATATCCCAAGCATTCGCAAGGGAATATCTTCTACCACACCGAGGAACAAAAAGTGTTTTATTTCTCGGCATGCCACTTTTTTAGAAAAGGAATTTCTTGTGAAGAAATTAGTGGTCATGAGGTAGAACTGGAAGGAGTTCCAGCTATACAAACTGCAGCTGATGATTTGATAGAACCGGAGGATTCAATAGCTTCCAACGAACCTCAGCCTCTCCGCCGATCTAGTAGGGTTCATCATCCGCCTGAGAGATACTTAGGTTTTCTCAATGACAGTGGGAGCGAGAATTGCATCATGAGATGATGACCCAACTAGTTTCGAGCAGGCCATCAAGAGTGAGGACTCTGTAAGAATGGCTGGATACTAAGCGATCTGAGATGGAATCTATGTACACCAATAAAGTATGGACTTTGGTTGCTTTATCTGAAGGGTTAAATCCCCATCAGGAGCAAGTATATCTTGAGAAGATTACTTGGTGTACATGGAAAAGTTGAGACTTTCAAAGCTAGACTTGTTGTAAAAGGTTCTCGTCATCGATCAGGTGTGGTTTATGATGAAACTCTTTTCTTCAGAAGCTATGCTTAAGTCCATCCGAATCCTACTTCCCATTGCTATATACCATGACTACGATATCTGGCGGTTAGGTGTCAAGACTGCTTTTCTAAATAGTGATTTAAAAGAGAGCGTCTGTAAGTACACAGCCAGAGGGCTTCGTAGACAGTGGGAGCAGCGGAAACGTGTGCAAGTTGCTTTATGGGTTAAAGCAGGCATCGCGGAGTTAGAACATCTGTTTTGATGTGGTAGTCAAAGCGTTTGACTTCATCAAAATGGTAGATGAACCTTGCATATACAAAAAGGTAGTAGGGAGTATGGTGGTGATACTCGTATTGTACGTGGATGATATACTCTTGATAGGAAAGGAGTTTCCTATGCTACACTCGGTCAATCTCCTCTTATCACAAGAATTCTCCATATAGGATCAAGGTGATACCTCCTAAATCCTGGGTTTTGGATCTATGAGATAGATCTAAGTGGATGTTAGGATTCTCACTAGGTGTAGTGAGATGGTATCAATTGATCCTGGGAAGAATCACTGGATAGCTTCCAGGGTGGTAAGGTCGACTGAATGTCAGTCACAGGCATTGTCTTTACCCTCGGTGGAAGGACGGTATGTTGGAAGAGTTCCAAGCTAGATACAATGACAAATTAGACGATAAAGGCTGGATACATTGCTACCAAGGATACTACCAAAGAGGTAGTCTGGATGTATAAAAGTTCATGAGATGAACTTCGTTCCTACCATTGTATGACAATGGAGTTGTGGCTTAGGCCTAGGAACCCCCGTCCCATCAGTGATCCAGACATTCTTAGACAGTATCACCTGATCATGGAGATGGTTGATCTCCAGGAAGATCGAGGTTAGGAGAGTAGACATAGAGGACAACACGGCGGATCAACTCACAAAGGCATTTTCCCAAAAGAGACTTTTATGGGATGGTTGGGTATGAGATACTTCAACCACTGCTGATTGTTCGATATGGGATACTACAACAGATGGCCCTAGTGCAAGTGGAAGATTGTTAGTTATATGTATGCCCTAGAGGCCATTACTGGACATATGATGTATATTGTAGTGGATGCTTGGACATATATAGGAAAGACTTTCTTGCTCGACATGATAGTATGTTATCTGGTAGCTCTTTATCTTAACATGTACACCGATTGTCTCTATGTTAAATATTGATAAAGCACTTAGGATGAGCACTTGACTACCAGGATTATGATGCAGATCATACTAGTGAGGACAGAGTAGCCGATAAGTACATCCTTCAAATGTTCCTAGTCGTAGATGTATCGAGACAGGGCATCGATATATCAGAGTAAACTAGCGTATAGCTTATCGACCCATGTAGATGGGCGATGAATGATCCCATATCCATTGGTGTTTGACATCAGAGATAGTATACAGATGCTCAGTGGAGACTGGGTACACTGAATGGACTCGCCGAGAACTCCTAGATGGTATAACTATTGTCAGATAGCAGTTCTCTGGTGACACTGGTACGGGTTAGTCTGTAGACCCGAGATCGTCATAGAGTCTTGTGTGATTCTCACTGTGCTTTGATTTCCACCTTGCCACGTTCAAGAGAATGTGCAAAACGGTGGCTTTTGGGTACAGTCTCGAATCATATAGAGACAATGAACGATAGTAGGGGTTTCGTCTCTCCCGATATTGGGGTTTGATATTGTGTTGTGCTCGATTGGCTATAACAGGAAGTCTCTGGTCATGACTGCTTCAGAGATATACTGGTAAGTGTTATCAGTAGTTTCTCGACCCGTTATGAGCCTCATATCGACACGACTTATCGAGTTACTGGGATCTGACATTTACCACCCCTAGATAAGATATGCGATATGTCAGACGAAGAGACCGGACTGTACGGTAGTGTTACTGATTGGATTCGCAGGAGTGTGAACGAGCTTTCTTGTTGATTTTCTGATTGCTCAATACCCGGGTGGCCGTTACGTTTAGCAGACCGCTTGCGGCTTGTGGGTGTTTGATATGATCATCACCTACTGCCGGCGTATTGACGAGTCTTTAGAGTCCTACACAGAAGTTTCCTGGCTCAAGCGAAACGGAATAGGAGCATATATGTGATATGTGCGGGACCGAGATTAATACGATATGTGATGCCGTATTCTATTCTCGCGATATGTGATATCGGTCGGTTATATATGATATAGCCGGGTTATCGGACCAAGTGTTGATTCGATAAGTTGATTCTTTTGATATTAGTCGGTTATATGAAATATAGCCGGATTATTAAATCAAGAGTTGATTTAATAATTTAATATATAATTATATATTTGATATATTATATTACATTAACTAATATTAGTTTACTTAAGATTTCATTTCTCACTTTGGATACTTTTAACATATATGTGATATATGTTTATTGTATTCTTTTCTTTTGTTACTAAATTATATATATGTGATATGTATAATTGTAACATGCTAGGTTACACATGCAACATGGATATGAGAGACTTATACCATGCTAGGGTTTACATTTTATTCATAGATAATTCAAAATGTTTGGATTTATGCTAAGATATTTATCATAGTTGACTAAGTCCACCTTTTTGGATATTTCTAAGGTATTTGTTAACCTAACCTTTAACCCTAGCTTATGGTTAAGTCTCTACAAGGGTTAAGCATGACATGATTAATCCATGGTTGCATTTCTAATCTCATTCATTCCCTTCATCACTTCACTTGAGCTTCTTCTTCTTCATTGATTTTTTTGCTATCTTGACTTGAGCAAGTGATGAAAAATAGTGAGAAAAATAAATCTAAAGTGAACACACTTCCTACTTCGTCATCCTCTACTGCTTACCATTTAGTATAGAGTGTTTGCTTCACTAATTCCACAATTAGTGAAGAGATAGCTTGGGTTAGTGTCTTCTCGACGTAGATCATGTTCGGCCTCGAAAACATCAATTCAAGCTTGTTCATTTATTCATGGAAGCCTTTCTAGAGTCCGAGAGTTCATGATCGCAGCGAAGGGACTACTACACGGAGCTAATGAAGTGAAGGACCGGTCTACAAAGGTTGTATTCCTTGTTCACTTTACTTGCAATGTCGTTTGCATTTCTATTCGTCGGATTTCTAGTAAACGATTCTATGTTAGGCTTAGCTAGAATGGATAAAATTTTAATATGGCATGGAAGATGCCTCCCGAAACCTTGCCGCCGTGCTAGGCAACCCTTCAATATACACACACACGAAATATAATATCGTATCATTGCAACAACATATTCAACAAAAACCGTAGTATTTCAAAAAAAAATTGATTGAATTTATCAAAGTCGGCAAATAACTTAGTTACAAGTTTAGCAATTTCTACAAAAGAAATATGATTTTAGCATTTTTATTCCCTGTATGTAACATAATTTCAGCAATAACGATATAATTTCAGTAATTTCCTATCTGTACTTACATAATTTTAGCAAAATCATATAATTTCAGTATTTTCCTAACAATTCCAACAAAAATACCTTATATATTTCACATAGAAATTATATTAAGCAAAAAAATTGAGTAGAAGAAAAGGAAGTCAACAAATCTAGAAAGTTATAACAAGATTAGGATTTTTTCGCTTTTAATTGAAAATAGGTTTTTTTGGTATCGTAGTTTCACTAAAATGTGTTCGACGTGTGTCCGATACTCATCCAAATACAAAGATGCCTTGTTTCGAAGCGAGACATGAAAAATGTGTCGAACACGTGTCGTGCAAGTGTCGGGCACGAATCCGTGGCCGACACGTGTCCGACACGAAAAGGATGTGTCCGTGCAATCTAACTAAAAAGCATTTAGAAGCTTAAGCACGTTTCTTAAAATAATTGAAAAGTATGATTTTAAAGGCTCTCCTTGCTCTTTTGCATCTGGAGAAACTAATAGTTAAACTCAAAATTCAAGTCGCCATTTTCTTTAATTCCGAAGCAACATCGCTATTCATATGACATCAATTAATTAGTAACAATCACAAAAATATGTTTGTTACTTTTATAAAATATTAATTATTATTAAACAAAAATCTTTCAATTACCAGCAAAGTAATATCCAAATCGAAGGAAGGATTTTTCCTTTACCTAACCGCTCGTTTGCTTCCAAATGAATCCATTTGACTCTGATACGAGTTTAATATTAAATTAATCTTATCTTGCATTTCCTCATTATTCGAATACATTCTAAATACACATTCGGTGAATCCATCCATAAACCTTCGACCATTCTCAATTTCCACCGTTAGCATAATAGAAATAGGGATTCAAATTGTAACCTGTCATATTGAGCGCGCTCTTCATTTTGGCATCCTACCTTTTATCAGTAATCATCCAAATCGGACAATATTTCTTCTCATTATCACAAAGGCCTTAGGGAATTGCAAACTTCCTATTTTCAAGATAACCATTTAATCATCTCTTTGAAGGCAAATCGCTATCCACCCCTCGAAAAGCCTTGACCAAAGATTCAAATACCATTAATGCAAGCTTCGCATCTTTCCAAAACTTCCGAGTAAAAATAATCGAATAAAACCTATAAATTAATTATATAGCACAAATTATAAAACATGAAAAATTATAAGTAAAAATGAGATAATTTGTAAATCAATACCTTCTTTCCTTCCGACATATTGGTAAGCGTACAATTTTGATAAGAATACAATTTTGCCACTTATCGATAAGAACCCTTCTCCTCAAAATATTTTTATTCTCATTCAAGCTTTACAAAGAAAGGAATAATGTAAGAATCATGCGACTCTCGGTCTAAGAAGTCGCTTTGTTTCGTGAAATAACTCATGGTTTCGGCAACTTTTATATGGACATATATGAAAGAAGTAATTTTTCTACCTTACAAAATAATATTATGAATAAGCTTGATTTAAGCAATATCCTTCAATATAAGAGTCATTGTATGTGCCGCACAACAAGTCTAAAATATCATTGGACGTCTTAAAGTAAGCATCTTAGTCGCCGCCATATTGTTAGAAACATTGTTGGTAACATTCGAACCAGATTTTCCTCTTTCAACGCATCAATCCCTTTATTGACATAATCATGAATACTTTGCATCATATGTATCATTTGATGCATTTTTCGATTCCAAAAAACTATATTCATTATGTTTCTTCTCCTACAGTCCCGTTTAAGGATCGGTCATAAGGCCGCAACCATGAATTTGGCAAGTTTCCTTAAAATGACTTTGAGACTCCACTATTTTATCCTTTTCAATTGAAGATTTTTCTCACCAACCTCATAAGCGGACGACCTTTTAATCCTTTGTCAAATTGCCCAGTGCCTTCCAACATCAATTAAAGGTAGGTTCACAACATTGAAAGGCAATCCAACTTCGAAAAAAACTTACATATATATTCGCATGCGAAAGGAAGACACACGAGAATATTTATAAACGCTAAGGAAAGAAGCATGCAAATATATATATATGCAAGTTTTTATTCGAAACCGGATTATCTTCAATGTTCTAAATCCTCCTTCCTTTAATTGATGTTGGAAGCCATTAGACAATTCGACAAAGGATTAAAAGGATGGTCCGGTTACGAGATTAGTAAGAAATTTCTTCAAATTTAAAATGTAAGAAATGGTGGAATCTCTAAGTTTATTTAAGGAAATTTATCAAATTTATGGTTGTAGCCTCATGACCGAAGCTTGGACAGACCGTTGGAGGAGCATAATGTATCTAGTGATGAATTGTAATTTGGAAACCGTTTTTTGGAATCGAAGAATGCATCAAATGATATAACAAATTATATCTATGATTATGTCAATAAAGAGATTGATTGGTTGAAAGAAGAAAATATGGTTCAAATATTTACCGACAAAGCTTCTAACAATATGGCAATGGCCAAGAAGCTAAATTTAAGACGTCCAATGATATTTGGACTTGTTATGCGGCACATATAATAAAGTTTATGTTGAAAGATATCGCTCAAATCAAGTCTATTCACAATACTAGTTTCCAAGATAGAAAAATTACCTCTTTCATATATGCTCATATAAAAATCGCCGAAATCAATAGGTATTTCACAAAGGAAAACGACTCGTTAGACAAGGCATTACACGGTTCGCTACTTCATTCCTTTCTTTATAAAGCTTTCATGAGAAGAAAAAGGTTTTGAGGGGAATGGTTCTTGACAATAAATGGCAAAATTGTACGCTTCCAGATAAATCGGAAGAAAAGAGAGTATTATTTATAAATTATCTCATTTTTACTTATAGTTTTTCATGTTTTATAATTTGTGCTATATAATTAATTTGTACATTTGCTCGATTCTTCTTACCCGTAGGTTTCGAAAAAATGTAAAGCTTGCACTAAGATATTTGAACCTTTGATAAAAGCTTTTTGAAGGACGGATGATGATTCGTTTTCAATATGATAGTCATATAGTAGTCTTGGAAAAGCGATCGCCCGAGGCCTTCATGATAGTGAGAAAATGGCCCGATTTGGATGATTATTGATAAAAAAATGAGATGCCAAAATAAAGAGCGTATTACATATGGCCAGTTACTATTTGAATCAGAACTTATATTATTCCAAAAAAGTGGAAATTGAGAATGATCCAAGGTATATGGATTGATTCACCGAATACGTGTTTAGAATGTATTCAAATAATGAAAAAAATGCAAGATAAGATTAGTTCACAATTAATCTTTATATCAAAAGCAAACAGATTCATTTGAAAGCATACTAACGGATGGGCAGAGGAAAAAATACTTCATTTGACCCGTTTATTACTCTCTGATGAGTGAAAGATTTTTATTCATTAATAATTAGGGTTATTTCACCAAAAAAGAACCTGTGGTTTGGTCTAATATCCAGAAACTCCCTTGTAGTTTAGTCGTTACTCTAAAAAATCCCAAACTTTGAAAACGTTACATCGCAGCCCCCTGCCGTTAAATTTTGAATGAAATGACTGAAATACCATTCTCATCTTTCTCAAACTACAACCCCTCATAACTATTTCCTTCTCTCCCCTCTCCCAATCCACCCAGCTCCACTCCCTCTCCCTCCCCCCCATCAAAACCCCTCCTCACCTTTCTCTCTCCTCTTCTCCTCCATCTCCCTCTCCATATTCCCCCTAATCCATCACTCTCACCACTTTCACAAAACACCATCCACCACCAAAACTCATCATTCTATTTAACTCTTATAACTCAATCCAACACTTCACAACCACTCATACCCATCCAAATCTTAACCCCACCACCCTACAGCCCCCACCTTTTCAAGCACAATTACCCTCTCCAAATCCAACACATCTATACTCACTACCACCACAACCAATCCCAAATCCTACACAATCTTTTCCACAAATATCTTCAGCATATCCTAACCACAACCCACAAACACCACCCACTTACCACCAATTCTCTCAACAAATACTTCCACCACTACAACCGCTATCCCAAACACCACAATAGCCACCATAAGCTTCGCAACCATCATCCTCAACACATCAATAGTAGAAATCCTAGCGATTTCTCCATCCCTTCCCTTCTCTCCTCATCAACCTTCCCCATCTCCCGTCTCGACATCGATCGCAATATATGCCTCTACTTCTCCACCAACCAAACCCTTCCACGTCATCCTCTAATCCCTATCCAAGGCCATCTCCCATTATTACCATCTCGTCGGAACATAGTCCTTCTCAACGACAGTTGCTTTGTCTCCACCTATGACACCATGGATTAAGAAGAAAGGAAGAGAGAAAATGGTGAAGGATGGAGTGAGAATTTGCTGCTAAAAGAAAAAAGGGTAAAATGGAATAACAACGAAAAAAGCTCACGTGATAGTGACAGGTCGCGTGATTACTTAAGTTTAAGATTTAACGGTCAGAGGGTTGCAGGATAACAGTTTCAAAGTTTAGGAGGTTTTGGAATAACGGCTAAACTACAAGGGGTTTCTGGAAATTAGGCCAAACCACAGAGAGATTTTGGAGAAATAAGCCTAATAATTAATAATTTATAAAAGCTAAAAAAATAACAAACATGTTTTATGATTGTTGCTAGTTAATTGGTTGTAATGCATAGTAATATTCATTGTTAAAATCGTACGATTCACGATATGAATCGTACGATACGATTAAGGGCCTTTTCGATACATATCGTATAGATACATCGCTTTACCCATCGAATCGTACGATTCACGATCCGAATCGTACGATTCGATACGATTCATACAATTCACGATATGATGAGATTCAGTTTAACAAGTCGGATATAAGCTTAACAAGGTCGGAAATAAGCTTAACAGGTCGGGTCTAAATTATTTGAGTTTAAAGATCCATACATATACCCAATTTCTCTCACAAAACTTCCTAATTTTTCAAACCGCTCCCAAATTCCTTGCTCAAATCCTTTCCTCGTCTCCTCATCTTGACTCCTCATCTCCTCGCTCGACTTCGACTCGGATTTGCTTGTCTTGCCTCCTCACTTCGACTCCTCGCCTTTTTATGCTTTATGGTTTGTGAAATTGGTTAGAAAATGTTACTATTATGAAACTTATGTTAATCTTTATATAATTGGTTTATATTTTAGACTGTATAGTATTATTTTGCTTAATTATCTTATTTATTAAGATTGTTCACATGACTTTTGATGATTAATATGTATTGTTCTTGCACATATGTAAATATTTATTTAGTTGTGCGACTGTGACTGCGAGTATACTAAACATTATATTTTTTCAATATATTGTTCTATATTGCTCATTTAATCATACAGTTATGAAACACATAGCTATATGTTTAATTGCTTGGTTTTGGTACAAGTTGCTATCGTATCTTACGATTTGATACGATATATAATATGATACAATAGATAAACGATATACGGTTCGAATCACGATTTGACAACTTTAGTGATGTTGCTTCGGATTTTAAGAACATGGTGATTAGAATTTTTGGTTTAACTACTAGTTTCTCCGGATGCGAAAGAACATGGAGTGCCTTTAAAATGATATTTTTCAATTATTTTTCAAAAAAGCTTGAGTGTTTAAGTGCTATTTAGATATAACTTATATTCTTTTTCAATTTTGCAGATTCATACGAAAAAGAATGTACTAGGCACCGAAAAAATGCACGACTTTGTATTCATCAATTTCAATTCACAACTCAAGGCAAAATTTAATAATAAGAAAAAGGACCCTCTTGTGACCGATTGAAGATGCCTTCGAATTCATCAAATGATTCTTTTTCGGATACTGAGGATGATTTTTCAAGAAAGGCTTAACATAGCGTAAAGTTGCTAGACTCGTAGGAGCCGATCCGGGACCAAGAGTAGAAGAAGACCGTAAAATCTCACGAAGAGTCGTTATCAAAGCCAAGGAACAATTCTACACACGAAGAAGTGAACATAGGGTCATGGATAAAAGATGAAACACCTTCATCCGAGTCGGAAGACGAGGTTGAACAGAAAAATGATTAGATCTAGTCATCTAGATTTATGTTTTCTTTATAACTTTTATGCTTATTGTTAATGGTGTGCTTAGGATGAGAACTTAGTTTGCTTTCTCGTTAGTTGCTTTAGTATTTATACATTTAGTTATAAATGTTTAGACGATAAACTATAGTTTATCCTTCCATTTGCTTTATATTATATTTCTAAGTTTATCTTTGTCCTTGCTTGGAATGCGAATGATTATGTACTATATAACTTTTTTGTTTCCATTTATGTGTGTTCATTGTGATCTACATATATATATTTTCGACTTTGATTAATGTATAGTTTATTTAATATTTGTTTTTTCAACTTGAGTTTATAATATATTGATCTTTTTTATTAATGTCTTTTGCGTCTCGATATATAGTTATGTATTGCTTTTTCTCTATCTTCAAGTCTTTATCAATCTCACTTGTTAATTTGCAAGTATTATTTAAAAGTTTAAAATCTTGTTCTATGGTTCATTTATTTTTTCTATTTAAATATTTTTGCATGATTTATTTTATTGTTGCATGTATGTTACAATATATTTATATACAACTATAATAGATGATAGTTTAAGATTTATCATGATTATTGATACTGCATGAAATATTCAGCTAGGGCCCAAGCCCACACCGCTCAGTTTAAAAGCCTAGTAAGAAACCTTAACCCTAAAGTCGCAGCCCACGCTAACGCGAAACCCTAGATAACTAACTAATCCTCTTTCGATTAGATCACAACTGTACAAAGAACCTATATAATCCCCATCACCAAAGAGGGAAGGTTTGCAATCTCCTCACCATTACAACCCTAATCTCCCTCAAAATAACTGACTTTATCATCGGAGGATCCCGAAGCAAGCCTCTGGAGTCCTTTCCCTTGCAGGTTACGGATCTGACGACGGAGCCTTTGCCAAAGAACTCCACGCTCATAAATTCATTGACGAGGCCCAAACCCCGAGAGACTTGGTTCTATCAATTGGCTCCATCTGTGGGAACAGGCTCCGCTCCGACGTCTCCAGATCTACAACCCCGACAGAAAAAGTCGACGCCTTTATGACAGATCTGACGTCTTCTTCATCGCTCCAAACACTGGCAGATGACAACCCTGGGGCTCTTACCATGGAGCCCTCTTACGGAGCTCGCCCTCCTCTTCTTTTAGGACAAAGGGATCGTCCGATAATGTTGTAGCCGCAATGCCCCAGCTGATGGAGCTAAGCCGATGCCTCAACGACGCTTTCATGGGGCAGATGATGGCGGGACCCTTCTCCACCCCTTGTGAAAACCCTATCCCGTCTCAAGGGTAGAGCGTGCCGACGACAACCCGCGGCAGCCTGTCGCGCCCGGACAGAGAAGCTTGACCGCGGCCCAGGGAGCAGCACTGCACGAGGACGAACCTCATCCCCTACCCCAGGATACCCTGGTTAAAACCCGGCCAGGGGAAAAGCCCCAGGAGCGATCTGACAAGGGCAAGAAAAGACAGAAAGAGGCCTACCTCCTCAACGATGAAGAATTGGGGAGCGATTACCGCCCCAATGCAAGTCGTTCAGTTCGGGGGCGAACCATTTGCTCAATGTATAATTGACGAACAGATCCCACCCAAGCTTAAGATACCCACGCTTGACAGATTCAATGTGACCGGGGATCCGACCGACCACCTCCAAACCTTCAGGGCGACGATGGCACTGGTCCAATCCTCTGACCTTACCCTCTCCAAAGTATACTCCACCACCTTGTGTAAGGGAGCCGCCCTGTAGCTCCAAAAACGGTCTCGCCATTCGATCTCGAGTTTTCACGAGCTGGCCATAGCTTTTCGAAGCCAGTTCTCGGTAAATGAACGTCATAAGGCGCAACATGCCCTGATCATCCGGCGGGGGGTTGAACCTTTGAATGTATTTGTTTCGTGTTTCTTCAAAGAAATAAATGACGTAGAAGACATGGGACAAAATATCCCTATAGTTCTCATGGCTTTCCAAACGGCACTCATGAAAAGTTCCTTACTCTCGTCCTTAGCAAAAAAGTCGATAACCACCATGGCCGAGCTTAAGAAGCGAGCCGAGAAATACATAAATGAGGTCATGGGAATCTCACGAGAAGGAGACAAGAGACGCGGGGTCTCCAACGACTCCCGCAGGATGGAGGAACCATGACGGGTCCAGAGAGATGAAGGGCACCAACGAGGACACAGGCTGAACCAAGTACTGATACCAGTACAAACGGCGTACACACCATTGACCACCTCTCGCAAATAAGTCCTTACTTTCCTCAAACGGCAGGACTATTACATACCGCCAGAAAAACAGAAAGAACCAAGGAACCCCAGGACAACGGACTAGTACTGCCACTTTTATGATCAATATGTCCATACCACGGAAAAACGCACCCACCTCAAGAAAGAAATCGAAGGCCTCGTCCAGAGGAGACATTTGGCACGTTTTGTCGATGCCCCAGAGGGTCACGGAAACTGCGAGAATCGTCACCCGCCAGAATCGTCACCTGCCAGAACGGGAGATGGTCGACGGGCGAACCAGGACAGTCCGGGTGTACAGCGCAACATAAAAAACCGTGAAGAACGCGACACAAGGGACTGACATGCCCGAGGCGTGATCGCTACTATAGCGGTGGGTATAGCGTCGGGGGAACCCGGCCTAAAGATAGAAAGAATTATGCTGCCAGCATCCACCAGGTCGCAGAGGCCCCCCAGCCAAGCTGCAGAAAAAGGAGCCCATAACTTTCGATGGGCTCGAGGAGCGAGAAGTTAGATACCTACATGACGACCCTCTTCTGATAACTGAAAGGATACACAGCTTCGACATTAAGAGAATATTGGTAGACAGGGCTCTGCCAACATTATGACCAGACAATGCTTCAGCAAACTGGGGTTGAAAGACAATCAAATGAGAGCCTTCTCAGGACCCCTGGTTAGGTTCACCGGGCAATCCACCACCGCCCTGGGCATAATCGCCATCCAATTCATTTTGGGAACGGCTCCGCGGCGGGTAACTGTCGAAATCGAGTTCACGGTAGTAGAGGTGCCTTCCGCATACAACGTGATTCTAAGGCGGAGGTCTCTAAACATGATCTGAGATGTTGTCTCCACTCACCACTTGAACATGAAGTTTCCAACACCCTCCGGATAGGGGAGGTGAAGGGAGACCAAGCGGCCGCTCGAAACTGCTGTCTCGCAGCCGAAGCCCAAAAATCTGGAGAAGGAAAGCCTCCAGGTCGATGATTTGGACACTAGGAACGATTTCCACGAAGAGCAAGCGAGCCCCCTAAGGAATTGGAGAAAGTTATGAACGACGGGAACCCGGAACACTGGGTCCATATTAGAACCTTCACCCCTGACCTCAGAGATCATCTGGGCCAGTTTCTGAGAAGCGACGCAGACACTTTTGCGTGGGTGCTCGCTGACATGCCTAGAACCAACCCCACCACGGCAGTACACAAGCTAAACACCTCAGAGGGGGCCCCTTTTGTTAAGCAGACAAAGAGGCTTCTCGACGGAGAAAGTCCTGGCCATAGAGGAGGAAGTTTGAAAGCTGGCTAATGCCGATTTCATTAAAGAGCTGTAGTATACGTCCAAGCTAGCAAACCACGTCCTAGTGAAGAAGGCCAATGGGAAATAGAGAATGTGCATCGACTTCACGGATCTAAACAAAGTCTTCCCTAAGGATACATTCCCGCTCCCCACAATCGACCGCCTAATCGACGAGCCGTCGAGATATGAGATGCTAAACGTCATGGACACCTACTCCCGTTACAACCAAGTTCGATGCATGAGAATGGGGAGAAAATTGCATTTTTTACCGAGCACGGCCGGTACCATTATCAAGTTATGCCCTTCGGTTTAAAAGAACGCAGGGGCCACATACCAAAGGCTCGTAAACAAGATTTTCGCTAAAATGATCGGTAGGAATATCGAAGTGTACGTCGATGACATACTCATGAAATCCACCTGCACGAAAAACCGTGTATTAGACTTGGAGGAGACCTTTGCAGTGCTCCGACAACATCGAATGAAGCTAAACCCGACGAAATGAGCGTTCAGCGTACGCTCGGGAAAATTCCTCGGTTTTATGATCACCTCCCGGGGTATAGAAACCAACCCATACAAGATTCAAGCCGTACTGGATATGAAGCCCCCGAGAAAAATCTAGTACAATGCCTAACCGGAAGAATGGCTGATCTTAATCGTTTTTTGTCAAGGTCGGCCGACAAGGCCATCCCCTTCTTCAATGTTTTGCGCAATGCAAGGAATTTCGAATGGTCTCCAGAGTGTGACCAAGCTTTCTTCGAACTGAAGCAATCCCTATCGACCCCGCCTTTGCTAGTCAAGCCTAGTACAGGGGGAGAGCTCCTACTGTATCTGGCAATATCAAGACGGGTCGTCAGTTAGGTCTTAATAAGTGAGAAGGAACGGACCTAAAGGCCCATCTACTACACTAGCTAAGCTCTTGGAGGTGCAGAGGAGCGGTACTCCAAAATAGAAAAGGTAGCCTTCGCGCTAATCAACTCGGCGCGGAGATTGCGCCCCTATTTTCAAAGTTATCTGATTGTTGTTGTGACGGACCAACCCTTCAAAACTCTGATGGAAAAGCCCGAGTCCTCCGAACGACTACTCAATTGGGCTGTAGAGCTCAGCGAGTTTGACATAACATACAAATCCAGGCAGAGCATCAAGGCCCAAGCCCTCACCAACTTCATGGTCGAATGCACAATTCCCGACTCGGATCTTGTCCAGGTAGCAGAGGTCGTACAGGAACAGCAACCCATTATGGACAGTTGGGTCGATGGATCCGCGTATGAGGCGAGCGGCGGGGCCGGAATTCTTATAATGGGCCCGAACCACTTCAAGGTAAGGTACGCCATACGTTTCGGCTTCGAAGCAACGAACAACATGGCCGAGTGCGAAGCAATCATCATTGGATTCAGCATGGCACGCGCACTGGGGGCAGAAAAAGTACGGCTCCATACCCGACTCGCAACTGGCTTTCGGACAAATTCGCGGGAAGTACGAAACCAAGGATGATCGAATGGCGCTATACGCAGCCCGAGTCCAAATGATAATGACCCAGTTCAAGGAGACGGTAGTCCTCAAATTACCCAGAATGAAAACGTACGAGCCAATACCCTGTCGAAGCTAGCATCGTCGCCAATGGAAGGTTTAGGCGGCCCCATCTTCCTAGAATGGATCGACGCACGAAGAATTGACATGCCACAGGTTATGGCCACTGAGTCATGATGGTTAGACGAAATCACAGCGTTGCTTCAGCAAGGCGAACTCCCCTCAGACCAAAAAAACAAAATAAAAGTGATGAGGTGGTCCCAACAGTATTTGATGCACAAGGGCAGCATGTACAAAAGAGGGACAACCCAGCCGCTCCTCAGGTGTCTGCAACCAACGGAAGCCCGAGAGATCCTGGAGGAATCCATGAAAGAAGTTGTGGGTCCCATCATTGTTACTAGACCATAGCCCATAAGACTCTGCGCCAAGGATACTACTGGCCAAAGATGATGTTACAAGCTAAGGAGATGGTTCAGAAATGCGACAGTTGCCAACGCTTCGGAAAGATACAACAAGTACCGACCACATCCATGACTTCGATTTCCTCTCCTCTATCTTTCGACCAATAGGATGGATATCCTCGAAAAATTCACCCCGAGGAAAGGCTCAAAGTGTTTCATCGTGGTCGCGTTCGATTACTTCATCAAGTGGGTAGATGCTGAATCCCTCAAAAAATTAACGACGGACAACATCGTTTCTTTCACGTTCAAGTCAATCATCGCAGGCTTTGGAGTTCCCTGAGTGTTAATTACCGATAATGGCGCACAATTTGCAAGCCAACGGATGAAAGGGTTGTGCGAAGAGTTTAACACTGAGCAAAGGTTCACCTCCGTGGCACACCCGTAGACGAATGGGTACACCGAGGTCACAAACCAAACGATTTTGGAAAGACTCAAAAAGCTGGGCAAAGCAAAAGGGGAGTGGCCCGACGTTCTGACCGAGATCTTATGGTCATACAGTACCATAACTCGCACCTCGACGAGAGAAACCCCTTTCTTCCTCTCGTACGGAACGGAAGAGATCATCCCCGCCGAGGTTCAGGTCCCGACCTTCAGGATCAACCAGTATGATCCAAAAGAAAATGAGAAAAGCAGGAGGGAACACCTCGACCTACTAGAAGAAGCCAGGGAATCGGCGACAGAAAAATAGCAACATACCAAATAAAAGCTGCCCGCTATCATAATGCCAAGGTCAAGCCAAAATCTTTCCAAGCAAGCAACCTAGTCCTACGAAGGAGGGATGTGACCGATCGAGCCAGCCAACATGGGAAACTCGCACCAAACTGGGAAAG
This sequence comes from Agapanthus africanus, assembly GCA_030015575.1. NCBI lineage: Eukaryota > Viridiplantae > Streptophyta > Magnoliopsida > Asparagales > Amaryllidaceae > Agapanthus > Agapanthus africanus. Next base: position 88,388,030 of record CM057351.1, on the reverse strand, counting down.
ACCCTACGGTCACCAAGGTGGTTTACCAAGGAACATATGTACTGGAGCCACTAGAGGGAGAACTACCCCGTGGCACGCCCTTAACCTCCGGCGATACTATCAGCAATCAAGCATCCCCGGATGAGAGTTTTGCCATCATGATTCTTTCCGTTTTCAGTTAACATATATGTACATATTCCTTTCTGTAAAGACCGAATGAGTCGAGTTGCCCATCATTGCAAGTCGACTCATTTGGTGGCACTATATAGATGAAGAAGAATTAAATGTTCAAGTGGCATGACACGGGCGCTAAATGTTTCCTTTGCTTAAGCTATCTATGTATATAAAACAAAGTGACTACTCACAAGGGAATACCCCTTGAAGAAAAACGCCAGTAAAATGTGGTGGGGGATCCCCCAACGGGTGTCAACCTCGCTGTGCAGGCTCGGACAAAAAAGAAAACATGGATAAGTCCTAAGGAGTACAAAACGTCCGCGCCAAGTCAAAGCAAATCCGAGCAATGCTCGGCCCCGGGACAGACCCCGGTGAAGGCCTAAAGCCCTGCAAGCCTATCAGAGTTAACATGGGAAAGATTTGCTAAGTTCAAACAACGCTCGGCCCGGGGACAGACCCCGGTGAAGGCCTAAAGCCCTGCGAGCCTATCTGAGGTAGCATGGGAATGGTTGCTAAGTCTGAGCCATGCTCGGCCTGGGGGCAGACCCCGATGAAGACATAAAAGACCTGTCATCCTAGCCAAGACAGCAATGAGAAAGTTGCCAAGTCCGAGCCGTGCTCAGCCCGGGGACAGACCCCGGTGAAGACTTAAAGACTTGCCAGTCTAGCCGAGGAAGCATGGGAAGGGTTGCTAAGTAGCCATGCTCGACCCGGAGTGAGACCCCTCTAAAGACTTAAAAACTTGTCATCCTAGCCAAGGAAGCAAGGAGAAAGTTGCTAAGTCCGAGCCATGCTAGGCCTGGGAATAGACCCCGTTGAAGGCCTAAAGCCCTGCGGGCCTATCCACAGTAGCATGGGAAAGGTTGCTAAGCCCGAGCCATGCTCGGCCCGGGGACATACCGCGATGAAGGCCTAAAGCCCTACGAGCCTATCAGAGGTAGCATGGGAAGGGTTGCTAAGTCCGAGCCATGCTCGGCCCGCGAACAAACCCCGGTGAAGGCCTAAAGCCCTCCAAGCCTATCCGAGGTAGCATGAGAAGGGTTGCTAAGTCCAGCTATGCTCGGCTCGAGGGCAGACCCAGGTGAAGGCCTAAAAAGCCCTGCGAGCCTATCCGAGGAAGAATAGAAAGGGTTGCTAAGTCTGAGCCATGCTTGGCCCTGGGATAGACCTCTGCGAAGAAAGACTTGCCAGCCTAGCCAAGCAGCAAGGAGAAAGTTGCTAAGTCCGAGCCATGCTCGGCCCTGTAACAGACCCCGGTGAAGACTTAAAGACTTGCCAGCCTAGCCGAGGCAGCATGGGAAGGGTTGCTAAGTCCGAGCCATGCTTGTCCCGGGGGACAGACCTCGGTGAACACTTAAAGACTTGCCAGCCTAGCCAAGGCAGCAAGGAGAAAGTTGCTAAGTCCGCACCATGCCCGGCCCGGGGACAGACCCCGGTGAAGACTTAAAGACTTGCCAGTCTAGCCAAGGCAGCAAGGAGAAATTTGCTAAGTCCGAGCCATGCCCGGCCCGGGGACAGACCCCGGTGAAGACTTGAAGACTTGCCAGCCTAGCCAAGGCAGCAAGGAGAAATTTGCGAAGTTCGAGCCATGCTCGGCCCGGCGACAGAGCCCGGTGATGACTTAAAAGACTTGCCAGCCTAACCAAAGCCAGCAAGAAGAAAGTTGCTAAGTCTGAGCCATGCTCGGCTAGGGGACAGACCCCGATGAAGACTTAAAGACTTACAAGCCTAACCAAGCCTAACCAAGTCAGCAAAGAAAAAGTTGCTAAGCCCGAGCCATGCTCGGCCCGGGGACAGACCCCGGTGAAGATTTAAAGACTTTCCAGCCTAGCCAAGGCAATAAGGAGAAAATTGCCAAGTCCGAGCCATTCTCAGCCCAGGGACAGACCTCGATGAACTTAAAGACTTGCCGGCCTAACCAAGACAGCAAAGAAAAAGTTGCTAAGTCCGAGCCATGCTCGACCCGGGAACAGGCCCCGGTGAAGACTTAATGACTTGCCAGCCTAGCCAAGGCAACAACGAGAAAGTTGCTAAGTCTGAACCCTGCTCGGCCCGGGGACAAACCCCGTTGAAGGCCTAAAGACTTGTCAGCCTAGCCGAGGCAGCAAGGAAAAGGTTAGTAAGTCCGAGCCATGCTCCACCCGGAGGTAGACCCCGGTGAAGGCCTAAAGACTTGCCAGCCTAACTAAGGCATCAAAGAAAAAGTTGCTAAGTCTGAACCATGCTCGGCCCGGGGACAGACCCCAGTAATGATTTAAAGACTTGCCAGCTTAGCCAAGGCAGCAAGGAGAAAGTTGCTAAGTCCGAGCCATGCAAGCCTAAGACCAGTTAAACAACACATCAAACGAGAAAAGAAGTCATAAGCTTAGTTCAGGCACAAAAGTGAAAGCCATATGAGTATATAGAAAAATTTAAAATAATAATGCTAGAGCACAAAGAATAACATCAAAGAAAGAATAAGGCTTTTATTTCATTTTCAACAAGACTGATTACTTGCAACAAGCTTACATCAATTAAAATTTAAAACAATTCAGACAACTTGAGGTACGCCTGGCTCGCTACGAAACAAGCTCGCTCCTGGCCCCACGCGAACAATAAAGACGATCTTGAGGTCGGCCGCCGACCTCGAATGAAGAGAAGAAACTACCATGCATGCCCGAGCAAAAGGCCGGAATTGAGCCGAGTAAAGCACTACAGCCCAGCTCGGTGGTGGGAAAGAGGAAGGATCTAGCCGAAATGCCAAACGATCTGAGGACCAAGAAAAGCCAATTCCAAGCACGTCAGATCGATTGTCAGTAAACTTTGGTTTGGAGCAAGGAATACATAACAGCAAGGGGTCGGGGGCTACAATTGGACCTAAAAGCAGAAAACGTAGCATCCTACAAACCTGGCATAACCCCGTTAGAGGAAGGAGCAAGGACTATCTGTCCGTTCACCAACGAGGAAGCACCGTTAAAGCCCAAAAGGTTGAGGCAAGGCGCTTCCATATGCAAAAAATGACAGAACACCACGGTCAGCATGCTCCTACCACCGCCTTCCTGCCAACACCCCTTGGACACCGACAATCGCTGCCACCCAACCCTCCTTACAACCCGACTTGGCAGAAACAGGGCAAGGGGACATGCTGTCATCCTCTTTCAGGTGTCGCGCCTCAGAGACCTGCAAAGCTGCAGACGCGCGGACACCGTAACAGTAAGGGTCGATCACCACCAAACCATCTCGCCCTGATCGGCCAGGAGCGAGAGTGATCCTAAGACTAGGTGATATTCTGAACCCTTACTGCATAAGGGTTCGATATATCACCTTGTGCTAGAAAGCCCTCATCTTCTTCCTCCTTGAGGGAGCAGGTAAAAAAGAGAGAAAGAGCGGAAGTTCCAACTCAAAAAGTTTAAAGGAGGATGAAAAAGAAGACCGAAAGAAAAATGGGAAGACAACGAAGGTAAAACCAGGTTGCTTATAGCTGGGGGAAGCCAAGATCTGGCTCCTCGTGGCCCATAAAACCCACCACCTCACCCCCACGTCGTGCACGAAGCCCAAGGGACATTCCAGTGCCTCCTCGAAAAACATCTGGTATGCATCGGAATACACGCGAAGTAAAACGCTTCTCCAGGAAAGGCTGGCGAAACCATCAATGGCATTAAATAACCAAGTACGAAAAGATGTAGCATTAAAGACTAAGGAGCACGCAAACCTTTCAGAATTCCAAGAAAGATAGCGTCATACATAAAGACAAGAACAAAATAATATTAAGATATAAAAGAAAGGAGACCAGTTAAGGAGACGAGCCGGTCAGACTCTTTATCAAGTCTCGTTGTATCTCATCGGGGGTCTTCCTACTGCATACCTCGGAGGCTCGCACCTGGAACTCTTGCACGAAGTCGAAACACCACTCCGCAATGGACTCCGAAAACGGAGGATACTTAGATAACCAGGCGATGCCTAATCGTGTCGCCGAGCTCGCAGGGAAGTGGTACTCGAAGACGGCTCGGTGGGTGGAAATCAAGCCCGCCACGAAGGCCTGTGCAAGCCTCCGAGAAGCACTATAGCCCAGCTCATAACAGTGAGCGTGGAGCCGGAAATGCTCGCAATCGCGGACGCTATTAATTAGCAACTGCTTTAACCGCTATACCTTATCGTGAAGGGAGTCCAATACCTTATAGGGGTCGGACTGAAGTCGCAGACGCTCGTCGTATTTCGCTGAGTTCTTTGTACTCTTTTAAAAGCTCGACGTACTCCATTTTCAGCTCATCGTAGAACTCCAACTCACTACTGTGAGCTTTGTTGTCTCCACACTCATCGCCGACCTGCAAGGCGGTTTACGAGAAAGTGGGTCCCATATGACAACAAAATAGAGGGGCGGAAGCAACGAAAAGTACAGGTAATAAAACCAAAACAATGGCAAAATGCGAAGTGTTACAGACACGAAATACAGCTATCCATCTTACCACGGAATAAGCGACGACAACGAAGTTCAATCCTACAGAAACACGCCTAACTAGCCTAATGAGAGCGATTCCAAATCACGTCATCTACTCGGGCACCAAGTATGTCCTCTAACCTGACCCTCCCGAGCCACTTCAACGGTGCTCCTTTGAAAGTCCCGCACGAACTCGAGATACCAGTTCTCCTGTTTCTTCGGAAACAGGGGGTACATTAAAAATTCGGCAACCCCAAAAGGGGTCAGAGAGCTGCACGGAGATTTATACTCAAGAAGGAGGCGACGAGTAGCAATCGAGCTGGCAACAAAACCCTCCAAGAGGCGCGGCGAACTTTTGTAGCCATCCTTGTAGAGAGAGGCTTCCTTCTCCAGAGCCTCTACTCGAGACTCGGGGTCCCGAAGCTTCCCTTTTAAGCCCCATACCTCGGCTTTTCGGGCACGTAAGATGCAATCTGGATCGGATCGGAACTGTGCGAACTCCGGATACCTTTCCTCGAGTCTGGCATGCTCATCTTGAAGCTCATTACACTCGCGCCTCAACACGTCAAAGCCAGGCTCGGAGCTCTCATCATCACTCCCTCCCTCTAGAATCGCTGGTAATAGGTAAGGAAAGCCATCATAAAGCTAAGGAAAAAGCAAAGAAAAGAACAGCAATTAATGAGTCCAAGAGACTTTCATACATAAAAAGCAAAACACGGTTTCTACGGAATTACAGGGTCTTCCCAACACTCAGCTCAAGTATCCTACTCTCAAATCTATCTACAAATGAAAAGTCCCCCCTCTCGAAGACCGGGATATATTCTCGAGCTTTGACCCTGGCCGTTATGTTGCGAAGTACCGTCCTGAGTCCCCTCCTGTAGATCATCTCCCTCGTCAGTGAGACCTCGATACTGAAAGTCTCCCACATCCTTGTGGAAAGCACGTAGCCACAGCGGTAGGCTTTGACCACTCGTAGGTCGGCCTGAGGATCAGGACGAGGAGACTCTGGGGTACCAATACGCCAAACCATCTCTTCCCACTTTTTCTTATACGCGTCTCTCGACCGGGCTATGGCCCGACCTTTTTCGTTTAGCTCACCACACAACCGAGATAGCTCATCGCAGCGAGCCTTAAACTCGTCTCGACGGGCAAGGGGCCTGTGAACTATTTCAAACCACATATTTATTGAAAAAACGAGCACGAACAAATATTAACAGGCATATATAAAGGAATAACACCAAGAGTGCAACACAACAAAAGTGCAACAAGAGTGCATAAACAGGTATATAAATTGTTAACATGCAACACAACAAGAGTGCTAAGAATACCCAAAGCGAATTACAGATGAACAAAAACAAGGAAAGAGAAGCTAGTGTGCAACCTGTGAGGCAGAAGACTAGGATTTGCCCGTCAGGTCTTGGGAAGCGTCGAGTTTTTCCCTTTGTTCTGATCCTGAGGAGCGGAGGAAGACGGGCAGGGATAAAGACTGAGTACGGCTTGGGAGCCGGGGAACTAAGGGTGATGAGACCCGGCGAGACGGTAGCTATAGGAGGATCCCTGATTATCGCCAACTCCTCGTCAAAGACGACCTCAGGAGTCGAACCCGGCAGCTTTGGGAGGCTTTCATAGGCCAACCGGGTCACTGAGTAAAGGGTGGTCATCACTCCCCCGTGGAACATATCTTTGAACTCCTCGTAGTATTCTATGGAGGCTTGATACTCCCGCAACCACTCGACGGGGCCCCCAGATACCGTCGAGGCTTGTTCTAGCTCGCGCTTGGCCTCAGCAAGCATGCCATTGGTCAACGCGGCGTTCTTCTTCCAGCCCTCGACGGCCACCAGAGCAGCCTCCAGGTCGGTCCTCGGGGTTTCCACCTCTTGCTCGAGCTTTCGGTAGGCCTCGGACAGCTCACCTAACCTCTTCTTCAACTCCTCCTGAATCTGAGCCTCGAAGCGGAGTCGATCGTTGTGCCTAAGGTTAAACAACAAAAGAGTGGCCTGCCAAGATTGTTTCCTTACTTCAGTAGAAACTCTAAAACGGCATACGGAAAAGCTAAAATCACTTTACCCGGCTCAACGACGCGAGCAACCGCCTCCCTTGAAGCGTCTGTGATGGAGGTGGACTCAGGAAAGGGTGGGGCAGAACGCTAAGGAGCGACAGCGGCATCTGGACGGCCCTAGACAAACCATCCTCAACGAGCAGAAATTGGCGACTCCTTTTTCTCTGCTCAGAATACGGACCGTCCGAAGGGCACTTAAGCTCTTCGACAAATCGCCCGGAGCGGAAGGCTTGGGAGCCACCAGCGACGAGCTTTGAGCTCAGTCCCTCTTGAAGATCTTATTCATAACTACTTGATCTGAAAGGGGAAAATAAGACAACGATTAGACGGGATTATAAACCTATAATGAGGTATTCAGTTGAAGAATTAAAATGGAAGATACCTTTTGTGCTCACCCCAAGGACGGGGTCGATCCCCGCCTCCACATCGGAGGATGGATCATAGGAAACCTCCTCGACAATCTTTTAGGGGGCAGGAACTTTCTTCACTCGAGCTTTGACGACTCGGGAGGACGGGATTTTCTTTCGCTTGCTCATCAGTCTCTTACCACCCCCACGGGAGGTTGAACTAGTGAGAGCCACGGCCTTAAAGGAAGAAGGCAAGGGATGATATGTCGACTCCATGCTAGAAGCCTTAGGAGGATGGGTGGCCAGTATGTTCAGGGGAACGACCTCAAAGGGCTGCTCGGAAGAGGCAGAAGAACCCTCAGTCAAAAGAGGGAGCGAGGGATGTTGCGGATCGAGGAGCATCCCCTCCTCCCACATAGGGGTTCAACACTTTCATCTCTCATCAACCGTTTCAGGTTGTACTGAAGACTCACATGCCCTTTAGTGAGGTCAACTTAGGGGTCAGGAAAGGCGAGACCGCACAAGATGAAATTGGCCTCACTAAACAACTCCTTTATGTCTGACCACCCAATCGAAAGTCTAAGATATTCACCTATAGTCCTAAGGCCATAGGGAACTCTCGACGGCAGTCCTCAAAATGGCAGCCTTATTCTATCCCCTCCATGACGTCAAAAACTCTGTAGAGGAGTTCGAGTTGCGATAGAAAAAGAATTTCTTTTTCCAATTAGTGAGTTTGGACTTAAGACTCCCAACGATTTTGATTTTTCCCTGAAGATGAACCTAAGGACATTGATTACCCGCCGAAAAACTGACCCTTACGAAGGCATGGAGAAGCTCAACCAAATAGGCCCCTTACCATGGAAAGGACGAGGACAAAGACAACAATCACAAACCAACCATTTGCAGCGATCTAAAAAGGGGCAAGATCCAGATATTTAAGGATACGTTGGATGGTTGGGGCAAGGAAGCGAAGGTCGGCGAATATGGACGCTTGGTACAGACCAACATACCCCTCTGGGATCCAAGATGGAAAATTTTGGATCAATTTTGAAATCAATAAAAGGAAAAGAAGATCTGTGGCAGTTAGAAATCAAGGAAATTGATAAGGACTTAAAATCCCTCACTTTCTTATAATCGACGGAGCTCAGGCCTCCGGAAGACATAATGGCAAGAAACAACAAAGAGGGAAAGGAAGCCTTACCGTAGTTGTGTCGGAGGAAAGAAAAGGACTTTCGGGAATGACGAGACCAACGGCAATAAGCAAATTTGGGAAACCCTGGAAGAAGAAAAGAAGGCAACGCTTTCTCTCTAAGTTTCCTCTTTTTATACAAAGTGGTGGGATTGATTGATGACCGCATGATTGGATAAGACCGTACCTAACGGATGGGCGACGCGTGTAGTAGGGACATAGGGCTACGCTTATCATATTCCAACCACTGCTATGAGATTCTTCCCTGAGCACCTATGGTCGGTAGCCCGGAGCAGGGGTGTACTAATACTGTATGAGCTATTCAGGTAGGGGACCAGGCCCACACTTCGCCCAAAGGCTCGGTAAGAAACATTCACCTTAAAGTCGCAGCCTACGCTGACGCGAAACCCTAGAACTCTAACTAATTCTCCTCCGATTAAATCATAACCATACAAAGCACCTATTTAATCCCTATCACCAAAGAGGAAAGTATGCAATCTTTTCACCATTACAACAACCCTAATCTCCCTCAAAGCAGCTGATTTTATCATCGGATGAGGATCCCGGAGCAAGCCTCCGGAATCCTTTCCCTTGCAGGTTGCGAATCTGACAACGGAGCCTTTGCCAAAATAGTCCACGCTCATAAATTAATTGACTAGACCCAAGCCCCGAGTAATTTGGTTCTATCAATTATATATTTAGAATTTTTAGAAAATAAATTTATATAGAGTTCGATGTAGACTGCACGAATATGTCTAATATTAGTAATATGTATGTCGGATATCCAATGTTAGACCCGATATGCCCTATATCGACATTCGATATGCTTGATATCGATATGTATGTCGAATATCCGATATGAACCAATATCATCATGATATCTTCTGATATCCACGATCCGGTATTAAGAACACTCTTCCGATACGAATCTGATATTTGATACATTGGGTTTTAAAGGATGAATTTTGGTTTGATTCGGTAGAAACCTTGGATATTGCTAAAAATCAATATATATTCATTTACAAGTATGCAAATTTTTAGAACTAGTATATAAACTCAAACTATCAGAATAAAAAATTGTTTATTTATTACTAATTCTAAAAAAAAGTTGAGCCATATACTGAACTAAAGGAAGAAAGGATTTAGACCAGAATTTGAGTTCAAATTTGATTTTCTTATTAGTACTACATGTATATGATCTAGATATGTCCAATATACAGTAAAACCTCCGTATAGGAATACTCTATATAGGAATAACCTCCCTATAGTGATAAAAAGTCCCGGTCCCGACTCGGGACCAGTTATAAATAAGAATAACCTCCACAGTGTGATATTCCATACTTTTTCCAAGTCCCGCCTGTACTAATTTACCTCTATATAGTAATAAATTGGCATTAAATTTTAAATAATTTTTTATATATATAAAAAATACATAAAATTACTTGGCTATTACAATTGAACTTAAGATGACATAAATTACTTAACTACACAATTGAACTTAAGATGACATAAAGTACTTATTCAAAGTTGTTTGGGACAATGACTTAATTTTTTGAGTTACTACAAATACTTTCACTAATTTGAGTTCGTTTGATTTTGCTTCCAATCGGGGTTGTCTTGTTTCATTTTTCGCAACTCATGACGTATACTTTCACTAATTTGAGTTCGTTTGATTTTAGGTGCCATGTTTGGATTGAAGAAGAAAATTATGATATGAAATAATAGTTAAATTCATGATAAAACTAGCTTATATTTATATGAATGTATTGATGAAATGCACATCCATAAATTTTAATTTTCCAAGATGCATATGGCTGAATTTTGAAGGTCTAAGAATTTTGACTTGTTAATAAGTTTGAAGGTCTATATGAATTTTGAAGGTCTAAGAATTTTGACTACTATTTTTTCAAAAAAAAATCTAATTTTTATATATAAAACTCTACTTAAGAATAACCCCCCTATAGTAATATTTTTCCCCGGTCCCAAGGATATTACTGTATAGAGGTTTTACTGTATATAACTTTATCATCAAGCAAACAGCTAAAGAACATAAAGGTTATGCACTTTCACGGCTTTTTTCTCACTTTGCAATTCCCCGTAGAACATATACCGTCTAAAAAGTCTTGCCAAGAAGCCAGAAAGTAACGCTTTCATATAAAAGTTGGAAAATAATAATTATATGAAAGTTAGATGCTATTATTTCCTCTTTATGTTGGTTAGATATTTTCGAATAAATGTAAAAAAAAAGAAGGATGTTGAATCCCAAAAGGGACTTGCACGAAAGTAATGACTTATCTATTTCCAAACCCATCCTTGACAATGTTCTAAATGTTGAACTTCGGTATCATATCGGCATTGGATGTTGAGTATCGTGATAAATTGGAAGATATTTTTAAATAGTTGACTGTAAATTTTTGTATCATAATATAAATTTACATAGGTGTAATTCATTATAAAAAGTCAGCCATTTTTAATGAGTTTTGATAGGCATGAATTTCTTATAAAAATTTAGCATTCAAGAAAGAAAGAATCGGCATCCAAACACACACACACGGAGAGAGAATTACATTATTGAGGCCTCGTAAAACATCAAAGACGAGAGCAGAATAACTTCGATGACAAGAAGGTCCGGATCTAAAGTTTCTCGAATTCAAGAGATGAAAAACCCAATAAATCCAAAAAAAATATACATTAGAAAAGGTCGCAATATTTTAACCGATATGAAATACCAAATATATTGGCATACATGAAGATATATCAACCAATATTTTCCTAAAACTATAAAGAGATGTGTCATCGGCTCATCGTCAAGGTTAAAATTGGTAATAGATAACGACCATTAGCACTAACAATAAATATGTTCAAGTAACTTCCTTCAAAAGATATTCATAAATGCTCCTTACTCTCTCCCAGAGCAACTAAGCAAAGGAACCATAAAAGAAATATACCTCGGTCTTAACAATAAAGAAATAAGAAATAATTTTTTTAGGTTTTTTTATATGCAACCACTAAAAATCCCATATTTTGAAAATCAACCATTAAAAATCTATTTTGAAAAACAACCGCTAAAATCATCAACCTAACTAAATGCAACCATCTAGTAAGCATGAGTACTTATTTTGTATCTAGCCATAAGGGGATGCAAAATGGTTGTTATGCCCCTCCAATAGCTATTTCATCTCTTTAAAACCAAATAGTCCCCTTCTTCTCTTCTCAAATTGCAAGAATAACAAAAGATTTGCAGCAGCACATAGCACGCTCTAAAAAGAGCAACACTCACCTCCTCTCCTCAACACGTCTCCCCAAGCCCTCTCTCCAACATCTCCTTTGACATCTCTACCAACATGAATTGATCTTCAGCAATACATTGGTACTCGGCAGAGGTATTGGATCTCATTGCTTTATTAGCCATCCATGAATAACTCAATAAGAGAAGAGAATTCAACTAATATTTGATGTTAGAGAAACAAAATTGCAAGCAGCTTAGAATGAAACAACAGGGCGGTGAAGTTTGATCAAATCCTTTGGATCTGAATCTAGAGCTAAGTTTTGATTGAATCCTTGGATCCTCTCATGGAGTTGATGATCGTTGAGATGCACTGGTGATGGACTTTGATTGTGTTAGTTGTATGTATGCCCTAGAGGCCAGTATTGTACAGATTATGTATATTATATTGGATGCTTGGACATATATAGAGATGACTTTCTTGCTCGACATGATAGTATGCTATCTGGTTGACCTTTATCTTAACATGTACACTTGTCTCTTTATACTGTCTTAAAGTTACATGTTGGTAAAGCCCTTAGGATGTGTACTTGACTGCCTGGACTATGATGCAGATCATACTAGTGGGGACATGGTAGTCCATAAGTACATCCTTCAAGGTCCCTAGTCGTGGGTGTATCGAGACGGGGCATCGATATACCAGAGTAGACTAGCGTATACGCTTCTCGACCCATGTGATGGGCGATGGATGATCCCATATCCATTGATGTTTGACATCAGAGATGGTATACGGGTGCTCAGTGGAGACTGGGTACACTGGACGGACTCGCCGAGAACTCCCAGATGGTATTATACCTCACGTCAGATGGCAGTTCTCAGGTGACACTTGTACAGGTTAGTCTGTAGACCCGAGATCGTCATAGAGTCTTGTGTGATTCCCACTGTGCTTTGATCTCCACCTTACCACGTCTATGAGGGCGTGCAAAACGGTGGTCTTTGGGTACAGTCCCGAGTCACATGGAGGCAATGAGCGATAGGAGGGGTTTCGTCTCTCCCGGTATTGGGGGTTGATGTTGCGCAGTGCTCGATTGGCCGTAACAGGGAAGTCCCTGGCCAGGGCTGATCAGAGATTTGCTGGTAAGTGTTACCAGTAGTTTCTCGACCCGTTACGAGCCTCACATCGGCACGACTTATCGGGTTATTGGGGTCTGACGTTTACCACCCCTAGACTTGATATGCGACATATCAGACGAAGAGACCGGACTGTACGGCAAGTGTTACTGGTCGGATTCGCAGGAGTGTGAGCGGGCTAGCTCGTCGATCTTCTGATCGCTCAATACCCGGATGGCCGTTACGTTTAGCAGACCGCTTGCGGCTTGTGGGTGCTTGATATGATCATCATCTGCTACCGGCGTATTGACGAGTCTTTAGAGTCCTACACAGAGGTTTCCTAGCTCAAGCGAAACGAAATAGGAGCGCATATGAGATATGTGCAGGACCGAGAATGATGTGTGTATGTGATACCGCATTTCATTCTCGCGATATATGTTTCGATTGGTTATATTCGATATGACCTAGTTATCGAATCATTGATTCGATAAATCGATGCATAGAATACTAGTCGGTTATGTGCGACATGACCGGATCATTGAATCAAGTGTTGATTTAATGATTTAATGTATAATTATATATTTGATATATTACTTTGCATTAACTAGTATTGGTTCACTTTAAACGGATTTTTCTCACTTGATGCACATTGTATATGTGATATACTTTTGTACACTTTTTTGTATCATGTTTGATGATACATGATCTTGTTGTTAAGTATAAAGAATTAAACCATGGTTAAAAGTTGATTAGGGTTTTGCATTTTCATCTATTTATTTATTTATTTGTTTGAAAAGAATTATGATGAGAATGGTGGCTCTTTTTGTTTTAAGTTGAAGCTTCATGAAGCTTTGACTTTTGTAACCATCCTTATCTTCATGCTTAACCCTAACCCTCTTAAGTGACCATGGTTTATTCTCTACACTTAACCTAGGTTAGAACATGATAAGTATTTGTTTTTATTATTCTTTTTAAATATACTTATCATATTCTTTCTTCTTGCTCTCCTTCTTCTTCAAGAGAGAAAACAAGTTGCCATCAATGGCAACATGAGCAAAAGTGAGTGAAATCCAAATCTAAAGTGTACCCACCTCCTATTTCTTCACCCTCTACCTCTTGCCAAGTTGTTTTGGGTGTTTACTTCACAAGTTTCACAAGTTTGTGAAGTCGGAGCTTGAACTAGTGCAACCTCGACGTAGATCGTCTTTGACACAAAGCCGACGAACTATTCCGCATATTATTCCGATGAAGCCGACGAATGAGTCGAGGATTCATGATGGACAGCGAGGGCATGACCACGTGGAGCTAAGGAGGTGGAAATCCAGATCTACAAAGGTTGTAGCTTCCCACTTCTAGTTAAAGTGTTAACTAAGTTTTCGTTTCGCCTAAACATCTAGTCTAAAGATCCGTAGTCTAGGGTTTCTCGACACAAAAATTTTAAATTGGCATGTTCGATGCCTTGTGAGACCTTACTAGAGTGCCTAGGAACCTTTCAGATTGCTGTTCTTTTAGACGACGATCACCACTTCAGGGGTTGGCTCTTCGTTGGGTTTAGAGGAGAAGAGGAAATTGTCTCAGTTGAGGTTTAGTATGGCGTTCCCCATTGAAGAAGGGAGAGCGGGAGGGGGAGAGAGAGCTTTACTGTGGGACAGAGAGAGGACATTTGGTAGGTGGTTTTTTTAGGGTTTTGGTAAGTTTAAGCCTATGGTTGAGGGAGAAGGAAGATGAGAGTATTTAAGACAGTTACTTACATGATTTAACCATAGTTATCTCAAAACTAGGGTTGAATCCAAGTTAAACAAACAAAAGGTTGTATTTAGTTAACGGTTAGGTTTTAATGGTTGCTTTTTAAAATCTTTTTTTTATGGGTTGATTTTCAAAATATGGGACTTTTAGTGGTTGCATATAAAAAAAAACTTTTTTATGTTGAAGTGGTTATAATGTGATGTAGTGTATGGGTTAGAATTTCACCAAAAATAATCACCAATCCGACTACTACTCCCACTCTAGCACATTAAACTATGGAGCTTATTTTCTATGTTTAAATTAGAATTTGGCTACCCTCTTGTGCTGCCAAATAAAGAATTCCATGCTCTGCCCGCATAATGCTGTTATGACAATATGATTAGTCCATTGGAATATATATTGAGTATGTTATGATGTGGTGTGTTGTTTAGGGTATCTACTGGGTGCTAAATCAAACTCCTTTCAAGCATTACAAATTCAATAAAAACCCAAGGAATTATTTACCATCAAATAAACCAAAACTTAGGATTTAGATCAGCATTCAATAGCCCTCCACTTGAAGTAATTCATCAACGAACCTAGGAGAATGATAAACAAAACTAAAATTGTTGGAGGCGTTACCTTAATTTGGTAGAGCTTTAGGCCTTGCTTCTCCTTTCTAGGGTTTGGGTCGTCGTCGATTTGGCTCGAATGGAAGGCTGATTCAGGTTTCGATTTGGTGGATCCCTTTGCGGCGGCGCCGACGTAGGCGACTGAATCGATCGCCGCTCTCCACTCGGCGTCGCCGTCTTCCTCCCCGCTGCTGCTGTTGCTCGCCGAACCGCCGCCGACCATTTTAAAGTATTCTTTTGAGAAATGACTCTTATGAGAATAATGAACGAAAGAGGCCTAGGAGGCTCTTTCATCAGCTGCAGTGACATGGCTCAATTCTGGCCACTCATCAGGCATAAAACACATCATATAGAAGTTTATTTTCAAAATACAACCACCTTTTCTTTCGCCGGAAAGAAGAAAAGACCTCAGCAATCTGTATACTCTCTCCTTCTTTATTTCTCATCTCAATATATGTAAAAATAATATAGAAGATTTGATTGTGATTGTTTCAAAAGTGTATATTCTAAAAACCAAATCAAAATTTGGTTGTGGTTGTTCTGTGCTGTGCAATTTTTTTCCGTATATAAATTTATTTCTATGTTATTAGTGAAAGCCTTTTAGCATTTGTTTGTTTGTTAATGTAAGATCAAGCTCCACATTTGTTCTATTGTTTGTGTCGGTATGAAACCATGTTGCATTTAGAATATTCCTAAGTGCTTGATGCTTTGAGAAGTGGTGTTAAATTTAAGAATTCGAGACTTGATGATGCTCAATATTGGGAACTCCCCAGATCATGACACGTGGCAGATGACGTGTCCCGAGGCACACGGAAACAGGGTAAGTACCACACATTGGAGGCGCCCCCCGGGCTATCGCCCCGCTGCCTGGACCCGACCTCCGAGGATGCCCTGATGATTCCTGTGCTCACCATGTAAACGACCATTGGCTCGCCTCCGAGCCCTCCTACACGCCGAGCTCCTCGGCCCTTCGCCTCCGAGCTATCACAGAATCGAACTAGCTTGGCCTCCCGCCCTCTTTTAGGCCTCTCGCCGAGCTAGGCCTCCTCGGTCCTGTCGAGCGACCTAGAACGCAGATCACAGGCCCCTCCGCCACGGCTCCGCGAATCTCGCCAGACGCGAGATATCCGCCGCCCCACGATCCCGCGTTCCACGCCGTCGCATTCCCCCATTAATGAGTGTATCTCGTCATTAATGGGGGATCCCGCCATTCACGCAGGTATAACGCCAGGGGCGTAACGGCCGGCGTGAATCTCCCACCCGCTAGCCCATGGTGACCACTATATAAACCCCTCTCTCGGACGACTCAGGTAAGGCAATTTTACCCCAATAGGCCGCTACTCTGCTCTAATACCTCGGCTAACTTGATCATCGGAGGGTCCACGGTGGTACAACCACCCCGGGACTTCTTTGCAAGTAGCACGGCTTCATTCCAAATCAAGCCTACTGAGATCCACACGCTCCAGGAGGCAACCCTCAAACCCAATCTCAGTCATTCATCAACACTCGCAATAGCTCGACGGAGGACAACATCTGAAGGAGATCCAGACCTCCATCAGTTGACGCCGTCTGTGGGAATTCGAAGGTTCCACTCATCGAAAGTTGATCTTCCAATCTCGAACTCATGGCGAGTGATCACCGCGACAATCTAAGCACAAGCCGCCGCCCTCCCCACAACGGAGGCGCGGACGGATCTTCTCCTCCCCCTAACGCCGTTCACGCCCTATCTGCACGAATAGACAGGCTCGCGTCCATCGTGGATGCCCTTATCCGCGTCCAAACAACGGCACAGGCCCCCCAGATCGTCGTTCCCCCACCTCGGGATCGCGACCTCCGCAGAAGGGGGAATGAAACTTCCTACACTAGCACCACTAAACAGCGTCTCGCTATCTTCGGCGGCCACGGGTCCCCTCGACGACCAATTCAATGATCCGCTGGGCGCCTCACAGCTCCACGCCGAGGTCTCGTGAAAGAGCACCTCGCCCCGAGGCCCATCGCGCTCCTGTCCCTCCCGAGGAGGTGTCGGTCAGCTCTCCTGCTCCCAGGCATGGCCGGCACCCTCTCCCTCTGTAAGTGTTTATGCCCTAGAAGGCCATTACTGTATCATACTAGTTTGTATATTACTTAATGGAAGCTTGGGATATTCACATGTATATAACAGTCTTGCTAAACATAGTAGTATGCTACTTGGTTTTTCTATCTTAATATGTGGGTATACGTATTGATAGAGCTCTTAGGATATTGCTTGACTACCAGCGTTGTGATGGCAGTCACACTAGTGGGGGCTGGGTAGTCTACAAGCACATCCTTATTCAAGTCTCTAGTCGTAGGATTATCGAGACAGGGCATCGATACTCCGGAGTAGACTAGTGTGTACGCTTCTCATCCCAGTTGGGGAGATGGTCTGTCCCACAGCCGTCAGTACGTCGTACTGGAGATAGTATACAGGTGCTCGTTAGGTTACGGGTACACTGGATAGGACTCACAGGGAACTATTGGTTGGTTTTATACCAGTCGTCAGTTAACAGTTCCCAGGTGACATGAGTACAACATAGTCCGCAGACTTGACACTGCTACTTCGCCTCGAGTGTGTCCCACTGTTCTTAGATTGCTACCCTACCACGGCTCAAAGGAGTCGTGCAAACAGGTAGCAGTTGGGTGCAGTCCTGAGCACTTGGAGGCAGTGGCGGTTAGACAGGATTCGTCTCTCCCGGTATTGGGAGTTGATATCGCGCTGTGTCAGAGAGCCATTACGCAAAGTCCCTGGCCAGGGCAAGCGAGATTTACTGGTAGGTTTTCCAGTAGTTTCTCAAGGTGTAATGGGCTATGTTCCGACACGACTTATACCGCTTTTAGGGGACTGACGCTTGCCGCCCCCTAGGCCCGATATGCGATAGTCTTAGACAAACAGACCGGACTGTACGGAGATTGTCACAGCAGGCTCAGTAGGAGTTCGGATGGGTTTATTCATCGGCCTTCTTATCGACATCTACCTGGGGACCGTTACGTACAGCTAGTACCGCTTGCGGTCTGTGGTTAAACCCACTGCCAGCGTAGTGTCGAGTCTTTAGAGTCCCACACAGAAAGTTTCCCTGCTTCGGGCGAAACGATATAGAGGTCGTATGGTTTTACGACAGGATTCGGACGCATACGTGTTTTTACGCACGTACGATGTTCGGACAGTTTTTACTAGTCGGCTTTGGTTTAAGCCAGATTCTAGTATCGGATTATTGGATTTATACAGTCTAAAGTTTTTCCGTGTTTTTACGGATAGGAGGGGCGTTCTCGTAATTTGACGGGAAGCTTCTTGAAGCATGGTGACTTGGGGGTTAAGGTGGCATTTGCATTAATTGGATAAGTGAGTCATGGTGTGATTCATACATGGAGTTAATGAATCAATTATGATTTATATGACTCATGTGATGAATCACTTAGTGTATTAATGAAACATGATGATATATCATTATTTGTTATTCATTTAATATATATGTTATGTTTCATATATACACACATGATCTATTCATCCAAAAGGATTCTCATTCTCACCTTCTCTCTCCTCAAGCTCTCTCTCTCTTCAAACCCTAACCCTAACCTCTCATGTGTTGAGATCAAGGGTTAGCTAGACTAATACTTCCATAATCCAACTCTATATCACCTAGGTTGCTTAGATTAGCACTTTGAGTAACCTAGTTACCTCAAGTTAGAGGTTAAGCTTGGAGTAGGAGCTCTCGGGTGGATCGTCTTTGACTCGAGGAGGCCGTTGAGATGCCGACGTTCCAAAGAGCCTACAAGGAGAGGAGGATAGTGATGAAGACCCGAAGGACAAGTAACGTGAGGTATAACTTCGATTCAGAGTAGTTAAACCTTTCGTAGTTTGCTAGTAACGGTTTAGATACGATTCATGCGTTCAAGTCCGTGTTACGAAGTTTTGATAATCGTTTTTCATAAATTCTGCCTCCCCGCAAGTTCGTGGGGTGCGTGACATGGACTTACAGTGGTATTAGAGCCAACTAAACCATTACTAGCTTGTTAGCAACTAAGTAGAACTTCAATCGACGGAAAACACGAAAACAACACCCCGATACCCTTAACAGTTTCTGTTAATTTTAAATGTGTTGGAAATTTTTTTTGATAGGCCTTAAAATTCACAGCAGGGTATTATAAGAGTTCTGGGAAAATACGAGGTCACAACTCGGCAAGACGGCCGCGGAACCGCGGCCAAATGGTGCTTTTGGCAGCGGATCCGCCGCCGAGTCAACGCCGAGTTGACTCGGAGTTTCACAGTAATTCTTTATTTCTGGTGTTTTGTTTTCCTGTATGTTCTGATTCTACCCAGGTTACTTCAGTGCAGGTTTGCAATTGGGGTAGACACGGAAAATGGTTATTGATCGATATTCTAAGTTATTTGCTAATCGGGTTTTTGTCTGTAATGATTAATGTGTTCGTAAACCTCCCCTAACTGCTAGTATGTCGGTTGGCAGGGGGTTGCACATTTCTGTAATGTTTACTGTTTGTGTATATGAACTTGATTGGATCGTTGTGATGATTAGCCGGGGTTTGAGATGGGTTTTATATTCATTCATTCGATGTAAATTGTAATATGATGTAATATTCTTTTGCGGAGCACATCCAGGTTGCGGTTGTAGCCACCGTTGTATTATTTCATTTACTGTTTTTTGCTCCTAGAATAGACCTAAGGTGGGGTACGCAAACTACCGGGTACGTCGAAGTGTTTAGTGGCCTACTCACGTTGTTGAGGGAGACCGCTTCACTTCGGGTACTTGGCGGGTAGTTTGCCGTACCCGTAGGAGTCTAGAGTGGGGTAAAGGCTATTCATCACAACTGTGTAATCCGTCTTTTGTTGCAGGCTCAAAGCAAACGCGGATTGCTTGTATATCCAATAATGTTCATATGAGATCTGGAATGCCTATTATTGCGTCTGACGAATGTACAATATCTATATATGATAGCTATTTAGACGTCACTTATGTTTTACACCCGCGCTAGCCCAGCCCCCGCTCTGTCGTTAGTTAAGTAACCTAACGGGTGATGACGGGACCCAGTGGCGAATGGGGATGGCATAAGAGGACGTTGTATTTTCGTTGTTCTCTGCAATGATAGGTTAAATGATAGGACGCATTATTTTAATGCAAAGAAAATAAACCAAAGTTGAATCGTTGGAACAAATTTAAAAGAAACCACTCGGTTATTTTAAAAGAGCGGAATTTTTAATTGCGGAGCTTTAACCACTCCTTTTAAAAAACTATCAGGTTCCTTCGATTATATCAAGTTCACCACGTTCACGGTTTCGCCAAAACCAGTCGTAGCCCTCCGTCATTTCTTATGGATGGTCAGTAGTATTCAAGCTATGTTTGTTGGCTTTCGTCAAGACATAGTGTTTGGTAGCTGCCGGGGTATTCATTTGTTGCATAGATAGATGAGTTGGTTTGGGACAGTCGTATAACCTTGTTGGCTTTCGTCAAGGGTATATACGGGTGGGTTCAAATTAACAAGATAATGATGGGCAGAACTTGACACGTGTTTTATGATTTGTTGGCTTTCGTCAAGGTCATAAGAACATGGGGCAAAAATCTACATCGGGAATTTCTAAAGAAACTGAAACTTGCTAGTGTAGCATACCATTTGGAGTTTGATGAATGTTGGTAGGATTCCTTTAACATTATCATACGATAATATTTGGATCCCGATCCTACTGTGAGTATATGCTACTTATCAGGAGATTCGTCACTTAACGATCTATGCTATAAACCAAGTAGGTGTCAAGAAAGGTGTCAGCGGGGCTACGCCCCCAGAGAAAAGAGGTTATTTAATTAAGGAACTTCGCGAAAGCGTTGGAAAACCTCCCTCGAAGTACCGACACTAGCCTGGCTAAACGGTTAAGCAAGAATTGTACAGTGAGAATAGTCCTGGCTAATTCTTCTTTTATGGTTTGAGGAAGGATTTGAGAAACAGTGGAAGTCATCCTGTTTAGATAAATTAAAAACCAATCTAAACTTGCAAGAGCATCATGCTAAAGTGTTTTCTTCTCTCTCTCTCATTGCAGCGACCTTGTGACCATGACTAGGTTACATCTAGATAACAAGTTGACTGAATCTAACTTATATGACTGGCAAAGGTCTGTCCAGATGTCCATTGCCTATGACAAGCTGGACCACCCTATTACTACTCAAGATCCCGCCGTCCCAAGTCCAGTTTCCACCGTCGCGGATATGGATATCCGTCAGACAAGGGAAAAGGATAAAGCGAAAGCTGAGTGCCTCGTGTTGGCTTCAGTTGATGGTGTATACCAGAAGCAACACGAGAAGATGGACTTATTTTCCATCTTTCTCCATAACAAAGATTTATATGGAGAGCAAACTCATATCGCAAGATATGAGACCTCGAATGATTTAATTCAAGCGAGGTTGGCTGTTGGGTCATTTGTAGAGGACAACGTCCTTACAATGACCAGCTCTGTTGATGAGCTCAAGGACCTGGAGACCACGTTGGGAAACAGGTCATATGCTGACTTATTTCCACAGTCCCTACCCTCTACTTACACCCTGAAAGAAACCAGGGAGACACAAGCTCTGCTTAATGGGGGACCTTCTTCTTCTACATCCAGGGCGAAAGCAAAGGGTGAAAAGAAGAAGACCTCTACAAAGCCGATATACGGTGTCAATAAAGTAGGAGGAAAGGGAAGAGCAAAAGTTTCGGGACTTGGTGTAGGTAAGGAGGGATGTTCCTATTGTTATGGGAACGGGCATTGGCAGAAGGATTGCAGGGCTTTGGAAGCCTGTAGCCAGGATACGAAGCATGTTGTGGCTTTAGCCTCTAGTGTGTTTGTAATTGAGAACTGTTTGTCAATTAACTCTACTTCCTGGGTACTAGATACCGGAGCAGGATCTCATATCTGTAATTCATTACATGCTTTGAGAAACCGTAGAGTTATAAGGGCAGGTGATATGTCTCTCAGAGTTGCAAACGGAATGAGCGTGGACGCTGAATCCGTGGGAGAATATCGCCTAGGTTTGACAAGTGGGCAGATATTGATTCTACGTAACTGTTTGTATGTACCTAGTTTGACTTGTAATATCATATCAGTGTTCTTACTTTCAAAAGAGGGATATGATTTTACATTCGTAAGCGATGTAGTTCACATCCACCTAAATCAAGTTTTGATTGGGTCCGGTACATTAGATGACGGTATATACGTATTGAGTCAAGCTCAGGTTTTCAATGTCCAGAACACACTTAAAAGAAAGTCTCCAGAAATGAATCAGGCTTTCTTATGGTATTGTAGACTAGGTCACATCAATGAAACACGATTAACGAAGTTACATAGAGAAGGATATTTGAATCCGTTCGAATATCAATCTTATGCCACTTGTGAATCTTGTCTCATGGGAAAGATGACAAATACTCCGTTTACTGGACACGGAGTAAGAGCGAGCGAGCTCTTAGGACTCGTACACAGTGACGTGTGCGGTCCAATGTCTACACATGCGCGAGGTGGTTATTCCTACTTCATTACTTTTACGGATGATTTCTCTAGGTATGGACATATCTTCTTGATGAAGCATAAATCCGAGGCCTTTGAGAAATTCCAGGAATACAAGAATGAAGTGGAAAACCAAACAGGCAAAAGTATTAAGACACTGAGATTTGATCGAGGTGGTGAATACTTAAGTGCCGAGTTCCTGGGTTACTTAAAAGAGAATGGAATTCTCTTTCAGCTTACTCCTCCATACACACCACAACACAACGGTGTATCGGAGAGGAGGAATCGAACCCTATTGGATATGGTTCATTCCATGATGAGTAAGGCTGAGTTACCGCGATCATTCTGGGGTTATGCGCTAGAATCAGCGGCATATCTTTTGAACACGGTTCCAACCAAAACAGTGCCTACCACACCATATCAGATGTGGAGTGGGAAGAAACCCTATCTTCAGTACCTGAAGACATGGGGGTGTCCAGCTTTTGTAAAAAAGCAGCATCCGGACAAGCTCGGGGCACGCTCAGTAGAGTGTAAGTTTGTGGGATATCCAAAGAACTCCATGGGATATTGCTTCTATTACGCAGAGGAACAAAAGGTTTTTGTTTCTCGTCATGCCCGCTTCTTAGAAACTGAATTTTTAGAAAATCAGAAGAGTGGGAGCGCAGTAGAACTGGAAGAAATTCCAGAACCACAAGCTGTTACTGAAAGTTTGGTAGAACAAGAGGTTTCAGAAGAAAGGGACATACCAGCACCTATCCGCAGAAGTAGTAGGCATTCTCATCCGCCCGAGAGATACTACGGTTTTCTCATAGACGGGGATCGAGAAGATTGTGTCATTGATAATGACGACCCTACTAGCTTCCAGCAAGCCATTCAGAGCTGTGACTCGGTAAAATGACTGGATGCAATGCGGACCGAAATGGAGTCCATGTACACTAACAAAGTATGGACTTTGGACACTGCTCCAGATGGGGTAAAACCCGTAGGATGCAAGTGGATCTTCAGAAAGAAGATTGGTGTAGATGGACAGGTTGAAACCTATAAGGCTAGACTTGTTGCAAAGGGTTTCCGTCAAATACCTGGTTTGGACTATGACGAAACCTTTTCTTCAGTGGCTATGCTCAAATCCATTCGGGTCCTTCTTGCTATTGCTGCCTTCCACGATTATGAGATCTGGCAGATGGACGTAAAGACGGCCTTTCTAAATGGTAATTTGAAAGAGAGCGTCTATATGGATCAGCCAGAGGGATTCATTCAGAGTGGGAGCAGCGGTAAAGTATGCAAGCTGCTTAAATCCATTTATGGACTAAAGCAGGCATCGCGGAGTTGGAACATCTGTTTTGATGATACTGTCAAAGAATTCGACTTTATCAAAAATCCAGATGAACCATGCATATACAGTAAGATTGTAGGGAGAGTTGTTGTATTCCTCGTCTTGTACGTGGATGACATTCTCCTAATAGGAAATGATATTCCTATGCTACAGTCAGTCAAAAGATTTTTGTCACAGAAGTTCTTCATGAAAGACCTGGGTGATGCCACCTACATTCTGGGGATCCAGATCTATCGTGATAGATCAAAGAGTATGTTGGGACTTTCGCAGTCCAGGTACATAGACACCATATTGAAAAGATTCAGTATGGATGATTCTAAGAGCGGTAACCTACCGGCTTGTCACGGAATCACCCTCTCCAAAGAGATGTCTCCCCAGACTGATTTGGAAAGGGATCACATGTCGATTATACCCTACGCATCTGCGGCAGGCTCTATAATGTATGCGATGTTATGTACCAGACCAGATGTAGCATACACATTGAGCGTTGTAAGCCGGTATCAGGCAAACCCAGGGGAGAAGCACTGGATAGCAGTAAAGAACATTCTCAAGTACCTGAGAAGGACTAAGGAGATGTTCTTGGTGTACGGCGGAAAAGACCTCCAGATCGAGGCCTTTGCCGACTCCAGCTTCCAGAGTGACAAGGATGACTCCAAGTCCATGTCGGGTTATGTCTTTACCCTCAATGGAGGGGCGGTCTGTTGGAAGAGTTCCAAGCAGGACACCGTTGCTGACTCAACGATGGAAGCGGAGTACATAGCTGCTTGCGATGCCGCAAAAGAAGCTGTCTAGACGAAGAAGTTTCTCACAGAACTTCAGGTGGTTCCTACCAGTGTTGGTCCAATACCTCTGTATTGCGACAACAACAACGCTATAGCTTTAGCGAAGGAACCCAGGTCCCATCAGAAGTCCAGACACATCTTAAGGCGGTATCACCTGATCAGGGAGATCGTCGATCACCGGGAGATCGAGGTAAAGAGAGTAGATACAGAGAATAACACTGCTGATCCATTCACAAAGGCCATTCCTCAGACGCAATTTGAAAGGCTATTAGAGATGATAGGTCTGCGATATGCCAGTACATGGCCCTAGTGCAAGTGGGAGATTGTTAGTGTTTATGCCCTAGAAGGCCATTACTGTATCATACTAGTTTGTATATTACTTAATGGAAGCTTGGGATATTCACATGTATATAACAGTCTTGCTAAACATAGTAGTATGCTATTTGGTTTTTCTATCTTAATATGTGAGTATACGTATTGATAGAGCTCTTAGGATCTTGCTTGACTACCAGCGTTGTGATGGCAGTCACACTAGTGGGGCTGGGTAGTCTACAAGCACATCCTTATTCAGGTCCCTAGTCGTAGGATTATCGAGACAGGGCATCGATACTCCGGAGTAGATTAGTGTGTACGCTTCTCATCCCAGTTGGGGAGATGGTCTGTCCCACAGCCGTCAGTACGTCGTACTGGAGATAGTATACAGGTGCTCGTTAGGTTACGGGTACACCGGACAGGACTCACAGGGAACTGTTGGTTGGTTTTATACCAGTCGTCAGTTAACAGTTCCCAGGTGACATGAGTACAACATAGTCCGCAGACTTGACACTGCTACTTCGCCTCGAGTGTGTCCCACTGTTCTTAGATTGCTACCCTACCACGGCTCAAAGGAGTCGTGCAAACAGGTAGCAGTTGGGTGCAGTCCCGAGCACTTGGAGGCAGTGGTGGTTAGACAGGATTCGTCTCTCCCGGTATTGGGAGTTGATATCGCGCTGTGTCAGAGAGCCATTACGCAAAGTCCCTGGCCAGGGCAAGCGAGATTTACTGGTAGGTTTTCCAGTAGTTTCTCAAGGTGTAATGGGCTACGCTCTAACACGACTTATACCGCTTTTAGGGGACTGACGCTTGCCGCCCCCTAGGCCCGATATGCGATAGTCTTAGACGAACAGACCGGACTGTACGGAGATTGTCACAGTAGGCTCAGTAGGAGTTCGGATGGGTTTACTCATCGGCCTTCTTATCGATAGTGCCGCTTGCGGTCTGTGGTTAAACCCACTGCCAGCGTAGTGTCGAGTCTTTAGAGTCCCACACAGAGAGTTTCCCTGCTTCGGGCGAAACGATATAGAGGTCGTATGGTTTTACGACAGGGTTCGGACGCATACGTGTTTTTACGCACGTACGATGTTCGGACAGTTTTTACTAGTCGGCTTTGGTTTAAGCCAGATTCTAGTATCGTATTATTAGATTTATACAGTCTAAAGTTTTTCCGTGTTTTTACGGATAGGAGGGGCGTTCTCGTAATTTGACGGGAAGCTTCTTGAAGCATGGTGACTTGGGGGTTAAGGTGGCATTTACATTAATTGGATAAGTGAGTCATGGTGTGATTCATACATGGAGTTAATGAATCAATTATGATTTATATGACTCATGTGATGAATCACTTAGTGTATTAATGAAACATGATGATATATCATTATTTGTTATTCATTTAATATATATGTTATGTTTCATATATACACACATGATCTATTCATCCAAAAGGATTCTCATTCTCACCTTCTCTCTCCTCAAGCTCTCTCTCTCTTCAAACCCTAACCCTAACCTCTCATGTGTTGAGATCAAGGGTTAGCTAGACTAATACTTCCATAATCCAACTCTATATCACCTAGGTTGCTTAGATTAGCACTTTGAGTAACCTAGTTACCTCAAGTTAGAGGTTAAGCTTGGAGTAGGAGCTCTCGGGTGGATCGTCTTTGACTCGAGGAGGCCGTTGAGATGCCGACGTTCCAAAGAGCCTACAAGGAGAGGAGGATAGTGATGAAGACCCGAAGGACAAGTAACGTGAGGTATAACTTCGATTCAGAGTAGTTAAACCTTTCGTAGTTTGCTAGTAACGGTTTAGATACGATTCATGCGTTCAAGTCCGTGTTACGAAGTTTTGATAATCGTTTTTCATAAATTCTGCCTCCCCGCAAGTTCGTGGGGTGCGTGACATGGACTTATACCCTCGACGGGGTCGCACGAACGGCACTCACCGCGGTGACTTGAGAACGACCTCGCCAGGGGACCTGAGAAACCTCATAGAGCGGAACAGGAGTCGCAGCCAGGCGCAGCCGTCAGCGGGAGGGGCCATAACTCCGAATACGCCGAATCCTCGAGGTACCATGACCGTCTCGACGCCCTCAAAAAGAAAATCGAAGGTATACATCGGGAGAGTTGTCCTCCGAGTGAAGGGACCAGGTATGCCGCCAACTCGCTTACGAAGCCCTTCACTGAAGACCTGCCCGTTGTCCGCGTCTCATCCAGAAACAAGCCTCCTAAGGTAGCCCTCTTTGACGGGAAGTCCGACCCGAAAGATCACATGGACGCGTTCACGGCGGGCATGAGCTTCTAGGACAACTCTGACACCGCCAAATGCCGAGCATTCCCCGCCACTCTCATCCGTGCCGGACGAGACTGGTTCCGAGGACTTACGCCATGCTCCATCTCTACCTTTGATGAGCTGGCCGCCCAGTTCCTCGGGCATTTCATCGGGAACAGACGGCAGAAGCGGACCGTCGATTACCTCTTCACTATAAAGTGTGGGGACAAGGAATCCTTCAAAGGATATGTCACTCGCTTCTACAATGCTTTTCTTGAGGTTCCTGAGCATCGAGATGAGACTGTAATCACCGCTCTAAGGTCAGGTATTATGCACAAGGAGTGGCCCCGCTCCTTTGCATTGGCGCAACCTAAGACCATGGTCGAGGTAAAAGCTTGGACCGAGCGGGAAATCCAACTCGAGTCTGAGGTCAATGTAAACCTACCCCGGGGCGACCAGGCCGACCAAAAGAAGAGGGGTAGAGAAGAGAATAAGAAGGTTGACCGTCCAAAGCCATTGTTCCCCTCCGAATGGCGGCGCACAAGACCGCGAGGTCCTCACGCTGAGATTCGGGGCAGATGTTATTTGGTTTTATCCATCCACCTCTCCGAAGATGCCAAGTTGATTTATGGCACCGTGTATCGGAGGTTTAGACGGATGCGGCCGATGTAGCAGACTTCGTCAGATTCCCCCTCGCTTGAGGGGTTTTTGATTGTGGGGACGCTCTTCCCTGCAGGCGCAAGCCCCTGCAGTTAATTACGCTACTGCATCGCGGTAACAACTTTCTCCTTCTCCAGAATTTCACTTCGTGTCGTGTGTGTTTGTTTTGTTTGTGGTTGCCCGTGGATTGTATACGGAGACTAAGCGATGCCGTCGCCCGTAGGACGTGGATTAGTCCAAATCCGTATTTACTTAGATTTGGATTTGAGGTTTTGGTTTAAGGATACGTTAGCCGTATTTATGGCTAAGATCAACTTAAACGTTTGTTAAGGATACGTTAGTCCAGTTTGAGACTAAGATCAACTTAACGGGATCATTTAGATCCGACAAAAGAGCGTTTGGGCTCTATTGTTCCAGTTTAGGGACATAATGGTCCATATACCAGTTTAAGGACGTGGTGGTCCATATTCCAGTTTAGGGACGTGGTGGTCCATATTCCAGTTTAGGGACGTGGTGGTCCATTTAATATATGGCCGTCGGGACCCGTCACCTCTCTGACGACGTTGAAGGATTACAACGACATGTGTCAGGAGAGTTCGGAGATGTACCCTTGAACCAAAGTTGATTGGGGGTCTTATAGTCCAATTTGGGACTAAAGTCTGTTTGAATGTTTAAGGATACGTTAGCCATATTTGAGGCTAAGATCAACTTAAAAGGGACCGTTTAGATCCGACAAAAGAGCATTTGAGGGCTCTATTGTTCCAGTTTAGGGACGTAGTGGTCCATCGCCAGTTTAGGGACATAGAGGTCCATTGGTAGTTTAAGGACATTGCGGTCCATGTTCCAGTTTAGAGACATGGTGGTCCATGTTCCAGTTTAGGGACATAGGGGTCCATGTTCCGGTTTAGGGACGTGGTGGTCCATGTTCCGGTTTAGGGACATGGTGGTCCATATTCCAGTTTAGGGACATGGTGGTCCATAGGTAGTTTAAGGACGCTTAAGTCCGTGGGTTTAAGGACCCCACAGTCCGTGTTTTAGTTTAAGGACGCATAAGTTCGCGGGTTTAAGGACCCCACAGTCCGTGTTAATGTATGGTTGTCGGGACCCGTCACCTCTCTGACGTCGTTGAAGGATTACAACGATAGGTGTCAGAGGAGTTCAGAGATGTACCCTCGAACCGGATGTAAATTGATTTAAGAGAGCAGCTGTGCTCGGTAAATTTAATTTGAGGACTTACGGCCATGATTGGGCTAAGTCCGGTCGGAAAATGTTCAACACTTTTATTTGTTTTTGGCCTAATAGGCCTGTACTAGGGCTTTGCCCACATTTAAATAATGCATTGCATTACTTTTTATTTTTGTTTGGGCTTTGCCCATAAAGGATGCAGAGCATCAATTTTATTTGGGCTCTGCCCTTTTATTGCTTTGCAATTTATTTTGGCCTGCTAGGTCTTTTTGACTTTGGCCTGGCCCTTTAGCAAAAGGAAATGCATTGCATTTGTCAGGCGCTTTGCGCCAATCAAAGAGCGCAAGCGTTTGTGGTGATGACACGTGTCATGCAAGCGCAGTGCGCTGCGCCAGTGCGCTGCGATTGCGCTGCCGACACGTGGCGCGCTGTGGTGAGTTGCGCCAGTTTCAGAGAGCAAGGCTCTATCTCAAAAGCGCATAGCGCAAATGGTTCAGATGTTGACACGTGGCGCTCTCAGGTGGCTTGCGCCAACCCAAGAGCGCAACAGCGCAATTCTACAAGTGCAAGGCACTATTAACTTGAGAATCTTTTAGATTCCAGAACCAATGGTTCATAAAAGAAGTGCAAAGCACTGCTTGGTTTCTTGATCTGATTTAGATCAAAGAAAACAATTGTTTCTTATTTTTCTTGATCTTAGAGAACCAATGGTTCATAAGTGCAAAGCACTATTTTTATTTTGTTTTTTTTATTAAAGATCATTGATCTTGTTCTTAGATCAATGATCTATTAGAAGAAATTCTTCTATCTAAAAGGTCTTTTACCTTTTTTCTTCTTGAAATTTCTTCAGAGTTCTCTGTTTGAAATTTTTGATTTCTCACAAAATGTTGATGCCTTTGAATTGAGGTCTAGGGGCCTTTATATAGTGCCCATAAATTTGTTAAAGAGATCTTTCTCTGAGTGATTTGGGGAATTTTCCCCACCGTTGGATCTTTGATCCAAGGGCTTCTGTTTTACAGAAGGCAATCTTCTTGTTTTAACAAGAACAGAAAAATCATACTTGAATTTAATTCTGTTTGGCGCAAACGCCCCAGCGCGTGACACATGTCAAGCAGCGCACAGCGCAGCGCAACTGCGCTGACACGTGTCGCGCAGCGCATCTGCGCTGACACGTGTCGCGCAGCGCAACTGCGCTAGCGCATCTGCGCTCACACATCTGCGCTGACACGTGTCGCGCAGCGCTGTGCCTGCGCAACTGAAGCGTTGCTTCCTTTAATTTTGTTTTAAATAGAGCTTTGCTCTGATTGGGCGCGCTGCGCTGATGTATCAGCTTTTTACACGTGGCGCGTTGCGCGCAGCGCAAAGAATCTAAAGCGTTGCTTCGAATTTTGAATTTTGAAATTCAAACAGAGCTTTGCTCTGATTGGGGGAAACAAATGCCCCCCACCGTTGCGCTCACGTGGCGCGCATGTGAGGGCAGCGGTGGCAAGATCCTGACCGTTGGATCAACGGGTGAGCTAAAGGGGCGCAAGCGCCTATAAATAGGACCCTTGGTCCTTAGAAATTTTTTACCATCTTCAAAATTTTATTTTCCAGAGCCCTGCTCTTGCTTTTAACAACTTCAGAGCCTTGCTCTTGTTTTTCAAGAACTTTAGAGTTCAAACTCTAGAACATTTTAAGGTAAAATTTAACTTAAATAAATTAAATTTAATTTAATCAACAGAGCCTTGCTCTCATAGATCTTTGATCTAAAGAAAACCCCTTTGGGGTTTCACCAACAGAGCCTTGCTCTCAAGAATCCATAGATCTGAAGAGATCTTGTTCATGGGTTTTAACCCATGAACAGAGCTTTGCTCATGGTTCAAATGTAGATCTTTTTTAATCTGAAAATGGAGAACTCCTAAAAGTTTTCATGGATCTTTAAGATCTCAAAATTTTTTAACTTCTAAAATTTTTTATTTAATGTATTCTCTTATCATTATTATAGAGCTAGGCTCTTCTAAGGAATTTTATTCCCTTGAGACCAGAGTTTGACAAGTGTCACTCTGTGACAGAGCTTTGCTCTGAAAGGGGAGATTCTCTCCTTGTCTCTAAGGATTTATCATTTAATGAGAGTATTCTTTTGGGGATCTCCTTATTAATTGACAGTCCCATCCAATGATGGGGCTGTCTTATTAATTGGCACATTGTCACCTGGATTTTCTGGGTCCCTCTTTGGTTCCCCCCACACTGCATTGCAGTGTAGTATCAAGTGTCAGGCTTTTTAAAATTAAATTATGACACTGACGGCTGAATTTCGTTTTTCTTTGCAGGCAATCATGTCTGCTGATCTATCTTTCCCATTTGTTCGCTCAGAGGGAGGATTTCCCCAGGCACCAGTGGACCGAGTAGTGCTCGCTCTCATTAAAGATCATGACCCCGAGCATAAGACCCTTCATCTGTGGGGTAGGTGGTACAATGAGATCATCCAGGGTCGCCGAAGTTTCGGTTCCG
This sequence comes from Agapanthus africanus, assembly GCA_030015575.1. NCBI lineage: Eukaryota > Viridiplantae > Streptophyta > Magnoliopsida > Asparagales > Amaryllidaceae > Agapanthus > Agapanthus africanus. The sequence continues at coordinate 88,356,640 of CM057351.1, read as the reverse complement.
CCACGCCTTCTGAGCCCATATCTTCACTCCCTTACGCGGATGAACCCCCGGTGAAGTATGCCGTGGAGGTTAAAAATTGGAACTCGGATGACCTCCTCCAACCCGCGATTGGTGCTATTCCTGTGCAGCCGCCGCCGGCAATAGATATTTTAGGGAGGTGAATCTGTCAGGGTGAAGCACGCCTTTGGGGACAGGCCTATAACATCGGATTGATGCCGCGACCGCCCGCCGGATATTTACAGTGGGCCCGGTATATTTTGTCAGCAAAGAGGACTCATCTGATGAAGATAGGCTTGTATTCGGCCATCTATGTCTCGCTCTTCGAGTATCCCTCTCCTCCAACGTGGTGGGTTAAGGCTTTTATTGAACAATGGAACATCCCCACCCACACCTTCTTGATGACGGACCGGGAAGTCTCTATCTCCTTGGAGGAGTTTGCTGAAATTTCGGGTCTGCCGATGAGGGGAGAGCTTTACGAGGAGCTGCTTCCTCCCGATGAGTACGTCTTTGCCACCAAGCCGCTGGTGTTTGACTTGACGCCGGAGAATGCTATTCAGCACCAGTACCTGGGCTTGGTTAAGGTGCTGGAGATCTATGAAGGACTCTATCTGGAATCGGGCGTCCGGGGCGTCAGTTTTGCAGATTTTATTGCCCGTTTTATTCGGCCGGAGTTCTTATCGGAGCAGAGCGAGAAGTTCGCCCAGCTCGACGACCCTTTTGGATTCGGTTTGGATCGCCGACCGACATCGGAGGATGACCACAAAGACTTTTACCTCCCCAGTGCCGCCGTCGTCCCTTTTTCAGAAATTGCCGTCCCGGGCATGGATGATGAGACTTTTTTTGTAGGGTTCCTGGGCTTGTGGCTGTGCAGCTTTGCGCTCCCTATACACCCGCGCCACATGCGGCCATCTGTTTTCTACCCAGCGCATCGGATGGTGGCTGGTTTGCAGTTGTCAGTAGGAATCGCCGGGCTGGCTTACCTTTATAATGGACTTAGCGTAGCGGCGGACGCTAGTGAGCCTGGGGTGCAACCCGCCAACTTCCCGATGCACTATTTTACCTCTTGGATGGAAATGCACGTGCACGGGGTGTTCGGCGCCCATAAGATTCCTCCCTTTTTTGAGAGATGCAGACTCCCGAGGGTCATACGGTTGGTCGGGGCTTCGATCGTAGTTGCATCTCCGCGGGAGGCTCGGGGGCTGCTCCTTCGACCACACCTGGTTAGAGCGAAGACTTCTTTCTTGGATAAGGTCATAACAATAGGCTCAGAGACCACCAAGTCGGTAGTGTCGCTACGCGATGATTTTAAAGACGGGGCTTCCATATTGAAGGCTCGGGAAATCCTCCATCTCTTCTCCATTCGGCTGGGCTACTTGGTGTTCAGGAAGAATGAGACAGCACTCTTTATGAGGTATAATCCGCACCGGTTTGCTCAGCAATCGAGCTACAACCAAGGGATCCCGATGGAAGCTTTCTTGGAAAAGCCCGTGGTTAGCCAAGAGGGGATAAAGAACGCGATGCACCACTTCATGCGGCTTAACACGGGTTCCTATTTCTTCATCAGCGAGCCAAGCTGCGTCCCCAAGGTCCTCAACGTGTACGTGGCTTGGTTTGCGCATGCTATGGGTCCAGTTATCCAAATGGAAAAGCGCATGCTGGTCGACCGCAAGGGTGCGCCTCCTGGCGGCGATCGCAAGGCTCTCCTGAAGCCGAGGACCCCGGTCATTCCTCCATTGAAAGGTGCTGGAATTGGACCTCCGCGCGTGTTGAGCCCTCCGCGCGGATTGCCGCTTCGCGATATTGTGGATGCGCCACCAGCCCCCCGTGCTCCAGCGGAAGTGGTAAAGGTGGTATCGCCGGAGTCCGGCGCAGGCGCGGATATCGGGACCCGCCGCCCCAAGGTGTTTGCCAAGCGCAAATCAGCCCTGGGTGCATCCAGAGCCGACGGGCAAAAGAAGAAGAAGTCGCTCCTCTCACTCGATGCGATCCTCGGTTTAGAGCCTGAGGCCCCTCTTACCGAAGGAATAAGCGAATATGGCAGCAATAAGGGCTTCTCGGTAGACCCCGCAGACACCGATTTGGCGGCTGCTATTGCAGCTTCTGAGCGATCAGCGAGGCTCGAAGCGATGTTGAGTAAACTTGCTGAGTCAGGTAACCATTAGTTGCTTTCTTCTTCATTTTATCACACATTTTTTTTATCATTGTTTTTGACTAATGCTTTCTCCTTTTTTAAACAGGGGTCAATACCGAAGAAGCCATCGCTGCTTCTTTGAAAACCTTCCAGGAGGAAGAGAATAAGCGCGCTTTAATGGGCGTTGGTACGTATCGCCTTATCAGAAATTTTTGTCTTCTTCTCTGATGGCCAATCTAACCTCCTTCCTTTGTTTCTTTGCAGGGGCTGCGCCAGCTAATGTGGGGACTATCCCCGGATCCTCTACTGAAGTCCCAGCTTCCTCGGGGCTGCCGCGGGAGCCTCAACTTGACAAAACGACGAGGGATGCCTTGAAAAATTTGGAGGCATCCCTGTTCACGGACGAAGACGCCTCAATGAAAGAGGCTCTGGTGAGGTCCGTCTCAACGGCTCGGGAAGAGAGGAAGCGGCTGAGGTGCGAGGCGAAAGCGCGCAGGGTTGCTTTGGCCACGGGAGCGGGCCTAAGCACCATTATCCTCTCTGCTTCTCATTCTGAAGAGCTCCCGGCCGGTCTATCTACCGCACGCAGACAGGTAGCGCGTGCGGTTCGGAAAGCTAATGATAAGTCCACTTTGGGTAATTTTTCTTTCAGAATCTTGTTGTAAGAATTATAAAGCCGTCGGTTCTTATATATTCTATCCTGCAGGGCCAAGTCAGACCGAGGGGGAGGTGGAGACCGTCGAACCCAAGGAAACAGAGGAGGAGGCACCGGCCGAACCCGAGACGACGATGGGCAACGTCGCCAGGTTTACTGAGCCTGAGTTGGGGGCTGGGGGAGCCGCACCCGAAGAGGTTGTTGATGCCGAGCCTGAGGTGACGGCAAATGAGATGACCACTATTACTGAGCCTGGGGTGGCGGCGGACGAGGCGCTTAAGACCGGCGACCTCATGGTGGCGGCGGATGAGACGACGGCGACTGCCGAGCCCAAAGAAGTAGCGGGTGAGATGGGCACGACTCTTGGGGAAGAGCCAGCCGCTCTTTCTCAAGAGTCCGACAACGCTCCGATTATTGCCCTCCTCGTCTACGGTCTTCCTCCGTCTCCTGGCCACACGAGTACGACGACGGCCCCCATTGAGTCGGGCGATGAGGCCACGGGCGGTGGCCTCATGTCGGTGGAGGAGGGAGTCGCCTCAGTTTCGGCCGGCAGCTCATCAGGTAAATCCTAAGTTACGGTCTTTTTTTTATCTTACAATCCTTTCTGACAAGTTCACATTTGTTCGTAACGCAGGTGCAGCCAGCGCCGATGCCCCATTGCTCGAGGGAGCGCCTTCAACTACCGCCTTGGCAGTGGTCACTTCTCAGCCCTCTCTCATACCATCGAAGATGTTGGAAGGTATGGGTTTGCAACTTATTGATCTTATCTTTCAGACGTATAATTTGTGTACTAAAGTCACACCGTTGTGTCTTTCAGGAGTGCTTTTTGACCATCTCTATCAGGTGTTGCTCCCACACTTCTCCTTCCCATCTGAACTTGCTTCTTCCTCCAGTGGCGCTGGTGAGTATAGTTTCCAACTGATGTCTTTATCTTTTTAGTACTGGAATTATTTCTAATTTTCCCTTGTCCTGATTGCAGTGCTACAAATCGAAGGAGGAGACGAAAGATCGGTCGCGCCACCGGCCCTTCCGGCCTTGCCACCTGCCTCAGCTGGTACAGCGACTATCATATTGATAACTTCCCCCCTTTTTATTTCCCGAACTGTCATCTGATCACATCTTGTTTCTTTTCAGCTGTCGTTCCGGTCTCGGCGCCCTTCGAGCCTCGCATCACAATGCCGGCAGGTCCTTACCTGAGACGTCCATCTTCGAAAGGCGCCGTGAATAGTCTGCGCATGTTGAGTGACTGCGTCGAGGAACTCGACGTTGAAACTCCTACATCTGCTACAGACTTTGCTACAGCGATTAACCCGATGCTGGTGATACTCGTGAACTTTCATGACGAGGACGTCATCGCATCTTGGGTTAACCATTGCAGGGAGATCGAGGCTCTCTTGCATTAGCTGGAGTCGATGCGTCCCGCTCCCGAAACCTTAGCCGCCAGCAATCAAAGAGCAGTATGGATTGAGCAGAGCGCTTCTTACTTCCACCATCTCGAACAAGAAGTTACTTCAAGGCGTAAGGAGCGTGGTGAGACTTCGAGCAAATCTGCCCAACTGCATGCTCGGGTGGAGGCCAACGTTGCACGGCTGAAGGTTATCTTCAAGGGCCTTCTGCAATGCCTCTCCGAAGGGTTATCACTGAGGAAACAACTTGACGTTGTCGAGCGGGATGCACCTAACCAGGAAGCAGCCCAACAGGCGGCTGAGGAGCAACTTTCATCCTATTTGCAGCAGCGGGCCCAGGTGGAAGCGGAAGTGGCCGCGACAGCCACTCAGGAGGAGGCCCTGAAGGAAGTGCGAGAGCAGCTCGCGGATTTATTAAAGACACTTCCTTCCCAGTAGCTACTTTTTGTATCATTTGTACTTGTAAATAAAAATATATATATATTTTTATTCTTTAACACAATGTATCTTGTACTCGATCAAGTTTATGAATAAAAGATACACATTCTTTGTAATGTCTTGTGTCATTTCTCCGCCTTTTTCTTTCTTTTATTATCAGCATGCTACCTTAGTAAACATGGTTGACAGATAATAGAGCAAGCATCTTGATTTCCTCAAGAAATAGCGATGGCTTAGGCTGCAGGTTCAAATCTGCTGCCTAAGACTTTTCAACTCTATGAGCCGTGAGGGTCTCATAGAGACTTTTCTCCCTACGGATCGAGAGGATCTCGTAGGTGGATTTTCTCCTTAGGAATCGTGAGGATTCCTAAGTGTGTTTTCTCTTATAAGTCGTAAGGATCTCATAAGAGAATTTTTCCCTCTTACGAGTCGAGAGGACCCGTAAGCGGTTGTTTCCCTCCTTGTCGAGTTTCGAGTTTGGAGAGTGAGACCCGTGGATAGTGTGCAAGAGACCGTTTTGGGCCAACTTGCATGGTCCCAGTGCTTAGGAAACATACTCCTTTTATGCCTACTACCTAAGGATTTATCTCACGAGTCGAGCCGCATCGAGAATTTCTCGCAAAGACATCAATTTCTTCACAAGTCGAGACGAATCGAGCATTTCTCGCAAGAATATCCTAACGTCACAGTTAACCTCTGCTCTTTATGACAGAAGTCCGTTAGGGTCTGTGGTACTTAGGGTTTTGGCCGTCGTACCGTCGCATAAGCTGATATATTCCTCGATAGGCAATCGTGCTGTTCGAGTAGCCCTACGACTGTCGTGTCTCTGATCCCTTCGGGGGCTGGACAAGACGTCTTCAAGCAATCTTCTTAGGCAGTTTGACCGTCGGAAGAGCAAGCGTTAGGAATTTGCCATGCCGCTTTTTACTTGAGGTTAGGCTCATTTTGGCGAGCCCCGATGAGTCATAACCACTCCGCGCTGGTGTGGGATGATCTCCGATAATCTTTCAGGTTTTATGTGAGTTGCCGTCAAGACCCTGAAGCTAGGAATTTGGCCCTCGCTTCGTTTACTGGTACCGCGTCTGCTGTATCGAGACGAATGTCACGGTGGGAACTAGGGATTTTGCCGTGGCTCCATTTGTTTGATTATCGCGTCTGAACCCTGCTGGAGGAAGAACGCTGGAGTGACATCTCGTCTGCTGTATCGAGACGAACGTCGTAGTTGTCTCTAGGTTGCTGGTGAACCGTCGAGGTTTGGAACTAGGGATTTTGCCGTGGCTCCATTTGTTTAATGATGTTGCGTCTACTGTGTCGAGACGAACGTTGGGGTGACATCTCGTCTGCTGTATCGAGACGGACGTCGAGGTTGTCTCTAGGTTGCTGGTGAACCGTCGGGGTTTGGAACTAGGGATTTTTCCGTGGCTCCGTTTGTTTGATGATGTTGCGTCTGCTGTGTCGAGACGAACGTCGAGATGACGACCACTCCACGTTGGTATGGGATGATCTCCGGCTGTCTTTCAGGCTTTATATGACTTGCCGTTAAGACCTCGAAGCTAGGAATATAGCCTTCGCTTCGTTTGTTTTGTCATGTCCGAATCCTGTTAGAGGAAGGATACTGTTGTTGACATTGCGTCTGTTGTATCGAGACGAATGTCGTAGTTGTCTCTAGGTTGCTGTTGAACCGTCGAGGTTTGGAACTAGGGATTTTGCCATGGCTCCATTTGTTTGATGATGTTGCGTCTGAACCCTGCTGGAGGAAGAATGCTGGAGTGACATCTCGTCTGCTGTATCGAGACGAACGTCGTAGTTGTCTCTAGGTTGCTGTTGAACCGTCGAGGTTTGGAACTAGGGATTTTTCCATGGCTCCATTTGTTTGATGATGTTGCGTCTGCTGTGTCGAGACGAACGTCGAAGTGGTGACCATTCCGCACTGGTGTGGGATAATCTCCAGTTGTCTTTCAGGCTTTATATGACTCGCCGTTAAGACCTTGAAGCTAGGAATTTAGCCTTCGCTTCGTTTGTTTTGTCATGTCCGAATCCTGTTGGAGGAAGGACACTGTTGTTGACATTGCGTCTGTTGTAACGAGACGAATGCTGAGGTGGAGCTGGGATTTTGCCGTCACTCCGATTTACTGACCATAGGGTCTTTTGTTGACGTTGCATCTACATCCTGCTGGACTGCGAAAGAACGCCGTTGTTGACATTGCGTCTGCTGTAATGAGACGAATGCTGAGGTGGAGTGGGGATTTTGCCGTCACTCCGCTTTGTTTCGACCATGGGTTCTTTTGTTGATGTTGCATCTACATCCTGCTGGACTGCGAAAGAACGCCGTTGTTGACATTGCGTCTGCTGTAACGCGACGAATGCTGAGGTGGAGTTGGGATTTTGCCGTCACTCCGCATTGTTTCGACCATGGGGTCTTTCGTTGACATTGCATCTACATCCTGCTGGACTGCGAAGGAACACCGTTGCTGACTCTTAGGCTGTAGATATTGCCGTTAAGATTTGGAACTAGGGACTATGCCGTGGCTCCGTTTCGTTGCGACTATGAGGTCGGTTGTTGACGTCATGTCTGCATCTGGTTGGAATGAGGAGAAACGCCGTTGGTGATCTCTAAGTTATCGATATCGACGTCGAGACCCTGAAGCTAGGGATCTTCTTTTTGCTCCGTTTGTTGACATTGTGTCTGCAATATTGCGACAAATGTCGAGATTGTCTCTAGGTTGTCTATGAACCGTCGAGATTTGACGTCGCTTTCTGATGGAGCCTGTTGGGAAGGTATGGTTCCCTCTTTGTTTGTGCCTCTGGATTGTATACAGGGATCGATGTGATCTCACCTGTAGGGCAGAAGTTTCATTCATTTTTTATTATTATTATTATTTTATTTCCGCGATGCTCTATCATTTCAGCTTTTATATCGCGAAGGTCGCGATTGCCCAATCATTTCGGCTATTTAGTTTATTTTTACTCGCTGCTTTTATTGCAAGTTGCCCAATCATTTCGGCTATTTATTTTATTTTAACTCGCTGCTTTTTATTGCGAGTTGCCCAATCATTTCGGCTATTTAGTTTATTTTCACTCGCTGCTTTTTATTGCGAGTTGCCCAATCATTTCGGCTATTTATTTTATTTTTACTCACTGCTTTTATTGCGAGTGTGGAACTTGGAATCTGATGCCAATCTTAGCATCTGCATCGCTATAACTGGAATATTTCCAGGAGTGAATCATCATTTGCCATGAAAGGACTTGGAATGTGATACCGGTTTAGGCATCAACATCGCTACAACTAGGATATTGCCAGGAGCGAATCATCATTTCCCTCTGTCGGTGTCAAACAAAGGTGGCTTAGTGAACAGGGTTAGGATCCCGTCGACTAAGGCTTTTGACTTCATGAGCCGTAAGGGTCTCACAAAGGTATTTCTCCCTACAAGTCATGAGGATCTCGTAGGTGTGTTTTCTCCTTAGGGATCGTGAGGATTCCTAAGTGTATGTCCCCCTGTAAGTCGTAAGGATCTTACAAAAGGGTTTTCTCCTTATCAGTCGAGAGGACTTATAAGGGCTGTTCACCATATGGACATATCCCTAGCCACGGGTGAGACTTGGTTAGGGAAATGTTTATTCGCGCCCGTGGATTGTATACAAGGGTCAGTATTGAGCCGCTCGTAGGGCAATATCGAAGATTGTGGGAGTTGCTTAAGAACAGGTTCAGGTCCCTGTAACTTAAGACTTTCAAATCCTATGAGCCGTGAGGGTCCCATAAGAGAGTTCTCCTTACGAGTCGTGAGGATCTCGCAAGTGTATTTTCCCCTTAGGAATCGTGGGGATCCCTAAGTGTGTTGCTCCCTTGTGAGTCGTAAGGATCTCACGCGGGTGGTTTCTCCTTACAAGGTCGAGAGGACCCTGTAAGTGTCCTTTAATGAGGTTGCGCCCTTTCAGGTTTTCACAAACACTCGCCGGTAGTCTTGCTGTTTTTACTCACGGAGCCCTTTCAGGTTTTCATCCGTGCCCTTTTTGCTTATGGACATACCTTTTTTTTATTCTCTTTATTTTTATATTATTATTTTTTTACGAGGTCGCGCCCTTTCGGGTTTTCACGAACACTCGCCGGTAGCCCTGCTGTTTTTACTCATGGAGCCCTTTCGGGTTTTCATCCATGCCCATTTTGCTTATGGACATACCGTTTATTATATATATTTTTTTATATTTTATTTTTTTTGTCAGCCTAAGGATGCTGCGGTATTAGTTTAAGGACGTTTCGGTCCGCCATTAGTTTAAGGACGTTTCGGTCCGTTGTCGCCATATTTGAGGCGAATCTCTAGTTTACTGACTTTTCGGTCTATGGGGCTTTCTCTATGAATGAGCATGATGCCCGGCATATCTGTGTTTCTCAGAGCGTGCGGTTGTGGCGGGCTCACCTTCCAGTTTTCGGATATGACGAACTTGCCCTGTTGGTATTGGTCTTCAACCCAGTTTTTGAAGATGTAGCAATCCTCGATCAGGTGACCTACTGTTTGGTGGTAAGGGCAATAACTAGGATTATTAACATCGCCTGGCCGCAACGGACGTTTTGGACTCGGCAGATTGATGAGTCTGTCGCGCACTGCCAGATCGAACAGTCCCCTTGTTTTATCTTGCGGAAACGAGTAAGGACGTTTCAACTTTTCCTGGAGGGGTTGCTGCTTGTTGTTTCGGCAAACAATCGGTCTAGGGCACTCAATTGCTGTTGAGTATTGGCTACGAGGGTGTAGGGTGTTTTTCGTCACCCCATTGAGATGGGAATACGCGCACGCTTGTCAGGCGTGCTACAGATTCCCCCTGCCTAGGGTAGGCGGGGGTTTAATGATTGTGGGGATCCGAATCTCCGGCAGGCGCGGACTAAGCTGCCGTTAATTACCCCTCGCCTTTAGGGCGAGGGAACCTCCGATTAACGGGTTAAAATGGTCATGCGAACTCAATGTGCAGTGTACGAGTGTTTTGTTTTGAAAGGGGGGTTTTGGATATATCGGGAGCCACGCAGAGTTTTTACGGGGGTCCCGCTACCCGGATAGCGGGCTGGGGGTCAAGGGGGCTAGCAGCCCCCTTGCGGGGTTCGGGGCAGCGCCCCGGCCCGAAAATTTTTTGGAGGGGGAGAATGTGGCGGAGTATGTATATGTGTGAATTTGTATACATATGTATATATATACATGCATATATAAATAAAGGGGAAAAAGACATCCAAAGGATGCGTGGGGCCAGCGCCTGGGCGCTTAAGCGCGAGCGCGCCACGTGTCGGCACGTGGGCGCTTTGCGCTCGAGCGCAGAGTGCTGGAGCGCAACGCGCCACGTGTCGGCACGTAGGCGACTTGCACTCGAGCGCTTGCGCTTGAGCGCAAGCGCGCCACGTGTCGGCACGAGGGCGACTTGCGCTCGAGCGCTTGCGCTGGAGCGCAAGCGCGCCACGTGTCGACACCAGGGCGACTTGCGCTCGGGCGCTTGCGCTTGAGCCCAAGAGCGCCACGTGTCGGCACGAGGGCGACTTGCGCTCTAGCGCTTGCGCTTGAGCGCAAGAGCGCCACGTGTCGGCACGAGGGCGACTTGCGCTCGAGCGCTTGCGCTGGAGCGCAAGCGCGCCACGTGTCGGCACGTGGGCGCTCTGCGCTTGAGCGCCGGCGAGAAAAAGAGGCTTTTAGCCTAAAAAGATTTCTCTGATGAGAAATCAAAGAGGAGTTGGACTCCTGAGTGTTTTTTTTTCTTTTTTTTTTTAGGGTTTAGTGAAAGGGGTTCTTCTTCTTCCTCCTCTGTTGGCTGGATCTTGAAGATCAATGGATGTGAGATCTCAAAATCTCCCCTTTTAGGGATCTGAAGACAGATCCAAGTCCCCCTTTGTGGGTTTTGTGGGTTTTGTGGTGAAAAACTATTTTGTTTTTGTAAAAAGAAGAGTAAAACTCTTGATTTAATTCAAGAGAAAGAAGAAGGTTTTGGAACCTTGAAGATGGAAGAAAGAGCTCAGCTCTCAATTTCTTTTGGAGAGAAAAAAAAGTATATTTTTTATTCATCATGTTGCCTTTTATAGGCTTACATATTTGCATATAGCCCCTTGGGCTTCACAAAAATGGCATTTTAGCCATCCCATGGCTCATGTGCCATTTCATTTTTTGCACATAAGCCATGGGCTTACAAAATATTGGCTTTATGCCCATTTTGCATACATTCATGTATAAAAAGTTACATAAAAATTATTTATTACATGATCTATATTTTAGCATGGAGGAGGCTGGCCGCAGGCTCGACTTGGGCATGGGCCCGCTTGACCTGGGCTTGGGCCCACCTGGCTTGGGGTTGACCTTAACTTTGACTCGGTCAACGGGGGTGTAAATTTTTACCCCAACAAAGTGCCCCCCATCAATAAATGCACACCGCACATTTGAGTTGTGTGCATGAAATTGATGGATCTTGAAGCTGAACTTCGAGGTGGAACATCATTCCGGAGGCGAAGCATCATCCCGGGGAGCATGATTCCCGAGGATCGGAGCATCATTCTGATTCGCGGAGCATAATTCCAATGTCAGAGCATCATTCCGAAGCGCGGAGCATAAGTCCAGGGTTCGGAGCATCATTCCGAAGGGCGGAGCTTGACTCCAGGATTCGGAGCATTGTTCCGATGGGCGGAGCATAATTCCAGAGATCGGAGCATCATTCCGATGATCAGAGCATGATTCCAGGGTTCGGAGCATCTTTCCGAAGAGCGGAGCATAATTCCATGGATCGGAGCATCGTTCCAATGGGCGGAGCATAATTCCAGAGATCGGAGCATCATTCCGATGATCGGAGCATGATTCCAGGGTTCGGAGCATCTTTCCGAAGAGCGGAGCATAATTCCATGGATCGGAGCATCGTTCCAATGGGCGGAGCATAATTCCAGAGATCGGAGCATCATTCCGATGATCGGAGCATGATTCCAGGGTTCGGAGCATCTTTCCGAAGGGCGGAGCATCATTCCAGGGGATCGGAGCATCATTCCGATGGGCGGAGCATCATTCCAGGGGATCGGAGCATCATTCCGATGGGCGGAGCATCATTCCAGGATTCGGAGCATCATTCCGAAGGGCGGAGCATGATTCCAAGGATCGGAGCATCGTTCCGATGGGCGGAGCATCATTCCAGGGGATCGGAGCATCATTCCGAAGAGCGGAGCATGGTTCCAGGGATCGGAGCATCATTCCGAAGAGCGGAGCATGGTTCCAGGGATCGGAGCATCATTCCGATGGGCGGAGCATGATTCCAGGGGTTCGGAGCATCATTCCAAAGGGCGGAGCATAATTCCAAGGATCGGAGCATCATTCCGATGAGCGGAGCATCATTCCAATTTGCGGAGCATAATTCCGAGGATCGGAGCATCATTCCGATGAGCGGAGCATAATTCCAGGATTCGGAGCATCATTCCGAAGGGTGACAGACATTCTAACCGAAGCATAATTTCGATGCGGAGGTTGATTCCCAGGCGAAGCATAATTCCGACAGGGAAGGCAGATACACCGAGGCGAACCATCATTTCGACACGGGGTGCACATTCTGAGACGAAGCATGATTCCGACGCAGAGCTTGCTGGTTGACTTGATTCCGAGGCGGAGCATAATTCCGACGAGGAGGTCGTTGGTTGATTCCGAGCCGAAGCATAATTCCGACAGGGAAGGCAGATACACCGAGGCGAACCATCATTTCGACACGGGGTGCAGATTCTGAGACGAAGCATGATTCCGACGCAGAGCTTGTGGGTTGATTTGATTTGGGTTGACATCAGTCTCGCTACACTGGAATATGGTACCAAGAGCGAATCATCATTTGTCATGGGAGGATTTGGGGATTGGTTTTTTTTTTTTCGTTTGGCATCAGCATCGCTACACTGGAATATGGTACCAGGAGCGAATCATCATTTGCGTTTGCTTATTAGGAAACGATGGCTTAGGAGACAGGTTTTAGGTCCCTATCGCCTAAGACTTTTCAATTTTGTGAGCCGTGAGGGTCTCACAAAGCATTTTCTCCCTACGGGTCGTAAGGATCCCGTAAGTGTATTTTCTCCTTGGGAGTCGTGGGGACTCCCAAGTGCGTTGCTCCTTTGTGAGTCGTAAGGATCTCACGCGGGAATTTTCTCCTCACAAAGTCGAGAGGACCTTGTGAGTGCATTTTCATTTCTTTCTCACGAGTTTGCGCCCTTTCGGGTTTTCACAAACTCACCGGCAGTCCTGCTATTTTTACTCACGGAGCCCTTTCGGGTTTTCATCCGTGCCCATCTTGCTTGTGGACATACCCTTTTTTTATTATATTTCTTTTCTTTGGTATCAGAGATTGGGATTGTTTTACGCCCGTGGATTGTATACGGTTTTGCAGGATGTATGATCCAGACCGTAGGGCAGGAAACATTTCGGGACTTTGTTGGCGTCTGCATCGCTGCACTGGAATATGGTACCAGGAGCGACTCATCATTCGCCATTGGGGCATGGGATTGGAATTTGGTTGGCGTCTGCATCGCTGCACCGGAATATGGTACCAGGAGCGACTCATCATTCGCCGTTGGGGTATGGGATTTGGAATTTGGTTGGCGTCTGCATCGCTGCACTGGAATATGGTGCCAGGAGCGACTCATCATTCGCCACTTGGGGTATGGGATTTGGAATTTGGTTGGCGTCTGCATCGCTGCACTGGAATATGGTACCAGGAGCGACTCATCATTCGCCATTGGGGTATGGGATTTGGAATTTGGTTGGCGTCTGCATCGCTGCACTGGAATATGGTGCCAGGAGTGACTCATCATTCGCCACTTGGGGTATGGGATTTGGAATTTGGTTGGCGTCTGCATCGCTGCACTGGAATATGGTACCAGGAGCGACTCATCATTCGCCATTGGGGTATGGGATTTGGAATTTGGTTGGCGTCTGCATCGCTACACTGGAATATGGTACCAGGAGCGACTCATCATTCGCCACTTTGGGGTTGGGGAGTGATGGCTTAGGAGACAGGTTTAGATCTCTGTCACCTAAGACTTTTCAATTTTATGGGCCGTGAGGGTCCCATAAAAGCATTTTCTCCCTGCGAGTCGTAAGGATCCCGCAGGTGTATTTTCTCCTTAGGAGTCATGGGGACTCCTAAGTGTGTTTTTCCTTCGTGAGTCGTAAGGATCCCACAAAGGTTTGTTCTCCTTATGTATCGTGAGGACACATGAGTGGGTCTTCTCAATGGAGCATAATTCCAAAGGCGGAGACCAGCCGCGTAACCGGTGGTTGCGGTGGGGCATGGACGTGATGAGAATTATTTGAGCCCGTGGATTGTATACGATAGTCAACTTGGGGACCAACCGTAGGGCTGGAAGAATTTTGGGAAATTGGATTTTGGTTGGCGTCTGCATCGCTGTACTGGAATATGGTACCAGGAGCGACTCATCATTCGCCGTTTTTTTTTTTGTTCTTGCATTTTTTGTTTTACCGCGATTGCTCTATCATTTCAGCTTTTCTTATCGCGAAGGTCGCGATTGCCCCATCATTTCGGCTTTTATTCGCGGTTGCCCCATCATTTCGGCTTTTCTTTATTTTCCTTTTATTTACACACATTTTTTTTTATTTACATTTTTTTTTACATTCCCAGTTTAACGACTTAGAGGTCGACTGTTCCCAGTTTAATGACGTGGTGGTCGATTGTTCCCAGTTTAATGACGTGGTGGTCGATTGTTCCCAGTTTAATGACGTGGTGGTCGAATGTTCCCAGTTTAATGACGTGGTGGTCGATTGTTCCCAGTTTAATGACGTGGTGGTCGATTGTTTTCAGAGAAAGGCAGATGTCTGAGAGAATCGGTTTCACGAAGAACTTCGGTCTCCGTTTGTATGAAATTGGCGGTTGCAGCTTGACTGTTTGTTAACACGCCTTTGGACAGTTCTATCTCTCCCGCCTTGTATTGCTTTTCGACCCAATCTTTGAAGACGAAGCAGTCCTCAATGGCATGACCTATCACTCTGTGATAGGGGCAGTATTTGGGGTCGTCGGTCCTATTCGCTTCCTGCGGTCTTTTTGACTCTGGCAGTTGTAGACCGTTCTTCAGGGCGTCTTTGAATATTTTACGGATTTTGTCCCTTCTGAAGGAATAGACCTTATCCAGCTTCTCTTTCAGTGGAGATTCTCCTCCCTCTCCGAACATTGGCTTCCGAGGCTGGTTGGCGCTAGGTCCGCTCATCCCTTGCTTATTTCGGTTAGCCGAAGTGTTGAAAGATTCAGAATCATCGGAGTTTCCGCCTTTGCGATTATCGTCCTTCCGGTTTCTCCAGGACTTATTGTTATTTTGAGAATCCGAGGAGGACTCCTGTTTTGAGCGCTCCAGCATCTGGACTTTCCTGGTCAGCTCTTGGAATGTTTTGAGACCTGCGGTGCATAAAAACGGGGCCATCCAATTGTTGAGATTTCCGACGAGGAGACTGACAGATTGGTCCTGCTCTATCGGCGGTTCGCATTTGACGGAGAGATTGCGCCATCGGGTTATAAAATCCGTGCTGCTTTCGTCGCTCTTGGGCTTGGTCCTTACGAGCTCGGCAATGGTAATCTTATCGCTGACGCTCATGAACCTCTGCCGAAACAGAGACTCCATTTGGACAAAAGTTGTGACGGAGCCATCCGGTATGCTCGCGTACCAGTCGAAAGCGACATCGGTCAAGCTATTAACGAACTGGCGGAGGAGAAGCGCATCATTGCCCCCAGTATTCCCGCATGAGGCTTTGAAGTGGGCGATATGCTGATTCGCATTTCCCGTCCCATCGAATCTTCCGAATTTGGGGATGACATAGCCGCTAGGAAATTCTACCAGATCATACTGAGCAGGATATGGTCTCCCACTACTCCTGATATCTTTTTGCGCTTCGGCTACCAAGGTTTTGACTTTGTTGGCAACCAAATCCATGATTTGATCTTGGGTTAGCGGGCTACTGTCATCGGTAGCCAAGACATTTGCTGAGATAGGATGCGACTGATTTTCATGTAGTTCGCCCACTTTTAGATTTGAGGGAATAGGCGTCGGCTGCTTTGGCACACCACTTCCCGGTTCACGAGTAGAGCCCTCCGCTTGATTGGGCGGCTGAGAGGCAAGTCGGGCCGTGAGCTGCATCACGACATTCGTCAAGTCATCGATTTTGGAGTAGAGTTTGGCCATCTCCTTGTCTTTGTTTCTGAGCTGCTTTCGGAGCTCTTGAAGCAGCTCTTGCTCTGCGGTCCTGGGGCGGAAAGTCGGCTCTTCTTCGCTTTCCGAGCCTGACTCCTCATGGACCGAAGGGTCTTTCCGCCTATCATCCTCATCAAGAGGGTTTTCATCACCCAGCAGAGGCGGCTGTTCTTGGGAAGCGGCCACCACATTCAAGCCAGATTGGGTTTGAGATGTGGTAGCCCCGTCCTTGCTCTTGCTGCGCGTGCCCACCATGTAGACAGTGTGGACTACATATCCAGCCATTTCTTTCTCATTAGCGGGGAGCTTAGAGAAAGCACCTGATCGAGCAGTTGTTGAGGGTACCATTGGAGCTTGCTCGAAACGCCTTGCAGCTTTGTTGGTGTCGATAGCCTTGCCCCCAGCTGGGGCCATGGAGAGTCGTTCGGAAACGGACTTGCGCTTGGGCTGAGGTGCCCCCGCGACCACCACATTTGGCCTTTTGCCTTTCGGGACTGGTTTGTCTGCCACCGGGGCTTGAGGAGCTGGGATGGTGCCAACAGGCATGAACATAATAGAGCCGAATGGTAGCAGCGGCTCCTCCCATTGTCGCCCGAGACTGGCCGGAAGGACCGTCCTGGAGTCTATCTTCATCGTGTAGGAGACAGGAGCTGAGTTCATCGTCGAAAGGTGATTGCTTGAAAATCTGCATGAAAGAGCATTATTTTAGTATAAATATAGACATGTAAATTGATTGAGTTCGCATGAACGCTTAACCCGAAATATGGGAGGAGAGATTGGTCCCACCGGGCGTGCCAGAATCTGTAGGGTGTTTTTCGTCACCCCATTGAGATGGGAATACGCGCACGCTTGTCAGGCGTGCTACAGATTCCCCCTGCCTAGGGTAGGCGGGGGTTTAATGATTGTGGGGATCCGAATCTCCGGCAGGCGCGGACTAAGCTGCCGTTAATTACCCCTCGCCTTTAGGGCGAGGGAACCCCCGATTAACGGGTTAAAATGGTCATGCGAACTCAATGTGCAGTGTACGAGTGTTTTGTTTTGAAAGGGGGGTTTTGGATATATCGGGAGCCACGCAGAGTTTTTACGGGGGTCCCGCTACCCGGATAGCGGGCTGGGGGTCAAGGGGGCTAGCAGCCCCCTTGCGGGGTTCGGGGCAGCGCCCCGGCCCGAAAATTTTTTGGAGGGGGAGAATGTGGCGGAGTATGTATATGTGTGAATTTGTATACATATGTATATATATACATGCATATATAAATAAAGGGGAAAAAGACATCCAAAGGATGCGTGGGGCCAGCGCCTGGGCGCTTAAGCGCGAGCGCGCCACGTGTCGGCACGTGGGCGCTTTGCGCTCGAGCGCAGAGTGCTGGAGCGCAACGCGCCACGTGTCGGCACGTAGGCGACTTGCACTCGAGCGCTTGCGCTTGAGCGCAAGCGCGCCACGTGTCGGCACGAGGGCGACTTGCGCTCGAGCGCTTGCGCTGGAGCGCAAGCGCGCCACGTGTCGACACCAGGGCGACTTGCGCTCGGGCGCTTGCGCTTGAGCGCAAGAGCGCCACGTGTCGGCACGAGGGCGACTTGCGCTCGAGCGCTTGCGCTTGAGCGCAAGAGCGCCACGTGTCGGCACGAGGGCGACTTGCGCTCGAGCGCCGGCGCTGGAGCGCAAGCGCGCCACGTGTCGGCACGTGGGCGCTCTGCGCTTGAGCGCCGGCGAGAAAAAGAGGCTTTTAGCCTAAAAAGATTTCTCTGATGAGAAATCAAAGAGGAGTTGGACTCCTGAGTGTTTTTTTTTCTTTTTTTTTTTAGGGTTTAGTGAAAGGGGTTCTTCTTCTTCCTCCTCTGTTGGCTGGATCTTGAAGATCAATGGATGTGAGATCTCAAAATCTCTCCTTTTAGGGATCTGAAGACAGATCCAAGTCCCCCTTTGTGGGTTTTGTGGTGAAAAACTATTTTGTTTTTGTAAAAAGAAGAGTAAAACTCTTGATTTAATTCAAGAGAAAGAAGAAGGTTTTGGAACCTTGAAGATGGAAGAAAGAGCTCAGCTCTCAATTTCTTTTGGAGAGAAAAAAAAGTATATTTTTTATTCATCATGTTGCCTTTTATAGGCTTACATATTTGCATATAGCCCCTTGGGCTTCACAAAAATGGCATTTTAGCCATCCCATGGCTCATGTGACATTTCATTTTTTGCACATAAGCCACGGGCTTACAAAATATTGGCTTTATGCCCATTTTGCATACATTCATGTATAAAAAGTTACATAAAAATTATTTATTACATGATCTATATTTTAGCATGGAGGAGGCTGGCCGCAGGCTCGACTTGGGCATGGGCCCGCTTGACCTGGGCTTGGGCCCACCTGGCTTGGGGTTGACCTTAACTTTGACTCGGTCAACGGGGGTGTAAATTTTTACCCCAACAGAGGGTTGTTTTTCCCTTCCCTTTATCCTTTTTACTCGATCCCTTGTTTGCGGGGCCGAGATTTTTTCCGAGGAGCGTGCGATTACACGGCTGAATGTTATCGCAACTTTTCAATTCTTTCATCTTTGAAATGGATTCCTTGAGGAGAGGGTTGAGGGCAGCTTCTTCGTCAGAGTCGCTTCCGAAGGTGATAATTTGCGATCCCTTGGAGTCGGCTCTGTGACAGTCGGCGACGGCTCTCTTGCGCTCATCTATCGCATTTTTCTGATGTCTATGAGCTCCACACTTTGTCCTGTTGAAGTGTTGCTTTTGAGCGACATACCCTTGCCACCAACACATAAAGGAGTCGCAATCTTCGGTAGGATGTATGATCTTCTGATGATATAAGCAGAAGTTAAGATGCAACTCCACTTCACCGAGAGTATTTTCTTCAGAGGGTGGTAGCACCATTCCTGCTGACAGGGCTTTAGCGAACCTTTTCCTTATCTTGAGTTTGTTTTTATCCGCAGCGGATGGCTTTTGATTTGACGGGAGTGCCTCGACTCTTTGGTCCAGTCGTCGGTGTTTGGCTCCTTCCAGTATGGCCATCTCACACTCTTGATTGGCTTTAACTTTCAGACGAATCTCATTCAGGAAGGCATCGATCAACTCGTCTGACGGCCGCGGAATTTCTGGTTCAGGGTCTGCCCTCGGTTTTTCGGCGCAAGGAGCCTTTTTATCATCCGCCAATGAGTGAGAGATCACATGACAAGTTGCCCCCGGTACGTCCGTCTTCTTTGGAGTGTGCGGCTGTGGTGGGTTTACCTTCCACTTTTCAGACAGCGCAAACTTGCCTTGTAGGTATTGATCCTCGATCCATCCCTTGAAGACGAAACAATCCTCGATCGGGTGACTTACCGTTTGATGGTAAGGGCAGTAATCGGGATTATTGAGATCGCCTGGCTGCAGCGGACGTTTTGGATTCGGCAGATTGATGAGTCTGTTGCGTACTGCCAGTTCAAACAGTCTTCTCGTTTTATTCTGAAGAAACGAGTAAGGACGTCCTAGTCTCTCCTCGAGGGACGGGCATGGATGCGCGTTATTTTGGCGAACGACCGGCTTTGAGTTGCTCGGCTGTTGTTGAGCATTGGCAACGACAGTCGCCTTCCCTTTTCCTTTCTCATTTCGAGAGTCTGGTTTTGGAGGAGACGGTCCGTGGCCCATCTGGTCCATTTGGGCTAATTTATCGATCAATGCCTGGAAGGTAGTCGGCCTGAAGAACATCATGAATTGCGAGATGGTCGTTTGCGGATCAAGAGTGCCCACGAATATGCCTACCGCAGGTGCCTCATCTATGCATTGTTCGCCTTTCGACCATAGGTTCTGCCATCGTGTTGCGTATTGGACCCACGTTTCGCCTGGCCTTATCCTGGCATTTATCAGTGCTGTTATCGGGGTGCGTCCACTAGCACTCGCGAATCTTTGTGTAAACTGTAGCTCCATCTCCGCAAATGTTTTGACAGAGTCGTTAGGTAGCTCCGAATACCATTCAAAGGCTGTTTCTGCTAAGCTGCCAACGAATTGGCGAAGCAACAATTTGTCATCGCCTCCAGTATTGCCGCACAAGGCCCTGAATTGAGCGACATGTTGATGCAGGTTCCCTGTCCCTTTATATACGTGGAATTTAGGGATCCTGTATCCCGGCGGGTAACTGATTTGGTCATACCAGCTTAGATAGGGTCGTCCGGTTCTAACAGTTTGCCCAGCCGCTTCACTCGCCTGATGAGCTCGTATTTGCTGAGCTATATAGTCATCCAGCGCGGCCTTAGAAATTGTTTCATCTTTGACTGCTGAAAGAGCCGGAGGAGGATTAGATGTCTTCCTTCTATCGTCTTCAACAATGATTGGAGGGTCATCAGCTGGAGGGTCCGGGTGTAACATCATCCCTACTATATCTTGGAAGAAGAGTGCCATTTGCTTTATGTTGGCAGCTTGTTCGGCTGCCTCTTTGTCCTTCTTTTCGAGGACTCTGCGTAGATAGTCAGCGTCAGTCTCCTGTTCATGACGCTGCTCTGATGATATTTCCGAACTTCCTTTCGGTTCGGTAAGTGCAGCCATCATAGTCATCATTTCCTGAAGCTTCTGTTGCTGCTCTTGGGCTTTCGTCAAGAATCGGGTGAGCGGTCGGTGACCAGTTGAAGCGCGTCTTTCCTCCTTTCCGGAAGCCATATAAACAGTATGGACCGTTATGTCCCCAGACTTGGGGCGTTTGGTCTTGGCGTCTTTACGCTCTGCCGTATTCATAAGGGCTTTCTCTGGCCTCCTTCTCTTTTGGGTGGTTGACGTTGAGAGGGCCGTTGCAGCGGGCACCCAAGTGGTTGTTGCTTTTTGTGGCTTGACGGAGTAATCCTTCTCCTGCCGAACCTTCATCTTTTTCTGTCGTCGAAGGTAGTCTTGATCGATCACTGACTCTTGGACTTGACGCTAGACCTTGTAGATTTTAGAGGACAACCGTTGAGGGGGCTGCCCTAGCTTTTTCTCTGGAGCATTCTCCCCAGGTGAAGGAGTTCGTTTCAACACCGTAGTAGGAGAGTTCCTGCGCACCATGTTCAGCAGTTCAAAGCTGTTCCCGGTTAGAACAGCAGCCTCGATCCCCACCATCGGAGCTGATGGCGTAAATCCAGAGGGGGAGTTGCCCCCAGCCTTCCTTACTCGGCGCCAGTGGCGACGTCGGGCGTGTCTTGCGGATGGAGCTGTTTCATCTATAAGGGTGACTTCATCGTGCCCCCTGCTCTGGGCAGAGGAAGCAGCTTTGAGGGCCTCGCCTGGAGCAGAAGCCGGAATGGCCATCCTTGTAAAAACTGACTTCTTAGAAGGAGGAGCCCTTCCAATGATTTTGTCCGCTTGAGCCGGGATAGCTATCCGCTTTGGGATAGCAGCTTCGGGTATCGCAGGTTTGCAGACGTTCTGGCCCAGTCTGTTGAAAACTGAGGTATTAAAACTGGGCGACCCGTTGAGAGGGGTCGCGGCAGTGGTAAGCCGATTAAAGACCAACTTCTCCGGGGCTTCTTGCAACGTCATTGTGGCATTGAAGCTCGGCGGTGGGAGCATGGTCCCGAAGAATAACCCAGCGGTGGCCTGAGTTACCTGCTCTACTGGCATCTTGAAAAGGGAGGCCGCTTGGGGCCCATAAGTCACCCCTCCAGCGACGACGGAGCGAGAGTTCCAGTTGCAGGCAGTGCAGTTTGAAGCCATTGATCTTCAGTTCTCTGCACGGAGCAAGACACCAAATCTTAGTACCTCGAATCCACAGGCAACCACAACAAACCGCGATTCGTTCGCGAACACGACACACGAAGTGTGGAGTGGAAAGAGGAAAATGTCCCACCGGGCGTGCAAGAATCTGTTTCCCTCCGAATGGCGGCGCACAAGACCGCGAGGTCCTCACGCTGAGATTCGGGGCAGATGCTATTTGGTTTTATCCGTCCACCTCTCCGAAGATGCCAAGTTGATTTATGGCACCGTGTATCGGAGGTTTAGACGGATGCGGCCGATGTAGCAGACTTCGTCAGATTCCCCCTTGCTTGAGGGGTTTTTGATTGTGGGGACGCTCTTCCCTGCAGGCGCAAGCCCTTGCAGTTAATTACGCTACCGCATCGCGGTAACAACTTTCTCCTTCTCCAGAATTTCACTTCGTGTCGTGTGTGTTTGTTTTGTTTGTGGTTGCCCGTGGATTGTATACGGAGACTAAGCGATGTCGTCGCCCGTAGGAAGTGGATTAGTCCAAATCCGTATTTACTTAGATTTGGGTTTGGGGTTTTGGTTTAAGGATACGTTAGCCGTATTTGAGGCTAAGATCAACTTAAACGTTTGTTAAGGATACGTTAGTCCAGTTTGAGACTAAGATCAACTTAACGGGATCGTTTAGATCCGACAAAAAAGCGTTTGGGCTCTATTGTTCCAGTTTAGGGACATAGTGGTCCATATTCCAGTTTAAGGACGTGGTGGTCCATATTCCAGTTTAGGGCGTGGTGGTCCATATTCCAGTTTAGGGACGTGGTGGTCCATTTAATATATGGCCGTCGGGACCCGTCACCTCTCTGACGACGTTGAAGGATTACAACGACATGTGTCAGGGGAGTTCGGAGATGTACCCTTGAACCAAAGTTGATTGGGGGTCTTATAGTCCAATTTGGGACTAAAGTCTGTTTGAATGTTTAAGGATACGTTAGCCATATTTGAGGCTAAGATCAACTTAAAAGGGACCGTTTAGATCTAACAAAAGAGCATTTGAGGGCTCTATTGTTCCAGTTTAGGGACGTAGTGGTCCATCGCCAGTTTAGGGACATAGAGGTCCATTGGTAGTTTAGGACATTGCGGTCCATGTTCCAGTTTAGGGACATGGTGGTCCATATTCCAGTTTAGGGACATGGTGGTCCATGTTCCAGTTTAGGGACATAGGGGTCCATGTTCCGGTTTAGGGACGTGGTGGTCCATATTCCGGTTTAGGGACATGGTGGTCCATAGGTAGTTTAAGGACGCTTAAGTCCGTGGGTTTAAGGACCCCACAGTCCGTGTTTTAGTTTAAGGACGTATAAGTCCGCGGGTTTAAGGACCCCACAGTCCGTGTTAATGTATGGTTGTCAGGACCCGTCACCTCTCTGACGTCGTTGAAGGATTACAACGATAGGTGTCAGAGGAGTTTAGAGATGTACCCTCGAACCGGATGTAAATTGATTTAAGAGAGCAGCTGTGCTCGGTAAATTTAATTTGAGGACTTACGACCATGATTGGGCTAAGTCCGGTTGAAAAATGTTCAACACTTTTATTTGTTTTTGGCCTAATAGGCCTGTACTAGGGCTTTGCCCACATTTAAATAATGCATTGCATTACTTTTTATTTTTGTTTGGGCTCTACCCATAAAGGATGCAGAGCATCAATTTTATTTGGGCTCTGTCCTTTTATTGCTTTGCAATTTATTTTGGCCTGCTAGGTCTTTTTGACTTGGGCCTGGCCCTTTAGCAAAAGGAAATGCATTGCATTTGTCAGGCACTTTGCGCCAATCAAAGAGCGCAAGCGTTTGTGGTGATGACACGTGTCATGCAAGCGCAGTGCGCTGCGCCAGTGCGCTGCGCTGCCGACACGTGGCGCGCTGTGGTGAGTTGCGCCAGTTTCAAAGAGCAAGGCTCTATTTCAAAAGCGCATAGCGCAAATGGTTCAGATGTTGACACGTGGCGCTCTCAGAAGGCTTGCGCTAACCCAAGAGCGCAACAGCGCAATTCTACAAGTGCAAGGCACTATTAACTTGAGAATCTTTTAGATTCCAGAACCAATGGTTCATAAAAGAAGTGCAAAGCACTGCTTGGTTTCTTGATCTGATTTAGATCAAAGAAAACAATTGTTTCTTATTTTTCTTGATCTTAGAGAACCAATGGTTCATAAGTGCAAAGCACTATTTTTATTTTGTTTTTTATTAAAGATCATTGATCTTGTTCTTAGATCAATGATCTATTAGAAGAAATTCTTCTATCTAAAAAGTCTTTTACCTTTTTTCTTCTTGAAATTTCTTCAGAGTTCTCTCTGTTTGAAATTTTTGATTTCTCACAAAATGTTGATGCCTTTGAATTGAGATCTAGGGGCCTTTATATAGTGCCCATAAATTTGTTAAAGTGATCTTTCTCTGAGTGATTTGGGGAATTTTCCCCACCGTTGGATCTTTGATCCAAGGGCTTCTGTTTTACAGAAGGCAATCTTCTTGTTTTAATAAGAACAGAAAAATCTTACTCGAATTTAATTCTGTTTGGCGCAAACGTCCCAGCGCGTGACACGTGTCAAGCAGCGCACAGCGCAGCGCAACAGCGCTTGCGCAACTGCGCTGACACGTGTCGCGCAGCGCAACTGCGCCAGCGCATCTGCGCTGACACGTGTCGCGCAGCTCAGTGCTTGCGCAACTGAAGAGTTGCTTCCTTTAATTTTGTTTTAAATAGAGCTTTGCTCTGATTGGGCGCGCTGCCTCGGGCGCTTCGCTGATGTATCAGCTTTTGACACGTAGCGCGTTGCGCGCAGCGCAAAGAATCTGAAGCGTTGCTTCGAATTTTGAATTTTGAAATTCAAACAGAGCTTTGCTCTGATTGGGGGAAACAACCATACTCCCCGAAGTTCCAGGAGTATACTCCGCTCAACATCTCTCAGACTGAGCTGTTGGAAGAGGCAAAGGGTGAGCGATTCTTCAAGCTCCCTCCGGTCACCAACAGGGCAGCCAAACGGACTCGAGGCCCGTACTACGCCTTCCACAGGTCACAGGGACCCCCCACCGAGAACTATAAACAGCTCCGCGACTACATCGAGGAGTTGATCCGCTCGGGGCACTTGGCAAAGTACTTGCGGGAAAAGTGACAAGCAGACTGGGAGAAAGAAAACCGTCCCCCTCCCGGCGAATTGACGATCGGCCAAATTATGGTCGTATCAACGGGGGGTGCGCCTGGAGCCGGCGAGATTCGCCGCCTCCGGCCGGTCGAGGGAACTAGCGGCCAGCCCCGGAAGAAAAGCAAACCCGCCGAGCCCATCACCATCACCGACGAAGACCTCCATGGTATATCCTTGCCTCACAACGACCCCCTCGTGATTACAACATGGGTCCACCGCTACGAGGTTCAAAGGATACTGGTCGACTCGGGAAGCTCGGCGAACATCCTTTTCTATGACTTTTTCCTACGTATGGGCCTTGGCCCGTCGGACCTGAGGCCAACCGCCCACATTCTGTCGGGGTTTATTAACCACTCCATCCCGGCAGAGGGAGTGGTTACCCTCCACCTTAACATCGGGGATGCGGGTCGTACGAGAACCGTGTCAGTGGAGTTCATCGTCGCTAGAATTCCATCGTCTTACAATATTCTCCTGGGACGCCCGACGCTAAAGTCCATTCGGGCCCAAATCTCGACCTACCACCTCGCGATCAAGTTTCCGCTGGATCAAGGGGGAATAGGACGGGCCTACGGGAACTAGCAAATCGCAATGATTTGCTTCACAGCGACATCCACCCCTGAAGAACGAAGCGACGACCTTGGAAGCGCGAGCGATTTCCAGGGGTCCTTGGATACCCGAGACGGGCAAAAAGAAATCCGGGGAGCTCCAGTAGAGGCGCTGACAGAGGTCCCCCTCGTCGAGGGGAACAATGAACGAACCGTCCAGATCGGGTCACTCTTAACGAGAGCCCGGCGTGAAGACTTGATCCACTTTCTCTGAGGAAACTTGGACGTGTTCGCTTGGGCGCCCGCCGACATGCCCGGGATCGACCCCAAAGTAATCTCACATAAGCTCGGGGTCGACCCGACGGTCCGACCCGTCAGGCAGAAGAAACGAAGCTTCGCTCCGATCAAACAAAAGGCGATCGAGGACGAAGTCGACAGGTTGCTTACAGCCAACTTCATTCGAAATGTGGCCTACTCAGAATGGCTGGCAAAATGTGGTCATGGTTAAAAAGGCAAGCGGGAAGTGGCGCATGTGCGTCGACTTCACAGATCTCAACAAGGCCTGCCCGAAAGACAACTATCCCCTCCCCCGGATAGATCAGCTTGTCGACAGCTCGGCAAGCCACGAATTGCTCAGCTTCATAGATGCTTTCTCCGGTTACAACCAGATCCGTATGAACCCGGCAGACGAAGAGCTTACCGCATTCACAACGGACTAAGGGGTATGCTGCTATAAAGTGATGCCCTTCGGCCTCAAAAACGCCGGAGCTACATACCAGCGCCTGGTCAACAGGATGTTCAAACTGCAAATCGGGAGGAACATGGAGGTTTACGTCGACGACATGCTTGTCAAGTCGACTTCGTCGGACGAGCACGCCAATTATCTTGGCGTGACTTTCGACATCCTCCGCAAATACAAAATGAAGCTGAATCCCGCCAAGTGCGCGTTCGGGGTCACTAGTGGAAAATTCCTCGGGTTCATGGTTACCCACATAGGAATCGAAGCAAACCTGGAGAAGATCAGCGCAATCCTCAACATGGCAGCGGCGAAGAGCAACGTCGAAATCATGCGACTCACAGGAAGAGTGGCCACTCTGAGTCGCTTCATGTCGAGGTTCGGAGAAAAGTTCCTCCCATTCTTCAAATCCCTGAGAAAGATCCCAAGGTTTGAATGGTCCAAAGAGTGTCAGGTCGCTTTTAAGCAACTGAAAGTGCACCTGGCAACTCCCCAACTGCTCACCCGATCGATTGAAGGAGACGAGCTATCACCATATCTAGCGGTGTCCGATTAGGCTGCCGGCTCGGTGCTCGTCTAAGAAGTCGAAGGAGTCCAAAAGCCGGTCTACTACATAAGCCACGTCTTTAAGGAAAACAAGGTACCCGACCATTGAAAAGATTGTCCTGGCGCTTATCATGGACTCAAGGAAACTACGACACTACTTCTAGGCACACACTATCCTCATCCTCACCGAGCGTCCCTTAGGGGCTATTCTCTCCTCCCCCAAGTCATCTGGTCGTTTGGAGAAGTGGAGGTGGGAGTTATCTCAATTCGACATCAAATACCGCCCGAGGCAGGCTATCAAAGCATAAGTCCTGTCCGACTTTATTGTCAAATGCACTATCCCTAACAAGGAGGCAGTGTCTGCGCCAGCCCCCGGGTCCCAAGCCTCGATCGAGGAGGGTCCCGACTCCGTCCCCGATTGGGTCCTTTATGTCGATGGATCCTCTACCGAGGATGGGAGCGGTGCCGACCTCATTATTCGAGGCCCGAATGAGGCAGAGATGGAGTAATATTTGAAGCTCGGGTTCAAAGCTTCAAACAGCACTGCGGAGTACGAGACCTTGCTAGCTGGACTACGAATCACCTCCGGGGTGGGGCTGAAGACGATCCGAATTCGCAGTGACTCCGCCTTAGTTGTAGGCCAAGTGACCGGCCGCTTCGAGGCCCGGGAGCCTCTAATGGTGAGATATTTAGCCGAGGTAAAAAGGCTACGACAAGACTTCGACGAAGTTCAAGTGGAGTAGATTCCTCGACACCTAAACGCCCATGCCGACTCTCTGAGCAAGCTAGCATCCTCCTATACGGCTAACAATAAGAGGAATATCCTTTTCGAGGTCTTGCCACGGCCCAATGTGGAAGACAGGGAGACAACACTTCAAGTTTACGTTGCCCAGGAGGAAGGCCGAGATTGGAGGAAGCCCCTCGTAGAGTTCCTAAAGGAGGGTACACTCCCAGCAGATCGAGGGGAAGCACGCCCCTCCGAGGAAAAGCTCGCCATTTCGTCTGGAGCAACGAAAACCACTATAAGAAGTCCTTCACGCAACCACTGCTTTGGTGCGTCGACCCCCATGAAGCCGACTACGTCCTGTGTGAGATACACGAAGGGGTCAGCTCATCAAGGGGCTCGCACCTTAGTCCAGAAAACGCTGCTCCAAGGGTACTATTGGCCGACCGTTCATCAGGACTCTCAGAAGCTCGTCAGGAGATGCAAGAGCTGTCAACTCCATGGCAGCATACCCCGCTTTCCGGCTACCGAGCTACTGGCCCTGACATCCCTATGGTCGTTTTCCCAGTGGGGAATGGACATGGTAGGGCAACTCCCAACTGGTACGGGCGGGCATAAATACGCCATCGTCGCGGTAGACTACTTTACGAAGTGGATCGAGGCCGTCCCCATCAGAAAACCGGACACCACCACGACCATCAAATTCCTGCAGATTAACATAATATCCCAGTTCGGGATCCCGAGGTGTATCGTTACCGACCACG
This sequence comes from Agapanthus africanus, assembly GCA_030015575.1. Classification (NCBI taxonomy): domain Eukaryota; kingdom Viridiplantae; phylum Streptophyta; class Magnoliopsida; order Asparagales; family Amaryllidaceae; genus Agapanthus; species Agapanthus africanus. The sequence continues at coordinate 88,328,695 of CM057351.1, read as the reverse complement.
GGACGAATTTGAAAACGACAAAGTCAAAGGATTCTGCAGCGAGTACCATATACTGATGAAGTTTGCCGCGGTCGCGTCTTTAATGCAACGGGCAGGCCGAGGTGGCCAACCGAGACGTCATTCAAGATCTTCGAACTCGCCTAGAAGGAAGGTAGGGCTGTTGGGTCGACGAACTTCCCCGGGCTTTATGGGCCCTACGCACATCGAAGAAGACCCCCACTGGAGAGACCCCCTTCAGCCTTTGCTATGGCACCAAGGCGATGGTCCCAGTAGAGATTGGACTGCCCAGTTACAGAGTCGAGCACTTCGATGATGAAGCAAACACCTCGGCGCTCCAGACTAATTTGGACATCTTGTTGGAGAAGCGGGACCGGGCACAGATTAAAGCCGCCGCTTATCAACAGCAAACTGTCCGCTATTATAACGCATGCGTCAAGCATCGCGCCTTCAGGCCGGGGATTTGGTCCTAAGGCGAAACGAATTCATGGACTAAGGCAAGGTGCATAAGTTCTCCCCGAAGTGGGACGGCCCATTCCGCGTCTCCGAGGTATTGCCCTGTGGGGTCTATCGCTTGCAGGACGCGGCGGGTCGTAAGTTTCCGCGACCTTACAACGCCGAGAAGCTCAAGTTGTACAAGTGAATTTAAAAATTGTATCTATGAATATATATTTCTTCTTTACCAAAGCGATGTAAATTTTTCTAAGTCTTTTGAATTAGAAGAAACTTCTCCTATGTGTTTCCCTCTTCCTCGGTTCAAAGGTCACGGGTTTCGTTTTACGAACATACTCAAACACGCAAAGAGGAAGAAAAGGAAACAA